>CM065785.1:57792983-59042983 GCA_033296515.1 Macrochelys suwanniensis
TTTGTGTGCTCATTATTCAAATTGGATCTTTTATATCATACTACCTCAACTGGTAGGAAACTGAGGTTCTCACAACTCCCCCATATTTGAAAATATTAATTTTATTTCCTTATCTCTTTAAGACAGTGAAATAGAGGATGCACACATAGTCCTTTTACTTAAACTGCTACTACAAGCTGCTGTAGGTATCACCCATCAAAGATTTGATGTATTTGGCCAAGAGTGTTCAAACAACATCCCTAGGGGCAAAATATCCAAACTGTATCCATATAATACACAAACAAAAACAAATGCCTTACTGAATTCATCCACACATTCTTTTTCCAACCAAAAAGCCACAGCTCCATAGGGAAACATCCCAAAATACAATGATGAATATACCTTGAAATGGTGACTTTAAAAGTTTTAGCCTCCTTTTTGGCAGTCTCCCATAAAAAAAATAAAAATGGCCAAAATTCTGAGTACTTTGTCAGATACAAATTTAGAACACGCACCAATATCCACCCAAATGCTGAAGGTACCCAGTCTCATTAGGATATGAGCTAGAGAGCAGGACTTCCTGAAACGGGCTTGGAGACCATTTGATGTTCAGGAATACCCCTAAATTCCTGTTGAGGAGGACACCAAAATAAAATTTCCCTTTGTCCTATTCTATACAGGTTCTTATATGCCCCCCCACCCTCACCCCACCCCCGTTGTATGAGTGCCTTCCAGTCATCGGCGATCCCTTGAGGTTGATAATCTCTTTCAAAGGTTTTCTTTTTTATGGGTCCTTTGGTTACTGAGGAGTCAATCCTCGAGCCACAGGCTCATTGGTGAGACATTGCAAGTGGTATTAAAAGTCAGAGATGGGCTGCAATTGCTGTGTGCCAGTTGTCTTTCCTTTCTTTTCTGGCCTTTTTCTGCAACCAGGGCAAGGCTATTTTCTTCAAAAGTGGACGTCCCCTCTCTGATGAGTCTTTGCCAGTTCTCTCTATCCTGGGCTACTGTCTCCCAGTGTGTGGTGTTGATGCCCTATCTCTTGATGTTTATCTTGAGGATTCTCCTCTCACTTACAAAACTTTAACTGTAACTTTAACAGGAGTAACTGTATTGAAGTCAATAAAGTAAAAATGTGTGTAAAATTGATGAGACGAGAAGAAATAAGCCCAGTAAGTTGGAGCTCTCCATTTCAGTTTAGCAGCTTCGGGAGTGGGTGACCCAGTAAGTTCTGAAACTTAAATGTGGCATCTGTGGAGGAAAAGTGTGAGATCTAGGTAAGAGGAATCTTTGTGAAAAACATTTTATTTCTGATTCTGCATTTCCCTTCCTTGATGTGCAGGAAAATTCGGGCTCCCCAACTGGGAATGAGGTCAGACCTGGCCATATACGCTAGCTGTCCCATATTGCTTTTCTTTATTGGTTCTTTAATGAACTTTGGTCACCAGGACTGAATTGTTCTCATAAAATAGAAGAGTATGAGTCTGGATCTTTGTTGGCTTATACTTTGTTGGCTGTCACAGCTTCAGTCACTGAAGTAGCCTTGGCATGCTTTGGGTGATAAGAGTGTACTAATTCCGTCCAATTTGGGGATCTGGTTCTCTAGTGCCCTTTCCAGCCAGCTTTCTCCACTTGACATCTAGCGTATGTCCCATACTTTCAAACAATAGCAATCTACAAAAATACAGCAAACAGCCTGCTCTCTCCCTCCTGCTCAGAATCTGCAACGTCTAACAAGTGTCCCTTCCTTTCATGATTTTATACAGCATTTAGCAATTTCTCAGTTGATTAACACACTTGCACCTTCCTGTTTTCTAAGTCATTAGGCACTGCTCCCCCCCATTATGCACCTTTTATTCCTGAGTCCATCTTTGAAAGACCCTATTCTCCACTTGTGCTGGTATGGTTAACCAGTCCTATTCACACACACAAATAATCATATGTTTGCCTGAAAGACCTAGTCCCAATACTTCAATTAGGATTTTAAATTAAACTTTTTACTTCGTATATGTACACTTTGTTGCACCCAGCCTACAATAATAAGTACAGGGGGAAAATTGGAAAAAAAACACCAAAATGTAATAAATAATCTTAGAACAACAAAGGTAGGGAATGAAAGGAAGACTACACAAGAGGCAAAGATAGATATTATGAAATGTTTCTAGCACATAAAGAAAAAAAGTGAACAGTGAATGAGGCTGTAGGCCTCTGAGCGATGAAAAAGGTATTTTACTGAAAGGAGAGAGAAAGAGAGATGCTGCTCAACAAAATGTATTTGCTTTACTGTTCACAAAGGATGGGAGACAGATGTCAGAAACAGACATTAATTTCCCAGGGAGGAAGAAGAAATACTGAAGGAAACCAGACTTGTGCCAGGAAAGTGTTCAGGAAATTAGAAAGTGTAAAGGCTGCCAAAACTGTAGGACCAGATGGGATGCAGCCCTGATTTCTAAAAGGAGGAGTAAATGAGATGGAAGAACCATTAACAGATATATTTAGAAAGTATGTGAGAACAAGGGAATTACTGAAGTGCTGGAGAGAGGCAAATGTAACACCATGTCAGACCTTTAATTTAAACAGCAGCAAAGATATTGGAAATGTAAGAGATTTCCATGTTGTGTGGTGCTGCGCCAGTATTAATGTTGCCATGACAACATGATGCAATGAGAGCAGAAGCAGAGTATCTCAGTCAGTTTAAGGATAACTAAGGTATACTTGTTTAGGAAGTAGACAATAAAATGCCCAAGCAGGTTCTGTCTGCTCTTCAGGGAAAAGTTGTTTTGGTCTTTTAAAGTCTTGCCATCTGAGATAGCTAATTAGCACGTGGATGCACCACTGAGGAGCCTGGATTCTGACGGGGTGACAATTGGTGGCAGTTGGGCTGAAGAGCAGGTAGCCTTGGAAGAAAGGGTGATACAAAAGAGAGAGAGAAAGAGAGAGCAGGAGACAAAAATCCTTAAGAAGGAAATACAAAAACAGAACAGAACGATAAAATATAATGAACTGGAGAAGAGAAACAAGATGAGGGAGGGAAAGAGAGAAACTGAATCAAGTGGTCCCCATGAAAGGAAAAGGGAAAGAAAAAATAGGTTTTCCTGCAGAAATCACCAGATGTCAGAATTAAACAGGCAAGTGCCCATTTTGGGTGAGTTTTCTATCAGCCATGTTGTGCTAACAACAGAGACAGGCATTTGGATACCATGGTAGTGGCATGCTGTATAAGAATACAGAAAGACTAAATAAGCTTTAACAGGACATTATGATTATAATAAACTGCCTCCCTCTCACAATGTAGGGGGAAAAAAGAAGTTGGGAGTCCGAGAAAGAACAGTGACTACTGGGTGAAGATGGCACATTTTCTTAATCTAAAAGCCAAAGTTCATATATGTATAAAAGCTTTGTTAAATATAAAATATAGAGAGTGTTTACACATAGTAGTGTAAACTTTAACAGCTAGTGGAAAATGCCATGGAACACAGGCCAACCTTTGCAGCTCCTCTATTCAGGGCAGCTGAACGTCCCAGAGTTGCTTTAATGAATACCTGGGTTGCCTATAACCAAGACACAGATGGGCCATGCTCGTATGCAAAGATGGAGGAGGGGCAGGGAGGTGGCTTACATTTGTTAGGACAGCTCTACACCACTCAAAAATTTCCTGACACAGAGGAAATTCCCAGCTGATCATCTCCACCTGGTTTATTGTTCCCTTGTAAAATTCAGGGAGCTTTAGCTTTGCTGTACATAGGATGTTCACTTCAATGCACTATTTTCTGTTGTACTCAGAATTGCATGTTAGATGCTGTAAATCTGCTTGCATGTTAGTAAGCATTTCAATTTGTCAGTAATATTAAGGGAGCTTTAGCTCAGTAAAACAGATTTCTATCATTTATCTAATGACAGCCTAAACATTTGATTTATACTCTGGGTAGCTAAAATATGTTATCTGTATCCCTCACTCAAAAAAGCCATTTTCTTTAACTAGGAACATATTATGTATAAGGCATAAAATGCATTTTGGGAGTGGGGGCAGGGGTCAGCTAGAGAAATTTTAGCTTCTTCAGCAAATCCAACCTACTGGGACACCAATGATCCTATTCCTTTCTACCTTACAATACCTGAGATAGTTCTCTCTCTAGTCATACTGCAATACATTTAACATTTTCTTCATTATATACTCCTGTGCATAATACTTCAGGCTCGACAACTGAACTAAATATACTGATTCATTTAACAAACTAATACCACATCAACAGTGAGGCTGAGTAAACAAGTGAATTTCTTCATGCACATCTTCAAGACAAGTATATAACATCCTGAATGGCATAATTAATAAGATGTTCAAATATGGGGTATTTGTCAGCATAACAGATCCAAGTTTACATTATAAAGCCAATTTACCAACACACTAGCACTACCATCGCAATATACCACTGCTTAATAAACTGGTTATGCAGAATGAGGGTTCCCCAAAGCTGTTATTTGTATCACAAACACATTATTTAAAAATAATGCACTCTCCAGTCAGTCCTGTATTTAAGATTCACCTTTGCTGTTCAGAACTAACAGTATAAAACAGAGCTAGTTGAAAATTTTTTGAAATAATGTTTTCTTATTGGAATTTGCCAATCTGTTGAAATTAAAATGTTCTGCAGGACTAAGTTGATTCCTGCTGGAAACCAGGCTCGTCTCCAGTGGAGCACTGCGTGCAAGGCAGGTTTCAAATTTGCCTGGTTTCCTGCTACTGGTCCACTGGGCTCCTCAGCAGACCACCTGGCAGGGTGACAGGAAGCTAAGAACCTGGAAGCCCTGGTTCATTGCTCCTTAGCCATAATATGTTCATTGCTCCCCAACTCTGGGGCAACCCACAAATTAGTCTACCTCCAATCCAGAGCTTCCAGAGCCCCCTGCCAGGCAAACTGCCTCAGAGCTGGGGCTCCCAGTACAGCTGGGTGGAGAATGGTAATTCAGTTTCATTGAGCATTTCAAAATATGCGGCTTTCATTCTGAAAAAGACCACCACCAAATTTTGAAACCTTAAAATCCTCCATGAACAGAATTACCATTCTCTGTCCAGCTCAAGTATGCCACATTTTTTGACAGAGCTATTATAAGAAAGAGAAACAATATTTTAGATGTCATGAGCTTTTTTCTATTATAGACAACGTTTTCTGATATTATTTGAAAATGAAACAACAAAGGGCATCTGCACTGCCCTGATTAAAGCTTGTTTGCTAGAATAATACCAATGCAGAAAAATGACTAACACAAAAGTAATTACTGAGAATAAATTCACACCACAGTTGAACTGCAATCCCTACCTCAATGACAAATTACGTTGGAAGCAGAAATAGCAAAAACTGAGAGGACTCAAACATCATCAGATTCTGGGACAAATTCTGCCCTCAGATTCCCTTGTAGAGGGGATCAGAGTTAGGGTGACCAGATGTCCCGATTTTATAGGGACAGTCCCGATTTTTGGGTCTTTTTCTTATATAGGCTCCTATTACCCCCCACCCCCGTCCCGATTTTTCACACTTGTTATCTGGTCACCCTAATCAGAGTAGAAGATACTGCTGTGGGGAGAGAAAGGGAAGGTAACCCAGCCTCTGGAAGAGAGAACTGCAGAGATTGTAAGAATGGTGACTAACTGAAGGGGTAGTATCTAGGTAGCTCTGTCTTAACGGATGAGAGGAGTTCGCTGTGTAATCTCAGAGCAAGTGTGTAAATTTGGGGTAGATGTGAATAATTTTCTTAAGCACACAGCACATCCCACACTGAAAGAAACAACCTGAAATCTTGCTGTTTGACTCATCTGCCAGCTCTCTCTGCACCCGATAACGGCTTATGGGGCTGCATCACCACACCTATCTCAGTCACTTTCTTTGATCAAATAAATATAAACGTTACACACAAAAATACGTTAGAGGATCAAGGTTGCAAAGTGAAGCACTCACAAGTTTGGAAATGCCAGCACTGGGGGGGCCTGAGTAAACTTAATTTGTCACCCTTGGAGCACTCGAGGACATTATGATACAGTCTTTAATTACATTATTGTGATCCAAGGACCTCTTGGCAGAGGTGCAAAAGGGTTACAGGCATCACATGGGTCTTATATCTTCATACTATATTCACCAAATGGTGTCATGTAAATTCTCTTCTGAAAGCCCTGTCCCACTTGTCATAATCATTACAAAATGTATATATGGATAGTATGTGCAAAGTTGTGTTTATATACTGAATTATGTTCTTAAGGTCTATGAATTGGGGTTGGTCAGGATGATAAACAAGTTTATTTCAGGTAAAAGATGTTTATCCATCTCACTATATGTAAATTGAGTATTATGCGGTTTACAATTTACAGTCTCAGCCGAATACTAATGAGGGGATTGTAAAATCTGCAAGAGAGGAATTTACAGGAAGAAATAAATCATCAGGAGGGAGTCCTTCTTACAAGTGAAGACAATGGATTTTTGCACTATAACTGTAGGTACAGGAATCACTCTGCATTCTTCACCTAAGTAGTAAGTTGTGTTTCATCAAAGGATCACAGCCAGGCGTGGCTGAAAAATGCTGGAAATACTTTGGAGTGAGCTAAATTTTATTAGCACAAGGGAGTGTCTAAGTACATCTAGATGACACAATGCATGTTATGATTTTATTTTATATGTAAGCCTTTGTTTACAATATTTCTATATTCTATCACTTGAATCTCGGTTCTTTGTTAAATAAATTACTTCTTGTTTTTATCATAAACATATCTAAGAGCTGTGATCTAAGCTATATCTGGTAAGCTGGGGTGTATTGTTCCTTTTGGAGCAGAGGATTTGGGAATTCTATGCATGTCCAATGGATCAGGGGGTTGGGCCTCCTGGGATGTTCGGCGGACTTTAGGGTTGGAGTATGCCTATCATTAACCCGTTAAGAGACCACGGGGTCTGCAAAGCAGTGCCTGTGTTGCCAGAGGCTGGTGGAGTTGAGGAACTGACCCAGACAGGCACAGGCAAGGCTTCCTCATGCTAAGGGCAGATGGAAGTGAGATGCCTCAGAATCCTGAGTGTGCCCGAGAAGTATCACAATGATCACATACAATTTTTTCAATAGAACCTCTGCTTCATTCAGTGCACGATGGATGCTGTACAATTAATGAGCAGCTGTTCAATATTTTGTTTTCTCCTCACTGTTCAATGTGTGGTCCTAGGCCAGATCATTCAAACCCTGCTCTAAAGACAGAATTATTAGTTCCCTTATGGGCTTCCATATGGTACTTATCACTATAGCATTTGAGTGCTTCACAAACTTTACTTTATCTTCACAAACCTTTGCGAGGTGAGGAGGTAGCATTATCCCCTTGAGGTAGGTCTACAATGCAGCTGAAAGCCTCCCAACTCAAGCAGACAAACCTGCGCTACCAGGGCTCGAGCTTGCATGCTCAAATAGTATGGACATTCCAGCTCTGGCTCTGAAGCTTAGGGACTTGGATGGGCTTGAGAGCCTGAGCTGGAATGTCTGCATTGCCAGTTTTAGAGAGCTGGCTCAAGCCCCACTAACGAGAGTCTGTCTATGCAGGCTGGGAGACTCGCTCCCAGCTGCAGTGTAGCCATACCCTTGGATTCCATTCTAGGCCCTGGAGCGTAGTGTTCTCTATTGAGCACAGGCTCTTCTGCCTGTTTTTCCCAAGTCTGACCCCCTTCTCCCTCTTTTCCCTGGGCTTCTTGTTCCAGTCCCATTCTTCATTCCTCCGGCTTCTCATTCTAGTCCAGTCACCTTGCCCAAGCAGTCCTAGTCTCCCGCTGTGGGATCCTGTCTGAATCCCAGTCTCCCCCGAACTCTCAGTCTCTTTGCCCAGCCAGTCCCAGTTAGCCCTCTCAGTTCCTCGTCTACTCTGTTTCCTCCCTGCCCCAACTAGCTCTCAGTCACAATCTTCCTCCCTAGACTCCGTATCCAAGTTTCCCCTCTGACACACCTTCTCCTTGGCTTCTTGTTCCAGTCTCTTTACCCAGCCAGACCTAGTTTTCCCCTACACTGCAGACCTTTTGCAGATGTCTCTCCTCCCCTCTTCCCTAATCCCTTCCAATGGTTTCCAGTCCCAGTCTCCTTTTCCAGTATGCTCCAGTCTCTCTCCCTCCACCAACCTACTTGTCCAATCTGAATGCTCCCCCACATGCAGCCAAATGATTCCTAGTTCCTCACATTTCTCTCATTGATTTCTCAGTCCCAGTCTCTTTGCCCAAACAGACCCAGCTACCTCTCCTTCCCCTGCCTCCCTTACTCATCCAGTCTGTCTCCTCCCTCAATCTCCAGTTCCAGTCTCACCAGACTCCTTGTCCCAATCTACTCCTTTCCCTCCTCCCATGTCCAGATTTTGTCCAATCTGAATAATTTGGATCAGATCACTTCCTCCTCCATGCTGCCTGAGTACAAACAAGGGGGAGGGAGTGTCACATAGCACTGTGAGGAGAGAGAAACTCCCAGTGCCCAGCCCAGCCCAACCCTGGCCAGGAGCAACCACTACAGGGAAAGTCCTTCTGAGCCTCTGAAGCCCTAGACTGGAGGGAGCATGCTCAGTTGCTTGGTAGGGATGGTGCATACACAGTCCAGTCACACACAGGAATTATGAGGAGATGAAGCATGCTCAACTACTTTGAGGGAATAGCGCACGTACACTCTGGTCAGCACTAGGATTATGCTCAGCTAGGACAAAATCTTTAGAGATTTTAGCTGACAGCAAAAGGCACAACCCTGATATAGAGACCACCCCTTTGCAAAATTTTGTACACCAGGTTCAAAGAATGGGGGTGCCAAAGCATTTCAAAAAAGGTCACCAGACATTTTTGTATGGGTAATCAACATAGTTTTTCCTAGTTTCATTCTTAGAGATGGCGGAAGCATTTTGGCTGAAATTCTCCAATAAAATTCAGCCTGAGGCAGACATCCAGCATGGAAAATTTAAGCTCAAATGGTTAACATTTGGCAAAGTCATAAGCAAATGAAAACATGGTCTTATAATGTGAAGTGTCTAACAAACATAACAATAGGCAGTGCTACCAGCTCCCCTCCCCCCTTAAATAAAAAAACATACAAAATACTGGTTCTAGAAGAATTTCTGAGAACAAGAACAAAAACAAGCTAGTAAAAATGATGTGGGATGGGAGTGGGAGAGAAGATGCAGAGGAAATAGCAGTAAGTAAGAGTGGATGAATATTCAGAATGGGGAGCCACTTTTCACATTTTGTTCTGGATCCTGTAAGCCTCAACTGGTATGTTGCATCAGAATAAAGTCCTTGGGTCAAACGTATCCTTGGTGTGATTTGGATGAAATTGCACTGGATATTAATTTAGCTCCTAGATCCAAAATCAAGTCCACCAGAGCGCATGTTCACAGTTAAATTTCATGCAAAGTGATTCTGACAGCACTGACACAATTGCAATGGGATGTACATAATTCTATAATAGGGACATTATATAACTCCCACACAACAAAAAGATTTAGCAGTTCTTTCAAAAAGAATCTGTACTAGCACATGATTTATAACAATAACAACTTGCATCTGCATGTCACCTATTATTCTCAAGGATCCCACAGTGCTTTATCAACTTAATGCAGGAATCACTTCATCTACCACTGAAATGCTTCTTTGGTGAAAAATCTAACAGCACACACCACCAACGTGACACGGACGTTGAGATCTGGGAGTGAAAAATACCACGTACAGGTGAAACTATATTCTACCTATCTAAATTGCTTAGGTAGTTACTTAGTTATATGCGTGTGCACATACTCACATGCAGTAAATCCCATATTAGGTATGTTAACAACTGTCTTGAAATTCTCCCCATCACCAGCACCATGAATTCCAGAATCTCATTCAGTCCCAGTTTGGAAAACAATCAAAATTAATCCTTATAATGAAATATTACTAACCTGTTCTCCATATGCATTAAAAAAAATCTGTATGCCAGATTTGTTATTTTCTATTCCCCGCAATTACAGTTTATGTTAACTTGAATTATATATAAAACCTCAAAACCTTGAAAAATACTCTTCAGTTAGAAATTCATATACCTTTCCAGTATGGGTTAAATAAATCATAAGTGATAATAACTGCAGTACTAGATGAAATACTTATTAATATCACATAAACAGAGTGGAGTAAATATATGGACAGTTATTTGTTTAGGGAAAAGTAATTTAAAATCCACATCAAAGGTGGTAAACTTCCTTTCAGGATAGTTTTCTAAGTATTTTATGTTGTTTCAGGATCAGGATCTAATCATGTGATTAAAGAAGGATGATAATATGGAATGGAAAAGAATCTGTTACAATTATGAATAGAAAGGAAATAAATCAAGGACTGGGCCATAGTGAAACAAGTGAGGACAAAGACCTTAAAATTTTTTGAGCCAAATTCTCTGTGAGAGTAAACTGCCAGTTTGGCTGTCATTGAGCTTCAACTCAAAGTTCCTACTAAATTTATATTAAATTATGTTTGCATGTTATGGACCACATTTTCAGCAGTACTGAAACACACCCCCTATTCTGTAGGCCCACTTTTGACAGTTCAACTAAATGGAATCAAAAAAGTATACACCAACCCATCCATTCTTTGCATATAAATCAGCATGAGTGGGCCATCTGCCTTGCCCTGCAAGTCAAAATGATTGCTTGCATGCACACCAGTTGAATGTATTCCCTACTTTTACATATACAAACACTTGCAACCCTATATGAAGGGCTTTTCTGTCAGTTTGTCATTTTTTAATTAAAAGCTAATAAAATAGCCATGACTGTCAAAATTATAACACAAAACAGTATATTATTCTAGACCAACAATTTCAGATGATAATAATCATTAAGTTTTTCCCATGAAAATAGTTTCAACCAAATAAACTGATGGGGTCAAAGCATCAATTAAATGAATGAAAGGCTTTCTTCATTATTCTTCATTTCTTACATTATTCAGGAGACGCAAATAAGTCTCCTGAATGAGAAGGTTCTTTGGTTTGAAGCTTTCCATAGTTACAGTGTAACCATAAATTTATTTTTTCCCCTTGCACTAAGTGTTTTCCAATAAAAACACACTTCCTTGAGTCCTGAGGGACAGTTCCTTCTTAAAATCATTTCATACTAGATTGCTGCTTTCTAACCTTGAAATTATTTTCTGCTGTCCACTCCTGATTTCTGTTTTGTTCTGCTGCTTTGCCTGCCAATCTACAGATTACCCACTTGGTCCAATTCTCTTTCATCAGATAACACTCACATCAGGGAAACACCTAAAAACAAACTAAAGAGACAAGATAGGTGAGATAATATCTTATTGGACTAACTTCTGTTTGTGAAAGAGAGAAGATTTTGAGCTATGCAGAGCTCAGGAAAGGAGATGGATGTGATCTCAGAACATGAAGAATTTGTGTCCTACAGTCAGTGAGACTGAACAAAGTCAGCATCTCTAAACTATTTTTAACTAATTTTAAAACGGATTCATAAATATATTTATGAACAGAGAGCTTGGTATACTATATAGAAAAAAGTCAACATTTGCCAGTGGTTACCACATAGTTGACTTAGCTCTATCTCCTATTCTAAATATAATTTCAGAAACCACTGTATTGTAACTGTTGGCAAATGTTAACTTTTTAATAGTAACCATTATGGGTCCAATTATGAGGTAATAACTCATGGTCTAAAGTACAGTACTATCCTACTTTGGGAACCAGTGTTGGATTTATTTTGCAAATAGCAGCAGCAGCCTTCTTGCTTGTTTTCTGTAGACTTCGACTGAATGTTATCAGGATTCAGAAATGAATCCTTCCCTTCTTTTTTATTATTAATGCTAGCCCTGTGTGGTCACTGCATTTGTAATTTTGCAGATAAGGATGACTTAGGATACATGGTTTCTTAATGCTTTGGTACTATGGTCTATATAACTCCTGACAATAGTTAGGAAGTCATTACTTAAATGGGCTTTCAATCAGATCCATAGTGTGCAAGTTTTGCATATTTTGTATGTACTTGCCTTAATGTGGAATCTCAGTAAAACAAAAACTCTATCATGGCAATTTAATGGAAATGACACATTTACCTAATTTCCAAAGACATGATCCTTGACCAGTGAGTAGAAGTTGAATTAGCAGCTCATAAAATTTCTAAATGAGCATGCACATTTATCTAGGAAACTAAGGATGGCATATCATTGTTATACACATTAATTGGGGGAAGTTTTGCTGAGAACTGCCTCTAAGATATTTTGATTCTAATGATACTCACCAATAGAACTTTTATCTTTTCAGGTTCATTTCAAGGAACTGCAAGTAACAACAGCATATATACTTTTTAAAAACCTGGTCAAGCTGTTCCAAAGGAATGAATTTTATCTCATCCATATATTAGTTTTCTGTAGGCATGAATTGCAATGTGTATCAAATAATATTCAACAAGTACTAATTGCAATAAGGATCATTTTTGCATTAGGTTTCTCAGTGCTCTTAAATCTGCCAAAGCATCCAAGAGAAAAGAGCATTTTCTACACACAACCTCCACAAGAAGAAGCTTCTAAAAAGATTTTGAGAGCCAATTTTTTCTGTCATTCTTACAGAGCTTTGTCAGCAGTTCACCAAAGACACAAAAGAAAATTAATTAAAATGAAGGGGATTTCTAATGCGCAAATATGAGAATCCAAGGACTAATTTTCCTCCATCTGGGTAAATTTCAAGCAGAGAGTAATTAAGAAGCAGAGAGGAAATTAAAAAAAAGAAGTAGCTGACAGACACATGTGGACAGCAAGCAGAAGTTAATGTTTAGTCACATATATATTTACTGTACAACTGTTCTTGAGGTTGTTTTTTAACATTTAGCCTTTCTAAATATAGGAGGATATGAATTACATTCCCTCTCTTTTCAACTTAACAAAAACATGAAGTAATTGTTTCAGACTCCAGAAAGACTGTTTACCCTAACAACATTTCCTGATAGTGTCCACATCAATGAATTTACAAAATTACATTTGTTAAGATTATCCCCCAGAGAGTGAAGACAGGTTGTGTTAAGCAGAGCAATATGCTTCATAAAATCTCAAAACCATAGAATGATTCAAGTTAAAAAATGGCATATCAGGGAATTTATGCCACCACGGGCTCTCCTGCCCACTCACTGCTCACCCACACTAGTATCTTCCTTTTCAGACTCCTGATCCATTTAAGCTAAAGTTCTCTCTCCTCTGCTGACTCCCTTATCTACTCCAGTTTCCACTAAGGCCATATCTCTGCTTGAGAAACTCCGTCTTTCACTACAAATTCTCAATCTGATTCCACCATAGCTATTTCTCCCTTCCAAGTTATTACTGTCTCCCAATATATTCCCAAATAGATTCTGCACCCCTCCCATTCTCCCTCAATGTAATGAAGCCCATTCGTCTCCAGCATAGACTGCTTGGTCCAGTGCTGTTTCTTCCTCAAGCATCCAAGAGACTTTCAGACTTGAGTGGACTTGAACTAAATCCCATTCATAAAAATAATATTCTAAATTATTAATATGAAGACATGCTTCTATTTATAGATTCAGCTTTCTGTTTAGGCCAAATCCTGAAGTATTTACTCATCATTTATTCTGGGAAAGTGCTCAACAATGTTGATGGAAGTTTTATTGACTGAAGCGGGTCTAATTTTTCCAGATTTTTTTTCATAAAAAATGTGCACATTTTTATTTATTTTAGAAAAACAAAAATGGGTTCATTTTCACTCCTGTAAAACAGATTTTCTGCATTTTTCATATTTTTTTTTTAAATCAGCTCTATGCTAGCATAAGGATTGAGTAAAAACTGAATAATTTGACCCTGTTTGGATGATGCTTTGGGCTACATCATAAGTATGCAATCTAATCATAGCATCAGACAGCATTATTGCTCTGCTGTAAGTGCAGCCCAGGAAGGAGATTATGACTTTGGGGAGTGAGTCTCCCTCCTGGTCTTTTCACTGCTCCAAGGAAGACAAACAGTGATAGGTCTATACCTGTCCGTGTACAATCCCCAGTGTGCCAGCATAGCTACAGTGCTGGGAAAGTTGGGGGAGCAGGGTCAAGGCTCTCTTCCACCCACCGATAGAGAGGGCAATACAGTAGCTCAGAGGAGCTTTCTTCCCCTCAAGTGAAGGAAGTGGTGGTACGTCACAACAGTGCAAGGGAGTAGGTGGGTATCTTACAGTCCCTCAAATTCCTTGCACTAGTGCACATAACAGACCATGATCTATTTGTTTATGCAGGAATGCATGTTAGAGTGAGTGGAAAAACACTAATGCCATAACTCTGCAAATCCTGGTGTAGGATAAAAGACTAATGTATATTCATTCCCTTATTCATAAGTCTGCAGGTTAAAAAAAATAATTAAGTAGGTGGGGACATGGGTTTAAGCATGAATACCATTATACTAACGAGAAACTTGACTACACTTTCTCTTCTTACATTTTACTTCTGCTATCAGGCAGGAAAATTTGGCATCTCCATAGCAGTAGATCTCTACTGTGTACTAGATATAGTAAACATTCCACACTTCATACCTGTTCCACTCAATTGCTACGTCAGGCAATGTTCCTTGGATATGAGAAAAAGATTTTCCATTTCCAATATCATGAAGCATGGGGAAAGTGCACTGAACTGGGAGACAGGAGTCCACTTTTACCTCTGCTATTCACATTTCTGTGCACTTCACAGTCCTTACTATTGAACAAGGTCTCATATCCTACCCTAATACATACAGAAAACCCCCTTTCTTATTTTATAAATAAGTTAAGTGAGAGATTGCACAAGGTCAGTTTAGACAGAGATAAGTACAGAACCCAGGCAAAACACAGCAGAATCAGGAGTACCCATTCAGCCACACAGACTCTTAGTGTGAATGTACCAAATCTATGAGTGTTGACTGTGGTACTACGTGGAACAAAACCTAAGTGAAGAACATAGTTATTTATCACACAGCTTGATTGCTCGTATGATACGTTGGCAGGTTTTAAAAAGTCAGAGGTATGCATACTAGCATTCTCATTGCAATGAGATCATAGAATATCAGGGTTGGAAGGGACCTTAGGAGGTCATCTAGTCCAACCCCCTGCTCAAAGCAGGACCAATCCCCAATTTTTGCCCCAGATCCCTAAATGGCCCCCTCAAGGATTGAACTCACAACCCTGGGTTTAGCAGGCCAATGCTCAAACCACTGAGCTATCCCTCCCCCCAACGTCCCCCGCATGGGTGACCTATGCGACATCGCGGTCATCACGCACGCCTTCCGCTTCCTGACGTGCCCGGACGCCAAGGTGAAGAACGTCGCGACGACTGCCCTGCGCGCCATCGTCGGGAAGCGAATCGGCAGACCTCCCTCCGACCGGGACGTGGCCACCTTCCTGAGTGGCTCCCTGGACGGCGAGTTCGCCCGGGACGGGGGCGACATCGCCTCGCTATGGTCCCGTGCCCGCAATGCCACACACCGACTGGGGAAGCGGACGGGCCGCTGGGTATGGAACGAGGAACGACGGGAGCTGGGAGTCCTGGTGCCGCGGATCGAGTCGGAGGACAACACTATCACCACCCCCGGAGCCAGGGGCGTGCTGGAGAGATCCCTGAAGGCCGCTGTCCACGTGCTCTACGTGGACACCCTGAAGAAAAAGCCGGACCAGGGCAAGGCCTTCGAGGTGACTCAGCCCAGGCATGCTGCTCATTCTGGCATGACACAAGTGTGACAGAGCAGAACTGACCCTCGGCACCTGGTGGTCAGAGCGCAGCACAAATGGGAATGACCCAGCCGCCTCCCCAGCACAACCCACAAGGCAGGCGCGTGCCAGGATCAATGTTGTGCAGGGAGAAACTGAGGCAGGCCAGCAGCCCCAGGCAGAGCCAGGAGTGAGGCAGTCAGCTATCTTAGCAGCAAGCTCATGGTGTGCCCAAGGTGGTAAGGGGAAGGCATGGAATCGTCCCCTTTATCTGCCTTGGCCAAGGGACCCCTATAGGCAGGCCAGGCAAGAATCAGCCCCCAGTTCCCCAGATCCACGACGGGCCACGCTACATCAGCCCAGCCTTGAGGAAGAGCCCCTGCTCTGTGCTCCCCAGCGGCGCATGGCCTGGCTGCTCCGGGGTGTGGGGCTGCCCTATGCCAAGTGGGCAGGCAGAACAGATTTCCCTGAACTCCAATCTTGCTATTCAGTTTACAATTAGATGTGCAACCTCTGTGGTTATGCCTGTACTACAATTAGGCACCTGTGGCTGGCCTGTGCCAGCTGACGTGGGCTCGTGGAGCTCGGGCTAAAGAGCTGTTTAACTGCAGTGTAGATGTTGGGACTTGGGCTGTAGCCTTGGCTCTAGGACTCTGCAAGTGGGAAGGTCCCAGAGCTCAGGCTCTGCAACCCAAGCCCAAATGTCTACACCGCAATTAAACAGCCCTTTAGCCTGAGCACTGCAAGCCTGAGTCAGCTGGCACAGGCCAGCCACAGGTATCTAATTGCAGTGTAGAGATACTCTGTATCCGCAATGTGTTGGATCAGTTTTCAAAAGAGTAGTAGTCATCAAGATTAAAAAGTCGGAACTCAAGAAGAGTTACCACACAATAGAATCTAAAATACCACCACTTCTCCCTATATTTAGACTATAAAATAACAGTGGAAACTGTGTGGTACCTGCAGGCAAATGACTTCTGCTTAAAGGAAGTCAAAATATACTAGTACTGCTGAGATCATAACAAAGGCTCGAGTGGGTTACTGCTTAGCAGAGCCAAATGTCTGAGGTTATGTCTACACTACAGAGACTACTGGAATAGCTATGCCAGCATAAACCTGAGGTGTTTGTTGGTCCCAAATGAGGTTAGCTCTGTCGAAGGAAGCGCCCTTCAATGAATGTAGCTGCATTTACACTGGTGGTTATGTTAGCATAGCTACATTGATCAGGATGAGTTTTTTTTCCACACGAACCAACGCAGCTAGGCTGGTGGTGCTTTTCAGTATAAGACGCAGCTATGTCGACAGAAGAAGACTCCCATTGCCACAGACTTACAATTACATTGTTTTGCTTTCCTACATATCAAAACATGATACTTTATATTGAAATTTCCAAGGCTTTGCATTACAGGTACCCCCAGAAACTTGTATCACCATCTCTTTGACCTTATATACCATCAGTTTAGCATCACCTTTATAATCTACTGTGATACAGCATGGCCAGAAGGCAGCAGGAGAGTGATCTAGGATGAGGAGAAGCCTTATTCCCTGCAGATTAATTAAAAGCACCTGAAACCAATTAGAGCACCTGAAGCCAGTCACCTGATAAAATCCCCCTGCTTCAATCAGCCAGAGGAGGAGCTGAATCAGAGTGGTTTGGTGGTGGAGCAGAGAGCAGTTTGGAGGAGTGAAGCAGAGTGGATTGGTGGTGGAACAAAGAGCAGTTCGAAGGAAGGTGGAGGAGAGTTTTGAGAAGTGCTGCAGCGGGCTAAGAAGACCAAGATCCTAGGTAAAGGGACACCTGGCTTATGCAGAGGGAAGGCAGGAAGCCCCACAAGCTGAAGGTCAGGAGAGGGAAGTAGCCCAGGGGAAAGAATCACGGGTACAAGTGGTTCACCTGCTATCATAGGGCCCCTGGGCTGGGACCCGGAGTAGAGGGCGGGCCTGGGTCCCTCCCTCTCCACTCCCCTTCCCTGGGATACTAGTAGGATAGCTGTTACCCCAGTTCAGGGGCAAGAAATGGCACCCTGAAACCCCCCACAAGAAGAGAAAGTGCGGGACCCATCATAGTAGTGCCGGCAATTTGCCACACGTGGTGTCAGGGGTGGGATCTCTGCACTGGGGACTTAAACCAGGGTTAGCCAAAACAATCCAGTCCTTAAGATGGACGACGTAATCAAGGCCCTAATACAAGCCACCGCGGCCCAGCAGGAGGCTACCCGGGTCCAAGCAACCACCCAACAGGAGGCGACTAGGGTACAGCAAGAGACTAATCGTCTGTTGATGAGTCAGGCTGCCCAGGACCGAGCCCTGCTGCAGGAGCTGGTGAACCAGATGAAGGCCCTTATGGAGCGAAGCCAGAACGGCGATGGGACCCGGACTATACGGGCCAGCCACTGCCTACAGAAAATGACATGGGAGGATGACGTGGAGGCATACCTCCTGGCTTTTGAGAGAGCAGCCCTGCGGGAGGCCTGGCCCCGAGACCCATGGTCCGGTATCCTTGCCCCGTTCCTGTGTGGGGAGGCCCAGAAGGTATACTACGATATGGCCGCAGAGACTGCAGCAGATTACCCTCAGCTGAAGGCAGAGATCCTGGCCAGATCCGGAGTAACTACAGCATTGCGAGCCCAGAGGTTCCATGAGTGGCAGTACACAGAGGACAAGACACCCAGATCGCAATTGTTTGACCTGATCAACCTGACCCGGAAATGGCTGCGCCCTGAGGCCCTCAGCTCTGAGAAGATGATGGAGCTCCTGGTACTGGACCGGTATATGAGGGGGCTACCACCAGGCCTCCGGGCTTGGGTTGGCCAGAATGACCCCTCCACCTATGATGAGTTGGTCTCCCTCGTTGAAAGACAGCTAGCAGCCCATGAACTGTTCCAGACCGCAGGGGGTGAAACACGGCAATCCAGGAAGCCAGCCCCAAACCCAAGGTCCCGGACCGCCGAGAACTACAGGAGAACTATAACTGGGAGGAAAGACATTGAGGAATGGCCCGAGTCCAAGAAGGGACCTGGGGGTTTAGGAAGAGAGGGCTGGGGGGGGCCGACCAAATAGCCCCAGGCAGAGGGCGGCAACCGGGATAAGGGGTCGGTGTTACGAGTGTGGGGAATTGGGGCATATAGCAGCCCAATGCCCCAACAGGGAAGAGCCTATGCAGTGCAATCTGGGGGATCCTGGGGAACAATGTGGCCTAATTGGCCTGGTAGGGGTCGCAACGACCCCACATGGGTATACAAGGTCAGTAAAAATGAATGGTATTGTGACCACAGCATTAGTAGATTCCGGGAGTGCTGTCACGCTGGTCTCGGGGAAGTTGGTGGGGCAAGACCAACTAACCCGGGCCAAAACCACAGGGGTAACATGCGGTCATGGCACCGTAAATTTCTACCCCACAATCCCAGTACGGATTGAGATCCAGGGGAACACTACCAGGGTAACTGCAGCGATGGTCCCTAGGCTCCCCTACCCGGTCTTAATTGGTAGGGATTTCCCTGGGTTTGAGAACTTACACCCCCCAGTAGAGCCAAGGGAGGGTAGCAACCCCCGGGCTGAAATGGAGGCACCTACAGATAGCTTCACCCCAATTTTTGCTGAATTTGCCCCAGAGCTATTCTCATCCCCTGGGAAACCCCGAAAGTCTAGGTGGGAAAGGAGGGCAGATAAAAGGCTAGGGACCAGGATTCTAGCAGAGAACCAGAAAGCCTCCCTTGGTGGTAAGCGAACCCGTTCAGGAGGCCAGGAGACAATTCAGGCCAGTGAGGACTCAGAGTCAGTTCCTAGCCCAAGTAGGGGCAACCCAGGGGGCCAAGTAGAAATAGGCCCCCTGGAATTAGGTCAGATCGGTACCGCCCGTGAGAATTTCAGGCAGGACCAAGCCAATGACACGCTATATGCGAATGTGAGGGAGGAGGTAGTGGAAGTAAATGGCGTACCGGTGGAAGGAAAGACCAAAGGCCCAGGGCCGTATTATGTGATCAAACGTGATCTGTTGTACCGAATAGTGCAGATCCGAGGGGAAGAAGTAGAGCAGCTCTTAGTCCCACGGAAACACACAAGGGCAGTACTAGAGCTAGCTCACAGTCATTTATTTGGGGGACATCTAGGAATAGACAAGACACTGGACAGAGTCCTAAGAAGGTTTTATTGGCCAGGAATATGTGCGGAGGTCCAACGCTATTGTGCCTCCTGCCCAGAATGCCAGTTGCATAGCCCTCGACCTCACTTGCGGGCCCCATTAGTACCTTTGCCTATTATTGAAGTCCCGTTCGAAAGGATAGCCATGGACCTTGTGGGCCCGCTGGAAAGATCAGCACGGGGTCACCGAAACGTACTAGTCATCCTTGACTATGCCACACGGTATCCAGAAGCCATTCCTTTAAGAAACCCCACATCCAAGGCAATAGCAAAAGAACTACTCCAGGTTTTTGCCAGAGTGGGCATCCCTAAGGAGATCCTGACTGACCAAGGAACCCCTTTCATGTCGAAATTAATGAAGGACTTATGTACCCTGCTCCGCATCCATGCCATAAGGACCTCAGTCTACCATCCTCAAACAGACGGCCTGGTCGAGCGGTTTAACCGCACCCTTAAAGGTATGATCCGGAAGGTGGTAGCACAGGATGGAAAAGACTGGGATACCCTTCTACCATACCTAATGTTTGCAATACGGGAAGTCCCCCAGGCGTTCACTGGTTTCTCTCCCTTTGAGCTACTATATAGACGCCACCCACGCGGAATATTAGACATCGCCAAGGAGGATTGGGAAGAACAACCCAACCCAGGAAAGAATGTCATTGAGCACATGACACAGATGAGAGAGCGAATAGCTCGAGTAACCCCTATAGTACGGGAACATTTGGAAAAAGCACAAGAGACCCAGCGGACATATTACAACAGCCAGGCGAAAGTACGGAAATTTCAGCCAGGAGAACGGGTGATGGTGCTAGTGCCGACAGCAGAAAGCAAACTCCTAGCCAGCTGGCATGGGCCGTATGAGATAGTGGAAGCCATTGGGGAAGTGGACTATAAGGTCAGACAACCAGACCGCCGAAGACCAGAGCAGATCTACCATGTAAACTTGCTGAAGCCCTGGCGTGACCGAGAGACGTGCCTGGTCATTCGGAGAGCTCCATCCCAGACGGATGAGTGACAGGGGCAGGTGAGGATATCCCCTGAGTTAGCCCCAGAACAACGAACAGAGGTCATTGATATGATCCAACGGAACCAAGATGTGTTCTGTACACAGCCGGGCCGTACGACACTGGTCCAACATCATATCGTCACCAGGCCCGGAATAAGGGTGACGATAAGACCATACCGGATACCGGAAGCTAAAAGAGAGGAAATTAGGACAGAAGTGAAGAAGATGTTGGAACTTGGGGTTATTGAAGAATCCCACAGCCAGTGGTCCAGTCCTATCGTCTTAGTACCCAAGCCTGACGGCACCTGGAGGTTTTGTAATGACTTCCGGAAGTTGAATGAAGCATCCCAATTCGATGCCTATCCAATACCACGTGTCGACGAGCTAGTTGATCAGTTAGGCAAGGCCCGATACCTAACCACTCTGGACCTGACTAAAGGATATCGGCAAATTCCCCTGGCCAAGAATGCCAAGGAGAAGACAGCTTTCTCTACACCTGATGGCCTGTTCCAATACACTGTCCTCCCTTTCGGACTCCATGGGGCCCCAGCAACATTCCAACGACTTATGGATAAATTGTTGCGACCCCATGCCAGGTATGCCGCCGCCTATTTAGACGATATAGTCATCCATAGCCCTGACTGGGAAACGCACCTAGTAAAAGTAGAAGCGGTACTAGACACCCTGAGGAAGGCTGGCCTCACTGCCAACCCTCTCAAGTGCGTGATAGGACTAGCTGAAGCCAGATACCTTGGGTATGTAGTAGGGAGAGGTTTGGTAAAACCCCAATGGAACAAAGTGGATGCAATACAAGATTGGCCTCGGCCAATCCGTAAAAAGCAGGTCAGAGCATTTCTCGGGTTAGTAGGGTACTATCGGAGATTCATCCCTCATTTTGCCACAAGAGCAGGGCCATTGACTGACCTGATAAAGGCTCGGGGCCCCGAGATAGTAAAGTGGTCTGATGCAGCAGAAGGGGCATTCGCAGATTTAAGGACAGCCCTTTGCTGCCATCCTGTACTTATAGCCCCAGACTTCAAGAAAGAATTCGTTCTACAAACAGATGCCTCGGAGGTAGGGCTAGGAGCCGTCCTTTCGCAGATGGTAGGGGAGGAGGAACACCCAATCCTGTACCTCAGCCGGAAGCTCCTCCCCAGGGAACAAAAGTACGCCGCCGTTGAAAAGGAATGTCTGGCGATAAAATGGGCCATGGAAACTCTCCGTTACTACCTACTGGGGCGGCGATTTACCCTGGTGACAGACCATGCCCCGCTCCAGTGGATGCACAGAAACAAGGAGAAGAATGCAAGAGTGACTAGATGGTTCCTATCTCTGCAACCTTTTCATTTCTGAGTACAGCATAGGGCCGGAAGCCAACACGGCAACGCAGATGGCTTGTCACGAAAGCATTGCCTCTCGTCCCAAGTTGCCCAACCCCATGGTGTTGAGCAGGGGGGGAGGATATGATACAGCATGGCCAGAAGGCAGCAGGAGAGTGATCTAGGATGAGGAGAAGCCTTATTCCCTGTAGATTAATTAAAAGCACCTGAAACCAATTAGAGCACCTGAAGCCAGTCACCTGATAAAATCCCCCTGCTTCAATCAGCCAGAGGAGGAGCTGGAGCAGAGAGAGGAGGAGCTGGAACAGAGTGGTTTGGTGGTGGAGCAGAGAGCAGTTCGAAGGAAAGTGGAGGAGAGTTTTGAGAAGTGCTGCAGCGGACTAAGAAGACCAAGATCCTAGGTAAAGGGACACCTGGCTTGTGCAGAGGGAAGGCAGGAAGCCCCACAAGCTGAAGGTCAGGAGAGGGAAGTAGCCCAGGGGAAAGAATCACGGGTACAAGTGGTTCACCTGCTATCATAGGGCCCCTGGGCTGGGACCCGGAGTAGAGGGCAGGCCTGGGTCCCTCCCTCTCCACTCCCCTTCCCTGGGATACTAGTAGGATAGCTGTTACCCCAGTTCAGGGGCAAGAAATGGCACCCTGAAACCCCCCACAAGAAGAGAAAGTGCGGGACCCATCATAGTAGTGCCGGCAATTTGCCACACTACATAGACACTGTTTTGATTTTACTCATATAATGTATAGACTCTGCTTTTGCAATTATATGCCCTAACATTTCCTCATGTAAAAGCATCAGCCATGAACTGGAACTGACATTCTTTGTCTTTTTTCATATCTGAACCTCAGGTTCATAGACTTGAAATTACTCCAATTTGCCTTTTCTCATGGTGTAAAATGGCATGTATAAACTTGTAGTGACATCATTTAGCATTTCCTCACATCATAACATCATCTTGGCTATAAAAGTAGATGGGCATATTACACATAATGACTACAGAAAAAGGTGCATTAATGTGCATTTTCTCACCATATCGTGATTGTGATCAAATTGCACTTATATCAACTGCTTACAAAATGTCACTCTTGTATATTAAATTAAACTGGCATTATAATTTTATGACAGACACTTAAGTAATGCAAACCAAATTAAAGACAAAAGAAAAAATAAAGAATAGATCTGCATTCAAATATGTAGAGAAATATACATAGGCTAGTAATCATTCAATGATAAAGAGATGGGCAGACACACCTGTAACTTGGCTCAGTTGCCCTTAAATCTTTTCCAGTGACTCTCCCAGGGGAGCATCTATATAATATCCTTCCCACATGCACACCCTTGCCTCTTATAGAGGACCAGAGAGGCTAAAATGTCTAGACAAAGAAGAGCCATGATATTGATATCGAAGTACCACAGTTCAAAGAGTTTCTTTGCTTTTCAGGGTGGCACTATTTTAACAAGCCATTTACTTTAACATTTTTTTAATTCATTTTCACTTTTTCAACAGAAGTTTGGTTTCAGCAATGGAATCTCACACTGCAGTGACATCATCTTGTGTGTCCAAAGACGTGTTCTGCAATTTTATATCCATTTTGACTAACATCAAGCGTACATTACATTTAAGTCACAGTCTTGAAGTGAAACTATCCTGACAACTTTAACTACTGAAGAGCAAAACACAAAGGAGATGTACTTCTATTTTACTCTGGTATAGTGATATAGACATTTTTTCAGCAATATTTCTAGGGCTGGCTGGAACATTTAAATGACACTACCTAGAAACAGGCAGTGATCAAATGTGCCGCATTTGCCTTTTTTCATACTCGATAAGAACGAGTTATATTTCTTTCTTTCTTTGTGTGTGTTTGGGGGGGGGGGGGGGGAACGACTTATTACTGCCAGCAAGGGATTCTGCACTGGGAAAAACCAAACTCCAAAAATGTTAACAAATGTAACAACATTTCTAACCGATACAGTGTTAACAAATGAAACCTGCCGGCCCAATGATAGACATCTGTTGATTTGAAAATATGTCCAGGCTTATTTCCTAGATATACTCATTTAGAATAACCTACCCCCCTTCCTAAATTGTTAAAACTCAAGCTATATCAAGAATTACAGCTTTCTTTTCAACTGTCATTCACACTGTTCTCTCCCATCTTGCAGTTCTAAAGTCCAAAATAACCAAACAAAAGCTTATTGAAAAGAAAATTGAAAGGAATAATGCTTTTTACCTCTAGTTTTCATCCCAACATCCTTGTATTGTGAAGGCCACTCACCACTAAGGTATTTTTTCTGTTCCTTCCACCAGCTTAGAAAGCAAAATAATTAATTCCTGAACATTTGTAAGCTATCTTGCAGAGAACCATTGTTAAAGTTATGAAAACTGTTAATGATCTAACCAAGGGAATACAATTTCAGCTGGCCTAAAGTTATTTGCAGACTTAAAATTGGAGGCTATCAGTGTAAAAATACATACACAAATGTTTGCACCAAAAATATTGCACAAGAACATGCATTTTTATGTGCAAATCAGACATGTGGATCAGTGCTCAGACTTTGCACTATGCAACAAAAACAGGTATCCCCCAAATTTTGTGGGAATACAATCACAGGCAATTGGTAAAATCTACCCTCAACGGCTTTCAAATTGATTTCACAATTTATTATTTAGTGCAGAATTGATTGTGGAATAGTCTCTGAAAAACCAATGACAGCTCCCCTTTCAGTGTGGGGGCAAGAAATCCTGGCTCAAATCTTCAGTTGGTATAAACTGACATTGACAGTTGGTATAAACTGACATCAATGGGCTATGCCAATCTACACTATGTGAGGATCTGGTCCCCTACATATACAGCTCAGCTGCTGTACACCACCACCCGTCAATCCAGATCAGCAGATCAAATGAGACTGAGAAATAAGATTGACAAACTCAGAATAAAACTTTCATTGATGACACACTTGTTCTACATCTACAATTCCTGTACAATTTAACTGTCCTCTCTCTACATTTCTTTTTCTCCATTTTTTAAACAATCCTCTTTCCTCTCCATGCTTACACAGCCTTTCCTTCCCCTAATAGCTTACACCTCTCACCTTCTTATCTCTACTTCTGTCTTACAGCTCCTTGCACCTCCATCCTTCTCTTGGCATGAGGACCAGTGCTCTCCTGGCTAACAAAAGAGCAACTATGCCAGTATGACTAGATTATTGCAAATAATGAGAAAAATTCACTTAGATTGTGTCTAAAAATGCCTTTCAACTATGTTCACTGCCTCTTTTTATCAATTTGCATAAATATTTGTGCAAATAAACTTTTGCTCATATGAACATTCACATATGAATTTTGGGATTTTAGTAGAGATTTATTTAATTAGAAATTAAATTTATTTCATGAAGAAGTAAAGCAGTAGCCACCTTAGAAACCTCTTTACAATATTAATTTATCAGAGAACAGAAATACCATTGTGATAGCGTGTGTAGGTCCCACATGGACAAAGAAGGGGCCAGAGAGGCCCTGGCACCAGAGTTAGCCCCACCCATCCAGTCCTGTCAATCATGTATGATAGGTAGGCCTTTGAAAGGAGGAAAGCTGCAGTCAGCAGGTAGGGAAGGTGTAGAACTGCCCTAAGCAGCATATGGCAGAAGCAACTCCTGAAGCTGTGGAGGGAACTCTTAGGCAGGAAGCCTTCACCCCAACCCTGAGGAGAGTACAACAGACTCCCCGCGTAAGAGACAGGCTGAGTTGGTCTCAGAGACTCAGCCAGAGCAATTTCCACAAACCCAGTGTCTGGGGCTGGGTTGTTGTCAGCACTACAGACTTGCCACTCACCCCCCACTGCTTTGCTGGGACTGCAGGGAAGGGATATCCCTGAATGCTTGTGGGATTGTGTCTTTCATTTTGACCCCCCAGCTGGAGAGACTTGAAGCTCAAGGGCAGAACACCCACATGCCAATAGTGGGGAAGTGGGGCCCAGGTTGTGACCACCCAATATAGCTAATTGGGTGTGGTCAGGTTCCCCCGAGGGAGGAACCACCAAGGACTCTGTTACAACCATGATGTGATTTTAAGTGACCTATCACCACATGAATATAGAATAGTAACTATCAAATTCACAGATATCTGCAGAGATAAATTTGTGAACACTATTACTAGTGAGGCAGAAAATTTGTTCAGACTAAACATTTGAACTATGGCAAATTTGTATTAAAAAATCCAGCCTATTTTGTGAACAAGAAATAAGGCTAAATTTGCATTGTAACTAGTTTGTGATGAATTGTTCACCCAGCTCCAGCAACAGAGATTCTACCTGAAGCATTTTTAGTCTTAGACTATATACTACTATCCAATGCAAAAAAATGGAGACTTTAAACAGTTTGTAACCTAAACCAGCAGGAAACCACAACACATACGCTGCCTAACTAAATGTTATTCTTTATCAAAACTATTTTGTAGAGCAAGTTATTTTTCCACCCTATTTCTCCTTCTCTTTTGTCTCCTCTTGTCCTTTTACATCATGGCAATTGAGAAATACCATAGAGATTTTTTGTGGAGGTTTTTTTTTTAGACAGTATTTTGGTTTTTATTATGCTCATGGCTAGTTATCAATGGGAAATGAATACAGTAAGGCTCTGCAGAATTTTTGTGGGTCCTCTGTGAAGGCGAGAAAAATATCCACAGATTATGTGAAAACTTCTCCACAGGTTTCTTTCAGACAAGTTGCTCATAAATATGCATGGTAATGTTGGAAGTGTTAATTAATACATCTGAACCTGCTGTCACCTAAAATGCTTTTAAGAAAAAATATATGAGGAAAACAAGATAGAGATATGGAGTACAGTAGTACTCTTCATAAGAGCATAAGACCAATGGTCCATCTAGCCCAGTATCCTGTCTTCTGACAGTGACCAATGCCAGGTGCTTCAGAGGGAATGAACAGAACAGGCAATCAGAGTGATCCACCCCTGTTGTCCACTCCAAGATTTAGGCAATCTGAGGCTAGAGTGACCAGATGTCCCAATTTTATAGGGACAGTCCCGATTTTGGGGTCTTTTTCTTATATAGGCTCCTATTACCCCCCACTCCTGTCCCGATTTTTCACATTTGCTGTCTGGTCACCCTAGGTCACTCAGAGCCAATTCTGCATCCCTGACCATCTTGTCTAATAGCCATTGATGGACCGATCATCCATGAACTTGTCTAGTTCTTTTTTTAAACCCGTTATAGTTTTGGCCCTCACATCATCCCCTGGCAACAAGTTCCCACAGGTTGACTTTGCAATGTGTGAAGAAGTACTTCCTTTTGTTTTTTTTAAACCTGCTGCCTATTAATTTAATTGGTTGACTCCTGGTTCCTGCTTTATGTGACGGAGTAAATAACACTTCTTTATTCATTTTCTCCACACCAGTCACAATTGTATAGACCTCTATCATATCCCCACTTAGTCATCTCTTTTCCAAGTTGAAAAGCCCCAGTCTTCTTAATCTCTCCAAATATGAAAGCTGTTCCATGCCCTCAATCATTTGTTGCCCTTCTCTGTACCTTTTCCAATTCTAATATATCTTTTTGAGATGGGGTGACTAGAACTGCACGCAGTATTCCAGGTATGTGTGTATGGATTTATATAGTGGCATTATGATATTTTCTGTTTTATTATCTATCCCTTTCCTAATGGTTCCTAACATTGTTAACTTTTTTGACTGCTGCTGCACACTGAGCAGATGTTTTCAGAGAACTATCCACAGTGACTCCAAGATCTTTCTTGAGTGGTAACAGCTAATTTAGACCCCATCATTTTGTATGTATAGTTAATGTGCATTACTTTGCATTTATCAACATTGAATTTCATCTGCCATTTTGTTGCTCAATCATTCAGTTTTGTGAGATCCTTTTGTAGCTCTTCACAGTCTGCTTTGGACTTAACTATCTTGAGTAGTTTTGTATCATCTGCAAATTTAGCCACCTCACTGGTTTACCCCTTTTTCCAGATCATTTATGAATATGTTGAACAGTACCGGTCCCAGTACAGACCCCTGTGGGACATGACTATATACCTCTCTCCATTCTGAAAAACTGATAATTTATTCCTGCCCTTTGTTTTCTGTCTTTTAACCAGTTACTGATCCATGAGACGACCTTCCCTCTTATCCTATGACTGCTTAGTTGGCTTAAGAGCCTTTGGTGAGGGACCTTGTCAAAGGCTTTCTGAAAATCTAAGTATGCTATATCCACTGGATCACCTTTATCCACATGTTTGTTGACCCCCTCAAAGAATTCCAATAGATTGATGAGGCAAGATTTCCCTTTACAAAAGCCAGGTATACTCTTCCCCATCAAATCATGTTCATCTATGTATCTGATAATTCTGTTTTTTACTATAGTTTCAACCAATTTTTCTGGTACTGAAGTTAGGTTTACTGACCTATAATTGCCAAGATCGCCTCTAGAGCCTTTTTAAAAAATTCTGTCATATTAGCTATCCTCCAGTCATCTGGTACAGAAGCTGATTTAAATGACAGATTACATACCACAGTTAGTAGTTCTGCAATTGCATATTTGAATTCCTTCAGAAATCGGGTGAATGCCACGGGAACTTAACTACTGTTTAATTGAGCAATTTGTTCCAAAAACTGCTCTACTGACATCTTAAATCTGGGACAGTTCCTCAGATTTGTCACCTAAAAAGAATGGTTCAGGTGTGGGACTCTCCCTCAATTCCTCTGCAGTGAATGTATGGGTCAGGTTTTGAAGCATGCACACCCACCTTAGGCATGCCAATGCCTCAATGCATATGTACAAGTTCCATTTGCACATACACAGTTGTGTATGTATATGCATCAAGAAATCACATTCCTAAGTCATGCATGTAAAGAAATGTTAATTTTGCCTTGTGTTAAATGCATTTCACCAGAAATATTTATACTTTATTTCAGATAAATATTCTGAGTATATATTAAGATTATAGCATGGTGGTCAGTTTGCACAGTATTTGTGAATTCAGAGTATTCATGATTCTAGCTGTTTTGATTGGAGTTCTTTGTCTTCCCTGACAGGATGAGTATTACTCAGAATTATTTTTCAGTGCAAATGCTTACAGTTAGAATTTTAAAATTTCCTTCTTTACGACTAATCCAAATTCCAAAAGTAGTAAGTGAGAAGATTTCCACTGACTTGCCTGGGTGCTGAATCAATTCAGTCCCTGTGAGTACAAAACCCAAACCTTTAGCACAAAATATGTAGTTTTCATTTATGATGAAGGTAAAGATGACCATATTGCACTTTAGTTTTGCCAAATAAACTTTTCTATATCTCCCTACCATTTCAATAGTTTCACGTGTAATGTTATTTCTAGAAAGCAACCCATGTGATTTATTTAATTTGCTTCTCCGCTATCATTTTGTGAGTGTTTAAGTTGATGTGCAATGCTGCCTTCAGGCACATTTTCAATATTCTTACTGAATGAATATGGAAACAGGGATTCCTGGCAATCAGAGGGTTAAAGTATTCATGAAATTCAGCAATATACATCTAAAACAGGATCAGCAAAACCCATTAAATAATTGAGCATTTTTGGGGAAAAAATCTGCATGCAACACCTGCAAATGATTACCACCGTAAACTGTTATGCAACAAAACTGACATTCAGCAACAACATTTGCACATAACTGTCAATGACTTGCTTTCAAGTTACTAATTTTGTTGAAGTTAACAGCCAATAATTACATTATGTTTTATTCCTCCTCCTATAAAACCTTTACTAACACTTAATTAGACAAAAGACACAAGAGGACCACTTCAGAGATCTAAAAGGGTTGATAAAAGTCTAACCCTCACGTTGACATCTCCAGTACATATTTTCAGAGAAGACTTCCGTACACTGGAAGCATCAAAAACAAAGACAATTGCAACAAAATGGTAAATCAAAATAAACACATAACCTGTTTTTATTTGCATTTACATAACTTGTTACAATAAGGAAAGCACACAAATAATACTGACACTGTAAAAACAACATCATAGAATCATAGGACTGGAAGGGACCTTGAGAGGTCACCTAGTCCAGTCCCCTGCACTCATGGCAGGACTAAGTATTATCTAGACCATCCCTGACAGGTGTTTGTCCAACCTGCTCTTAAAAATCTCCAATGATGAGGATTCCACAACCTCCCTAGGCAATTCATTCCAGAGCTTAACCACCCTGACAGTTAGGACTTTTTCCTAATGTCCAACCTAAACCTCCCTTGCTGCAATTTAAGCCCATTGCTTCTTGTCCTATCTTCAGAAGTTAAGAAAAACAATTTTTCTCCCTCCTCTTTGTAACAACCCTTTACATATTTGAAGATTATTATCATGTCCCCGCTCAGTCTTCTTTTCTCCAGTCTAAACAAACCCGGTTTTTTCAATCTTCCCTCATAGGTCATGTTTTCTAAACCTTTAATCATTTTGGTTGCTCTCCTCTGGATTCTCTCCAATTTGTCCACATCATTCCTGAAATGTGGCACCCAGAACTGGACACAATACTCCAGTTAAGGCCTACTCAGCGCAGCGTAGAGCGAAAGAATTACTTCTCGTGTCTTACTTTTGACAAATCCATGCTGACTGTTACTTATCACCTTTATTATCTTCTAGATGTTTGCAAACTGATTGCTTAATTATTTGCTCCATTATCTTTCCAGGTACAGAAGTTAAGATGACTGGTCTGTAATTCCCTAGGTTGTACTTATTTTCCTTTTTATAGATTGGTACTATATTTGCCCTTTTCCAGTCTTCTGGAATCTCTCCGGTCTTCCATGACTTTCCAAAGAGACTTGCTAATGGCTCAGATATCTCCTCAGTCAGCTCGAGTATTCTAGGATGCATTTCATCAGGCCCTGATAACTTTAAGACATCTAATTTGTCTAAGTAATTTTTAACTTGTTCTTTCCCTATTTTAGCCTCTTCTGAACCTACCTTATTTTCACTGGTATTCACTATGTTAGACGTCCAATCACCAACCTTCATGGTGAAAACCGAAACAAAGAAGTAATTAAGCACCTCTGCCATTTCCAAATGTTCTGTTATTGTCTCCCCCCCCCCCCCCCCCCCCCGCCACTGAGTAATGGGCCTACCCTGTCCTTGGTCTTCCTCTTGCGTCTAATGTATTTGTAGAATGTTTCCGTGTTACCCTTTATGTCTCTAGCTAATTTGATCTCGTTTTGTGCCTTGGCCTTTCACATTTTGTCCCTACATACTTATATTATTTATTTATATTCATCCCTTGTAATTTGACCTAGTTGCCACTTTTTGTAGGACTCTTTTGATTTTTAGATCACTGAAGATCCCCTGGTTAAGCCATCATATTATTTAAAACTCTCTTAAAACTTCCTTGAACACACTGGAAAAGTTTTAACAATTCATTGCTTTGAACAAACCATTAGCAGTTTGGTTTACTCAGGATGCATTTTCTATATGCTCTATTCCTTCCTTTTTCTGCTATACATGAGAACAGAATCCAGATTCACATTCTCAGCTGCACATAATGTCCACTGGGTGCAGTTAAGAAGTGTGACAGGAGAGAGTTGTGGTGCAAAGAAGCCATGTTAAGCTTCCCATTCCTGCAGTCTGTTTCTCATCTGCACTGTCCCTGATATTTTTTAAAGCAGTCTCAAGGCTGTGCTAAAATTACACCAGGTCCTGTTGGGACAGCCAGGGAGCACTGGAATGCAGGGACACGCCACAGAGGGATACCTCCACAAGTCAGACCCACCCAGGTTAAAGTCTGCTTTGAGCAGGGAGATGGATAAAAAGCCGATGTCACAGATCCAAAACTAGCCTTTTGTTTTAAAAAGTTCATCTGGCCTGCCACTGATTCTCCACTTGATATCATAACCTCAGAATATGGCATCATGGTTCGCTGTGGAAATTATTATGGTGACAGGAACAAAGGATTAATGCTTTAACCGAGGAATAAGCAAAAGCAGCAGATTAATTTTTTGGTAATAAATATCCTATTTTAATGCAATCCTCCTAAACAATAAAGAACCAATCAATCAAGGGAAAGGTTCTTGACAGAACTGTTCCTACATAAGTTGCTTTTTCAAGTTTTCCCCTGAAGCATCAACATCTAAGGTTTTCTATGTTTTTTAATTATAAGAGCCAATGGAGATGAAAGTACTGAACATAATGGGGAAATCATGAAGTCAGAATGAATCTGGCAGATGTAGTATAGAAAAGACCAAATCTGAACCCAGAGAGCTGAACTTTTAATCACTAGACACATGCTGTTACTCAGAATGCACTGGCTATCACAAATTCTTTAAAAGGTGAATTAATCTCTAATGAGAAATCATTTGAGACAATAAGCAACACAGGAGGACAAAAATACCGCAAGTGTTGTGTTCAAAAATATTGTTCTTCCTGGACTTTTTCCTGTAGTTCATACTTGCAAAGAGTAACATGGACAGCTGATAACCTAAACTCTGAAAAAGCAATGATTCTTGTGTAGCAACAAAACAAGTCTAATGTAATACACATAAAATAAAAATTATATACAGTAAGGCAGTGTGGTTTGGGAGTCTGAAAATGAGCTGGAAGCTGGGAACATCTACATTGTAATGATGACTTTGGTGCTGATTGACTGTGTTACCTTCGGCAAGAAACCTAAAGTTTATGGGCCAAGTTCTAGCCTGATTCTCTTCCTGTGCAACTCTGCTGATGTCAGCTGAGTTAGTATTAGTGTAACTGAGATAAAACCCTAGCCCCTATTTCTCAGTTTCCCCCTCTGTAAAATGGAGTTAAGGAAACTTACCTACCTACCTACCTGAGGTACCTTAAAGAAGAGATCTGTAAACTTTAAAGCTTGTTTCTCTCACCAACAGAAGTTGGCCCAATAAAAGATATTACCTCACCTACCTTGTGTCTCTGATATCTTCGAACCAACACGGCTACAACCACACAGCATATAATAGGGGTGTTATCATTTTTAATGTTTATAAAGCATTATGGCAATGTAAAGTATCATACTATTGAGAGATACATCTTCCCCCCCCACCCCCATACTCAAAATTAAACCTACCTTTCCAATGTAAGTACTAAGAGTTGTCATTCTCTGGGAGCTAATGGTGATATGTGAGCCTATTTATGATCCTATTACGTAATGATAGCTTTTTTCAGAAAGTGTTTATTTGTAAAACACTACTGAATATATTGTACATTTCAGGATAGGGAAATGTGGAATCTATTGCAGTACACAAATATTCTTGGTGTTGAATAAGGCTTAAAGCAGACAATACATGCCATTATCTCTTTATTGTTATGGCTTACACCCTTAGACCAGTTATTGCTTACACTCTAAGACCTGGACTCTTAGCTGATCAAGCTATCAGCAGTGTTTCCAGTTTATTCAACATACTCATTTTGTTTGCTGAAAACAACAAGATTTCCTAGAAAGAACCCTGAATGTCTGAAAAAAGTGATGTGACTACAATACTGGGCAAAACAGACTTCATAGATTCAAAGTTTGGCATTATACAACAGAAGTGTCTATGCCAGTTTGTAATACACAGCCGATCCTCAAAATTATATAGATAATAGTTTGCTTGTATTGTGCAAACTGGTTTAATATTTGATCTTATAAACTTGGTTCTTGTCCTCAGATGAACAAGTCTATAATAAAACAAGGTATGTGTCAAATGTAGGAAAAAAGAATAAGAAACCGATTAACAAAATGACTGAAGTCATGTTTCTCTGTAGCCAGATCTTTTAACACATCACAACAAACAACAAATGTAAATTTTCTAGCTTGGCACCAATGGACCTAGTTGATGATGATATCACAAGTAAGGCAGAAAGGGAATGACACAAAATTACTGCCAATATACTTAAATATTTGCATACAAGCAATTCCTAGGCAATATAATTCATTAGCATGTCAGTTGTACTTTGTACTATGAGGCAGTAGAGTTATCAGGCATTAATGTCAGCAATGAAAAAAATAATAACGAGGCAGACACACTATGCCTTGGAAAATAATCAATAAGTATTGGCTATTTCACAGCATAATCACTCAGTGGCAACGTTGGTGTTTTTTTTTTTTTTTTCAGTAACTGATTATTATACAGTAAGTGCAAACACAAATGTGGAACAAAACCACTTTGATACATGAGCATCAACCTTGAATCTTGCAAACAAATCTTTCCACCTAGAATTTATTTTAAAAAGATGAGCTGTTTAAAAAAGCTAGTGATTCTATTTCTTAAATATTTCCTTCCTTTTGCAAGATTGTTAATTTCATAGGCAATACTGAACAACCGCCCAGAGACAACCTGTGCTGGCCTATAGTGAAGGGGGATCGGAGGCTGAGTGAGGGCAGATGGCTTCAGCGGTGTTACTGAGAATGTTCAGTCCATGTGAGCATACTCAGTACAAGCCAAGCAGCAAATCTAGGGGGGCAAAGTGACCCCCCCTTCCCTCCCTCATGGGAATAAAACTACACATATTTCTGCACAGAAGCATAATCTACTGACAACAGACCTCAAAGATGGTCTTTAAGATGCAACTATAATAAAACTATGTTTTGTCCTCACTCAGAATATTGTGCTCTGTTTCAATAATACATAGCATGTCAGAAAGTCTCTGAGGAAGGCTATATACATGCCAGGGTTCTGAAGACCTTACGAAACACTTCAATTTCACTCTTATGGTTAACATTGTCATCAGAACACCTTCATGTATCTATAACATTCTCGCTCAGAGCTGTGCAATATGCCCTCTTTCTGAACAAAGGGGTAGGCAAACTTTTTTACTCTAGTTTTGAATCCATTTTATCCTACATAGGCTCTTATACCATCCTCATCACCACAGTATTTAAGTGCATTAAGCAATGTGACTAATTTCTGCCATGTGTGGTTCATTCTTTCCTCTGGAGAAAAATTGTGTGCATAATGTAGTGTTCTGTTCGGATATGATTTTTTAAAATTATATGTAGATATTTCTATATGTCTATAATTAGTTAAGGTAAAGCCAAAGAAGTGTCTTTCCCTTGAAGCAGAAGATGGTTACATTTGAGATGATTCTTAGTTTTGGGGGAATTTACTTCATTCCAGTCTTGCATCAATCCCATACTATGCTTTGTTTCTTGAACAAATAAGCTATACCCATGAGGCAGGCTGCTCCATCATGCTCACGTAGCTGAGCTGTCAACCAGGGTCCCAGTGCTCATCTCCGAGCTTTAAGTGACCTTGCTGATATCTTGTGGATCAGGTGAAAATAAAGATCAAGACCCTCAATTTGACTCTATATTCTACAAAAAGCGAGTATAGAAAATGGAAGACAGGTATGATCTGCTCAAGTGAAGCATTAAAGGATTCAGAACTTTCTTAGGAAACTGTGAAAAAGGAGCAAAAATTACTACAAAAACTGCAGTAAAAATAGATACATGATATATCCTATATGCTGACCACCCACTTCCTTTACTGTTTCCCATTTGTTCATTCATCATTTATCAGCTGCATTCTTTTTAATTTGGCATTTGTCAGCTCTTTCCATTCACTTTCATTCACCAATTGTTCAGTTATCATGTATCAGACTTTTCTAGGTATTCTGACGTGCCAGCTCTGTTTGTTTATCATTTGTTGGCCAAATTTGTCTTTTCCTGTACTCCATCCACTCACTTGTCAGCTTTCCCCCTACCCTTTTTTATTTGGTATGTTGACTGCCTCATAGATATTCATTAGCTTCACTAATTTGCTTCAGTTTGGCCTTATTTTGGCCTCATTTGTTTACTATCATTTCCCTTTGATATGTGTCAGCTTTTGTGGTTCATTGCTGCCAGCTCCAAAGCATTTGTCTGTCGACATTTGTTTACATATACTGGACCATCTACAGTCTGTTTTACTTTCTTGTGCTATTCTGATGTATCAAGACTTAGTAAGGGATGCTATTGGCACCTCAACAATGGCTATCATTTGTTCACCAGCCTAAATTGGAAGCATCTCCATTAAAATCAGTGGAGTTGCTCGATACACTCTGCTGTATAAGAACAGACGCTGACCCATAATCTATGTATACCTAGAAAATTATACAAATGATAAACATGTATTTTCTACTTTAGCCAATATTTTCCTCCAGAAGATCCATTGTAGGACTGAAAGGCAGCAGAACTGTGGATTCCACTGTCCATGCCACTGAACAGATTTTTTTTTGGTGCATGTAAAGGGAAAGATGGGGAATATAGTTTGTGGATACACAAGGGTCAGGATTTGGTTAACAGTAAATTATAGCTGTCATTCATTACAGTGGGGATGCCCACATTTTCAGAAACCCAGGCTTGTACTGGCAGTTTACTAGGATCCTGAGAGCCACTCCTAAATTATCTTACAAACAATATTATGAAAATAAATTACAGTCATATATGTGGATGTAGATTTTCCTTGCTAGATGAGCGGATATTGCTTATTAGAGTACAATACCAAGAAAAAACATAGCTGATCAATTTTTTCCTCACTTAGCAGTTACTGTGAGAGGGAAGTCATGGTCTGTGCTATAAGACACTATCCTGCTGTAACGATGCTGGTTCTGGCGGGACCTAACTGAGAGTGCCAGTTCAGGACAAATTGCTTCAAACAGGGCAACTACAGCCCAAGGCTGGGGTTTTTCCACCTCTAAGGCAAACCAAACCAGCCAGACGGAGGAGACTTTGGTTTTACCCCACTGGCTAACCACAAGTCATCCCAAGCAATCCCCTAAGACACTCCAGTTTCCCAGTCTCACGACCAGTGCCACTCGTTATGGGGACAACTGGTCATGAAAACCAATGCCCCAGTAAAAGAAAAAAGGTCCTCCCGATCCCAATGGACCAAGCCCCCAGATCCAGGTCAATATACAAATCAGATCTTACCCACAAATCACGCTGTTGCCAATCCTTTAGAATCTAAAATCTAAAGGTTTATTCATAAAAGGAAAAAGGTATAGGTAAGAGCTAGAATTGGTTAAAAGGAATCAATTACATACAGTAATGGCAAAGTTCTTAGTTCAGGCTTGCAGAGATGGAATAAACTGCAGGTTCAAATTCAAATTAAGTCTCTGGAGTACATCCTGGGATGGGTCCTTCAGTCCTTTGTTCAAAGCTTCCATTTGTAGAAAGGTTCTTCCAGAGGTAAGAAGCAGGAATGAAGACAAAATGGAGATGAGGCAGCTGCCTTTTATAGTTTCTTCCAGGTGTAAAAACACCTCTTTGTCCTTACTGTGGAAAATCACAGCAAAATGGAGTCTGGAGTCACATGGGCAAGTCCCTGAATAATTTGCTGAGTCTGCCTTCTCTCAATGGGTCCATTGTATCGTCGATGGTCCTTAATGGGCCATCAGCAGGCCTGGCAGAGCTGATAGCTTGTCTGTGGTCCCAGAAACAGCCCCAGTTTGAAATACAGACAGTATAAAGCCACTGAAATACAGACAGTATAAAGCCAATATTCATAACTTCAACTACAAAACTGATACATACATATAAATGGCATAATCATAACCAGCCACGCATAACCCGGTCTTAGACACCTCATTTGACCCCCTTTATATAAGATTTGGTGCCACTATAGGACCTTTGTTGCAACAATGATCTATATGGTCCCAGTTATTGTCAATAACGTCACACCTGCACTTGGCCCTAAGAACTTTAAACGATTCTGCATTATAAGTAGTTGATCTATGATCCTAAATTAGTCAAAGATACAATCTGTCAGCTATACCTTTTAATAAATAATAAAGAACTCTGAGTTATGAAGGGGAGAAGCAAAATCTCAAAGCCTCTCATCCAAATATTTTTGTAGGTAACAGTAAAAGATGTGCTCAAAAATTGTTTAGGAGGTTTATTCTCAATGAATATAACTCAGCATGCTGTGTATACTATTAATTTGTATTCCTGGTAATACATTTAACATTAATTGTGCTACACACAGTTACACATACATCATATACTTTTTCAGCAGTAATAATTTTTTCTAGTGCTGTGTCTTTATTATAGTAATTGCCCCCCACCCCCATTTTAATCTAATAGGTTCTGAATTTAATGAATCTTTGGGTTAAACTCTGTTTAGATTCCAGCTATCTTATATTTTTATATACACATACATACACTAACTTCCTTATTCTGTCCTCAGGTCTATATAGTGTGTTAGTAAGCAACGTATGTATTAATGATTTTTCCTAACTAACAGACTACGTAGACCTGAGGACAGAACAAGGAAGTTAGTAAAGAAAGAAAAATATTTTGCAGGTAAAGAAAACAAACTTCTTAGCTGCAATACAATTTAAAAAAAATCTTCCACATAACATGTCAGATTCATCCCTGGTGTAACTCTATTTAAGATGATGATGTTAAAACAGGGCTGAATTTGGACCAAGGTCTTTGGCTTATCTAGAATCATAGAAAAAATGAATAGAAGTAACTTAGTATAGTACAGGAATTACACCACTCTAGTAGTAATGTTAATTAATAACAATTCTTTTTAACATTACACAATTTATGTAATTAAAGAGTACCTATTAATCTGAATTCTGCAGTAGATATGAATGTATCCAATAAACCATAATGGATTTATAAATTCAGTATACTCACACTTGACGAGATTAAAATATGCTATACTTTAAATGAATATTTCCAACCATTCCCAGCCATGCAAAAGTTATCCATATTATTTGTTGTGCATATGTGTATCTTTAAAAATACACATCTGCCAAAATATTTTCATGCTTCGTTAATTTTATAGCAAAAATATCAATCCAATCCATACACTTTTACAAGAAAGAAGATACAATGATGGCAATGGCAGACGAACAGCCAGCATCAATACCTACAAATTACAATGTTTCACCCACAAAGAAGGCTGTAGTTTCTTACACGTATAAAGAGGGGGAAATGTTATTATCAAAGACAGCTTATGAAATGTGATCTTGAAGTCCCAAAAGTTTTTGTACTCAGTGTTTAGTAATATTTATAAACATAATGCTACAAGATAAGCTGTCCCCAAAGACTTTTTAGAATGTTGTAGAAATGATGCAAATAAATCAGTAATTGCATTGATTAACTGAACGCCATTATTAAATGCCCCTTATTCAAGTATAAATAATGGGTCTCACTTTTGGATGCATCATAAAATGCCAAACTATTGAATATAATCTGTAAAATGAATGAACCTACTGTACCATGATTGTAGTGTTGACATTAAGGGCCAAAAAGCAGGTCTACTCTGCTGTTGCTAAGGTGACCAGATGTCCCGATTTTATAGGGACAGTCCCGATTTTTGGGTCTTTTTCTTATATAGGCTCCTATTACCCTGCACCCCCGTCCCGATTTTTCACATTTGATGTCTGGTCACCCTAGCTGTTTCCCAAAATGTTGTACAACCTATTATGTCCAAAATGAAAGGAGTACAAACTATTAGAAGCCGGGAGTGCTTTTAGGAACACTTACATTAACAATGGTTTCTACACTGTGTAGGGCAAGACAGTTCTATAAATCAACGTTCTTATTTGCTTCTGGTTTTGACTGGGTCCTGACATTTTCTTTTTTATCTTTAAATTTCTATCTGCATATTTTAATAAGTGCTCTTTTATGTCAGTTTTCCATTTAGGCTATTTTTCCTACTGACTGGTGACTTAGAGTAGAAATAGTACGTTGAGTTAATAAGCAGGGTTTTAGTTTTCACTTTTTTTAAAATACTCAAACTATTTTACTAGTACAAGAGAATCCTACTGAAGATCTCAAATACCTTGACTATTTTACATATTTCATACTGCGTCAGTGTTTAAAGAACAAAGACCCTAGTATTAATATGATCAGCTAAGAGATGTATGTTCATTTAGATGAAGGTCATGATCTTGAGTATAATGAGCCCCCAAAGTGGATGTATAATGAATTTTCTGAATACATTTTGAGCACTAATACACTTATGTTAAATTGTATTAACCTTTTACTTGCACAGATTTTTGCTAACATAATAAAGTTACATTTGATTCTATTTCTGACATTTTGAGAGAAAACCCTACAGACTTTTTAGAATTCATGTCAAAGGTTATTATAATTCATATAGTTTGCAAGTAGGGAAAGTACTATTGTACATGAAGTTAAAAGGAGTTGGCTGATGTGATTGCAAAGCCATTGGCCATTATCTTTGAAAAATCATGGCAATCGGGGGAGGTCCCGGATGACTGGAAAAAAGCTAATGTAGTGCCAATCTTTAAAAAAGGGAAGAAGGAAGATCCAGGGAACTACAGGCCAGTCAGTCTCACCTCAGTCCCTGGAAAATCATGGAACAGGTCCTCAAGGAATCAATTCTGAACCACTTAAAGGAGAGGAAAGTGATCAGGAACAGTCAGCATGGATTCACCACGGGCAAGTCATGCCTGACTAACCTAATTGCCTTCTATGACGAGATAACTGGCTCTGTGGATGAGAGGAAAGCAGTGGATGTGCTATTTCTTGACTTTAGCAAAGCTTTTGATACAGTCTCCCACAGTGTTTTTGCCAGCAAGTTAAAGAAGTATGGGCTGGATGAATGGACGGTAAGGTTGACAGAAAACTGGCTGGATGGTCGCGCTCAACGGGTAGTGATCAATGGCTCCATGTCTAGTTGGCAGCCGGTATCAAGTGGAGTGCCCCAAGGGTCGGTGCTGGGGCCGGTTTTGTTCAATATCTTCATCAACGATCTGGAGGATGGTGTGGACTGCACCCTTAGCAAGTTTGCAGATGACACTAAACTGGGAGGAGTGGTAGATACGATGGAGGGTAGAGACAGGATACAGAGGGACCTAGACAAATTAGAGGATTGGGCCAAAAGAAATCTGATGAGGTTCAACAAGGACAAGTGCAGAGTCCTGCACTTAGGACGGAAGAATCCCATGCACTGCTACAGACTAGGGACCGAATGGCTGGGCAGCAGTTCTGCAGAAAAGGACCTAGGGGTTACAGTGGACGAAAAGCTGAATATGAGTCAACAGTGTGCCCTTGTTGCCAAGAAGGCTAACGGCATTTTGGGCTGTATAAGTAGGGGCATTTCCAGCAGATCGAGGGACGTGATTATTCCCCTCTATTCGGCACTGGTGAGGCCTCATTTGGAGTACTGTGTCCAGTTTTGGGCCCCACACTATAAGAAGGATGTGAATAACTTGGAAAGAGTCCAGCGGAGGGCAACAAAAATGATTAGGAGGCTGGAGCACATGACTTATGAGGAGAGGCTGAGGGAACTGGGATTGTTTAGCCTTCAGAAGAGAAGAATGAGGGGGGATTTGATAGCTGCTTTCAACTACCTGAAAGGGGGTTCCAAAGAGGATGGATCTAGACTGTTCTCAGTGGTAGAAGATGACAGAACAAGGAGTAATGGTCTCAAGTTGCAGAGGGGGAGGTTTAGGTTGGATATTAGGAAAAACTTGTTCACTAGTAGGGTGGTGAAGCACTGGAATGGGTTACCTAGGGAGGTGGTGGAATCTCCTTCCACCTCCTGAGGTCCCTTCCAACCCTGAGATTCTATGATTCTATGAAAAGCTCTTACAGATGAACTATGAAAATAGCTGCTACATAGATGGGACTGGCATCCACAGTGCTATTCCATGGGGAAGGGAGTAATAGGAATAAAATAAAATTTCTCAGTGGCTTAGATAGTTTCCTCAGCTGTTCTAATAAAAATAAATTAATGTAGAGAAAATATGGTTTTTAAAGTAGCTTAGATTGTACTCTGATCAACATGGCACCAATGAGAACGAAACAGGAAAATGCTGATGAAACTATGAAAGGTCCTTGATATTCTTCCTTGATTGCATGTAGCAGGGCGGTCACACCGCTCCGGCCCTGAAAGGGTTAAGAGCCAGCCCTTGGGGGGGAGGGGCTGGGGGGGGGCTGGGACAGAGAGAGCCAATAAAGGTAGGCGGATGGGGAAGCAAGCACAGGTAGGCCACGCCCCAATCAGGCCACACCTGGCCCTGTTATAAGGGCTCAGGGAGGAGCTGGGTCAGAGTCTCTCTCTCTCCAGTCTGGAGGGAAAAGGACCTGGCTGCCTGAGAGACAGGGTACCTGAGGTGGAGCAGGGCTGGGGAATAGGGCCAAGGAGCTGGGGACCTCCAGCCTGGCAACTCCCCAGGCTGTAGGCCTTGAGAAAGGCCTTAAACAGGTACTGGGGTTGCAAAGGGGCAGCCCGGGGCCAGGCAGAAGCAGTAGGTCCAAACCCCCCTTGCCAATAATGAGTGGCCATTAGAGACTGCAGTCTGCCCAGTGAGCATGGGCTAGATGATGACTAGCAGTGGCCATAGACTGAGGCAAGGTGGGGATAGAGGGTTGGGGGTTCCCCGGGGAGGGGAGACCCAGAGTGTGGGGAACCCCCGGGCAAAGGGCACCAGGGTCCGGGAGGGACACGGGAGCCAGCAACAGGCGAGACACCGCCCGGAAGAGGGCGCTCCAAGGCTGGTGCAAAGAGCTAACTCCTGGACAACCAGGAGGAGGCGCCGCACCGGGTGAGTCTCGCTTCGCTACATTGCACTATGCCCAGAATATATTGTACTCAGCAGAGGAGCAGAGTGAAAAATAATGGAATCAGTGCTTAGTCTAAGGAGAACAAAAAGAAAAAAAACCCTAAAAACAAAACCAGCCAATCTAACTTTTCATTCTGTTGAATGGAAATCCATTTCAGTAACTGTAAGTTACATGCAACACATACTGATATGTAGTATGTAGTGACAGATATATAAAAACTTACTCATTTTGTGCAGTAACAATGGTTCTTCGAGATGTGTCCCCCTATGGGTGCTCCACTGTAGGTGTATCTGTACCCTGTGCCTCTGATCAGAGATCTTTGGTAGCAGTGTCCATTTGGCCCACACATGCATTTTTTCTGCTCAAGGCTAATTAACACTGCATGGGTGAACCACCCTCAGTTCCTTCTCTATTGCAGAGTCACTAACAAGAGCTCTGAAGTAGAAGGGAGGAGTGTGGGTTGTGGAGCACCAATAAGGACACACATCTCGAAGAATCAACATTACTGCACAAGGTGAGTAACTACTTCTTCTTCTTCAAGTAGTGTCCCTATGGGTTCTCCACTATAGGTCACTCCCGAGCAGTATCTCCAATGGAGGGTTGGGGCTTCAGAGTCGAGTCTGTTAAGGTCGACAATACAGTGGAGACAACAATGGCATCAGAGGAGGAGTCTCTTGTTCTGCATAGTGTTCTGCAAAAGTATGAGCAGATGCCCAGGTTGCTGCCCTGCAGATTTCTGGACTGGGAATGTCTTTAATGAACGTGACTGAGGTGGAAACTGACTTTGTGGAATGTGTATGGATTCCAGGTGGAGGTACCAAATTACGAGCATGATAGCAGTAGTTAATACGATTCAAGACACATTTAGAGAGTCTCTGAGCAGATATTACTGTGCCTTTTGATCTTTCCACAATTAATAGGAAGCTCTTTGGAGATTTACTAAAGGCCTTCTTCCTGTCCAAATAGAAGGTCACGGCTCTCCTAACATCAAGCGTACGTAGTATAGCCTCCCTGTTATCGTGGTGACGCTTTGGGTAAAACGTGGGAAGATGAATGAGTTGGTTCATGTGAAAAGACGAAGTCACCTGGGGAATGAATTTTGGGTGTGGTTTGAGAGTGACCTTGTCTTTAAAAAAAAATCGTGAAAAGGGATGTGTGCACCATTAATGCCGCTATTTCCCATATCCTTCTCGCCAAGGTGATAGCTACTAAGATTGCTGTCTTCACTGATATACGTGCAAAAGAACACGTGGCCACAGGTTCAAAAGGTGGTCTAGCTAGACTCCTTAGAACTAGATTCAGGTTCCACGTTGGTGTGGGGTGTCTGGATTGAGGGAAGAGGTACCCTATGCGCTTGAGGAATCTTTGTTGCTGGGTGAGTAAAGACTGAATAACCCTCTATGTGCTGGTGGAAGGCCGTTATGGTCATGAGATGTATTTTGAGTGAGCTGAGGGATAGCCCTGCCCTCTTGAGGCCTAGTATGTAGTCTAGCATGATGTGGAGGGAGGAGGATACTGAGGTAATTTGTATAGAAGTACATCAAGACTGGTTGATGTAGAGGGATGACTACAGGGGGACCATTTGTCCTGAACCTTGTGGTTGTTCAGATAGGCTCCCTAGCCTATTGGGGATGCACCCCGCCTAGAAGAAATGTTTGGGGGGGTTGTGTGAATGGGACCCCCGCACAGACATTCATAGGGCCATTCCACCAGTCCAGGTAGTCTTTGACCCTGAAGGGCATTGACAGAAGTTTGTCTAGTCTGTCTCTGTTTGGTACATAGACAGACCTGAGCCATGCCTGCAGGCAGGAGATATCACATACATGTATGCCGCCATGTGCCAAAGAAACTGGGACAATGTCTGGCTGGTGTATGTAGGCTGGCCTGAACTGTCTCTATGAGAGTGGACAGAGTGTGAAATCTGTGTCATGGAAGCAGTGCCTGCACTTGTATTGAGTTGACACAGGCACCTATGAACTCCAAGCACTGCACTGGAGTCAGGTTGATTTCAGGCACTGATTTGTGCACCCTAATGCATGAAGACTTATATAGTCCTTTGGGTGTCCCAAAGAGCATCTTCGAAGGAGAGGGCTCTGAGAAGCCAGTCATCCAATTAAGGGTAAATCATGATTCCCAGGGTACGTAGGTAAGCTGCTACTACAGAGAGGACCTTGGAGAATATTCCAGGTGTGGATGAGAGGCCAAAGGGAAGTACTCTGTACTGGTAATGGTCCTGACTGAAGGTAAACAGGAGAAATCATCTGTGGGATGGCTGGATCGATATATGGAAGTAGGCATCTGGAAGGTCAAGGGCTGAGAACCAATCTCCCTGTTCTAGAGGTGGGATAATAGCTGCTAGTGTGACCATCTTTAACGTTTGTGCCTTCACACATTTGTTCAGTGCTGTTACATCTAGTATGAGTCTCCACCCTCCTTTTTTCTTGGGAATCAGGAAATATCAAGAATAGAAGCCTTGCCTCTGAGGTGTACAGGAACGGGTTCTAAGGCTCCCAGGCATAGCAGGTGATCTGTTTCCTGTCTTAGTAGTTTCATCCCTGAAGAGGGACAGGGAGGAGGGTTGGAGAGAAGGGAGGTGACGTGGATAGAATACCCGTTGGAGATAATCTCTAAGACCTATCTGTCAGAAACCACTTTCTTCCAATTCTGGAGGAAAAGAGCGAGGCAACATGCAAAGGAATATGAAAGGTCTGTAGGTTGCAGCTGATGTTGTGAGGAGTGTCTCGGGCCCTCGATTAATGCATCAAAACTGATGTTTCAAAGTAGAGAGTTGAGATTCAGAGGTTTATGCCTCTGAATCTTACGCCTCTTTCACTTTGGTTCATAGTAGTGTTGCAGTGGTTGGTACTAGGCTAGTCGGGATCTATGGGATGATGGAGGTCTGGATTTCCTTTTCTGTCCCAATGTGTAGATCCAGAGCGAGTGTAGTGTGGCCCTAGAGTCTTTGAGGGTATGGAGTGACACACTGGTCTTATCCGCAAACAGTTTGGAGCTCTTGATAGGGAGGGTCCTTGACCATCATCTGCATCTCCTTTGGCAATCCCAAGAGGTGTAGCCATGATACCTGACAAATCATTACCACCATTGACACTGAACGGGCTGCAGTATCCACAGCATCCAGTGCAGTCTGGACCGCCGTTCTCTCCACTAACTGTCCCTCATGTATGCTCGTCTGAAACTGTTCCTGTTGAGTATCTGACAGATGGTCAATAAACATATGGAGTTTGCCATAGTTCATGTGATCTTATTTTGTCATTAAGGCCTGGTAATTTACAATTCAGAATAGCAAAATTGCCGAGGAACATGACTTTTAGCCAAATCTAACTTTTTTCGATCCCTATCATAAGGGATGACCTTAGCATGATGTTGTCGGCCACGTGAGTTCACCATGTTCACAACAATAGAGTTGTGTGGGGGATGTGAAAAGAGGAATTCTGAATCCTTGGTGGGCACATACGTACTTTTTATTGTCCCTTTTGCATGTTGGTGTGATAGAGGCTGGAGTTTGCCAAATTATCTTTGCAGGATCCAGGAGCACCTCATTAACTGGGAGGTCTGTTATCAATGAGGAGGATGTGCACAATATATCCAGTAACTTGTGGATCTTAATCTCCTCAAGGTGAATTTGTAGTGTGTCTGCCACCCTTTTTGTGAGATCCTGGAACAGCTTAAAAAAGGAAGTTACTCACCTTGTGCAGTAACGACGGTTCTTCAAAATGTGTGTCCCTATGGGTGTTCCACTGTAGGTATATGTGCACCCCTGGGCCTCTAATTATTGTCCACTATAGGTGGAGGCATCTCCGCCTAATCTGGGGAAGAGGAGGAGATGACGTTTGATGGGGCAGCCTCCTCTTCTAGGCTGGCCTCTTTTCTTCAAATGCTTCCTCTCAAGGTTCTGGGCTTTGGACATAGAGGCTGTAGGAGACACTCACGGTAGGAGGCAATAGATGCCTGCGAAGTTGAGTGCCTGTATGCCTCCCTTATCCCAGTATAGCCACTGGTGTAGGAGGAGGGGCATAGGTGGAGGTATTCACAGGTGGTCATACCCACAGGGCTGAGGCTCAGACTGATGGTAAGACTGGGAAGGCCTTTATTGGTGCAGAGCTGGGCCATGGTGTAAAGGTAGGGAAAGGACATCATCTTGGTCACTACCCATATATAAACTGGTATCCACAGAACCGCAGGGCTCTCCTGGGAACCACAGTGCTGAAAAGAGCAAAACATGGGGCCGCCACTCCCAGGAGTCAGCGCCCCACGCTGGCAGTTCCTCCGGTGTGGCTGTACTGCCCCCTGCCCCCAGCCCTCCCACCCCACTGGGGTGGGCACCAGGCTCACCGGCAGTTGTCCCTGGTCGTGCTCTTGTGTTCAAGCGGCGCGCACGCCCCCAGACAGGAGATGCAGACAGCTGCATGGAAGGGACGGGGCAGGGTTGGGGGCGGGGCTGTGGGCGGTACAGCCACACCAGAGGAGCTGCTGGCACGAGGCGATGGCTCCCGGGAGCAGTGGCCCCATATTCTGCTCCTTTTACTGCTGCGGTTCTGCGGATACTGATTTATATCCACAGATATCCGTGCAGGGCTCTAACTATCTGAGTCCTGGCTGGAAAGTGGTGGAGCTGATAAGGAGACTGGAGGTGAATACCCTGGTGTCAGGGGTGATTCCAGGGATCGAGACGTGTTCAGTACTGAGGCCCCGGTACCACGCAACAGGGATTCTGGAGTCCTGGTGACCATGAGAACCCTGGAAAATCAGAACTTCCATGGTACTGTGCTGATCGGTACCTTCAGGGTCTGTCGGTGTTGACTCGCTGGTACCAAGGAGATCGACAGCTATCTTGCCCAAGATGGTTGGTCTGATGCAGACTGTTTGGAGACCATTGATACTGATGGTTTAGATGCTATTGCGCTTTTGCAGAGATGGTACGGTCTGTATTCTTAACTTTGACAGGTGGTGCCACTGCTTCTCATCCTGTGCCCATATTGTTCTTAGGCTTATAGGCAGTACCTGCACCGAATAACCCATGTTTTGTCCTATGGACACTGTGCTTGTTGGTGCTGACGTGACTGACTGTGTTTCCTTTGGCTTAGTTTGAGGACTTCCTGCCCCTCTTCTTGGAGACCTTACAAAGGGAGGCTGAAGATTTCCTCCTCAGCTGATTCTCCCTAGAAGTCGAAGACTTTGGGGACAGTCTGTGTTGCAGAGGAGATTCGAGGCTGGGTCCTAGGGATGGATGCTGGTTTAAGAGTCCCTTCCATAAGAAGTCGTTTCAGTTTTAACTCTTGGGTTTTTTCGGGATCTTGCCTTCAGCTATTGTCAGAAGGTACACTTCTTTGGAATATGAGCCTCTCTGTGGCACCGGATACAGTAGGAGTGTCCATACGTTACCTGTATTGCCTCCCTGTAGGACAGGCACCTGTTAAACCTGGGGGAGCAGGCATGTCTGGGGGACCTGGGATTGGGTGATAAAGATGTTTGTTTGTTTGTTTTAAACGGGAAAAAACTAAGGGAAACCTTATAAAACTGAAAAAACATTGAACGGAAACTGTAAGAGTAGCTAACAAAACTGAATGTTAAGGTAAGAGAAAGCAGACTGCTATTAGCCGTCTCTGGCCAAGGGCAGTTGAGAAGGAACTGAGGGTGGTTCATGCATGCAGCGTTAATTACCCTCAAGGCAGAAAAGGAGAGAGGGAGAGCACATGTGTGGGCCGAACAGACACTGCTACCAGAGAACTCCAATCATAGGCACAGGGCACAGACACACACCTAGAGTGGAGCACCCAAGGGGCACTACTCGAAGGAGAAGCTAAATTAACAAAGTATTCTTATATATCTGCACTGATATGCACACAAAAATATTACATTAAAATTTAAAACATGTTCTACATCTACTAGCAGCAGGGCTGGCGCTCCCACTAGGCGACCCTAGGCGGTCGCCTAGGGCGCCAGGATTTGGGGGGCGGCAACTCCCGGTGGTGAGTCGAAACGCCAACGAGAGGAGCTGCTGCCCCTGCCGCCGGCAGAGGTGAGCTGCCGTGGGCAGGAGGACTGGCCGCCGCGGGGGGTGGAGGCGGGGAGCCGAGCCCACCGCGGCCCATGGCAGGGGCGGGGAGCCAAGCCCGCCAGGGAGCCGAGCCTGCCGTGGCCCGGGGGGATGAGCCACCGCTGCGGGGGGGGTGGGGGGGGGTGAGCCGCTGGGGGCGGTTAGCTGAGCCGCTGGGGGGGGTTAGCTGCCACAGGGGTGTGTGGAGCTGGCTGTCGTGGGGGGGGGGGCGGCGTTAGTTGGGGGGGCGCGGGGCTGGTGCACAGAAGTTTTGCCTAGGGCGTGAAACTTCCTTGCACTGGCCCTGACTAGCAGTGCTAATTACATAGTAATAAGATAATAAATACCCACTACAATAAAAACTACTGCAGTGGAGCCTACTTACATAAATGCTTGTTCAAGAGTAAACTTTTTTTTAAAAGCCCATGAGTTAAACCAAAACACAAAGAAAAATACAGTGTTAACCCTTAGCATTAAATAAATATTTTGAAGGGGAATAATCCTCTTTACAAGCTTCCAGAGCATCAAATGATAGCAGAAAACAGAAGCCCACAGTTGCAGAATTGTGTTTGTACAACCCTTGTATGTCAAATGCATACTCAATAACTTGGCATACACAATTGCATTAATAATCATGGTAATTACACATATAATGTATGCACAACTTGGAAAATCTGATTTTGAAAGGTTTAAAGAATTTAACTATATATTGAAAGAGCAACAAAGTGGCTAAAATAATAGAGTGTTATTTGGTGCAACACAGATGTCTGGTTTCTACTGCTGTTCAAATTTAGAAAGAGTTAACAGCAAAATCATTCAATTCAGTAATATCAACACCATCTCAATCCTTTGCAAGCATAAAGAAAAAGTAATAAAATAATCTGACATAGCAACAAATCACAGCTCTATTACTGTCAATAAAACGTTTTTTTTCCTTTGCTGTCACAAACAAACAGAACCCCCAACACAGCTCCTTTTTTTCAAGTGCTCGGATTTCAATACAATATTCGCATTATATGATATGTTAGGAATTTTTTAATGTACAACACAGGACTAGGAGTACATTTGGTTTCTGTCTAAAGTGTTGAAGCCTAAAGTCAAAAGTGTTCAAGGTTTTGCTTTAATTTGCTCTTGGCAAAAAAAACCTTTTTTCCTAAGTGAATGTCCCTAAGTATATCCAATTAATGGACAGGCTCCATATAACATTTTGGTTGCTCTTTTTGTTGAGAGAATATCTATATTCTAGATATTTATTCATACTCAACTGTCTGCTTGACAAGCTGAAACATGATAAATTAATTATTCAGCTGAGGCTACTATCCATTTTGGATTAAAGTGAGGACTACTAAATGTTTTTTAAACTCATCAGCAAACTTGGCTTGCTGAATTATTATCTAAAGGATAAAAAATGAATACTATTCAATATTGGTTGGATATATCCTGTTCAAACATGAGAAATCTTCATTGGTTCCCTGTACCATGCTTTAACATGATGACAAATACAAATAATACATAATGTTTATCAGTTAAATGGAAATAAATTTCCAGAAAAGAATATGTTCAAAACACTTATTTTCTTTAGTTAATAACACCAACTTTTATGAATAATGTAATTTTAGTACATAATTGGGGAGAGGTATGCAACATGGTCCTTTTTACTAAAGCCTATGATTCTATAGTAAATGTGTTAAAGATGAAAACAGTCCCACCTCTCTCTATTGGTTCTTTAATGAATATATGTAATGAGAACCATTCAATTCATAATTAGCATGTGGTATAACAAAGCCTCTTTTAAAATAATACTAGCAAGACATTATTTTACTTACTAGGGACATTAACTAAACCAGACAAACCAATAAAATAGCTGAAAGGTAACTTTTTACTGTGCCTTGTAAAGTCTTCTTCTACGAGAATTTGTAATATCCAAATGGTGGGGATATAGCTTGAAAGTTACCAGTTCATTAATATTCTTGTTGTAAAAATTTCTCTGTGCGCCCCAAATGTTTTTTATTCTACACAGAAATCACAATTTCTGAGGATACCACACGAGACCTGTGTGACATGTTCAAAACAAAATTGTAAAGTACTTGACACCTACCTGGGCTCAAGTTAAGTTGCAAATTAAATTTCACTAAAATTTTGAGCAAATCTAAATTAGGGTTTTGGTTTACATTGAATGTGAAATATGCAGCTTACCTGATGTAAAAAAAAAAACCCGGCAAAGGTTTTGACTCAGTTTTACTTTGAGATTTGCGCAAAACTGGACCCCAAACTCAAAGTGAAAACTCAATGGGTTCAAACCCACAACACAAAGCCACTGAAAATGTTTACACAAACGCCTAAGGAGAAAAGCAATGAGATGTACATAGTTCTTAAGTATGTTAGTTTAAAATGTTTAACATCCATTGCAGGTCAAGGAACTGCCTGACATGACTAAGAAAGCAATATTACTTACCACAAGTGAGAGAGGCCTTTTCCATGAGACAACGCCAATCAATCCTGACAACAGCACCTGAAATCAAGTGAAAAGGGTCAGCAAAGAGACATAGATTTTATACTAACACCTAAAAAAAGTAACTGTATCTTTTAAGAAAAAGAACAATATTCAAACAAACTGTAAAACAAATAATTGTTTTCCAAAAGTGCTGGGACTGGAAGGTAAATACTGCAAGATAAGAACAGGATTACTTGTGGCACCTTAGAGACTAACAAATTTATTTCAGCATAAGCTTTCGTGGGCTACAGCTCACTTCATCAGATGCACAGAATGGAACACATAGTAAGCAGATATTTATACATTCAGAGAAACATGAAAAGGTGGAAGTACCTATACCAACTCTAAGAGGCTAATTAATTAAGAGGAACTATATCAGCAGGGGAAAAAACTTTTGAGGTGATAATCAAGATGGCCCATTTCGAACAGTTGACACAAAGGTGTGGGTGAGGATAGTTAACTAGGGGAAATAGATTCAATTAACGTAATGACCGAGCCACTCCCAGTCTCTGTTCAAACCTAAGTTAATGGTATCTAGTTTGCACATTAATTCAAGTTCAACAGCTTCTCGTTGGAGTCTGGTTTTGAAGCTTTTCTGTTGCAAAATTGCCACCTTTAAGTCTGTCACTGAGTGATTAGAGAGGTTGAAGTGTTCTACTGGTTTTTGAATGTTATGATGCCTGATGTCAGATTTGTGTCTGTTTATTCTTTTGCGTAGAGACTGTCCGGTTTGGCCAATGTACATGGCAGAGGGGCTGCAAGATAGTCTATTGAAACAAATAATGTAGACCATACTTATAGGATGGGGTACTCTACCCTGGGAAGCAGAGACTCTGAAAAATATTTGGGGGTCATAGTGGATAATCAGCTGAAAGTGAGCTCCCAGGGGGACGCTGTGGCCAAAGGAACTAATGCGATCTTAGGATGCATAGACAGGGGAATCTCGAGTAGGAGGTTATTTTATCTCTGTATTTGGCACTGGTGTGACTGCTGCTGGAATACTGTCTCCAGTTCTGGTGGTAACAATTCAAGAATGATGTTGATAAATTGGAGAGGGTTCAGAGAAGAGCCATGAGAATGATTAAAGGATTAGAAAACATTTCTTACAATGATAGACTCAAAGAGCTCCATCTATTTAGCTTAGCAAAGAAAAGGTTAAGGGCTGATTTGATTACAGTCTCTAAGTATCTATATGGGGAACAATATTTAATACTGGGCTCTTCAACTTAGCAGTGAAAGATTTAACACAGTCCAGTGGCTGGAAGTTAAAACTAGACAAATTCAGACTAGAAATAAGAGGTTTTTGTTTTTTTTTAACTAGCGAGAGTAATTAACCTTCAGAACAATTTGTCAAGGGTAATGGTGGATTTGCCATCACTGACCATTTTGAAATCAATATTGAATGTTTTCTAAAAGATATGCTCTAGGAATTATTTTGGTGGAAGTTCTGTGGCCTGTGTTGTACAGGAGGTCAGACTAGACGATCATAATAGTCCTTTTTGGCCTTAGAATCTATGAATTCTCATTCTATTTCCAACATGGATGAAAACACATGGTACTGTAAATCTCACAACCCCTTTCCCGCCCCACCCCAGTTTCTATAGAGATTTCAGTCTGATTTCCAGATCAAAATGGTTCTGTAAATTCAGAATAAGTCTCAGAACCATTTTCACCGTTCACTAGTAAGTCACACCACTTGATGTGCTGTATGGTTTATTTCAATTAATATTTTCTGTAACAACATCAGCTGAAAGAAAACTTTCAGAGAGATTTTTTGCACTACCAGAATGGTTATGCATGGTCCTCCATTGCAATTTAATAGATAAACAGTAGGTGAAAATTAGCGCAAACATACTGTAATAATAAAATCTAACTTTTCCTACCATTTATTTGCTATATGCATTAGTGCTAGTTAAAAACCTCTATCTCTGCAATCTAAAATGTCTAATAGCTCATAATGTGTAGCCATACCACTTCAAATACAAACACACACACACACACACACCTTGTCTTAATGTACAATATTATGCCATTACTTATTTGTAATCATGAAATACTTTTGTTGCGACAGAAAAATATGTGGTCTACAGGATATCTTCTAAATTATTCAGGTGATTGACAGATCTTAGGCAGTGATATGACAGATGAGTGACCATCTAAGGGTTATGCAGGAAGCCTTCATCACACAACTGAGCGACATATTTTATAGAGCATATCATCAGAATTTGGAAATACTCACATGGGCCAAATTTTACGGCTCTTACTCCAGCAAAACTGAATCATTGAGAGTTTTATTCAAATATGAACTGCTTAGTTTCCAAGTAGAAGTGTGGTACCCACTCCAAGATCCACTCATGCAAACCAAACTGGGCTGAGAGTTAAGCATGTTCTTTCCTTCTCACACAAAATCTATAGTAATAAAAATGGTGAAGGCAATATTATTATCCTCTCATTTACAATGGTGTAATCCCTATATAGCAGAGAAAAACAGGACACAGAAAGAGGTCACTATCTCCCTAGGAACAGAGAAGCAGCAGACACAGAGAGAGCAGGCACAGAATGCTCTATGCTCTGCCCTCTCACCTCTACTAAGACCATCTAGCCAGGAGAGCTGCTTCAGTGCACAAAGGCCCAGTGACTTCTAGCTCCTCCGCAATACCCATATGGCCTCAGGACCATTCTCCCATTGGTGGCAAATCCCCCAGGAGCCTCAAAGGGGGACATCTTACACAGACGGAGCAACCTGTGGATATAGAGCAATGAAAAAGTGTAATATTCAGTAGTTCACTGACACTATTAGAATTAATCTGCTTTGGACTCTTTAGGATTACTTGCAGAGAAGAGGAGGCAGAGAAAAGGAATTTATTTTTTGCAGTTAATTACCGTATATATTCGATCATAAGCCAGTTTGTTTATAAGCCGACCCCCCAATATGGATAAGTAAAAATAGCAAATTTTTATGACCCATTTATAAGCCAACCCTATAATTCAGGGGTCGGCAAACTTTGGCTCCCGGCCCATCAGGATAAGCCGCCGGCAGGCCGAGACGGTTTGTTTACTTTGAGCGTCCACAGGCACAGAGGTAAACCTACATAAATTAAATGTCCCAGCCCGCCAGCGACTTACCCGGACAGGCCGGGACAGCAACTGGCGGGGAAATTGGGGGTGGGGGGGTGGGAGAGGAGCTGGGGTCAGGGAAGTAACCCCTGTGACCACCCCTACATGACCCCACACCTAACTGGGACCTCCCCATATGATCCCTCCCCGTGTAACCCGTCCCTGCCCCAGCCCAGGACCCCCACACTCTCCCCATCCCATCCCTTCCTACCTTACCTGGGGTGGGCCCAGGGAGGATGTCTCTGGCCTGGCTGCAGCGTGCTCCGCGGGCCGGGCTGGGTGATGCGGCCACAGCCTGCCAGCCCTGGAGCTGCAACTGCTTCAGAGGCTTGGGGGAGAGCAGCGTGGCCAGAAGAGGAGAGACTCTGGCCCCGCCTGTTCCCTTCTGGCTCTGCTGCCTCTCCTTTCCCCCTCTGTTGGGGGGAAAAGGGGGCTGTGTCCCATCTCTCCTCCTCTTTATACCCGTTCATAAGCCGACACCCTTCTCTGATGCTTCCCCTTTTTACTAAAAAAATTTGGCTTATGAACGAGTATATACGGTAAATTTGTTCACATAGCTAGGATAGCCTATTATTACTGTTATAATAAGTGTCCCTGGATTGATAATCCTGTAATGCAGAACTGCACTCAGGAAGGTAAAATGACAGGATTAGCAAATTCAACTTCAGGTTAGACAGCAACATGCTCTCAATTAAACAAATGGGCTGACGGAAACTGTAAGGCCAATAAAAAACCCTTAGGGAAAATAACAAGGTTAAGTATTGGTACAAAACACACACACAAAACCACTATTTCTCAAACCCAGTACAAGTGACTAATTTCAAAAGGTGATTTGTTATATTGTAATTCCTATGAGTAGAAATTCATTTGTACAATTTTTAATTGTCTGCAACAATTCTCTGCTTTGTTTCTATTTACCATATACTTCCCACTCTGCAAGTCAGCACCTACCTGCCACATTTAGGGTACTGCAGAAAAAGGAAGGGAGCAGTCAGTCCCTCTGGTCTTCTGAACTGCAGTTGTGCCTGGCCTTTACATATGTCTGAATGGGAATTTCCTGCCATCCTCCCTGCTTGTGCATGACGTAAGGGTCAAGCACAATCTGGCCTGTTATAAAAAGTCCCCTTCACTGATACTTTATGCTGCAACAATGTCTTTAATGTTGCCATTGTACAATTCACAAGCTGCAATTGTAATTCTGATTATTACAGATTATCTCTCTTTTTTTTTACTCCGCCATACTCTAAATCTATTTAATCACTGACTTCACTGCAGTTACATCAAGGGTAAATTTGGCTCATTACTTATGTGCATTCTTTACTAAGTAAAGAGAGACTGTGTGAAAAGTTACCTCCAACAGCAAGAGCCATCAGCACTTTAAGCAGTAGTGATCATAACCATTTAGTTATAAAAGTAGGGTCCAGAGAGCAGATTATGACAAAACTTATTAGGATAACTCACTGGATTTCATTAAGGAAGCAACAGACTTCAAATAGAAAGTGATTTTTCCCCTCTCTTCCTTACACCCAGTTTTTCAGGAGCAAGCATTATAAAATACTGCTGTTCAGCATCTTCTGTCTTTAGTATTTTCTTTCATTTTCATATTATACGAATACCATATCCATTTTGGACAAAGTATATAGAAATAAACAGATTAAATATTATATATACAAAAACTCTAGCATTTGAAAGTTAGGAAATATGTGATTTTCAGTCGCTCATGCAACCTTAATTCATCCCTCGTGTGAGTTCAACCTGAGCTCTGAATGAGACAAGGAGCAAAATAGTTTGTGCTCATGTAATTAAGGTCATAATGCATCCGCAGAAAGGGGCAGAATTAAAGTTGCTTGGACAAACATAATTCCAGCATTTTGTTATTTTCTAGTGCTTGACATTACAACCTAAATAACGTTCAATTTTATAGTTTGTGTGAGTAATTTCCTAGCTATTTTTAAAGGGACAAAACAAATTCCATTATGTACAATTATAACAATTCCCTTGTCAGACATCATCATCAGAGTTTGAACACTAAAGCTCAAGCACCACTGCCCAGATTTCTAACACATGAGCTATAGGACTAACTATATTAACAAATATAGTAAGATCCTTGTACCTATAAGGAATGACTGTGTTTGCCTAACCAATCAAACTTTGGAAACATGCTTCTAGCCACGGGTGCTATCTTGTCATTTAGCACCAAGCCTCAATCCAACTAGACCCCAAATTACAAGCATCTTTTACAAATGGCAGCCACACTACTTCAAACAGAATTGCTAATTCTTCCTGCATATTTTCAGCAAATTAGTAACTTTACTGCTGTCTTATCTGGATTGAACTTCAGCCAGATAGCTGTCATCCAGCCTCCAATTGCCAGTAGACAGCTATCAGAGTAGTAGCCGTGTTAGTCTGTGTCAGCAAAAAGAAAAGGAATACTTGTGGCACCTTAGTCTCTAAGGTGCCACAAGTATTCCTTTTCTTTTTAGTAGACAGCTAGTCATCCAACTCCTCACATCAGTGGGGCTAGCTAAGATTCAGACACAGTTATGTGTCTTCAGCATACAGAAGACAAAGCAGCCCAGGGCTCTTCACAAACCTTCCCAGTAAATTCATATACATCTTGAACAAGAGGTTGGGAACTGAATTCTGATGTCAATGGGAGTTTGGCCTAAGTAAAGATATGGCCCTATTTCAGATTGCATGTTACAGAATATTTGAAAAGGCTCTGCTCAGTATTGTCCAAGTCTTGCCTCCGCATCCAGAAGAATGAAAAGAGGTAAATGCAGGAAAACCTCTGTTGTTCTCATGTCTAGATCAGGCAAACCATGGAAAGGGAGGGCGCTCCATAGCAGGTTTCTGCAGCAGCAGAAAGTAGAGTAGGTGAGGGACAGGACCTGCAGGACCCATAAGCTAAAGTGCTTATTATGCCATTATGTGGATATGTGGGCAAAAATCCTGCCAAACAGGGGAACACAGGGAGCAGCCCATAACTTGTAGTACTGGCTTCATCTATGTTCTGTAAAGTGGGTTGAGAGGAGAGGGAGAGATTTATTGTTTCCTGACTCTTACATAATTCCTCCTCTATCCTTCACACACACACACTCCACACACCCGACCCCTCTCCCACACACCACAGGGTTTTAACATGGGACCATAATCTGGAGCTGTATGTAATATAAAGACACTAACTATTAAGAGTGAGCAATTTGTTAATGCACCTAATATACACTGCAATAATTTTCCATATTTGTTTCTCTCGTTGTATTTAACATGTAAAATCATGAATATTTACTAAAAAAGGGACACCAGCAACTCATTAGGCCTGCCTTCAAACCATAACAATGTGAGGAAAATGCCCTCTACTTTCCACATTTTTAAAAATCAATTATTCCATCATTCAAAAAAATTTCAAACTCTTATTTTGATATAAAATATCAACACAGTGTTTGTGAGTTTCCTTTAACAAAACACTCTTCCCACAGCAGCACATTCTGCAGACTGAAATGATAGTCTGCAGTAATGGTGCTGATACACAGACAGAAAACTAACAGACAACATCCGTACTAGCTTCTTCGGCATTAGAAATACAATAACGTACACTGACTACAAATGCCTCTCAGTGTGCATATGAAATACTCATCATCATTAGTGCAAGTTGTGCTCATGCATGGAGAGGAGAAATTTACCTCAATGCTTGCATACTGAAGCAAGACAAAATCAGTAGAAGGTAAATTTATTTTCAAGTCAAGGGACTACAGGCAATGGGGAATAACCACAATGAGAAATTATTTTTTAAAAAGGCCATTGACAGTATCCTTTTAAGATTTGCGGTTCTCTGCAGTCAGTCAAATTACGTGGTCTCTACAAATTCAAAATGCTATGTTTAGGATATGGAACAGATCAGGTGATTTAGTGTATTGTCAAATTTGAAACCATCAGCTTCCCCCCCCCCCACAAACATTCTACATAATGTATTCTAAACAGAACACATTTTCTGATCCTTCTTTTTTTTTTTTTGTAAATTTCCTCTTTGAACAATAAAAACAATGTACTTGTTGATACAGAACATTAATTCCATTAAATGTAATGAAAAAGCTATCAAAGTATAATTATGCAAACTAATTTACAGAACTGTATAGCCTTAAAACTACTGGAATTACAATATGAACTGAACTTGTGTGGTAGACAAATTGAACATTTATGCGGAAACAAGTGTGAATAATTCCATGTATCCTATTGTTATAAACAGTATTTTAGTGACAAGAAGCCCCATACACAAGAAAGGCCTTGATAGGTTCTGCTGCCTACTCATGTTCCTAGATTCTTGTTAAAGCTGATGTTATATGCTGAGGTGATCTGCTTCTTTTCCGCACATTTAACAGTTCCCTAATTTCTCAGCTTCTAAAAGCCTGAGAGTAAACCTACATATGACGGATTCAGTTAATGTTAGAATCATCAGTATACACTGTTTTAAAGTATAGTTAACTGCAGAAACTCACTCCTTTCTAGGATTTTAAACATACTTAAAGCATAAACAACGTTTATAATTAGCATTACTATTTATCTTGCGATATAAACACCATCACTAGCATGACACATTGTATATTACTGCATTTCTTTCCAACCAAAATATATAAGAGTATGCATATTTTCAAACTATATTGTTTTGAGGAAGAGAGAGTCAATTTCTGAACTCATACTCAGAGGGCCAATTCTTCTGCTGCAAGAATCCAACTAAGTCCTGCAGGATGGGATCAAGCCCAAATGCACAATGATCATAGGAAAAAATTTTGCTCAGTATCAGCAATAAATAAAATAGAAAACCAAATGGCTTTAAATAAAGAGATTATATTTAAACACTTTAGGTATTTAGAGTACGGCCAAGTAAACAAACATCGGCCTGTATAATTTATGAAGCAACAATAATCAATCATTTCATTTTACAATATAATAGGTACCCTTATGTCATTAGTGCATGCACCCAGACTACTTCAAAGCAATAAAAAACAACAGGTAGCAATATACCAAACTAACTGAAAGCACAACTAAATATATAGGATCTTAACTGAGTTTAAAAACCCACAAGGGGTTCTGCACTTCAAATCCATTAATGGACAGAGAATGCGACAGGCAAGAAGCCTAATGTACAAGGCCCGAGCAACAAAACAGGAAGTCAAAGCAGAACAATTTTTCAACAGTCTCCACTGAAACTGAGCAGAGAGATTCCTCAAGAATATCTGGCACCAGCAAATCTCTTCTGTTCAATACTTTGGTTTATGCCTTTCAGTAAATCCATAAAATTGTAAAATCTACCAAAGTGACAAACCAGCAATCAACGTTGTCTAGCCAGACTTTGAGCGATATGATGAACCATTTTGACCAGATTATAACTTCTGCTGCTAAAATTAATCAAATATGTAAACTATTGAAACAGGAACATCTCTTATTAAAGAGCAGTAGTTATAATTACCAACTCCAGCAGAAATCCAGAGTTTGGACCAAAGTCTCCTCATCCTTACTATAAACAGGTGATGCCAGAAACATTACTAAAAATGGCAATAAGAATTTTTAAAATGATTGAAAATGCATTTCTGACAAGACAGCCTCAAATTAAAAACACCACCATGATTTTTATCTCAGGTGTCTGGGAGAGCATTTAAACCTTTAAAAGCTTACATTAAGAAAAGCACACTAAATGCTTATAGCTTGATTACAGGATACAGTGGTAAAAATGCCAGAGAACTGTCTAAACTATAATCTCCACTTTACTACTATCAGTTGTAAACAATTTTGCTGTCTTAATTTTGGAGTCTTATTATACAGGTATAAACCTCTAAAACATACCATTTTCTTTGGTATATTTTCTTCAAAAAGCAAGGTTTTTTTTTAGAGGCACTGTCAGGTTAAAAATATTATTTAACAACAAACAAAACAAATTTCTTCTCTTTTCTTATTAAGACACTTTAGTTGCTTAAAACTGAGGGATTATAAATGTTTAATTTATTTGTCACTGTGTTTGTCACTTTGAGCATTTCATTCACTGTTCATCAATGAAAGTAGATTCGTCAGTGTCTAGTCAATTTCACAATACTGTAGCATTTGCACTGCAAAATGCTGCAAGAGTCTCTGGATAAAATATTGGACTCTGGAAAATAAATGGAAGCTCTCTTTTAAATTGGTCTTTAAACCTTAATTAGAAGCCAAGTTTGCCCTGGCAGTATTCCTTCAAAATATTTTTCTGGTTTGAACTGGATAAATAGCTGTTTGCCAATACAAAACTCACTGTTCTCTTGAGATAAAACACCATAGCCACCTTTCTAAAATCTAAACAATTACGCTTTATCTGCACATCTTTGGAGGGGAAGGAACAAAAGCAGGGGAGAACAATCTCTTGGATGAGATGGAAATCAGTAAATACATTTAGAAACAAATCAAGGGACTGTGATCTAAACTCTCTTATCTTTGTGAAATATTGTTTAAGAGGCTGACAGAACAGAATCAGTATTCACTGGTTCATCTTAGAGGAACAATGGTAACTGCAAAGAAACCTCCCTGACAGGTTAGCATTCTAAGGGAAAGAGAACCCAAGGACACTGAAGGAAGCTTAAACAGAACTTAACCGCTTTGAAAGGAAGGTTCCAAACTCTGCACTAGAAAATTATTATTTCTGAGAAGCAAGGGAAAGTCTGATTTTGGAGGTGGTTTTTAAGAACCAGACCACAAAGTCTTCATATCCTTTTGAGTTGGTGGGCCAAGAACATTTTACACTTATGCTCCTATCTCAGTGTAGCCCAAGGTCCAGTGTGCTTCAACAGCAGCCCTGCGAACTACAAGTTGTGGACTACAAACTGTGGCATGTTCGGAGAACTTCCTGGTTCCTGCCAGGATGTACCCCCCACCCCAAGCAGGAGGTCTCAGCCCCCTACCCCCAGCAGGAGGTCTGACTGAGTTGGGAGCACGTAGCAGGCAAGCAGAGACAGGGCCTGCTCTAGGCACCAGCAAAACAAGCTGGTGCTTGGGGTGGCACATTTCTAGGGGCGGCATTCTGGCGCCGGCCATGCCGCCCCTAGAAATGTGCCCCGGCCACCCCAGCTCACCTCCACTCTGCGCTGCTCGGCTTTTGCGTGCCGCCGCTGGGCTTCTCTCCCTCCGGAGTGGCCGTTTCTCCCCCCTCCCTCCCAGGCTTAAGAGCCTGGGAAGGAGGGGGAGAAGAGAACCCGAGCGTCCGCAGCGCGCGAAACAGCTTCGCTTGATTTTCTTTCCACTCTCTTCTGCTGAATGGAGAAGTGTTGTTTTCAGTTAACACTCTGGGCTGCGCTCATACTTAGTGTGGTGCTCCTCTGCAGAGTAAAGCGACCAAGGATGATGAAGTCCACGTCAGTTTTCACTACTGCCATGGTGAGGAAACACTGCCGTTCACAGGCACAATCCAGAGAACAATTAAATACAAATACCCCAAAGCAAGGTAATGTCAAGTCAAGACATTTGAATGGACAGCCTTAATTTAACCCCCTTCCATGTCTTTTGCTTGTGCAATATTATTGCATTGTTATATTACGGATTTATCTATTATGCTCTAACTGGATCCATTTCTCTTCAATTTCAGCTACATATGTATCTTAGAAGCTGTGATCATGGAATTAGTCTATGGTAATTGTAATGGGGTGGAATAAAGCTACACATTTTACCTTAAAGTATGATTCTACTCTGAAAAGTGACTCTGTAAATGGCATTGTGGGGTTCCATGTTTGTCTATTAATAATCTCAAGTAAAAAGATGTTTTCTAGCTCCCAGATCTCCAAACTCAGTCTGAGATCTGGAGAGTCGAACTGAGTTATTTTCTTCTAGTATAGCAGGTTCTGCCAGCCAAAGCAGGCTCTGCCAGCCGAGGGTCCCCCTCCGTCCCAGGCTTGTGGCGCGCGAAACAGCTGTTTTGCGCGCTGCGGCCACTCGGGTTCTCCCCCTCCCTCCCAGGCTCTGAAGCGCGCCGCAAGCCTCGGAGGGGGAGAAGCCAAGCGGCGGGGGCGGCAGAGCAGAGGTGAGCTAGGGCAAGGGGTTGCGGGGGGGCGGCGCGCGCGCACAGGAAGCAATGGGATGGGGGAAATGCAGCACCTGCGGGGGGAGGAGGCAGGGCTGGAGATTTGGGGAAGGGGCAAAGTAGAGGCGGGGGTAAGAAAAAAACGGGGGGGGGGGAAGCCATACATTGTTTTGCTTGGGGCGGCAAAAATCCTAGACTCAGCCCTGAGCAGAGAGAAGGCTGCTGGACTGTAATCCTGTTCTATGTTCTTTGCAGAATAAAGCCTTGTTCCTGGTGGCTTGGCTGAGTGGGTCTGGCCTGAACACACACTGATACACAACACAGAGCACAGCACACAAAGGAGCCTCGAGCCCAGTTTCCCAAAGTTGTGTTAGAAGTCGTAAGTCAGGCTTCCCCTATCTTGAACAACCTCACACTGGGCCAGTGAACAGGAGAGGGGGCTACATTAGCATTGGCTCTAATGTCCGTGTTGGTTGCTATCAATAAAGCCACAAATGGTCTTGCCTTTAGTTATCTCCCACCATATCACCACCTACGTTTGGGCTGGAATGCTTCACCTATCTGTCCAAAAGTTGAAACTTGTTGGGAACATGGTGTTTGCAGTAATAAGCTTTCACTTCTGCAGCACACTCCCCTCCAGAAATACACCTGAGCCCAGCTTGGCACAATGCATCTTTTTGCCCAAGCCTTCCACTAAATCCAAATTCTTGAACTTCTGGTTCACTTAGCCCTCTGGTGGTTTGGTTCCCTCCCTCTTAAATGGATCTATGGTAGTTCAGTCCTCTGTGGGGAAGTAATGGAGTATACGTTCCCTTCCTCAGATGTCATTTCTAGCAAATCTAGACACTATAAAGCATATCCTGGTAACAGAGATACCAGCTCTACCACAGACTTCCTGTGTTGTTTTGGGAAACTCAATTAACCCCTCTGTGACCTGGTTTCTCTGTTAGTGCAGTAGGATCTCCACATATGCCCTGGCAATGATGGAAGACAAAGACAAGGAATAACAAAGATGGGAGTAAACCTCTCTAACAGAGAAGGAAGAGAAAACCAGTTGGACTGGCCATTACTATTGACATCAACTAGTCTGGACTGGTCATTGCTACTGGCAGAAACAAGTCTCCATTTGAGCAGCTTGAGATCTCATAGGTAATGATTTTGAGCCTTCACTGTGAAAGGCAGAGACATGGCATGGCATTAGTAGATTGTACTGCTTTATCTAATTTTTTTGGCCATAATTAAGATCTTTTGGACAAACAAAATGAACTGGTTGAGAATTATCCTGCTAAGTATAAAAAAAATCTAGAGGGCAAGAAGCAAGAGAAGGCGCTCCTGTTGTTTTCACCCTATGAGGCAGAATAAAAAAAGGTCACTCAAGAGAGATGCAGCGGTGCCTAGATACATGCCACAAAATTCTATAATTCCATTGGTGCTCTCTGCTGTTTTGAGTGGAACCAGAATTATATGCCTTAAATCAGAGAAACAGGAGAGCACAAGGATAAAGTTCCACAGGACTTCACAGTTTAAAAAGTTCAGAAATATAGCTATGGTATCCGCTCTCTCTTTTTACAGAATTGCTTAGGATGTCCACGTAAGATCAACCCAATCCCATGATCTAAAAAAAAAAAAAAAAGGCAGACAACTAGCCTGCCATCAGGAGCAGGGGAAAGCTCCTTGTTCAGTGTTATACAAAAGTAACCCAAAGAAAGTTGGTTTCTGTACTATGATGCAATGAACCCTATCCTAGAAATTATCCAAAATATCACCATCATTTAAATGTACTTGCTATAGACTAGCCACAACTTCTTCTAACTCTTATGAAAAATGAAATTAGAGTTTGGTCAATAGCATGCTACATTCTTATGAGAAATATCCTTCACTTTCCACTAGAGAATGGTCTAATTGACCTAGCAGGTCTTGTCCATCTTGAACTATTCTGATTTTTTCAAATAAATGTGGACTCTTGACTACAGGAGTCAAACAACTTTGAAATGAGAGCTAAATCAAACTTTCAAATTAGAAGTACAAACTATTGCAATAATGAAAACACAGTTTGTAAGAAAGTTATTAAGGCACATTAGCCAGGGATAAAATGAAGAGAAGCAAATGCCATTAATGGCATAATGAACTTTTTATATTTATTCAAGGAACCAGAATAAAATTCACAAAATCATCACTAGGGGACGGAGACTATCAATAACATGCACATCAACTATAGCAATATTTTCTCTATTTTTCAATAATCAACTATTTATTCTTTTTAAAAGGAGAATTGTAACAATTTGTAGAGTCTCAAAATAAAGATGTTAGCTTAGTATATTTTTCTAAATAGTTTGACTCCCTCCAATTTCTTTTATTTTTTCAACCAATTGTTTTTATACTTCTTAGCAACTCAGTAAATCAAAAGGAAAAATGAGAGCATTAATATTGTAAAACTAGAGTAAGACAGCCCAATCAATAATATTAACCACAGTATAAATATTCATTACATCATCCTCTAAAGGAGGATTTAATCAAAACTTCTTTATAAAAGGCTACGGCAAACTATTTTGAAAAAAGTGAATGTAAGTAACAGATGATCAGTGTGAAAGTACAAGCTTTTTGGCAAACGACATTACACACACAGAGAAAAACAAAGGGCAAATTCAACAAACAAATGTGGGTCTATGATTCCCACGGAAGATAACTGGACTCATGACCATGTATCTGATGGCAGAATTTAGCTTTTATATCTGTATAAGGTATTCAAGTCTTTGCGTTCTTGTCCATATATTAAATAACTGCAGTTGTAGTTGTTCATTACTTGTATGATTTTATTGTAATATTTAATCTAGAATCTAACAGCCTGCCCTCAACATTCACAAGAAATTATACTACTTTAAAATTATCTTTCCCTTTTGCAGCCACATATCTGTTAGTACCAACTATCCAATAATATTTTTATCTTAAAAGTACAGTCCATTCATGTTTAACAGAGGAGAGCAACACCCAAAACAAAAACATTTAAAAATGGTGAAAGCATCTTGCATTTCAGAAAGATTTAGGCTTTTCTAATATATTAAATGAGTTATCAACCAAATCCAAAGAAAAGGGATTGCTTTACACGTTGCCTTTTAAAAATAAAGGGTTTTTTAAAATGTATTTAAAATGTTACTATCACATGCAGTTGGTTAATCAACCCTAACTAGGGGCAGCCTAATGCCTAGCAACATTCCCTAGCAACACTCTATTACAAAGATCTCAATCTAGAGTGGGAATGGCTTATGGAGACCTGCTTATACACCATCTTTAACAGGAAGACAGCATTGCTTCTTTAATTTACTCATTTGTAAATATCAACATATTTTAGTCCAATTGTGTGTCTGGATCCTGTAAACACGACTGAGCCTAGCAACTACTAGTGCGATTAACAGTAGTAACTTAAGCAAAACTACTCCTGATAGGAAGCACCATATCAAACAAGTGTCTGCAGGATTAACCATAGTTCATAGAAATTATACCTAAAAAATTGCATTTACAAATAATAATTTTATTCATTCACCTCTCTGGATTTATCCTCCAGGATTATAATCTAAAAACTACAGGGAAGCTCTGGTAAAATATATGGCTGCATTTCAGTTACACTAGCTTGCTTTTGCAACATTTTTTGTTACCAAACATATATTGTCATTCTATCCTGGATTATATCATCAATCAATTTATTTTCTGCTACAATTCAGTTTTCCTAAACTAAAAAGTCAAAATGGTATAATCTTTGCTATGATCACCTCTTTAAAAATGATGGCAATTCAAACACTTTAAATGGGGAGAGAAAAACATTCTGAACTAAAAAGTACCAAAGTGTCCGCTAAACCTTGTGGACAACTCATGCAGCTCAGGAAATGCTAAGTGCCCGTGTACTTCTAAAGAAACTCTCCTGTCCCCCCAATCCAACAGAGCTCCACACAGTGCTACCTCCCATATAAGACACCATGGGGATTCAACACTTTTAGCTTGAGCATGCCATATGAAGGGTACCCTTTTATTAACAAAGTAGTTCAAAAACGTAGGCTCAAATTTGATTATGCTAAAATGCACATGTTGAATCTGTTAAAACTAAAAGAAACACAAGAAAGCATGAAAGCATAAAAGCATACATAAGTTCATAAATATCTTGAGAACATAGTGTGGGCACATTACATGGCTATATAAATTTATATTGTACATGCCAAGAAAAATATGTTCAAAATGCATTCCTTTCTAATATACATTACTGTCCAGTAGCATTTATTATAATATGGAAATGAACATAATAACAACACATAATAGTGATCTAATCTCCCCGATGGAATTAATACAGTAAATTCTATTAATTTTAGTAGCATTCCAAGAGCACGTATATTAGACATAAATCATGTGGTGATTTTGCATTTCCTTCCTTATTGTCTGTATATATCACCTTAATTCATTTTATAATAAACTTGATCAGTTAAATATTGACAGCTTAAAAAGTTTATATATTTTTTTTAATTTTTAAATTCAGCTTCTCCTTTTTAATCTTCTGGACCAACTCAAACAAAGCACTCTTTAGTGTAAAAATCAGACGCAAGAAAGTCTGTGAATGCTAATGGTCTAAGCAAAGAAGTAGGAGCCAAAAGGATGCCGACAAGTATTGTGAGCAAAATCCTGCAAGCCCCCCGCCCCCACACACACACACAGAATTGCCATTGACGTAAGTAGATATTCAAGCATGGAGGACTTGCAGGATCAGTTTTTCCATTGTATGACCCTTGGTAAATCATCTGTCCTTATCACTCAAAATCCTTGGTAGCAAATTAGGGGGGAAAGGCTCAGATCACCAGTATAAATGGAAAGCTTTTTTTTTCTTATCTTTTTTTTAGTTCAACTTTGAAAAGCAGCTACATAAAAAAAAAAGACACTGTGGGAGTCCATGGTTGTTATCGCTCAATGATTGCTGCATCAAATGTGCTTATGTTTACAAGATTTTTTTTTCTGACTGATTGCTCTGCAACACAAGGACTCTGAGTCAAATTAGGTTCTTTCCATCTTGTGCATCACTAAAAGCAATAATAGTTCTGAAAATTAGAACTTTAGTTAAACTTGTCCAACCTCTTTGTTTTACAAATTACACCCCGAGTGAAACTGTTGCCAGCTCACAGTCTTCAAATCGGCTTGCATGGAGTGTAAACTGACTGGAATTTCTAAAACAATTCTGATGAGGATGCTAAAGACTGAAGAGAATCTCGCTCACTAAGGCTAAACTGTGTTTACTTGGCATAGTTCAAATGAGTAAAAAACCTTATTTTTGTCAATTAAGTGAACAGATATGACTGAGTACATAAAAAGAAACAGATTGGCTGAATTTCTACAGATTCACTATTCAGACTGAAACCATGTTTTAAATATATTTTATACAAATAATGGCAAACATCGGATGCAGGAGCAAAGTATTATTATATACTATATTTTAAATCCTATCATAATCAATTTAGCTATGTCTGGGACAAGATACTCAGTTTCATTGTGTTTTATAAAGATTCACAGACTGCCACCTCAATCTTTTCCTCACCGGCAATGAAATCTTTTGACTAATTTTAGCTTGTCTGTAGATTTCCTCTTGCTTTTACAAGTCCTTGATAAGTAAAATTTTTCAACACATGCATACAAGGGGTCTCAAAAATAATAAAATGTATATGCTTTTGGTTGGAACTTTTATGCTGTAACATCTGTATGACATTTATTTCTTTTGCATAATCAAAAGATTATGCAAGGTTACTAAATCTCCACTATTCATATCAATCTAGCTTGAAAACAATAAACACTGCACAAATAGTATTTTACATGCTTTTTGGGAAGAGAAAGATTTTTTTAATAGATTTCCTAATTGTATATTTATGATACTGTTGTACAGAAGAACTACGATAAAACAAGAATTAAATGGATGTCAAACAAAGGCAATATCTTTAAAAACTAGAAATAAAGGAAATAAGGCTGTCAGTCATTACTAATTATTCTCAAATAATATGAATTGACACACAGTTGAGCAAGTACAAATCACTCCTATTCATCATTTCAGGAATGAGATGGGGGAAATCAAGATTTCATCAACACTCATCCTCTTCTTTATTTCAGGAAGGAGGAGGGCTCAGTGAGGGAGAAAGGATGCTAGTGCAAAAACACTTCAGTGAGTCTAAGGGGATGTCTAAACTACAATTTGTCATCTGGTTTTAAATAGAGTTAACTGCTAGTTTACTGACTTCAGCTCAGCTTAGGGTAAACCACAAATATGTGTGTTCTAAAACAGACTGCACATGATGGCATTTTTCTATTCTCTGCTTTGTTTAATTAATGCACTGAGATGCATTAATGCATCCTTAGTAGGTTTAAAAGTTAAAATAACCCTAATAATCTGTAAATTATGACAAAAAAAGAACAAAATAGGTGTTTCCCATTTTTGTCATATGTATCAATGGCATGTGTTGCACATTGGAGGGTTTGAAGAATGAGAGATATGGGGAGGCAGGCTGGTGTAAGTTTCTAAAATTGCTTTGGGAACCCCTGCTCTTCTACATTGTAGTAAAACACAGGAAGCTAAGCCCCTGGCTGTAGGAGAGAAGCTACTGAGTACTACTAATATGGGGTCAGCTCAGCAAGAACCTCTGGTGGTAAGGGAATCGGTCACAAGTGCTTCACTTCATTCCGGGGGGAAAATTCCTGGGAAAATGATAAAGAATCCTTTGTTTCCAAGGGTGAAATAATCCCTTGATAAAGCCTCTCTTACAGAGAGAAGAGAAAATACACACACACACACACACACACACTGGAGTGCACTTATCAGCCACCTCTTGGTTCCCAGTAAAAAGTTGCTATTGCTCAAAAGTTGCCAATAAGTAAAAGGCAGGTTTGCAGTGCTGCAGGGAAAGAAGCACTGGGATGTGCCTTCCCTTGCTGCAGCCCTGCAAACCTGCCTGCAGCCAGAGCACCTCTTTAAAAAAAGTAAATAAGTAGCCTACTACCTGTATCAAATATCAGAATCTCTTTAATATTATAGTCAATGGGACTGAATCGGTTCCCAGCAAAATGTAATTACTCAAAAGTTGTTACTATCAGGATGGCTACTAAGCAGCATCCTCTGTACATACATACATATATACATGCACGCACACATGCACACACACACAGAATATATACATGATGCTGAAATACACGTCTTAGCATGACTTTGGGATCATTTCATTATGTAGGTTATTCCTAGTGAAAACCTATGCAGTGTGCTATTCAACCCTTATAGCACTTTATGTTACCACCTGTTCAGGATACACAGAACAAGTGTTTTAGGACTCTAAGGAGATTTACCAGTTACCAGAACTAATTTTATTGACATTTTAGGCACAAGAAATGGGGCTTCTATACTCAAGTATCAGTAGAGTACAGGCACAGTGGTGCTGGAACAATTTTTATAGTGGGGGTGCTGAAGGCAAAAACCAGGTACTTGGGTTGTTATTACTACTTTAAGCCAGGGGGTGCAGCACCTCTAGTTCCAGCTCCTATGTACAGGCACTATTCCCTCATTTAAAGCACATACCAGACTTGTGAAATCCAAAAGACGCTGGCAACACAACTCTGCCTACCCACTAGGGCAAACTATGAATACTGCAAAACAAAAACAATTCAAACAATGGCAAACAAGGAAGCAACAATTTAAGCATCAATTCTGAATTATTTTCTAGACATCAGGCTCAATATGTCCCAGCCGAACAAACACCACATCATTGCTTGGTCTCCCTCATGTGAACCTATAACTAATCTAATCCTAATTGCCATGGAAACAGGAACAGAGAAATGAAGTCCCTTGGCGCCTCTCATGAACAGGACATTCCAATTACCTGCACATTCACACAGCTGCCAGAGTTTATTAACAGCATGCAGTTTTGATCTCATTTTAAGTCCATCTTTATATTTTCTTTTTTCTGTGTAACATGCTCAGTGCCCTTCAGAAAAATGCATGTTTCACATCTGTAGTTTATTTATGGAAGTGGCCAACAACTATTGTGAAGTTAGAGTGTAGCATTAAATATTTTCCATAACATGAAGTGTTTATGGAAGACAACTGTCTCGGACACATAGTTTTGCGGTTGTGCAACAAGTATGCAGCTTCTTGTTTGAGGAACATGTTGTTTCCCAGAAGTGGGAAAATACATAATATGCTTCTTATGAATATGCAGGGTCAGCCTAGTCTTATTATGCATTCAGTAAATGTCACTCATAAGCCTTGAGCTTGGATCATTCACTGGTAGGCTAAACAAAAAATATTTACATGCAATAATACTTATCACCTAATACAAATTAAGGGCCTGAATCCTACTGAGACAGAACAAATCACCAGCTTGAAATGAGTTTTAACTGAGGAAGGTCTCTGGGCCTTAAACATTATAGATTTTGGAGTGTAGGAGGAATGAAATCAGGGAATTGGCCAGGCTAAATAGCACTGGCCCCCAACAGTCTTCTCAAAACCCTCTTTCTGGAGGGAAAATTTGCAGATAACTCATTGGACTAAACCTGGCAGTTTTCCTGCTTCTCTGGCCTACTTCACAATTCTTATTACTATTAAAATGTGCTACACACTTTCCAGACATTCAAAAAACAAAGAAACAAACATACAAAAAGACAGTTCTGAGGAGTTCCAGTTTAAGAAGGAGGGAGAAATCAGGAAGGAGGGAATTCCCCACAGGAGGAGAAATCTGGCCCAGTATTTCCAACAAGAGAACTAAAAGTCATTGTAATGTAAGAAAAAATGAATTGATGTATAAAAAGGTAAAATATTTATTTGAAACATAACTACTGAAGATACAAAGGGAAGAAACCACAAGGGAATGAGACTGAGGAAAACAGCAACTGAGGGAAACCTGAACACAAAGCGAACGTTGTTAATCTACTGCCACCAGAACATACTACCTGAAATCTAAAATTACAAAGGACATGAGGGCAACAAGTGCATGGAGGAAAGGAAAGAGCAAATATTTTTCTTCTTGGTTTAGAACCTGAGATTCCTTTCCATCTATTATCCCTCATATTAAGGAAAAACAATGAAGATGAATGAATGAAAATATTTTATTTGAAAGTATTTGTATTTTTCCATTGTGAATATTAAGAACCATATAAGATTTTGTACTTTGATACTCAACAGTATCAGTGGCTCACTGTTAGTGTTAATTTGATTGCAATATGAAGATCATATTAAAAACCCGTGTACAGGGATTTAGATAGGATGTCAAATATGGCGTCATACATCACTGATTCATAATATGGTCTTATTACTAATCTAATTTTGATTAAACAAATATGCAAACACAGTCGACAGTATTTAAATAGTGCTAGTATGTAACTCCCAAGTATTTACAAAAGCAGAGTCGTTAGCATGATCGTGAGGATGAGAGTACCTAAAACAAAACAAAAATTGAGCAGTTCAGAACCTATTTGCTTGTGTTTTCAATTTTAATTTATTAGCTCTTTTCTGGAAAACAGGAAATAATAAACTGATGATTGGTGCTTTTCAACTCTTTATGTTGAATTACCCAAGCAACAGAATACAGTAAGCGACCTTTCCCCCCACCCTCACCATCCCTCCCTCCCTCCCTCAGTCTACATGCAGAGTTCACAATCAAATCTACTTCAGTTACTACATTAAAGGTATTTATTTAGGAAGGCAACATTTTACTATCTGTTCATAATTTTAAGATATTGACAACTTTATATTATTAGCTTCAAATCAGAAATGCTAACCACAGCAGTACTCAATGTGCATCTGTAAAAATATAACCTGTTACTGAAAGATACGGTTTTTCTGCTACATATTTGTATCCTACCATTTACCAACCAATTTTTACTCTGAGACAGCCAAAGTACCAATACAATCCACAGTCCTGGGTTTAAAATTATTAAAATGGGAACCCAGTTCAATAAATACCATTTTATAAACTGGGAGGCTCAATACAGATTGGTGTATAGCAGGATACTGGCAAATATCATGCAAAGGGCTTTTGGGGGATTTCAGCAGCATTTCACAATTCTTTTCCAAAACCAAGATGTCGGTGCCCTCAGTGGTCCAATTTGTCCAATCCCCTTCCTCCAGTAACAAGTTTGAATGAATTGGATTACAAGTCAGTGTAGTACAGGGGTGAACAAACTTTTTGGCCTGAGGGCCACATTGGGGAATAGAAATTGTATGGCGGGCCATGAATTCTCACCACATTGGGGTTGGGGAGCTGGAGGGGGTGAGGGCTCTGGTTGGTGGTGCGGGCTCTGGGGTAGTACTAGGGATGAGAGGTTTGCAGGAGGGTGCTCCAGACTGGGATCGAGGGGTTTAGAGAGCAGGAGGGGGATCAGGGCTGGGCAGGGGGTTGTGGTGTGGGGAGAGGCTCAAGGATGCAGGTTCTGATCAGCGCTTACCTCACGCAGCTCTCAGAAGCAGTGGCATGTCCCTTCCCCGGCTCCTACACGTGGAGTGGCCCCCGACTCTGCTAGTACCGGAGCGGGCCCATGCAGCTGCTTTGGGAGCCGCGTTGTGCTGCTCCCCGACTAGGCACCCCGGCTGGAGCACCGGAGCAGAGCCGAGCTGTGTGGTGCAGCAAGCCCCAGACCCTGCTCCCCAGCACAAGCTCGCGGGCTGTCTTAAAATGTCTCGTGGGCTGGATCCGGCCCATAGGCCATAGTTTGCCCATCCCTGCTGTAGTAGGATAACAAATAATCTGCTTACGGGTAACCAGTTACTTTAGTATCACTGATCATGAACATCTTAGTGGATGTGATGTATTTATGTCCCTTGAGGTTAAAGTAAGTTGATTTTTAAAAATAAATTACTGACAAAACTTAGTCCATTGCCAAAAATTGTTACCCAGCATCCCAAAAACAGGTTCAAATGCAGAGTAATGGAAGATATCACTAATTAATAGACTGTCTTCTCAATATTACATACATTTTAAGACAGTTGATCAGCCTCCTCAAAAACAGAAATTTATCACTCAAGTATGACTACAGATCTATGTGTCATTTTATACACAGTGGATCAAGATCATCTCTGGTGTAACTCCAATTAGGTTAATGACCATGGAAACATTTGGTGCATTACAATATGAATGTAAATATGTATTGCACAATCACTTTTGTATTTAATACACTAGCTTCTTATATGAATATCTGCCTTTTTGAAGACTCTTTTTCTGAGTCCATTAGTAACATTATAAACAAAGTTCTTAAAGTAACAATAAAAAAGGGAAAACAAACCACATTAAAAAAGCAAAAGATACCACAATCTTCATTTCATTGCAAAGACATTACCGTACTATGAGGATTTTACTTTCATATGAATTTTCATTTTACATTTCAGTTGCCAAAAAGAACTATGACATTCATCATGTTGTTGTGACAAAGAAAAATGTTGCTGTGATAAATACCTTTAGACATTTTCCTAATCTGTTTTCACACCAATCTTGACTTGTATCATTGACTCAGTACTCAAAATTACACCAGGAACGCTGTTTCCCAATAGTGTTAGGAAATCTCTAATCAGATTTTTGCTGCTGGACTCATCCAATAATTATAAGAATGAGGATTGAAATTGCATTAGATAACTGAAATGAGATGGCTCTTTCAATTACTGACAAAATTTTTCAAAGGAAGAAATCTGCAGTGAATTGTAAAGTGATGTAAGCACCAAGAATGATAATGTTTGCTTTGGTCAATGCCTAGCAAAGAGTAAACATTTCATTTCAATATTTCTTGAAGATTTGAAATAATTAGTGTTCAGAATAGCTAAAATAACCAGAAAAATCTTGGAGAGAGATATGGTGAGTGAGGTAATATATTTTATTGGACCAACTTCTGTTGATGAGAGAGACAAGCTTTTGAGTTACACAGCGCTATTCTTCAGGTCTGAGAAAGGTACTCCCAGCATTATAGCAAAATGCAAAGTGGAACAGATTGTTTAGCATAAGTAGTTAGCATATATTGGAAGTGACCATTCCAGGTAGAGTGGCACATTAACATCTCTGAAGTCAAAGGACAAAAAGAGGGGGTTAGTGAGTTATAGACTGTCATAATAAACCATAAATCCACCCGACTAGTACCGTGGCTGCATTGGAGCTATACTACCAGGGACTCCCCTGAGGCCGTCAGAGAAAAGTTATAAACCTGGGACTATATTATTTAACTTAGAAATTCTTCTCAAGGCTCAGGAAATGAGAGGAAGATGGGGAAAGGATGATGCTAAGGGTGGGTCTATGCTGAGGAAGGGACTGGAGACTGAATGCAAATCTGCACCCCTTACTCCACTGCTGCTGTGAAGAGTCCCCAGAAAAGATTCTACTGCCTGTACCTATATTATTTTTACTACAGCGTTCTCCCTCGAGCAGTCACAACCAGGGGAGTCTCAGGTAGCCCGATTCCAGTAGAGCCACACTGGTAGGATGATGGGATGGTTGAGCCAGTGCCAGCACATGGTCATCACAAGTGACCTGCCATGCCTGGTGGCAGAGCTTTATCAGGATATGCACTAGCATGTCCACGTGATGCTTGCCTGGTCGATAAAGTGATCCCCATCCAGCTCTGCAAGCAGGTCACAAAGGTACAGGATGTCATCATGCCCAACTGTCTGAAGCATGTTCTGACAGAAGTCCTGGCATTTAATACGGCTCCAATTTGGCTCTGATTAATTCGATTTTCAGCACAGGAGTCAGCACTGACTTTTCTTTATTCTTTAGAAGGTTTTCTTTAGAAGGTTCTGATGTATGTTGTTCCCTAATATTTTTTCAATCTCCTGAAAACTAACCAATTGTCCCAGCATGAGAATACCTGGATCCTAATTTTTCTGGGGTAGGCTGCTACAACAACTAAGCACTTTGTGAATACCCTTAGTGTTGTTAATAGGCCGATAATAAAACCTGGTATAGGTACTGATAGTACCCAAGAACAAACCTCAGATACCATCTGCAGGCTGGGTGGATTGTAATATGAAAGAATGTGTCCTGAATGTCAAGAGCAGTGTACCAGTCATTTGGATCTAAGTATGGTATGATGGTGGTTAGGGATAGCATTCTGAACTTCATCTTCCTGATATAACTATTCAGTACTCTGAGGTCTAGGAGAGGCTGAAGTCCTCCTTATTGTGGATAAGTTCCTCAAATAAGATTCCTTCCGTTTGAGATGCACCAGAACTACTTCTCTTGTACCAAAAACTAGAAGTGATTGGACTTCTAGGTCTAACATGCTCTCATGAAAGGGATCCCTGCACAGGGACGGGGAAGGTGGCTGAGAGCAAGGAAGGGACCGAAATTGAATCACATATCCCATTTCTACAGTTTCCAACAACATCCTATCTGTTGTAATAGCAATCTAAAAATGGTGGAAATAAGACAAGCAGTCAACAAAAAGGAAGAGACAGGGTAGGGAGCTCTTTAGCTAAGCTGCTCCTGAGCAAGCAGTCAAATTTACTGCCTCAACAATGATGGAAGTAGATGAGATGAAGTAGTTGTTGATGACGAGGTTTGTCATTTCCTTGAAGGACCTGATGATTTATTTTGAAAGTAAGCAGGCTGTCTGCAGTAAGTTGTGTGGCCTCCAAAGTGGTTTGGGAGCAGGAGTGTATAGCCCCAGTGACTTGAGGGTTGCACTTGTGTATTTGAGAGTGTGCAAAATCTCACCTCTCTTCTCATCTGTTCCTGGAGTACTGGGAACTTAAAGAGAGTGAGCTCTTCTCAGTGCCATTAAGACAGACGGGTCAGTTATCGAGGGGGTGCCAATGGCAGTAACTTCATGGAGGCTAGTAGTGGAGATCCAGAACCGATTCACTAGTCACATCCCTGGCAGCAAGGCATGGGTCTAAGTGCCGAAAAGGGGGACAATGCAGCAATAATGAAGTTGAAGACAGGAGAGGAGTGGCCACCATCAGCACTGGAGCCACAGATGCAATTGATGTTGGTACTGTCGTTGTTGATTCTAGAATATTTGGTAACACTGCCATTTGTACCACTGTAAGTGGTGTGTGATCTGTCCATGTATCCTCATTACCAAGATTCAATGATTGCTCACACTGTACCAGGGATATCTGAGGTATGTGCGAGCCCAGAATAATGTCAGTCAAACCGCCCATGGAACAGGCACTCAGGGAACCTGTTCTGAGTTTTGAGCTACCTTTACCTCAAGGTTTTGTAAAGTCTCAAAGATGGGCCTGGAGAAGGAGATCTATGTTTTTTCTCCTTATGAATCTTGTGTTAATTTCTACTCGGGTCTCCAAAGGGTTTCCTCAAATCTTAAGAATTACTGGCATTCTCAACAATCTGAGAAGATGTAGCAGCAAGAGCCCTTTTAGAAGATCTCCTGCCCAAGTCTCTGCTGAGTCCTCCTTGTAAACAATTTTACTGCTAACCTAAGTAATTACAAATGATTTACAAAAAATAGAAGGTCACACGGTGTGCTAAGAGGCTAAGTAGCAAAGCTCCAACTCAAAGCCACAGGTGGTGAGAAGGAACTGAGGCACAGTTGGGGCAGCCCTACTTAAGGCACACATATCACTCAGCGGGTACTCCTGAACAAAACATCTCTGGTTTTAGTGTGTGCTGCCAAATTGTCCACTTTCTCTAATGGTTACATCATCTTTCTTTCTGTGAGGATAACAGGTGGATCAGTTGCAATGTAATAAGTTTCAGAGACACAAAGCTCATGCTTTTCCAAGAGCCAGGTCAAATCTTTATTTTTTGGAATACTATCCGCTTCTGTGTCTTTTATATGTCTGCATGTAGGTGGAGGATACAAGCCAAACAGCTAGCACAAAACATTGGCAAATTCTCACTTTCAGGAGAATGTTGTGCCATTTAGCAAATGCCGATGGCAACAATTTTACTTTATATAGCTCTGGAGCCATACTATCTGATGAATAACTACCTTAGGATATCCGATCAAAATTCATGACCATTTTTGCAACAAATAGCAACATTTTAAAAAAAAACTTCAGTGTTCATGTAAGTTGCCAAACTGACAGCTCTGGAGACTGAAGTCCATTCTCTAACCACAAAGGTACAGCACAGTATCTATATGCCTCTTTATAATACCCTCATCACATGCCTCAGTTCTCACCGGGAGAAGGTAGATAAAATCACTATGCTAATCCAGCCCTTGGCTTCTCTGCTGAGAATGCTAACAAGAGTTGCCAATTTGTTCCAACTGTGATGTTGGCTTTTGTAATGTAACATTTGTCCTCTTGAAATTCACTAAGTCCATTAATTCATTTCATATAAGCCACTGCAGTCACCACTTGTTAACAGCGTCTGGTTACTACTGGAGCTGGTCAAGAATTTTTCAACAAAATGGTTTTTCCATGAATCAAAAAAACCTTTTCACAAACGTACCAGTTTCAACTAAGCTTTTATTGGGCAAGGTTTTATGGGGGATTAGGAGGGGAGAAAGAGACCCACCTGAAAATAGCCAATAGGGACTTAAACAGGGGTCTCCAACATCCCGCGTTAGTACCCTATCAAGCTATTGCCAACTCTGGGATGGCTCTTGTTTGGCCAGTCTCTCTCTGGCTTTTGCAAAACAATACAAAAGGTATCAGAGTTTTGTCTCGATGTGCAATAGGAAAGTGTCTGAAATCCCGTTTACCACCTAGATCTTGTTACTAACAGGAAGGACCAGATTCAAGCCAGCTATTTTAAAGCTCCATTATCCTATTATAGGCAACTACTGTCTTGATAGTAATAAGTTCATGGTAGCGCTCTGTCCTTTTGAGGGTATAACTAGATTAATGTGTATTAAAAGGGTTTTATATGCATTTTTTAGTTTCTTCATTGGTTTTAGGAAATGTAGTAAATTTACACTTGCCTCCAGTTAATTGGTTCAGGGTCAAAACCTAAATCCTTTTTCAATTTAATTCTCCCTCAAAACATTCTGAAGGTTGCAAGCTGCCCATTTCCCCCTCTATTTAGCAGAGTTTCTTTTTCAATTTTACATAGATGTCTTCTAAAATCCATACTGACTCTGACCTTGTGTTATTTCATCTCATTTTTCAAAGTAGGAGTTTTTCAATTTATTTTTCAACATTTCATACTTCATATTTTATTTATATAGAGAAGTACGAAATGTTGAAAAAAATCTACTTCTGATGCTATTTCCTAACTGGAGAAGGCTTCACAAAGAGCTAAATTTTCTCTTTATGTGAGAGAATCACCCTTTACAAAGCCTTTTCCAATTAGGAAATAGCATCCTAAGTGGATTCTCATGTAGAATTGCTTTACCCAATTAGCTTGTTCCTCTTTAAGTTGATTAATTTAATGTTCCCAATAATGAAAGAGATAAATATAGCTATGTTGAGGATAGCATGGACAGGCAATCTGCATGCTGCCACAAACAGCTCTCTCCATTCACCTTAGTTCTGACCTGCAACACTATTCTGATTCGGGGCCTTTCCTGAGGACACAATGGCCATCATGCTGAGTTGTGTGATGATTCTATGTTGCAGACTAATGTCACAGCAGGAAATAGGTTAAGATCACCCAAAGTTTTTGAAGTATGACAGATTTGAAAAAAGCACTGCACAGGCTAGTACATTGACCTACTGGGTCATTACACTACATTAAAGTTGGTTTATGAAATTACTTGGATTATAAACTCTTCAGGGCAGGGACTGTATGTCATGTGCTTGTATAGCGTCTAATACAATGAAGCCCTGGACACTATTGGAACACAAAAAATAAATACACTAATTCTGAGCTCTTTAACCTCTTAACTCTAGTTTGCACAAGATTCTGTAAGTCATGTCCTACATACTAACAAACACCACAACAGGATAGCACAATGCACTTCTAAAGGGAAATCATGGTGTGGCTCTTTTAGAAGCCTCTCCCAGTATTTGGAGGTAAAGGAGAAAGGGATTAAATCTCAGGTTGCCAGAATTCGATTTGAAATTGAGCATAAAGGTTCAGAACCAAATATACTGAAAAATAACTAAAATGTGTAAATTATGTTTATATGCTTATACATTGACTTTTTTTGCATGAATAACAAATTCAGTTGAAGTAGTACATGGGACAGGTAGCCTAAAATGTGGATTCATCAGTTTACTATTCTAAAAATTCCACATTAAAATAAGTAGAGATAATTTGTGACCTCAATGCAGTTCCTACTTTTCAAGTGTCCACACATCAAAAAAAACCCTGAAAACGAATAAAAATGGAATAATATTTTCCCTTCTCCTCTGCTTCAACAGGAGACACATTATTTTAGAGGACATATCTTTAACAAGAAGCAGTAAATATTAACAAACCCAAACAAACACTGTCATATCACATATAGCTGAGTAACTTGAACATGTATACAGTAACATGTCACTAGAGATGGCTGGACAACTTGGGGGAGGGGAGGAAAGAGGAGGTTTGCACAAAAAAAAATCCCTCCCACAAATTCTGCTTCTTTGTTGAAATTTGAGGTTTTGAAGTTTAATGTGTTTTATACCATAGTTGACAAAATTCACAAGAATGTAATCCATACCCCTCCTCTATTTGATATTAGAAAAAAATAACTAGATTTAAGCAACAGTAATCTACACAGTACCTGTGCACAATCCTACAAAACCTGTACCTGAATGTATGAGTTCCAAATTGTTGGAAGTACAGATTCTGCTGCTGTATTAAGGTTAGCTCACCTCAAATTTCCTGTGGGCCAATACTTTGTTACACTATTTCCTAAATCTACATATTAAGTCTTTAAAAAAAATCCACAAAAAAACTGTGTTCAGTTACATTTCTGTTACAAATCCATAAAAAGCAAAGAAAACTGCAAAGGTGGCACTGTTGGGTGCCTCCTTAACATTATTGTCGAATTCCCAATGACGAGGTATTGGAGATATACCTTTACCTATGAGTTTCCTTATTTTTGTGAGTGTCTCTCACACCCAAACTCAGAAAAGCACACTGATAGATTTGTGGTGTCTTTTTTAGGCTCACCTAAATAATTACAGTGGTGACCCAAGTTAGAGTCACAGAGGTTAAGGCTAGAAGGGACCACCAGCTCATCTAGTCTGACCTCCTGCGTTTCACAGGCCACCACCATCCAGCACTTGAACACTAAAACCAACAACTGAAATTAGAGCAAAGTATTATAGCCCACAGGTTACTACACTACTATGTGCCACAGGCAGAGTACAGGAGGGATTTAGGTGCCCCAGTGCTGGAGGCCCCAGCAATGGCAGGGAAATAATAAGGTGAGATATACCCAGATTATCTTGGCAAGTTATTTGCAACAACACACCAGAGAAGAAGTGGTTTGGGGGTTTTTTAGTGCCACATGACAAACAATACTGATATTTTGATTTATACTCTGTTAGCCAGTAGATTTATTTTCATGGAATATGGAAATTAATTTCATGTCAGTTCATGTTAATGAAATGGATATAATGTTGGGCCCAACACGTTCTCAGTAGTAACCATGCAGAAACATTTTGGTCTGTATCTTGTCTGTAGTAAACTGTAAATTTGAAATCATGGTTGCACACAGTCAAAAAGAACTATATTACAGAATTCAGTACAGTTCACATGACTTTTAGGGCCAGTTTCATAATTAGCCGCAGTTGCAGCTAATTGCAATTAATTAGTAATGAAAACTTTCAGAACCATACTGCTTTTAAACAGATTGCATACAAGCATAATAATATGCCCTTTTGTGTGACTGGCCCCTGCCACTAATGTCTATTAAAATCTATTTCCAATCTATTTGGAAAGCAAAAGGAACAAAAGGAAAGGTCTTAGAATGAAGGAAACACAATATCATTCCAACAACACAGTCAAATCATCCATGAAGATCTATAGACAATGTTACCACAAGAAAATGAGTTTCCACTCGCATTTTGTCTTTGTAATGAAAGCCATCAAGCTCACACAAGAGAATGTGCTTTATTGGAATGACCTAGCTGATGGAGAAGTTGCCTTTGCACCAAGTTCTTTGATAGCCTGCTCATATGAACTTAATGGCTTAGATTCTATAGCTGTACTGTAAAGTGGGTGTAGACAGGTCAAATTTCATCCAGAAAGGATACATATCAAAATTGGAATTCTTTAGATATTAGGTGCAATAAGCAATCAGTGTAAGAAGCTCCGGGGTAACCTATACACTATGTGCAATTCAGTGAGTGACAAGTGAAAATCAAAGTAAACACTGAGCAGGAGAACAAAGAATTTAAACAGGCTGAAGGCTACCACGGTTATATATGTTGTTTGAGTTACTAGCAGGTAACTGGATCAGTAACAAGTTGCCAATACTATTACAATTATGTTATTGCAGACAAGGCCTCCTGAGGCAAGGTCATGCCAGTTTCTAAACAGAGTAATGGGCTGCTCCCAAAGGCATAAGCAAGAAGCAGTTCAGGCCCAAATGTGGAAAAAGACGGCAATCCTAGAAAAAGACATGGTAGGGAAATTCAGGTGACAGACACACACGCATATCATAAACAAATTCACAGTAATTCCTGATGCATAAGGGTGCTTGGGATACTGTTTAACCCAGGGCCAGTGCAAGGAAGTATCGCACCCTAGGCGAAACTTCCTCGCACCAGCCCTGCACCGCTGCGCCCCCCCCCCCACCAGCTCCCCCGCCCGCGGGAGCTCAGCCTCTCCCCTCCCCCCACCCGCAGGCCGCGGGAGCTCAGACCCCCCACCATCACGCGCGGGCCGCGGGAGCTGAGCAGGGAGCTGGGGGCAGGGGGGCGGCTGTGTAGCAATGAATCTGTGTAGCAATGGATCCATTGGGCCTTGCTCCAGTTCCCTTAGCCCTGGCACAACCACTCTGCCCACTGCTACATTGAAACCACACAGGTTTGGGTGCCAAGGAATACTCTGCCCTGGTATAACATTGTCCCATCTCCTTCTGTTCATTCAAATCCTTTCTTCAAACACAATAGTCCTTTCCTTGGTAGCAGACAACGGAGCAGAAATGGAGCAGGGGGCAAGACAGAGAGGGTGGAGAGACTGACTGTTACTGGGGCAGAGCACAGGTGGCTGCAAGTGAAGATGAGGGCCAGCTGAGGCAGGACAAAACCGGGATAAAGGTGCAAGAAAGTGGGGCGATCCTGACTGACATCAGAGGAGGAAAAGTTGCTGGGCAGCCAGAGCTTAGACAGGCTGAAGGAGAGAGGGAGGGAGAGATCGCAGCGGTCAAGGCATTCGGAAGAGGCGTTCGTTCCTTCAAGCAGGTAGGAGCCTAGCAGCTGTTCTGAGGCTGTCTTCCCACTAGTAAAGCACGCCTTCTGTGGAGTGGATCGCTAGGTGGGAGGATGGAGGTCAGAGGCTCTGGGAAGACAAATAGATGAGTCAAGTCCCGTTTTTGGTTAACAGATGTCCAAGGTTTGCTCCTGTTTTACTACACAGTTATAAAGCAGCAATCAAACGAAATGGAAATAAACGTTCTGTGAAAGCGAACCGGGTTGCTCCTCTTAGAGGAAGCTTTCTGGGGAGGTGGGTTTTTTAATTCAGAGGGTGGGGTGTCTTTAAGAAAGCAAACTAGAGGCTGCCCCATGGAAAAGGAAATTGACAGGCTTAATCTCTTGCTAGCAAACACATGTGCCTCCTTCCTACATAGATGGCATGGTGTATTGCGGCGCCGCTCCTCCTTTGGGAGTTGAGATGCTTGAATTGGACCTCTGAAAATAAATGAAATCTTGACCCCTTCAGATCTGGTATCTTGCCTTTGTTCTTGTGCCAGCCCGTGCTGCTAGCAGAATGAGGAGCTGAAGGGTAACATCTCTCCCCCTGCACAGCCTTTGTGGCTCCGGCTGCTGTCTGCAGCAGCCTGAGAGATGGGACGACGCTACGTTCTGCTCCCTGGCATTTTTGGAGCGGGGGGGGGCGCAGGGGGGTGGCTCGCTGCAGCTGCCCCCCCCCCCGGCTCCCCTCAGTCGCTGAGCGTGGGGCAGAGGGGCGGCTCGCCACGGCTGCCTCCGAGTCCTCGCTCAGCCGGGAGGCAGCCGCCCGCCACCCCCCAAATCCTGGCGCCCTAGGCGACCGCCTAGGGTCGCCTAGTTATAGCGCCGGCCCTGGTTTAACCCATTAAGAATAACAACAAGTCTACTTTATTTTAGAGAGTGCTGTTTTGCATGCTTTTCCCCCAGGGTGGACCATCGCAGCACAGGTATAAACCAGTTTTACATGGAACTAGCAATGAGCCCAAGTTGGATCCTCAAATCCAAACTTCTCCAACCGTGAATTTGGGAGGGAGATTTAAATCCAAATACTTAGATTTTTATCCCACACTTACACTTTGGTTTATTATTGTTAGTGATTTACAAGATGGAAAGAACCTTATAATATTCACAGATTCGCTGCCGCCAAAGAAACAGTACACCTTAACTTACCAGTTCCATCTTAGATCACTGCTGTGCTTAACACACAGTACTTAGATACGGTTATAGAGAAATCAAGCATACGCTTATTTAACCAGGCATAGAGAGATTCAAGTAGTAGCAAGTACAATTATTGGAAAGAAATGGTAGCCTATAAACTAAAACCATGACATGCATTCTAGAGCCTAGACTAAATTTACAAGACACCCTCATGTCTCGTAGAGCATTGCTCATCCAAAATCCTTGCAGCGCTTTACAGCTAGCTTGGCTGTGACCCTCCTTTCATGCAACAAGCGCAATGTGAATTGTCTCCTCTAGGTGAAATAGGCAGTATGTCACTTTGCACTCCTAAAGATATGAAAACTATCCTCTGACCCTATTCATAAAAAGGACACCCTCTGCTGTTTGTTTATTTCTGTAGATTTTCTCTTGTGGATTTCACAATCTCTTCTTTTGCGTGTGCTTCAGTATGCAAACATGTATAAATGGTGAGGCATACCATACACAAATGACCAGACAGGAAAATAGTGTCTGTTACCTCTTGCGTGAAAAAACAGTTACATTTTCAAGGTATGTCACTTCCTGGTGACGTACCTTAACTCCAAGACCTTCAGAATATATATTTTTAGTATAAATACAACACTCCTTAAATATTATCCATACATACACTTCACAATGATTATGATGACTGGTGGGTTGCTGGCTCTCTGTAGAGACTCACTTGCTACCTTTCAGTGAACTATTATGCATATATCTGACACAGGGGGATCGCTATAAAATCCTAAGCACCCCTGTGTCCTCTGCCAGTTGGCACCAAAGGGGCCCAAGGTCACAATTATCTGATCCCATGGAGACTTCTGCCATTTTGTGTTGAACTCTTGCAACAGCAGTTTAGGAGATTTGATACCATTGAATCCAGACCCCAACAGTACCTTTGGCCTGGCCACAAAACTGAATTCAAACCTAAATTTCTTACTTGCATACCAGTACTGTCTCTCTGAACTCAAATACTTTTGACACCCTATGATAAGTACTGGGACACTGACAGTCTTGTCCAGTGGTTGGAGCATGAGTCAGGTCTAGAGGTCGGAGGAGGTGTCAGAAGCAGAGAAGTGGAACTGAGGGGCAGAACCAGAGTTAAAAGCCGGACGCCAGAGCACAGCGTCAAACCAGAGTCAGAACCGAAGGTCAGGAATAGAATCAGGAGTCGAATCCCAGACTCCAGGGTCAAGCCAGAGTCAGGGCCAAGAATCTGCACTGTCAGAACCGGGTTATCTGGTGTCTGGGAAGGCAGGAGCAAGGCTGGGTCTGAGACACTAGTGAGGGTGAGACAGCCGGGCTGGAACAAGGCAGGAATGGGACTGGAACAAGACAGGAGCAGAAGCTAACACAGTCACGCGTGAATGCTTTGAGCAGCAAGTAATCTTGGCAATTAAGCAATAATTTTTTTAAATAACTCTTTAGAGTCTGGAGAATATTTCCTGAGAGATTACAATAATTTTAAAAGATGTCAATTACAGTTTTAACTCAAATGTGACCATTTTTGTAACGTCATTGCATACTTTCAAAGTGTTCTTATTTTAACTAACTTTGCAGACTTATTTGGAAAGAATGTAAGTGAACATGCAGTGTATCAAACATTTAAATTTCAGAGACTATCTGGGCCTTTTTTGGCCTGTTCTACTTGCTTGTGATTGGTTTGCTGTTAAAAACTCAAAAGACAGCTTTGAAGTTACCATCCCAATGAGATTCTCACAGTTCTATTGCTTATATTGTTGCAGCCTGAATGGCCACAGACTCAACAAGAGAGAAATGCATACTTTTTCATAACAGATGCTAAGTCCCCAGCTCAGAAATGCAGAAACATTTGTTCTCTATGGTAGAATACATTCAGAAGAACAAAAAAGAGTAAAATTTTCAAAAGCGCATAAGCTATTTAGGAGTGGACATTTCCACTGCTTGCATCCGAAGAAGTGGGTATTCACCCACGAAAGCTTATGCTCCAATACCTCTGTTAGTCTATAAGGTGCCACAGGACGCTTTGTCGCTTCTATTTAGGAGCTTAATTCAAAAATTGACTTTAGGCACTTAAGAGTTCACTATGAGCCTAACTATTATAGTCCAAAGTGACTTAGTCACTTATGTACTTTTGAAAATATTCCCCAACCTTTATTTTACAATGACTGTTCTGTATATATGTGGGGTGGGGAATGAGGGAGAGGAATGGTTGTGTTTCTGTGGTGCTCTACATACCTAGTTTTAGTGCAGTTAAATCTTTGTGATGGAATGCTGGAGCAGGTTTATGTACAACACATTTATCACTCCTTAGAAGTACGCATCTTCCATTAGACAAGAAGTCTAGTTGGCTGTCCAGAACTGCTATTTCACTAAGCAAATTACATTTTAGCTACAGAACAATGAGGAAGACAGCCCTTCCTCAATGCCAATGTCTGTGATATGGCCGACTACTTTCTTTTGTGTGCTACACTTTGACCAAGTTGAAGATGACTGACAGCAATGACTGGCCTGACACACAACCTTAAATGCCAAAAGCACTAAATACAGAATGACCAGCTTCTTCAGCAATATCAAACAGATTCTTATAAGACCAACCTTTAAAATGGTCCCATTGTTTCACTGATGAGTGAACTTTTGCCCTCAGCTAAACTTTAACAACTAATTGGCAGCTAAAATCAAGACAATCGCCCTCATCACTTCACTTTCATCCTGGATGATTCTACTAGCTCATATGGCTGATTAATTTAAGTTCATGAACAGAGAGATACTTCAGTAGGTTTCTTTGCTAGTTAGGTGGATATCAGACGACGGTACCCTGCTAGCAAAAGATTTGGAAAAAATTGTAATACATACTTTAGCTATATTGGTATTACAACAAACATAACCTGTGAAGTGGCTCCCAGCTTCCACAGCTGTACCTTGAAAAGACTGTCAAATGTTGGCAGCTACACAGTGACCCCAGCTTGATGTATTATTTTATATTTAAAATATATTAGAGATAGACCAAAACAACAAAGCTTGGATCTGAACTTCTACAAAACTCAAAGAGGTTCTGGTGTTGACCAGTCTCCAGTACCTATGGAGATGTACACACACTCTCTTTCGCACTCTCACTTTATATCTATCTATCTAAATAATGTGTGTGTGAAGGATGCCTGTATTATTTTATGAATACTACATGTTTGCTACAGAGTTACAATGGGTTAATTCAATCCTGGGTGGTTTTACAGATAGGCAGGAAATCAGATAACGGCTTTATATAACCCCAACACCAAAACTCAAAAAGTACAGGTGTCAAGACCTTTGAAGATTTACCCCATCCCTGCTGGGATCAGCTCTCTGGCTTGGCACAAGGGAACAGTGAGAAGCTCCAGACAGGAAAGTGTAGCAAAGAGTTTAGAAATGGATAAGATGACCTTGAAGAACAGGAAGAGGGAATTGTCAGAGTATTGTTCACGGACAGCAAACTAACACAAAGACAGGCCCTGCAAGATGGATCTTAAGGAGATAGACTTCCTTAAGCTTCTAGAAGGATGATAAGCTTCAGGTAAGCTAGATGCATTTAGCATATTTGTTGTGTTAAACCTGTTTTCTTGTTCGCAGTAACTGCACACAGTTGGGCCTGCTGAATTACCACAATTGGCCCACTGTAAACCAGGGACCTGGTCTAAGGGTATGTCTACACAGCAATTAGATACCCAGGGCTGGCCCGTACGAGCTGACTTGGGCTTTCAGGACTTGGGCTAAGGGGCTGTTTAACTGCAGATTAGACTTTCAGGCTCAGGCTGCAGCCAGAGGTCTGGGACCCTCCCCCCTCACAGGGCCCTAGACTCTGGGCTCCAGCCCGAGCCCAAATGTCTGTCCGTATTGCAATTAAACTGCCCCTTAGCTCCAGCCCCATGAGCCAGAGTCAGTGGGCATGGGCCAGCCACAGGTTTTTAATTGCAACGTAGACATACCCTAAGAGTAGGATTCCCTGTGAGATTCCACCCCAGGAGAGGTGAAAACAACAGGCCTGATGTCTGAAGAGGGTGCACTCAGGAGAGACTGGAGAGTGGTTGAAGGTGCAACTTTCCCTGTAACTGGGACAATACGACATATAGATACACATGTAGGTACACATATTCCATAAATTATAGGTGGGGCTGGTAGTGATTAAGCTATGATTAAGGTTGCCCAACACATCCGTTTTCAGTAGCTTATAACTTGGCCAAACTTTAATAATTTCAGCTGCAATTTTCCATGGTTTCTGACTCAGGCAGATTTTTTTGTGGGGGAGGGGGGAGCAGAGAGGAGGAATTTCCGACAAAAAATAGTTCAGATGTTTTAGAGAATGAGGCTAGGTAAAAATATGCTGCTTTGCCTTGTAACAAATTTCTGAAGACCATTTCTTTTAAATGCTCTAGTATCCCCATGTTTTGTAGCAGGGACTTGAAATTTGGCAGGAGATGGCCTGTGTGTCAGGGATGTGCCCCCAGGAAAATCTGCCCACATTTGGTTTGGTGACATGCCTTTGAGAAAAATCACAGTTCACACATGGTCAGTAGAGACTTACTAGAGCTTCACAGCTAAAAAACTCCAAATAATCCAAGTGTATCAAGCATGTTTCAGCATGGGGCTCAGCAGGACTTTCCCTAAACTTGCAACTCTGGGCTGCCGGAGGCTGTACCAGGGCCAGAAATTGGAAGACTGTCTCCTGTGCTCTCAGGGACATCCCGAGGCTCAGGCAGCATGGATAAGGAAGCTGCCTGATTTGAACACAGAGAGAACAAGAGCTGTGGGGAGAGTGGGGGGAAAGAACAGACTGGGACAAGGAACTGAGAGTTAAGCTCAAACATGACTGGGACTGCAGACTGATGAGTGGGGAGGATAAGCACTGAGAGCTGGCAGGCAGAGGATTCATTGATTTTAAGGCCAGAAGGGACCACTAGGTCAGCAGTCTTCAAACTTTTTGAGAGCCACATCCTCCCTTGCCCCCATCCATGCCTACTCACCACCCACCCCGGAGCTGGGACACAGACAGGGGTAAGAGGGCCAAAGTTGTGGGTGAGGCTGGGGTTGGGGACCGAGCCGTGGCCAGGGGCCGAATCTGGGGGTGGAGACGCAACCAGGCAGCAGTTGGGACTGGCGGCCGGGTTCCATGGCTGGGTGCAGCGCTGCTCCAGCCCCGCCCTCAGCTTGGACAAGGAGCTGGGAGGGCAAAAACTGGGCATAGAGACTAAGGAAGTGGAACTGGGTATGGCTGGCCAAGGAGACTGGGATAGGGAGAGCAGGGAGGAGGGGACAGGTTGGAGAAGACAGGACAGAAGGTGTTAAGGCTTGGGGGAAATGGAAAAAGAGTCCGTGCCCAGTAGAACACACTCCTTTCCAAGAGCTTGGAATAGAACTCAAGATTCAGGAGTTTCACCATTCCCCTACTGTCCGCAAATATCTGTGGCACCCACTGGCAAAGTATCTGTCTCATCCCCATCTAGTTCTGATCAACACTGAGGCTGACGAGCCTACTACTGCCATCAGTTACCTTATTAGCTCAAAGAACAGGAGTACTTGTGGCACCTTAGAGACTAACAAATTTATTTGACCATAAGCTTTCGTGGGCTACAGCTCACTTCATCAGATGCATAGAATGGATCTGTATGGAATGGAAACATAGTAAGCAAATATTTACACATTCAGAGAAACATGAAAAGGTGGAAGTACCTATACCAACTCTAAGAGGCTAATCAATCAAGAGGAACTATTATCAGCAGGAGGAAAAAAACTTTTGAAGTGATAATTAAGATGGCCCATTTCGGACAGTTGACACAAAGGTGTGAGTGAGGATACTTAACTAGGGGAAATAGATTCAATTAACGTAATGACCGAGCCACGTTTTTTTTTTCTTTTTGCTGACACAGACTAACACGGCTGCTACTCTGAAACTTGTTAGCTCAGGTGGCAGAAATATCTGAGATGAATCTAATGGTTCCAAGCTTGCTGAGGACCTATGTGATGCCACCTGATGACATTTGTTTTTTTCTGTTTGCTTTTGTAAAAAATCTAGAATAATCACACACAAAAAATACATCAAAAGAACATTACTAAAGTTGCAAACTCTAGCACTTAAAAGTTAGGAAATGCCAGAATAATTAAGTCCCCGTTTGTGCACATGCATTATAATACAGTATTATATTAAATTATCACATTTTTTCTGCAGGGCCACTGCTTCATTCAGTTAACAAAATGGATCACCTGTCCTCCATGACCACAGAATATAGGATATGAGGTAATTGGCTTAATCTGCAGCAACGGAGATTTAGGTTACACACTAGGAAAAATTTTCTAACTATAAGGATGGTTAAGTACTGGAAGAGGTTATCAAGGGAGATTGTGGTATCCCAGTCAATGGAGGCTTTTAAGAACAGATTAGACAAACATCGGTCAGAGATGATTTAGATACACATGTGCCTGCCTCCGCCTGGGGGGTGGGAGGGAAGCAGCGGGGTGTAGACTAGATGACTGCTCAAGGTATTTTCCAGCCATACATTTCTACAATTCTGTGATATGCTCTGGCAATGAATCAAGGATGCACAGTAAAGACAACTTATGTGTAGCACCCTTGCAACATGTGTTGCAGAAATTGGCAGATGCATAGAAAATGAGGCAGGGGATTGCAGGAAGGAGGGTCGCATGGTTAAAAACTTAAATGCTTCCTTGGAGAACTGGAGTCTATCCCTGCCTCTTCCATAGAGTTTTCCTGTGTGATGCTAGGCAAGTCACTGAAACCAAGCTTTTCCCAGGTGGTCACTAACTGTGTGTCATCACTGGCTGGGTCCCAGACTTGATACCCTGGGCCTGATTTGCAGAAGTGCTGAGCATTCATATCTGTAACTGCAGACAATGGGAGTTGTGTTTTGACCATAGGAAATGCTACATAATGCTAAGTACTCTGAAAAATCAGGTCTTTGGGTGTCTCAAACAGGTCACCCGAAAATAATGGAAACTTTCGACCTCATGCTCTCTGTATCCCATCTGTAAAATGTGGATGATAACCACCTCTCATCTCACTGATGTTTTGCAAAGTTAATTAACTAATGTTTGTGATGCAGTCTATAGTGGTCAACAGCATAGAAAAGCTCATGAGGGAATTAGTAGGTCTGTCTTCAGAGCAAGGTTTGATTAGTGTGCAGTAAATAATTTAATAGCTGCTCCTTAAGTGAGGACCATATATCCTATGCCTCGAATGAGGCAGAGTCCTCTGATAAAAAAATGGTATGTGATCATGTAATTAAAGAGTGTATCATATTTAGAGCTGTGCCAAGAAAGGTAATTCTGGTTCATGGAGGATTTCAATATTTTGGAATTTTGTTTTATTCCAAATTGGAACAAACCCCAAATATTTTGAAATTCTCCACAAAAGGGGAATGGAGCCCCAGCTCAGGGGCAGTCCATCTGGTAGGCTTCCCTGGAGGTCATAGACACTGGGAGCCTTGTCTGTCAAGGTGACAGAAGCCTGGAAGTCAGCACACAAGGCTTCTGGGCTACCCATCATTCCACCTGGTGGGCTGAAAGGAAGCCACGAGCCTGGGAGCATTGAAGCTGGCATAGGTCCACCCATGCAAAGCTCATTACAGAATCAAGGTTTCAAACAACACAATGTTAGTTCCCATCAGTTCACATCTGGGAGGTTCCCATTACAAAACTTTACATTTAAAATAAATAAAATATTTTGATTAAAAACTGTAAGTGACAGCCATTATAACTTTCCATTACATATCTGGTTTTGGTTTATTAAAGAAGGAAAAGCCAGACTGTAAAGAAAGAAAATACAGTTTTCATATACCTGTTTTAGTCCGTAAACATTTTTATTTATTTATTTTTGCATAACTGATTCAAGCTTCCAACATTTCCTGGTCAAGTAGCATTCCCAGGAAAAGGCACAGAGCTATAACCTGAATGCCTTCACATTTTGAACTTTAAACTCATTTATGGTTACTGTTCTTCAGAGCTCAAGGCAACATGTCATTTCTCAAGAAACTTAAGAACTGACACTACAGCAATCATATTTAACCCCTTTTTCTAAAACAAAACTGGGCAGCTCTCATGTTTTTTCTACAAGCATATAGAGGAGTCAAGGCCATTCTAACCAGTCCAGTTGCATGGTGGTGCCCTGCTGTGGTCACAGAAAGGATAACCAATAACTGGCAATACATGGGCATTGTTATTCCAGGAGCTAGCAGAAATTAGGTGCATACAGTGGTGACAAGCTTGGCCTCAGACGGCCACAGCTCTCTTCAACAACGCCTATTGAATGAATAAGGACTAGAAATAACAGCGATCAGCTGTACAGTAGGTGTACGAGTATTTAACGTAGATGCAAAACAAAGGAAAGTAGGGAAAGATCGGAGCCAGCAGAAATCAATAAAACAACGGAGTGGAATAAAGCCTGTGTTGAGACTCTGAACGGACTTCTATCCAGAGGCAATAGTGGTATATGTTTAAAAACAGCAAACGTATAATAAGATTTGTTGAGATATTTCATTCAATATCTGAAGAATTAATGATAGCTCTGTTTAAAGTTTAGCACTGGGAAAAAGTGTTAGACCAGAGTATCCTCAATGGTAATCCTTTTTAGCACTTCTGGATACTTTATAAGTATTGATGTTTCTTTTAACCCATTAAATGTGGTGAAACGCCTTCTACAGGGTTTGTTTTAAAACGCACACTTCAATTAAAAATGCCAAAATTTAAAAGTAAAGATAATTATTAAGCCCAGGAGTTCCTCAAACAGCAGACGCCATACTGTATCACCACAGCGCTCCCTCTCCTACAGTTCTTGCTACAGTTATGACAGTTATTTCAAGTATGCACATTATTTTTCATTTCTAAATCTGATTAATTCAAATACAGAGTGAATAGATTGCACTGAACTTTGCAGTGCCTAGCAGTACATACTATAAAACAATTTAGCTTCCCATAATGGTAAAAAATATATATATATCTAAAGGCTCTCCACAACCTTTATTAAAGAGTACAATAGAACTTAAGTATGTATCAAACAGAATATTTTAGAAATGTGATAGGATTCTACAGAATATACTTTCAAAAACAATGAAATTTAATAGAGATTGATACTTTCAATGGGTGCTCACAACCACTCTACAGAATTTTAAAATAAGGATATAATTTATTTCTACAGGGTGGTTTAAAACACCTATACAACGGTTATAGTTTTATATTAAATTGTATAGAAAGTTCCCATAAAAGTAAACTGACTGCACTTAAGTTTAGGTTTAGAAACAACATAGAAATCAGAGCTATAAGCGATTCATTAGGTTATTTAGTCAGACAGATTGCCTCTGGGACTTCAAATGCTGCATAGCTGCTCTTCAGCTCCCAATGCTACCATAAAAGTTACATTAAAGCTCATTTTATATGAGGATATATGTTTAACAGCATAGCAAATACTCTGTGTGTGTAAAATGGGTGAATCGGTATTACTAATGAAACCTTAATTTTTGTGTTTCTTGGTTTGTTACAATTTTTAAATAATATGTTACAATGCATATTATTGAAGATTTAACTCTGTCTCCATCCCCTTTCTATTTTTTAGAAGAAAAGGGGAAATGGAATAAAGAAGATTAACACCTTAATATCTTCTTCATTGACTTCACATGAGCATGGTCACTTACCTTCATAACTGGATGTTCTTTGAGATGTGGGTGTGCATGCGTTCCACGTGTCCTGAACCGGGGAACTTTGAAAGTAGTGTCGCTTGTGCTCTTCCCCACATGAGAGGAAAGAAGATTAGAAAGCAGATAGCAGAACAAAACACAGCCAAAGACCCAGGTTGAGATTCTTTGAGACAATACAGCTTGACCCCAAATTCTTTCTGCTCTGGCAACAGCATAGGGAGATATTCTGTTTATTTTTGGTTTAGCAGATAAAACATACGTCATACGTCAAGGAAATGATACGTCAAGGAAATGAAGCCTCCTTTGTTCTAAGGATGTGTGTGGTTTTGGCAAGCACGCAGGTAAGTAAATAGATTGGTTCAGGTGAAATTCAAAGCTATTCTGGGGTGAATTTAGGATGTAAACACAATGAAACCTTGTCTCTATGAAATATGGTGGAAGGAGGATCTGCCATCAGTGCTCCAAGCTCACCCACATTCCTGACTGAGATGATGGCTACCAGGAATGCAGTTTGAAGAGAGGCCTCGTGAGCACAGAAAGAACAAGGTTCAGGTCCCATTGAGGAGTAGGCTTTTTTTTTTACTGGAAGAAAAAGTTCTGATTAGACCTTTCAAGAATCTGTTAGTCAGTAGGTGAGCAAAGATTGTGCAACCCTGTAAAGGTGGATAGTATACACTAATAGCTGTGAAGTGGATCCGTAAAGAATTGATGGAAAGGCCTGCAGTTTTTAGAGAAATAAGATCATCCAAAATAAGAGGAATACCCACAGCTTCTGGGGATATAATTATTTGGCTGTGCCGAGTTAAAGAAATGTCCCCACTTAGCTAAATAACATTTTCCAGGAGAATCCTTTCAACTATTGGTAAGAACACTTTGCATAGCTTCAGAACATGACTGTTCTAAGGTCAACATCCATCCAAAAAACATACCCTGCAATGGAGTAACTGGGGTTCCTATGTTTGACTCTGGCCTTCCCCCTGGGTCAGACAATCAGAAAAGGGCTGAATGTTGATCAGTGGTTAAGACAATAACGTGTAGGAGGCTCAGAGACCAAAATTGTCTTGGCTACTTGGAGAACATGAGAATGATTCACACCTTGTCCTGTCGAATCTTCCATAAGACCCTAGGTAGGAGTGGTAACAGAGGGAAACCATAGTTTAGATTGTCTGGCCATGGAAGAAGTAGAGTGTCGCCCTGAGAATGGTGTCCTAGGGCTCCGCTGGAGCCGTATATGCTGCATTTTCTGTTCATCTGAGAGACAAACAGGTCCCTTGTTCAGGTCCTCCATAAGCAAATTATTGTTTATTACAAAGTCATTAACACAGATACACAGAAAACGATTAAAAAAGCAAACAAGTCCAAAAAAGTGTCCATTTGAGTGGTTTCTACATCATCTACACATCTTTTGTAGACTTTAAAAAAATATATTTTATCCCTATTCATCTCTGCCTGTTTTGTTCAAATTAGGCTATGTCTAAACTACCCTGTAGTTTGACCTTCAGGGTGCGAATAGCAGCACCCACAGTGATGTGCTGTAACTCCTCCATGCGGATGCAGTGGATGCAAACTAAAGGGTTGCTAGTTCACGTTAATGTAATACTCTTCTAACATCACTATATTAACATGAACTAGGAACCTCTTAGTTCACACCTTCAGCATCCACATAGGGGAGTTACAGTGCAGCACTGCATCCCTGCGGGGCAACATAGACAGAAACTCAGCACAATAGAGATACTATGTTTTTAAAAGACACTTAAGGTGGAGATGCCAAGTGATTTGCAGCTTGGATGGCCTCTCCTACAGTTCCTGCAGGAACTGAATAAAACAGGAGAACTTCTCCTGCTACTCTCCCCTGCAGTATTTCCAGAAAGTGCTGATAAAATATTTATCAACTCCTTTATGTTCTTCCTTCTTCAATCACTTCTTAGGAGACATTTCAAAGAAAGGAAAGAAACAATGGAATAACGTCTCCTTTAAACTAAATACAATATATTTCATCTGCAGTTGCAAAAAACCCCTTCAAATAACGGACAAAGAATAACAAATCCCTAAACCAAACCTCTGTAATAGTGATTCACAAATTTCAACAACAGACAACGCTAACAACTGCCTGAAAACTAAGTGATGACTTACAACTCAAAAGGTCATGAATGTTCTCCTCAGATTGGAGGAGAGACAATGGAGTACGGGTGAAGCCATAAAGTTGTTCCCTCTTCTTGTTTTGGTCTGAAATATAATTCAAAAAAGCACTACTACATTGTCCATTACATTTCAATTTTCCTTTATCTTGAGGCATTCAATATATCATCTTGCATAGACAGTGTTTTATACATTAATATCTGTTCCAGAATTTAGAGAAGTAACACTGAAAAAAACGGACATCATTTTGGCAGAATTGAATTGAATAGGTTAATCAATCAGGTGGAGTCCAAGAATCTCCAAAAAATCACATAGTACATTTAAGAGAGACAAGGCGGGTGAAGTAATATATTTTATTGGACTGATTTCCAACATGGCTACAACACCGCACACTACAGTTAACATGTTTACCTGACTTCAGTACACCAACAAGTCCCAAACCTCCAATTCTGATTTTCAAGTGATCAAAACCTAGCAATCACCGCTTTATTTTGCTTTAGAAATTCTTCATTTATAACATAATATTCAGAAACATTACTTTCCAAACTGGCTACTCTGCCATCTACTTATTTTTTTTCTAAAATTTCCTTTTAAAATAAACCAAAATTTACATTTTCTGATTACAAATTACATTTTCTTGCAAAATGTCAATACATTGACATTTTAAGCTGTCTCTCACAGCTGCGTAGAAATTTATGTATGCATTGTCTGGGTATACGGAAAGAATGACAGGAGACACTTGATATGGATTTTAATCAGGCCGCAACTTTATTATATAGATGTCTGGGACTACCCTGCAGATAAAGTGTACAGTGCAGGCAAATCCATGTTTATTCAAATCATTAAACGGGGCTTCCACCCCAATCCTTCACCTTCATTTTTCATTCAGGTCCCCCCAGCCAACAGATGGCTTTGACCTTACCGTCCACCCCCCTCGTAGGAGGGGTAAGGTGGCTATGAGAACGGGGAGGTTGGCTCCCTGCTGTACCAATTATAGGAGTCCCTAACCCTCCTCCCCCATTCTGTTTCTTTATCCAACACCTCCTTTTAAGTCCTTTTCCAGGCCATTTATCTGGTCACTGGATGCCTTCCCTATAGAGTGCCTGCACTGGACATCCACCCTACACTTACAAAATAAGTTGCGACATATAGCCTACCCCCTTTTCTTCTTACCAGAAAAGGTCATCCCTGACACCCGCTGTGGGGAAGGCAAAAAAACCTCACTCCACCAAAGCCAATCTGGTGGTGCAGGAAAAATTCCTTCCCAGACCCCCTTAAAAAGGAGCAACTAGCACCATGCCCACAGCAGGTCCTAACCCACCCTGATATTTGTCTCCATTAGGGGACTGAGGGTGGGGAGACTACTTTCCTTATCTATGCAGGCTTTATAGTACAGACTTATCCAGAGAGAAGCCCTGTCTTGTTTAAGTATATGGACATAATCAGGCGGGCACACAGTATGTTTGGGGGCATGTTGCACCTTTATGGCCTTCAGACCTCACATTCCTGGGGGTGAGTCAGCGCTGCAAAGTTGACCACTGTTCACCTTTTGCAGCAGTCTCTGACCTCACTCCCTCCCCCACCCCGCCCATAAAGCACAGCAGCCTTCCCTCAGCAAGCCCAGCCAACGTTTGCCCCGCTTTAAGTGCAGTGCAGTCACTGTTTGGTTCCAGGACATTCGAGAGACAACGTGGGTGAGGTAATATCTTTTACTGGACGACCTTCTGTTGGTGAGAGAAGATGATGCTGTGTAAGGCTACGTCTACACTACCCGCCCAATTCGGTGGGTAGCTAACGATGTTCTGAGATCGATTTATCGCGTCTCATCTAGACGCGATAAATCGATCCCAGAGCCGCTCCCCGTCGACACCGGAACTCCAGCTCGGCGAGCGGAGGAAGCACTGTCGACGGGGGAGCCTGCCTGCTGCCGTGTGGACCGGGGTAAGTACTTTTAAAAATCGATCTAAGATATTCGACTTCAGCTACGTTATTCACGTAGCTGAAGTTGCGTATCTTAGATTGATCCCCTCCCCCCCGTAGTGCAGACCAGCCCTAAGGTTCAAAGCTTGTCTCTCTCACCAACAGAAGCTGGTCCAATAAAAGATATTACCACACCCACCTTCTTTCTAGAAATTTATGGTCACTTCCGAAGGAAACTACTTCAGCTATTCTACAAAGAAGGAGGTGGCTTCATTTGCTGTTATACAAGGCTGTTATACAAGGTGCTGTTATACAAGGCTTAGAGGTGGAGGAGGAATCTCTCTCTAAACAGGATTCTAGGGCAATTTGGTATTCTGATCAGACTGAAACTACAGTAGCTTTCTTAAGTCTCTTCCCCTAAGCACCACCAGCTTCAGCAGTCGGTAACATAAAATCTCATCTATGTGCACTATTTTTTTTTTTTTAAAAAGAGGCCATTTTAAAGGCATGCAATGACCTGAATAATGCTTCTTGTGCTACATTTCCAGCTGTGCAAAACCCCAAAACAGATGGATCTCCAGAATCTCTGACTGGATCACCAAAATGCTTTCTAGCATCTGCAAAAAGTCAGCCAAACTAGACTGACCGATGGAGTTTCAGAGTGACAAATATAGATTTTATGAGTCTGAGCGGAAACTAGGCAAAAATCTTCTTCCAAAGGTTTCACGCAAAAACAAGAAAAACTTGTCAGTTTCTCTCAAATTTTGTTTTGAGATTTTTAGTTTGAACTTGAAACAAAGTAAAATTCATGATATACAAACCCATGAAAGAGTCAACATGAAAACAAGTTCATACAGAACAGCTGTGAACATAATCCATGAAGTTTCACCCAGCTGTAGCTACAAAATCAAGTTCTAGCCATCTCTCCTAAAACTATTTTCATTCTAGTTATGCCACATTGTCTCTCCCCATTCCTATAATCCCTTCTGCTTCAAAAAGGAAACTGTAGAAGTCTTGAATCAATTTAAAGACACATTATGAGTTCCATCACAACTGGAGTTGGTTAACAACTCAGAATCTGAAGATCTGCATGTGATACAAATACATCAGGCTATGGGATTTTTTCTCTCATCACCTATGTTTATTTATGCAGTATATTGTTTAAATCCCAGAGAAAATAATCTTGATGCAGGCTGAATGAACAGTGACAATTCTCATACGATCAGTGCATCAATAATAGTGGAACCCCCAGCTTTTTCTTATCTTTAGAAGTTTGACGTATATACTCTACAGAAAAGTCAAAAGATTTTCATTAAATCAAAGTGATGCATTGTTCTAAATGTATAAGTTGATCTCCCTGTGGTTCAACTTTGCTAAAGTGCATTTTGTAGAACTGACAAATAATTCACATACTTGGACTCGGTACTATTTATCTTCACGATAAAACAAAGAATCCATATGGTAGGTGGTTCACACCACTTTTAGTCAAAGCTTTCATTTCTTCTCCTCACATCTACCATTTCTTAATCAACTAGATAATTTGGGCTGTCTTTTATACAAAATTAGGTTTTCTGCACCATCTAAGAGCAGGCTTACTGCCAAAACAAACAAAACTTTTGATATACATTTGCAAAAATGCTGCTAATACAAAGCTTGCATACCAAGTTTTAAATCAGCGATTATTAGAAGTGTTAAGGTAAAAACAAATGAAAAATTGGGTTTATAATGGAAGTATAATTTGGTCCCCAACTAAAACTATAAAAGTAGCACCAATTAATTACAGCTTCTGGCTCACAAAATGAATGACAGTGCCCTAGACAGGCAGCAAGGGAGAAGCAGAAGAGTGAAGAATGGTATAAGCTCTGAGCACAATAAATAATAATATACAGTATTCAGCCTTTATTATTGTTGTTCAACAACAACAAAAAATCCCACTGGCAATCTTTTCAGTTTTAGATAGTACCTCAACAAATCACTCCTGTACAGAATTTAAATTACTACTTTCAAATGAAAATATTTGTGTCACCTGGGGTAAAAAAATTAAAATGAAATTCTCTGCCATTTTTGCATTTCAGCATATAGGTATGGGGTCTTTTATCTGCCTCCTCTTATTCCAGAACGCATAATTTCTTCAAAACTTGCTTTTCACTTGCTGATTTTAAAGGTACTTCTGAACAGCAGAGGTTCTGCATAAGAACACTAAGGAAGAAACCTTGCAGTGCCCTTCACTTACAAAAATAATGTCTAATACCATTATGCCATACATTCTTTCTAATAGGGTTATAGTAACAGTGGACTGATTTATGACTGGAAAGATTAATCAAACCCCATCTAATGGAATACAGACGGAAAAAACAAACAGAAGGAAGAAAATACTAGAAGGAAAGCGGGAAGTATGGTCTTGGGGCTAATACAAATGATCAGAAGGTCTCTTCTATTCCTGATTCTGTCACGGACTTCTTGTGTGACCTAGGGGAAGTTACATAACCCTCCCATGCGTCAGTTTCCCTACTGCTAAATGGGTCTACTTCTAAGCAGTATTGTGAAGCTTAATAAGCTATTTGTAAAGTGCTTTGAGATTGTGGAATGGAAGTAACCATATGTAAAAGTATTATAGATTACATTACAGATTGAGGGCATACAAGACCCTGACAAAGTAAGTGTTCAAAGTCCATCTATCATTACACAATGTAATGATCAGAGAAAAATGTCAGTAACATCATCCATTGTCTATATTCAAGTTTACCAAACACCAGGTCTTCTACATCAGTGGTTTTCAACCTATTTTCCTTTGTGGACCCTTACAAATTTCAAATGGAGGTGCGGAAGTCTAAGACATAGTCTTTGGACCCCCTGGGGTCCATGGTCCACAGGTTGAAATCCACTGCTCTACATGTTTTAGCAATAAACATTTTACAAACTTTGTCTGAAAGTAATTTTTAAAAGAAGGAGCACCTTTTCAGAGTGAGAGTATTACTAATGACAATGGCATATAATTAGCTGCAAAACATGATCAGTCCAGTGGCTACCATGCCAGTTCAATGGATTGAGCATGCTGGAAACTTATGTTCAATGACTAGGTCTAGACAGCAGGAGGAAGAGAGATAATTTGGAGGCTCTGTGCTGGACATAAGTGCTGAAACTAGGGGTGCTGCTGCACCTCCTGAAGTGGTTTCCATTATATACAGGGTTTACAGTTTGGTTCAATGGATCTCAGCACCTGCACTATACAAATTGTTCCAGCACCCCTGGCCCCTGAGTGGAAGGAAATGCCTCACTCAACAGTGGCTAAGAACTAGGACCTAAGCAGGTAAAGGAACAGAACTTTTGAGTTCCAAAGAGAATCTTGTCCAAAGTGTAAAGCAAAGGGGGAGGGGGGGTGGAAAATGGCTGAATCCTTACAGTTCTACCAGGAACATGGATAAGGCTGGGGAAGGGGGTTGGGGTGTGGGGAGAGGCTCGGGGTGCAGGCCCCGGGAGGCACTTACCTCAAGCGGCTCCCGGAAGCAGTGGCATGTCCCTTCTCCAGTTGCTACATGGAGGTGCGGCCAGACAGCTCTGCACACTGCCCCGTCCGCAGGCACCACCCCTGCAACTCCCACTGGAGCGTCAGAGGGGGCCATTGGAGCACGTAGGAGCTGGAAGGAGGCCATGCCGCAGCTTCTGGGAGCCGCGTGGAGTGGCCCCCAACCCTGCTCCCCGGCTGGAGCGCCGGAGCAGGGCAAGCCTCAGACCCCGCTCCCCAGTTGGAGCTCGAGGGCCAGCTTAAAATGGCTGGCGGGCCAGATTCGGCCCACGGGCCATAGTTTTCCCACCCCTGTTTTAATCCTTCCAGTATATTAGGAGTGAATTTGATTTGTCTGTAACTGACTTGTTACTGCACCAGTACTCACCAGATCCTACAAATGGATCCACGCAGGCAGACCCAGGCAACTACGAGAAGCCCCTTTGAAGTCAATGAGGCCACAGATGGATCTGGCTACATGGATCAGGTTGTAGGATAACACCATTTTTTAAATACAAAGTTTAAAAAAAATAAGATACTACGTTTCAGTTACTGATCAGGAATGCAAAGGGCACTATAAGATACTAGTTACTAAAAAGGAACTGACAGTGGGCAAAGAAATGTGATTAGAGTTTATTGAAATTTAAGTATAAATTTACTAGTTTGAATGTTTTTTTTAAATAATGTTAACTTTTAAGCTCAAATTTCCTAGGTTTTGAAGAACTATGTTCTGTTCTCTCCCTTCCCCCAGGAAACACTAACTGGAAAAAAAACCCAACATTTAAATCATTCTTATAATATAGATCTATCTTTAAAATACTATTAACACATCATGTATAGTCTCTAACAAAAACACATTTAAGGAGTACATTAAGTAAAAATGCAATCATTATGCTCTTAAAAAATTACCATGAACAATGCCAGTTGGCCATTCCTGATGGTGTTTTAACACCTTTATATATTTAGATATTTCTGATAACAGATTTAACAACTCATGAAAGGAGATGATGTCTTTCCAGTTGCTTATGATAAATTTTAATGCAGCAGCAATAAAGCTGTATATTAGTTTGACACCATCTTTTGCTTTTAACATAGACATCAACTGACAATCTGCAGTGATAATCTTTGCTATCAAACAGTATCATTTCACTCCAAATGTGACTAAACTATTTACTACATAACCCCACAACATTTGAATTAATTAGTCACACTATGGTTATTTGGTTTAAATGGTCAAACTTCCAGCAATGATAGGAAGGCACTCCCATGTCTATCACATCAAACAAAAGCTGCTTGTATACACTTTCAAGGCCCTTCATAGTCAATCCCTACCCCACCTATCGTCTCTCATTCACTACTGAACTTTTCATGTTCACCTATGATCAGCGCTCCACCACCCACTTGTTGAATTTTCAAACAAATACCTTTGTGCTTTTTCCCATGCTGCCCCACACGCTTAGGAGTTGTTCCCTGTAAACATCCATAAAGCTGCCTCATTAAACACCTGCAAATCCCTCCTCAAAAAACTCTCCTTTGCCATGATGCTTAGAAAAAACTTCACAACAGTTAGGCTCCTAGAGTGCAGAGACCATTGCCTACCATGCTGAACAATATTGTCTCATTGTTTGCTTGTATTGCCATATCTGGCTATATCCATCTGTTGTCTCATGTCTTATTCTTAGATTGTAAGCCACTTGGAGCAGGAATTGACATTTTGTTTTGTGACTGTTCAGTGCCTAGCACAATGGGGTCCTTCCTGATCTATTACTAGAGCCTTAAGCACTACAGTAATACAAATAAATACATACATACATACATAATAAAAGTGCAACGCTTCCTTATATTTATGGGAGTTATGCAACTAATTCCTCAGACATCTCAAATGAAAACTTAACCCATGAAGAGTTATTTGATTCCATAAGAATCCACTATTTGACTGTTTTTCATCTGTTAAATATTTTGAGACAATATCAATAAAGGCAGGGGGGAAAACAAAAACATATATTGTAGCACTAATCAATAGGTATTTTTTGCATGTCACAATGTACAGTGCAATTTTAATTGCAGCAATTCAACATAATGAAAAGTCATTTATTCTTTTTCTTATTTCTATAGCATCACACAACTAATAGATACCATGCCCAGAACTGCTTATAATCTAACCAGAACTACAGGAGGAGCTACACAGACCTGGAATTGGGGAGGGATAACAATGAAGGGGTAAACAATAAGACCACCATGCCAGCTTTCCAAGTGACCAGTGATGATGGTTACCATTTTTTAGAACTTACAATTCTTCTATTAAATAATTCTGACTGCGACTCCTGCAGACTTTTAAATAATTGATTATACAGGCTTTTCTTAAACAATGTAATTAAGCATTGAGATCCAGCTTCAAACAAATCTTATATTAAATTAATAGACAAAAGTAAACTATTTTAAAACAAACTGGACACATTTCATTAAGAGTAATTTAACTTGATACGACAAAACCCATTTAGATTAAAATTTAGAAATATTCTCAGTGTAGTTGAAACAATTTAACTTAAAAAAAGGAAATTTGAGATTAAAGCTAAACTAGTTCTCAAATTGACCTTTTGAAAACTCCAGACGATATGACTGAATTCATGCCAAACCCAGGGAGAAGGTGAATAGACATTCCATAATGGAATGCACAATCCACAGAAGAACAATTTGTTTATGTCAAAGCAACCTATGCAGACTGCAAGGCTCTCTCATTACTGTTCTGTGACTCATGCAGAATGATTTACACTGATGCCTCTCCAGTTAACACTCTTTCTTTTACTATCCCAGGCAAAGATTTCCCCATCAGCCCACAGAGTAGTAGTCATCCTCCTTTCTGTTATCTAAAGCAGGGGTTCTCAAACTGTGGGTCGTGACCCCCTTTGAATGGGGTCACTGGGGCTGGCTTAGACTTGCTGGAACCCGGGGCTGAAGCCAAAGCCCGAGGGCTTCAGCCCTGGGTGGCAGGGCTCTGTCTGCAGGCCCCCTGCCTGGGGCTGAAGCTCTTGAGCTTCAGCTTTGGCCTCCCGCCTGGAGCGGTAGAGGTCAGACTTTGGCTCCCCCATCCAGGGCAGCAGGGCTCGGGCGGGCTCAGGCTTCGGTTCCCGCTCCGGGGTTCATGAAGTAATTTTTGTTGTCAGAAGGGGGTCGCGGTGCAATGAAGTTTGAGAACCCCTGATCTAAGGTGAGCTTTTGATTGATGGCTGCATGAACCATTTCGATCTACACAAGCATGTCATTCTGCCATGCACATAGATTCTTTTGAGTATTTTACCCAGCATCTAGATTGCTCAAAGTTATGACAGTTCACCACTTGGGATTCAGAGTGTTCTTATGTTGCATCTGAGGTTTTGCACAAGTAGTGTCACCACTCACAAGTGGATAATGGCATAGGCAGAAAGATACTCATCTTATCTGGTTTAGATATTGTAGTAGGGAAGCTGCCCCACGCCGATAAGCAGGGGTTAAAAACAGCCAAGCTAGGTTGATTGGGGGAAGCAGCCACAGCTATGGCCAGCTCAATCAGGGCCCAGCTGGCCCTTATAAGACGGCTGGGGGTCAGGAGCTGGAAGAGTCTCACTCTAGCCCTGGAGTGGGAAGGACCTGGCTGCCTAGGAGTATACAGGTACCTGAAGCAGAGCAGAGCTAGGGAAGGGCAAAAGGAGCTAGGGAGCTCCAGCCTGGCAACTCCCCAGGCTGAGGCCCTGGTAAAGGCCTAAAGAGGTACTGGGGTTGCAGAGGTGCAGCCCAGGGATAGGAAAAGGCACCTGGTCCAAACCCCTTGTCAATGATGAGTGGCCACGACAGACTGCAGTCTGCCCCAGGGAAAGGGGCTAGATGATGACTGGCAGCAGCAACTGAGGCAAGGTGCCTATAGACGGTTGGGGGTTCCTCTGGGATGGGAGACCCAGAGTGTGGGGGTACTATTGTGAGCAGAACCCCAAGGTAAAGGGCACTGGGGTCTGGGAGGGACCTGGGGCCAGCAGCAGGCGAGACACCGGCCTGCAGAGGGTGCTCCATACGCTGAAAAAGAGCTAATTCCCAGACGACCAGCAGGAGGTGCCGCAGTGGTGAGTCTTCACTTCGCTACAGATATGTTTTGAGTGGTCATCAGTACAGGAGTGCCTCTGGAACAAACATGCAGGTCGATGAGGCAGTATGGGGAAGCTTGTGCTGCTGCTGTTTGCACTGCACTTGTTTGCGGCTAGGAGACTTCGTCTTGTAGCACCATCAACTGAGCATATATCAAGAGCATTAAAGTAACTTAAAATATTTCAGGAGACAATTCATACCTTCTAATTTTGTGTGATTTGATGGAGTATTCTTTAAGTGTCCTTGATACTTAGAGAAGGGGGGTTGGATTCCTTTTCTTAGTCAGGAACTTGAAAGGCCATGTCACTTGTCAGAGACACATGCCAGTATTTTATGTCTATTTGGACAATTGTACAGTACATAGGGTTCCAACTCCAGGGAGGAAAGAAGGGCAGCAAGGAAAAGAACCCCACAGATTTATATATTGAGAAACATTTTAATTATTTTGTGCTGCAGAAGACACTGAGTGAGGGATGCAAAACAAAGTACTTTACTGTATTAACATACTGATCTTTCTTCATTAGAGTCCTGAAAACAGCTTTGGAATCCACTGTAGCTTTATTGCATGGTCTTTTAAGACCACACTATATATTTGGGGGGGGGAAAGCATACAGTTCCAACCTACAGTTATCAATGGAAAGTTGTTTAGGTAAATTGCTCTGTTTATTTTAATAAGTTTCAACATCTCCTACTGAACAAGAAACAGCTGCTCACAAATCTCAATTTATATAAGGGGAATTTTCTAGTGCCATTTAAACTGGAGGCAATGTGCCATTTAATACCAGCTTAATAACTACAAAGTTTCCTTCTCCAGCACAGACATACAAATATTAATCAAATATTTGTTCCCTTTCCTGCTCCCCTGAACTGCAACTGCAGTTTCCTTTGGAAGTGTTTAGTGATTATAGCTTGTCCATTGTCAGATCTAGAGAGAGTTTCTGGAGAATAAAACTTGTATCTGTGAATGTAAAACCTGTATATGTGCTAGTATTATCTCTAGAGACAGACAGCAAAAACACCAACTGAAAAGAAAGAATAGTGTGTTTTTGTTTTTTAATAGGGCAAATATATATATATAATTTATATAAATATAAATTATATAATTAGCTGGAGTAAATATAGCTAAATTTTAGAGTAATATAGTAAGAAATATATATACATTTCTTACTACAGCTTGGTGAAGGAAGGTACTTTACTCGCAAACCACCCACATTTACTTTTTGTTTAATGTCCTAGAATATCAATTCACATTTTTAATCGGTATTTCTCATTGTTTCACTTACAGAACCTTGACTTGAGACTGGAAAAGTCTTTATCATGTGAAGTGAAAGGTTGCCTAATTTCATGTGGTCTTTTGTATTATCAGATGAAATGGTGTTTCATAAGTTCCTCAAGCAACACCAAATGAATCAAATCGGGTAGCAACAACAACACTATAGGGAAAACATTTTTAATGGTCTTGTCAGTGATGGAAAACACCCATGTGTTATAAAGGTTTAAGCTACATCACAACTCTGTTTAGTAATACCAATACCTGTGCTTAAAATATACAAATAACTGAAATTGCATCATAGCACCTGCAATGTATTGTGCATATGTGGTATACATGGTCCGAAAATCAAATACTATCTTAATTTTGATCATATACCCAGTTATGCTTGCTTTGTCCAAAGCTAATTAATCTATAGAGTATCACTGTGCATTAATATAATAATGTCAGTTTTCTTATCAACGAGACTAAAGAAGAGGCAGTCAGTATTCTACTGGAAAAGTCTAAAATTCTATTAAGTTGGTGGAAACCATCTCTTACGTAAAACTAGCTCACACTGGAAAAAAAGTTAAACAGTATCTCTCCAGAGAGGGACACGGGCAGCAGGGGATTAAGGCCTGAACAGAAGACTCTTGTAATTCCCTTCCTGACTGATGGTGTAGGCCTTGCTAATTGGGCAAGTTGAGGCTTAGGAAACAGAATACTTAAAAGGGATAGAAGACTGAGTAAAAGGGTCATTTGCTGGTATGAGACCTAGAGAACCCAAAAAGTCATATGACCCAGTGTGAACCTCTTTTACTCTGCTGGTGCTGAAGAAGCCATAGCATAATTAGATCAGCCCTCCAAGAACTCTGACCAGCAATTCTTAGAAGTTCAAATCTACAAAGAATATATGTATAAGTAGGTCTTTTCAGAGGCCACATACATCTTCTAATGTGAAGGCAAATGCTGCTGATGCAAGTGTTTGAGGAGATATTGCCAACCTCTGAAGACCACAAGAAGTGTTTCTATTAAAGAGGTGAACTCCAGTCACTTAAAGGCCAGGATTTGTCCCATAAACTATTTCTGCAATCAGAGATCCCAGATGCAGACGAACTGAGGTAGCGCAACATTTCGAGAGCCTGTTTAGAAGGTTCAGACCCCTGTGCACTGCAATGCACCTGAATGCAGTGAGAGACTATAGATCTAGAATTCCCTGGATCCACTGACCACCAACTCTACCCTTCAATAGAATGGGAGAGTCAGTGCTGCAGATGTTAAATAAAGCATTTCTGTTCTACAGGATGAAACTGGAACTATGGCACCTGTTTGTTGAAACACTAGTTCAAGGGTTCAAGGACTAAATCATCAATCCACAACTATCTCTATGAAGCCACTGTAAAAGATGTTGTATGAACCTCATAGGTTCCCTCTTACAATATTAAATTATTGATTCTTAACATCAAAGAGAAAGAGTTTGTAATTTTTGGAGGTTGTCAGATATACTGTTGGGCAGTAGCTGCTGTAACCAACCTCTCCCAGCCTTTCCTAAATGAAAGTGGAAGATCTGGGAAAGGCCCTGATTGTGTAACCACATCGTGTCATATGCAATACAATCTTGTTTGGGGTAATACGATACATATGGTAGGCTTGAGATGTTATCTAGTATAAAAATAATAAACCCATGAGTCTTGTTCAATTGATGTTTTTCAGTAAGTAGTATTTTTACTAAGGATTTGAAAGTGGTATCAAAACAGACTTCTTGACCTAAGGTATTGAAGGCAGAAGGTTCCTACTACACAGAACGAATGATAGAAAATTCAGCAAAAACTGACCAGATAGATCAACACTCCAATTTCCCTATAATTTTAAAAATACATCATATCTATTGTAGTCATTATTTGTTTGGATTTGTACAGAGCTGCAAGTTCATGTAGGTTTTCTTCTAAAAAAAATGCTTAGTTAAGCATATGAATATTCAGGAAATGCTCACTTAGCTATTTTATTTTGCAAGGCTGTTGTTGGGGCTGATTTGGTGTTAAACAGATTTTAAGTCAGGTACAGTGATGGGCAGTAAGATGGCAGACAATTTGGAAATGCATCAAAGCATTAGATGTTCTCATCATGTACACTTGTAGTAGTTGTAAACTTGTGAAGATGCTTTCTATAGTTTTGTCAAAAATGACAGGCAGCAGTGGTTGCCTGGAAGAGTCTGTGACAAGAACTCCTACTTACTATGGTGATTAAACTGGTATTCCAAATAACACCAGTATTTATAAATATTATCTTTGAAGTCTCAGACAGTTGAATATAAAAACCCTTATGGAGGACATGTGCTTTTAAGAATATAATCACTGAACATTTACATAATCCCTTACAGATGGTTAATATGACAGTTTTCTAGGGTTGTCAGGTGTCTGGTTTTTGACCAGAATGTCCAGTCGAAAAGGGAAACTGGGTGGTGAGAAGAGCAGCAGTAGCTGCTGGAGCCTGGAGAAGAGGCTCTGCTTAGCAGCTGCTCCGCTTCCCACCCGCCAACCTCACAGAGAAAACTGGCTGGCTTCTGGAGTCACCAAATTAGATACTGGTGCCAGCCGCCAGCCCCCACCCCTGCTGTGCCCCAATTTTCCCATCCCAGCCCTCGCTCCAGGGACGCACCACCTCCTCCACCCACTGTGCGCCTATTTCCCCTCCCTGGCCCCCTCGCTTCAGGGACCGGCCCCCTCTTCCTACCCACTGTGCGCCTATTTCCCTGGCCCCTCGCTCCAGGGACCTCACCCCTCCTCACCACACTGTGCCCCTATTTTCCCACCCCAGCCTGTTGCTCTGGGGATCAAGTTAGTCCTTGACTTGCTTCAGGGACTGACCCCTGCCCTGCTGTGCCCCAACTGGACAGGAGGGCAGGCTCCGCATCAGCTCCTCCCAGCCTGGCTCTGGAGGCGGCAGTTGAGTCCCAAGGGATGGGGAGCGAGCGACGGGGAGAAGAGGTGGGGCGGGGGGTGGGGCATTGGGGAAGGGCTTGTTTTCTGGGATTAGAAAGTTGGCAACCCTACAATTTTCCTTCTCCTGCAAAGCATATGCAGTGAGCAAGTGAAAAATAGGGGATGTGATGCAACAACAAAGTAGTGAAAATGAGGGGGGGTAGATAAGAACATTCCTCGTTTGTTCCATAATTTTTTTTTATTTGAATGCTTGTGGGGGGGGGTTATTATTTTGTTATGTTTTGAGTTTATGATTTCCAGGCAGACGTCTGAACAGGCATTCTCAGCAGGGAGAACTAGACCCTTTGGAAGAAGTGTTTTTTAAGGAGGAATTTAAAAGGTACTTCAGGTTAATGGTTTGAAGCCAAATAGTTTAATCAGAAAATCAGTTTTTATGAAACGTTAATAAAAACAGTTAGTGCCAGGCATTACTGAGTGATGTTCATTTAAAAGCATTTTGCCTTAGTGATATATTACCAGAGGCATTTCCCATCAAACCATTATATAACACATACATCTCTTGCTTTCTGTGACTAATGTTAATCGTGTATTTAAAAAACCCCTAATTTTAGCAGTAGGCTGAATGTTAGATATACCCGCTACATATGAGGTAGTGCATAGCTATGCAGCCCAGGAGCAGTCCTGGGAAGGAAGCCTGACTCAAAGTCCTTGCTTCCCTCTACCTCCTTCAACTTGTAATTTACTGCACTCTTTACAGGGTTGTAGCCTACTTTTCCTCTTGTGCTGACTCAGCTCTGCACTCCAGACCCAGACTTGTAAACTCTATGCAGTCACTTAACTAGATGGATGGGGGGAGGAAATCAATATATTTAAAAGTGTAGAAAAACATCCAAAATATTTAATAACTTTCAATTGGTATTCTAGTGCAACTAAACTGCGATTAATCGTGATTTTTTTTTAATCGTGTGAGTTAACTGTGATTAATTGACAGCCCTAGTTTAAAGTATTTTCCTCTGATTTTAAGTCAGAGGGTGTACTCTTCCCTGTACACAAATGGAAGAGAGATGAACTGAGAGAAGAACTTCTCGTTGATATCCAGGACATTTAGATGCACACAGTAGGATCGGTATTATAGCAGAGTTTACTGGACATTTGAAGCAATTTAGTTAATCTCCAAAAATATGCATTGTGACTAATAGCTACTGGGTTGGAGGGTGTATAGCTAGAGGTGATCAAAAATATTCTGACGGAATAGTTTTCTGTTGGATAAAATGCCAATGAACATTTTGCGGGCATGTGTCAATTCTGTCAACTTTTGAAGACCACCATGCAAGAAGGGCTCCCAGCTCCTTGGGCTGCCTACCTAGCAGGCAGACTGCCCGGCTCCCAGACTTCCTGGGAGGTCAGGTTACCAGCACAGCTGGCTCCCCAGGCTGCATATTTGGCAGGCCAGCAGACTACCCAGCTGCCGAGGGATGGCTGGAAATTTCTGAAAAATTCCATGTTAGAATTTTGCATTTCTGACTTTTCTTTCTATTTCAGAATGAAAAACATTTCAGAAATGTGAAATCTTCCATGGAAAAGCAATTCCATTTTCCACACATAACTACCAGTAGCCTATTAAAAATACATCCCAAGAAAAGTTTACTTTTTCAGTTCACTTTAAGAGCAAAATTCATGAAACAATGAGAGAACATGGAGTTTTGATCATTAAACTGGTAGCCACAAAGATGCAAAATACTTTACTACTTGAAATTGCTGTTTGTTTGTCAGTACAAGATGCACATATGCTAGTCAAACCCTTCAACGTACAACATAACACCCAATGTATCCTGTCTTTAGTTATTACTGTTTAACTATGTGAAAAAGCTATGATTAGCACAGGAAGTACTAATAACCAAGTTCTTGCAGATGCTGATCATAGGTGCCTACTAGAAAACCCACTTCCAGCTGTTTGGAGTCCAGGGTGGAACTCATCAGTTTTTATTTCCTCCACCCTGAATAACCTATAGTAGGATTGTTCTGCAGGGTGTTTTACACAGAAATCAGTGAGCTCCCAGGTAGAATCTCATGGACAGGGAATGTTGGCCACTTGCAATGTGGACACACCTTTGACATAGCAATAGGTCCTATGTACAGGCCTCTAAAGAGATTTCTGAGCAGAAATAAACTGACTGGGAGGCTGCGGGGCTGCCAGAATAAAGGTATACATTATCTTTCCTTTGCTGTGTGTGGGTGTTGGAGTGATCATTGTGTCACATTCCCAATATTCTGTGTTTTTACTAAATCCTATTTAAAAGTACAGAAACATATTGCATAAGATGCATACATTGCAAGTAAATATTTCCATAGTAAATTATCATGGAACACTTGCAATAAGGACAGCAGAAACTGTTTTGTATTAAAAGAAACTAATTCTAACTGCTATACATTTTATATGTTATAGTTTACCTTAACAGTATAATACACAGTTGGGATATTTATTTTTCCATTGTTTAACTTCCCCTCACCCTTTGTTATGTTCAAAGCATTCCTCTTTTTAAAAACATACACTGGATGAACCATAACATATTAACACATCATCTGTGCTAACTTGAACAGCAATCTTTAAAACTGTCCCAATCAAGTATAGCTTTGAGAGTGCAAAAAGTCCCTGCAGGATCCTTCAAGCACACTGTCACAAAAATGCTGCCTCTTCACGCTTTCCAGAGAGAGTTCCTTGGCTCTCTTATACTGTTATTCCAATATTACTTATATTTTTTAACACATGTGCTTTTAGCTATGCTATCCTCAAAAGGAGAATAAAAATATATTCAGACAGATCAGTTGTAAACTTCATCTAGCCTGTGAAATGAGCAAAGTAGGATATTTAATACAACAACTGACACTGCAGCTAATCTGGAGCAGGGGTGCTCCAGTGCTAGAGAGGGCTATCTGAGCACAGGTGCTGTAGGAGGTGTTACCAGGACACCTTCAGCTCCGTCCTTCACCCTCTAATAAAATGTATGTAAGATTTGTTTGTCTCACATAGTGGAAAATTAATTAATTAGTGTGAATTCATTTGCAATACTTGGATAAATGGCACTGTAGAAGTATAAAACTTTTTATAAAACAACTTATGAAAATATCTATACAAGGCAGTCTCAGGATGTTGAAGACATTTACTTCTCTGGAAGGAGTGGGGGATGTTTGTTTAGACAATTTCAATTTGCAAATATACAAGATGTGGGTTAGTGCGGACACTGGTGAGGGCTGCATCTTGCTCTGTCAATTTAAAGAGGATGGGGTGGGCTTGAGAGTCCAAGCTCCAGCCTGAGTTGCAACATTCACATGGCTATTTTAGCATGCTAACTCGAGCGCCACTGGCACAACTCTGTCTACCCAGCTGAGAAGGCTCTCTCCCATTTGCAGTGTAGATGTACACCAACATTCCCACCCTGCCACAACTGCATAGGTTGGGCCCAAGGCTCCTTTAAACCCTGGAAATCCCTAACTACTTCTTGGGTTCCTGACTTACACTGAGAAGCAGAATGGCTCCAGGATCAGTGAAGTGGCAAGGTGGCTTAAAAAGTCACCTTTTCCACCTCCATCTCCTGAGCTCTGTTTGATGTTCCTCAGCAGCAGCTCATGATGTGGACAAATAGGTCTGAACTTTTAGTTTTCTCTCATCCAAAATTGATATAGAGTCACTTTGGAATTTTAGGCAAAGAATTAGTGAATTTCTACTTTGTCTGATAAATGTTCATAATGGATCTTTGTAAATAATCAGCATGTTTTAAAGTAAATCAAATGCAAAAATATTGCAAAATAATACAATTTGAATTTTGGAATTTAATTACTATTTTGCATGAAAATATAGTTGCATAATCTTTGTGAACTAGAGAAAGAGATACAGATATTCCTAACCTGTATAGTTTTACAGCTTATAAAATGCTCTGATAGTAGGATGATGAGCAGGGTATAAATGCTTAGATATGTTTTAGGAGAAGGAAAACGGTCTAAATTAGCTGCATCATTTTTCAGCCATGGTCTCAAACTTTGCAGACACCAAATTAAATAGCAAGTGCTAATGACATATACAAATGCAGTAATCCACAGTTCAGCTAACCAACAGCTGCACAAATAATTTGCAGGCTCCACATTTACACATCAGAGATCAAAAGCTGGTCTTAATACAGCAGTATATTTGGCACTCAGAGTGCCTTTAAAAGCAAGAAAAACAGAAGAGTCTACACAATCATTATAACCACATAATATAGGTACAGGATGCTGCAGTCTAACAATTCTTGTTGCTGGAGATTAAAGGTTTGGGTACCAATATTATATAGATGTCCATCATTACCAGATGTGTAGCTAATTGTTCCAAAGTTAAATCCAAATTATAATAAAACCTGGGTATTGGGGAAGGGGTGGGGATTTACTGTGTGAACAATCTGTATACTTTTATTTTAATGTATTAGCATACATTCCTACTAGTTTCTTTAGAAACAAAAAATTTCCTGATTTCATTTTAGGGGTCACCAAATGAAATTAATAGGCAGCAGGTTTAAAACAAACACAAGGAAGTATTTCTTCACACAACACTCTGTCAACCTGTGGAGCTCTTTGCCAGAGAATGTTGTGAAGGCCAAGACTATAACAGGGTTCAAAAAAGAACTAGATAAATTCATGGAGGATAGGTCCATCAATGGCTATTAGCCAGGATGGGTGGGGATGGTGTCCCTAGTCTCTGTTTGCCAGAAGCTGGGAATGGGTGACGGGGGGGGCGGGGTGGATTACTTGATTTCCTGTTCTGTTCATTCCCTCAGGGGCACCTGGCATTGGCCACTATCGGAAGACAGGATACTGGGCTAGATGGACCTTCGGTCTGACCCAGTATGAACATTCTTATGTACCATTTAATTTCTAAAGGTGGGTTTCAATTTACAGTTGTCAATTATTTGTGTATGTGCATGAGTGCCCAACTCTCAAGTAAAAACATATAACATACGTGTCTCAGTATATGAAGGAGTTACACTGATAACTCTGTGATTTCCACTACCATACTGGGGATAGATTTCTTCCATTAATACATAAGGCACATTTGAATCTGTAACATCTTAGGGCAGAGGTGGCCAACCTGTGGCTCTGGAGCCACATGCGGCTCTTCAGAAGTTAATATGCGGCTCCTTGTATAGGCACCGACTCCAGGGCTGGAGCTACAGGCATCAACTTTCCAATGTGCTGGGGGGTGCTCACTGCTCAACCCCTGGCTCTGCCACAGGCCCTGCCCCCACTCCACCCCTTCCCATCCCCTCCCCTGAGCCTGCCATGCCCTCGCTCCTCCTCCCTCCCTCCCCACAGCCTCCTGCACACCACAAAACACCTGATCAAAACAGCTGATCGGGAGGTGCGGGCAGGGAGAGGGAAGGCATTGATCAGTGGGGCGGCTGGTGGGTGGGAGGCGCTGGGAGTGTGGGGGAGAGGGGAGCTGGTGGGGGCCTGCTGATGTATTACTGTGGCTCTTTTTGGCAATGTACATTGGTAAATTCTGGCTCCTTCTCAGGCTGGCCACCCGTCTTAGGGCCTGATCCCACAAAAATGAGCATAAACAATTTTAATCACATGATTCTCATTGAGATCAATAGAGGAACTCAAATAAAAGTTACTCATATGCATAAAGGTTTGCAGAAATGGAATCACTAATTACAGTATGATATACAACAGTCAACAATATTTTGACTGGGTAGAAAAAAGTTATAAACTGAAAAAAGAAACAGGAGTTGGATATAGATGATTGAGACTAACATCTGTAGGTGTGAAGAAAAGAACTTGTAATTGAAAAAAAAAAGAGGCAACTTTTCTCTTTTTTGAGCGAGATCCTTAGCTGGAGTTGTCATAAATATAAAGGGAGAGGGTCTGATGCGGTGCTATAAAATCCTCTTACCAGTAAAGGGTTAAGAAATGCAGGTAGCCAGACTGACATCTGACCTGGCTGGCATCTGACCAATGAAGGGACAAGATACTTTCAAATCTTGGGATGGGGGAAGGCTTTGTGTGGGGCTCTTTGTCTGAGTCAGAGTGATCTTGGGAGACAAGAAGGACCTGCAGAAAATCAATCTCCTCAACCAGTCATCTTCTCACCAAACCTCACTTTTCTAAAGTAAGTTTAGTCAGCATTGCGAATAGGTTTCTGTTTGTTTTGCTTGGTGAGCTTTCCCTGTGTTAGAGGGAGGGGTTATTCCTGTTTTTTCTGTAACTTTAAGGTTTTGTCCTCGGGCAGGTGGGGCTCGTTAGCCCTGGAAGGCAGCCCACCTAGGAGAAGGAAAACTCTGATTTAAAATCTCCACTGCCTTGTGGCAATACCCACTCATGGGAAAGGCTAAGGGAGTCAACCCTGAAACCAAATCCGGTGTCGGAGTCCCGATGGCGGTCTGACATTGTCCTCAACGTCATTCCGGCAACTCCTGCGATAGTATAATGTCATATTACATCAGCACACAGGAACTATTCACTACAGATATAAGCGTGCACAACTCTACTGCTTAACAGTGGTGAACCTGTAACCTTGCCCATCCCCCAAAATAATCAAGGGATGCAAATATTAAAGTTTTATATTAACATTTAACATGCTTATTTATACAAGGACTGCCACAGGCTACTCAAGAGCTCACCTATCTGCAACTGACCTCTCATTAACAGCTACATCCCACTGACACCATGGAACCACTGTCCACTTGAAGAGGCTCTTAATTGCAGGAGTCAGAACTTATAAGAGCTGGATCTAGAATATAAAATTCAACTTAAGGAAAATTGGGCTCTGAGACAGTACTTGCGATAACAAACAGAGTTTTCTCTATAAGCCTTACATAGAACTAATAGAGCGGGCAGTTCATTAGAAAGGGTGAATTTCATCCAGAATAAGCGCGAAAATAAACCCTCTCGTCACTATTTGTCCAGTCTTTAGCCTAGATATATTAAACTTTTAAGACAAAATTAATCTTCGGCTCAAAGTATTGCACAACTGTAGCATTCCTGCCTTTGCAAGATTTTTCTTGTCTGACATTTTGGACAGTGCTGTTCTAAAATGAGCTGTCACTTAGCCTTCTCATCAATCTCATCCAGGAGAAGACGCAAAACAATACCTGGAAAGATTGTACACTGATATTTCTATTTTCTTTCTAGTCCTCTGTGAAAAGCACTTAACTTTGGAGTAATCTGAAAGGGGAGAAAAACCCCAACCTCTACTCCTGACTCCCACTGAGCCAGACAGATCCTGATTGTCAGAAAGAGCAAAAAAAAACAAGGAGTAAAAGAGAGGTATCACTGCTTGTCCACATGGTAGAAGAGAGGGAGGGGACAGTGCTAATATAGATCCCCATAGAACTGAGAGGAAATCAAGATTTTTCTTCTTTTTAAATAATTTGGTAGTCTTTCCATTGAGCGTACAAGGAAAAACAAGAAAAAAAATACTGTTGCTTCTTAAATTGTCCAAATTGTAATCTCACACTTTAAACAGAAATTAAACATCTTAAATATGTAATATTTTAAACCAGTCACTTTCTCTTTATGTAGGAAATACATCAAATGCTCATATAAATTGACACCACAGGTACATCTGTCCTCTTACTTCTTCATCTCTACAAACCCCCAAGTTGTTATTTAATAGTCAAGAAATGGCATGCACTAATCTCTAACATACTATTAGTAGCCGATTAACACATTCACTATGGCACTGCAATCGACAGTATTTGAAAATTTTAAAAATGCAACCAGACTGAAACACAGCTCTAAGGAAATATATCCTTAGAGTGGACACACTATTTTAAACAGAAATGGGTAGCTGATGCTTCTAAAGTCTAGAAGTCTAGAAGTTTGTTAACGATTCAAAAATTCTACCACCTGCACTGAACCATACAAAAGATTTTTTAATACTCTTGAGTTCTATCAGCACCATTCAGCACAAATTTGAGATTTGGAAATACAGTATTGGGATGACCCTGTGTGCCCTATTATATGTGATAACCCTCACTTTCAGCTCTGTTATTTTCCAAACATCCCCAGGGCTAACAGTTTCAAGAGAAGCAGAGGTGCTTTTTGCTGTCGCCATGAAATTCCATCCAAATTTCAAGGAGTTATAAACTTCTGCAAATTGCTATTGGCTTATGCTTAAAAGAGCTTCAGAGAAGGTTACTGCTAAGTACAGTATCCAACAATTCTGTATGCACCAATCATGTTCTCTGGCCACAAAAGGCTCCTACATGCCAATTGCACTGACAGTGCTTCCAAGTTTCACTCAGTAACTTACATGGTGGACTGAAAATATGAGATCAACAAGGGGCACAGGCATAGCAGCAGTGTACCCCCTCACCTGCCCTTGGAGAAGTTGTAGCCAGGTAGTAAACCAGGACATTTTCCACTGAATGGCTATACTAATTCTGTGGAGGCAGGCAAAGCTTATTCCCCACATTTTACAGACCATGTACCTAATGAGTTGTACAAAATCACTTCTGGCAGATCTGGGAATGGAATCTTGTCTCTAATATGGGCAGAGCCAACTCTCCTTTACCTAAGCATACGGCTTTTCAGGCTGAATGTGTCAAATCTGTGCACTTAACTATGCTGTCTGTAACCATTAGACCATATTACCCTCCAGAAGCAGGACCAACATTCCTCTGCTGTCTAGCAAATAGTTGTATGAGCCAGTAGTAAAGTGTGTGTTCTGTCCCCCTCTAGCCATAGAAGTAAATTGCCTACTACTGCTACTAGTTATTCCTGTAACTCAAGTAGTAATGGTCTATAAGCTACAACCTTGCTGATGACCCTGTGGTCTAGGAGGTGTCATTATGCTACCCCATGATATAATTTGTGTTTTTTTCCTGTTTGCTTTTTTAATAATATAGGAATTTATATACAAAAAACCCCCTCCCTATGTTAAAAGAATGCTGAAGTTGCCAAAAATCAGAAAATCCCAGAATGGTTGCCTTCTTTCTCTTATATTACTAGAGTTGGACAAAAGTTCATAGGGGAAAAAAACTAAATTCAGCAAGTTAATTCTTCTACTCACAAACTTTTCTAACTACCCAAGTATTCATATATGCCATCATGTGATTTTCAGTGAGTCCATGTATTGAATACTATGACGTTCCCCTCTGGTGTTATCTGGACCCGTGATCTGTTAGGCCACTTCAATCCTTGACTCTGTGAGCCAGCCTTACCCTGCACTGCTGTGAGAACCCCCACTCCCGGGCTGTTCACACACAGCCTCTGGCATGTAAGCTGCTCCCAGCTACTTGCAAGCAAATGACACTAGCCAATATCTCCAGTTCCAGACACAACCCTAGGAACCTTGGTCTTGCAGTGTCCAGTTATGACCGCTGGACGCTGCACGCTTATATGAGTCCGTCAATTTAAGAAAGAAATTGATATGTACCAGGCTTGTTATCTCAAAGGGAGCCTCTGACACACTTCAAACCAAACGCACTGCTTCAAGTAGAATAAACAAACAGATTTATTAACTATAAAGATATGCTTTGATTTATAATCACTTAAAACCTAACAAGTCAGAGTGGTTACCAAAAGAAAAGAAAATATAAGCACGCAGTCTAAACTCTCAACCCTATTAGAGTGGACAGCAACTAGATTAAGTTTTTCTCACCCCACTGGATAGTGCAGTCCTTAGTATACAGGTTTGTTCCTTGTTCCTGGGCCAATCTTCTGTGCTGGAATCTTGTCTTCTTCTCAGTGTCTTGGTTGCTTGCAACATTGAAAAGGCCCCAGTATGTGTCCACTCTGCCTGCTTTCTACAAGCACATGGACTGAGAGTATAACACAAGTCCAGGCATGTCTGTGTGGCATTGCTGAGTCTCTTCAAGCAAGGTTGAGCGATTCCCCTGGTGGGACCTCATGCAGGTGAGTCATTGCATTGTAGCTCCTTTGCTGGAGGGCTATTTGACACCCTGCCTGGGCGTTGGTTACTTTCTTTGCTGTTGCCTCTGGGGAGCTAATATCTGGCTGATTCCCCAACTTACAGCATGCTTTAGTGACCATCATACAACACAATTCTCATAACTTCATATGCATTAATGATACACATATATGGATAGATCATAACCTTTCCCCTGATACCTTACAAGGCAGGCTTTATATGTGAGATCACGATAATATGAAAATGAAGAATATGGGGATTTCAACACGCTCCCCCAAGGTACAGAATGTCACAAATACACAGTGCCTTAATCAGTATTTTATTTTCTAACTGAATTATGCTATTTGAAACTGGAAAAAATCTGAATCTCAAAATAGTTTTAAGTATGCTTGTGGTTACCACTTACCTAATCAGAGATTGTATACATTTTGTTACATTATCAGACTAACATTCTTGTCAGATGTGATGTAATCACAATTGTGTATATATTTTTGAAACATGGCACAAAGTCATTAATGCAATTCAAGAAGTTATTTTTAATATTTAGAAAAATGTTAACAGTTAGCCCGCCCTCCCAAGGCATTTAAGGTTCTCATTCACACATAGCACAAGCTTAAGAACATCAATTTACTTCATATATTAAAAAAAGAAAAGAAAAGATACATGACAGATTAGAAGAAATAATGTGTTTTCCTTTGTCAATTTTTTTTTAAAAAGGTATCCCAAATTTGTAAATGGGGAATTGAAAAGACAGTAAGGTGATCATCATAAAGTATCAGAAGGATTCAGAGTGAAGGCCATGTTTAGAATACAGGAATCCACCTTCCCTTGTCTGTCACTCATGACTTCATACCCTCTCCAATCGCTTCCTCTCATCTCACTCATTAGGATAACGAGTCTTGTGGATAAGGGAGAAGCGGTGGATGTGGTATACCTAGACTTTAGTAAGGCATTTGATACGGTCTCGCATGATATTCTTATCAATAAACTAGGGAAATACAACTTAAATGGGGCTACTATAAGGTGGGTGCACAACTGGCTGGATAACCGTACTCAGAGAGTAGTTATAAATGGTTCCCAATCCTGCTGGAAAGGTATAACGAGTGGGGTTCCGCAAGGGTCTGTTTTGGGACCGGCTCTGTTCAATATCTTCATTAACAACTTGGATATTGGCATAGAAAATACGCTTATTAAGTTTGCAGATGATACCAAACTGGGAGGGATTGCAACTGCTTTGGAGGATAGGGTCAGAATTCAAAATGATCTGGACAAATTGGAGAAATGGTCAGAGGTAAACAGGATGAAGTTTAATAAGGACAAATGCAAAGTGCTCCACTTAGGTAGGAACAATCAGTTTCACACATACAGAATGGGAGGAGACTGTCTAGAAAGGAGTACGGCAGAAAGGGATCTAGGGGTTATAGTGGACCACAAGCTAAATATGAGTCAACAGTGTGATGCTGTTGCAAAAAAAGCAAACTTGATTCTGGGCTGCATTAACAGGTGTGTTGTGAGCAAGACACGAGAAGTCATTCTTCCGCTCTACTCTGCGCTGGTTAGGCCTCAACTGGAGTATTGTGTCCAGTTCTGGGCACCGCATTTCAGGAAAGATGTGGAGAAATTGGAAAGGGTCCAGAGAAGAGCAACAACAATGATTAAGGGTCTAGAGAACATGACCTATGAAGGAAGGCTGAAGGAATTGGGTTTGTTTAGTTTGGAAAAGAGAAGACTGAGAGGGGACATGATAGCGGCCTTCAGGTATCTAAAAGGGTGTCATAAGGAGGAGGGAGAAAACTTGTTATCTTAGCCTCTGAGGATAGAACAAGAAGCAATGGGCTTAAACTGCAGCAAGGGAGGTTTAGGTTGGACATTAGGAAAAAGTTCCTAACTGTCAGGGTGGTTAAACACTGGAATAAACTGCCCAGGGAGGTTGTGGAATCTCCATCTCTGGAGATATTTAAGAGTAGGTTAGATAAACGTCTATCAAGGATGGTCTAGACAGTATTTGGTCCTGCCATGAGGGCAGGGGGCTGGACTTGATGACCTCTCGAGGTCCCTTCCAGCCCTAGAATCTATGAATCTTCCACACCAAGTTCAGTCTTCTCCCCATGACCTTCAGGACTCAGCACAACTGCAGCACTGCCCACATCTCTGAATTAACCATGCCTGTCTTGGATTCCTAGAATTTTGTTCTCATTATTTGTGCCACAGAGTGGCATGTCTGAGCTGCATAATCACTTTCATTGCATAGAATCATAGAATATCAGGGTTGGAAGGGACCTTAGGAGGTCATCTAGTCCAACCCCCTGCTCAAAGCAGGACCAATCCCCAATTTTTGCCCCAGATCCCCAAATGGCCCCCTCAAGGATTGAACTCACAACCCTAGGTTTAGCAGGCCAATGCTCAAACCACTGAGCTATCCCCCCCTCCATGTTATTCTTTATAGATTTTAAAAGTAATGAAGCCAAATAAAAAAATGTAAATGCTTAAAATGAGGACCGTATATAATTAACAGGTACTTACAGTACACACTCAAGCAGCATTTATTTTAAAAGTGGCAAATAATTTGTGCATGATACTAAGGCTCCCAAGTTGGAAAGCTTTCTACATGCTTCTCTGCACAGAAGCGCCAAATTCACTTTAGGTGTAATGCCTGTAAAGTCATGGAGATTCCCTAATGGTGAATACGATCCAAAGAAACCCTGGAAAAGATTATACAGTAACTCCTCACTTAAAGTCGTCCCGGTTAACGTTGTTTCGTTGCTGATCAATTAGGGAACATGCTCATTTAAAGTTGTGAAATGCTCCTTTCTAATGTCGTTTGCAGGCTATCAATTGCGGCAGTTCAGCTGTCCCGTCCCGCACTGCCATGTGCTGCTCCCCGAGACTCCTGCCTGCTTGCTGTGTGCGGGGAGGGGAAGAAGAGGGGGGGCTAATGTCCCCCTGCTCCTGCATCTCGCTTACCCCATCTTCCATTGAGCAGGGGGGACACACGAGGGAGGGAGCTGCTGCCTTAGGCAGAAGCTGCAGCTGCCGGGCTTGCTGATCTAATTAACAAAGCAGTGTACTTCTGACCCCACTCTTGATACTTAAAGGGGAAATGTGCATCTCTATCTCTGAAATACATCTGTCTCTGTCTGCCCTCCCTCCTTTCCTGCTGGCTTGTAGAGTGTGAGAGTTAACCCTTGAGGGCTCAGCCAACTGCTTAGTTCATTTAGCAGTAAGGCATTCCCTGGGAAATATCCCACCCTCTGACTCCTCCACCTCAACCAAGCTTCACTATCATCATTGCTGCATACCAGTATTCAATTGTTTAAAACTTATTTTTTGTGTGTGTGTATGTGTATACATGTCTTTTGTCTGGTGAAAAAAATTTCCCTGGAACCTAACCCCCTCATTTACATTAATTCTTATGGGGAAATTGGATTCGTTTAACACCATTTTGCTTAAAGACACATTTTTCAGGAACATAACTAACTACGTTAAGTGAGGAGTTACTGTATAAAACCAAGGTTGTGTGCACCTGTGGTCATTAAAGATTCCAAGCAGTTTTCATAGGAGGAAAAGCATTCACCTCAATATCCTGGCTAAATTGAAACTCAATTAGTTCCATTCTACTTATTTAAAATCCTTCTAAAATTTCAATTATACACAAAATTCTTCATTTTCTGCCCTAAATTTTAATACATTGTGACTGGGTGCTGAACAGCCTGAGATCCTTAGATAATAGCCCCACAGAAGGACAAAGATCTATCAGGATTATGATTTCATAGATGAGCCAAGGAGTCAGTGCTCAGATCCAGATCCTGATTAGGTTCAGGCTAAGGATTGGGTTAGAGGCTGAATCAGAGATCGAATGGAAATGCTATGGGGGAATGAAATCTCAGAGAATCATAGAATGCAGGGCTGGAAGGAACATTGAGAGGTCTTTAAGTCCAGCCCTCTATACTTAGGTACAGGGCCATCCCTAGCTATTCTGGGACCCTACGCAGCCCCTCCCCCCCGCGTGGGGGGGCAGGCCTCCATGGGGGCGGGCCACGCCGCCGCGGGGGGGGGGGGCAGGGCTGGCTTGGGGAACAGGGGGAAACCACCCCTCAGCACTCCCCAGAGGCAGCAACCTGCCCCAGTCGCGCACTTCCTGCCGCCAGTGAGTGCAGGCCCGGCACTGCTGCACTCCTCAGGGGAGTGGGGGGGAGGGGCAGGGGGGGAAGGGGCAGGAAGAGGCGGGGAAGGTGTGGGATCTTTGGGGAGGGGGTAGAGTGGGGGCGGGGCTGGAGCGGAGCAGGGGCTGGAGCAGCACGCAGCTGTGCAGGGCACCAGGAAATTTGGTGACTCAGATTTCCTGGTGCCCTATGCAGCAGCACACTTTGTGTATGGGTGAGGATGGCCCTGCTTAGGTAGTACCAAGGAAGCCTAGACCATCCTTGACAGTTGTATCTAACCTCCCAATGATGTGGATTCCACAACACCCCTTGGAAGCCTATTCCAGAACCGAACTAACCGTAAAATTAGAAAGTTTTTCCTAATATCTAACCTAAATCTCCCTTGTTGCAGACTAAGCCCATTATTTCTTATCTTCAATGGACATGGAGATAAATTGATCCCCATCCTTTTTATAACAACCCTTAACATATTTGAAGACTGTTAGCACGTCCTCCCCTCAGTCTCCTTTTCTCAAGATTAAACATGCCCAGTTTTTTAACCTTTCTTCATGGGTCAAGTTCTCTAAACCTTTTATCATTTTTGTTGCTCTCCTCTAGACTCTCTCCAATGTATCCACATCTTTCCTAAATTGTTGCGCTCAGATGTGGACACAGTACTCCAGCTGAGGACTCACCAGTGCCAAGTACAACAGAACAATTACAAACCCCCCACCCCATTTCTTACATATAACTCTCCTGTTAATACATCCCAGAATATTAGCCATTTTCACAGCTGCATCAGATTGTTGACTTATATTCAATTTGTGATCCACTATAACTCCCAAATTCTTTTCAGCAGGACTACCTGTTCTTATAAAACAGCAAAAAGTAAGTGGTCGAATTCTCATGAAATCACTTGATCTCACAAAATTTCTACCATCTTGGATAGTAGAAATATAATATTTATAAATATAAATAGTCTTACATTTCTATTCTCAGCATTATGGTTATTACTAAAACATTCATAGATCATTAAAAGTATGTACATCCAGAGATCATGGTTTTTTGTTTGCTTTTTGTTTTTAAAACTGTTGCTAGTTATTATTGGTGTAATGTTGCCAACTTTTCATACATTTTTTTTTTGCTGCAGACAAGCTAACTAGAAAATAAACCCTTTCCTGTTTTAGAACTCACTGAGGACCAGTTCACAAAGTTAAAATGAAATAAAAATAAATCTGTTACATGTCCAAAACCAATGGAAATAGGAAATGCATGCTCTTTCAGCCACAGATAATAAACTATACACATTTTAATGAGCTCAGGTTTTCCATTCAGCTGAGTCTGTAAGCCAAAACTTAAAAAAAAAATTAAAAAAATGAAGCAGCCATCAGACAAAGCCATGGATAGCATTATTATGTCAACGTTTTCTATTTCTAATGTACACAATACAAACTGCCTTTGTACTGTCAGTTCAAAAATACTCTGACACTGCCCTTGATTCTGACTTTCTGCCCATAGCTCTGCATTTCCCTCTGATTTAGTCTGCTTGACCTTTGCTTTGCAAATCTTACTTTCTGCAAATGAAAGATGTTTTGAAAGTGCTAACGCAAAAGGACATACCCTTGTTAAATAAAACGTCTTTCCATTTAAATTATAAATAAATTCAGAATCTATTTAAATACTATGTAAGAGAACGATCTGAGATGTTCCAAGACAATTCAGGGTTACTATGTAAAGCCAGTTAACTGCAACTTTTCAATAGTTAAAAACATTCACGTGCAAATATTTTTTCTTCTCCAACTGAAAGGGGAAAAAAAGACCATCCATGGAAATGGTGAATAACAGAGATATTGATTTAAAGAACCCTCCTTGAGATGGATTGCATTATAATGTACTACATCAGTTACTATTTGGATTGTTTATTTCTTGTCACGGATTTGTATCCTTTGGGATTCAGATTATCTGTTGAAGTACAATGTTCAGAATATCTGTTTTTGTATATAAATAGTGGGCCTAATTCTGCACTGATTTACTTTATGCAATCCCACTGAGATCAGGGCAGAATTATTCCCCACATCTGTTTCATACATAATATACACACAAATTTATATTACACACACGCTGTAAGAGGTATATATCCATTAATACTTTGCAGCAAAATGTGAAAAAGGTAACACTAAGACATTCTTTTAGCATACTTCAAAGTTTGAAAATAAGATTCTTTATTATCGAATAAAGGCCATGTTCTGATTAGAGGCTCCTTATCCATTGCAGAATCAGGTGTAGCGATGGGACGACTCACTGGTGTGGCGCCTCCTGCTGGTCATCTTGGGAATTAGCTGTTCAGCCTTGGAGCGTCCTCTGCAGGCCAGTGGCTCGTCTGCCGCTGGCCCCCGTGTCCCTCCTGGGCCCCTTTGCCCAGGGTTCTGCCCCCAACAGTACCCTTACTCTGGGTTTCTCCTCCAGGGGAACCCTCAACCCTCTAAACCCACCTTGCCTCAGTGGCTAGTGCCAGTCGTCATCTTGCCCCCACTCACTGGGGCAGACTGCAGTCTGTAATGGTCACTCATCATTGGCAAAGGGTAGGAGCTGCTGCCTTTGCCTATTCCTGGACAGTACCTTTGCAACCCAAGTACCTATTTTAGGCCCAGCACAAGGCCTGCAGCCTGGGGAGTTGCCAGGCTGGAGCTCCCCAGCTCCTCTTGCCTTCCCCCAGCCCTGCTCTACTTTAGGTACCTTTGCCTCAGGCAGCTAGGCCCTCTCGCTCTACAGCTAGAGAGAGACTCCCCAGCTGCTGGCCCACAGCCCTCTTCTAAGGGCCAGCTGTGGCCTGATTGGGGTGTGGCCCCAGCTGTGGCTGCTTCCCCAATCAGCTTTTCCCAGCCACAGCCCTCTCCAGGGCTGCCTTTAACCCCTTCAGGGCCGGAGCAGGGTGATCATCCGGCTACACCAGGATATAGCTAAGTGATGCTGTACAATGTAAATATGGACATGTATTTTCAGTGTGATGCAGTACAATCTTTTAGTAACATATTTCCATGTAGGATGATGCATTACAGAGAGCACGGTTCTGAATTCCATAGCCAGATGAGCTGCTCAGTAGGAACGTTGACCAGGTAATAGGATTATTTTAGCTAAATGCCACGTGTCAAAATCTTCTCAAAAAGTAGAGACTTAATTACAGTATCACTTCTTCGAGAAACACAAATCCTTTTTCACTAGAGTCAAAAACTGGGCTCAGATTACCCATACCAATCAATATGCTTGATAATATTTTGTCTATGATTTTTGGTTTTGTAGATGTTTTGGTGCAACTTTAGCTCCACCAATATATGTGACATTGCACTCCATATGTTTTATGGAAATATGTTTACAAGTGTGAATATGATGTAATTGGAATATGATTCATACAAAAGTTCTCTTGTAAGGTAAAGCTTATCATCTACTGAGTGTGTTCATCCTATTTGTATGACTGTAGCATTCTTGTATCTAAAACTAGAAATATGAAGTATTACTCGGAGATCCTATTGTAATTATGCAAAGAGTGGGCCATTAATGGTGGCTTAGGATCTTGATGGCTCCAATTAACTAGAACAATTGGTTGTAAATGGCTCTGTTTACTTGTAAGCCTTCCTGTGAGTCAGGTCGGAAAGAATGGAGGCTTGGGGTTTCACAGGACATGTGACCATGTCACCTAGTACTGGAATCCATCTTAAACCTGGCCCTTTTCCATTTAGAAGGAAAGGTGGGGACTCAGAGACAAAAGATTCCCACTTTGTGCCAAAGCCATAAAAGGGGGCGGAACAGAACAAAACGGGCTGCCAGTCATGATAAATCCCCTAGTTAGCACCTGAGCAGGAACTAACAAGGTCTGTACCAGGGGAAAGATTGGGCCCAGACTAGGAAGGAGTCTAGTCTGTGAAAGAAGTTTATTGGAACATCTCTGAGGGTGAGATTTACCTGTATTCAGTTTCTTAATGTATTACGCTTAGACATGCATGTTTTGTTTATTGTGCTTGGTAACGTACTTTGTTCTATCTTTTATAACTTGAAACCACTTGAATCCTACTTTTTTAATCACTTTTGTTTACTAACAAACCCAGAGTGAATTATTAATATCTGGAGGAGCAAACAGCTGTGCATATCTCTCTATCAGTGTTATAGAGGGCGGACAATTCATGAGTTTACCCTGTATAAGCTTTATTCAGAGTAAAATGGATTTATTTGGGGTTTGGATCCCATTGGGAACTGGGTGTCTGGGTGCTGGAGAGATTCACTTCCTGCTGAGTGGTTTTCAGTTAAAGGCTGCAGCTTTGGGGGCATGGTTCAGACCTGGGTCTGTGTTGCAGCAGACTAGCGTGTCTGGCTCAACAAGGCAGGGTTCTGGAGTCCCAAGCCATCAGGGAAAACGGCACAGAGGTAATTTCAGCAGATCAGGTGACAGTCCCAAAGGGGTCTCTGTAACCAAACTTGTCACAATATAAACAGTATGAACACTGTTTTTAAAAACGTTTATTTTGGGAACTATTCTCATGAAATGAAAGCATGTTAAAAGGAGATCTTGATTTCACCTTCCTCTCCATAAATTGTACATGTAATAATAGGAATAAAAAAATCACATGCCAACACATGGCTACAATGATTTGGACAGGAGGTAAAGACAGACATTGCCTTAAAGGCCAAATGTTGCCTTTTAAAGCCTCTAAGTTATTTTTAGACTGTCCAATACCTTTTGCAACACCACCTTGGACTGTGATCTCATCTGATTTTGCAAACTAAACAGGTCAGCACCTAGATAGGAGGATTACAAGGAAAACCTCAACATGATTTAGGAAATGCTGTTGGTACTTCAGTGAGTGGTGCTCTCTGCTCCGAACCAATGTCTCAACATAGTAAAAAGGGGTAGTAAAAAGGGGTAGACTCCTGAGAGTGGTTTTAGTTTAAACTAGGGCTGTCGATTAATCGCAGTAACAAAAAAATTATTCGTGATTTTAAAAATTAATCGCGATTAATAGAAGTTTTAATCACACTCTTAAACAACAGAATCCAAATTAAAATGTATTAAATATTTTTGGATATTTTTCTACATTTTTAAATATACTGATTTCTATTACAACAGAGAATACAAAGTGTACAGTGCTCACTTCATATTATTTTTGATTACAAATATTTGCACTGTAAAAATGATAAAAGAAATAGTATTTTTCAATTCACCTCATACAAGTACTATAGTGCAATCTCTATCATGAACGCGCAACTTACAAATGTAGATTTTTGTTACATAACTGCACTCAAAAACAAAACAGTCTAAAACTTTAGAGCCTAAAAGTCCACTCAGTCCTACTTCTTGTACAGCCAATCTCCAAGACAAACAAGTTTGTTTACATTTACAGGAGAAAATGCTGCCAGCTTCTTATTTACAATGTCACCTGAATGTGAGAACAGGCGTTTGCATGACACTTTTGTAGCCGGCACTGCAAGGTATTTACGTGCCAGGTATGCTAAACATTCATATGCCTCTTCATGCTTCGACCATCATTCCAGAGAATATGCTTCCATGCTGATGATGCTCATTAAAAAAATAATGTTAATTAAATTTGCGACTGAACTCCTTGGGGGAGAATTGCATGCCTCATGCTGTTCTTTACCCTCATTCTGCCATATATTTCATGTTATAGCAGTCTCGGATGATGACACATGTTGGTCATTTTAAGAACACTTTCACTGCAGATTTGACAAATGGAAAGAAGGTACCAACGTGAGATTTCTAAGGATAGCTATAGCACTTGACCCATGGTTTAAGAATCTGAAGTGCCTTCCAAAATCTGAGAGGGATGAGGTGTGGAGCATACTTTCAGATGTCTTAAAAGAGGAACACCGTGATGCTACAGAACCCGAACCACCAAAAAAGAAAAACAACCTTCTGCTGGTTGCATCTGACTCAGATTATGAAAATGAATATGCATCAGTCCGCACTGTTTTGAATCGTTATCAAGCAGAACTCGTCATCAGCATGGACGCATGTCATCTGGAATGGTGGTTGAAGCATGAAGGGACATATGAAACTTTAGCGCATCTGGCACGTAAATATCTTGCAACGCCAGCTATAACAGTGCCATGTGAACCCCTGTTCTGACTTTCAGATGACATTGTAAACAAGAAGCGGGCAGAATTATCTCCTGCAAATGTAAACAAACTTGTTTGTCTGAGCAGTAGGCTGAACAAGAAGTAGGACTGCGTGGATTTGCAGGCTCTAAAGTTTTACATTGTTTTATTTTTGAATGCAGGGTTTTTTTGTACATAATTCTACATTTGTAAGTTCACTTTCATACTAAAGAGACTGCACTGCAGTACTTGTAATGGGGAACTGAAAAAATACAATTTCTTTTGTTTTTTTACATGCAAATATTTGTAATAAAAATAAATATAAAGTGAGCACTGTACATTTTGTATTCTGTGTTGTAATTAAAATCAGTATATTTGAAAATGTAGAAAACACCCAAAAATATTTAAAGAAATAGTATTTTATTATTGTTTAACAGCGCGATTAGTTGCACGATTAATCACAATTAATTTTTTTTTATTGCTTGACAGCCCTAGTTTAAACATAAAATCAAGGCAGGATGACTTGCGACTGTGAAAGTTTCCATGGCACATATAAGAAGTTTGTGTGTTAGCCTCAGATTCCTTCCCAAATTCTTGTTTGGGTAATGGTACATCCAAATCTCACCCTGTAGAGTGAATATATTATTCTACTGCAATTCCTGACCTAAACCACTAAGTAGTATTCCTGTGAGCTACTATGTTCGTTCAGAGATGGCTGTACTCCAGCGGAGAGTGAAGGGATTCATATATAAATATACACAGTCCGCAAAGCATTTTGAAATACTTCAAAATATATTATTACTCCAGTCTTTTTGATAACATTGCTCCACAACCCAAAGAAATGAAGCTTCTGAGAGGCTTAAATTTCAGTGCTCTTGGATAGAATCAGGGCTCTAATACCCAAACTAGATTTCCACACTCTTCTCTGGCACAGCTATACTCAGCCCCATCTGTCAAAACTGCACTGTGCCCACTCATACGCGATATGCCAGTTTCAACCGGGCATAGGTGCCAAATAAAGACGGATTTAAAAGGATAGTTTGACATTTTCTGCAAGAAGATCCTTCTGGTTGCAGGCGGTGCCCACATTTCAATATGAAGGATCACATCGACATGAAGGTCGATACATGTGAGCATTGTACTCAGAAATTTAAATCTTCAACTCCTAGATCACAAACCTGTATAAATTTATCTAATTGAAAGTCTCCCATTGAAGCTCTAGTGAAAAAAAGCTTTTAAGCAGCCCAGTATTTTTACATTGTAGAAGAAACCACATATTGTTCAAACTTAAAAATATACATCTATTCATGGAGAACATAACATCTGATTTATTAGGCTACGAAAATTGATTCATGATGATCATTCACATGAATGGCTGCAGCCTAGACATAGGCTAATCAGCAGAAGCAGTGTTCTTGTTCTTCTCTCAGGTGTCCCTTTATTATCTGGTGAATTTGACAGAACAAGCACAGCTTCTAATTCTAAGAAACTGAGAGAAAACCTAGACCACTTAGAGGTTGATGAGACAGGTGACCCTAAAAGCCATGCCCTGCTCTGCCTTCAAGTGACCTTAACAAGGAAATAAATCAAGTTCTGTGTGCTCACGATCATGAAAAAGTTTATCTGTGAGAAATTCTTATTTGTATCTCAGGTCATTTCCAAAATAACCCATTATAGCTAACAAGATATGGTAAATGCCATTTGAAAAATAAACTGAGTTTCAACATACTAAATAATTATTTGCAATAGAGGCGTCAACAATTTAAGGGAAAGGACTAAAAGTGAAGATTTAAGAATCAATAAATATTTCATAGTTATGGTGGACGGAGGAGAGTTTCAATAAAGGCTAGACATTCATAATATACAGCATCTAGAAAAATTATTGCAACTAGAGAAAGCCATCCATCAAACCGATAGAATATTGTTTATAGCTGGTGTGTCTCGCTAGTCAAATTTTTCAGAGCCAACAAACTAGATAAAACTGCAATACATGGTATCATAAGCAAATGACACAGTAATGAGGATTGTGGTTGTGGCCATGTTGATCCCAGGATATTAGAGAGACAGGGTGTGTGAGGTAATATTTTTTTACTGGACCAACTTCAGTTGGTGAGAGAGACAAGCTTTTGAGCCACACAGAGCAGAAGAACTCTGTGTGAGTCGAAAACCTGTCTCTCTCACCAACAGAAGTTGGTCCAATAAAAGACATTACCTCACCTACTTCGTCATACTGTAATGAGGAAACATTTAAAATTAAAACTAAAAATGACACTGAACATCTTTGAAGCATTATCAATCAGATAACTAATGTAAAAGCCACCATCAGAAGAGCCAGAATATATCCAGGCATTCTTTGAGAGTTGTATATTGGTACTTGGACACTGCAGCTAGACCACCAGTAACCGCTGAGGCCCTCCTTGTCTTTAGACTTCTAATCTCTCCCTGGAATTTCAAAGTAAAGTTTAATGCCTACTTTTTAAAGAATTAGGTCTCTTCAGCAGGAAGATGGAAAAGAATCTGTTAAGATTCAAACTGATAGCTAGTTTTTTGGATTTTTCCTAGCCTTCTTTCAAGAAAAAAACTCCCCCTTTAGATACCAGAGGCAGTTTCCACTAGCGGAGCAGCGTCAATATCAAAAGGCATTGAAGATGTCTTCTCAGGTATTGCCAGGATGGAAAACACTACAGGACAACAAAGAACCTCTCCCTCAGTGCCTTCAACCAGGGTTTGGAAGCAGACAGCAATGCAGGCAGGGACCTAGAGTCTTGCCACAGATCAGCCTTCAGATTTTTTACCCTTTCCCTAGTTAAGGATGATTCTGTTTTGCTTTGCAGAGTGGAATGGCATTACATCAGATTATTGTGGAGGTGGAAGAAATGGCTTCATGATTCAATTCCACTTCTTACTGCCTCCCAAATCTCATTCACTGTTCCTTTTAGGGATGCCCCTCACAAGATACTGCTAAAACTTGAGGTTGCTACACTGATCATTTTTGAAACAAAATAAGTAGCTCATCATAGTATTTCCTTATACCAGAGAAATAATTACAGCCTCTTTATCATATTACATTTGAGGAGGTTGAACAAATTCATTGAAGCTTCAAGTTTCAAAGGATGACACTGGCACCCATCAAACCTTTCCTAAATTGACAAGACTGACTCAGAGCTCTAAACCTTTGAGACTGGTATTTCTACCATTTAGTCAAGAAATCTCAGACTGACCATTACTAGAATGCAGCGCTCCTGTTTGGTGTGGTTATTGTTCTCTCTAAGTTTTATCAAATGCCTGAAAATGAAGGTGGCTCATTTAGGACATCAAAATGTTCACTTTCAATCTTTATTAGGGCAACTGGCTCATGAAGACCTGATTTCTATGCTTCTTTGCACATAATCTGCTGTCTCTTCAAGAGTCTAGGACTTCCTCAATCAAGAGAAGTCCATCTTCACCCCACCTCAGACACACATCAGAACAACTCTTGACTCTAGAGGAGTTACTGCTTTCTTTTCCAAAGGAAAATTTGTGAACATTCAAAGGGCAACCTCTAGGGTGAAGAATCAACACTATGGAATTATCACAGCATCTAGTTTTCACAGCCTCCTGTGCTTGCACATCTCCATTTACAAGACTACACGATCTCTACACAACTGGCTGTGTAAATTACTAGCCAGGATGAGATAATATACAGGCATGGCTGACAATGCCCTTCTTTAGTGAAAGGTGCCTTCCAATGTTTCAATGAGCATTTCATTCTGTCAGCCAAGCAACCAACAGGGCTAGATGAGCTTTTCAGCCCAGGCTCAAGTTATCTAAATGAGCTTACAGACTCAGAGTATAGATAAGTCAAAGAAATCTCGACTTCCTGCAATACACTAGATCGCCGAGAGATCTGATCAGCAATAAACTATTTTATTTCTTATATCAGATATGAAGTACACGCATTTTGAAGAACAGCTGCAATGTACTACCTCAACTTCCAAGGGGGAAATATGCCATTCTCTTGTGGCACAAAACGACATCCTTCGTGTATGGTGCACTCATCAACATGCCCTCTCAATCTCTTTTCACCAGACAGGCAAAATCACCTCCCCTCTAGATAATCTACATGTCAGGCACTAAGAGCAGCATAATGCCTGTTGGTAGTAATTGGTAGTCAACAGCATCTTCAGAAAATTGACACCCCAAAGTAGATTTTCTTGCTTCCAAGAGCAATAGCAAATGTCCTCTATCTGTTCTCCAAGAAAGAGCTCTGCTCCAGACTCCATGCAATGATGTAATTCTCTATTGACTGTGGTCAAGGCATCGTATATGCCTTCCTGAAAATCTCTCTTCTTCCTCATCACAAAGATAAACAGGAAAAGGCAAGTCTCATACTTGGATCTTCCTATCACAGCATTAGAACTTTCTGTACCTCTTCTCAATGTCTCCAGCAATTCTCAAAAGTGACAGAAAATTTACTTTCCTCCAACTAGAGTTCTCAGAGTACATTGCCTCTCCAGATGCACACTTTCCATGTGGCTCCCTCTCCGTTTCTCTCAAGTCCCTAACTGATATTTTGAATAGCAGAAAGAAGCTGAAGTTTCATCTGTGCCTTCAGACCATTGAGTGTTCAGATGAGTCGGCACACACAGCACCATATTCTCTGCTTTCTTAAAGCTTCTATGACTTGCAATGCCAACATACAAACTCTAAAATGATGGATCTGTAGAAGGCATATGGTCAGTCATCTCCAGGTCAGGTGAGTAAGTTTCCTTTTTGTATGCCATTATGATCTATTACTTTTCAAACAAACCATCCAAACAATCGCTATTTCAATCCACGGTTTATATGAAAATCAGCCACTCAACAGCAAACTTGAGTTTGTTTTTGGAAGACACATACATTTATGCTGGGATTTTCAAAGAAATAAAAGAAAGTCGGGCACCTAAATGACCACTGACATTCCATTGGAGTTGGGTGCTTAATTCCCTTAGGCTCCTTTGAAAATCCCAGCCTCAGTCTCTCTGTACCCTGACTTCTACCCCGCATGCTACAAGGAGAGAAGAGACCATTTTGTTCAGAATATTGTTTACATATTGCATTCAATAGCCAAACAGGTTGGAATATATCAACTTCTTATTCTATTTTGATGTTAAAATAGAAGACACTATTTGGAAACCATTAAATGTTCAAAGCTGTGATGCAGTTTCTGTGATATGTTTAATCAAGCATGGCTAGATTATATTATGTCTGCCTCTCAATTTAGAGAGTTACCTAGAAATATTCTAAGAAAACAAAAGAAAACATCCTTTTCTTTTTAAGCATTTGTGTGATAATTTCTCTGGGGAGACAAAAAGAAAAAATTAGACTGAAAATATGGGCAGTACTTAACACTGGCAGATCTACAAATATGGTACATCCCACACACTTGTTATAGTAATACCAATGACAGCTGTTACACCTACTACTAAGGGCAGCTCTGATCAACTGCAGACACTAGAATTACTGAAGTGCAGTAAGATCAGTGCTGTCTCCCAAGTAAAAACTTGAAGTCATTTCAAGTAGCAGCCTCATCCAACTCTCAGCTCCAGCATTCAAATCTAGATATTTAAACAAAAAAAATCTATTTTCAGTGTTATTCTGGCAGGTTTTTGTTTATTATTATTTTTAAAACAAGAGATAAATGATTTTACCATCCACTAAGCCTCACTTAAAAGAAAAGAGAAAGACAATTTTACAGCCTTCTAAAAAGGTCTTCATCAATTCTAATACCTAAGGATGAAATTCACTTTGATATGGAGGGTTGCACAAAGGTTTCCATTATTTTTATTTCTAAGCCACTCACCACCCATCAACCTGAACACCTAACATTAAAGGGACACCATTAACATTACACAAAAAAAAACAAAAAACACTTCTGTCTGAATTATTTTCTATCTAATATTGTTACAAACAACTTGTCAAAAATGACTAATTAGATGATTCCAGAAAAAAATTTCTAGTTTGTTTATGTAGATCATTTGACTGTTCTCGGTGTATAGTCATTTCACTGTTTTCTGGTAGGTATGGGGCTCCTGCCTAGGCCCAACAACAAAAATATGAAAATGTAATTCTAAAACCACAAAAATTGGCAGCCTGTCTCTAAAGGAGGTGTAAGACCTGAAGCTACTTTAAATTATTTTTCTCTCCCAGTGAGACTAGACTCCAGGTAGACAGTGACCAATTAATGGATTAAGCCTCGTAACGCCTCAGATGAGAACTGTAAGGACACTATCTTCATTTTATAGATAAGAAAATTGAGGCAAAAATAGGTGATTTTTCTCAAGGTCACACAGGAAGTCTGAGAAATATCCAAGAACAGAACTCAGAGCTCCTGAAACTCAGCTTGTTGCCTTTATCACAAGACTATATTACTTCCCACCACTTGCTACCTCTCTTCATAGATTCCAAGACCAGAAGGGACCATTGTGATCATCTAGTCTGACCTCCTGTATAACACAGGTCATGGAACTTCCCCAAAATAAGTCCTAGAGCACATCTTTTAGAAAAAAATCCAGTCCTGACTTTAAAATTGCCAGTGATGGAAAATTCACCATGACTCTTGGTAAATTTTCCAGTGGTTAACTATCTTCACTGTTAAAAAGAGTAGCCTTAATTTCCAGTCTGAATTTGTCCAGCTTCAACATCCAGTCATTGGATCATGTTATACCTTTGTCTGTTAGATTGACAACTCAGACACTAAGGCCAGAAGTGACCACCATGATCATCTACTCTGACCTCCTGCACATCGCAGGCCACAGACCTCACCTATTCATAGGCCCATAACCTCTGGTCCTTTGTCAAATATTTGTTCCCCACATAGATACTTATACACTGTGATCAAGTGACCCTTTTTAACCTTTCCTTTGTTAAACTTAAGAAATTAAGCTACTTGAGTCTATCACTATAAGGCATGTTTTCTAGTAATTTAATCATTCTCATGGCTCTTCTCTGAACCTTACCAAATCTATCAACATACATCTTGAATTGTGGACACCAAAACTGTACACATTTCAGCAATGGTCGCACAAGTGCAAATACAGGAGTAAAATAATCATTCTGCTCCTACTTGAGATTCCTGTTAATTCATCCAAGGATCAAATTAGCTCTTTTGGGCCACAGCATTGCACTGGGAGCTCACGTTCAGCTGATTATCCATCACAACCCCCAAATCTTTTTGAGAGTTACTGCTTTCCAGGATTGAGTCCCCCATCCTATAACTATGGCCTACATTTTTTGCTCCTAGATATATGCATTTTAATATGACTACATGTATACTGCTTGCTCATGCCCATCTCATCAAGCTATCCAGATAGCTGTGTATCAGTGAAAACTCATTCTGTGCCATGTTAATTTTATACCATTCTAGCTTTGTAAGGAAAATGTCATGTGGTACCAAGTCAAATGCCTTACAGAAGTCTACATATATATAACATTAATACTATTATCTTTATCAGGCAAACTTGTAATCTCATCAAAAGATTATATCAAGTTGGTTCTATTTTCTATAAACCACGTTGATTGGCATTGATCACTCTCCTTTATTTCTTTACTAATCAAGTTCCATATCAGCCTCTCCATTATCGTGCCCAGCATCAATTTAATTACCTGTGGCACCCCATTCACCCTTTTTAAATATTGGCACATTAGCTTTCTTTCAGTTTTCTAGAATTTCCTCAGTGCTCCAAGACATATTGAAAAATCAACATTAACAAATTCCTTACCCAGCCCTTTTAAAAGTCTTGGGTCCAAGTTATCCAAACCTGCTAATTTAAAATGTCTATCTTTAGTAGCTGTTGTTTAACATCCTCCCAAGACACTACTGGAATGGAAAGAAAGTCATCATCATATGGTATGACTACATCATCTGATTTTTTCCAAATACAGAACAGAAATATATATTGAACACTTCTGCCTTTTCCACATTATTATTGATAATTCTACCAGTTCCATCTAGAAAAGGACCAATATTGTTAATTGGATTCTTTTGTTCCTAATATACTTTAAAAACACCTCCTTATTGTCCTTAACTTTGCTGGCCATAGAGTTCCCCTTGTGTCCCTTTGATTCCCTTATCAATTTCCTACAATTCCTAACTTCTAATTTATATTCATATCAACTTCTCCTTTCTTCCATTTTTATATTAAATTGCTGTTTTCATTTCACTCTAAGCCAAGGTCAGTTTCTTAAGCAGTACAGACGCCTTCCTCAATTGTTGGATTGTGGCTTTTTGGACACCTGGCAAAGTGTTCTTACACAACTCCCAATTATAATTCAAATTTTTCTGATTAAATTCTTCCTCTGAACTGATCTGGCTCACAATTGTTTTCGGCTTTGAGAAACTGGCTCTTTTGAAGTACCAAGTACATATATATTACTAGTTTGGACTTGACCACATTTGTAATGTACAAGCAGAATAAAGTCATCCTCACTTGTACCTAAACCACCATTAATTTTTTGTTCTACTATCAAATCTTCTTAAACTGTCAAGATGAATACAGGTCTAATACAGAATTCCCCCATGTTGGTTACCACACTCTGAGTATGGAAATTGTCATCTATAATATTAAAAAATTCTGAGGATGTTTTAGTACTTGCAGCATTGAGACCTTCAGCATACAACACTCAAAATGAAGTCCCGCATGAACATGCAAACATTTTCCCCCATACATACTATCAATAGGTGCTTAAGGTGCTAGTTATCTAGCATCTTACTGTGATTTGGTGGTTTGTAGCAGACACCAATTAACACCCTATCTTGAGCTTTATCTGTTAAGGCCATTGATGCAAAAGCATTCAAAATGATTTTCTTCTGAACTGTCAATGACTCAGAAACAGGAAATGCCATGGACGTAGCATGCCACTCCTCTTCACCTTTTGTCCATTCAATCCTTCCTAAATAGGTTTAAAACTGTTTATTTTAACATTCCAGTCATGCAAATCATCCTACCAGGTTTCAGTAATATCAACTAGATTGAATTCATGCTCATAAATGTGCAATTCCAGTTCCTCTTGTTTGTTACCTAGGCTCCTAGCATTGGTGTATATGCAATTAAAGAGTTTCTTCTCTTCATATTCTTTAATTCTTGATTAATTATGTTCTCAACATTTCAATTTTGTGCTAAATGAGTGCTTATATCTTCCCTCTTTTTAACTTCCCCTTGTTATTTGTTTAAAGCCTTCCTGACTACTTTAGCCAGCCTGTCCCCTAGGTGATAAGATGACCTCCATCTCAGTAGAAGGGGAGCCTAAGTACACAGCCCCTCTCCTCATTAAAGCTGGGTCAAAGTTCCACAAAACCAAAACCCTCCACTACTTATCTAACCAGAAGTTCACTCCCAGAATCTTCTGCCTTGTGTCTTCCTTCAATTGCATGTCAGGAAAGATCTCTACGCTCATTTGGATCACATAAGCCTACTCACAGGGTGACAAAGTATGCTAGCAAGAGGCCGCATGCTCTTGTCGAGGTCTCTGCCAGTTCCATATAGACTAGCATGAAAGGTAGTGTAAGCAGGAGATAAGGAGTAAGCCACAGGCTCCACTATTACATTACCTTTCACACAAAATGCATAAAGGGCTATTCAAGTGCATAGAATAGAGTGGCAACTAGAGGGAATTGTGTTGCAGCCTCCTGCCCAAGTCCCAAATATGGGGTGAATTCTCAACGTCACTTCACCCAATTTGCCCAATTAGTCTAGCTTTGTGTGTGTATAAAGTGAATTTCACCTACAATCCCAGTACCTCCTCACACACAGAGCATCAATATTAAATCTTCACCACTGAATACAAGAGTAGCATCCATGTTTGGCTGTGTTCTTCAAGTGCCAGGTACTTTAAAAGGCACTTAACAAGTATGTGGGGCAGGATTCAACTGATTAAAAACATCAAAAATCCTAATGTGGGAAAGGGCCACTCACATTCATTTTCCATGCTCTTATTATGCTACTCTCATTTTAAGGTAGCAATTTCTTTCCCTTAAAAACTACTATTGACATCACTAGATGCCCCAGACAGGTATCGTTTTGAAAAAAACCAGTACGTGATAATGTAATTAAAGACTGTATCATAATGCACAAGCAGGTTAATTCCCAAACCCCTTTGTACAAAAGCTACATTCTCTTAAATGTTGAGTGCTTGACTTTGTAATCTTAACATTTTTTAACATTACCTTGTGTGTGTAATTCACATTCCCAGTTGATGTAAAGTAGCATTGATCCATTGAAGTTAACTTGAACCAGCTGTGGATCTAAGTCCAATTTTTGCTATGACCACAGACTAGCTCTTGAGTTAAACAGACCAACTAAGTAAATGCTTAGAGTTAAAAATATGTAGAATTTCTAGGGATGTCAAGCTATTTTAAAAAAATAATTGCAATTAATCGCATGATTAAACAAATTAATAGTGATTAATTGCACTGTTAAACAATAATAGAATACCATTTAAATATTTTGGATGTTTTCTACATTTTCAAATATATTGATTTCAATTACAACACAGAATACAAAGTGTACAGTGCTCACTTTATATTTATTTTTTATTACAAGTATTTGCACTGTAAAAAACAAATGAAATAGTATTTTTCAATTCACCTAATACAAGTACTGTAGTGGAATCTCTATCATTAAAGTTGAACTTACAAATGTAGAATTATGTACAAAAAAACCTGCATTCAAAAATAAAACAATGCAACATTTTAGAGCCTGCAAGTCCATTCAGTCCTACTTCTTGTTCAGTCAATCGCTCAGACAAACAAGTTTGTTTACATTTGCAGGAGATAACGCTGCTCGCTTCTTGTTTACAATGTCACCTGAAAGTAAGAACAGGCATTTTCATGGCACTTTTGTAGCCAGTACTGCAAGGTATTTATGTGTCAGATGCGCTAAAGATTCATATGTCCTTTCATGCTTCAACCACCATTCCAGGGGACGTGTGTCCATCCTTTTTCACAACAAAGAAATTGCACTACAGTACTTGTATGAGGCAAATTGAAAAATACTATTTATTTTATCATTTTTACAGTGCAAATATTTGTAATAAAAAATAATATACACTTCGATTTCAATTACAACACAGAATAAAATATATATAAAAATGTAGAAAAACATCCAAAATATTTAATACATTTCAACTGGTATTCTGTTGTTTAACAGTGTGATTAAAACTGCGATTAATTTTTTTTATCGCAATTAATTTTTTTGAATTAATCATGTGAGTTAACTGTGATTAATCGACAGCTCTAATAATTTCCATTATACTATGGCCAGTCTTCTGTGTATGGTGCCATAATGTTGGTTTGTATGTGGAGGTGAACATTTGTTTCTCTTTTACCATAATTCTTTTAAAACTAGGTAGGTTTACTGAGGTCACATTCAACAATTAGTGACAAAAATTTTGAACATACTAATGTACTTAACTTTCAGTTTTATTGCACTCTATTGTTTGAGCTTGAATTTTTACATTTTATTTTGCATACGTGTGTGTACTCTTGATACGCCGAGTTTAATCCAGATGAAAATAACTCTATGTTTGTAGTATTATTTCCTTAACATTAAAACAATATATGAAATGTGTATGTATATTAGACATTATTCACATACTTATTAAGGAGATGTTATATTTAATAAGAGCCAAATTATCCCTGGACTTTACACAGGGGAAGAGGGAGCCAGGAGCCTTCCCATTCCTACAGGAGTATGCAGTCTGGACCTTTCTTCAGTATGGCTTTGCAGCCCTGAATCTTCAGCGTAGTAAGAGTGAATAAGGAATAAGGAAGAGGCAGGGTCACCTTGCAAACTCCTGCATATTGAGGAATTTACGGATGGATTGTTGTATCTGCGTTCCCACTGCGGCAGTGCAACTCTGCATTACCTGCTTTCCAAAGCAGTGTCTACTTGACACATCTAGCCCCAAATCTGAAACATCAAAGAGTTCTAGACAAATATGGTCAACGATGGCCTCCATTTATCTTCAGGATGCAGCTCAAACCTAATTCACATTGTCATGCCTGTCCAATACCTTGACAGATGGCTATAATTAATACCATTGGACTTCCACAATTCTCTTGCCATGGACTTGGCATTAAAATTCAGCCCTGGCTGTGGAAGTTTAAAAAAATTACCAAGGAATTTCTAAATATAGACAAATTGTTAAAAGGATCCAGTTGGCATTTAAAAATGACAAAAGCCAACTCTGTTCTCTGGCAGCTACATGAGCTGGTGTTGCTAAGCTCCTGCTGTTGCCCAGACAATCATACATCACCAGGTAATTCATGCAGGCCAGTGGTGTCCAAAGAACAGAGTTTTATAGTAAAAATGCATTTTTAACCAATATATCTCAAATCTACTAATTTAAACCCATTTAAAGTGTTATTACTCTGCTTCCTGCTGACCAAATTATGTCAAAAATGGGGGAAATTAACTGTGCTTTGTGTTATTTTAGTTTAGGCTCCATGTTAGTTTTACTTCCTGTGGTAATTTAGGGTTTTGGTTTTTTGCTATGAATGTAACTATGTAGATTCCATTTTAATTCAATCTAGTCTTTTTGTTTTCATTTTTTACATTTACCATACAGACTCCTTTCTCAAATACATGCCTCAAGAGGAGTCATAAGCCAGTTTTGAATTCTTTTATCAAAGATAGAGGCTGGAGAATTCTCATGGTGTCTGCAAATTTGTAAAGAGAATTGATCATAGGGGACGTGCGCCCCCTGTGAAAGTCTCACAAGGGTACAACACTCATCTTTTTTCTAGTATACGAATGTCATCAGGGGGTTTTGGCTGTTTCTACAGGATTATATTACCAGTCATTTCCTATTCCTTTCATCACTATATACACCTACTTTGTAGCTGCTTGTAGCAAAGACCTCTTTCTGAAATTCAGCCTGCAGTTTGGTTCTGTAGTACAATCTAGTGCTGGTATAAGGCTTTAATGAAGAAAGTGCATCTCAAGTTTAGAGAGGAGACTACCTCTTGATTATTGTTAATTGGTCCTGATCCTTTTCACTATTAGATTTTCTTTACAGTGCGCTCTCTCTCTCTCTCTGACTAGACTTGCCATCTCATAGGAAAACTGCAAATTGTCGTTACCACAAAGATGTTAGTCTATTTTAGTTACTTGAGTTAGTTAACTCAGAAAACATTTTCCCCCTAATTAAGATGTCTATGACACTCATCTACCTTTAATCCGCTGCACCCGCAACCTAAAACAAAACAAAGAGCAGATCACTGCACCAAGGCTGATGACTCTTGCAAGATTTTCCCATTCCAATATTTTATTATATTAAAGTTATATTAAAAACCAGGGCTCTGGTCATCCTATCAGATGGACACAGACAACTCCCACTGAAGTGTGTGCAGCTAAGGGGATATTAGGGCTATGAGTAAGACTGCGAATTTGTCACGTAAGTCACGGATTCCGTAACTTTCCGTGACCTCTGTGACTTCTGCAGTGGTAGGTGCAGCTGGCTCCGGGGCTGCCCAAGCAGCTCAAGCAGCCCCTGGACCAGTCGCACCGGCCACTGCTGGGGCAGTCTCGTGCTACTGCCTCCACTTTCAGCAGCAGGAGTTTGGGTGCTTGTAGGTGGGGGGCTTGGGGTTGGGGCATGGGAGGGGGTGAGGGCTCTGGGCGGTGCTTACCTTGCAGGTACTCCCCAGAAGCAGAAACATGTCCCTCCCTCAGCTCCTACCGCCATGTGCTGCCTCCGCCCACAGGCACCGCCCCCGCAGCTCCCATTGGCCACGGTTATTTTTAATTTTGACGGTTGATGCAACAGGAGACAAGAAAAATGATTTTGATCTCTGAACAGTCTATCACATAATATCCATAAGTACATGTGTGGCAACTTGTAAGAAGCGTTATTTGGAAGGGTTTCTTGTTTCCTTTAATACTGTGATGTTTTCTGTTTGTTGTTTCATGTTACTTGGACTGAATCACTAATGAGACAATTCCTAAGTGGGTAAGTGACAATGATGGTGGCTAATAAAAAGAATATTGGCAGTTGCCACTGTTAAATGCCAGCTTGATTTAAGGACTGTGTGATAAATGGCTATGTTTACAATGTAAGGTTTATATTTTGTTTTTTAAATTCCACAGGCATTATAAACTGCAAAACCAGACAGATTCTAACGCTATTACTATCTAACTCTGAACTACCACACAATCCCCAGAGCTTTCCTATGGGTCACTAAGAGCTAAACTGAAATAATCAAACTCATTTCAGATATGGTATTTTGTAGTTATGTTTTACAGCTATTTAAGAAAATAATTTTGGTAGAACTGGCTCATGAACCTTGGGACAGTAAAAGACAAAAATTAGTTACTAATACATTTACTCTGGGTCTCACCCGTTTGTATAATGCTTGATATTATTTCATTTTATGATTTTCTAAAAATATCTATTGCTTCTCAGGTCTTGAAATAAAGAGGGGATAATCACTGTATCTCCCAAAGAAAGTGGGGATAGAAGATGGGAAGTGTTTCCTTTTAAGAATTTATCTGGAAATGTACTAGCTGCTTATTTTCATCTCCCTGCAATTGAGGTATTTCAAAAGGCCAATGAGGAGAGTCAATATTTCTTCCACTTAGATGATATGGTATGTGTTTTATCAGAAATAGAGCATCTTGGAAACATTAAAAGTGTAAAGATTAGTAACAGAACACTGCATTCCGCTAACAATGTTACCAAAAAAAAAGTGTGAGAAGCCAATTAAGAGGATTTCATACAGTAGCTACAATTTTACTTTCTTGAATATCTCATTTTTGTGAGGGCCTCAGATATGAGAAAAGATAGAGAGCCCCCAGATAACATATTTCATAACAGTTCAATTGGGAGAAAAATATGGATAGTCAGCTCATTTTTAAATCCTTGTTACAAGAAATATTTTTTCAATCATCTTCAACTGATTTCTACAAAAAATATTCTATTCTTCCTACTTCTCCAAAAGCTTTATTATATTTTACACCAGAGAACCACTTACATCCAAAAGAACTTGCTGATTAATATAATCATTGTGCATTATCATTATTCTACTCGTTGTTTGTTGGGCATCTGATAGAAATAAAATTATAGTGATTGTTGATTGTTATACTTTAAGAGAGCAGAACACTTCACCAAGCACCATATTATTTTATATCCTCTTCACTTTTGTGGTTTACTGTTGTGCTTGGATGTCTGATTGAACATCTACCTTAATAGCTGCCAATACTTCTGAGTTGTTTTTTAAAGCAGATTCTGACTTTGGACTTGATTCTGAGATGCTGAGGATCTGAAAGTCCCTTTGACTTCCATGGAAATTACAGGTACTCCAGATCTCTTACCAGCAGGCTTTTTGTTTTGTTTTTGCCAGGTTGAATTTGGTGGGCTATTGATTGAGCTGTCCTCTGGACTGAAAGGTAGAGCTCTGTCTAACTTGTCTGCCTAACGTATTCATCTGTAATGTCCTTAGAATTTTATGCATGGTACTTAAAAATATTTAAAGAATGTAAAGCTCATGAAAGGTATGATAATCCTGATGACTATTTATCCATTTAGAGCCCATATGTGGAATCAATGCAAGCTTCCACAATATTGACCACCTCATTGTCCAGACCTCTACCACACCATCACACAATACTGTACTTCAGCCTTGTTCTGGAGAAACCATCTGTCAGAGTAATGCAGCCAATTCAATTCTGAAGATCTCCAAGGCCATAAATAAGACAGGGCCTATATCTGCCTCTGGACATTTCCACTGCTTGCATCCGAAGAAGTGGGTATTCACCCACGAAAGCTTATGCTTCAATACCTCTGTTAGTCTATAAGGTGCCACAGGACCCTTTGTCGCTTCTACAGATCCAGACTAACACGGCTACCCCTCTGATACATAAATAAGACAGTTACCTTTTTTCTCAACTGCTGTTCTTCAAGATGTGTTGCTTCCGTGTTTAATCCTGTTCCCACTGAAGCTAATGGCAAAGCTCTCACTGAAATCAATGAGACCAAAACCAGACCTCTGGCTGCTCTTTTAAGAGGGTGATTAATGACAGCTTGGATGGTTTTGGTTTGACACTTTTGTCATCTATAATTTAAAAAGCAGGGGTGGGGGAAGTGTCACCTATTTTCTTTCACATTGTTTCACAGACTCTCTGTATGCTGGCAGTTACTATATTATATATATGAAGCTACCATGCATAAAATCAGTACATACATCAGAGTCTGAATGAACTAAGGAACAAAACTATAATCTTTGGGGAACTGAGCTCAAGTTTTCACTCAAGTCTCTAAGGAAAATTGGTTATGTGATCTCAGGCGATCATCTATTTTTGTACATGGCAACACAATGTGGTTTGCAACAGCCCAATTAGATTTTCATTCTGGAAGGAGAGAGGTTCCGTAGGTGCAAAGTAAGGTGGATTACTAAAAACAGTGCGTGTAGAATATCAAACAGTTCGTAATATATCATATGCCTGAGTATATCCAAATCCTTGAATTCCTTCTCACCTTCATAAGCCCTAAATTCACTCACTCATTTTAAAATGTGAGTATTTTTGCTCATTTTAGATTGAATTTTTCCATCTTCAGTGATGTATGCTGCAGCAAAGATGAATCATAAGTCAGAAATTAATTCAAACTCTCATGTTAAAAACACTAAGAAATTAACTAGAATACTTCTTGATTGATACCTACAGTTTTCCAGTGCAGAATTCTACTTTCACAAGCATGTATGTACATACTACTTCTACTTTAGTTTCAATGTCAGAATGGTAAATGTTATTGTTTCCTTTTATCTTTGTTCCAATTACTTTACATTTATCTATCCATCCCATGGTGCCAACGACAATTATGACTGAATGCCTTAGGCAATCTTATTCTGCCACTGGGAATTATTTTTCTTAAGGCTATTTAGATATTTATGTTTTCAACTGCTTCATTCACAGTAAATTAGGTTATGAGAGATGACCACAAGGTCTGTAATGGACAACGAAAAAAAGTGTATGATGGATTTAGTAATTCATTTATATAGCTCTTCATTGTTTGAACTGCCAACATTTCTTTCACTATGAAAACTCTTCACTCAAAGAACAAATACTAGAATGCCTAATGTACTTGCTGCAACAGGGATTACAGGACAGTCTCATCAGAAGTGTTGTTCTTGGTTTTGTTTGTTTGTTTGTATCATAAAGGAAAAACTGCAGTGATTATAATGTAAGTAAGCCTATAATACCTTAGGCTTGGACGGCACTTAAAACTTAGATTGACCTAGCTACATTGCTCAGGGTTCTGAAGAAGGGCATGCCCTGCGTGATGTCATTAGGTTCACCTAACCCCCACTGTAGCTGCAGCTAGGTTGATGGAAGAATTATTCCACCTCTCAAGGGGGTACATTTACTATAGTGATGAAAAATTCCTATCTGTCACTGTTGTGTCTACACTACAGCTACAGAGGCATACCCTTAAACAGCTAAGAAAATATTTACTAAATAAATATATACATTTAAAATGCTTGAGGATTGTAACTAGTTACTATAAACAGAGCTGATATCTCAATAAGAACTCAAGTCCAGTCTGAGAGATGGAAAATTCAATTCAGCATTTGACTGCATGAGAAACTTCACAGCTGTTGTAAGAAATTCTACTGGCCCAGGGCTTGCTTTCCTGCTGGAAAGGCAGCGGGGCTTGCCCATAGGGAATGGATGAAGGCCTTTGATGCCTCTACATCAAATCTGCCCCACACCTCATAATCAGGGCAGCATATACCATTGGAACTGCAGTATCAGGGCCTTTCTTGGACCGCAGCTACCCATGGGACAAATTGACCCTCGCCCATACCCCAAAGAGGCAATCCTAAAAAGTTAATATAGCCTGCAATTGTATGAATCATTTTGTCTAATTTATGTGGGACTGAAGGGGGGAGAAAACGCATCTTCCCTCCCACGTACCCAGTCTTTGACATCTCTCCCGACATGGATTCCAGACTGTGGGAGTTACATGGAATAGTAACATCAATATGGCTGGATCTTGAGCCTCATGCAGATGTAGGGGATAACTGCATATACAAAAGATCCCTTCTGCATGTGGATCTAAGGTGTATGATCTGGCCTACTGTGTGTATGTGTGTGGTTGTTTGCTTTAAGAAAACTGACCGTTTAAAAATAGCTAAATCAACTCAAATCAAACTTTAATTACATCCCCCTCTCAGCCCTTACTTCCAAAAATGTCTACTCTTGTGGCAGCAGTTTCTTAGTAAATAGTTGATCCTTTTTCTTTTGCTCATAAAAATGTGTAATTAGAATTAGTATTTAAAATAAAATGTGACTCTTCCTATTAGAATCCATTTTTAAAAGTGACTATACAAATACTGCTTTAATATTTTCCTTTCGGGAAATTTCATATAGTTTCTGTCTCTCATTGTTTTATGTTTGATGCCATTTTATCTTTCACGTGAGGCAACTACACAGTAATAAAAGTAGAGTACGTATATACTCATTCATTAGCCCATTCGTATATAAGCTGACCGCCCAAGATGAATAGGTAAAAATAGCAAAAACTGCATGACCCTTTCATAAGCCGACCCTATATTACAGAGGTTGGCAACCTTTGGCTCCCGGCCCATCAGAGTAAGCTACTAACGGGCCTGGACGTTTTGGTTTACTTGGAGCATTCACAGGCATAGAGCCCCTCAGCTCCCAGTGGCTGCTGTTTGCCGTTCCCAGCCAATGGGAGCTGTGGGAAGTGACGCCACTTCCCGCAGCTCCCATTGGTTGGGAACGGCAAACCGCAGCCACTGGGAGCTGAGGGGCTCTGTGCCCGCAGATGCTCCAAGTAAACAAAATGTCCCAACCCACCAGCAGCTTAACCTGCTGGGCCGGGAGCCAAAGCTTTCTGACCCAAGCTATATTTTAAAGTTGGTGTCACAAGAAATACTGAAAAGTTTTGCTAGAATTATTTTAATGTTGGTGGCGTCCTTTAGTCTCGAGAGACGATGGATATGCGCCCATGGGGAATGTTTAATTGATGGTTGTGCAGCGTCTGTTGTGGCTATAGAGCCCCACACGAGAGTGGCAGTCTCAATTGCATTTGCTGCATTTGAAGGCGGTGTCAGCTATGGGCTGGAGCCGCTGCTTCCTTTTTCGTTGAACTCGCTTTTCCTCGGCAAGCTGCTGCAGCTTGTCTTCACCAGTTTTCAATCCAGTGGTCAGAGCGTGTCTCCATCTGCATCTCTCCTGGGCGAGCTCTTCCCAGCTGTTGATGTCGATCTGAACAGTCTTCAGGTCCCTCTTACAGACATCCTTGAAGCGAAGGTGGGGCCGTCCTGTAGCTCTGTTTCTGGAGGCAAGTTCAGCATACAACAGGTCTTTGGGGATCCGTCCGTCTTCCATGCGACTTAGATGGCCAAGCCATCTGAGGCGGTGTTGACGGAGGAGAGTGAATATGCTAGAGATCTTGACATGTTCCAGCACCTCGTTGTTCGTCATCCGATCACTCCAAGTGATCCCGAGTATGCGACGGAGGCAGCGCATGTGGAAGGTGTTCAGTCTCTTTTCTTGTGAAGCGTAGAGGGTCCAAGTTTCGCTGGCGTAGAGAAGAGTGTTTAGCACACATGCGCAGTACACAGCGACCTTTATGTTGATGGTCAGCATGTTGTTGTTCCATACTCTCTGTGACAAACTGGCCAAAATTGTGAAGGCCTTGCCAATTCTACGGTTGATCTCAGGGTCCAGTGAGAGGTTGTCCATGATGGTAGATCCGAGGTAGGTGAACTGACTGACCACCTCTAGCACATAGTTATTTTAATGTAATCTAACGAAAAAACTGTTGTTGTTATAATAATAACTGAACAAATATGTATTCATCTTCAAAATTACAATGTTTTAATATCCATTTACTGATTTTAAAGATTAGTAACAGAACACTGCATTCCACTAACAATGTTACCAAAAAGAAAGTGTGTGAGACGTCAACTAAGAGGATTTCATACAGTAGCTACAATTTTACTTTCTTGAATATCTCATTTTTGTGAGGGCCTCAGATATGAGAAAAGATAGAGAGCCCCCAGATAACATATTTCATAACAGTTCAATTGGGAGAAAAATATGGATAGTGAGCTCATTTTTAAATCCTTGTTACAAGATACAGCATTTCTGAAATGACCTTTCTATCATTTCCAAGGGAATGGACACCACGGGTCCTTGACCCATTGGGCGACCAGATTGATTTCGGGCTTCATAAGATTCCCACCTTTTGTCAACTTCACCATGCGTAAGCACATCCATTCAGACCACATTTTGCATAGCCTGTCTTTAAAGGGTTTGTTCAGCCAGACATCAAGCGGCTGTAGAACTGAAGTTAAGCCTCCAGGTATTACAGCCAAAGTAGTTTTCATTTTTTTTGGCTACATTTTTCACCTCATCCGTGCCTTGAACACATCCCAAATGAGCATAGCAGCTTTCTTGAAAAGTGCTCCTGATCTCTTATTCCACACTTTTTCCAGCCATTCAATAGTCCCACTTTCATCCATCCATCCCTTTTTGTGTGCACGTTCAATGACACCAGCAGGAAATGTCATGTTTTTAGGCAAGGTTTTTCTTTTAAAATTTAACAGGAGGGAGCTTTGATCCATTTGCCAAACACGATAAAACCACCATAAAATGGCCAGTGGTTTTAATTAAAATTGTTTTTTCACTAACACCGGTTACCATTCTGTTGCTTGGGAGATCGAATGTCATCACTGTTTCGTCCATATTTCCTATTTGTGACAGCTCAAATGCATATTCCTTTCGATATTTTATAATAAACCTTTGGAAAGATTAGATTTTTTCTTCCAGATCTCTCAGCAGCTTTTGCGCTATCTTTGTTCGCTGACAAAGACAGATAACCTGCTGATGCGACAAACATTGATGGCTTTACTGACTTGTATTTGCCGTCTTTTGACTTTTGCAGAGAACGCAGATGAATTCCAGTTCTAGTGAAAATGTACCCATTTTGGCACATTCAACAACCCAATTATTGAGATCTTTCTCCAGCTCAGGAAATGAAGCTCACCTCGTTTGACATTTTTTCTTGCTTCTTGGCATGTCTTTTAGTGTTGTTTTATTTTTTCGCCATTCTCTTACTTGCTTCTCATTGATACAGAATTCACGAGCAGCGGTGCAATTATTGTTTGCTTCTGCATATTCAACAACTTTAAGTTTGAACACTGCGTGATAAGCAGACCATTTTCTTTTGATTTCACCGTTCATTTTAAATACTAGTATGAAAATATTATAATAATCATAATCTAGTTATAGATTTTGTAGGATTTTATATAGGAATGTCACCTGCTTTATCACTGTCAAATTATTATTGTTCTTTGTTTATTTCAAAGCAGCCCTGTAGATTGGCAAGACTGTGGTGATAACAGGCTTTTAAATTTTATTAGAGATTCCATCAATTCTGCACGTTATATTTTCATATCGGCTCAAGACTTATGAGGTCCATTGGTAGAAATGCACCAAGAGATCAAATTATATAGTAGCGGAATGACACCAGTGCTATAGTAGTATCGTTCATTGTATTTTTCTGATTGGCTTTTAAGGTGTAGCATTTTGTGAAATGCATGGGTCAAATGTCATGCAGTTCTGCAGTACTGCTCTTTTAGCATTCATTTCAAGCCAATCTAGTCCACTAAACAAAGCCTTTGCAACTTTAAAAGGCTGCAGTATTGACATCAATAAATGGGTCAGCAAACTTTTGCTCCTGGCCCGTCAGGGTAAGCCGCTGGCGGGTCAGGACGTTTTGTTTACCTGGAGCGTCCGCAGGCATGGAGCCCCTCAGCTACCAGTGCCCATGGTTTGCCGTTCCCAGCCAATGGGAGCTGCAGGAAGCGGTACAGGCCATGGAACGTGCTGGCCGCCACTTCCTGCAGCTCCCATTGGCTGGGAACGGTGAACTGCGGCCACTGGGAGCTGAGGGGCTCCATGCCTGCGGACGCTCCAGATAAACAAAACGACAATGTATTAGATGTTCAATTCAATAATTCCATAGAGCTTAAAATCATCAAATATTGGTGTAGACCCATTAATAAGCCGCTCTTTGATTCTTCACTTTTTTACCAAAAATATTCGGCTTATGAACGAGTATATACAGTATGTTACTACTTTTACTTGGCACACGATGTTCTTGCATTTGTCACTATTTTCCTTCCCTCCCCAAGACAGTAATTTACCCATGGCTAAATCCTTCCCTTTCAGAAAACAACTGTAGAGGGGGAGAGAACCAGCAGCAGGTCAGAGGCCATCCAAGACACTGTGCCTGATGTTTTGAAGAAAGCCAACACAACATGCAGTAGGTATCGTGGCATTTAGAAGTAACAGTATGTGCTCCCCAACTGTTGTCCTTTACTACTTGCAGATCATACATTCCTGAGGCCTGGTGAAGGGGCCAATGAATTAGTCAGACATTTCTTCTAATATTTTCAGGAGTGCTATAGAAAGATCGTGCTCCATACACAGAGAAAATAGATTTCGTGTGCCCTCTTAGCATTTGCATTCCAGCAAAGTAGAAGGCATGATTTAGCTTCCACATTGCTAAAAACTGAACTAAAAATGTTTTCTCTGTTCTATTACTTTATTTTCATACAATTGGGCAAACTTTTTCACTATTAAAAATTATAATGAAATAAGGCTAATCAGTTTAACTTCATTGTAATCACAATTACAGTAATGCATTACAATGAGATAATTATTTCCAATGTATTACTAAATTCCCATTTGCTTTTTCCCTGGCTTTATTTTACTAAACATTGAAACTGTATCTCATCAGCTTTTTGCAGCAGGCCAAAAATCCAACATTAATCTTAATAAAAGAATAGTTTTATTTATAATTTTCATCTGGAAGAAAACATTAAAGTGAGGTTCTTCTCTGAAAAGTTATTATAAAAGTGACATTATGGAAGTTACACGTTTATACCTCCAATGGCTCCAGACCAAATATTGTCAGTTTAAAAAGATATTTTGATAACCACCTGCCCTCCAGACTCACCTAGAATCTGAAAGACAGCCAGGTTCTTTTCTCTTCCCGCACTTCCACAGCAATAACAATTTCATGGGCAAATTATGCCCTCCCACCAGTGCAACTTTACTGGATACTAAATGGTTATACCAGTGTTTTACCTGAGTAACTGGTTTGAAGACCGTGGAATTGCATAGGTATAAATGAGAGCAGAGTTTGTTCTGTAGAACACTACTGGTAATGATGCCTTAAAAAACAGGAAAGAACACATCTTCCCACTCAGATCCCAGGATGAGTGTGAAAAGCTTTTTAAATTATTAAATTAACAAATGTTACAGTAGTTAGAATTAGTAAAAACTTATAATGCCATTTCTCTTATCACTTTTTAGATCAGAATGTATTTTAAAAATTAGTAACTTGGAAATTCCACCCCACTCCATCTCTTTGCTAGAAAACCAGAAATTACATTGTTGGGAGCTATTAGGAAGCTCTAACTATTAGCTAGAGGAGTGGCTCTCAACCTTTCCAGACTACTGAACCTCTTTCAGGAGTCTGATTTGTCTCACATACCCCCAAGTTACACCTCACTTAAAAACTACTTGCTTACACAATCAGGCATAAAAATACAAACGTCACAGCATACTGTTATTGAAAAATGGCTTACTTTCTCATTTTTACCATATAATTATAAAATTAAAAAATTGGAATATAAATACTGTACTTACATTTCAGTGTATAGTATATAGGGCAGTATAAACAAGTCATTGTCTGTATGAAATTTTAGTTTGTGCTGACTTCACCAGTGATTCTTTCCCCTGGGCTACTTCCCTCTCCTGACCTTCAGCTTGTGGGGCTTCCTGCCTTCCCTCTGCACAAGCCAGGTGTCCCTTTACCTAGGATCTTGGTCTTCTTAGCCCGCTGCAGTACTTCTCAAAACTCTCCTCCACTTTCCTTCGAACTGCTCTTTGTTCCACCACCAATCCACTCTGCTTCACTCCTCCAAACTGCTCTCTGCTCCACCACCAAACCACTCTGCTTCACTCCTCCAAACTGCTCTCTGCTCCACCACCAAACCACTCTGTTCCAGCTCCTCCTCACTCTGCTCCAGCTCCTCCCCTGGCTGACTGAAGCAGGGGGATTTTATCAGGTGACTGGTTTCAGGTGCTCTAATTGGTTTCAGGTGCTTTTAATTAATCTACAGGGAATAAGGCTTTTCCTCATCCTAGATCACTCTCCTGCTGCCTTCTGGCCATGCTGTATCACAATATATACACAAAGTAAAGTTCTACAATTAAATGAAAAGTGAAATTTTGGAAGCCAAATTTTGGAAGCCAAATCAAGGACCCTTTGAGAATCTGGGCCAATGAGTTTATTCTAACTCTCATACTGTTGGATTATTTGTAGAAAGTAAGAGCAGTGTATGTTATAATGACATTAAATGTGCTTTCATAGTTACACTCTACAAATTTATAATAGCAATATTAACAAAGTGTTTTCAGAGTGTCTTACTAACATTTGACCTTTCACATTCAACAACTCAAGAGTGAAAAGAATTTGAAAGAAATTCAGTCTTTTTGAATTTGTGGGCCAAAGAAATGGCCAATGTATTAAAATTAGAGTAGGGTGGATAAAAATGAATGACTTTTTTTATTTAAATTGGATTTTTTTGTTTAAATGCTTTTTGAGGAAAAACCTATCTAAAGAGAGTTTTAATTAAGATACATTATAGCTCAAAGATATCTCATCATGGAATTGGGATTATAAATCCTTATTCTACAGTATGAGACAATAGATTCATGTAATGTTTAAGAAAAGTTTTGTAAATGAATACCAATAGTTCATGGATTAGGGACCCAATCTTATGGGGTTCCAGGGGCTTCTGTATAGATTATTTAGGTTAATCTTTCTATCTACCCAATGGGACTCAGTACTCAGTCTAGAACAGGGGTTCCCGCAGCTCCCGTTGGCTGGGAACGGTGAACCGCGGCTCAGATAAACGAAGCGTCTCGCGGCCCACCAGGGGCTTACCCTGAACAAGCCGCGAACCAAGTTTGGGAACCCCTGGTCAAGAAGATACTATCAGAGATGCTTAGTTTTGCAGTTCTCAAACTGTGGATTTGTGTCTCCAGAGATAACATGCTTGTTAACAGCAAAAATGTTTTTAAATAAAATAAATAAATAAATAAATAAATAAATAAATAAATAAAGGTGAGAAATAACAGACCTCAACCCTATTGTCCCTCTGCAAATTTGTGTACACAGAGTCAATCCCTTACCTCTCTCTAAAAGTGCAAAGTTTCAAAAAGTTCAATGAATAGAAGATTGTTGGGGGCGGAACAGATCAGGACAAGGAGAAGAAGTCTGGAGATAAATGTGAGATGGGAGGGACAGGCAGTAGAAATAAAAGTGAAACTGTTTGAGCAGCATATTCCAGAAGTCTTGAGGTCTTTCTGAGTGTAGCCTTCATTGATTTGAGATCTACCATACCATTCTCTCATTAGAAGGGAAAACCTATAATGGCAGCAGGCCATAAAAAGAGACCCAGTTTGGGAATATTTTAATTAAGTTCCTCTACCTGTGGGTAAAACAGGCATGCGTGTAAAATGCAAACAGTGCAACAAAGGAATGCAAGGCCTGGTTGCCTGAATGACACATCATCATTAGAAGTGTTCCTTCTCAGGAGGCAGCTACGCTGAAGATGAAAGGAACATGTCTGAACATGCAGGATCTTCAGGTTGGTAAACATTTGTATTTCATACTTCTTTCTTAAGGACTGCCTGTCTTCCTTCTTGAATTCTCATGTTTGAGCAAAAAATATAGTCGTTACTCTATGGTACTATCATTTTAGATGCAGTTGTGATAAAAACAAATATAAATACTGAAATAGGCAGATCTTCCTTTTACAATTTCACCTTTAAAGTAGTACTGAGTGTCAGTGAATGCAATGACTAATACTAAATGTGCAGTATGGTAATAATAATTAAATAACTGCATTGACATACAGGATTCTGAAGACTATCCCACCTTCAAGATCACCATCATTTTCTATAGTTTCAGAGTTATCTGCCAATGATAGTGTTTCAGTCACATCATGTATGTCACATATACTGTGGCTATCACCTGTAGCAAAAAGAAAAAAAAAACTCCATCATTCAGAAACAACCATAGATAAGTTTGTGATAAGAACCAGCAGACTACAAAAAGAGGTAAATTGATGAAAAAATTGCACCATTTGTTTATGCAACAAACTCTCCTTTCCGTATGATTGAGAACCCACACTTCATTAACATGGTTCAGTCATTAAGACCAGGATACAGTCCACAACAGAGCAGATGTTGCAGGAAAATTGCTGGATAAAGTATATGAAAGAGAAATTGAGCAATGTGCAAAAGGTCTAGAGGTTAAAATTGTTAACCTGGGTCTTGATGGGTGGATCAATGTCCATAATGATCCTGTTGTATGTGCTTGTGTGACAACAGAAGAAGGGAATGTTTTCCTTACAGAAACAATTGATACATCAGGAAATGCACACACAGCAGAATACTTACACGAAGTAGCAGTAAAACCATGAAAAAAATTCAAATGTCTAGTATGCAGCTTGGTCACAGACAATGCTGCAAATGTATCCAAGATGAGAAGAAATTATTTAGAAGAGAGTGATGAGAGTCCTAAGCTAATAACATACGGTTGCAGTGCTCATTTGATGCACCTCCTGGCCAAAGACTTCAGTGTTTCAGAAATAACGGCTAATGTTGTTGAAATTGCAAAATACTTCCGTAACAACCACTTTGCAGCAGCTGCTCTGAAACAAGTGGGAGGAACCAAGCTAACTCTCCCACAAGACGTGCGATGGAACTCAGTAGTGGACTGTTTTGAGCACTATATCAAGATCTGGCCTAATCTGATGACAAAATCGTGAACAAAATTGAGAAAAAATAGATGGCACTGTCACAGGCAAAGGTCTCAACATTGGGCTTAAGAAAAATGTAGAACACATGCTGAATACCCTGAAGCCTATTTCTGTAGCCTTGAACAAAATGTAGGGGAATAGCTGTTTTATTGCTGATGCTATTGAAATTTGGAAGAAACTGAGTGAGATCCTAAAAGGAGAAATATGCAATGACAGAGTTAAATTACAAGCATTAAAAAACGAATGGGACAAGCACTATCTCCAGCTCATTTTCTTGCAAATATTATCAGTACTTGGTACCAGAGTCAAACCTTAACTGCTGAAGAAGAGGAGTTGGCTATGACATGGACATCCAGCAATCATCCCTCCATAATGCCAACTATAATAAACTTCAGAGCTAAGGGTGAACCATTCAAGAAATATACATTTGCTGATGATATTTTAAAGAAAGTCACACCAGTGAACTGGTGGAAGTACTTGGATTCAGAGACCGTTGAAGTGATAATTTCACTTTTAACAGCAGTAACTTCTTCTGCCGGTGTAGAAAGAAGATTTTCTTCCTCTGGACTAATTCATTCCAAATTGAGAAATGGTTTGAGCCCTGAAAAAGCAGGAAAGCTCGTTTTTCTTTTCCAGATTATGAACAAACAGGAAAACGAAGGTGAAGATGACTGAGTTACCTGCAGAAGCCAATATTTTAAGTTTCTCATGCTGACCTGGCTAGCATAGTCGATTTAATTTTTGTTTTTGTTTTTTTAAAAAACTTGAACATTTAACTAAATTCAAAAATCCATATGCTTGTTTTGTTAAAACATTATATGTTTGCTGTTGAAGAAAAAAATCCAGAATACATAACGTTGTTGTTTTAGTTAAATAAAAATTTCAATGTCTGTCTGGTGATGTTCTCCTCCTGATACAGCATGTCAAGAAAATCCTCCAAATATTAATGATTAACCTGTTGAATTGGAGATAATTCACCTCCCAATGACTTCATAAATATCTGCTTCAATTACCTTTGGCAAATGAAATAACCAATCATTCATTTTTCTGATACAGCTGTAAAACTACTCTGAAAAGTTTTCAAAATAAATCACTTAAAAATGTATAGTGTGTACCTTCTAAAAATGAAACCTACATCTATCTCTGAGCTGTGAAGACTATGCATTAAGGTTATAACCAACAAAAATGCACTTTTATGTAGAAATCCATGATTAAATAGAGCCTTCCTGACTAGTGATTTAAATCATGATTTAAACTCAATTTGATTTAAATCAAATCCACCCTGAATTAGAGAGCTGATCACTACATGTTACATGTGCATACTATTCATTCCACAAGGATTTTACTTTTGCAGAATCAGTCTATATACACAGATCCACTATTCAAAGAATGAAATAAAAGGCAATAAATAATCATTACAGTTTAGAAAGGATAAAAGATTTTCCAGACGTTATATTTACTACATTTTTCACTGATTACAATGGAAACAAATTCCAATTATGTGAGTACACAAGTGCATTAGCGGAGCTCCAGAGGAGAGCAAAGCTCATAAGGGCAAGTTGGCAGGGTAACAACTGAACAAATCTACTTAAGTTAAATGCTTTTTAAGATGATAATGTCACACTTTTCAGTGTAACTGTCACAGGAACAACTGTGTGTATTAGTACTGACCAAGACCCTAAACAAGCTTACAAATAACGTTTTAGTTAAAGTCTCCCTATTACGTACCAAAGAGTACAGTCACAGTTAGGGGAAACCTAACGTATTTCCTCAATACTGCTTCACACACTATCTTAGAGGATAGCAATGGGTTAGGCCAGGGGAAGAAACAGAATCAGATTCCAGCACTCCAGAAGCACTAAACACAACAAGGGATAATGGTCACTACTGCAGTTGTGTTACAGACCTACACTTTGACCCCTTGTTATAGGGGAGTGGAATTTTTTTAAAAAAAACTTAGATCTTGTCTACATACAAATGTTGTGCTGCTTTAACTATACAAGTATAGTTCAAGCTGTACAAACCCCCTTGCGTGGGTGCAGTTATACCAGTATAAATGTGTTCATTCACATGCAGGAAGCTATAGCTAGAAGCTATACCACTGTAAAGCACTTTTATACCAGAAAAACCACATTCACACTAGGGTTGTACAACCAAAATATTTATAAGAACTAATTACAGATTGGGAGCTAGTTTATACCCAATTGCAACCCCATTTCTGCCTTAACTCCTGAATACAGTAGACAGGGAATAGGGGAAGAAAAACAAGTTGTGAAAGACTGAACAATGTATCATAGTAATTCATAACTCATTCCTTCAATAAACTGTAGTATACAACTAAAATAAAAGTGGAATTGGCTGCAGGGGGGATGACACTCACCTCTTCTGAGAGCCTCCTGTCAGCTGGGTGCAATCCTGCACTCTCTCTCTGCTCCCCGGACCCCGTCGGCTGTTGGTCTTGCTGGGCAGGTCTTCAGTGGCTCAGCCCTCTTGCCAAGCCACACAGTCTAAAATGGACAAACCCCTTCCAGGGTACTCAAGTCCAAAACAAACACAAGTCTTCCAATTCCCTGGCTCAAACTGGACTCAGTCCTTCCTTCCTCAGGGTGCCTTCTCTCTTCAGCTCCTCTTTGGACCCTTTAAATCTAGCCACTTTTCTTGGCCTTTTAGCAGAGTCTGGTCCCCTATTTGAGACTTAGGCCACTTCCCCACCAGGGGGGACCCAGGCACACCCACTAATCTTGGTCTCAACCCAGGGACCCTGTAAACAGCAGCCATGTACTGCTTCCCTTAATAGTTTCTGCTGAATTCCCTGTGCTGCTTCCCAGTTGGTCCAACTCCTTCTTCACCCCTTACCTTAGGGTTACAGTCCCTGGGCTCTCTCCACGTGTTCCCTTGCTTGAGCAGGGTCTCTCCCTCTCCTCCTCACCTGGAGAGTTTCACACAGTCTTCCAGCCCCTCCTCACCCTTCTGGTCCAAGCAAGGAACTGACCTACTCAGGGCCCTGCAGCTCCTTTTATCTAAGTCTGCTGCACTCTGATCTGCTGCTTCCCTGCAGCCTTTCTAGACCGGCCTGGAGGACCTAACTTCACAGCTCCTTTCCCGGTTGGGGTGTGGTAGGACCTCAAGACCTCCAGCAGGGGGCCTCAGAGGGCCTGGTACACCTCATCACAAAAAGATCTAACTAGTTAGGGAGCTGCTAATGACTCAATAAACAAACTTGAAAATGCTGGTTTGAACTTGCCCATTCTCAAGTTTTTCAATATACCACATTACATGTAGCTAGTTGTGGGTGTGAGGCCCAGGGCATTTCTGAGGCAAATATGCTCACACACATTTCCAGCACGCAATAAGGCAAAGGGAATTGAAATTCAGGCATGATGTTTCATTCTTAGCCAAAATGTCTGGGTCATCCACCCAACCTTCCACTGGCCATCAAAATAAAAAAATAAAACAAACAGCTTCATATGGCATGACATAGTTGTAATACTATTTCAAGTCTGGCTGCCTAGAAAAACAACAAAACTTGAAAACTTAGATCATTTATAATACTGCTGGGATGCTAGAATAAGCAATTTTTATGCTTTCTTTTCCTATGAATGGGCCCCCCAGACACATTCCCCAAGCACCACAATGTGCAGTATTTTTCTTCCTATTCCTTATAGCAGGTTTGCAAATCAACCTGCATGACCCCGTGTTTCTCAGCCCCTTGATAGTCATCCTGCAGGAGGTACTCAGGAGCAGTAAAAACAGCTCCCTCTCCTGCAACAAATTACACTGGCTTCCATGAATCTTCGTCTTCTGTGCCCTGAAGAAAGGAAATCTCAGGGTTACACTTGCACCATGCTTCCCCATGCAGATACACAAAGCACTGCTATTGCCTATAGTTAATAGAATTTAAAAGAGACACTGTCAATTATCTTTTACAGGTGTTACATTTGCAACGGTGCTTTAGAAGTATGAAAGTGACATCTCTCCATCCAGCAAACTGCATAATGTGGAGGCTTCAGTTATCCCTGCTCTCCCTCTGCTCTGTCTTCTGAGCAGTGACAGATTAACACACCCGTGCCCAGGGGCCCCAGCCCATTTGGATGGGCCCCAGGGTATGGGGGGGACCAAATGTTCTTTGTATCCAGGGCCCCAATAAATCTTAATTTGCCTCTGCTCCTGAGTACACTATTGCTTCCATGCTGCATGCGCCTTATACACCCATCTACACAATCAGGTAAGAGAGAAAGGAGAAGCAGCCTTATAGTTCTCTTATTCCCCATTGGAAGTCTTGAACATGGAAATCCACTTCCTACTCTGCATATCTGCACAGCACTTATCCAGGGATCCTTTCCTCCAGCACCCCCTACTACCTATGACTACCAGGAAGTGGACAGAATATTCTTGATTTCCCATGGACATGATACCAAGGATTCTGCTCTGGTCACCAAAATAGGTGAGCTTCTCTTTGCTCCACTGACAGACTTTAACTATTGACCCAATCCCTTCATTCCAGAACTCTTTTCTTAAGGTCATGGGCTCTCTTCACTTCAATCTACGTACAATGTATAAACTCTACATGCGGGAGACCAGATAACAGATGAGATGGTGTGTTGGGTTGTTGTTTTTTTTAAGACATCTGTTAAGGGTGCCACCTAGGATTATATTCTGCACATGCAATTTAAGGCCTTGTCTTGACAGACAAAAAACATGTTTTTCCCCCCAATCACGTTAGCAAAATTGAGTTAGCTTTATGTGATTAACAAGTTCCATTAAAATGCAGACTGATACATGTGAAGATATGTGAGCAGATTTGCATCTCAAATGGGGCTCTTTAATCATGCTAATCTAACCTGATTGAAAAAAAATCCTATTTTAATCAAGTTAATAGCTTGTCTACATGAGAAGACTGCACTGTATTAATCCTGGATCTGATTTAGTTCAACCAAAGCAAACCCATGGGAACATTCTTATTTCAGTTTAAAAGTGGCTTTGTTTTTTTCTTTCCCTGTTATCTTAAATTAATTGTGAACAGGCTTAAGCTTAACTAAAGTGAGCCACTCAAACTGAAATAGTGTACACATGGATTTGAACTGACTTAAGTCAAACTGGTGCAACTTTCCTATGTAGACAGTGAGATGTTCCAGTTCCTGGCTGTCATCTGGACAGAGACTGTCCTGAGATCATTCTCAAAGCAAAATGTCACAATGGAAAGCAAAAAGTCAAATCATTAAGCCAGTTTGCTGATTCTTGTTTTTCTCTCTCTCTTTTTTTAAAAGATATAATACAGTAATGTCATGGTGCACAAATCCAAAGATGCCAAAACTCATGAAGAACAGTTATCCATCCTAAAGTAACTGTGGTTTTTTTGAGATTTGAAGTCTGTGTGGATCCCTCCCTTGGTGGGCAGGTACATCATGCACATTAGACCGGATTTATTTTTTAACTAGCAGTGTCTGTCAGGGCCACATATGCACGATGTGCCTTCTCATGCCATGACCTTTCCTCAGATCCCTCACAATTCAAAACTCATGTTGCTGAGGGCTCTGAAAAGTGGGAACAGAGGGTGTGCTTGTGGGATCCTCACTGACTACATCATCTTAAAAAATGCCAAGTACTGTAGCATAAGTACCTGTTTTTTCTTCTTTGAGTATCTGTCAGTGTTGATCCCACCATGGTGACTGGCAAGCAGCACAGTCCGTGGATGGTAGGAGTGAGGAGTTTCAGCTGTATCGATCAGTCAGAGACTGAAGTACTACTCTCCACCTCCGGAACGTGTCAATTAATCTGGCTGCCCTGTCAAGTGCATAAATGATTAATTAAAGTTAGTGGGTTGCTCCACATAACTGCCTTTCAGATCTCAGAGACTGGTACATTCCTGAAATAGGCAGACAACATTGTTTATGATCTGGTGGAATGTGCCTTGGTGTTCAGAGGCCTTCGTTAATTATAGCCTTTAGCTCCTCTCTGCCATCATAAGGAAGCTTTCCCTGGAAGGGCTTCATCCTGTCACCCATTCGAAAGTCATACTTGGCCAGCAGGACCTCGTAGTTAGCCATTCACACCTGCAGCAAAGTGAAGAGTATGGCTTCATTCCAAACAGGTTAAGACATTTGGCATCTTTGTCCTCTGGTGTGCTTTGATTCATTTTCCATTCTTCTTCTCCATCTGATAAAGTTAAGGTGCCTGGGGTGGTGTCAGGATACTGATCTCCTTCCTAAGCTTCTGTCTCATTGCTTGGAGCAGCCCCTTTTGGCTTGACTTTGACGCTTGAGGTGATGTTGCCGGATTTCATGTCGAAGCAGAGGTCAGCATCAATGCCAGAATCAGTGTTGATTCTGATGGTGGTGCTGATGTCAGTGTCTTCTTTGCAATGGTTTTAGGCGTCACCTGTCTATTTGGTGGGATACTAGATGATGCTGGCTTGTCCATTAATAGGATTCTGGAGCGTGTTTCCTCCACATCTAATGAGACATTCATGGACTGTTCCAGAAGATTGAGTTTCAACCTTGTATCTTGCGATCGGAGGGTCCTTGCAGAGAAGGATAAGCATACCGAGCATTTACTTGGGATATGTGGTTTCCCCAGACAGAAGGGCCACTTACTGTGTCCATCTCTCAGGGATATTTAGTCCAGCGAGGAATGGACAGGATTTGAAGCCCGCAGATTTTGAATCTGCTGTTAGAGAAAACTCAGAGGTCAGATCAAAAAAGTTTGGTCCAGATGGTTGATGGAAGTTAAAACAGACAATCAGAAATGGTTGCAGAAGACTCTGAAGATTAGCCTGAGCTAAAAATTAGTGAGTCAGACATTTGCTATGTTCAGTCTCGCTGCCATGGGGAATGAGAGAGAACTGTCTTTATGCTCTTGTGTGGGAGAACGAGGTGTCACAGGGTGCATGCCTTGGTGGACACTTCCAGTTTAAAAAAAAAAATCCAGTCTTGAACACAAGGTGCATGTTAACCCACTATATGTTCCACAATGACATATACTCAAAGAAGAACATTCACCTGTAACAAAGTTAACATTTAAATCCGAGATATGAGATAGCCAGGCACGGGAGAAATAACACTTAAGTGACTGTACACAGGCTTGGCAAAAATTCAGTGCTAAGTCCAGTAGATCAAAGTAAAATAAAAATTTGCTCAACCGTAGCAGTTAGTTACAGACTCATAGACTTTAAGGTCAGAAGGGACCATTATGATCATCTAGTCTGACCTCCTGCACAACGCAGGCCACAGAATCTCACCCACCCACTCCTGTAATAAACCCCTAACCTATGTCTGAGATACTGAAGTCCTCAAATCATGGTTTAAAGACTTCAAGGTACAGAGAATCCTCCAGCAAGTGACCTGTGCCCCACGCTGCAGGGGAAGGCGAAAAACTCCCAGGGCCTCTGCCAATCCGCTCTGCAGGAAAATTCCTTCCAGACCCCAAATATAACGATCAGCTAAACCCTGAGCATGTGGGCAAGACTCACTAGCCAGACACCCAGGAAAGAATTCTCCGTAGTAACTCAGATCCCACCCCATCTAACATCCCATCACAGGCCATTTACTGCTAATAGTCAAAGATCAATTAATTGCCAAAATTAGGCTATCCCATCATACCATCCCCTCCATAAACTTATCAAGCTTAGTCTTGAAGCCAGATACAGGAACTCTTCACTTAAAGTCATCCCGGTTAACGTTGTTTCGATGTTAAGTTGCTGATTAATTAGGAAACGTGCTCATTTAAAGTTGTGCAATGCTCCCTTCAAATGTCGTTTGGCAGCCACCTGCTTTGTCCACTGCTTGCAGGAAGCGCGGCTCCGTGGGGCTACCTGGTGGGGGCTTGGAACTAGGGTGGACCGGCAGCCTCCCTAGCAGCTCCCCGAAGTTCCCTGTGCAGCAGCTGCCCAGCAGGCTATCAATTGCCATCAGTTCAGCTGTCCCGCCCCCACTGCCATGTACTGCTCCTGCCCTCTGCCTTGGAGCTGCTCCCCAAGCCTCCTGCTTGCTGTGCAGGGGCAGGGGTGCGGGGGGGAAGAGAGGGGCGAATGTCAGGATGTCTCCCTCCCCGCTGCTCCTGTGCCCCTTACCCCATCTTCCATAGAGCAGGGGGGACACAGGACAGTCCCGGAGGCAGCAGCTGAGGTGGGTCTCAGCTTGCTGCTCTAATTAACAAGGTAGTATACTTAAGACAGGGATCAGCATACTTAAAGGGGAAATGCACATCTCTCTCACACACACACAAACACACACAGGGCGTGTGTCTCTGTTTGCTATGTTGTCTCCCCTCCCTTCATTCCTTCTCCCTTGCAGAGTGTGAGGCTACATTAACAACAACGAGTTAACCCTTGAGGGGCAGTTCATCATTTAGCAGTAAGGCATTCCCTGGGAAACATCCCACCCTCTGATTTCACCACCACAACCAAGCTTCACAATCATCATTGCTGTGTACCAGTATTAAATTGTTTGTGTGTATATAATAATAATAAATATAATATAATATAATATGGTGAAAAAAATTTCCCTGGAACTTAACCCCCCCATTTACATTAATTCTTATGGGAAATTGGATTTGCTTAACATCGTTTCGCTTAAAGTCGCATTTTTCAGGAACATAACTATAACGTTAAGTGAGCAGTTCCTGTATGTCTTTTGCCCCCACTACTCCCCTTGGAAGGCTGTTCCAGAACTTCACTCCTCTGATGGTTAGAAACCTTCGTCTAATTGCAAGTCTAAACTTCCTGATGGCCAGTTTATATAGTTGAATTTCTCTTCACTACTGCAACCTTCACTTCCATAAGAACCAGCTCCCTGTTAGAGACAGGCTTTTCTCCAGCTCAAAACAGAAAAACCCCATTCCCCTGAACTATTAATACCATCACCCTAGCAACTCCTTCACTTTAACTGCCTACCCAACCAATAAGTGAAAGGCCCAAAGGAAAGGGTCATTGAAGGAAGGAAAAATTCTGCTGCAAAAATGGAGAGGAAATGAGTACAATTTATAAATTATCACTAAATCTTTTTATATTATATTTCTTTTAATCCTCCATTCACTCTACCATGATTACATATGAAGATGTGCTAAAGCAATTTACTGCATGTGAGAGACAAAAAGGTTTACTTACTGGGAATAGCATGGAGTAGTAGACGCTTTTTTAAGTTAAACTACATACACAGAGATTCCTCTCCTCCAATAATGCGTCAGCTGTTGGAATGAAATCTATTTTATAATAATGCCTTTATAGAATATAGAGTGCTCCAGAAATCTATCCAACAAGTTTCTGTCAATATATGCTTGTCTCCTCAATACAAGAACATTTTCTCTGTGTTGTACCTCTTGCCTGACCTTGCACTGGGGGGGACTGTTTGCATAAGTCACCTTGACAACCTCCCTTACAAATTTATTACACCTTTTACCTATTTCAGAACAGTATAAAAACAGCTTTTAACTCTCTGAGCCAATGTGCCCTCTAATTTTTGACAGGTCGTGTGCGCAAAAAAATTTCTTCTGTGCAAACTGTTGTGCTTCTGTGCAAATTTTTGTGCGTGCGGTGTTTTGCCGTGTGCGCATGGTTTAGGATCTGTGTGCGCGCGCACACGCACACATCTTAGAGGGAACAGTGCTCTGAACATACAATATCTTCAAGGTTCTCATGACAGCAAGATTGCATTTAAGCAAGTATACTATATCTACTTTCAAAATGGGATAAGAGCAAAAAACAGCCAAGTTAAGGAAGGATTCAAACAGAAAGAAGAGACCACATTTTAGGAAAAATTCTGGAGCTGGGCTGGTTCTCAAGAATAACGTTGTACTCAAATACATATACTAAAGTGAAAGAAACTACAGCTTGTAATTTGCCTATTTTTCTAACCAGAAATACTGAAACTACAAATATAACTTCAGCATCCTGAACAGGAAAAAAAAAGACCATATCATAATAATCTGATTAATTACTTGGCAGTTTCATTCGTGCCCTTTCAGTAATACAGAAGCCCCATCTATGAGACTGGTGATTTTCTGGGGATGCTGGGATCTGAGAAGAAGGGAATATTATCTCTGTAACTACCCACTTCTAAACGATTTCAAGAAACGATTGTGAGTGCAGACACCACTCCTATTGTTCCATAAATGTAGTTATCATCATACTCAGGAATTAGGAATTAAATACTACACTAACTATGGTCAGCAAATACATTTAAACTGTCTCAGGAAGACATTCTGGGCCAGATTCACCAGTAGTTCCAGTGCCATTCTATTGACACAAAGTGGCGATAAACCTAGTTTAACCATCTAATTAAGCAGCGTTTACAGTTACTGTACATCACCAGAAAGCCAGAGCCTAATAGCCAATCTGGTTTTTGTTGGATATATTCTATGAGTTACAAAGCACCGGTTGGAGTTATTGCATTATATCTATAAACCAATCATCCAAAATGTTTTGGATTTTGAAGGACAGAGAGTGGAGAATAAATATTTTCTCAAACATCAGCTACCCCGAAGCTTCTAGAGTCTCTCGTAGAACTTCAATGTTGACATTTTCTGACATGTTTCAGTATTTCAATGGTTTACTGGGGTAGCCTAATTTTGACAGTCTTTTGACAGCCCCCTTGATCATCATCCAACCAGTGATAGGTTCTTCCTGTTATTAGAAATACAAATAAGGTCCTTACGTTCATATACTTTGTATTTAAAAAAAAGTGTTCACTTTTCCCTGATGAGAGAATTAATGAGGCTCAATCTTACAGTGCCTTTCTGACACAATTAATAAATGTGGAAACACATACAGTCACTTATGATATATACTTTTGCAATGCTGTGGATCCAGAGATGTTTTGAGAGCCCTGGAACAGTGTTAGAAGAGAAGTTATTGCCAGTTGTGATATAATGCTAAAACAATTTACTGTTGTTAACAGTCATCTCACTATCAGATCAAAAATATGAAGGTGAAAGTAATGAAACAGACTACAGTTCAAACAAACCGCTTGAATTTTCATTACTTGCAGCTTGTGAAGATCTGTCAAGAATTTTCTTCTAATTAGTAAAAATATTGTCATTACTTGCTCATATAGTCCAGGTACACTTGTGCCCCCCCATGCCTCTCTCTATTTCTAAACTTATATTGCCTCGTCTTAACTATTTGGCATAAACCTGAAATCAGGTTTGAATTCCTCAAAGAAACTTGATAGAAAGTTTGAAAATGAAAAAAGGCACTAGGAAGTGACAACACAACTGCAGAGCTGCTGCAAGCAGGTGAGGAACACATGGTAAAGCTGATTCACAAGCTATTCAACAAGAATTAAAAACAAGAGCAAGTGGTGAACAAATGGGGAAAAGCAATAATAGTGCCAATCTATAAAAAAGGAGATAAGAATGAGTGTCAGAACTACAGAGGAAAAGCATTCACTGAGCCATTGTGGAGGAAAATGAAAAGGTAATGTGGAAGACTAGTATTGAAGAACAGGATTTGTGAAAATCACATAAAAAGAAGAATCAGACTAGCTGCTACAGCATTCAGAAAACTCTGCAACATCTGGAAGGCTAAAGACATTTCGATAAAAATTTAAATCAGTGTATATAAAACAACTGTCATGCCAATACTGTTAAGTGAGTCAGAATGCTGGAGTATGAAGACAGTGAACAAACAAAAGATATTGACTGCAGAAATTAACAAGCTGAAGGGAATGCTGAAAGTTTCAAGAAGGAAGAAAATTAAAAATGAAGTGATAAGAAAATGGCTAAGACAAAAAATAATGCTGTTGCAGCAGATTCAAGAAAGATGGCTGCGATCGTTTGGACACGTGGCAAGAATGGACCTGAAAAGGATACCACACGGCAATACATTCCAGAGTGCAAGGAAACAGGGAAAGACTGAGGATGTGTTGGATAGACATGGTGAAGAATAACAAAGAATAAAATGGTTTAATGATGAATGAAGCCCTGAAGCTCATACACATCAGAAATTGATGGAAAGACTTCATTCGGACCCACTTCTCGCTGCTGAGCTGACGAACAGGAATCAAAAAAGAAAGTATATATTACAGCCCCTTACCCTCATTCTCAAACAAAACATTCCAAATGTTGGGAAGTGATTTGCCCCAATTAATTAAAGGCATGGTTTTCTAAAATGATTAGAAGATGCTTAGCAAGTGCTTGCATCCTACTTGTAGCTCCGGACTTCATTAACCAATCTTACAAAGCACAGGACTATGGTAGTCATCTTCTGCACTTCTTGTGACTAAAACTAACATGATTTCCCTATTGTTCTTTGCAAGTGTTGTTATAGTCGGGTTGGTCCCAGAATATTAGAGAGACAAGGTGGGTACGGTAATATTTTTTACTGGACCAACTTCTGCTAGTGAAAGAGAAATGCTTTTGAGCTACGCAGTGCTCTTCCTCAGGTCTGGGAAAGATATTCAGAGTGTCTCAGCTAAATACAGCATGGAACAGATTGTTTAGCATAAATAGCAAACACAAATTGTAAGACACCGTTCGAGGTGAAGTGGCCAGGTAACTGAGACAGTCGGAGTACCTTTCCCAGACCTGAAGAAGAGCTATGTGTACCTCAAAAGTTTCTCTCTTCTACCAACAAAAGTTATCCAATATTACCTCACCCACCTTGTCTCTGTGATTTCCCTATGACAAATCGACAGTGCAGCTAAATCTTTGAACAAGAAAAGTTAGTGAAAAAAAAACTTTAAAAATGTATTATTATTTTGCATTCCTTAGGGAACTAACAACTTGGTATTCAACTACTCATTTCATTTGAAGTTTAGCTCTGCCAGAGAGTTCCTCCAAATCAAGCAAAGATAAAATGAATTGTCATGTTTTTCTAAGGAAACAAGAAATATGGAAGCTGCTTCCTCTTGCCCTGTAGCTATTTTAAAACTGACGACTCTGTATCTTTGTGTATAAAATACTGGACTGCTCCTGTCTGAGTATCAGCATGTACTCAAATCAGAGGAAACTCAGTGTATTATTCCCCAAGATTCAGGGAGACTGAATTCTAGGGAGTACTTTTTGTTGATACTTTCCATCAACACCCATATCGGATGTATTTTCCTTCCAAAAGGGTAAGCAAATTCGGAGTAGTCCAATAAGAATTCTAAAACAGGAGCTTGACCATCAAGGATTATTAAGGGCTAGAGAAATAACTACCTTGGTTTTAGTGCAGAGAACTTTTGTTTGTTGGTAGTTTATATTTGTGACTGATTTTGGTTGAAAATGAAGTTTTAAAGAACATTTAGTTATTTCTCTCTCACATCTTTACCCAGCTGCTTCTCTAAGCATATTTTCAAGAGGCAAGCAGAAAAATTTCACTCTTTGGCAGGGTAGTTTTCCAGTTGCAATGCTATGTCTGACTTCTGCTGAAAATACTATAAATATCTCGGAAGAATATTGGATTAGGCTGTACATGTGGCTATTTTTAAGTGCCCGGGACTCTTTGAAATTAACTACATAAGAAAACTGCTTGATTAACAGTTAACTATTTAACATCCAGGGATAAGCTTTGTCAAAAGGATGATTGAATTTATTTTCAATCCCTTCTGGAGACTTGCTCGGTAAAGCAGAAGTGCAATAAATAAAAAATAAAAGCTTTATTGAAGAAACAAAACATGCTTATCTCATTCTGTAGGAAGAGATGAATTTAAATTCAATACCCATTTTACCCATCTGCAATATCTATGACAGCCAATGTTTTCCTAACACTATCATAGCTGTGCAGTACATTACCTCATGTTTTGTGTCTTCTACTAGTTCATAAAAATCCATGCTCCCTTGTACATTATATATGGTGAGCAAGCATTAATCATGCTGGCCCTGTACACGATATGGTTTAACCAGACTAGCAGCAAACATGTTTCTTCCATGTGGTACATGGCATGGAGGGTAGCAAAGTAAGGAAAAAGGGTAAATAGGCCCCAAAACCAGAGGTGGGAGGAGGTGGCTTTGTAGTATGCTCCTGTTCTACAGGACCCCCCAAAAGCACCTCTGCACAAACCCCACAGACACTCTATATAAGTTCTCCAAGTCTGATGCTCTCCAAGCAGTACTAACTCCCCCTGCTAGTATTTGATAACCTTTCTTGGTAATGTTTTAAACAAATCTAGGGCTTGTCCACACTACAAAATTAAGTTGACTTTGTCTAATTCGACCTCAAGCCGCTGAATTAATTAAGTCAATTGTGCGTGGCCCCACAGCGTTCATTGTCTCGATGGAGTGTGTCCTCACTAGCAGCGCCTGCATCGATGCACAAAACTGTGAATTGTGGGTAGTTATCCCAAAGTATAACTTGCCGCAGTGTGTTTTGGGAAGTTTGTTCAATACCTCATGGGCCTAAAACATTGTTGCAGGGAACATTGCATTGGAATTCCATGAAGCACTGTCCTCCCTCCCTCATGTCAATGGCAAACAACCTGGTGGTTTTCGCGCCTTCAATCCAGAAGCATGGAGCCTGCTCAGTTGTGCACTCTTGCTGAGAGCATCTCAAACACCTCGAGCCTTCTCCTGCAGTATTTCCAGAGCTGAAGTAGGGTCTGCCACGCAGAACATAGCGATGTCCTGCAAGCAGCCCTGCTGCAAGCCATTGAAAAAAAAATCAGTTTCTGCTGGCAGTCACCAAGCAGCTGCACTCTGTTGAGCACTGTTTCTGGTTCCGTGAAACAAGCACTGACTGGTGGTGGGACCGCATCATTTTGTGGGTATTGGATGACTAGCAGTGGCTGCAGAACTTCTGAATGTGGAAGGCTACCTTCCAGGCACTTTGTGCAGAGCTTTTCCCTGCCCTGCAGTTCAGCAACACAAAAACAAGAGCTGCTCTGACAGTGGAGAAGCGAGTGGTGATCGCTATTTGGAAGCTTGCAACACCAGACAGTTACCGGTCAGTGTGAAATCAATTTGGAGTAGGCAAATCAACCATGGGAGCTGCTGTGCTCTGAGTGTGCAGGGCCATTAATCGACTTCTGCTATCAAGGGTAGTGACTCTGGGAAATGTGCAGGACATAGTGGATGGTTTTGCTGCGATGGGGTTCCCTAATTGCGGTGAGGCGATAGATGGCACACATATCCCCATCTTGGCACCAGACCATCTTGCCAAAGAGTACATAAACCGAAAGGGATACTTTTCAATGGTGTTGCAAGTGCTGGTGGATCAAGGGGGCATTTCACCGACATCAATGTAGGATGGTCTGGAAAGGTTCATGACGTGCATCTTTAGGAACTCGGGTCTGCTCAAAAAGCTGCAATCCGGTACTTTCTTTCCAGACCACAAAATGAATATTGACGACATTGGGATGCCTATAGTTATCCTGGGGGACCCAGCCTACCCCTTGCTCCCATGGCTTATGAAGCCATACACCAGTCCGGACAGCAGTAAGGAACAGTTCAACTATAGGCTTTCAGGTGTTGATGACATGCTGAAGGACACATTTCCAGCTGTCAGTCATGGGAAAAAAGAAAGGGACCATTGTACATGCATAAAATGTTTCCATAGCAGGCCGTTTTCATTAAAAAAAACCAAACCCTTAATACACTAGGTGCAAGCCATACCATAATCAGAATCCGTAACCGTTCATTGTGCCGTTTTGCTGTTCCAGCCATGGTGAGTAGCTCCCTCCCCACGGAGTCATGGGTGAGCACACTTTTAATGAAGTTTATGGTAGGCTCATGTCGGGAGCAGAGCTAACTAGTCGAACAATCACTCCTCCCCATAGCACCACAGGAAGCTGTTTATGAATGGGGGCGGGGGAGGACATTTTCACTCCCAAATTGGGGAATCTCACACATGGGCCCCCAGTCCCATCAGCCACTGAAACTACTTGCCAACTCATGCCAAGCTCAGTAAAGGCACATTAGTGGCTGCGTGGTTTGGCAATCCAGAATGTGGGGGGGTGGGGTGGAGGGGAGGGGTCTACATGCTCTTTTTTTTTTTCTTGTAAGAGCACTTTTAATGAGAACTTCCCCCGTTCCCCCTAGGCGACCCTATGTGATATCAGTATCAGAGGTGGAAAGGAAGGAGATGCTGCAAGTGTCTGGGTATAGACCTGGGTCCTTATGCTGCGTATCGTAATAATGCCAGCAGAATTAATTCAGGAGTTGCGTGGGAAAGTGTCCTACCCTGCTGGAAGAAATAAGACTGCGCTGCCCAGAAACCTTCTGCAAAGGATTGCAGAGTACCTCCATGAAAGTTTCTTAGAGATATCCATGGAGCATTCTTGGGCTATCCCAGTCCACATAAACAGTCTTTTCCTGGTGCCACCGTCTGCATAGCTGGAGTGGCCTCTTGTAAACAGAGAACCACAGCACCTTGCTTTTTCTTCACAGTAAACATGCAATAGCACTGAATGTGTGTACCAGCTAAAGTTTAACTGGATTTTGATTGTAACTGTATACTCACCAGAGGTTCCTTCCCTGGCATCATGGTTGGCCATCACGATGTCCTGCGACCCACAGGGCTCCAGTTAAAAATATTTCCTGGCTCTCGGGGAGAATGGATCCACCACTCGCCTGTCTCCCATTCTCCTCATCATCATCATCCACCATATCATTCTCCCTCTTGTCCCTGGACTCACACACGTGTGAGGTGTCCACGTTGCTTGTGGGGGTACTGGTAGGGTCACCCCCGAGAATCGCATTCAGCTCATTGTAGAACCAGCATGTGTCGGGTTCACTTCCCTTGCCTTCTTTTATTCAAATGGCACTGCTGTGTGTCCCTCATGTAGCCCTTCTCCCCTATTACACGAGCGATCTCTGCACAGATGTCAGCGTTACTTCTGCTGGATCGGAGCTCTGCCTGCACAGACTCTTCTTCCCACACAGTGATGAGATCCACCACCTCCTCTGCAGACCAGGCTGGAGCGCGTTTGGGGAGTGTAATCTCCATGATCAGCTGTGCTCAGGCTAGTACACTCACAATGCTGATCAAACAAGAAACGGGAAATCAAAAATTCCTGGGGCTTTAGCAGGGGAGGGGCTGTTTCCTGTGTATCTGGCTGCAGTGCAGCAGAATTGAGAATGGTCTCCAGAGTGTCACAGACAAGCATTGTGGGACACCACCTGGAGGCTAATTAAGTCAAATTACACAATGCTGCATCTGCACTACCTCAGTAGACCCAAGAAAATCGAATTAAGCGGTACACCTCTCGCAGAGGTGGATTACAGAAGTCAACATTAGAGGCAATTTAGGTCGGCATAAAGGACCTGGTAGTGTAGACACATACATTAACAGGTCAACTTAAGAACCACACTCATGTACTGAAATTTCAAATACATCAATACATATAACTGTCATCCAACACTTGGCCTCTGCCCATAACTGTTGTAACAGTAATACATATCTTTTGTGTCCTGTAAAATAAGAGGAAGAGATCCGGAAAAAAATTCATTTTAAAAATAGAATTTATTTTATGTTTAAAAGTTCTTTGTTTTGTACAGACTGACTAAGCTTCACATTAATGGAAGTGATACTCATTAAACCTAGATAAAAGGTTAGATGCACCAATTGTTTACTGGAATACACAGACAAGTTTCATACCTCCCAAGCCTGACACAGCTGTCTTGTCTTAAGAGCACATTACTATTTAAGTGGTCAGAAAACATGAAATTAACATCTCATCATTATGAATTGTGACATCTCCATTAACTGCAATACTTGAGTTTGCCCAAGCTCAGTCTCAAAGACAGCAGTGTGATGACTATAAGATGCAGGTGAGCATTGCAAAATGACATTTCTTTTCAAAACTACAGACTCAGCTACCAAATAATGCAGGGAGGAAAAAACCCAAGAAAAGGTCTACAAAGCTGTAGAATCCAGAGCTTTTTCTCCCCTGCCAAGGAGCTAGATTGAATCAGAAAACCCTTTAAGTAAATAATTTGGTTTGAGCATGACCATTTTGAAAATGTGCCACTTCTGCCAGATATTCAGAGAGGTTGACTTGGGTCTGAACCAAATATCTGTTTGTTTTCTGGACAAATACTTTAAAGCTGCAAATATTCTGGCTTATTAAACATTATTAAAAAGTGTTAAAACATCTTGGAACCAACAACCTATTAAATTAAATGAAGCAAGACTCAGAGTCTGCTCAGTGATATTAATGCCCTGGTAACCTTTGGTTTCGCCACTGGTTTGAGTATTCCAGTTTTGCTCTTAATGAATATTTGCTTTAATATTAGAAGTGCAGACACAAAGTACAGATTTAGGCCAGCTGCCCAGATCAAAAATGTCCAGCAATTTTAATTTTTAAACATCCTAACATAGCATGATAGAGACAAAACTGACAACAGGGAAAAGGAAACTTAGTCAGTAGAATCCTTTAAACACCTACTTGCACAAAATATTCTAAATATGTAGGGTGAATGAACTACTTTGCCAGATCTGACCTTACTTAGAGAGCTTCTAGCTAGTTAGTAATGTGTTTTAGTGAACTTCTGTGAAACCTCCACATTCAGCCAAGCTAAAGCAACACAACGGCATATATTACATTCCCCAGTGGAGCAGTGTAGTTGCTTTCTGCAACTGTGAGGGTTTGTGTATTACATGTGTACATTAAAATCTGTTCCTGCTGTTCTAATTTCATTTTATTACCTCCAACACAACCTGTTTCTGGTAGTTACATTTTCATTCATGCATAAACCTGTGCCAAGAACTTGGGAGACATCAGCTCATAACTGTGGATCCAGTGGGCTCTAAATACTGAGTTCTTCAGGTTGAAAGTCAAAATTATTCCAGAGTAGTTATATAAAAACTGAACCCAATAACAATAACACAGTGATAACTAGGAATCTGTGTGATATCTAAAACAAAAAAACCATGTGTTAACAGGAAAGTTCAGAACAATTTATCAATTTTTCACACAAAATCCAATAGAGCTCCCATCCTTTTCTTTTACTATCAACTTCAATAAAAGCAAGATCAGACTTTTTTTTTAAGGTCTCACTGATAAATATTGCCACATCATCATGTCACATCTAACCCAATGAGTATAGTATAAGAAAAGTGGGAAGGGGAAGTAATGGGGAGAAGAGAAAATGTAATTATCACAGCAAATCAGAATAGGAAACCTTGCTTATAAAGTAAGTGCTGGCTCTGTAATCGTCAGAAAGAAGTAAAGCATTCATAAGAGGCTGCTTTTCCTTGACTTGAAGTTCTTGTCTGAATCTGTGTCCCTTACAGCAACTCCTCAAATACAAAGGTGTAGATAGCTGGATTGAGATTTTATGTGAAAGTAACACTTTTATCATTTGAATATTTTATCTTTTTTATCCCTTTTTGACACTGAGTATTATGGAGTCAATCCATCCACTCTACCATTAAAGTGGCAAGATCCATTCTTTTCCAAGCACTTTTTTCAACCCCCCAATATTTTAAAATAAAAAACAAACAATCCGCAAATACTAAAATTAATTTCAGGCCAAATAATGCATGTTATATGTGCAAAATATAAAACAGGTCTTCAGCATCACAATCACATAATTTACCAATGGGTGGATGGAAAGGGATATCTTCCCTCATGACATTTTCTGAAAGTACTTGCCATTTGATGCAATCTGGTACATCCCAAAGGCAAATTATCTTCTCGGCAATAGAATCTCCTGAAGCAGGTATGAAGATAATTATGAGCAAGCTGCAGTACCACAGGGCGGGAAATGGAAGGGTGCCCACTCACACACCTGCACCATATTACTGTAATCCCCAAAGGAGGCAAATACACAGGTACACACACACCCCCATGAACCTCCCGACACACACCCATTTAATTTGCAGGGCGTTTATGTCTCACTGGTATACAACAAACTTTGTACATTTCTCTCAATTACTAATGTTGGAGGGGAGAGAAAAATAACGCCCCTTGCCCCTACCCTGTCCCTGGAGGGGACACCTCCCTCTCTTCCCGCTGCAGATGGGCAGTAACTTTTCGAAAGACACACTAGGGAGGCCAAGCGCATTGTGCCGGTGGCACTTACCGAGAAGCCGGCCCAGAAGGGACAGGAGTGCCGGACCCTGGCCGAGGTGGTGAGAGCCAGGGCAGCGAAGCTGACGGCCACGATGAGGCATCCGAGCACCATCTGGGTGACCCCCAGGGACAGCATGATCCGGGAGCGGGTCCGATACTCGCGCAGGCGGGACAAACTGCGGGACAGGGCGGCGGGGCTGAGCGAGCGAGCCCCTCCAGCGGGCTGCAGCGCGCTGCCCCCGGCAAGCGGCATCCTGCCCAGGCACCAGAGGCCGCTGCTGGGGAAAGCAGCACGCAGCAAAGACCGAGGCAGCAGGAAGGCAGCGGCCCCGCTCACAGGGTCTCCAGGTGCTCGGGGGCTGCCCGTTGGCCAGCGGTGCTCTCCGCAGGGCTCATCCCCAGCAGGGCCGGAGGCGGCGCCCAGGCCGGTCTCTCCGCAGCGCTCCCAGGAGAGGATGCACTTTGCTGGGCAACTCAGTCGAGAGTCCGGGCTAAGTTGCGCGCTCAGGCAAGCCCCGGCTCATGCCCCGCAGCGCAGCCGGAGCCGGCTCCGCACGAGGGCTGTACGGCCCGCAGGAGACGCGAGCCCCTAGCTGTAGGGCAGCAGCCCAGACCTCGCAAAAGGCAACGGCTCCCTCTCTTCCGCCGCTGCAGAATCAGGGCGCAGCCGAGGAGATCAGCGCTCCCCGCCCCGGCCAGGCTGCACAGCCAGCCGGCATGGCCAGTGCATGCGAGTCGGGCTAGGCAGGCAGCGCTCCCCCGCCGCCGCCCGCAAGCTCAGGCGGCAGCCGCCGCCTTCTCTTCGGATCCTGCCACACACGCGCCCCACGGCTGCTGAGCTGCCCGTGCGCGCGGCTGCGCCTGCGGCCGGCTCAGGTGCATGCAGGACCCGCGCGGATTCTGGTTCGGCTGCAAGTTGCTCTGGGGCGCCCGCACAGGGGCAGCAGAGCCCCGCTTCTCCCCCGCTTGGCAGCGGCGGGGAGGGAAGAGAGGACCGGGGTGGGGGGTGTTTACGGCCAATGGCGGGTGGAGGCAGAGGCAGGAGGAACAGCGGCAGCCGCCCCCGGCTCCGGAGGGAGAGCGGCTTGTGCGAGGCGAACAAACAAGGGAGGCAGCAGCACCACGGGCGGAGGAGGCGGGGGAAAGCGACAGTGCGGCAGAGGAGCCACATGGGATGGAGCTGGCTGCAGGCATCACAGCCACAGGCCTGGAGGAGGGTGGGGGAATGACACCCATCCACCTTGCGGGAGGACAGAGCGCCCCCGGGGAGATGGCCGGGTGCAGAGGAAAGAATCTCTACGGGACCTGGGGAGCGTAATGGTAGCCCTCGTTGGGGTTTCCCATAGCAGGCCAGAGACGAGGTGGGAAAAGTGGCAAATTCGGGAGGGGACCCAGGACAGCGGCCGAGCAGTATCTTTAAATAGACTGTCCTCCTAGAAAAATCTCACCGTTTAAAAAAAAATCCACTGCAGTTGTTAGATATAACACCTAAAATTCTTTTAACGACAGTAAAACGGATTAGAGGACAATCTCTCTCCAGTTTGTTTACTTTGTGCATTTGGCAGCACTATGCCCAGCCTGTTTAAGTTGTTGTCTGCGACGGTCTTTCATAGAATCATAGAATATCAGGTTTGGAAGGGACCTTAGAAGGTCATCTAGTGCAACCCCCTGCTCAAAGCAGGACCAATCCCCAATTTTTGCCCCAGATCCCTAAATGGCCCCCTCAAGGATTGAATTTACAACCCTGGGTTTAGCAGGCCAATGCTCAATCCACTGAGCTATCCCTCCCCCCATACAGCAACAAAGGAGACCACTTTAAAAAAAAAGTTACACAAAATTAGCAGGCAGGGTGCCTGAAAATACTTGGAACTCATTGTCTTAACTGTCTACAATTTAAGTTGACGGCGCTAAGCTTAAGTTTGTAGTAGTTAAAAGTAACAGTGGTGTATGAATTATCAAAGCTGCCACCTCCATGAGCCCTATCTGCTAGGGATATTTGCAGGGATGCAGCACCAATTTGTATAGTGGGGGTGCTCAGAGCCATTGAACCAAACCTTAAACCCTGTATATTATGGAAACCACTTCAAGACAGGGGGTGTAACAGCACCCCCAGTACTTATGCATATATGTGAAAATTTTCCCATCATTGATGAGACCAGTTAACATATTAGCAACACTGGGAGCCCCGTGTAGACTGTCTGCCAATCCCATTTGAAGTATCTATTAGACCTGCTTTCCGCTGAGAAGTTGAGGATGTGATGTAGACACCGAAAAGCAATAAAGCCCCTGGAGTGGAGAACCACCAAGCAGAACTAATTAAAGGTGGTAGAGCGGTACTCATTGGCACATAACATAAGCTTGTTTCACCGAAACTATTCACTGCCTGCCTCGAAATGGTTATGAACAAGATCAATTGGAGGAGTGGTGTCAACATAAACGGAGAGAGATCTCATCTCAGATTTGCAGACAACATTGTACTAATTGCCAAAAGCACCAACCAATTGCAGAGCATGCTACAAAGACTCGACAAGAAAAGTAGTCAGGTTGGCCTGAAAATGAACCGCTGCAAAACTAAATATATGCGATCAGACGTCTTACGAAAAGCCCGAATAACGGTAACAGGAGAAGACATCGAAGAAGTGGAACAGTACATATATTTGGGCCAAGAAGTTAATATGCGCCAAGACCTGAACGGAGAACTCTCGCAAAGGATTCGGGCAGGATGGTGTGCGTTTAATTCCATCAAGGACGTCCTCAAAGGAAAAATTGACAAGACCACACGTAAAAATATTTTCAATTCAGCAGTGCTGCCAGCCATGCTGTATGGCAGTGAAATGTGGGCACTGACGAAGAGAGAAGAGCAACGGCTGTTGGTAGCTGAAAGGGCAATGGAACGAGCTATGTTGGGAATCTCCCTTCTGGATCGTATACCAAATGAAATCATCAGAGAACGCAGCGGTGTGAAAGATATTGTCGTGGAAAGCAGACATAACAAGATGCGATGGGCGGGCCACACAGCACGGCTCACGGATAACAGGTGGACCGCAATCACTGCTGAGTGGTACCCGCAAGAACAGAAAAGACCCCCCGGTCGGCCTCCAAGAAGATGGGAAGATGACATCGTTAAACGTTTCGGACGAACGTGGAGAAGAAAGGCAAGAGTGCGAGAAGAATGGCAGACGTGTTGTGATTGGCGCAGTCTTAACGACAGCTGAAGTCCGATTGATCCAGGTGATAAGCTTGTCACTGTGATTTGGAAGTCTGAAAGATACCCCAAGACTCGAACACAATCCCTGATGGTTCCTATTCATAAAAAAGAGGAACCCAGCTATATGTGGAAATTACTACACAATCTCTTTATTGACACACACAGCCAAAACACTGTTGTGTGTTATCCTGAAGAAGATTGTGCCCAATATAGAGAATTTTCTGGCTAAAAAACAAGCCCGTTTTAGACCAAAAAGGGGTATAGTGGAGCAAATATTCAATCTGCATGTGCTATGCTATGCAAGAAAATGCTGGAAAATGTCTCTCTGGATTTAAGACATTTGACAGCACATGGCACAGTCCTCTTTGGGCAATCTTGTAGTTGGTCAGAGTTGTTGAAAATATAACAATCTTTATGGAAGTCAAAGGGCTTCAGTGTTTGTGGGGAGCAAGCAAAGTATTTGGTTTGATCTGAGGATAAGCGAGGATAGACAGAACTAATGCTATCAGCAACCCTCTTCAACTATTATCTTACAGAAATCTTAAGAGCTACTAATGTAAACCTTCAGAAGGGTGTTCCCATCTGTGGACAAAAAATTAGCCCTCTTTGCTTCGCTGATGATATTGACCTGATTGGAGCATTGCAAGAAGAGATGCAAAAATTGCTAAAAAGAGTGGTAGAACTAGAGAAGTTACGTTTAAAGAAATCACATGAAAAGACAGACAATGGTGACAAGTCTGCTGAAAAGGTGAAGATATCCCTACCTAAATCAGAGGAGGCACTGGAGTACATTAAACACTTCAAATACCTGAGTAGTATGATTCTTTAGGGACGCTAAACATCACTTAGAAACCCAGCACAGAACGGGACATGTCACTGCAGCTCTAGCAACACTCAACCTCATTTGGAGAAGCAAAGGTATTACCATGAAATGCAAAATGAAATTGTTGCCATCTGTTTTCTTCAGCATTTTGCTATATGCATGTGTGACACAGACACTGGGGAAACAGGACCTTAAGAGGCTTTCTGCCTTTGAATTGAATTGCTACAGGCAATTGCTGCATATTAGCTATACCTTGTATACCACTAATGAGCAGGTAATTGCCCCGGTTTACAGCATAACTTGAATGATATCTGTTATCATCAAGACAATCAGATGAAGAAAATTTGAGTTTACAGGACATGTGGGTCGGATGAGTGGAGGAAGACTGCTGAAGCAAGCTTTGCAGGAACTGGATCCAGGGGGCACTGGTGGCAAGTGTGGTTTGACAATGTGGCTAACTAGAAGGGATTCAGTATGGTGCACTGTGCAAGACTGCGTGAAGACTACAAGATGTGGAAGAAGGTTATTGGCCAATGACTCCGGTGTGTTGCATTTATTGTTTGTTGAGATGTGACAACAGTACTTTGCACTATGAGGATGATGACAATTATACATGTTTTCAGCTGAGGTAGGTGACAGTCAGTCTAAAGCAGTAGTGATAAATCAGTGGCTCATTAACACCAGAGCAAACACATCTGTGACTGTACCTACACACAAAAGTTGTACCACTTCAACTATATCAGTATAGTTTATACTAGTATAACTGCATCCATACTACGAGGGTTGTGCTGCTTATAGTTTAGAGGTACAACACCCATAGTATGGATGCAGTTATACCAGTATAAATGCATTTATACCCCTTACTGTATAAAAATAAGTATAATGGTATAAGCACATTTATACGAATATAAATGCATCCACGTTAAGGGGATTGTAGCACTTTATTCATACAAATTCATACCCCAACACTTATACTGATACAAAATATGGGTGTAGAGGCTTATATCTTTTATCCTGGGCAGTTCTCTTCTTCCGCGATTCTGTGTCCTACAGAATGTAGCTTTTCTTGCACAAGGAAATGAGCTTCTCATAATGGGGTTCATTCTTCTTTTATACTTATACACATCATTTACTTATTTGAGTCAGCATGTTCTGCAAGCGCATGTCTCTGTGTGACCTTTCAAGGCCAAATACAAATTTGATTATATACTTGTTGCAGGCAGCATTGATGCAGAACGGAAAAGGGCTTTAGTCCTGTTTGTCTCAATGCCTATCTATGCCACAAAGCAATTAGGTCAGAGGAACCAGTTAAATTCATGTATCCCTTGACATGGTTAAAATTCAGCTCTGCGGTGCAGTGCAGATGCAACGTAACAGTGTTTTAATCAGATCCTCAAACTGAGCTGAAGAACTACCCTGCCCAAGACTGCAGCACACTTCGAGCAACATTAGGTACTCTATACTCTATGACAGAACTGCATTTATCTGTATTGTAATTAGATCTTTTAATTCTAGAACGGACTGGCCCTAAGTTAAAATATCCAATTTTTAAAGTGATCACAATAAGAAGTTGGCTTACAGCATCATTAGACTCTTCAGCACTCCCAGTCAGGTCTTGAACTGAAGGTATGCTTATTCAAAGAAAAGTAGCGCCCAAATTCTAGCTTTTGCTGATATCCCTGTATTATGGTTCTCTAGGCATTTACAGAGGCCAGAAGACTGTCTTAAACCAAAGGTAGCATAGGGTTCTTCTGCCAAATTTATATTCCCTTTATCTTAAAGACCTCAGTGTATTGATGTGCAGGGACAGGAGGCAGAGACAAACAGGGAGGGGAGAGTGGAAGGTAGCCAGATCATGCTGTATTCTAGATATTCTAGCCTGCAGGATGGATCCATAGCAAGCTATAACTGCACAGCAGAAGTTAGGGTGACTTCTGAGGCTGGTCTAGTTTATGCTGAATGCTGCTCTGGCCTCTGGCCAACACCAAAGTCAAGCAGGCGGAAAAGTTAACTTATTCCCTGGGATGTGCTGAATTCAGCTTGATTGCTGCTCAGAATTGGGCCATTATTTCAGAATCTATAGGGAAAGGATAGAATCTGAGGAGAGAGTTTGCATTGCTGAATATTTGTAATTCAAGGCCTATTTCCAACTACTTTAAATCTCCAGAGTGAGAAACTAGGAAAATCAAATGCATGTTTCCTGCGAGACTGTGCCTCTCATCTACCAAGCTAGCCAAGACAGCACAGGTTTGAAGACCATAGCTTCTATAAACTATTCAAGAACAGGATTTGGGCAACCTTTGACATTGCATTAGCTGCAGTGGCACAGGAGCCAGCAAACAGAGCTGTAAACGGGACTTTCAGTGGGAGTTTGCAAGGGGAGTTTGTGTTGTGGTGCTCGTTGGGGGTTTGTTTTGCTGTGGGTGGTGGTGTTTTGGTTTGGTTTGGTTTGTGTTTCCCGGACTAACAGGACTTAGGTGAGAAGACTATGACAGATACAGAGGCAGCAGTGGTAGTGACCCAAGCATTGGAGGACACATTGAAGATGACTGGATGTAGAAGCTGCGGTATGTACATGATCCTGGAGGGGCTACCTGAAAAGAGTTTCGTCTGCATGAAGTGCCGCCTGATAGAGCTGATGGAAGAAAAGATCCGAGGATTGGCGATGCAGGTGGAAACTCTGGTCGAGTTTAGAAGGGGGTTCGAGCAGATGATGGAGCCAGGGCCGGCTCTAGGATTTTTGCTGCCCCAAACAAAAAAAATGTTGACCACCCCCCTTTTTCTTGTCCCCGCCCCCACCCTGCCCCAACTTCCCCCCCTTCCTAACTCCTTCCCCAAATCCCCGGCCCCACCTCCTCCCCCGGGCGTACTGCATTTCTCCCCCCGCCCCCATTGCTTCCTGCAGGTCCTCCTGCGACCCCCCACCACCACCACCCTAGCTCACCTCCACTCCGCCTGCTCCCCTGAACATGCCACCGCTCCGCTTCTCCCCCCTCCCTCTCAGGCACCTGAGAAGATTATTGCAGGAGTGGGTGGGTGAGATTCTGTGGCCTGCATTGTGCAGGAGGTCAGACTAGATGATCATAATGGTCCCTTCTGACCTTAAAGTCTATGAGTCTATGAGCTTAATGGGACTAAATCAGGGTGCCCAGATAATCTTCATCCAAGAATATTAAAGGAACTGGCACATGAAATTGCAAGCCCATTAGCAAGAATTTTTAATGAATCTGTAAACTCAGGGGTTGTACCGTATGACTGGAGAATTGCTAACATAGTTTCTATTTTTAAGAAAGGGGAAAAAGGTGATCCAGGCGTGTTAGTTTGAAATCTGTAGTATGCAAGGTCGTGGAAAAAATCTTGAAGGAGAAAGTAGTTAAGCACATTGAGGTCAATGGTAATTGGGACAAAATACAACATGATTTTACAAAAGGTAGATCGTGCCAAACCAACCTGATCTCCTTCTTTGAGAAGGTAACAGATTTTTTAGACAAAGGAAACACAGTGGATCTAATTTACCTTGATTTCAGTAAGGTTTCTAGCCATCAGAGGAGTGAAGTTCTGGAACAGCCTTCCAAGGGGAGTGGTGGGGGCAAAAGATATATCTGGCTTCAAGACTAAGCTTGACAAGTTTATGGAGGGGATGGTATGATGGATAGCCTAATTTTGGCAATTAATTGATCTTTGACTATTAGCGGTAAATATGCCCAATGGCCTGTGATGGGATGTTAGATGGGGTGGGATCTGAGTTACCGCAGAGAAGTTTTTCCTGGGTGTCTGGCTGGTGAGTCTTGCCCACATGCTCAGGGTTTAGCTGATTGCCATATTTGGGGTTGGGAAGGAATTTTCCTCCAGGGCAAATTGGCAGAGGCCCTGGGGGTTTTTCACCTTCCTCTGTAGCATGGGGCACGGGTCACTTGCTGGAGGATTCTCTGGATGATTCTCTGCACTTTGAAGTCTTTAAACCATGATTTGGTGACTTCAGTAGCTCAGACATAGGTTAGGGGTTTATTACAGGAGTGGGTGGGTGAGATTCTGTGGCCTGCGTTGTGCAGGAGGTCAGTCTAGATGATCATAATGGTCTGTTCTGACCTAAGTCTATGAGTCTATGTGCTGTGAATTCAATTTTTTTCTTTTTTCCCTATACTTTTTTCCCTGAAAAGTTCTTAATTGCTAGATTTTGCTTTCAGAGAGAATTTCCAACAATTTAAAAATGATCAATAGTGCTGTATATTTATGAGGTTGTGTGAAATTCAATAACTATTTATTTTTGCATGTTTCAGATGATAGTTTTCATGACCACTAAGTTGATTATAATCAAAAGGGGGGAAATATGGTTACTACAGTTTTGAAATGCATCACAAAAGTTTGCTGTAGCCAAATTTAAATATAGCAATAAAACTAAACCCCATTCCTGCCCCCCTCACAAACTGATTATTTTCTGAAGGCAGACAGAAGGGCACTGCCTAGCGGACCTTGTTATCAGCCTCTTAGAAAACATCAAAACTTAGACTCCAGCATGGTAATGATCCCTCTTCTATGGAAATCGTCTCATTACTGTCACTCTTTGCTGGCTCCCAGCCAGTTCAGGAAGTAACTTCATGAGTAGTTTACTAATAACTATACTGAAAAATGGAAGTTTCTATTTCTGAATACTACACATTCTGTTTCAGAACAATTATATGAAACCCAATACCCAAAAATCACTTTGCAAGAGTGATGGAATTGTGATATTAATAAAAAAGGAAATACATTCATTGCTGAGCTGAACCTCAAATACCTAATTTCATTGTGGCTAATAAGGAAGCTAGTTAAAAAAAGCACCCTGTAGGGCTTGGGCATTGGAAATCAGCCTGAGGGCCCTATTCTGCTGTCACTTATGCAGAGCAATAGCATGTCTTCAAAACTGCATACTTTACATGATTTAATTGTACCTCAAAAGAAATATTCTGCATTCAGGATAAAAAAGTGCTGGAAATCTGTTATACCAAAGAGAATGTGCATCCTAAAGATATGATAGGAATTGGTAAAAAATGAGGTATCACTGTTGACAAGAAGTAAATTAAACATATTTTCTTTCCAAAAAGAAAAAAAAAACCTTTTGTTTCTTACAAACACCCTTATGTTAGAACTTCCTGGATAAGTATTAAACCATTCACAATACAGAACCTTATAGTAACAGTAGTAGTACTATTTCTGGTGTCTGTGCCGCAGGTATAATATCCAAGAGGTTTAAATATCAAGAAATAAGTAGTTAGGATGAGTTCTAATATGAGGTATATCATTTGTTGGTATTTATCTTAAAAATCTATTACTTTTGCATATCTACATTTGATGAATTACCGGAATACCTTGCATTGCACCACTACTTATTATATCTCAGACTATAAGCAAGCCTTTTTTAACACTATGTTAAAGAAAATTATGAAGTTGGCTTTATAGACACTTATCACTAGAGCCCTACCAAATTCATGGCCAGGAAAAAACGCATCACAGACCATGAAATCTGGCCTGGCCCAGTGAAATCTGGTCTTGTGTGCTTTTACCCTATACAGATTTCACAGGGTAGACCAGCGTTTCTCAAATTGGGGGTCCTGACCCAAAAGGGAGTTGTGGGGGGGGTCACCAGGTTATTTTGCGGGGGGTTCTGGTATTGCCATCCTTACTTCTGCACTGCCTTTGGAGCTGGGCAGCTGGAGAGCAGCAGCTGTTGGCCGGAGAGTGCTCCACCAGCAGCAGCTCAGAAGTAAAGGTGGCAATGCCATGCCATGCCATCCTTACTTCTGCACTGCTGCCTTCAGTGCTGGGCTGCCAGAGAGTGCCAGCTGCTGACTGAGGGTCCGGCTGTGCAGGCAGCAGCACAGAAGTAAGGGTGGCAATACCACACCATGCCATCCCTACTTCTGCGCTGCCACTGGCAGCGGCTCTGCCTTCAGAGCTGGGCTCCCGGCCAGCAGCTGCCGCTCTTCAGCTACTCAGCTCTGAAGGCCTTACCGCTGCCAGCAGCAGTGCAGAAGTAGGGGCAGCAGTACCGCAAACCCCACCACCACCAACACAAGAAGCTTGTGACACCCACCACTCCTTTTTGAGTCAGGACCCCTACAATTACAAAACTGTGAAATTTCAGATTTAAATATCTAAAATCATAAAATTTATGATTTTTAAAATCCTATGACCATGAAATTGACCAAAATGGAATGTGAATTTGGTAGGGCCTACGTATCACCCAACTAAAAAAGTTTACATTGGCAATAGAAATGAGCTGCAATATATTCCCACATAATAAACTTTAAGATACGAGTACATATTGTCATTCAAGAACACCGGAAACCTAGGAAATGTAGACTTAAGATTGTATCTCTAAGACAAGGCCCCCAAACTATCTTCATTCTGCCCCCACACAGCTACCCTGAGGAAAAAGGGCTTATAGTGAAATTTAGTTGTAATCTAAACTATAGAGAAACTACCATCGCTATAATTTTACAGAAAAATGCCTTGCTTTATCAACTTTAGAATTTCAGGTTTTTCTGACTTTCAAAACACAATGATCTTTGCAGTAAACTAACTGAAGTGACATTAGTAAAGCCAAAATGACTACCTGCATGGGTAACTGCTCACTGAGATGAGTTAAGCCCCTTAGACCATTTAGTTTATGTCCAACACAAGGTGACATTGCTTCTATGAACACTGTGCTTCCTAATGACTCAATAAAATTTTTGAAAATACGACAGGTATCCTGCCTTCAAAAGATTAGTATCTGAGCAATGAGACACTATAGAAAAACAGATCAGCTTTAAATGTGCAATCTTTCACCTACTTCTTATAATAATAAATAACTGTTTGGTTTTACACATTGCAAACCATTGACATCAGAGGAATTAGATTTTGATTTGTGTTAGCAAATGACCAATTTGAGCATAAAGTACATATCAAGATGTAAGGTAATTGTTTATTGATGGAGAATCATTGAACTAAGTCTTTCAAAGTTACAACAACAGACCTTTAACCATTCCCTTAATATTTTTTAAAATATTACGACTAATAATAGTGTGCTAGATTCTGTCACCCGTACCCACCCTGATTAACACTTATTTCCATAGCTAATTCCACTGAGGCTTTGACCCTGCGCTGAGCTCCAGACAGGCAGACTTGTACCCACACAGAACCCACTGACCTCAGAGTTTCTTATACCTTCACAAAACATCTGGTACAACCCACTGACAAAGACAGGATACTGTAATACATGATCCTCTGTGACAGATCCTATGTTGAAGTGAGGCTTTTCCTACCCTGCGGACATTAAAGATCCCATTGTGCCTTTTGAAAGAGTCTAAGGGCTTGTCTACATTTCAAATGCTACAGCGGCACATCTGCAATGCTGCTGTTGCACCGCTGTAGTTCTTTGGAACTGACATTGGGAGTTCTCCTAGGTAATCCACCTCCTTGACAGGTGGTAGCTAGGTCTACAAAAGTATTCTTCCATTTACCTAGAGCTGTCTGGTAGGCCTGTCAAGCAATTAAAAAAATTAATCGTGGTTAATAGTGCAATTAATCACACTGTTAAACAATAACAGAATACCATTTATTTAAATATTTTGGATGTTTTTTACATTTTCAAATAGATTGATTTCAATTACAACACAGAATACAAAGTTTACAGTGCTCACTTTATATTTATTTTTGATTACAAGTATTTGCACTGTAAAAAAAAGAAATTTTATTTTTCAATTCACCTAATGCAAGTACTGTAGTACAATCTCTTTATTGTGAAAGTTGAACTTACAAATGTAGAATTATGTACAAAAAAAACCGCATTCAAAAATAAAACAATGTACAATTTTAGAGCCTGCAAGTCCACTCAGTCCTACTTCTTGTTCAGTCTATCTCTCAGACAAACAAGTTTGTTTACATTTGCAGGAGTTAATGCTGCCTGATTCTTGTTTACAATGTTACCTGAAAGTGAGAACAGGTGTTCTCATGGCACTGTTGTAGCCGGCGTCTCAAGATATTTACGTATCAGATGCACTAAAGATTCATATGTCCCTTCATGCTTCAACCACGAAACCAGGGGACATGCCTCCATGCTGATGATGGGTTCTCCTCGATAACAATCCAAAGCAGTGTGGACTGACACACATTCACTTTCATTATTTGAGTCAGATGCCACCAGCAGAAGGTTGATTTTCATTTTTGGTGGTTCGGGTTCTGTAGTTTCTGCATCGGAGTGTTGCTCTTTTAAGACATCTGAAAGCAAGCTCCACACCTCATCCCTCTCAGATTTTGGAAGACACTTCAGATTCTTAAACCTTGGGTCGAGTGCTGTTGCTATCTTTAGAAATCTCACATTGGTATCTTTGCGTTTTGTCAAATCTTCAGTGAAAGTGTTCTTAAAATGAACAACATGTGCTGGGTTATCATCCGAGATTGCTAGAACATGAAATATATGGCAGAATGCAGGTAAAACAGCAGGGGACATACAGTTCACCCCCAAGGAGTTCAGTCACAAATTTAGTTAATGCATTATTTTTTTAACAAGCATCATAAGTATGGAAGCATGTCCTCTGGAATGGTGGCCAAAGCATGAAGGGGCATATGAATGTTTAGAATATCTGGCACGTAAATACCTTGCAATGCTGGCTACAAAACTGCCCTGTGAACATCTGTTCTTACTTTCAGTTGACACTGTAAATAAGAAGCGGACAGCATTATCTTCCATAAATGTAAACAAACTTGTTTGTCTTAGCGATTGGCTTAACAAGAAGTAGGACTGAGTGGCCTTGTAGGCTCTGAAGTCTTACATTGTTTTGTTTTTGAGTGCAGTTATGTAAAAAAGAAGTATCTACATTTGTAAGTTGTATTTTCATGACAAAGAGATTGCACTACAGTACTTGTATGAGGTGAATTGAAAAATACTATTTCTTTTATCATTTTTGCAGTGCATATGTTTGTAATAAAAATAATATACACTTTGATTTCAATTACAACACAGAATACAATATATATGAAAATGTAGAAAAACATCCAAAATATTTCATACATTTCAATTGGTATTCTATTGTTTAACAGTGGGATTAAAATGGCAATTAATCGCGATTACTTTTTTTGAGTTAATTGCGTGAGTTAACTGCGATTAATCGAGAGCCCTACTGTCTACACCAGTGGGTAGGTCAGCTTAAACTACATTGCTCAGGGGCTGTGGATTTTTCACATCCCTGAGTGATATACTTGGGTTGACCTAACTTTTAGTGTAGACCCAGGTCTGAGTCTTAACCATGCATTTTATCCCGGCTAAACCCTCCCATAAATTAATGGTAGGCAGACCTCTAAAGGAAAAGAGTTCAAATACAGATAGCTACTAAACATTTTTGAGATGTATCTGAACCTTTTGAAAGGTCGTTGCAACTCTCCCTCCCCACCACAGCATCCCACTACCTGGTGAGGTCTTCTGCAGCAGGTAGCTATAGTAGACTGCTAATCCCCTATAGCATCTTCCGTGGCAGCTTGGTGGATCTATTTTTCCCTTTCTGGTATCTTCAGACGAAAGCTTTGTGGGCCTACTGCTGCACCTTCTTCCAAGCCAATCTGGGGACACCAAGAAATGCCACAATAACTGCCTCTTTCACAGCACTTTGGTGGTTCCACTTTGGCTGGAAATTAAAAGAGGAAAAAAAATAAGGGTTATTCCAACATTACTTCCAGAAATGTTTGGTTTGAGTTTAGCTTTTAGAAGATGTGAGGAGTAGAATGGAGTGTTAGCTAATTTAACTACAGATAGACTAAGAAAAATAATCACCATTGCATTTAAAGTGGTGATGTGTTCCACCTCTAAAAGGCTACACTTTGTTGTCCGAAAAGTGAATTTGCAAGCACTTTGTGATTCTGCATGCTTGATAGGAGTTATATAATACAAATTTCAACTGTTCACTTTTAAAAAGACAATGTTGAAATTAGTAGATCTAAAGTTTGACATTTCAATTGTTTTGTGTGCTTGGAAATGCTGCATAAGTCACTGCACTTCTTAAAGTGTTTTAATGCTTTTAATAAATAAATCGTTAATTCACAACCCTGTGATAACAAACCAGCGTGTTCACAGCAGAAGGAATACTTTTTAGAAGAAAGTCATTTTAAGTTTATAAGGCTCATGTTCTTCCCTTCACTATACCGTGCAAAAGGGAGGAAAACATAGAAAAGCAAGGTTAATTAGTCCCTTAGGTCTGCGAGTCCCATTAGATAAGTATGGTGGTCAGAGGGTGCAGAACCAGCCTTGTAGCCATTAGCAATGGTGCATCTGAAGTTGTGCTGCCATTGTTGGAGGGGACTTAGTGCATAGAACAAAGGTTCTCAATGTAGGTATGTTTGGGGAATTGTCCAAGGTAGAGACTTATTTGGGTCTCTGACTCTGCACCTTTTTTCCCCATAGCTCCATCTTGTTCTTGCCTGTAGACCTGGTTCTGAAGACAAGAATGAACCATCTTGTGGTTGCCCTGACCTGGTTGTGAAGACAAAAATGCAGCCAAATGGCTGTACATTTAATCCAACAGTGTTGCATAGGATTTATTTGTTTGTTTTGTTTTTGTTTTTACAAGAGGTGGTCAGAGGGAGCGCAGGGTTATATAAAAATACTGTCTTTTAATAGTGTTATCTTTTTAAAAATCAGATAAAAACACTAAAATGACTTCTATATATAAATCAAGAGGTATTTATACAAAAGGAAAATGTGGCAGGTAAAAGTCAAAGACTTCAGTTTCCATGGTCTGGGTCTCTTCTTCAGAAATATCTACACTGAAATTACTTCTTCCATGTGAATGGCTGGCCTGAGGGATGTCCTGGAGTGCTAAAGACACTGCTGAAATCAACATAATTACCCTACATTTTGGGTCTCTTTAAAATCAAACTGGATACATGTTATGGATTTGAAAGGCGGGCTGAGGTGCAATTTTATGGAAACAGAGCTAGAACTCTTAACTAACAGCCACTCCAAATCAGAATTTTCTCCCATTCCAGACTGAGAAAAAAGGTACACACTGTACAGCAAGTGGAAGAAAGAAAAGAAAACATAATATAACTCAGTGATGCCATGTGGTATTGCCTATTCAAACAAATTAATCTGCAGATTCTTTATCTGTTGTAAGTATTGACTTCCTATCTGGGCTAACAAAAGTATTGAGACTGTAGTAGAGACAGATACAGGAAATTATATCTAATGGTCCTTGACTGAAACATTAGTCTGTGCATGGATGTTAGTGTTTCTCAGGAACATTTTGTTTAAGATCAGTTTGTCGTAGTGCAAAAAAAAAAAGTTTCTTTCTAGATCTGAATTTGCTAATTCAGATGTGGATACTTCCTGCTCTGTCTTCAACTGCTCTGAATAGTACAGACAGAATATTAATTAGGGACCAGGCAGGGCTTAATGGAGGAACAAGCCACAAACAAGAACAAATGGTGACACTATACTGCTCCCCATGTTTGCAAAAATGCTTTGGGATGAAAGTGTGTGTGGGGGAAATATACAACACTTTTCATCCATAGATCTCAAAGTGTTTTGCAATGAAGGTTAAATATCATCCCCATTTTACAGATGAGGAAACAGAAGCACAGAGAGGTGAAGTATTGTCCCAATGTCATACAAGAAGTCTGTGGCAGGCTCGAACATAGAACCCTTCTCTCCTGACTTTGGTATACTAGACTATGCTGCCGCTCCTTTAGAAGATTTTAAAAGTACAATACTACTTTGTATACTGACCAATTGGAGTAATGACTGCTGTTTTCTTAATTGATCAAATTCTTAACTATCCCAAAATACTGAAAATCCAAAATGTTACATTAATAAAGAGTTAGATATATCTTGCACTGTCTGCTTTAAAATACTTGGATTCTTACATAACCAGGGTTTATTCTGATTAGCCTTCACTATAAAACTTGGGATACTTTTTCTTAGGGCAGGATGATAAGCAGCCAAAAATCCAGGATAAAAATTAGTATGCCTAATCTTAGATAAGTACGGGTGCACTATAGTCAACATTTCATAAAGAAGCACGTCTGTATTTTACTGGCTTAACTGAAGAATCTGCTATAAACATTAGAAAGTATTTTTTCCCTTTACTGTAGGAAAAATGGAAGCTAGAATCATGCTTCTGATGTAACAGAATGTGAGACCTTTATTAATTTTCTGTTTGCCAAATGGACCATAATTAATGTCTCAATCTTCTTAGAGGAACTTTATCTCTTTGGTTCAAACAATAAAATTTCTTAGAAATTCCCTCATATGTGTTAGGGTGAATGGTTTCAGGTGTTTGCAGAGCAAATCAAAAGTCACTCTCTAAGTATCCTACTGAGATCATGGATTTTCTGATAAAGAGCATGTGATCAGAATTGAATCTGCCAGTGGGGATCTGTCTCTTCTCTTCTGCGGTATGCCTGTTACTTGAGGTAGATTTTAAGTCAGTGGCTTGAAGACTATTGAAGTATTAAAAGAATTACTTTTTTTGTCTTTTCTTTCTATATTTTTGCACTAACGGGTCTAGTGCTGATCTGACATCAATTTTATTGGCTTCAGTTGAGTTATTCCTGATTTACAAGAACATAAGTGAGAGCAGAACTAGTTCTATAATTAGAAACAAAAGAAATTCTGTTCCTTAATATCCGAATGAATAGGTAAATTATCTCACTGTATGGCATGTCACTCTGAAAATATAAAATGAAATTTCTGATTCCACTGGATTGCAAAAAAATGCCTCTCTTGTTGAATACCTGGCTTGGACATGAACAGCAGAGAGAGTATTTTTCTATAACAATTACTTTTTTTTTTTACCAGTGCATCTACTAATATGCTCTCTCTTTATATGGGAAACTAACATGGGAAGTAAGAATAAGGCAATGTTTATCTTTGATTATTTCTATCTTTTCAGTTTAACAGAGACTAGATTTAACATGTGGCTGAACTCATCCAGGGCATAACTCTGTAAATTTCTGAACAATAGACACATCTATGGAAAAGTTGTCAGTCAAATGGTTGAAGAACTATTTATGCTGATCATCTACTAGTGCAACTATGTTTCTCTAGGATACGAATCAATCTATTTTTGAAGATACAGCTAAACTTTGTTTTAAAAAAATCATCTATAGACCAACACTACAACTTTCTTTGACTGGACAATTACTGATTCTTTTAAAGATTATTACAAAACCCCAAAAAAGTGAAAAATATATACATTATAAAACTGGCTGCAAATGAGAAAATACAAGTTTAAACACCAGTCCTACATGTACATTTCTTAATAGGAAAGACACATGCCCTAAAAATTTTTTTAGATGTTATCAGGACAACTGAGATCTGCAAAAGTCACTTTTTTCCTAAGGCTACAATGACTTTTATTATAAAAATGGCAGTTTTCATAATGTTGATTCATCATCATGCTCAGCCTGATTTTGTCTATAGGTCTCTTTAAGCAGGCAATTCTGGTTGATTTTCTGATTGAGGAAACATGATATTAATATGGTTAGCTAAACAATCTTACTAACTTGACATAGGCCCCAATCTTCAATGGATTACTCACAGTAACGTTAAGTGCATGGGGTGGGATTGAAACCAATGGGAGTAAAGTGGCTAAATAGCTGTATGAATCCCACCCATGATGTTTGCAGAATTAGGACCTTCGTTATATATTGATCTTAAATGTAAGGCCAACATTTTCAAACTCGAAAGTGATAGAGCAATCTATTAAAGAGCATGTAAACCTCAGAAATAGGTCTATAAAATAATTAAGGTAATTAATGTGTAAAACCGCTTTAATCTCAAGGAAAGATTAGAAAACAGAAACCAACTGCAGGGTTAGTTTCTTCTTTCACCTTATTAATTATCCTTATCTTACAAGAATAGAGACTCTCATATATTTACCTTCATGTGATGAGTTGGTGGAACTTTCTTGGCACTGGAAGAAGCTAAAGTTTAGTGTTTGCCGAGACACTCCATTTTAGGTCAGGTAAAGACAGGGCTGGCTCTAGCTTTTTTGCTGCCCCAAGCTGGGAAAAAAAAAAAAAAGCTGCGGCCGGAGCTGCTGAAGCCAAAAAAAAAAATATGGCCCTTGTAATGTGCCGCCCCAGGAATAGCCAGAATGCCGCACCTTCAAATGTGCTGCCCCAAGCACCTGCTTCCTTTGCTGGTGCCTGGAGCTGCCCTGGGGTAAAGATAAGCTAGAACCTACTGAGGTGGGGCTAAGAGGTGAGGCACTCATTCCAGTTTAGTTAGAAACCTGCTTTAGTGCTGTAGAGTTCATTCCAGTTTGGGAGCTCAGTTTAGTCAGAAGACTGTGCTAGCCATAAGGAACTCTCTCTAGTCGGGGAGTTTAGGACTGCTTAGAAACTCACTCCAATCTGAGAACATAGGTTCTGTATAAGTTGGAAGCTTGCCCTCCCAACTTGGGAGTCTCATTCAGTGCAGGAGCTTGCTCTAGTTTTTGGAGCTTACTGAAAGATGGTAGACATCAGTAAAGGATTTGTTAGAATCCTTTTTGTCCTCTGAGGGGTGAGGGAAAAAGCAACTCTTATGGGAAGCGGCTACTGGAATACAGTAATTTAGTATTACTAAACTATCAGATCTTAAGTATTTTTTAAATATTCTATAATAACAAACTCCTGACTTTTTGCTCGTTTCCTCTTTATTGCTATTATGAGCCTAATTCACAACTCACATGCTCCAAGCATAATCTCAATCCATATGTAAGCACCTAAATAAGTGCCCTGATATTCAGAGGTGCAGAGTACTTCCAACTCCAGCTGGACTTCCATGGAAGTAGCAATTCAGGGGTAAGCAAACTATGGCCTGTGGGCCGGATCTGGCCCGTCAGCCGTTTTAAGATGGTCCTCAAGCTGCTGTTGGGGAGCGTTGTCTGGGGCTTGCCCCGCTCCAGCACTCCAGCCGGGGAGCAGGGTCGGGGGCCGCTCCATGCCTGGCCCACCTCCAGCTCGTATGTGCTCCAATGGCCCCGCTCCAATGGCCCCCTCCGGTGCTCCAACAGGAGCTGCAGGGTGGTGCCTGCAGACGGAGAAGCATGCAGAGCTGCCTGGCCGCACCTCTGCATAGGAGCTGGAGAAGGGACATGCCGCTGATTCCGGGAGCTGCTCGAGGTAAGCACCACCTGGGGCCTGCACCCCATAGCCTCTCCCCATGCCCCAACCCCCTTCCCCAGCCCTGATCCTCCTCCCGCCTTCCAAACCCCTCGATCCCAGCCTGGAGCATCCTCCTACACACCAAACCCCTCATCCCCAGCCCCACCCCGGAGCCCACACCCAGAGACCTCACCCCCTCCCGCACCCCAGTCCCAGTTTTGTGACCATTCATGACCCGCCATACAATTTCTATTCCCAGATGTGGTCCTCGGGTTTCATCCATTTAGAATGTAAATGGTACAATAACCTGATCAGGAATAAGGGAAAGTTACCAAAACAGTCAGATTCACACTCTAACAAAGGTACAGATGATAAAAATATGCAAAAGTTTCCAATTCTTGGCTTATAAAGTACAGATAAAAATATAAATATACATACCTCAATATTCAGACCTGGTCTGCGGTAACTCTGATTATATTTAAGTACTGGAAATATGGGAATTCGTAGAAGTGGGGAGTCTTGTACTTATCTGCATGCAAAAATCCAGAATGATTTTCCAGTTCATAGTTGTTTGTATATACACTAATTTACTTTACCTATGTTTTGCCAAAAGAAATTGAGATGAGCTTTCCTAGCAATTAAACACAAAACTTTGAAGGCCAGATCCTCAGCTGGTTTAATTTGGCATGCCTTATTAAATCAGTTGAGGTTAGGGCATTGAGTATTTTAAGTCATTACAAACAGGTGCATCTGATACAGTCAATCCCAAAGTACTCACATATTTAGGGATGTCTTGTCTTTCTCACTGTGCATTGGACTAATGCTTTTGAAAGCCATATATACACATAAGCACACCTCTCTGTACTCATAGTGATCCATAAAGAAAATACATCTGTTTTATAGTCTGATTTACTAAACTATTTCTGGGTTGTTTTTGAATTGCAAGTGAAGACAACTATAATTTGAATACCGTAACACATTTTTATTTTTACTTTTAAGGGTCAGTAGAACAGTTTTAGTTGAAAAATGCTGTGTCAAAATGTTGAATGAAACTGGAACACAAAAGTTATCTTAATTCCAATAAATGAAACAATTTAGCAATGATTTTCTTACTGAGGGGATTGAATTTTACTTAATTCTTTTAAATGTCCGACCATAGAGTTGGACCTGGTAACCTTAACTTAGAAGACAAGTGGATCTGAATCAAGACCTTGGAGCTCGACTTCTCATGGATTTTTATTTACAAGATATAAATAAGTATAACGCAAAAGTGAGTACTAGGCACAATTCTGCTTTGTATGCTATTAGTGATGTCAGTGGGAGCTACTTCTATGCATCCGGGCCTGAATTTGGCTCTTAACACGCTTATTGAAGTTACATGATGGAAATATTTTCACTGTGATATGACACACATTTTGGAAATGTTGCCAGTTGCATAAGGGTTAACAAGCACATGTGCCAAAACAAACAAAAAACAGGTTTGAGAAAGAAAAGGTAAAAAGAAATAGCCCAAAAAGCAAGTTACACAGATTCACCACTTTTTTGGAAAACTTCAATTTGTAAGTCAAAACAGCCCTTGAGCAACTTTAAACTTCCATAGCCAGCAATTATGCAGCAGATCAGTCATTGACCTTGGCAGTATTACAGGAGTCACATTTTTACACATACTTTCTCTTGAATAATTTCTTTAACCTATAAGGCATAAACAGGTTTTCCTTACACATGTAGGACATTGGATTCCACCCCAAAAGCAGCTCAACTCTTACCATAATATCAGCTTCTCACCTGCAGCAGGTACACGTGCCCAAGGGAAGGGGGAATGAAACCCGGACAGGGTCAATCCTTGTCTATCTTTCTTATGTAACCCTTCTGCCAGGACGAGTTGACAGCAGCAAGGGCCAGGTTCAGTACATAGGGGTTCCCTTCTCAACAATGCAATGCAAAACTGGCTCAAGCCCCCACCCAGTAACCTGGGAAAATCTTATACACACCCCTGGGCGCCTCAAAGAGGCAATACTTCCCCTCTCGCAAGCACCGAGCCTCAGTGTAACAGAAATCTTTAATAGCAGCAGGTAAATGACACCAGCCTTAAATTGGGAAAACACCGCAACTAGGATCCATAAGCCAAACTGTGAGCAAGACCCACCACAGCCAATTGGGCCATGCCCTGTCCCTTGGGTTCTTGAGTCCAGCAACCCAAAAGTCACCCAAAGTCCCCAAAAGTCCAAGAACCCAAAAGTCCAGTCCCACAGTTCAAAAGTTCATCTGCAGGGTGCTACACGCCACCCGCCTGGGCAGCAATGGGAAAAGGGGGGGTAAGGGGCACCTTACGTGGCGTGAAGATGATTGCCTCACCCCTCCGTGGGGCTTCGCTCTGCTCCGCCAGCCGTCTCACAGGCCGCTCTGCTCCGCCAGCTGTCCCGCAAGCCACTACAGCTGTCTCCACAAACTGCTCCGCTCCGCCGGCAGCGCCGCTCCGACCGTCCCCACGAACTGCTCCGCTCCGCCGGCAGCGCCGCTCCGACCGTCCCCACGAACTGCTCCGCTCTGCCGCCAGCGCCGCTCCGACCGTCCCCACGAACTGCTCTGCTCTGCCGGCAGCGCCACACCATCAGCTGTCTTGCCAACTGCTCCACCAGCCACTCAGCAATTTATCTTCAGGCTCCCCCACTACTTAACACAGTGCTCAGTGATTTCAGCTCAGTGATTTCAGCTCATAATACTTTTAGCTCTTTAGTGATTTCAGCTTGTAGTTTAGGGGAGCCCTAGTGCTTATTTGTACTATTAGCCCAGAGTGATTTCAATTCAGCAGCCTGAAACCAGACTCTCAAGGATCTCAACATTAGCTCTGATATTCCAGAGTGGAGAGAGGCAGAGACGCTGCAATTGGTGTCTCAGACCCTCACAGGGGGCCTACACCACCAACTATTAATACCTGTCCCCAGCCTCTCTTAATTCACTGGGCTTTGGAACCCATGTCCCTTGCCTGGCGAGTGCTGTTTAGTTAATGGCAAGTTCCCCTTTAACATGACAAAAGGCCAAGTACAGTTCCACTGTCCATGATTTACATAAGCAGTATAACAACAGTTTATTCTTCCTGCCCCAATAACAGAAATTCCTGCCCCAATACAGAAAACTGGGGATCCTACAGCAGCCCAAAATGCCCATTTGGGCCACTATGGTTCGTACCAGGCAGGGTGGGTGTGCCTATGCAAATTGGATCAGCCCCTGGAGTGCTTTGCCATGACTCACCACCAGATGTCAGGGTGGAGCTCATCCTGACTCTGCTTACACTTAAAAGCCAGAACTGTCCAGGGAAGTGGCCCCCTTTTGGCCCAAACAACTCTACTCTATACTCCAGCAGCCATGTCAGTTTAGGAAAGGGGAGGAGCCAGCCAGATAACCTCAGCAAAAGCAGACTCTATAACAAGGACATTCAGACACTGATGGTGTCATCAAACTAATTTTTCACTTTTTACGCTGCACAGTCTCTCCCCTTTGCTGATTGTGCAAGCATAAACAGCCAGTCATTTCACATCAGTCTCAGCCCACCTGCCTCACCTCCTCCAACTTTAATGTCAACTCCTTTTTGCTTCCTCAAATCACTCTCTCCCATATACCACCACCACCCTAAAAACTCACACTACTACTAAACAAAAAATTATGGAAGTTACATAATGTTTATAAACCATCATATTGTTCACATTCCTTGGATATTATAACCTTTCCCCCCCTCATCCTTTATCTAGCTAGATTGTAAGCTCTTCAGGGCAGAAACTGGCTACTGTTCTGTTTGTATAGTGTCTAGGACAGCAGAGACCTGTTTTCATTTGGTCTCTAGGCACTAGTGTAATACAAACAATAAATAATATTTATTGTAGACAGTGATGGAATATAGAGGACCTTCAAGACTCAGTGTGGGGAAACTCCTTATCCTGGAAGCACCCTGTCCCAGTTTCTTTAATTTGGCAAACCTCCACCATCTGTATAAACAATACTGGGATATTTTCGTGTCACTGGCAGTTTCACATTTGTTAAGGCTGAAGGTCCAGAAGTCAGGAGACTTTACACAAATGATTCAATACCCCCACTTTGTACATTTGATGTATTTGCATTATTTTTATTTTAGAAGTAGATTTTATTTTCTACTCCTGGTCCCTCAACACAGTGCCGCTGCTGCTGTGATAAGCATATTGTATTTTACTAGACATTTGAGTTGGTAGCCATAAGTCATAGAGAAACTGAAGCATAATGACATTGTGAAGAGAAACAGTTGGATTTATAATTTTTAAAATCATAGGCCTGCTCTATGCATAAAGTTGTACTAATAACACTAAAGGTATGATTTTATACTCAAGTTAAATCAATGTAACTTTTGTGCACTGTCTCTCTTATACCCAATTTTTAAAACATTTATCATTTTAGCTGCACCTGTAAGCATACAGACATAAGTTGAACCAATATAGCCAGTTTCAAAAGATATGAGAGTCCACCCACAAAAGTTGCACTAATTTAATTAAACTGATTTAATTTTAACCAGTACAGATTCTGTGTGTGGATAAGCCCTTATTCAATGACAGCCTAATGAGGGCCTCCCCGGTGCCTTTAGAAACAGCAGTAGATACCGAGGAAGGAAAGGCCAGAGAACGTGGTGGCTCAAGAGAAGAGAGGGGAAATTATTATTATGGCAGCATCGCCTGGAAACGAATCACAGCCAGGGCCCCATCATGCTAGGCACAGAACAAACCACAAAGCAATAAGCAGTCCCTGCCCTGAAACCCCCAGTCTCACCCACACCAAGGAAAATCCCATGTTGACTCCACTAATACAGTTACCAGCCCCAGGCAGGAGGAGCCCTGAGGCAGCTGGTGCCTTTGGGGATGTCTGTTTCTTGGGGGAGGGGAGAGGAAGGCCTGTTTCAGCCCCAGCTCCCCAACAGCAGGGGGGGGGGGGGTCATGGAGGGAGGCTGGCCATTCCCCTCTGGCACCACCCCTCTCCCTACATTCTAAGCTGCACTTTTGAAAGCCCCCACCCCGCCCAAATACAAAGAAGGGAAGGTCCCTCCACCGGCTCTCTCCCAGCTAAGGTCTAACAGGAAGTGGCAGGGAGACATTCTAACCACACTCTTCTAGTTTCCTGGTCACAGCAAGGTTGCTCTGGCCAGTGACCATAGAGCTGGAGCCATGGCGATCAGCAGTTTTTGTGGGTAGAAGGTCTTGCTTCTACTTCCTGCCCTAAGTCTTCCTGTGGGACTTCTAGTGCCCCCTGGGAGCCTGTGAGAGAAATTGCAAAATGGGAGTCCCCAGGATGAAAGGAGAGCCCGAAGGGCTCTGCTGGGGCCTAGAGAGTCCCCCACTGCTCTGGCAGGATGGGCTTGTGACAGCACTGGACTGAGTCTCGGGGTATATGCTCGCACTGTGCCGCAGCCTCCCTGTGTGACATGGAGTAAGTCACTTGGCCTCTCTGCCTCAGTCCCTAAAATGGAGCTAATAATAATCATTCCTTCCCCCTTCCCTTTGCTGGTAAGCTCTTCACAGCAGGGGTGGTCTCTCCTTGGGTGTTAGTACATAGCCTAGCCTTCAGTGCAGCTGGGTGGGTGACACTCCTGTAGTACAACTAATAACAATGAAGAGCAAGTGGCTCGGAGTCCCTCCTTTCCTTGCTTGCTTTTACCTCCTAGATAGCTGCTAATGGCATGAAAACATCCTGGCCTTGTTTGTGTGGAAACAATATGATTCTTCTGGCCCTAGACATTTCTATTGGGGTTTATCCGCACAAAATGTGGAACTTAAATAGCTAAATTGGTTGTAATTTGTACTTTCTTATTTTGGAGCATGTCTCTCTGTGGAGTAAGAGTGCCCTATTTCTTAATTCTTAAATAGTTTATTATTTTCTTAAGTCCTTTAATTTAAGTTATATTGAAATAAGGGCATTCTTATTCAGAAACACCTGTTAAGATGAAGCTGGCAGCATCAGTCTGGGTCAAATTTTGTGCAGAAATTCTATCACATGTCATAAATCCCAATGGCACCAGACTTCTAAGGGTACTGTGAAAGAACTTATTCAGAGTGAATAGAAAGGAATTGCCTGGTGCATTGCATTTCTTATTAAGCTAATAGGAATTTTTCCATGTTGGGTCAGTAAGTAGTACACTGTGCATGATACATTTTAATGTAATCCTGTATCATATTGTAATTTGAGAATCTACCACTGACGATGACTCCACATCATTGTTATGGTGTATTTATTGATATCACAGCCTGGCCATGATTTTGTGCTGCTAAGAGACGCTTCAAACACTGCTGTATCCGATGGGCAACATGCCAACGTCTTTGGATGAGGTATATTAATCTTTCTTTGAGTAAATATAGGAGAACAAGCTACTTCTCTCAGGAAGGCTGTCTGAGCCTTCCTGAGAGCAAGAATAAATTTGGGAAAAACAGAAGTACAAAACTGTCACTAGTATCTAATAAAATTAAGTGGCCTATTCGATTTCTGTTCTCCCCTTGATCTGTGAATGCAAGCACTAGTCTTGTGTATCAAGGAAAGAACAGTCCTCTACCTGTGGAGTTTCACAATCATGTATTCACACAACGTGCTGCGTTTCTTGAATAATACATTATCTTTCTTTCCAGAGGCTCACTACATCCTTATCAGAATCCTTGTCATGCCCTCATTTGTATCCATTTTACACTTCTCCTCCATCTTTCCCCTGAGACTCCACCTTCTGGTCATTTTCAATCTAGCCAAGGAGAACAGTGAGAGGTCCCTTTGGAGTCTCTTTATGTCTTGATAATGTGAGGGGAACAAGGCTTTTACTGAATATGTTTCTGAGTACTTGTGTGTTCTTGTTAGAAGGAGGGAGGGGTACAATGACACAGGAGAAGAAAAAGGGTTAGCCAGCTCCCTGCAAAGCCAGGGAGAAAAAAATTCAGCACACCCTGAGGGCTATGTGCAAATTATCATTCATGGAGGGAGGAGCAGACCGCTGGATCTCATTAAGGAAATATGTTGTGGACTCTGAGACGGGCTTTTGCAGATAGGGGGAATTTCTTGTGGCCCGGCCTCTAGTTAGAGAGGAGCTGTTTCTGTGGCCCAGATGACTACAGAACAGGACTGTTGAACTCTGCACCAAAAGGACAAGGGCTGCTTATTGTAAAGGGAGAATTCTTAGGTCGGTGCTGTATCAGCAGAGAGAAACTGAGGCATGACTGTGCTCAAATGATGAATGAGATAAGTGTTATTTAACAGCCTGATAGTAAGTGCTTGCAAGATTGATCTACTAAAGTCAATAGTAATGTTTAAGCACCTATGAGTGGGATTAACTTCTTAGAGAATTGAGCTCTAACGTTGCTTAACTCTGTACCCCATGTATTTTATTCTTTACTTTATATTCCTTATAATATAGAATACGTTTTCAACATGACTAAGAGCCGTAACAAACTCTGGAGATACTAAATGAGTAATATGAGCAGGTCTTTATATGCTTTGTGATCACTTAAGTTTATATGCATCAAGTCCTTTTTAAATGTCTTCTGGTGTTTGTGTTTTGTATCAGAATTTTATGTTTCTCTTTTGCAGTTAATACCAGGGTAGCAAAAAATAGTTTTGTTTTGTTTGTTGTTGTTTTTGAAGAAGCGATAAACCAGAAGACAACAGAACTAAACACTAGCAAAAAGATACCAAGGAAAGTCATTATTGCCCTTTGCTTTCAATAGCAGTTAGTAGATCCATTCTCAGAGGCTCAGATAACAGTTCTGCTTTTCAAGGGGCTTTAACGTGAAGAAGAGCTAGAAAATAATTTGAGGTCTCCAACAGATTCCAATACTTCTGGCTACCTCCTAACAGATCATCAAGGAGAACCATATTTGTGCCTTTTAGTGTGACTAAGAAATGCTGAATTCAGAGAAGCAAAACCGTAGTTGGCAATGCAAAAAAGGGCAGATCAAGAATAGACTTAACTTGGATCTCTAAAGTACTAGTGTTTACTGTTCTTATGTTTAATATTCAAACGCTCTTTCTGGAGGATCCATCCTAAAGAATGTTTCCTCAAGAGTAGAACTTGCTGCTGCGTAAACTATTAGTTATTAATATTTTCTGCACATTAATGCAACATCTTCTCAAAGCCCCAGATCTCATGACAATTTATTATTGCCAAGCTCATTTCAGTCCAGATAAAACATACATGCCAAGCCCTTTGTTTGAGAACATGCTAACTTTTGGGATCTGGTCTTCTCTCCTGTGAAAACTCTTGCTTTTGTAAGAGTTTAACTTGGTTAGCAGAACAGTTATACTAAAGATTTTTGGCAAGTCAGTTCCTAATAAAACTTTATTTTCCTACAGTATGCTTGGGAAGACTCTCCTCTTCATACACTGAAAGGCTCTCACTAGCCAATGGCTATTTAAAAAAAAAAGTGAATTATAGTTCCTCAGTGACTGTGGCTCTACTGTTTTGGGATTGTGATTATATTTATATTATTGTAACCTTGATTAAAACTCTGATTTAGATATATATTTAGTGTTAAAGGGATTCCTTTTTAAAGCATAGGGAAAATGGAAATTGGCAAACCAGTGGTTATAGCCTTTTCTTGGGTTTTATGTATCATCTGTTTCAGTGAGCACTCAGAGCATCTCTATATGCACAAGGAATGTGGTGTGTGCTTAGGACCCATGTAACCCACAGTGCAGTATTATAAATTAAGATTTTTAAGGCCAGAAGGGACCATTATGATCATTTAGTCTGACTGCCAGTGTAACTCAGGCCATAGACAGTCACCCTGTAATTGTTGCATCAAAGGCAATAGCTTGTGGTTGAATTCTAACATAGTCTTTAAAGAAAGACACATGAATCAAAATGAGATTTTTGGTAACACTTGTGAGCAGGAGACCAGAATGGACATGCAGCAGGGTCTCTGAATGTTGTTGATGTATATTAGGGCTACTGGCAGTTTTCCTGGCAGTTATCAACATTCATTAGGACGCTCCAAAAAATCCTAGTTTAAAGAAACCCTAAAGAGACTCACAATTACTTCTGTTCGCACCTCACAGTACAATTTTATATTCTGTGCCATGTAATATTGTTTTCAGGGCGCATTTCAGCCTGCCCTGTCAGACTAGGTATAACTTCAGCATTCTCTTGATAATCATTATAGGCTTGTACTGCTTTTGCTTTGATTCGAATCACATGCAGTCACATAAGTGGCCTAAAAAATCCCGGTAGGTATGCACATACAGGAGCGCATAGTATGGAATAGTGACTATGCTATAGTCCTGGAATTTACCTGCAATGTGGACCCTGTTCCACATACACAACACAGATTTGTGCTCACAGGACCACATTTCACCCATTGCATTTGAAAGTATTGATAGGTTGTAGTAAATGTATTTTAAAATAAATTGATTATTGTAATTTAAGCCTACTGTAATGTCAGTAAAAGTGGGGCCTTTCTTTAAAAATCTCAGCTCTATTATCTGAGTTTAGGACAAGGCACTGTGGGCTATTAATAGACTTTTTATCAGAGTAAGTAAAGAGTTATGGTCTCAGATTTCCTAAATTATGTTTTATTGCCCTTCTAACAATCAACTTGTGCCCTGCTAACAGTGTCCCTTTTGAAATGGGAGTCTTTACAGCAGCAATGGAACTAAACTGGACTTAGTGACTTTGCCTTTTGTTATCTTCTCAGAAAGGAAATAAAAAGGGTCACCCAACAGGAAGAAAACCACAACAGAGAAAACATGCATGGTCCGTTCTCTTTTATGAAAATTCATTAGGATGCTCAAACAAAGAGTCTTTTAAAAATATTCTGAAGAGAACTGCAGCTACTGCTGTTCCCGTCTCACAGTACAATTTTGTATTCTGTGGAATGTAGTATAATATTCAGGGCTCATTTCAGTCTGCCCTGTCAGACTAGGGCTCAGAACTAGCTGCTGAATTACATTTATGTGAGGGAAGAACTGAAAAACCTTAATAACAGAATCAGTTTAAATATTGTCACTCAAGGTTCTCATGTCGCTGTATGGAATTTCAGGTAGGACTCACTTCCCTTGTAGCCCTGATGACTGGACCAGGCCAGTGAAAAATTTATAGACTTCATTGTGATAACCACTCTTCCGAAGAGCACAGAATCATATTGATAACTGTGCATGTTTTGAATTGTTCTCTAGAGTTGAAATATATATTTAAGTGCATTTGCAATCTCTGGCTTTGATACAGCCATTTTTTGTTCAGCATTAAAGGTGACTTTCATTACAAAATGTTTATTATTTTTATGTGGGGACTAGTAACTACTTGTTCTATTAGAGCAGGGGTGGGAAAACTGTGGCCCGAGGGCCACATCCGGCCCTTCGGACATTTTAATCCAGCCCTTGAGCTCTCGCCGGGGAGTGGGGTCCGGGGCTTGCCCCGCTCCCGCGCTGCAGCCGGAGAGCGGGGTTGGGGGCTTTCCCCGCTCCGCGCATGCCATGGGTCTGCTTGGCTCCTGCCAAGCAGCATGTCCCCCCTCCGGCTCCTATGTGTAGGGCAGCCAAGGGTGCCCCCCCAAGCTGCCTCCACAGTTTGCCCACCCCTGTATTAGAGTAATACGAAAACAGTTTCAGTATTAGCAGTAAATTGAAATTTTGCTCCTTTTTTTGGTCCACTTGTAACACTTTCTTGTTTACTATTGTAATTTATTTTTGGCAGTTGTACATTAGCTAGGGAACATTAAATCTCATTCTGCTGGGTAGCTAGTCAGTCTGTCTGTCCCAGGTGGATTGTTTTCAGTAAACCAGCTTGACAGATCATTTTATTTCCAGCAGTACTACATGTAGATGAATAAAAGTTTCTGGGGAGAAATCTTCTAGAAACTTATGGGACCATACTTATGGGACCAAGTTCTGGTTTTGGGGTACACATATCTAAAAGGACATGGGCTGAAAGGGAAAATATCACATGCAATTATCGGCCTTGTTCCTGACTCCTTCAAAACAGTGAGAGCTATAACTCTTCTGGCCCATTAAGATGCGGAGGGATGTGGCTGGACTTGGGGATCAGGGAGCATGGTCATAGGTCTCAGAGCAGACTCCCAATTAACTTGTCAGCACAACTGCACAGCTCCCTCCATTTGGGTCCTACCATGGTTTTTGTCACTTGTAATCTATGTTGTTTCTGCACTCGTTTAGTAGAGAAACAGAATCTGGCCCATGTTGCCTATCTAATCAATCAGCTACTGTATAGCAATATATACTGTGATGTCTATATGGAACAAAGATAGCAATCATTTTAGTTTTAAAACTGTAAAATCCTTCACGAAAGGTCAGATATAGGGCAGCGTTTTTCACCACCACTGTTGAGAAGATGGAGATACTCACTAGGAATAAGGGTCTTATGCTGAGAGGTTCAGTCCTCAATAGAAACTATGTATTCTGCGCTGATCACTAATCTCTACGCAATTAAGATAAATTATCATAATTTGCAAAAATTTACTGTTAGCATGCCTGAGAGAAGTGTTTCCTGATTTTTATTCCAGAAGTTCTCAAACTTTTTTCATATCATCTACATTTTAATAGGCTGAGTGTCTCATAGACATATCGCCAACCCACTTGTGATTGCCTGGCCCATCTCTTCTCCCATTTGCAATCTACAACATCCCTGTGGCACCAAAAGCAATGGCTTACCATTTAACAGAAAGAGTGTGTTTTTTAATAATCTTGTAAAGCAATTTAACAGCTGGGTACAAGGAGTAAAGCTAGTACCATGTGATCAGACACTAGCTCTCTGCAGACCTGGAACTGCTTTATTTTGTCAGATTATTGGGCTTCAGTCTAGATAGTCACTCAGTTTTTAGATCCAGTCACTGTTGGAGAAATCTCTACCTGCTAGTCTTTTGTGACACTACACTGTACTGAATTGCCTCTGAAGGGCTAAGAATTGCTTTGGCATAATTCTAACATTGTCTTGAGACCATAATAATTATGGGTTTGTACTGGCTTTGCTTTGATTCTAAATCCCATCGGATAAGTGGGGAATTCACATAGTCATACTACACAATGAAAAATAACTACTTCTCATGAATATCAACTGTTGCTATGTAGGTTTCAGTGTAGTAGCCGTGTTAGTCTGTGTCAGCAAAACGAAAATAAGAAAGAAAAACTTGTAGCACCTTAGAGACTAACAAATTTATTTCAGGTTTCAGTGGTTTTATTTCTTATTTCAGCATAAGCTTTCGTGGGTTGTTACCCACTTCATCGGATGCATGGAATGAAGTGGGTAACAACCCACGAAAGCTTATGCTGAAATAAATTTGTTAGTCTCTAAGGTGCTACAAGTTTTTCTTTCTTATTTTCGTTTTGTTGCTATGTAGTAACTCCTAGCCAAGTTAGAAGAACAGCATTTGTTTCCATTGCTACTGTCTCTATGGGATTGAAGACTCTGGGGAATCTACGTGTGTCACTTTTAAAGTACCAAGCACAAACATTTTAGACATACTCAAAACCACAGAAAGAATAACCACTAATCGCACACATGAAGAATTGGTTATCTATTCACAGAGAAATATAGCACAAACATAGGATAAAGCTCTAGCTCATCAACTGAAGAGAAATCAGTAAATTAAGTAGAGATGGACCTAAACTGGAACCATAAATCAATGAATTTTGTTGTGTGCTTCTTTGAAATCTGGATCTAAGCCCTGGGCTACACTAGAGGGGGGGGGGTGTCGATCTACGATACACAACTTCAGCTACGTGAATAGCATAGCTGAAGTCGGCGTACCGTAGATCGACTTACCTGGCCATGAGGACGACGGAGAGTCGATCGCTGCCGCTCCCACGTCGACTCCGCTTCTGCCTTTCACCGAGGTGGATTTCCGGAGTCGACAGGGAGCGCGTTCGGGGATCGATTAATCATGTCTAAACAAGACGCGATAAATCGATCCCCGATAGATTGATTGCTACCCGCCGATCCGGCGGGTAGTGAAGACAAGCCCTTAATTTCATACGAGTGCAAGGGACTGGACTAGATTACCTCTCGAGGTCCCTTCCAGTTCTATGATTCTATGAATTGGGCCTATACCTAGCATAATATCAGTATTGTAGTCAAACCACTCCAAAATTCAAGATGCGGAGGGCTGAGAATCAAAGGGCATATGATCTTTTCCTTAAATTCAGATTTGCTTCTTGGGACCATCTCTATTAGCGGATTTGCATGACATTCTTGATGAATTAGGGAACTCTGTAGCCTCTTTTATTTAATGTTTTACATACATTTTCAGTTTGGTTTAAATATGTTTTGGTTTTAAATGAGTCTAATGCACTGAGTTTACAATAGGGGATTCCCTGTGTAAATAATTTTATATTCAGGATACTATGAATAAAAGGGATTGGGAGAAAGCTAAGTTTGGGAGGGCAAAACATATTCTGCAGTGAGCATAACAGGTTTCCTTTCAGGACACAGAACAGACTGTTTTTGACAGTCTGTTCTGCTGTCACATGGTGGCACAGTCTACCTACTGAAACTGCTGACGTGTCTGGAATGTCTCATCCTCTCTTGGTCTGTCTCTGGTCCTTCTGCTCTCCATAATCCCACAAATGCGCATTAAGTGAAAGACAAGGATGGGGCAAATTAGGAAAGCTCACTAGCCTCCTACAGAAGAGGCGCAGTTACTGCCTTCTGCAGTTGTGTGGTGGTGGAGTTACCATGATTCAACTATGTTATGTCTTAGACACGGTCTGAATTAAAATCTCTCTTTCCATACCCCTCCAAAAAAACAACCCTTCATTTCACATGTTTGGCACCTGTGCTATCATTCTATCAGTTCTCCAGCCATCCAAAGTTTTCCAGGAAAACAGGGTGGACAAGTGTTTAATATCTAATATGAACTTGTGAAGATATGTGAATTGGGGGGAATTTTTTCAAAAATAATCATAGGCCTTTTTTATTTGTCCTCTTTGCAGGTTGCATTTAAAATGTAATAGTAAATGGAATGGGAAACAGACATTTACATCTACCCATGGGCCGATTTAAGCAGGGGACAAAACAAAATCTTGAACTTCCTTAAAATTAAGGGAAAGCCAGGGCCGGTGAAAGGATGTTTCGCACCTTAGGCGAAACTTCCTTGCACCGGCCGTGCGTTCCCCCCCCCGCCCCCCGCCCCGGCCAGCTAACGCCTCCCCACCACACGGCAGCCATCTCCACACCCCGCGGCAGCTAACCCCCCACCCGTGGAAGCCAGCTCCCCCTCTCCCCCCATGGCAGCCAGCCCCCCGCCCGCGGCAGCTAACCCCCCTGCCCACGGCAGCCAGCTCCACCCCCCCCCATGGCAGCCCCCCCCCCCATGGCAGCTCCTGCAGCAGCTCACCTCCAGTAGCGGCGCTTCAGCAGCAGCTCGGCGTTCTTGGCAACGTTCTCGACGGTGTTTCGGCAGCCACTTTTCTTGCCGCCAGGGAGTCGCTGCCGAAATGCTGCCCCCTAAATCGTGCCATCCTAGGTGATCGCCTAGGGTCGCCTAGTGGAAGCGCCGGCCCTGGGGTCAGATTGTCAGTTGAGGAACACTGGTGTACAGTTATTGAAGTGAGTTGAACTACACTAGCTGACTATGAGCATGTTTATTAAGAAGTTTATATTTGTCTGTAATTGCCCATCTGAGGAGAAGAGCTCTTGCCTATTTGTCATTGCTACTGTCAGGAACTAGATTATAAATCTAATAACCACATGCATAAATTAAAGTACAGTCTAACAGGTGTGACTGTGACCTATACATCTGAAAAATGGGTTCCCTTAAAGTGACATAAATGGTATGCAAGTGCTGCAACTACAGTCTTTTTTGGCTGTCAAAATGTTTTTGATATAACCACCAGACAGTTTTCTAGAGTGACATTTCTCTAACTGGACTGGTGCTTATAAGACCTCAGAACCACTCACTTGTTAGTCATAACTAGCTGTGTACTGCTCATGAAATGTTATTGCTGTGACATCAGCAACCAGTTATAAACATAAAATTTGTCACACAAGCAAACTAATACACAAAGAATAAATAAATGATTACAATATAAGAATATCTTAATTATAATTCCTTTTTAGAGTTGTGTGTGTGTTGTTTTAACAAGCATTAAAGAACCAGTCCTCAGTGTTCCACCTTTCTGGTACTGAAAATGAGTTGTTGCAATCAACCAAAGTAGTACTGGTGTTTAAGTGTAAATAAGTCCCTTTGGATCATTGTGGCCCACGGTATATCCATTCTTTCCACAAATCAATAACCTGTATAACAACTTATTGTTGCAAAGCAGAGCTACAGTTGGGTCTAGGGCAATGTATTCTAATGATATGAGAGAGTGTGAGAATTATAAATTCTCAGCAATAAATCTTCAGACAAAGTTGAGGTAGTGAACTGATTATAATAATAAAAAATATTTGAAACACATGACACTTGTAGCTAAGGTTCCACAGCCAACTTTAATTATCCTGTGGGGCCTGAATGTTAGCACTTTTTCCATAAAGTTTTTCTGATTAAAATTTATCACAAGGATAAGTGTGAAGGGGTCCTAGTTGTGCTTAAGATTAGAAATCAGTTTATTATTTAACAGAAGCATTACTGTGGTTTCATAATGTACCTTCCCCGAATGTAGATATTTCTCCCATCCCCAGTTAACTGTATATTCTCCCCCTCAGGACTTTCATTTTGGAAACAAGGGACAAATAGACTAATCTTTTCACACTTTGTATCTGCACGTTGGTGTATATATAAAACTAAATAACTGGGCCACTCAGCTCTGGAAAGCAACCCTAAACCAGCTCCTGGAGACCTAAATCCCGTGTGGAAGCTCTATGTCACATTTCCTGGTCCTGTGTGTGCAGGGGTGGGGCGGCACCAGGGTGCACCCTGTTCGCGAAAAACAGTGGCAATGTGATCCCTCATCAGTGACAAGCAGACTCATGGAGCCAGCCAGGTATAAGGTAGGGCAATGCTAAGGTTGCTTTACCTTTATGGCAGGGACCTGACTAGCCCACAGAGTCTGGATTAGAGACACTTGCCATCCCTTTCCTGTTGCACTGAGCATATCTTGTCAGCAGCAGAGGCTCTACCCAATATTTTTATTCTTGAAAGAAAAAAAGTGTTGCAATTAGAATAAATCTCTCTCTGTAAACAGGCAATGGCTATTTTTAATCAGTTAGCAGGTACTCTGGTAAGCCATTATTATAGCCCAGGCAAAATGAGAACTTGCTTTAATCTGCCTTGTGTTTTTGAAATTTCTTCTACATTCTTTTAAGAACTGGGATATGCCAGACATTACCTTAACTAGACCTGCCTTTGTAATTTTAAATCAGTTCAAATTCCTTCTTACCTTCACAAAAACCTTATGATAACAGAATATGGATGCTACAGAGGATTAATATCAGATGAACGTGACGTGCTCTAATATTAAGCTACAAGTGTCTGGTATTAAGCTACTTAGCTATAAGTGTCATGTGCTTGCCCTAGGAGATGAGGTTGCAAGTTAGGAAGAAAACCAACAAATGTGAGAAGCCACCAAAGAAGCTTCTCTATCTTTCCTTGCATGTTGTCAGCCAAGAAATAACCTTAACTCTGGCCTTAGAAAAACTTTAGCTGATAGCAGTGAACAGTTAGCTTCAGGGGCAGAAACCTTTATTTTTGTTTCAGCAGGCATGCAATAGTATCAGATACAGTGCCACAAATTATTAGTCGAGAGGCTAAGGCCACTTTACAATTTCTACTTGCACAAGGCAGTATAGGCTAACTGATACAATCAGTGAGGAACCCTGCTTTGGACCATAGAATTTCAATATGCATAGTTCAGGTACTGCTCTAATATTTTTTCCAGGCAACTTCCATTTTATTTATTTTATTTTATTTAATCACTGCATTGTGCCTGTTTTAATGGTGATTGGAAATGTCTAACTTCAAAAATAGCTGAACTCAACATAAAATCATGTTTTACAGCATCTACTCCAGAAACTCACTCAAATAGAACAGCAAGAGTCGAAGGGGAGAACTGAGGTGCATTGTCAGAGCTATGTGGAGCAAAGGATAAAGACATCAGCCATAGTACCCTGTGCAGCACTCCTATCTGGTCTTGCAAAGTAAGCGTGGGTGGCTGAACCAAGTCACGACTTTCTTAACCATTACTTTCCCCATTTTTTTCCTCTCAAGTCATGAAGTTATTTTTAGGCTCCAACATCCATCTTTATTCAGTTCTTTTCCAGGCATTGCAAGAAAAAGTTTACTTCTCCCATATTGACTATAATGAAAGGGATCTCCTAAGTATAATAGAATCCTGTTGTTCAAAAACAAAAATGTCCGAAATGAAGTTATTTCTCCTGAAATGCATTACCCTTATGAAAACCTCTTACTTGACTCAATTTAAATACATTGTTTCTTTGAGATAAACAGGATTCTAGTGGATTGTATAGACATCTTAAACAGCTTAGCAAAGGAAGATATAGTTTTGAGTTAAAGGCCCAAATATGAGCCCAAATATGAGAGCTCTCCCTTGGTAATTATATAGAAATGCTCATTGAGAGCCAAATTCTGCCTTTCACTATAGAAGTGAGCAAGAAGGGGCAGCATTGTACCCTCAATTTGTTTAAGTACTTCCAGAATGCCAATCTTGTCTGCACACACTCATCCATAACAATTGATTTATAGGAATCTTGAATGATTATTCTCTCATACATGGTCTACATAGAGGGCAGGGGGATGAAGCACTAAAACATGCCGCATGCCCCCCATGCATGTTTTCCTGTTTAGTCTGTAATTAGAGATAATCTACTCAAGGATTACCCATACATTGCCTAGCAACAAAATATCTTGAACAATAAAAGCATTGCTTTTGGGATTTTAAAGTCCATTTGTTTGGGTAAGGTCAAACTACTTTTAAGGTGAGTCTTGGTTTTCTGGTAATTTTAGAACATAACTCTGTGGTGTCTTAGACTGAGGCTGGGACTTCTTTTTAAAATTGTCACATTTAACAAACAAAGATTTGGAATGGAAATCTCACTGCAGGGTGCAGGAAGGTTTAGGCTGCTTTTTCCATAATTTCAGGTTTTCTCCAGGGAGATGGCAAAAGCTTCAGTTATGCATTTACAGAATTATTAGGCATATGAACTAAGACAAAAAATTCTCTGGACTGAATAGTTTCCTATACAGCTTCCTGTATAGGCACCCCCTAAGCATAAAGAGGTGCTAAGCGAGGCCTAAAGGAAGTAAAATGTTAAAAGCAAATTTCTTCTGTAACCGGTTGATCTCACCTACCTTTCCTGTACAGCAATATACTTTCTGGCAATGTTTTTAATTATACTATTTTATATTTTTATACTTCCTTTAATCTTGAGGGATCTCAAAGTCCCTTACAAAATGAATTACAAACTGGGGGCCAGATCCTTCAATGGAGGATCTGCTGGAAGGGGAGGGTGGAATGAAAGCTTTAACAAACAAGTGTCCTGACTCTTGAAAGACATCTCTCTCTCTCTCTCATGAATATATGAGACAAGTATTTTGAGGAAAGGTAGGTCACAAAGAGGAGTCTTACAGGTAGTTCTGAACTTGGCCTGTGAACGTTCTCATATGATTCAGTTGTGAGTACCATAGTCTAGGACCAGCTCTGAGAAAGTTCTATGCCTCTTAATCCAGAGTTTCATAATTCAGGGAATACACTGTCATGGGAGATCACAGCTGCAGAGGAGTCAGTTTCTCAGGAAACTGAAATCAGCCTCATGCAAGGCTGCTGAGTTACAGGATGCTTGAGTGTTTGCTACCTATCATTATAGGTAGCAAAGTTTCAGAGCAAAGTATGGATTTTTTTTAAATGGACTGTCCTTTGTACAAAAATGTTACACAAGCATGAATGAATGTGCTTAGTAAAATTTCTAATGACTTGTTTCCTCAGGAGCTATTTTTCAAAGAAAACCTTGTATGAACTGTTCTATATAACCGATCTTTACTCCTAACTCAGGCTGAGATCCCTCTCAACATTTCCCTGCTTTATACACCAGACCCTCTTGGCTGGGATAGGGTGCTGCTCTTCCAGTAATGGAATGCTGTCTGAATCTTCCTAAAAGACTCTCATTGTTGGGCTAGAGAAATTGCTGTGGAGTTATGAGATACCTACCCCAATGACATTAGTCCTGCAACACGCGCAGCCATTGCAGCCCTGGGGAGTGAAAAAAGATGACAGGTGGAGTCAAACTCCTATTCTACATGGCAGTACAGAGCTATATATTACTAAGGCCTGGTCTACTCTACGAGTTTAGGTTGAATTTATCTGTGTTAGGTCGATTTTGTAATGAATGCGTCTACACAACCAATCCCAGTCCGCCGACCTAAAGGGCTCTTAAAATCGACTGCTGTACTCCTCCCTGGGTTGAATTTGGGGTAAATGTAGACGTAGCACTGTGCAATTCGATGGTATTGGCCTCCAGGAGCTATCCCAGAGTGCTCCAGTGTGACCGCTCTGACAGCACTTTTTCAACTCTGCTGCACTAGCCAGGTACACAGGAAAAGCACCGGGACCTTTTGAATTTCATTTCCTGTTTGGTCAGCGTGGCAAGCTCAGCAGAACAGGTGACCATGCAGTCCCAGAATCACAAACGAGCTCCAGCATGGAGCGAACTGGAGACACTGGATCTGATTGCTGTATGGGGAGAAGAATCTGTGCAGGCAGAACTCTGATCCAGCAGAAGAAATGCTGATATATATGCCAAAATCGCACAGGGCATGGTGGAGAGAGGCTACACCAGGGATGCACAGCAGTGCCGCGTGAAAATTAAGGCACTATATTTCTTTCCCCAAGAAAGAGTAAAATTAACAAGGTCATCTTGGGTATAACTAGGATTACTTCTTTCCATTGCAGTGTAATTCCTAACATCAGATTTTTTAAATATAGATTTAAAAACAAAATACTTCTTCCTTAAGGCCCTTTTTACAGTTTGCCACATTGTGCAATGGCCTCTGTCTGACCCTGCAGCAATAAGCACTTTGTCTGCTGGCATCAATAAAGAGAAAAGTGGCCAACTTTGCCTCTTGGTTACACTAGTGCACCTGCACATATTTGAAGTTGTATTGCTGTAACTGAGAGTTTGACCCAAGATACCAAGAACAAGTTGGAGGCAGAGGCCCTATTATAGAAAATAGAAGGTTAGGCTGGATTGCTATGTTAACTTGTTCAAAATGTTCTACCCAGGGAAGCAGGATTAGATGTTTCATCACAGAAATGAATACTTCAGAAGAGATTCTTTAGGGGAACAGTGGTGAAAAAACAGCATGTGTGGGGGAGGGGGAACCTTTAGTTTCCTGCTCTTAAAAATCAATCAATCTGTGTATAGCATTCATGATTTTTATCTGCACTTACAGGTGGAAAAGATCAAAAGCTCCACTAAATAAACCATGGTACCTTGTCAGAAGGGGGGGAAATAATTAAAGTGCACATGTGCATGTATCATCAGATGTATTCCGAACACTTCTTATATTCATTTAACCTTTGAGATTCACCTCATTACTTTGATGCTGCTTGTACTGTTACAGACCCACATGCATGCCAAAATACATGCCTTTTCTACAGAACTCCGCTCACTCCCCCAAAGAAATGGTGTAGGGAAAGTTCTTCCCCTTAATGTGAGAATCTCCTCCAGTCCAGATTGACAGGCAAAGCCAACAGTTGCCTGCTTATTACTAGATAAGCCATTTTGAAATCATGTAAGTCTAGGAGTTCTGCTCACTTACAGCATCATATAGCATCACAGGGTGGAAGAAATGCAACACTGTGGTCTCCCCTGAAGATACAGCTTGTGTTCTGTTCTGTGTTTTGCTTCTGCTTTCTTTTTATTTTTATTACATTAGCACTTAGATCCCAATCTACATTGGAGATCCAGTTTGGTAAGTACTGGTACAAATACATAGTGAGATGATCCCTGTCCCCATGCTAAATAGTCAAGGCAAAGAAGGTGAGGGAGGGGGAGAGAAGAGAGAGAAATTACACTGACTTGCCCACAGTCTGACTTTCATTTCAGTACCCCATTAGACTAGACCAGTGGCTCTCAACCTTTCCAGACTACTGTACCCCTTTCAGGAGTCTGATTTGCCTTGTGTATCCCCAAGTTACTCCTCACTTCACTGTTTGCCAGATGCTGGGAATGGGTGAAAGGGGATGGATCACTTTATGATGACCTGTTCTGTTTAGTCCCTCTGAAGCACCTGGCATTGGCCACTGTCAGAAGACAGGATACTGGGCTAGATGGACTGGTGGTCTGACCCAGTATGGCCTTTCTTATGTTCTTAAAAACTACTTGCTTACAAAATCAGACATAAAAATACAAAAGTGTCTCAGCTCACTATTACTGAAACATTGCTTACTTTCTCATTTTTACCATATAATTATAAATCAATTGGAATATAAATATTGTACTTACATTTCAGTGTATAGTATATAGAGCAGTATAAACAAGTCATTATCTGTATGAAATTTTAGTTTGTACTGACTTCACTAGTGCTTTTTATGTAGTCTGTTGTAAAACTAGGTAAATATCTAGATGAGTTGATGTATCCCCTGGAACACCTCTGCATACTCCCAGGGATACATGTACGTCTGGTTAAGAACCACTGCTCTAGACAACACTGTTCCATGTCTCTTCATAAGTGAATGTTGTTAGAATCATCTTTGCATCCAGTTCTACAAAGATTAAAAACAATTATTGTACTGATTGATCTGTTACACTCTGACTGGAATAAACTACATCAAATCACTTACCACAGTAATTACTGCAGACAGTCAGAAAACACTACTTTTAAATTGATAGACACAAACAGGAACCCCTTCATGAACATTTTGAGAATGAACATTCTCAAGTATACTTTGTACCAACTCAGACTGTTGTTGGGAAGTTTACTCATGTAACTGAATCCTTTGAAAAATCCTGTGCATTATGATAAACTAGCACACGAGCATTTGAAGGGGATTTGGGTAAATTGTGCCAGCAACACCCTGGCTTTTCTTCAGGTTCCTCTGCTCCATTACACTGTTCTTACATTTACCCTCTTGTGTGCTAGCCTATGTGAAGGCAGCAAAGTGAAAATTGCTAAGACTTTGCTCTGCTGAAATGCCAGAGATTAAGTTCAAGATTTATATTAGAATTCTAATAAGTTCAAACTTGTGGCAACCGGTCTGTCATGTGACAGTGGTAAAAGGTCACAGTTGCTTTCTTCTAACACTAAACAAGGGATGTTATTAGAAAAAAAAACCTATTCTTCCTAAGCTACTGTGTCTTTTTGAGCAGAATGTCTGCTGTGAACCTTTTCCAACCTCCTTCCAGCTACAGATGTAATGACATAGGCTGTATGAGGATGTGTACTATCAAATAGGCCTTTTCAAGAAAAGATGGTCTTGAAAAGGGCAAGATCATGATAGAAACTCTTATGGCTTCTCTAACTATATCCACAGTTGCAGAAACTCAGCTTCCATTCTTGTTCTCCTCAGGGCTTCAGCAGTCACCCAGAGCTGTCTTCAACTCGGACCTCATGGCCCAGAACAATTCCTGTGTGCTTTTTCCATGGCAAATATCATTTAGTTGGTCACAATCAAATCATCAGTGGCCTGCTACCTTCTGGGCAGGCATTGACTCCAGCAGCCTCAAGTAAATCCAACACACTAAAAAAAATCAAGCACCACTTTCCATAAATCCTGTGCACTACTCCCTATGTGGTAGGCATCACACCTAGAACTTCCTGGGCTAGATGGACAACTGATCTGACTCAGTATGGCGATTATGTTTCTACAGAGCATGTGAACCAGTAGTTAAATAGGGCACTGGGAATCAGGATACCTCTATATGCTAATCCAGGGATCGGCAACCTTTGGCCCGCGGCCTGCCAGGATAAGCCCCCTGGTGTGCCGGGCCGGTTTGTTTACCTGCTGCATCCACAGGTTTGGCCTATCGCAGCTCCCACTGGCTGCGGTTAGCTGCTCCAGGCCAATGGGGGCTGCAGGAAGCCGGGGGTGGGAGAAATGAGAATTATGCCCCTACTGCAACAAGGGAATGTTGATAGGCGAGCCTGGGCCCTCCCATTCTACTAGGTTTAGACCCAGGGCCTTATGAGAGCCAACTTTGTCCAGCACTCTGATATTCCCTCAGAACTTCCTCCCTGGGTCACTTCCTACCATCCATCTGCATCCCTCCCCCCCGTGTCTCCAAAATCCAATAAAAAATAGCAAAAGAAACGATGATACAACTAAACCTTCAGCCCCAATCAGGTTCAGCAGGTAGTCTTCCTAACGGGGAGGCTTGTTCAGGAGACCTCAGGGTAGGTCTGTTTTCCTCCCCCGCTTCTGAGCTGAGTTGTTCCCTTTTATGCTTCCTCTCCAGTGGGAGAAGGCTCTGCCGGTGCTTGGCTACCTGGTCCCAGTATTGTCCTTTAACCTCTTCAGGCCCCATGTGAAGTTTGTACACCCATTATACAACTGAAGTACACATTGCATTACTGAAATGCACCCTTCCCTAGAGTGGAGAACAGTGATGGAATGGTACACAGCACAAAAGTGGAGAGGGGTGAATTTTTGCAAAACCAAGACCTATCAGTAAGTTTTGGGCACCAGAAATCCCACAGATAGGTGCATTAGAACTTCAGAGATAGTGCTGCAAAAGCAAAACCTCCTCTGGCTTTTATCCTATTTGTAAACTATATATTATTGCAAGATGGAACAATATGCAAATTGCATCTTGCTCTTTTGGTTGAGAATTAATTAGTTCCAAATGAGAAACAATAAAAATTACTATGTACACCAATAGGATAAAATGTGTCATTTCAAAAGAAAACCACCAATAATGTAGTATTGATGGGACAGATAGAAAGTTATCTTGTTGCAACAGTGTCTTTGTTATGAGATCATACTTTAAAGATTTGGTAGAAATCCAGCTTTCACATCCAGGTAAGGAGAATACAGTGTTTTAAATTCAGCTGTGTTTAATATGATGAAACCAATAAAAAAATTTCAAAGTGTCAATGACTTTAGGGGCATAGATATCAAAGTCATTAGTATTTAAGGACAGACACCACTCCAGTAATAATGGTTATTATGGGCCAATGTATAAATTGTTCACATTATCCAGTGAAACAATTATTCTAATCCATTTGACTACAAATGTGCATTGTTAATGACTGGCTCATTAACCTTAATGTCAAAGTGTTCTCACTATCCAATTCAACTACATTACTGACTAAGATAATAGTTAGGCAGACATTTTGCATAAAAGATTTTTCTAATACATGATTAGGTCCTAACAAATGTAGCAACCCACTACGTCACTGTAAGCAATTTTGGAGGTAGATTTTCAGAGAGAGAATAGTGGCGTGTCTGTGGGGGGAGAGGGGAATCTGTAACCATTACTTTTATAATTATTGTAGTCTACTATATTTTCTCTTTTTAAAGTGAGGTTTTTAATGCTTGCAAACAGATGAGCATGGCCCAAGTGAGATTTTTTTGTGAAGTTGACCTTAGTCTTTTATGGCTGAAGAGACTACCAAACTTGGGTCACTACAATTGCAGTGTAACAACGATCAATAACAGGGTCAGATCTGAGTCAGTGATTTAGACTTGCATGTGAACTTGCCCATAGGATTGAGGTCGTTAGTACCAGACACAATGTTCCCTGAAAGTACTAACAACCACTGATTCAAACACAGTTAAGAGACCACTTCTTGCCTTGACTCTCTAGTGTAAGTCAGCACATGTAATACTTTTTACTTAGGCCTTGCTCCTGGGACTGGATCCATGCAGGCAGATGCCTCTAAGGAATCCTGCTGAAGTTAATAGTGCTACATAAGAATTCATTTATACAGATCCTATAGGACTGGGGTGGGCAAACTATGGCCCGAGGGCCACATCCAGCCCTTCAGATGTTTTAATCTGGCCCTCGAGCTCCAGCCAGGGAGCAGGGTTGGGGGCTTGCCTTGCTCCACACGTGCCATGGCTCTGCTTGGCTCCTGTAAGCAGCGGCATGTCCCCACTCCAGCTCCTACACCTAGGAGCAGCCAGGGGGCTCTGCACAGAGCCCCCCCCCCCTCAAGTGCTGCCCCCACAGCTCCCATTGGCCGGGAACCATGGCTTCCGGGAGCTGCTTGAGCTAAGTGCCACTTGGAGCCTGCATCCCTGACCCCCTTCCATGCCCCAACCGCCTGCCCCAGCCCTGATTCCCCTCCCACCCTCCGAACCCCTTGGTCCCAGCCTGGAGCACCCTCCTGCACTCACAACCCCTCATCCCCAGCCTCACCACAGAGCCCACACCCCCAGCCGGAGCCCTCACCCCCTCCCACACCCCAAACCCCAATTTCATGAGCATTCATGGCTCACCATACAATTTCCATACCTAGATGTGGCCCTCAGGCCAAAAAGTCTGCCCACCCCTGCTATAGGAGGATGAGAACTTTAGATTGTTTGTTTTAGGGTAATTATCCATCTTCAATCTGGTTTTGTGTAAGTAATGAGCAAACCCTCAGTGTTTAAACAATATCAATGAGAAGTGTAAGAGGAGATATATTTCTGGAGGTGGCTTCTAAGTAGCTGATGCCATTTTCTTCATTTTGAAAAAAATGTCAGTCATGCATAATTTTGTGGGACATGTGCCCTCAGGTATGTTCCATAGTACAAACTCGATACATAATGCAGAACTATACAATATGCACACACTAACATTTCCACTACATTAACAAATGTCCTGATAATGTCCTTGATGCCCCAATAATGCACTCCCACCACACACAAAAAAGTTGTCAGAAAACATGTTCTAGTTTAATACTCTACCTATTTTCCTAATCCAGGCTATCGCAGTATAAGAGGGCTGCTGTGAATTCTCAGTGTAGGAGCTCACTTGTGAGCCAACCACAGTATTACCAACTATATCAGATACAGACAATATAGAACCGGCTTATAAAAGTGCATAAAACAGCACTGATAATATTAGACTAATGCTATTCTTGTGAAAATCACCATATGCTGCTATACTGGAAGTCTGTTACAAGCAGGGCACACTTCAACTGTATAAATATACACATTATTTTAATGCCAAAAATGTCACATCCTGCATGGTGGCCAAGTATTTGGGATCTAGCCAAAAGACAAATCTGATCAAATATCGTCCTGTGTTTCAGGACTAATTATCACATTCCTGAAAGACAGATTGGGTTCTTTATCAGCCTCTGATTTAGTGAGGTAATTTTCCAAAGGCAGCACAAAAGATCAGTTTTACTTCTGTGCCTACTGATGGTGACAACAGCTGACCTTTAGGGGACATCTGCACCCTTCTTGACTCCTACTGTAGTATGAAAACTCTACTGCAATGTAAAATCAGAGAGAGAGAATGAATATAGGCCATTGGTCTTGTTAGAGCCAGTGAGCCTTTGTTTAGGCCTTGTAAAAAATAGTGAAATGCATGGTGTTCATTTTTCTAAGATATTTACAGTGACCATGAATGGTCAGAACCTTGGCTTTGCATTGCCTTAGAAAGGTGACTCTTCTCGACTCACCATGCTCTTTAGCACTACTGGTTCAGTACTGGCTCAGACTCTTATTAACGATAGTGTTTAGGAAGGTGTTGACTTAATGAGGCTTAAGTATGTTCTTAAGTGATTTTCTGATTAGGGCTGGAGTTAAGCATATGCTTAAATGCTTTTCTGAATTTGAACCTCAGTGGGAAGAGAGCCACCATCATCATCACTTCCTGCTGCACCTAGAATTTTCCCTGAAAAAGTCTCCCTCTAACTCTGCTTCAGATAATATCACAGCCCATAATGGTGTATGACTTCAGTTTATCTAAGCAATTTAAATGACTGGTTTTGTGTTTAATTGAAACAAAGCTTGCAAGCACCGTCTTCCATAAAAAGATCTTTGTTATTTACACATAGTTGGATTTCTTGAGACAATGCATTAGACCAGGGTTTTTTTCTTTTTGAGCCCCCTCCTACTCCTACACCCTCACCCCCCACCCCAGCATGCTATGAAAGCTCCACGGCCCACCTGTGCCACAACAGCTGTTTTTCTGTGTATAAAAGTCAGGGCCACGGTTAGGGGGTAGCAAGCAGGGCAGTTGCCTGGGGCCCCACACCACAGGGGGCCCTGCAAAGCTAAGTTGCTCAGGCTTTGGCTTTAGCCCCGGGTGGCAGATCTTGGAGCCCTGGGCTTCAGCCACAGGTGATGGGGCTTCATTTTTCTGCTGTGGGCCCCAGCAAGTCTAATGTCAGCCCTGCTGGGTGGACCCCCTGAAACCTGCTCGTGGTCCCCCACGGGGCCCCAGATCCCTGGTTAAGAACCACTGCATTAGACTAAGCCAAAGCCATACTGGGGAATTTTTAAATGTTTTAATAGCAACTGATTCATTATATCAAAATGTTGTTAAATTCTCGTGATAATTATTTTTCTATTATTTAAGATCGGTATTTCATAAATATTTTTGAATGTAATCAGACCTTTTAACATAATTAGGACTCTTATTCTGGTCTCACTGGTAAGTACAGGAACCCCTTTAAATGTATGCATTGTTGAACATAAGTCCAGTTAAATAGAAGTTACTCATTTTATCATTTTATCAAAGCATCTCAGAATGCTTTCCCAAGCTTGGGTAGATGCTCTCCCTATGTTAGAGATGAAGAAAATAAGATGGAGGGGTAGAGTAATTTACCCAATGCTACATACCAAGTCAAGATTTAGTCCAATGTAGAACAAAATGCCTATCTTTTACTCCTAGCCCATAGCTCCAGACTATGTTGATTCCTCACATGAAGTGCAAAAATTCCATACAACTCTGCAAATAGAATCATATATCTAATTTACAGTTGTATTTTCAGAATGGCAACATGCAGTTTAACCTTTAATACACATAGTGCCTAGAAGTCGGTGGTTTTGATATTGAACAAGTTTTTTGCTCTTTGTTTTGGAATGAAATACTATAGCAGATTAGAAAGAAGACACATTCAAAAGGAAACTAGTACTCCTCTCCCTGGCCTTACTGTGGATGCTCAATGCATCGTGACTGACCTAAATAAATAAATCTTTTAGGACAACATGTTCTAAGTGGCCCATTTTAAAAATTTGCTGCAATTAAGGACTACAAGCAAGTCCTTTTATCTCACCACCTTAACTGGCTGAGTGTGATGTTGACTAATAAATTGTATTAAGGGGCTGATGTGTGCTGATGAAAGCTTGTAGGGAAGCCAACAAGGCTTTTTGAATGTTGTTCATAAGCATTTCAATCATAAATGTTTTCCATAGTGCTCCTACTTAGCCTTATACTTATGCACAGCAAATACCTCCCCACTTCAACTATCAGACAGCACTATGTCAAAGCTGCTTTCAGTGTTGATCTAATGCTTAAGCAAAAGCTCCTCGGCCCACCTGTGCCCTATATTGTGACCCTCAAAGCTGACAGAACTGAAATACTCTGGTCATTTTCTTAAGGCTCCTCCAGTATATGTCAGTGTTTAAGGAATCATTTCTCAGAAAAGTTGTGTACCAAATACAAATTTTCTGGGTGTCCTTGCAGTTCACCAGACTCTCAAATGTATTTAAAAGGCTCCCAATGCCTCTTTTATAAAGTTCAGGATACTTGTGAATAGACTACTTATGTAAAATATGCTGGGTTTTTGAATGACATTTGCACTGTAAGGGCATGATTCTACAGACTGCTGAGCACTCTGACCACAGTCCTGCAAAGAATGTAAGCTTTTGCTTAACTTTTAAGCACTTTTTGAAGTATCAGTGCCAAAGTTCTTAGCAACTTGGTTATAAGCCACCAAGGTTATAAGCCTCCACACTTTCGGAGATCAGGTGCAGAGGTGTGTGTTTAAGGGAGGAGGGAATCATCTTTAACAATAAGTGCTCTGTTGGCATCTCCTCTTTCCCATCTGTGGTTCTATTTCTACTTCACATTGTTCCAGATTAGTGCTTCTAATGGCCTTTCATATGTCCCTTCTCTTCATCCAAAAGTACATGCTCACATGTACTGAAAAACCATTCGGTATTGTTTCAAGCATTTCACCTGCTATGGCATTTGTAGATCAGGCTTCTGCATACCCTATATCAAAAGCTATCTAAGGCTAAGTAAAATTCATCCACTGCTACCTCTTCTTGACTCTTCTCAATGTTTAGTTGGAATGGGTAGGCATGACCTTTCTTTTGTAAATTCATGCTGCCTCTTTGAAACTATACATTTATACTGTGTGCACAATAGTTTTGTGCCACTTACATATTTTCCAAATGTTGCCACTGCCAATTGACCTTACAGTGCTTCCAGGGCCATTGCTGCTTATCAGCTTCTTTCCACACTATTGCTCTGCCCATCTTTATAACAAATTGATTGGCTGCTTATATAGGGACTAGGGAAGACTAGTAAATGAACCATCACATAAAATCCCTGAGCCTTATTGCTTCAAGGATGATTGAAGCAAAGTTGTTAAAATTAAGAACTAGCACAAGTTGATTTTGTGTGTCACATGTGGTACCTAGGAGTTTGGTTGGAATCAGCTTTAGCTCACAATAAATGTGAATTACACAACATCACACAGAGATCTTAAACTGGAAGGCTTGTACAGGACCAAATATATGGTTACAGATTCCAAGACAAGAAAACAGTTGCCACAAACGTCACTGCCAAGTAGAGGTATATAGTGGGACGTGACTGCATTGGGTGTATATTTAGAGAAGCTGTGTACAGTATAATCATAACTTTGCCCTGTTTTGCAATTAGTCATTACTATTGGCTTGGTCTTGCAAAGTGCTAAGCACACTGGCCCAGATGCAGAGCAGCACTGAAGCATGTGCCTAAACATAGGCACACAAGTGGTCCCATTAGGACTAAGCACACATACTTAAATATTCTGCCATAAGGGCATAATAAAAATGACTTACCATGTCTAGAGTAAAAAGAAAATTCGTAATCAGTTTCAACCGAACTCCTAGGTACCACATGTGACAAAAAAGTCAGTAATCTATAAGGTTAGAGAAAAGAGTTTTTCCTTATGATGCAGAGGTTCTCTTTCAGTCTTTTCTGACATAGTTTGAGGTTATCATCACAGTTTAAATATTCTCTCCTTAGAATAAAGAAAAACTGGCAGATTAGCGTTTTGTTTGAGTCCCAGAAGATTGAAATAGATGTTCTCTTGATCTCAATTATCAAATAATATAATATACCCTTCCAGCATGATTTATATAACTATTTAAAGAAGACTTAAATTCCTACCCTCCAGAGATAAGGCTATTAGAACAATGCATCATCCTTTTTATGAGATTTTATGACATGTTATTTGTTTGGTTTGCTTATCTTAATGATATTACTATGTGTTCTATTTTATGTTTTTATAATGGTCTCTTATTGTCAGTCAAGGTTATGGATAACTCTGAAATTAGAGTGTACACCCTCATCAAACAGTGATGCACACAGAACCACGGGTACTATTCTGGTAAAAATGAAAAATTGGAATCTCTGTTGAAGCTGCATTGCCTGGAAGCTAAGGGCTGTGCCAGTTCAGAGTATAGGGTCTTTGTGTGAATAACAGGACGCGGGCAAGCCCCATGGTCTGACTCATTGAAATGCAAGCCACACCCGTTCCCCCTTGTTAATGGCACGTGTTGGGGAAAATCTCTCAAGGGAACTCTTGCAACGACTTCCTCACATCTACCGCTTTCAATTAGAGCTAGTAAAAAAATGCAAATTATTTTTTTGTTGGGCACACTGGTGGGAAATATTTTTAATTTCCCACAATTTCTTTTCAAACACGAAAAAATTTTACTGAAGTTTTTGTTTTACATTTTTCATTTTAAAATATTGACCAAAACAAAATATTTTCCATTAAAGTTTTCATTTTGGTTACAAACCCGCTTTTGTTCTTCCCCACTCCATCCATCCCTCCCTCCCAAAAATATTTTTTTTTCAGCCAGCTCTGCTCTCGGTATAGCAGGAGGGCACAAACTGACAAAACAAATAATCCAAATGAAAACTTGGTAGCTGAGGCTTATCAATAACTTCTATTCTTGGTATATCAGACAAACTCAGGTAGCTTATCCCTGCCATCCAATGTTCAGATCAAGGTAGTTCAGCCAAATATGCAGTTGGTAGTAACGTTGTGTAACAGAAGACAAGAAAACATAATATGCACTTTATATTCTAGTTGGTCTCTTAACTCTTATAATACAAATTCTGCCAATGCTTAGAATACAACTCCTTATTTCCAAAATTTTATGTTGTGGAAATTCCAAAACAATATCCATATGGGACTTTTTCTACACTGGTGTAAATCCATAGACTTTTGGGGAGTTACCTCTGATTTATTCTGGTACAAGTGAGGATAATCAAGTCTATAAAGTTCAGGGCTCCATGTAAGTTATGAACTTGGCTATTTTTATTTCTATCAGCAATGGGATTGTTTGACTATAAGGTTATTTTTCTCCATACTATAATTGCTTTACTCCCCTCCCTTTCTTTGCTGTTGTGATTGTTTTGGAGGGCATAGTTTAAGGACTTGGAAAAAATCAGTTTTTCTCTAATAACAGCTTTCTCTTGTTTCTTAACTCCCTACCACGCACCTTCCTTCCCCTTGCATTTGTTTCATATTCCCCTTGCATATTAAGAAAATAATAATTCAAAGGATTGTAAGAAAGTATTAGTCTCCCTGTTCACTACTGCATAGTCAAGGACAGTTGAAGCAAACTTTCCTTTCAAATCTTGATTTTATCCCATCTTCTTCTACCAAGATGAAAGTAATCTGCCTTTATTTCCAAAAGCATGAAATTATGCCACGGCTGTTCTCTTACCCTCCCTCCATCCCAATTGAGGCAAATCAGACAAGGGACTTTGGAGATCTGGGGCAGGTGTTCACAAATAAAGTGGCTTCACGTATTGCAGTTAACTTTTTTGGGTCCACCACGTGTCTGAAACATTTGGGCAGGCCCATCGACAGAAATTCCAGACCCCAGGTCCAGTCCCTAGAGGGGGCGGGGCCCAGGGCAGAAGTGATGAATCCGTCCCTTCCGCGACTGCCTGCGCTGGCCAATCACGCTGGCCTGCGAGGTCCCCCAAAGGGCAGGGCCTGGAGTGGTCTCACACACCTAGGAGCCCTACAGCCTGCCTGGGCAATTTAAAATGGCCCAGGGCTCCAGCCCACTGCCACCGCTACTGCGGCAACAGCTGGGCCCCCAGGCCCTTTTAAATCCCCTGTGCCCCAGGCAACTGCCTTCTTTGCCCCCCACCCCCCATCAGCAGGCCTGCGTTTGGGCCTAGAAACGCCATATTTATGTTAATCTGTTAGCCTTTGTGAGGATTGGTGTCTTTGATTAGTCTTGGGAGGGGATTGGAGGTTAATTGTTTAGTGTTAAATTGTCATGTTGGCTTTTACAAGTCTTAGAAAGTCTATACTAGCTGCTCATAAGGTTTCCCAAGCTGTGCATTCAGTATATACCTTAGGAAACTTTCATCAAAGCCACTTAGCCATGCAGCTAATTGGTGTGGACTTCCTAAAGTCCCGGAGCAGGTTGTGGTATTCTAGACTAGAGGAATGAACATTGGGCTAAGAGTCAAAAATCCTAAATTCTAACTGCCTCTACCAATAGGCCAAAATAATAGTTTTGTGACGCTTATTTCTCTCTCATACAGAGTTTGTATGAGTAAATGACTAAATACTGCCCACATTTTACAACTGGGAAGCGAAGTGGAATATGGTAGAACAAGTCCATGTCAGAGCCAAGATTCATACTTGACTACTAATTCCATTCCTAATGCATTAGACTACAGAGCCTCCAGGCAAGTGATTTACTATTTCCCCATCTAAAAAATATTAATACCTGCCTATTTGATGGAGGAAGGGTGGTGTAAGATTTTATTAGTACCTGTACGGTGCTATCAAAGCATCCAGCATTTAATATGTGAACTAGCAGTGATTCTTGCCATTTGTGTGTATCTAACAAACACAGAGAGTCCACATGATGGCAGGAAAATAAGTTTAGATCATTTGGGGGTAGCTTAATTTTGCATTTCCATATTTTTCCACTGTTTGTTTAAGTGTAACTCTTAATGATCCCAAATATCAGAAAGTCAGGAAATTCAAACTACAATATTCTATTAATGATTAGTCATTTCCCCCTTCAATTACTGACAGTATTTACAGCCTTAACTCTAGCTTAATTAAATTAATTTTCTTGGAACTTCAGAAGACCCCAACTGTACATCTTTGCTACTGACAGTGTACTGCTGCATTGTATCTTTGCATCTTTTCCCACAGTCTTATATAATAACTGCATTGTTTGATCATCTTTAAGCTTCTTTATGTACCAAATGTTGAGTAATTCTAGGTTTTGTTTAATCTAGAGATGGACACCAATTGAAATCCTGGCTCCAAACGGTGACAAAGTTTGGTGAATTTGAGGTCTGAACTTTTCATCTTTGGCCTTCTCTTGATTCACAGATTGAATAACTGAAATTTCAAATTGTCCCTGTATTCCCCACATCTGAATTGCATGGATTTGTAAAAAGTATTTTCATGGCTTAAACTGCTTCGTTCTAGATTTTTTCTTCCCATCCCCCATCTGCAAACATGCTACCCAGGGCCGGCTCCAGGCACCAGCCTACCAAGCACGTACTTGGGGCGGCACCTGGAGGGGGGCGGCACTCAAGGGTTTTGTTTTTTTTTTTAATTTATTAAAAAAAACAATCTTCCTCTGGCACCCCGGCCAGTAGGCGTGCTCCGCTCCCCGCCAGCGCCCTGGCCAGGGCAGCGGGGCGGCAGGCGTGCTCCGCTCCCAGCCAGCGCCCCGGCCTGGGGAGCGGGGCAGCAGGCGTGCTCCGCTCCCCGACGGCCGGGGCAGCGGGGCGGGATGCGTTCCGCGCTCCCCACCAGCAGGGGGAGTGGGGCGGCGGGCATGCCGCCCTCCCCACCGGCCCCCACGGCGTTTTGGCGGGGCGGCGTTGTTGGGGGGAGGGGTGTGTTTTGGCCGGCGTTGCGGGGCGGGGGGCGCGGCGCTTGTGGGTTGGCCCTGATGCTACCATTTAAAAAAATATTGGCTTTTACAGATACCATCTCTTTTGATTGACCCATAGATGTCTCATATTTATCTTTTCTGTGAAATATGGAATCTATTCCTTCTGCATTAAATATTTTGAAAAAATCATACAATGGCAGTCTTATGTCAATTAAAAATAATAAATGTTAGAGACACTAAATCAATACACTTGTCTCAACCACAAGTAAATATTATTAAAGATCTATGCATCAAATTAAATAGCTTTTTTTGATAGAAAAAGAAAAATTACTAGTAGCTTTTTAGTAATTAACTTTGAAATAGAGGATGTAACACTATTTTCTTCTCTGAAAATTGCCATAATCTCATTCCTCCTTCTCTGTTCTTTTGAAGCTGAATGAAAAATAGGTTTAATAGGCCTTGCAGATTGCAAACACACAGGCAACATAATGATGGGCTTTCCATTAGTTACATTAGCACAATGTGTTTTTGGAATTTCAAGAGGAAGCTACAGGAAGATTGAGCTATTATAGGGCATTTCAATAAATCACCTAGCATTTTGCTTAATTAAGCCCCTTTTAATAGTAAGGTTTGAGACATGGAGAGAAATTGTTAGCAAGAAAAGGTTAGATATAGAATGCAGGCTTTAAGTCCTTCCACTCACCTGATAAAATAAAGGTTCGTGACCCAACAAAATATAGCTTATAGGGCCTGATGCCATTGATTTCAATATGAATAATCACAGCAGTAAACACTATGCCCAGTGGCAAATGTTTTACATGATTGGGGCCTTATAACCTAAAAGCCTCCCATTCCCTCAGCCAGAACCTACTAGAGAACCTAGGAGCCTGTCTGAGTACGTCTACACTGCAATTCAAAACCCATAGCTGGCCTGTGCCAGCTGATTCACGTTCCCGGGGCTGGAAGCTGCCATTCCACTTCTGCCTGGCCCAGCCCACTTCCTACCAACAAAAACCTGATCTGGGGTTACCCCTTCAAGAGGGAGCTCTTTATAAGCTCGGACTCAGCAGTTAGGCTGGTAATATATTCTTTCCCGGGGGGCAGAAAAGCTGTTTTGTTGTTGAATGGGTGGGATAAAGGGGAGAGGAAGGTGGGCCATTGTGTGTGTGAGGCTTGTTATTGAGGATGTGGCTATGATGTGCTAAAATAGTCTTGGAACTGATGGAAGGAAGGAGAGGGGTTTTTTTTGGTGGTGGAGGGGGTTGTTTAGGTGTTTTTATTTATTTATTTTTTTTAAGATAAGTTACAGCTTCTCTTTCTTGTAGGGGCAAGAGCCCTCGAGGGGTAGGGAATAATAATTTACAGGTGTGGACTACTAATTGCCTTAGGCTACGTCTACACTACCCACCCTATTCGGCGGGTAGCTATCGATGTTCTGGGATCGATTTATCGCGTCTCATCTAGACGCGATAAATCGATCCCAGAGCCGCTCCCTGTCGACACCGGAACTCCAGCTCCGCGAGCGGAGGAAGCGCTGTCGATGGGGGAGCCTGCCTGCTGCGGTGTGGACCGGGGTAAGTACCTTTTGAAATCAATCTAAGATATTCGACTTCAGCTACGTTATTCACGTAGCTGAAGTTGCGTATCTTAGATCGATCGCTCCCCCTCCCCCGGGTGGACCAGCCCTTAGTGATATGCAGCAGAACTGCTACATAAACATTATCTCCGCATGTGAAGGCGAGAGCTTTGGGGAAGGTAAGCATTTGGTTACAGTCTGTGGAGATGGGAGATTAAGGGACCAGGGTAGAAGTGCGAGTATCAATATCTTTTTGTTTTGGGAAGCATGAAGGAGTGCACCTGTTTACTCTGGGGATTAGCTTTGCGATGTCAACACCCTTTCCCCCCAGTTGCATACCACCTCTCTGTCTGGGTCTATAGCCCATCTGTCACTCATGAGCTGCAGCCTCCTCTTCGTGACTCAGCCATGCAGCCAGGGCACCCTACATGTTTTCCCCTTCTGAGATATCAAAGCCTTCCTTCATCAATCCTGGGCAGTCTTCCCATTCACTACTGCATAGTACCATTCCCCTAATGGCTGGCAGAGGAACCCTGTGGGTTCTGGTTCAGGGACCCTCTAGCCGATAGTCAAGGTCTATACCCTCCCTGAGCCCTTTCCTTACCAGCTGGCTCTTCCCCTTTCTCTGGGTTTGGCAGGTTTACCACACCCTCCTCCCAGGGAGTAATTGCAGGCTACATGCCTCTTCAGCTTCCAGACATTTCTCCCAGGCAACGACTGCAGCCTGTTGCCCAGCATCCCCTTCTGCTGCCAATTTCCTGTCTTTATAGTCCCAGTCCAGCTCATTCCTCTTCAACTGGGCTCCCTCACTCAGTTAGGGAACTACTTAGCCACCTGATTGTCCTCAGCTGTGGCTTGCTGTGTTAATTAGCCCCATGGGTGCTCCAGGGCTGGAGCAGCCACAGGGAAAAAATGGTGGGTACTGAACACCCATCGGCAGCCTCCCTATCAGCTTCCTCCCTACCTCCCAGTGCCTCCTGCCAGCAGGCAGACCTCATCAAACAGCACCTCCCACTCCCTCTCTGTGCCTCCCGCCAGCTGTGATCAGCTGTTTTGCAGTGCACAGGAGGCACTGGGGGGAGAGAGGGCGCAGCGCACTCGGGGGAGGGGGCAGAACGGGATGGGAAGGGGCAGGGTGGGGCCATTTGGTTTTGTGTGATTAGAAAGTCAGCAACCTTACCTTAGAGCAGTGGCTCTCAACCTTTCCGGTCTACTTTCAGGAGTCTGATTTGTCTTGCATACCTCAGGTTTCACCTCAGTTAAAAACTACTTGCTTACATAATCAGACATAAAAATACAAAAGTGTCACAGCACATTATTATTGAAAAATTGCTTACGCTCTCATTTTTACCATATAATTGTAAAATAAATCCATTGGATTATAAATATACTTACATTTCAGTGTGTAGTATATAGAGCAGTATAAACAAGTCATTGTCTGTATGAAATCTTAGTTTTTTTACTGACTTTGCTAGTGCTTTTTATGTAGCCTGTTGTAAAACTAGGCAAATATCCTAGATGAGTTGATGTACCCCCGGAAGATCTCTACGTATCCCTGGTTGAGAACCACTGCCTTCGAACAATACACAACAGGCGTAACTTTCCTTTTAAACTTGTATTAAAACCACTGTAAGTAAGGGGAGAATCAGGATCTGTGAGACTTACTGTGGGGTAGCAAACAGCAGATGTGTAGTGTGTGTGCACACAAATCGCTAGGTGTGCATTTGCTCTGTCTGAGCAACACCCCAAATTAATGTCTGAACAGTAAAATGAAGTGTAACCTATTACAAATTGAGAAAGATTTGTTATTTAAGTAAACAAATTATTCTGTGATGGCTGTACACAAAAGTGGGCATAGCTTATTAACTGTAGAAAGGTGGATAGTTACTGTCTTATGCTTGAGAAGCACAGCTAAAATGGGGATACAGATTGTTTAACTGATTCAGGATGACAGTTTGTAGATTAAATATATTTCTTAAAGGTCTGTCAATAAAGTTTACTAACATTTGCCACTTGAAATCAAGTATTTCTTACAAAATTATATCAATTCAACATTAAGGTCACACACCGGTGAGAAAATATGGAGTTGGCATTGATCTAGTAACATCTCAACTAGTGTTTCTATATTAGACAGATTTATAAAAATGCTGTCATATACATTCAAGTGGACAGCACTGTTTGTTATATACGAGGTGATTCTGGTAGATGTCCAGTTTTATCAAATTTGCAGACTGCAGATGCTGCACAGTGGAATTTGAATGCCTCTGCTAGGCTACATTTCATGAATATTGCATACACGTTGCAATCTTTTGGCAGCCCAAAAGGCCAGTGTTTGTGTCATAATCCATTTTTATTTTTATTGCTTAAAAGTTTTTCATTCTATTATTGTATGATATTATATTATTTTAATTCACTGCTCTGTTTTTGTTGTACTCTCTAAAGACAAATACTGACTAAGCTGTTTTTGAGACATAAGTTTAGTTTGAGATTCTAGCAAGAGTGGGAAAATGGATTTCTTTTGAACAACAATGCCAGTTTCCACTTCTAAATGTGCACTAAAATTCATAGTGTGGCGATAAGAATAGCAACTTTTATTATCAGAGATGAAAGGTAATGCAAAGGAAAGTTCAGTGCCTGTGAGAAAGTGTTCAAGTGTGGAGCGAGATGGTAACACATACTCACTGAAAATGTAACCATTACCTTGACCTTGAATTTACATAGACTAGAACAGCTGAAGACATACATGATCCACAGTGTGTCATTTGTTTCTGTCCAATGAAAGCATGAATATGTCAAAGCTCTCTTCCTGCTTTCAGACACTAAGCAAAGTGATTTGGGGAAAAAAGATATTGTTGTAGTTTCAGCACTACCCAGGTGAAGAAGCCCAATAGACTTCAGTGCCAAGTATTACTGCTGCTACAAATATCAAAGCACTTCAAGTATCACATTTTATTTAACACCTTTGATATTGGGCATGGAAGAAACCTGGAGGGCTGAAATGTTGGCAGCTCACCTGAAAAGAAAGGAAGACATGAGTCATTAAAACAGGCTGAGTAAGTAAAAAAAACTTTACTACACTAATGTAGTGTGCAGCAGAGAGGAAATTTCCTGAGCATTATGAAAAAAGGTTTTCCTGAAGGGGTCACCAGCAACATCCTTGCAAATCAGTTAAACTCAGAAAGCCTTAGCATAGCTGGATTAAGGTACAGGTAGGGCAGCAGCTGGGGATTACAAGCTAATACTGATTGCCCAACTAATATCAAAAGCAACCCAAATGCTGCTATTAATTTACAGTCCGAATAACCCAGAGATTGAGCTAGAATTGATTTTTTTTAAACTAGTCTCCCTCAAAACACTATTTCCAAACAAGAAGCTCTGAAAGCAGAAACGAAAGCTTGCAATAGGGTAGGCTGGAATGATGGCAACTGAGCTATTTTATTAGCTGATTTTTAAACTCTCCTTGGTGATTTTTCAAAGCAAAGAGCCCCTGTGAAGTAGTACGTTTTTGTTGCTGTTCTGTCTTGGACAGAATACAATCTAATACCCCCTGAGTTATTGGACTCCAGGGTTCCACACAGTAAGAAACTTCAAGGCAACATCTTTACTGGGGCTAGCATAACGTTCAAACTCTTTGACCATAGGGATCAATGCTGCTCCCTGCCGAGGCCTGCAGCAGGTATCTTCATTATAACATACTGGATAGCAAGGGCGGTTTTCTTATACCACATCAGGCTACAGGGAATGCAACAATGCAAAGGCTTCCTTGAGGGCTGCTCAGCACAACATTGTGCTATGGTGAAACAAGGACAGGACACATTTGACATGGGTTTAATCAGGCCACAACTTTATTATTAGATATCTGGGATTACCCAGCAGATAAGTGTACAGTGCAGGTAACCCCATAATTTTATACATTTATTCCATAATTATCTGGGCGGCTTTTAACAGCTCCCCCTCTTTTTCCATCCAGGTCCCTCCAGCAAATCCATTGCCGGGACCTTACCATACCTGGGGTGAGGGGCTTCCATCAGCTCGCCCTCTTTTTTCCCTCCCGGGGCTCCAACAAATCCATTGCCAGGACCTTACCATCCATCCCTCTTGTAGGAGGGTTAAGGCGGGCTATAAGAATGGGGTGGGGGTGGCTCCCTGCTGTACAAATCATAGGAGTCCCCAAACACCCCCCATTCATTCCTTTAATGAACACCTCTTTTTAAGTCCTTTTCTAAGCCATTTATCTGGGCACTGTATACCTTTCCTATGGAGTACCTGCACTGGACATGCGCCACAAGGAGGTGCCATTAATTAGCTTGACTGCCTCCTCCCCACACCCAGTGGTGTTCCCAGACATCTCCTAATGGCATCTTTTATATCATTTAAAAACATGACAGCACCTAAGTCGGACAGGTGAACCCCATCCTCCTGAAACAATTCTGCTGTCCCACATACTATACCAGGATGTGAAATTACTGTCCCTCCTATGGTCCCAAGGAATTTGGCCACTTCCCTGTTCACATATCTCCTTGCCTTGCTCACAGCTCCCCACCAGACCCTGCACTGAAGCATGTCTGACCAAATAATGTTAACTCCTGGAAAAAGTTCAAGGATCAGCCCGTAGTTCCTCCTTGCTCTGAGCATTAGTTACACCTCTTTAAGCATTTCCAAACTGTTTTCCCCAAGATGCACCACAATTATATCTGGGGGCCACTGACAAGCCCACACAGCAAATAGCATTGGTATTAGCTGATCCCATAACATGCTCCTCCTTGCATGCCAACTGAGTATCACTTCATCACTGAAGCCCAGCTGCAAACCCTCGGGCAACCTGGATGCATGCCTATGGGCCCAAAAGACAATACTGTGCCTGCAGATCTACACCACCGTCTGATGGCCCGTCTTCCAACCTCTGTAATGAGATTACAACAAATTAATGCTGACTTACTGCCTGAGGTCTGTGACAAAGCTCTGTTCTTGTCTCCATGCATCCCACGTTTCCTGGCGGATTTCACTAGCCTCAGAGGCTCACTGTGACCCTCCATGGAGCCCTTCTCTCTCTAGAGGCAAGGGTCACAGCCTACTGAGCCATTTTCATCATAAGCCAGCAAGGGAGGTGAGGAGAAGCTATCCTCCCTTGCAGAGTCTTTGTTGTCGCTCAGTCTCAGTGATTAATCAGGGGGGCAAAGGGGGGAGCCCGGGCCCGCCCTCTGCTCCAGGCTCCAGCCCAGGGACCCTAATAGTATCAGCTATGATAGCTGACCTTTTAGAAACAGGACACGTACAATTCCCTGTGCTACTCCCCACAGCAGCCCCCACTTCCTGAAGTTCCACTTCACCCTTACTTCAGGGCCTCCTTCCTTGTGTCTGATATGGTGTGTACTGCTCAGTCTCTCCAACAGCACAACTTCCTCCCACAGCTCCTGACATGCGCGCCCACCTGACTAACTGGGAGGTTTTTAACTAGTTTCAGCCAGCCCCTGATTGGCTTCAGGTGTTCCCATCAACCTAGCTGTCTCCACTGCTTTCTGGAAGGATCTTAATTGGCCCCAGGTGTCTTGATCTGGAGCAACTACCATTTGGTTACCATGGTAACAGGTATTTGTTTAGCCTGCGGCTAACATACCTGTCTCTCACTACTTTCCTATAGCCATCTGGCCTTGCCCCGTCACAGGTCTTACATACATTCAGTATGCATCCGAATGCCAATGCCCGATTGCCTGAATTGCCTCTGCTCCCATACCTACCTGTGCTGCTGCTGTTGTCACCCCGATTCTGAATGGGCGGGAACTAAATTCATGGCTGGCAGCCCCAACCTCATCAACTCCCATCTCAACATGGTAACAAATCGATATGCTGTGAGGGGACTCTTGTCACCATGCATAAAAATGGGCCTTTTCCCTTTGGCCATATAACCCTATAGGCCTTCAAAGTCTGAACTGGAAAAACCCCAGGCTCACCACCCTACCAGAGGATCACAGATTCACCCCAGCCGACTTGATCCATCCTTGTCCATCGCAAGTGTAAAATCATTAAATGCTCATGCCATTGTATATCCCGCAGTTGCAAAGCCCTTCCTGTTGAGTCCCTACTAGACCCAGGTACTGCTCACTGATCTTGAAAGCACCAAAAAATGCTGTCAAGAATACAGACCTGAACAAGGCCACCTCCTGTCCACTACGACATATGTCACCAAGGATCTGCACGAGTCCCCTGAGTATGTAAACTGTGATGGGACGACGGGAATCCACCTTGGGGTCACCAGTACACAAACACCCAGCCAAAAACCTTTGAACTAAAAACACCACTGCAAGGATCAGGATAACCATTTAGCCTATTGATTAATGTAATGGCAGAAAAGCGATTCGAGATTAGAGGACACCAGTTGCCAGGTTGCCAACAACAGCACATATCCCAGCACCTGTTCCTCTGTAATGGGCCATATTGTTGACCGGACTTCCTGATTCTGAAATCATTAAAACTTCTCTCATAGCTCTGCCATATGTGCTGAGCAACTGATCTCCGCACCACACTGACAACCATTCTACGCCAAGGCTCCACAGTTCTAGTGGCATCTGCCTGGGTTCCAACTCCAGAAATCTCTGGACCTGAAAATGAGACAAGGCGTGTACTATGCCATTGTCAACCCCAGAGAGATTATGAAGCAATGTAATTCCGTGGCAGCTTTCCAGGGGTCAAGCCTCGAGGTGAAATACACAAGTTGTGCACAGGCAATTGGTTGGATGGCCCTGCCACTGTACCTCCAAATTCATCCTTGTGGAATTATTGTCTTAACAAAATTGCCAAACTTCACCCCCTGACTTTAATTATTATTATTTTACATAAAGGGGCTAAGAAACCCCATTAAAAACCTAAACCACAAATTTCAGCCATTGGCTTTGCTGGGATAGTCCTACGGGAGGCCTTAGCCCATTCCACTGCTTGAAGCTGGCCCCTTGCAACGGTCTGCATTCTGTCATCCACGCCGCGTTCAAACAGGACCTACCTACAAATGGCATTTGTTCTACTCTGCGACCTGTACCATTGTGGCAGAAACGTGCTGAGAAACCCAAAACATGTCTTGCATGCATGCCTGGACGTACAAATGCTGCAAAAGCCACTGCTATAATTAAATGTATGCCCTTGAATGTATTGCATGCCCGCCCGATTATATTTATATATTGTGACAGACCCAGACAAGTGGGGTACAGAAGTCTGATAGAAGGCAAATATACTGGCCATTGGATGAATAGTTTTCTGTTCCCTGAGTGACCAGAGCAGGGGCTGCACTAGAACAAGCAGGAACTTTCTGGAACCAATTTAAGGCAGGCAGGCTAATTAGGACACCTGGAGCCAATTAAGAAGAACCTGCTAGAATCAATTAAGACAGGCAGGCTAATCAGGGCACCTGGGTTTAAAAAGGAGCTCACTTCAGTTTGTGGTGTTGCGTGCGAGGAGCTGGGAGCGAGAGGCATACAAGGAGTTGAGAGTGAGAAGAGTTGAAGGACTGAGGAGTACAAGCATCAGCAGACCATCAGGAGGAAGGTCCTGCAGTAAGCATAAAGAAGGTGTTGGGCGGAAGCTGTGGGGAAGTAGCCCAGGGAGTTGTAGCTGTCACGCAGCTGTTACAGGAAACCCTATAGACAACTGCAATCCACAGGGCCCTGGGCTGGAACCTGGAGTAGAGGGTGGGCCCGGGTTCCCCCCAAACCTCCCAACTCCTGATCAGACACAGGAGGAATTTGACTGTGGGTTCTACCAGAGGGGAAGATCTCTGAGGCAATCAAAATCTGCCAATAAGCGCAGGACTCACCAACGTAGAGGAGGAACTTTGTCACAATATATAATAAGGCCGGGCTTCTCTCTGGTTAAGCTTCAGCTGTAATACAAGCATAGCTAAGGAATGCAGCCTTAGCCAGACACCTCACCCATGACTGGCCCCATTGGAAGAACTTAAAGATAGTCTGTATCAGCCATACAATACCCTGCATCTGCTTACTGGGGTGGTGCCCCCCACTCCCCGAGCTGAGACAGTTTCTGGCTGGCCCATGTGATACCCCGTCACGGGTAAAGCCTCTGAGGAACCACTACTGTCCACAATCCCCACCTTTGCACATCATTTGGTATGGGACCCTGAACCGCCTCCTGTACTTCTCCCCAAAGCAAATCCAAACACCCCTGCAATTAGGAACCTTTATTCATTGTTGATTTAACTCACTCCTGCCCTCGGTGTCTGCAATCACCTGAGTGGAATGTCCTAGATCTGGGCAAACTGTTACACCTTGTATGGCCTGAAAATCTGTGGAAACAACCTCAGACGCAATAACCCTGATTACTTGTATCAAATCCCAGCTGAAGCCAGCTCACTTGCGTGGATGAGTGCTTCACCTTGAGCCCCCCCCCCCCTTGCCCAAGCCTGATAGGCTGCCCTTGGTAATCAAAGGCACTATCCCGGGCTCCCCCAGCCCCTCGCCCTTGTTGCAAGGATCTTGCCCTTGGCTCGCCCGGCCCAAATAACTGCACTCTGTCCACCCTGTGCAGGGTTTAGTTCCTCCCCAGTTCCCTGTTCCAGCGACACTAACTGGGAGGGAAAAGCAAAGTTCAACCCCCCTGCTGTCTCCTTCCTACAGCAGGAAAAACCAGAAACCCTGTTCCCTAAACCTCTATGCACCACACAGCTGCTATGATTCAGCCTTGGTCCATGTAAAAAGGAAGGCTCCCTTTGGCCCTCCCTGAGGGCAGCCGGCAGCCAGTGCTGCCGGCTGCCCTCAAAGCCTGCATTCCCAGGGGATGAGTCGGTGACCACTCTGCCCCTTTTGCAGCAGTTTTCATCCCCTGCACTCCCCGCCATAAAGCACTGTTCCCTTCACTCGGCCAGGCCAGCCAAACACCCCCCTGCTTAAAGGTGCAGGGCAGTCATTCACAGTGCACCTTATGTTGTAGTGTGGCTTCTTTGGTTTCACTGTTGAGACACAGACGGTCACCTATATATTAAAGTCAGTCAAAATGAGGCTGAATTGAGCAGATTAGTATTTCCAAATGTATTCTCAAAATGGGGACTTTGACTCTATTATAACTGAAGCTTGCCAGTGAGCCCCATTTCTGCTTCTAGCTCTGATAATCAGATATGCATATGAATATATTACAATGGCATCATTTGAAGTTTCCAGAGTACAAAAGCCTGACTGTACAGAGAAAAAAGTCTTTCCTGTGAGCATAGAGAGGAAAATGCACGCTCACATTCTCTCTCTCTGATCTACTATGACATACTTACCAACTTCCTTGCAGTATATTGAGGAAACCATATGGCTGAAATGACAGTAACAGCAACTCAGAATGGGCTAATTAGTACCGCTCAAGTAGAATAACTGGGATTTATTGTGCATACAGAATTTTTCTTTTCTTTTTTTAACCCTCTTTTATGTTTTCTAGTGGGGCCTGCCATATCTGCCTTTGTCATATCTGTTTGAAAAATTCAAACAGCAGCTTGCACTGGACACAGTAACTTGTATGTGGCTTTTTTTTTTTAAAGTGGAAACAACCTAAGCTGCTATTTTTATTTTTGCATTATAATACAAGCCAGTGCCCCATTGTGCCCCATATGACTGTTGAGACACATAACAGAGACGTTCCTTGCCCATGTCCCCCAAAGAGCTTCCAATCTAGGTTACTTGATCTAACTAGAGAAAAAGTGACCAGAAGACTGAATTAAATATCTTTTCTTAGAAAACATAGTAGACATCTAAAAATCTTACTAATATGCACTGCAGACTCAGGTGAGTTGCCATCAACAATTCAGAAATGTTAGAACAGCTTGCGGTGAGACACAATCTAATGAGAGGGGACCAATGTATTTCAGCCTGCTCCCCACCAACATACGGCAGTTAAAATGGAGTAGCAAAGCAGGTGAAGGCTGTGTCTTCTCGGATTCAATGTTGTGCTGCATTCATGGCTGCTACTACCCAAGTTCAGCTACTTCTTACAGTTTTGTTTGCTGTGTGAGTGAGGATATGGGGAGTGATTGGCTCTATATATTAGCTAGTCCTGTGAGTATATGGACTGTATTTAGTGTAAAGGCTGGGAAGTCCAAGAATTCTTCTTCTCACGTTAGCCCATAGGGATGGCTTGCCTTTATTATATTCCTCTGTAGTGCAAGAAACCTATAGGCCTGTATCTTGTAAAACATTAGCTTAAGCAAGTTAGCATAAATATGGTTAAGTATAGTAGGCCTGTAACCTTTGGCACAGTTAAATGGGCTGGCAGTTACCCCTTAGATTTTGGGGAACTAAGGATAGCTTGCTCAATGGTAGGAGCTGGAACTTTGCTTCAGCCAGGTATACTATTTGGTTTTGTCTCTCTGCCCTGCTAGGACCTATCTGAGGCTGTCCCTTGTTTTCCAGCATTATTCCATAATTGTGAGTTAATCTGATTATAGTGTGTTCGCTCTGTACTCTTTCATGTAATGCAGCTTGCCACCAAAGATCAAGGGGGAGCCAAAAATATATAAATGTGGTGAGCTGGGTTGCCTGGAGAACAGCAAAGCAGCCAAGATGTGGGGAACCAGGGACATGAGCTGCTGAAACTGGCTGCAAGCCCTCTCCCTTCCTGACATGTATAGGGGAAGAGGTTCAGAAACAAGCCACCTGGACAAAAGATGGAAGTTCAGGCCCGTGGAGAACATAGTTGAAGATTCGTCAATGACTATTTTGATAATGGCTGTTTCCCCCCCCCCCACTACGAGTAATAGATTTAATGGGCTTTTCTGCAGAAGTGGGAGGTAGAGAGGTATGGAAATAAAAGGGATTTCATGGATATATTACATTAACATTGCTGGGAAATTCAGTCCCATTGGGTCTCAGAATACATGAATCCTTGGTTGTAAGGTGTAAATGTTTCTTTCTCCCGTCAATATTTCATTGATGGCCTCTGGAGAAGTAGTAATTGGCAATATAAATGGCAGCGCATCGGTTAGAAAAGGACTAAGATTTTAAAGGGTAAATGTTTCTTAAACATCTTTGGTCAACTTAATCTTCTAGCATTCTTCAGTGCATTTAATTGGATTCAGTTTTTCTACATTCTGGTCACAATAGGCCCAGAGATCATGAATAATGCAACATTCCATTATTTCATTTCATGTAGACAAAAATCTTATTCCATTTTTTGTTTTGACAAAGAAGTTGTTGAGAATATTAAATACTTAGACTCTCTACACAGTATTGAATTTTTTTTATTTACAAAACAGTAATTGGGATAATTTCTCACTGTGCTTGGCTGAAATTTGTATATGTGTTTGTCCTGTTTTGCTGTTCAAGACAAGAGTACATCTAAAATCACCTTCTTATCAAATGTAGAGTGATCTCTGACTGTAAGATCTTATATAATCAGTAACTGTGGTCTAAATCCCAGAGCCTGTTTAAGAAGCTGTAAGAAAAACAAAACCCAGGCAGTTATATGAGCTGGGTCCACAACTGATCTAATGCACAATAGAGGTGTGGAGAGGATCAGTACTTTTTGCTGCAAGGTGGAGATTGCAGTAGATTCCATCTGATGGGGCGTACAAATCCCACACAGGAGAAGGAGGCGTTAATGGTTTGCTTTGCAGATGGGGACTGAGGTCAGCACTGCCCCCATAACATCTATGCGAAGTATTAAGTCTGGAAAGAGGGCCCTCAAGACACAGTAGATGATCCAGAGACAATAGGAAATAAAGGTATGGAGAAAGGACCAAAATTCTTCTCTGACGTAACTCCATTAGGGTTATACCTGAGATTAATTTGGCTTAGAAGATGCAGCTATTCCAAACTTAAAAGTAGCTGGTTTTATGAAGCCTGAGGACTGCAGTGAGACAGAAGAGGCTGTGTCAACAGGCAAACGTTGGATGAGTCAGAAAGACTGGCTCAGTTTCTCTGAGGTAAAGGCAAAGCTCAGGCTGAACTCCAGGTAGGCTTTCCCCCCTTGAGTCAGGCCTGCAGCCTGGCAGTAGCTTGATGAGTGGGAGAGGTTCTCTATGCCTTTCTGAAAAAATGAAAAGCCTTAGTATGGACAAAATAAAGATAAAGGAGGTTGGCCCACTGGAGAAGACTCCAATCCATACTTGACTCGGTTAAATTGGAAAAGATGGGGATCAATATGAAAATTGAGAGGTGGATAAGGAACTGGTTAAAGGGGAGACTACAGCGGGTCATACTGAAAGGTGAACTGTCAGGTTGGAGGGAGGTTACTAGTGGAGTTCCTCAAGGTTCAGTTTTGGGACCAATTTTATTTAATCTTTTTATTACTGACCTCGGCACCAAAAGTGGGAGTGTGCTAATAAAGTTTGCAGATGACACAAAGTTGGGAGGTATTGCCAATTCAGAAAAGGATCGGGATATCCTACAGGAAGATCTGGATGACCTTGTAAACTGGAGTAATAGTAATAGGATGAAATTTAATAGTGAGAAGTGTAAGGTTATGCATTTAGGGATTAATAACAAGAATTTTAGTTATAAGCTGGGGACGCATCAGTTGGAAGTAACGGAAGAGGAGAAGGACCTCGGAGTCCTGGTTGATCACAGGATGACTATGAGTCGCCAATGTGATGTGGCCGTGAAAAAAGCTAATGCGGTCTTGGGATGCATTAGGCGAGGTATTTCTAGTAGAGATAAGGAGGCGTTAGTACCGTTATACAAGGCATTGGTAAGACCTCATTTGGAATACTGTGTGCAGTTCTGGTCTCCCATGTTTAAGAAGGATGAATTCAAACTGGAACAGGTACAAAGAAGGGCCACTAGGATGATCCAAGGAATGGAAAACCTGTCGTATGAAAGGAGACTCAAGGAGCTTGGTTTGTTTACCTTAACCAAAAGAAGGCTGAGGGGAGATATGATTGCTCTCTTTAAATATATCAGAGGGATAAATACCAGGGAGGGAGAGGAATTATTTCAGCTCAGTACCAATGTGGACACAAGAACAAATGGATATAAACTGGCCATCAGGAAGTTTAGACTTGAAATTAGACGAAGGTTTCTAACCATCAGAGGAGTGAAGTTCTGGAACAGCCTTCCAAGGGAAGCAGTGGGGGCAAAAGACCTAACTGGCTTCAAGATTAAGCTAGATACGTTTATGGAGGGGATGGTTTGATGGGATAACATGATCTTAGTCAAAGGTCAATTAATTGCCATCAGTGGTAAATAGGACCAATGGTCAACGATGGGATGTTAGAAGTTACTACAGAGAACTTTTTCCTGGGTGTCTGGCTGGTGAGTCTTGCCCACATGCTCGGGGTTCAGCTGATCGCCGTATTTGGGGTCGGGAAGGAATTTTCCTCCAGGGTAGATTGGCAGAGGCCCTGGAGGTTTTTTGCCTTCCTCTGCAGCATGGGGCACGGGTCACTTACCGGAGGATTCTCTGCATCTTGAAGTCTTTAAATCATGATTTGAGGACTTCAATAGCTGAGACATAGGTGAGAGGATTATTCCAGGAGTGGGTGGGTGAGATTCTGTGGCCTGCATTGTGCAGGAGGTCAGACTAGATGATCATAATGATCCCTTCTGACCTTAAAGTCTATGAGTCTATGAGTCTATGAGACTTGGCTAATGAGATTTGAACTGTTTTGAGTAAAGAAGGCTTTTCCTCCAGTTGCTATGAGGTTTATTTTTTTGCTTTGGCTCTAACTATAGCCAGTTGGCATTGTATTAATGTCCATTGCAAACCTTCACCTGGGCTATTTTAGTAGTATTCCATCACTATAATTTCTTCTTGAGAAATCAGCTAGTTCCAGGAGCCAGTAGATTTACTGTTGTGTTCCATAGTCTAGTTTTACTGAGTATGGGATCCACACTTCTCAGATATTGTTTCACAATAACGTAAATAGAATCCAAATTACATGTCTTTGTAAGGTGTCTGGCATTAGTTAATAACTAGTAAAATGGATACCTAAGCACTGCTAATGTACAATGCAGTTGTAGCATTGCTTTCTTTGCATTTTGAATTAGCTGTCTAAAAACTTAGACTTGCTTGTATTATAGTGGGCTTTTAAAATAATGAAACATTGATGCATAAAAAGTGTTTTTAAAAATCATTTAGCCCATCATGGAAATGTTTTCTAAGCTAACACAGAACTATTGCATTTTAATTTTGGTTCTTAAAAAAAAAAATTGATTGCACTACAGTTGGTGACTATCTACAATATATATGGCATCCACATAAATGGCAACTTCTTAATCTATTTTTACAAATGAAACTCAAAAGAATGATGGTTTGCCACTTAAAGTAACATGTTACCATCTATAAGAAAGAAATGATAAACGGAGTAATTCTTCTAGTTAAAGGTATAGCTTGTAGGGTGGATTTTAGTAACCTGATGATGCAGCATCTCTTTCAAAGTGGAAAATCATTATATTATACATTGTAGTAATATTATTTTGATCCATTCTCTTACTAACTTATGTGATTAATACACAATTCTTTAATTATAGTGGATTTTATACAGATTAGCAAATTATACTATTTCAAAATCTTACCAGCATTTCTGATTAAAACACATACTTTCTTCAGAAGGGAAAAGGGTAATATATAATTTTCAATCTCAGGGTAAGTGCTATAGTCTTTATTTAGTGGAAGAATTCTGGTAAGTGCAGAATTTTGTTATGAAGAGAATTGTTATCTCTAACAAGTGTGGTATATGAATTTGGATCTGTAAACCTTACTTAGGCAGGTACTCTGACTTCAGTGGGACTATCCATGTGATTTGCAGAATCAAACTTTATATTTTTAAGAGGGTTGGCTTCAGTTTAGTGTGTCACTTTTTTCAGAGTGCAGAAAATAGTTTAACAGAACAGACTTGTTATTTATTGTAATTAAATTTTTGGTGCCTTACTTTAAATTCATTCAGTCTGTCCTCAAATTGCAGTGTGGGGGAGAAGCAGCAAAGGGATGGTGGCAGATGTGCAACTGATTCCATTCTTTCATGTTAACACAATACACACCCCAGATGAGGGTATTTATAAAACATCTGAAACTAAACTTCTGTTGCTGATGGCAATATTGCCATTTATAGTTCAAAGACAATAAAAATGAAAAGAAGATAAAAATGTATCTAAATGTATAATCTATTTAATTAACCATATAAAACCCCAACTGGGAGTGGAGGTAGGGGGAATGCAAAACCCTTACATTAATTTTTATGTCTCCATAATAACATATCATTGTCTAGTCTAGATTGAATAAGAGTCATTAACTGATGTTTTAGGTGCCTGTTTTGAGATTACTTGTCTATAAAGATCCAAACTCCTAAATATCTAAAAATGCTTTAACCTGAACCTAGCCAAAGGACAAATATCTTTCGCTTCAGCAGCAGTTCCTGATTTTGCAAGTCAGAAAAATGAAGTTTATATATTTTGTTCCGGGATCCCAGCTTTTAAAAGGTCAATTTTCTGTGTTCAGTTTTGGCCAGATCTGGAGAAAACACATTGTTCTGCCTCTCCCCCCCCCCCCCCCCGCCCAAAAAGGGGGTGGGGTGAACCTATTTTAGAATTTGAGACAACCAGACTACAGTATTAAATAAATAAAAATTTAAAAAAATCTTAATTTTTGCATGGCAGACCCCATATCAGTCTATATAAATTAAACTTCCCTACGCTCAAGTAGAAAATGTGGATATTATATTCTTCTAACAGGCCTTAGTAGTTTCAAATTTTGAAGCAAATATTTAAAATACAGTCAGTGTAGCATACACTTCAGGAAATCATTATTTTTGTGCCACATTGAATCCCTTTATAAGACCTTGGGTATGTCTACACTACCCACCAGATTGGTGGCTAATGATAGATCGGATCGATTTATCGCGTCTAGTGTAGATGCGATAAATCAATCCCCGATCCCTATGCTGTTGACTCCTGTACTCCACCGCAGTGAGAGGCGGAAGCGGAGTTGACGGGGGAGCGGCGGCAGTCGACCCCGCACTGTGAGGACGTGAGGTAAGTCAACCTAAGATACGTTGACTTCAGCTATGCTATTCTCATAGCTGAAGTTGCGTATCTTAGGTCAAGTATCAGAGGGGTAGCCATGTGAAGTGGGTATGCACCCACGAAAGCTTATGCTCCAATACGTCTGTTAGTCTATAAGGTGCCACAGGACTCTTTGTCGCTTCTACGTATCTTAGGTCGATTCCCCTCCCTAGTGTAGACCAGGGCTTAGTATCCAGTTTTCTTCAGAGGAGTTAACAGTTCCTACAAGTCCAACATGAAAACAAATTAGGTGCAGATTACAAAAGTTGCAATAACTCAGTCTCCTTTTGGGTAGATTTGGCTGTGTCAGAGCACAAGTCAGAGATTTCCCAGATCAGTTAATCAGTCCTGTGCACCTAAAGAACCAGTGGTAGCCCAAAACAAATTCCAAAGGAAGAGAGAATTATACTGAGGTGGAACAGTTTGAGAGAGACCACAATGCACTACCCTGCATAAAGGAACTTTTGCTGCCTATTTCATCCTCTCCCCAAGGCTTTGTAGCTGAACTAAAATCTTTCTAGTGGCAGCAGGAGCTTTCAAGAGATTTTATGTCATTTACTACTCTTATGTCTAATAGCTCTATCTTGTTTCACTCAAACCACGATATTCCTATTAAATTGAGCAAACCAAGCACAATAAAGAACCTTCCCATATATTTTTAATCAAGTGTCTGCCTAGAAAAGGGCAATAAAAAGATGTGATGTCTTGATAAATAAAGAAAATTGACATCTTTGTAGGGAAGAATGTAAAAGTTTCTCTTTGCTCCTGATTCCAGTTGAAAATGAAAGTGAGTATGGGCAACCTGTACTTCAGTTGTTCAAGAGATTGATACAATTAATGCTATCTCATAATGGGCAATTTAAGTGAAAGAGAAGGGTACTCACCTTGTGCAGTAACTGAGGTTCTTAGAGATGTGTGCCCCTGTGGGTGCTCCACTTTAGGTGTTCGTGCACCCCTGCGCTCGTAGTCGGAGACTTTTAGTAGCAGTGCCTGGTTGGGTCGCACATGCATGGTCCCTGCCTCGCGCTGCTGCAGGCAGTTAACCGACACTGTGCGACCAACCCCCCCTCAGTTCCTTCTCTACTGCAGAGACTAATAAGGAAACTCCAAAGTAGAGGGGAGGAGGGAGGGTAGTGGAGCACCCACAGGGACACACAGCTCGAAGAACCTCATTACTGCACAAGGTGAGTAATCTCTTCTTCTTCGAGTGCAGTCCCTGTGGGTGCTCCACTTTAGGTGACTTCAGAGCAGTGCCCTCCGATGGAAAGAGAGGCTTCGGAGTTGAAGTTGTGACCTCCGATAGTAGAGAGCATCCGAAGGAGGTATCAGATGTTGCCTGTTGCTCTAAGGCATAGTGCTGTCTAAAGGTATGGGCTGAGGCCCAGGCAGCAACTCTACAAACGTCCGTGATAGGTACATTGTGCAGGGAAGCCGTGGAGGCTGATAAGGCTCTAGTGGGATGTGAGTAAATCCCCATGAGGGATTGGCAGTCGCACTGACGATAGAGTTTTGTGCGATTATGGATCTATGGGGAAAGTCTTTGTTTAGCGATGGTGCTCCTTTTGGAGCATTCAGTGATGGATAGAAACAGTCTGGGTGATTTATGGGATGGTTTAGTCCTGTCTATGTAAGAAGCCAATGCTATGTAAGAAGCCAATGCCCTGCGAACATCAAAATTATGAAGTGTGTAATGTGTTCTATCTGTGTGGGGTTTAGGGGTGTGGTCTGAGAGAGGCTTTATCTTCAAAGAATACCATGTATATGGGTACCGCCATGAAAGCCCACAGTGCTCCCACATGTCTGACATATGTCATTGCCACAAAAAATGCTACTTTCATAGAACGGTGTAGCAGTGATTATGTCATCCTGGTTCAAATGGGGAAGAGATGATGATCCGAAGGACCAGGTTCAGGTCCCATGGTGTAGTAGACTCCCATCGTTCAGGGTAGGCATTATTGAGGACACATTGAGTCAGTGGATGGGTAAAGACGGGATGGCAATCCACCTTGGGGTGGAATGTTGTGATGGTAGGTGGATGGATTTTTATTGAGTTCAAGGATAGGTCTGACCATTTGAGTTCTAATAGGTAACGCAGTATGGAGGGTAATGTCCCTGGGATGGAAGTCATCCATTTTAGTTGGCACCAGGCCTTAACTCGTCTCGCCTTCAGGGTGTATGGGCGACAGTTCATTTCTGTTCAACTGTGTAACTATATTTTGTACCTCCTCTGAACAGGTCGTCAAGTTCCGTGAGCCATGGAGGAGCCATGCTCTGAGATGGAGTTTCTGTGGATGCAGGACAGGGCCTGAGTCCTGGGTGAGACAGAAGTGGGAGTGCGATTCATGGACGCACGGTCATGCTAAGGGGTAAGGATACCATGGTTTGGCGAGACCATGATAGTAGAATTACTGTGGCCCATCGGGACTGCTCTTGTGGATCACTCAGTTCAAGAGAGGAATAGGAGGGGAGGCATATAGAAGGGGAGCGTTCCACTCAAGGAGGAATGCATTGCCTAACGACTGCATTGCCTAACGACTGCACACCAAGACCTGCACTGGAACAAAAAAGAGGGTGTTTGGTATTTTGTGCAGTTAATAAAGGGGCTACTGTGGGGAACCCCCAGTGTTGAAATACATGCAAGTACCGTGTTGTCAATCTCCCTTCGCGGTCCTGAGAAATTAGTCTGCTGAGGGTATCTGCTGTGGTGGTGTGGATATTGTGTCTGATGCACCATCGTCAGGGTTTTATGGCTGCACACAGAGGTACTGTGAGTGTGCTCCTCCTTGTCTGTACATACAATACATACAAGCTAAGGCTTCAAATAGTCTTGTCCTTGATGAGTGGCAGGAATTGGGAGCAAGCATTGCGGACAGCTTGAAGTTCTAATAGGTTTATATGTCGAAGGGATTCCGCAGGGGACCAGCGGCCCTATATAGAATGTGGGTGCAGGTGAGCTCCGCCATCCCAGGAAGTGGTCTGAATGAAGGATGCCCTCGTGCATATGTTGGTCGGTTTTGTCCACCAGAGAAGGGGGTCCTTTATTTTTTCCTGATATCATGGGGTGCTTGTTTATGCTGTGCCCGTGTGGAACAAAGTTAATATGTAGCCTTCCTTGTAGGAAATGGATGTTCAATCTGGTGTGTCTGACAGCAAATGTTGTGGCTGCCATGTGGTCAAGGAGTTGGGGGCAAGTCAGGGCCGGATTAAGACCTTTTGAGGTCCTAAGCACTGAAAAGATTATGGTGCCCCCCCCCCCATTCAAAATTCAAAATAAAAAACACTACTATACTGTTAAATAAAATTTTGTTCGCAATGACACAAAACTTACATGTATGCTGAAATTAAAATAGCTTTTCTAGATTTTCTGATTGCAAAATTCCGGATAAGTTCATCGAAGCTGACTCGACGAAGCATGTCCGCTTCCATACACAATAGGGAATGTGAATCAAGTCTGTCCTGACACATTGTTGTTCTCTGAGGGTTTTTTATTCTTTTAATCTGAGAAAAAGAGCATTCTGTGGAGAAGTTAGTAATCATCAATGTTAGAAAAATACATAGTGTGATCTCTACATTTGGAAATACACATTGTATTCCATCTTTCAATATTGTGTCATGAAGATCAATGTGACTGAATTTCATTTTTCCTGTTTCATTAAAAACTTTGTGCGCATATAACAGTGGAACTGCCGTACTTCTCCACAGAGATTCATGTTCAAGTCAACAGGGTATGCGTCAACTAGCTTTTGGGAACCTTGTGAATATTGTTAGTCAGATAAGTCCATATCGTTTAGAAAAGAATCTACTTGATACTTCTTTGTACACTTCACCTCTCCTCTTCATATGAGCTTCAAGTGTATCAATTATAGCGTAGTAAGTAGATATGCGAAATTTGTCTGTAGGATTCAATGCTGTTTCTGTTGCACTGCTATAATTTGCTTGTTTTTTCCTGATTCGCTTGCAGGACTGAGCTTCTTTGTAGTTAGTATCAGGCAAGATATCTTTTGATGTGTCTTCAAATCTTTCGAAATCATTCCTCAAAGTGTGTAAGTGGTCTCCTAATGATTGAAAGAGGTCTGCACATGTTTTCAAATCCAATTCTTTTTCTTGGAGAGCTTGACTTGTGTGGTAAAAAAGTGTTGTAAAATTTCATTCCACATGGTCAACATGAATACAAACTCTAGTTCTTGCATCTTGTTTGCAATGATTTCTGCCTCTCATATAGTTTCTCCCTTTTGTGATTGGTTTTCAGCTATACTTTCTAATTCATCCACAGTCTTTGAGTCAAACTCCAGAATCGCAGTTGTTGCCACTGCATGTGCCTCCCAGGGAGTATTAGAAAGAGATTTCAACACATGATCATTGCCCAAATATGTTTTAAGAACTGCCCATCGGTGTGTTGAGGCAGAGAAAAATGTATAAAGTAACTGGACTGTTGAGAAAAAACTTACTGCCACCGGACAACAATCAACAGCACTGCGGCCAACAAGATTGAGAGAGTGTGCAGCACGTGGTTTCATCCTGCCCCTTATCTCAGTTATCTGAACTTAAAAAATAAATAAATTGCACAACGTACACTATTTTTATATGTATGTGTGTGTGTATATATATATATATATAAAAAAAGAATCAAGTACGTATAACTCAGAAGAATATATCAATAATAAAACATACATTTATTGCAATACATGACAGGATCTGATTTCCCTGCATTATTTTGATCTACGTTAGCAGGATGCCCCGCTGATTTAGGTGGGGATAAGTAATAAAAAGAGAACAGAAAAATGGGGGAAGAGTGTGTAGTGAAGTGTAAGGAAGTCTAACAAAGTTCTGATTTTTCCCAGGATGACTACTTCGATGCTTTTTTTGAAATATAAAATATCAATTTTTTTCCAAAAAACCCTCTCTTTTTTGGTGCCCCCTGCTTTACTGGTGCCCTAAGCACGTGCTTAGTCTGCCTATTGGGTAATCCAGCCCTGGGGCAAATCCTGGCAGATACCTGTGGGCTATTTCACGCAGTGGGTATGAGGCTGGTGAGAGTGAAAGAATGTTGTCTCAGTAGTGAGGCTATAGCCTCGATAGAGTTGAGGTGGGTCCCAATGAAGTTCAGCTGTTGCACTGTTGTTAGAGTGGGCTGGTCGGTATTTATTAGGAAGCCCAGATTCGTGAAGAGGGTTACCACCTCTTCGGTGGCTTGCAATGCTGTCTGCTGGGTTGACGCTTCTAGCAGGCAGTTGATTATAGTGTATAGTGTGACCATCTTGAATCGTTGTGTTTCTGATGAACTTGCTGAATTATTGGAAGTCGAGCATTGTTCTCCATCCACCAGAGTTCTTGTTAGGGGAAGTTGATGGTTGGGATGCAGCAACTTGAGAAGTAGATTGTTCTCCCCTCAGGATCTGTGTCTGCGACCCTGTGATTCAAACCACCACTGTTGTGAATACATTGGCCGGTGGTATCATTGGAATATAAAGTAATTCCTCTGTTTCCTATTCGGTTTGGGATTATAGGTTCCCAAGGATCGGAGAGTCGCTCGTGAGTCCGTAAATGAGTGGAGTGAGTCATCTGTCTTTTTGGCGAATAATTTGGGCTGGCAAGTCTTCCACTGTGAATTGCACCTCTTCGGGGAACCCAGAAAGATAGAGCCATGAGGCCCTTCTCATTACAACTACCGTCGACACAGATGTTGCAGCCCTGTCCTCAGAATCAAGTGCTGCAAATTGTTCTCCCTTGTCCTTGGCAATAAAATGAATCAATTTGGACACTTTTGTATAGTTTGTATAGTTGTATTTTGTTAGTAATGTCGCATAGTTGGCTATGAGGAGGTGAGGGGTATCCAAGGAGTAAGCTGTATTGCTAAAGCTGATCAAGTCTTTTCCAGTCCTTATCATAAGTTGTGTTTCAGGACTGTTGTGCATACCACGTCGCTGGACTGCGTCTATCACTAAGAAATTAGGCGCTGGATGCGAAGTCCACGCCCTTTGTTGGTACACACCTCCTGTCGGACCTCCCGCGGGCTGGAGGGGCAGCCGCAGGGGTCCACAGAATGATCCTTACAGGGTCCATCAGTGCCTCCTTCATGTGAAGGGCAAATTTTTATTTTATTTATTTATTTGTTTTTAAATGAAGCGGATGTATGCAAAAGAAATCCACTAGCCCATGCTGTATCATGGTGACCTCCTGAAGGGAGATGTCCAGAGAGGACCACCCTCTTAAATAAGCCATGGAACAGTTTGAAATCATCCCCTATATTAGGGGGAGGAGGTATAAAGGTGTCCTCTGTGGACAATGATGGCAAGTGGGTAGGTCATGTCCCCTGCAGGGGCGGAGGTTCTTCCTCCTCTTCCCCTGGTACCACTGAGGGTGCTGGTACAGAAGCTGTGTGGAATTACTGTGTGCTGGGTCTGGCCGTGGCGGGCAGTCCCCACTTGTGTGGGGCATATGACCCATGGAGTCCAGTATGCCCATTGAGATGGGAGCAGCATAGGGGGTCCCCATACCACTGTAAGTACCTGGGGACAGCATAATATGCCCAGGAGGGACTCCTGGGTCGACTGACTCCTGATGGATAGGAGCCGATGGAGGAATAGCTCCCTGTTCTTCCTCATCTTCCTGCTTCAAACAAGGAGCGAGACAGTGAGTGGTATTGGGGACACAGAGAAACTTGGTGCCAAGGTTATCATTCTCATATCGGTACCTCGAGTAGGGGGATCAGGGGCAGAGCTGAATACCAGAACCCTCTGTCTGAGGAACTGCTGCTGTGCTGGTTTGATTGGCCCCTGGGGCTGCCTCCTTGCCAGTGCGAGGGCTGCAGAGGGGAAGGCGGCGCTGCTGGCTGCACCTCTGCGCGTGTTGGGTGCGCCTTTGAAGAAGCCGCCTTTTGTAAGGATGCAACGCCACTGTTTGTAGATTGCGGTGCGGAGGCACACAGTTATGGTTTCCCCTTAGTGCCTGTGTTGGAGCCGGCTCTTGTAGAGTCTCTGGCTCTAGCGGTGCCACGATTTTCCGCTACTTCGGCTCCCGGTGCTGACAGCACAGCCGGTGCCGGTATTGGGTGGCTGCCCGCGGAATGAACGTACATCACGGTGCAGAGGCACGGGGTTTTGATTTTCCTCCCTGAGTGCCTGCATTGGAGCCTGCTCCTGTAGAGTCTCTGGCTCTAGCGGAACCGGCGGTGCCGGGGTTTTCCGTTACTTCGGCTCCCTGTGCTGACAACACAGCCGGTGCCGGTATTGGATGCCTGCCGATGGAGCAGCTGTGGATTGTGGCGTGGAGGCATGGGGCTCCGAAGTCTCTGTCTACAGCGGTGCCGTAGCTCTCAGCCACCAGAGCTCCCGGCGCTGACAGCACAGACAGCCGGTGCTATTATTATCTGCAGGACGGCTGTGGGTGGGGTTTTGGTTTTTTTTCTTCCCCCTCTTCTTCTGATTCCTGCGGTGGGGACCCAGGTACTTCCCCGAGTGACACCGGGTCCAATGCGGGGTTGGAGAAAGCACTCCTGTCCGGAGCTGCGGCTGCTGAAAGGGGTCGGGGGGAGTCCCAAGCCTCATGCCCTGATGAAAGTCCGAGAGACCTCTCTACTCCCTGCCATTCTGTGAGCCTGAGGCAATGCAACGCTTTGTTAGTGCCTGCGTCGGAGGCACTAACACAGGCAGCAAACACACGGAGTGTGGGTCGGGACAGGCACTCCGAGCCTGGAGGCAAGGGGCTGAGAGCCCGGGAAACCAGGCATTCCTGTTGGGGGGAGGGGAAGACTTTTGCCCTCAAAACGGCTGTTTCTGAAGTTCCTGGCTGAGGGTTTGTTTTTGTTTTTTTTAACCAAGGAGAAAAGAAAAGGGAAACAAGCTGAGTAGCTGCTAATGAGGAAACTAAGTAATTGACTTAACTAATTAAAGGACAGTTACCTGTTCCATAACTGGCGTTCTTCGAGATGTGTTGCTCAGGTCTATTCCACAGTAGGTGTGCGTGCTCGCCACGTGCATCGGTGCCGGAAGTTTTTCCCTTAGCAGTATCCGTAGGGGGGAGCGCCGCTGCGACCCCTGGAGTGGCGCCGCTATAGCGCGCTATATAGGGGGCTGCGCGCTCCCCCCACCCTCAGTTCCTTCTTGCCGGACCAACACCGACAGAGGGGAAGGAGGGCGGGATGGGGAATAGACCTGAGCAACACATCTCGAAGAACGCCAGTTACGGAACAGGTAACACTCCTTTCTTCTTCGAGTGATTGCTCATGTCTATTCCACAGTAGGTGATTCCAAGCAATATGTCATGGAGGTGGGTAGGAGTTCACACCCTGTCTAGCTGGAGCACAGCTCTACCGAAGCCAGCGTCATCCGTAGCATGGGAGACGATCGTGTAATGCAAGGTGAACGTGTGAACCAAGGACCAGGTAGCGGCCCTACAGATGTCCTGGATAGGGACATGGGCTACAAAGGCAGCCGACGAGGCTTGCGCCCTGGTCGAGTGCGCCCTCACGATAGGCGGTGAGGGGACTTTCACTAACTTGTAGCATGTGTGAATGCACGAAGTGATCCACCGGGAAAGCCTCTGGGTAGAGACTGGCTGACCCCTTATACGCTCGGCTGAGGTAACAAAGAGTTGCGGGGACCTACAGAATGGCTTAGTCCAATCCAAGTAGAAAGCCAGCGCCCTGCGCACGTCCAACGTATGGAGGCGGCGCTCCTCGCCCGAGGCATGCGGCTTTGGGCAGAGGGCAGGGAGGAAAATATCCTGGTTCATGTGAAAAGCGGAGACCACTTTAGGAAGGAAAGCTAGGTGTGGTCAGAGCTGGACCTTGTCCTTGTAGAAGACTGTAAAGGGGGAGGTCTGAGGTCAAGGCCCTGAGCTCCGACACCCGTCGGGCTGACGTAATGGCCACGAGGAATGCTACCTTCCAGGAGAGGTGAGACCAGGACCATGTGGCCAGGGGCTCGAACGGGGGTCCTGTGAGGCGGGATAACACCAAGTTCAGGTCCCACTGAGGAACAGGGGTCCTGGCATATGGGAAGGACCGGTCTAGTCCCTTGAGGAAGCGCCCGGTCATGGCACACGAGAAGACTGAGCAGCCCTGGACCGGCGGGTGGAACGCCGATATAGCCGCTAGGTGCACCCTGACGGAGGAGGGAGCTAGACCTTGCGTTCTAAGGTGGAGGAGGTATTCGAGGATAACCTGGAGTGGGGCACCCCTCGGGGAGGTACCCCGCTCGCCCGCCCACCTAGAGAACCTGGCCCACTTTGCCAGGTAGGCCGGGCGAGTGGAAGGTTTCCTACTTTCCAGGAGGATGCTCCTGACTCCTTCCGAACACATAGTCTCCTCCGCATCTAACCACTGAGCAGCCATGCTGTCAAGTGAAGGGAGGCTAGGTTGGGGTGAAGGAGGCGGCCCCGGTCTTGGGACAAGAGATCCGGTCGGAGCGGCAGCGGACGCGGAGGGGCCACCAGTAACCCTAGGAGGGTCCCGTACCAGTGCTGTCTTGCCCAAGCTGGGGCGATCAGGAGGACACGGGCCTTGTCCCTCTTTACCTTTTCCAGGACCTTGTCTATGAGGGGAAAGGGAGGGAACGCATAGAGGAGCTGGCCCGACCATGACAGGAGGAAGGCATCCGAGAGTGCATCCTTCCCCAGCCCCCCCGGCCGGAGCAGAACCGGTGGCAACGTCGGTTCTCTCAGGTCGCAAACAGGTCTACTTGGGGAGTGCCCCAGGCTTGGAAGAGCTGACCTGTGACCTCTGAGTGGAGCAACCATTCATGTTGGGAGGAGAAGACCCTGCTCAGGCGATCGGCCTGGGAGTTGACGACGCCCGGCAGGTGGAAAGCCCTGAGGGTGATGTCGTGGGCTATACAGAACTCCCATAGGCTGAGGGCTTCCTGGCAGAGAGCCGAGGAACTCGTCCCCCCCCCCCCCCGCCTGTTGATGTAAAACATTGCGGCTATGTTGTCCGTAAGGACCCTGATCGTCCTGCCGCTCAGCCGCAAGCTGAACGCCACACAGGCCAAGCGGACTGCCCTGAACTCCTTGACATTTATGTGTAGGGATAGCTCTGCGGCCGACCATAGTCCCTGGGTTTGGGAATTCCCTACATGGGCTCCCCAGCCCAAGTCTGACGCGCCCGACACCAGGTCTAGCGACGGAGGCGGGTCCCGGAAGGTGATCCCTTGCAACACATTGGTCGGGACGGTCCACCACTGAAGGGAGGTTAGCACCCGAGTGGGTACCGTGAGGACCTGGTCCAGACCATCCCGAGCCTGGGAGAATTCTGAGGCCAGCCAGAGCTGGAGAGGCCTCATTCGAAGCCTGGCGTGGCGTACCACGTATGTGCACGCTGCCATGTGGCCCAGGAGCTGTAGGCAGGTCCTGGCCGTGGTCACGGGGAACTCCGTGACTGTGGCTATGAGCCCTCTGAGGGTCTGGAACCTGCCCGGGGGAAGAGAGGCCCTGGCCTTGGAAGCGTCCAGTAGAGCACCTATGAACTCACTGCGCTGGACCGGGACCAACGTCGACTTGGCCTCGTTTACCAGAAGGCCCAAGTTGGCACAGGTAGCCAAGAGCAGCTCCAGATGGTTCTGCACCTGCGACCTCAAGTTGCCCTTGAGCAGCCAGTCATCGAGGTATGGGAATAGTTGGACCCCTCAGCGTCTGAGAAAGGCCGCCACAACCGCCATACACTTTGTGAATACCCGAGGTGCGGTGGACAGGCCAAAAGGGAGGACCATAAACTGGTAGTGGTCCTGCCCAACCAGGAAGCGAAGGAAGCGCCTGTGTCCTTCGAATACGTGGATGTGGAAGTATGCATCCTGGAGGTCCAGGGCCGCATACCAGTTGCCCGGGTCCAAGGCAAGTATAATCTTTACTAGGGAAACCATGTGGAATCGGCATTTGACCATGAACCGATTGAGACCGCGCAAGTCTAATATAGGCCTGAGGCCCCCTTTTGCTTTCGGGATAAGGAAGTAACGGGAGTAGAACCCTTTTCCTTGGAATTCCCTTGGGATGCCCTCTGTGGCTCTGAGACTGAGGAGCTGGCCCACCTCCTGCTGCAGCAGGGGGAGATATGATGGATCTACTGTGCCATACCCAGAAGTGGGGTGGGAGAGCGGAGGTGACACAAACTGGAGCATGTAGCCCCGGGCAATGGTACTTAGGACCCACCGGTCCGAAATTATATGGGACCATTGCAAAAGGAATGGACGCAAGCAGTTGCTGAAGGCCAACTTTATTTGTCGGAGGGTTCTCTCAGGGTTCACCCGGGTACCCTCCTGCCCCCCAGTCAAAACCGTCTCTTTCCCTGCTGCTTGCCCCTGGAGGGCCCAGGCTGTGGGGCAGAGCGGGACTGCCGCTGAGGTCGCCTCTTTTGGGATCTGGACCTCTTGTAGGCTGGCTCGTAGCGTGGTTGGGGCGCCTGGGTGGGAGTCTGCAGCTTAGGCTTTTCCTTAGCCGGCAGGACGTAGAGCCCGAGTGTCTGCAGGGTGGTACGGGAGTCCTTTATGCCATGAAGTCTCACGTCCATTTGCTCCGCGAACAGGTCCTTGCCGAACGGGAGATCCTGCATCACGGATTGCGCCTCCAAGAACAGCCCCGACAGGAGGAGCCACGACGCCCTGCGCATGGACACTGCCGAGGCGATGGATCACGCCGCCGTGTCCGCCGCATCTGACGCCGCTTGCAGAGCAGCCTTTGCAGCGGCAGCCCCCTCCTCCACCAGCGCCTTGAACTCTTTCTGGTCGCGCTCTGGGAGGGAGGGCTCGAATTTTTGTAGGGACCCCCACAGGTTAAAGTTGTAGTGATTGAGGAGGGCCTGGTGATTTGCCACCCTGAGCTGGAAACTCGAGGACGAATAAAGCTTCCTTCCAAATGAGTCCAGCCTTTTTGAATCCTTATTCTTAGGAGTAGGACCCGGTTGACCCTGACGCTCCCTGTGGTTTACGGATTCCACGACCAAGGAGTTGGGTGCCGGGTGGGTGTACAAAAATTTGTGTCCTTTTGTAGGTACAAAATACGTGCGCTCCGCCTTTTTGCATATGGGCACAAGTGAAGCCGGTGTATGCCAAAGGGCTTTCGTAATATTGGCAACCCCTTCATGTAGCGGGAGCGCCACTCTGCCTGGTGCCAAAGACGAAAGGACATTGAAGAGCGAGTCTGAAGGCCCTTCCATCTCCTCAGCTTGGAGCTGGAGGTTTGAGGCGACTCGCTTTAATAGCTCCTGGTGGGCCCTGAAGTCCTCCTGCAGTACGGAGGGTGGCGGGGCCACAACCTTGTCCTCCGGTACGGGAGAGGACGCCGGTACGGAGCTTTGTGCATCTGCTGGCACCGCGGGCTCGACGCCTTGCTCGGAGTCTGCGTGCGGTGCCGAGGCCCCTTGGTCCGCAGATCGATCTCTTGGAGCCCTGGATATAGTGGCCAAGGGAACCTCGGATGCCCCTGCGACCGATCGATTGTATCCAGGGACCCCTGCGACCGTATCCGGCTGGGCTTGTCCCCAGTAGCGTAGCCGGGGGGGGAGCAGGGGGAGCGGCCACTCCCCCTTGAGCAGAAGCGGCAGAAGCAGCGCCTTTTTTTTAGTAGCACTAAAAAAAGGTGCCGCTTCTTTTTAAGCGCCGCTTCTTGCACTCACCCAGCGGCGCTCCGGGTCTTCAGCGGCATTTTGGCGGGGGTACCACCAAAGACCCGGAGTGAGCTACCAAAGTGCCGCCGAAGACCCGGAGCACCGCTGGGTGAGTACAGGGGGAGGCACCTTTTTATAGCTCCGCTCCCCCTGCGCTCCAGACCTGGCTGCGCTACTGCTTGTCCCGGGGGCCAAGGGGTCCACTGGCACCACTGTCCCTACCATGGAGCCCCTTGCCATTGACCTTGCTGTGGCACCAGCTGGTCAGGTTGGAACACGGTGGCCCTTGTGTGGCTCACCGCTGGCGTGAACGTTGTCCGGTCGGTGCCATGGGAGCGGTAAGATCTACGGTGCCGATGATGACGTCTACCTTGGGACCGGGACTCCGACGACGAGGAGCGGTACCGTCTCGAGCTACTGCTCCTTGAGACGCTGCGACACCTATGTCCGCGACAGTGCCAAATCGGTGACCTCTTACGGGAGTTGTGGGTCTGGTACCTCGAGGAACGGGAGCTGGAGTGGGAGCGTCGGCGGCCGTGACGGGAACGGCTGCGGTAGCTCCTACTCGACCGGGAGCGTCTACGGCACCAGTGCCTGCCATGTCGTGACTCCCTGCTCTGTCTGGAGCGGTGCCCAGAGCTCTGATCTGACGGCATCTTGCCCGAGAGCCTCACCAGCGGCAACGGTGGAGGCTGTGGGCTACGGTCGGACCAGGCGCTGAGGGGCGAGCGGTCCCTTGACCGGGATCTGCACCTGGTCGGAGTCAACGGCCTGGAGCCCAATGGCGGCTTGCCTCTGGAGCGGACTCCTGGTGCCAGGACTGCCGGTACCTGGAGCGTCAGCAAGTCCTTGGCTGCCTGGAAGGCCTCCGGCGTCAACAGCATTCGGGCGTCCGGAGAGGCCTGCGTCGACGAAACCGGGCTGCTCTGCTCAGTGTGAGTCGGAGCGCTGGGGCCCCGGGGGAGAATTAGGGCTGCCCAACACGGGTGTAGCCTCTCCCTTATCCTTGTCTCGATGACGATGCGAAGACGGTGCCTTCCTCTGCTTATGCGATGGTGAGTGGTGCTGGCCACTCGAAAGTGCCGGGGGATTGCCGCGCACCGAGGACAAGGTACCGGGTGCCGACTCTACTCGGCACACCAGGATAGGAGCCAACGCGGACTCCATGAGGAGGGCCCGGAGTCGAATGTCTCTGTCCTTTTTAGTTCTTGGCTTAAAGGACCTGCAGATTTTGCAGCGTACGCTGACGTGGGACTCACCCAGGCAGCGGAGACAATCCGAGTGCGGGTCGCTTCTGGGCATAGAACGCCTGCAGGACTCGCACGATTTGAAGCCCGGGGCATGCCCCGGCCCGGACACTAACTATTCTAAACTAACTTACAACTAACTAAAGATACCACTAACAACGAACACGAACAGAGTTCTAGGAAAAAAGGCTGCGGCAATGAAGCTGGAGCAGAAGTTCTGATGCACCTACACTGGTGGCAAGAAGGAACTGAGGGTGGGGGGGAGCGTGCAGCCCCCTATATAGCACGCTATAGCGGCACCACTCCAGGGGTCGCAGCGGCGCTCCCCCCTACGGATACTGCTAAGGGAAAAACTTCCGGCACCGATGCACGTGGCGAGCATGCACACCTACTGTGGAATAGACCTGAGCAATCACTCGAAGAAGAACTACAAAGTAGCGAGCGCTGCTGATTGCTTCGACTTGTAGCCAAGGGCAGTAGAGAAGGAACTGGGGGCGGGGTGGGGGGGTTGGTCGCACAGCGTCGGTTAACTGCCTGCAGCAGCGCGAGGCAGGGACCACGCATGTGCGACCCAACTGGGCACTCTACTAAAAGTCTCGACTACGAGCGCAGGGGCGCACGAACACCTAAAGTGAAGCACCCACAGGGACTGCACTCGAAGAAGAAGCTTAATTCTTTTTTAATGAGTCAGAAGAAAAATGTTTGTAGTAATTATTTACAAAGGTGTGACATCTTTTTGGCAACCGTGATGTCTGTTCTCAATAGAGCTACAGTCATTCACCTGAAGTTCTATTTATGGCATTACTTTTTTGCAAAATGAGATGTGGCTATTTAGGTTTCAAGCTGTGGTTGGTGAGCTGTAGTCTATTGCCATTTCTATCTATCTATCTATCTTTAAAAAAAACAACAACAAAAACCCACACCTCTAAGCTGTAAAATGGATGCAAGCCACAGAATTATTCGGTTTATAAAATATTTAGGCAGAGACAGTGTGTGCACATGTGCATGTTCATGGTGCCTACTACTATGGGGTCATGACCCTAGATTAGGGCCTCTATGCACAACTGCAATGCAAAGAAGAATTCAGATCCCAATCTGGATTTTTTTGAAATGTCAAAGTTCAGGGGTGTTAGAATGTTGACATTAAATTCAAGCCCATGTCCAATATTTTGGTATATTTCCTGCTCTTTTTCTTCATCTTTAGAGTTTACTTGCCTTCCCTGCAATTTATGGAGCATGGATACAGTGACCTGACATTCAACATATACATTTGAAAAGGTCAGGTAGGCAGCACACTATATACTGCCAAAAATAGAAAGAAGTTCATTAAACTCTCCTAGAATCTTTGACATGAAAATCATATTAGAGATGTGAGGAAAAACACACAAGATTCTATTTTCTCAACACCACTGAAACAACTGGAAGGAAAGAGCATGAAAATAAGCTAAGCTCCTTAGGAATTTATTATGATGCATTTATGGCTTTTCACAAGCTCTTCCCTGGACCAGTGTGGCATGGTTGATTATTTTAAGATCATACTCACCCCTAGTGGCTATATGGTTATTCAAACTAAGACACCAAAAGACAGAAAACTAAGAGTGCTGGGCTACATGATTACTGGAGGATCTGTAAATAGACTATCACTCACCACTGAAAGGAGTCTCTTATGAATCTAAACTTTCAAGGCTCGCTGGAGTGTAAACATTGCTGGCTAAAGCTGAAAATAATCATTATTATCTGATTCCTTACCATCCCCTATGCACTACATAGAGGAATCTGCTGGAGTTGTGCAAATTTATTTAATGTGAATGGTCCTTGTTTTACAGGATGAAGCCCAAATACATATTTTAACATGTGTCTGAATTATAGTGCACTAAATAATTACTAAACTTTTTACTTGAACTATCTGACTATTTCTTTTACTCATTCATTGGTGATAACAAAACAGGGAGACTTCTTATTGGTTGGTTAATTAGAAACATGTATAGTATGTACTAGTTGTCTTGGGGCAAGTTGATTGCCTTCATTTTTCTTGTTTACAAGTGACAGTCCAATTAGAAACACATTATCATCAGCTGTCGTTCATCTGGTAAAGCTATGCCTAATGGTAATGGAAATCCATTAAAAGCTCTAAGACTAGCAAGCCTCTCCTTTAATTTGTTTTTACTCTATATTAAAGAATACCTATAACAAAAAAATACATACACTGTAAATGTAAACACACTCTTATGAAACTGTTAGGCATTTATATTTATCTCTCACGCTATTCATACACAGTGTGGAAGATGAAATACTAGGCCTTTTTAAACCAGTTTGACTCCATTGACTTCAATGGAGTTCTGATTTTAGAGTGGTGCATGTGAGAAGAGAGTCAAGCCTGTTTATATATATATCCAGTGTGTACCATAGTTTGCTATGCTTAAAATCAAAAGAAGGGAGAGGGACATGTGTATTAATCCAATTTAAGTCTCACCCACACTAATATTTAGAGTAATTTTCTCTTGCCTCTTGAGGGGTTTTACAATTGTCCTGCTGACAACTTTGCAGTAAGAGATTTCAACATCTTCTATCATTATGTTTAAATAGTATTTGCTCCTCTCTCATGAGATGATGGGCTGTGGGGTTGGATATTGCATAGGAGTAGAAGCCAGAACTTCTGTTTGTTTCTGCCTCTGCCACTGACTTGTGTGATACTACTTTCCCTTGGTATTTACATGGTTCTTCATTAGGTGTGCTCTGTCTAGGTATATAACTGTCCTTCCTCACTGTAATATCTGAGCAACTCTGTGCCTATATTAACTATCTGAAAAAATATTACATTCCTCCCTACAAAGATCTCAATTTGCTTTATTTATTAAGCAGCATCACTTCTTTTATTGCCCTTTTCTAGACAGCTACTCAATTTAAAAAATATATGGAAAGTTTCTCTTTTTTTTTTTTTTGCTTGGTTTGTTCAATTTGACCCTTACATACATAAGAGCGGTGGGACACTTAATTCATTGTTTGTACAGTGCTTTGAGATCCTCACACATAAGTTATTAATGAAGTGCAAGATATCTGACCCTTTCAAATGCCAAAAACTATTAGTATGTTCCCACTTGCATGGCATGTTTCCCTCAAAGTTACATCCACTTGCTATTCATTAGTCAAATAAATGCTATTGTTTATGGACAAACATACTGGTCTGTCAAGTAACTTGTATGAAAAGTCACAACCTTGTCTTAGGAGGTGGGAAATGCAAGTCTTGAGTTTACAGTAAATTTCAAAAGTAATTGGCTATGTCAGAATAGCACTTCAGTTTGTACAAAAAACTGTTTAGAACCAGTCAATAATATTTAAATAAGATCCCTTAAACTTTTCTCAGTGCTTGCTGGTTCAGCCTCCCAGAGGTAGCAGGAGATTGGAGAACCCCTGTTGCCTTGTCTGCAATGTTGCTTTTCTTTCTCAGCCTCTGTAGAGGTAGCAAGAGCAGCCACATTGCACAGAAGCTTCTCAAACCAGCCATGAACCGACATGACTTTTTTTTTTTTAAAGACAAACTGCAGCAACAGTAGCATTTATGAAATCTATGACAAACCACTAGCCTATATGAGAGATCCTGTTCACTTTCTCTCCCTCTCCCCACTACCGGCAAAGTTTTAAACTTGCAACCATCACTGTTCTTGATGAAATTGGTTCAGCAGCCACTATCCCACACAGATAACTAAACATACCTATCCCCAAATGTCAAGTCATGGATGTTATTTTAAAACATGAAACCCATGACACTCTCACCTGCAATGATGGATTACCTGTAAGTAAGGGTATGTGTCTGTCATGTAAGGGATTAGGCATGGTGTGGGAATAGGGCACAAGAGGAAACAGTGGAACAGAGACTGAATACATATTCATGCAATTTGCCAAAAGTGAGTGAAAGCTTTCTATTCTTCTGTCTACCAATACATTTAATTCTTAAAAATGGCCAATGTAAAATTAAATCTTCCATAAAGATACCTTGGAGAAGAACTGCAAGATGGAACCTAAGTTTTAAGCCTGTCTCCTCCAAGAATGATCCTCTTATCCATGAAGAGCAAATCACCTTTAAATAATTAAACTACCCATTAAGAATGCTTTAAGTATCAGGTTTAGTCCCTGTTCTTGTATCCTGAGTTTCAAAACTGATCTTCAACATCCAGTTATACCATCCCTGGATCAGCATTATGCAGCTTCCTGATTCCAGTACTGCATAGTGAAGTTCTACATCATTACATTTCACTCTACATCTGTTTAATTTCCACTTCCACTGTAACAACATAGATGCCTGCTAGATAAAACAATTTGTGTCTACTAGTCTGGGTGATTTTATTTTCCAAGATTCCTGCAGCTGCTGCATTCTTCTATTCAGTCAACAGTCTTTCTTCCTCTCAAGGGTGACAGAGTAGTCCAGATTTGCTCCTGCTTCAACTTTTCTCCCATAACTTGAGAGATTCTTCCTTTCACATTTGTAAACAAAGTGGCTGATATTTCACATTATTCTCTCTTGCACTATGATTCTTCTTCCAAAGAATAGTCCCTTAGATATTTCAGTTCTCTTTAAACAAGTCATCATTAGAGAGAGACTACTTTGCATGGATGAAACTAAACTGTACCACAGTCTACTGGATTAGAAAATTCTTCAGGATTTAATGGGGTTTATCATAGAATCATAGAATCTCAGGGTTGGAAGGGACCTCAGGAGGTCATCTAGTCCAACCCCCTGCTCAAAGCAGGACCAACCCCAACTAGATCATCCCAGCCAGGGCTTTGTCAAGCCTGACCTTAAAAACCTCTAAGGAAGGAGATTCCACCACCTCCCTAGGTAACCCATTCCAGTGCTTCACCACCCTACTAGTGAACAAGTTTTTCCTAATATCCAACCTAAACCTCCCCCTCTGCAACTTGAGACCATTACTCCTTGTTCTGTCATCTTCTACCACTGAGAACAGTCTAGATCCATCCTCTTTGGAACCCCCTTTTAGGTAGTTGAAAGCAGCTATCAAATCCCCCCTCATTCTTCTCTTCTGCAGGCTAAACAATCCCAGTTCCCTCAGCCTCTCCTCATAAGTCATGTGCTCCAGCCCCCTAATCATTTGTGTTGCCCTCCGTTGGACTCTTTCCAATTTATCCACATCCTTCTTGTAGTGTGGGGCCCAAAACTGGACACAGTACTCCAAATGAGGCCTCACCAGTGCCGAATAGAGGGGAATGATCACGTCCCTCGATCTGCTGGAAATGCCCCTACTTATACAGCCCCAAATGCCGTTAGCCTTCTTGGCAACAAGGGCACACTGTTGACTCATATTCAGCTTTTCGTCCACCGTAACCCCTAGGTCCTTTTCTGCAGAACTGCTGCCCAGCCATTCGGTCCCTAGTCTGTAGCAGTGCATGGGATTCTTCCATCCTAAGTGCAGGACTCTGCACTTGTCCTTGTTGAACCTCATCAGATTTCTTTTGGCCCAATCCTCTAATTTGTCTAGGTCCCTCTGTATCCTATCCCTACCCTCCAGTGTATCAACCACTCCTCCCAATTTAGTGTCATCTGCAAACTTGCTAAGGGTGCAGTCCACACCATCCTCCAGATCGTTGATGAAGATATTGAACAAAACCGGCCCCAGCACCGACCCTTGGGGCACTCCACTTGATACCGGCTGCCAACTAGACATGGAGCCATTGATCACTACCCGTTGAGCGCGACCATCCAGCCAGTTTTCTATCCACCTTACCGTCCATTCATCCAGCCCATACTTCTTTAACTTGCTGGCAAGAATACTGTGGGAGACTGTATCAAAAGCTTTGCTAAAGTCAAGAAATAGCACATCCACTGCTTTCCCCTCATCCACAGAGCCAGTTATCTCATCATAGAAGGCAATTAGGTTAGTCAGGCATGACTTGCCCTTGGTGAATCCATGCTGACTGTTCCTGATCACTTTCCCCTCCTTTAAGTGGTTCAGAATTGATTCCTTGAGGACCTGTTCCATGATTTTTCCAGGGACTGAGGTGAGACTGACTGGCCTGTAGTTCCCCGGATCTTCCTTCTTCCCTTTTTTAAAGATGGGCACTACATTAGCTTTTTTCCAGTCATCCGGGACCTCCCCCGATTGCCATGATTTTTCAAAGATAATGGCCAATGGCTCTGCAATCACATCGGCCAACTCCTTTAGCACCCTCGGATGCAGTGCATCCGGCCCCATGGACTTGTGTTCGTCCAGCTTTTCTAAATCGTCCCGAACTACTTCTTTCTCCACAGAGGGCTGGTCACCTCCTCCCCATACCGTGCTGTGGAGTGCAGGCACCTGGGAGCTGACCTTGTCTGTGAAGACAGAGGCAAAAAAAGCATTGAGTACACTAGCTTTCTCCACATCCTCTGTCACTAGGTTCCCTCCCTCATTCAGCAAGGGGCCCACACTTTCCTTGACTTTCTTCTTGTTGCTCACATACCTGAAGAAACCCTTCTTGTTACTCCTAACATCTCCGGCTAGCTGCAACTCCAAGTGTGATCTGGCCTTCCTAATTTCACTCCTGCATGCCTGAACAATATTTATATACTCCTCCCTGGTCATTTGTCCAATCTTCCACTTCTTGTAAGCTGCTTTTTTGTGTTTAAGACGAGCAAGGATTTCACTGTTAAGCCAAGCTGGTCGCCTGCCATATTTACTTTTCTTTCTACACATCGGGATGGTTTGTTCCTGCAACCTCAATAAGGATTCTTTAAAATACAGCCAGCTTTCCTCGACTCCTTTCCCCGTCATGTTATTCTCCCAGGGGACCTTGCCCATCAGTTCCCTGAGGGAGTCAAAGTCTGCTTTTCTGAAGTCCAGGCTCTGTATTCTACTGCTCTCCTTTCTTCCTTGTGTCAGGATCCTGAACTCGACCATCCAATGGTCACTGCCTCCCAGGTTCCCATCCACTATTGCTTCCTCTACTATTTCTTCCCTGTTTGTGAGCAGCAGGTCAAGAAGAGCTTTTCCCCTAGTTGGTTCCTCCAGCACTTGCACCAGGAAATTGTCCCCTACACTTTCCAAAAACTTCCTGGATTGTCTGTGGACCGCTGTATTGCTCTCACAGCAGATGTCGGAGTGATTAAAGTCACCCATGAGAACCAGGGCCTGTGATCTAGTAACTTCTGTTAGTTGCTGGAAGAAAGCCTCGTCCACCTCATCTCCCTGGTCTGGTGGTCTGCAGCAGACTCCCACCACGACGTTACCCTTGTTGCTCACACTTCTAAATTTAATCCAGAGACTCTCAGGTTTTTCTGCAGTTTCATACTGGAGCTCTGAGCTTATCTATTAGTTTGTTTAATCTTCTCAAAGCCAGCAAGTACCTAAATGCACAATATAGAAAAGATCATTTTTATTTTCTGGGTCCCAAAAATTATTGGACTCAGCAGCTCATTCTGTTCAAACTGTTTCCACTTTTTAAATTAAACAATAGTAAAGCAAGGAAACCCTGGTGGTACTATTGAGAATTAGATTCTGCATCCCTCCTACCAGCTCCTTAATATGGATTGAGAAGAAGTCAGTCAGGAAAAGAAAACTTTCCATTTTAATTATACTTCTTAATGCTGAGAAGTATTTAATCTTAAGAGAGTTCCCTCAGTGACACACCACTGATGGACATAGAGACAGCTGAACCCCTCCCTCTAGCAGAAGACACTACTGATCCAAAGGGAGTGGGTCAGCAATGCAACATTTACACATTTATCTTGCTTCTCCCTGCCTCTTAGCAAAGATCTAATAGCACAGATGACCATCATTTGTACAAAAGACACTAAAGAACACTTGCAGATACATCAACTCAATGGAAAGAACTCAAAAGAAACAGTTCTCCTTATGCATTAGCCTGGATTTCTTGGTGTTTATTCATTGAGACGCCCCTTCTGTAATTTCCAGTATGTAGGTCCTTCATTGACAGTTTAGTACGGTTCTCCTGCACTAGTGCACTTTCATTTCAGTGTCTCTAAGGTGGTGATCTTTGTACATTTGAAAGCTAACACTTCAAAAGACCACTGGTACAGTGAGGCCTGGAGGTATAATGGGGGTGAGAAGTCACTAACGCAGACTTTACAACTGCATCCTCCCTTACAGTAAGTGCGCTAGTAAGATCTCTATTTGTTTTGTTAGCTAGCCAGTAGAGGTTTTTACTGTTTCCTGTGTGCGAAAAGCAAAACAAAAAACAAAACAAACCCCCAAACCAACTCTCATTAATTCTATTTTGTGAAAATTGAGCATCTACATCCCTTAGAGGCAAGCTTAAAAATCTCAGCCAAAACCCCATGATGTTTTAAGGATTTGCAAACTAGTCACTGTAAGGGACCAGGGCATAGGCAGTAAGGCTAATAGTTTATTCCTGGGCTGGTGCCATGGAGTCAAGGAGTGGTCAGCAAGCATGGGTCAAAGGGCTTGCAAGAGCCAAAATCAGTAGGCAAGAATCAGGCCAAGGTCAATGATGGAGGATCGAGAGTAGCTACCAGGTAACATTTAGGGTGAAAATCAGGCTGAGAGTACAAATCAGAGAGTGAAGCTGGGTCTGGAGCTGCAGCAAACCAGAAAGCTGCATGATTGCCCAGATAGTTTCCTGGTGCACCCTCTAAGATTAGAGGGCTGCTGTCATTCTGGCCCTTCAGGTGGTACTTCCTAGGGAGCTAATCACCACAGTGCTACTGGAATATAACTCTGCATGGCCTCCTTGTGGTGGTATGGGAATGTCAGCTGCTCCAGGCACTGCAGACCCTGGATCCAATCCCTTGGATCCTTATAGTCATGGTCTGCCTTTGGGGACTCAGGGTTTTTTTAAATCACTATGCCGAGAGCTAAGTAGCACTAAAATATGCTAATTAACAAGTTAGTGAACATGTTTTAAACCCCCCACTCATCTTGAGAGTTCAGACTTTGAAAACACTTTTATATAAAGAGCCTATTCACCTCAAGTGGCTGTCTGAAGTCTGTTTGACTACAGACTTAGAAAAAGAACCCTATTATAGTATATTGATGCCTGAAAATGGATTGTAAGTGGTGTGTTGCAGGAGTACACTGTATATGAACAGAACACTACAAAAATTAGCTTAACAAAAGGAAGTTCTCTGTGTAGATAGAAATTACTATTAGAGGAGTTAGAAACCGGTGCCTTTTTAAAATAGTGGTGGTATTATCATTAGGATGACAAGTAGGAAAGAGTAATAAGGGGAGGGATATGCTGTAAAATGTGATGTAATAGAAAGATACTGTGTATGTAGAAGTAAATGATATTTAACTATGCTGGAGAGAAGGTATTTTAGTTTATGAATCTGGGCTAGAACTTTAAACATTTTATCGGTTTTACCAACCAGCTAAATTAAAACTATGACTAAATTTCTCTTCTGGATCACTGCTAATTTGCAGTTTTTCTCCTCAGGGCATATACTTGCTGTAACCAAAAGATGGCACCATTTCATCTGTCACTAAATCACAGTATTGGCTTCAGAGTTACAATGATGCAAGGCATATTTTTTTCACATACAACATAAGAAAGCACATTTAGAAGAATACATGGAAATAAGCAGCATTCCTAAAAGGTTTCTAAATAGAACATGAGCTCTTCAGGTGTCCTGGCTTTAGGCAGTTGGTGAGCAGATCACTGCACCAGTCCCAGCAATAAAACTTAAATGCTCCCAGCCTCTGGAGCAGGTGCATTGATCTTGCTGTAATGCATGGCTCTCAGTGGTGGGCAATATATTCCCTGGGCAACATTTGTTGCTCTTGAGTCTTTGTGATTCTTCCTCACCGTCCCCTATCCAGGGTTCATTGGTGCCCCCCTTACATTTGGTGATGAGTGAACACGAAAGCCTTGCTGAGGGAGTGTCAATAGGAGATAGGCAATTGATAAGGCACCAAGGCATAGAAAGATTTTAACAGCTGGAAGGAAGAGAGACTTGAGGTTATTACCTGCTACCCAGGGGATTCTGAGCAGATTGATGGGGAATCAAGTCAGAATTGTGATAAAGGGGGAGGAAGAAAGCACAGCACGCTTTGACCGAGGACCCTACAAATTGTGATCCCCATTTTACATAGGTACTGTAATAGCACTGTAATTTGCCTTAATTCAATAACATTCACCTGAAATCTACTATATTCTGTCTAAACAGTACAAAGCACTTCTAGTATCTCCTTTCACTAGGCACCTCCTTATGCTGAATGGTGGGTCAGGGAGATAGGAGAGAATGTACTTGAATAAACTTGCAGCATCTGATCAGGACCTCCTTGGATAATGGGGAAGGGTGAAGCCCAGTCTGAGTAATGAAAATTACCTGTTATCAGCAATTGGTCACAGCAGTGGGTATAGAGAAACCCACACTGAGCCCTGTTCTGTTGCAGGTGTCAACAAGGGCAAGCCGCCTTGCGTACTACTTCAAAACCCTGTTGGCTTTTTAGGAGGCCAAGTAGAGCTACCGCATCTATTATCTTTTGGATTCTTCTCTTGTGTCTTAGACAGCAGAGGCCTGCTCTACCTAGTGACACATTCCTGAAGCAACTCATCTTCTATCCTCCTTCTCCCTCCTCCTCAGCTTTCCTTTTCGCTCTCATGAGTCTCCCTTGGGAGTCAAACTCTTTCCCTCTCCTGTTACCTTATATCCTGTCAAACCCCTTTCCCCCACAACTCATAACCCTCCACCCTTTCTCTTAAGAGCTCCCTTTCCCCACTTCTCTTCTGAGGTTCCTCCTTTCCTTCTCTTCCATTGTCCCTGGCAGCTCCTAATATAATTTGGAGGCCTCCTAAGTCTGCTTTTCTTTCTGTCTCACTCCCACTCTGTACCCCTTACAGTTTTCATAGTATGATGAATGGGACTGAAGGAATGGAGTGGCCAGGTTTCAGGGGGAACCATGGTTTGAGTGATAACTGGCTCAGGAACGCAAGGTGGGCCAGGCTCCTGCTGGACAAGCACAGGCTCATCAGCATTTAACACTGCCTTCGATGGATGCTTAGTAAAGATGTCTCATAGAACTCCCCCCTCCTGCCGCATCACTTTGCGCAGCTGTTTGTCTGTCAGAAGCTCCGAGTGCAGCAACTAGTAGCATAAACCATGGTACGTGACCTGGCAGCTACAGGAACTTTGGATTCTACGAGTAACCTCTGCATAGTCCCACTTGTAGGATCCAAGCTGTCTGTGCTGCAAGCTTCCGGATCCTTCTGGAAAGCAGTGTCACTCGCTCATCCATCCCCATTCCATCTTAGAGGGTGCTGCAGATATAAAAAGGGGGGAGTGACCCCACCAGCCTTCAGTCCCTTCTCACAACTGAAGGTAGCAGTTGGGTTTTTCCTTTCAAAGGAAGAGAGGAGATGGTCTGGGCTTTGTATGGCTCTGTAGAAGTAGGAGGGCCTCTCCATAAAGCCTTATTGACAGGGAAGGCTCCTTGGGTCCAGTCGCCTAAGCTGGCACTGAATAATCCTAACATCTCCTCCAAAAGTTGTCCTGCAGGAAAGGGTTTGGCCACCTCACACATCCCTCTCAATGCGGGAGGCTTCTCAAGCTGTTCGCGGGCCAAGGGGCATACTGGCCGCCGCTTCCCGCAGCCCCCATTGGCCGGGCACAGCAAACCATGGCCAGTGGGAGCCGCGATCAGCTGAACCTGCGGACATGGCAGGTAAACAAACCGGCCTGGCCCGCCAGGGGCTGTCTCTGAACAAGCAGTGTCCCAAGTTTGGGAAACACTGTTATAGCCCGTAGGCTTCTGTTTAAACATTGGCTAGATTATTCTCTGCAGTGTCTCTCTGTGAAGATAGAATTATTGATAGTAACAGAAATAACAAGCTTAGTGACTAAGCTATTGCTTCTATATTGCAGCCTTACAGAACAGCTGTTGCTGCCCACATTCCCATCCTGTCTAAAATACCCAGGTTTTCCATCTTTTTCAGACTACTAGAACATTTTTCTCCCTGAGCTTCATTTACATTCAATGTGGCAGGTATCATATTCAGCATGCAGAGAACTTCATTTGCATATTTGTCAATATTTGCACATTGAGAACTTTGTCATTATTTATAATCGGGCCAAAATGTATCTACAAATTCCCCAAACCCTTGGAGTGATGGAGTTGACAAAAGAGGAGTCACTCTATAATGGTCCAAAGGTTGTCCATGTAAATACTTTCACATATATGACCTGACAGGGCTTCGCCCTCTTGGAATTGTCAGTCCTCATCCATGACAAAAGGCAATGTCTGAGGTATGTCCTCATCGCGGCATATTGCATGACTAATATTTCAGCTATGTGTTGGGGTTTTTATAAGCAAAATTTTTCCATCTTTAAGACTTGTCTTATGGACAGCAAGATGTTCGGTCATCTTTATTCACTCTTGACATTGCAGCCAGAGCGGATGGTTGTTTTGGCAGTTCTGGTGGCTCTCTTTTCCTAGAATGTCTCAGCCCAGTTTCCTGGGAATTGCACTGATTGCTAAACTCCCACAAGTGGGAATATGTAGAGGCCACTAAGAAGAAGAAAAAAAAGTTCTTCAAGATGAGCTTCTGCATATTCACACTCCCCTCCTATCTTCCCCACTTCATCAGAGTCTCATGTTAGGAATTACCACTTTGCTTATTTAGCATTGTATATTCGCTGAGCCAAGCAATAGTGTTCTTAGTGGCCAAGTGTAGCTCTCAGAGCCCACCACTGAATTTGGTTTGCAGGTACTCCTTACGGTCTATTAGCAATGGATTCCAGCACAAAGATGGATGAAGAATCTAGCAACTTGATGACCTTTAACATTCTTTAGTCATTACAGATGACTGCATTCTAATGAGAAAAACTTATCTGTACCTGAGGTGTTTCAGCAAAAACTCAACCAGACATTTTAAGAGCTGCCTGGAATGAAAATAACCGGAGACATCCTCATTGAAGATGAGAACAGTGAAAAAGGGAAAAAAAAGAGACAATGACAGTAAACTTAGGAGGATTCTTGCAGCAATGCAGAGAAAAGAAAACCGTTAAAAACCTATAAAAAAAATGTCAGATGACCAAACATGCTGTCACCTTCAGGCTGATCTAAGAAGAGGCATTCCAGCTGAGCTCATCAGTAGATAGGGATGTTAAGCTTCATGTCAAAAATTTTCTCCTCCTCTTGCAGCAGCAGTAGTATAGCCCCTTCTGCCTACTTACGAGGCAGAAAGTGGAGTGGGTGGGCCAGCAGCAGCGCACATCTGAAAGACCGGAAAAGCTGATTATAGATATCCTTGTCCTGAAATACTGTGTAATTGCTGCAATGCCTTAGACAAAGGACTAGATGTAATTCTTTGCAAGGACAGCCAATTTGCATGTGCCAGCAGAGCCCTGTTGGAAACTGAACAAATAGTTGTCTGCAGTATTTGGGGTAGAGTAGTTCCAGTATGCCTATGGCTACATTGTAATCGTACAAATCAGACTCCAAATCACTAGAGAGAATTATGGCTAAACCTCTTAGTGTCACAAAAAGGCTGTATGTACCACATGCTGCTGAACCTCCAGTGCTACCAGGTAGAGATCAGATACTGTCCAGGGTGATTACTAATGTTGAATGACACACTGGGCCAGGCATGGAGGAGATATGGTGCAAGGTAATCCAGACATTGACTCAGGTGGTGTGGGTTCTGTGCCCCATCTCATGACCTCAGAGTCCCCACCCACCGCTGTGGTTCTCTTCTCTGATCTATCCTTGTCCCCACCTGTATATCTCACCCCATCCCTGTTTCTTACATCCCTTTACACCTATCTACACCTGACCTCTGGCTTCACATCCTGTTTCCAATGTCTCTCTAATTGGAGGGAAGCAAGCACATGTCTTGCGCTCCCCCCAACTTAATTCAGGTACAAAAGAAACTAGCAACTGCCTGATGTGCTATAGGCAAGAGGAAAGCTGGCCATTCCCTCATAGCACCCCCTTCTGGCAAAGTGTGGCTTGTACTGCTCAGCAGCCCCTGTCATTAGCCCCACAGCAGAGGAGGAAGAGGTCAAGGACTTCTCTCCTGTTCCCTCTGATATGACTGCAAGTTAGGTGGTGGGTGAGGAACAAGTGTTAAAAGCACAGGTTGTTCCATAAAGCATTAATCTTCAGCAGGAAGTTTAAAGCGGTCACTGCAGCCTGTTGTCTTGCTGTCATGGAGAAACAAGAGCCTCAGTCCCTACAACTGGCTCTGTCTACACTTAAAAGTGCCGCTGCAGAGCTTTAGTGTAGACACTCATTACAGCAACAGAAAGGGTTCTCCCGTCACTGTAGTGAATCCATCTCTGAGAGGTGGTAGCTAGGTCAATGAAAGAATTCTTCCATCAGTCTAGCACTGTCTACACTGGGGGTTAGTTCAGCAGAGCTACATCTCTCTGGAGTGTGGATTTTCACATCCCTGAGAGATGCAGCTATGCCAATGGAAGTTTTCAGTGTAGACCAGCCCTAATACAGCAAATACATTCAGACTAAGAGCAGACACTTGAAGGTCAGTCAGGGATGTGTGTGTGGGTTTTTTTTAAAACGACACACACTCCTGACCAACATAACTGTGCCAACAAAACCCCAAGTGTAAATGCACCTATGGGCAGGTCTACACTATGGGGTTAAGTCGACCTAAGTTACGCAACGTGAATAACATAACATAGCTTATGTCCGCTTACTGCTGTGTCTACAAGAGCGATCTCCAGTCAATTTAGCGGGTCTTCACTAGACCCGCTAAATCAACCCCCAGTGGATCAGTCACCGCAGCATCGATCCCCAGTAAGTGTAAACATACCTGATGTTAACCCTGCTAGGGGGGAGGGTCTCAGACTCCAGCCCAAGACAAATGTGTTTACTTCTATTTTTAGCTCCAGAAGCCCAAATCAGACCCAGGCTCGGAGACTCAGTGCTGTGGATTTATTGCAGTGTAGTATTCCTCTTAGTCCTTTTAGATTTAAAGTTTTTGCTACTGCCCTGGTTGAAAACATTTGTACTAAATTTGTACTAACTCCCAGGTTCAAGAAAGAAAAGTTAACCTTTTTTTATATAGCACTTAAAACTCATGAAGAAAGTTTCCTATCCCAGGAAGCTTATAAACTACAGAGGCAACAAAGGATGGGAAGCAACAAAAAAAGAGCCTAAACAGTGAAGTTGGGCATATAATAGTGTGTGTGTGAGGGAGGGGAGGCGAGGTGAGGGTTGGCCTGGCTAATTGCAATACTTGTTGGTTTTCAAAGGTATCTACTGGTTTTACGCTATAGCTACTTTCATAAAGTTGCATTTGTTAGAAGATAGGTATGTCTTGAGATGTATTGCTTTTTCCCTCCTACTGGGAACATGAAAAGATTGGAATGCACTTGCCACCTTTGATTTTGAACCAGATACCACAAAAGACTAAGGAGGGGTAAATTCCTACTCATAAGGGCTCAAAGTTCCAACATCTTCCTTTTGGGTGTAAAATCAAATTCCACTCACTTGACATTACTTAATGGCAAGAAACTATTAAAAACAAAAGGTAGGGGGTTTTTTATACCCTCTGTTTTGTTAACTGCTCATCTTCAGTACTGCATCCATGTGTATGATTTGGCTTTTGGTCTCTGCTCTGCGGGCTTAAAGATGATTTGCAAAGCATCCTAAAAAGGCATCTGGTACCTTTTTCTGCTCTTTATATTTCATGAAGGTGCCCTAAAATGATTAATATCAGGAATGTTAACTCTTGTCTTTGTTTTGCTGGAGGACATGTGGGGAGGTCCCAGAGGATATTTGTGATATTTCATGCCTTAACTGAAGGTGACAGTATTGAATATTTAACAGATATTCTTTCAAAATTGTAGTCAACTGAAGTTAAATGGGTGTTGTTAAAACCAAACCCAGCACCTTAAATAGTCTGATTAAAATATCTCCTCTCCTCACACTTGCTCATTTTTCACTCAGTTAAATCTCATTACTTGGCCAGTCAATCTTCCAAGATGGGCAGGACCTGAATTTCAAATGAAAAAGCCAGAACAACCTCCCCCTCCCCAGCTCCTTTCCCCCCTTATATTAAGAGTGTCATTCAGGCCACTTTATATACCATAAAGCAGTAAAAAAACACTCAAGAACTCCCACCCACCAACCCCCCAGGTCACTGTTAGCAACGCCTAGCTTCAGTCTAATCATCTTTAAGACATTAACCTACCTGTTCTCTAATCCACTCTTCCTTCTGAAATGGCATCTACATTATAGATTTTTGGACTTTAACCACCTGCTATATCTAACACCCATCTACACACAAGCGCTTTCAACAGTGTATAAGTATTACCAGCACCACTGTAATTGCACTTATTAAAAGCAAAAATCACAATTGTACTCTGCATTGTATTGTAATAGCAGTGTAGACAATGTCCACACTTCAACTGCACCGATGCAAGTGGTCCACACTGCATATAGGTTTCCGCAACCCCGTTAGTGACTCCCATTTGCAATGTCTTGTATTCTCCTTAAATTACTAATTTCTTGTCTTGAGCTGCTGGAGAGCTTCTGTAAATTTATATGTTGGGAGTTTACAGTTGACCTTAAAACATTGTTACAGCATTTCTTCAACTCTGGGTTCCAACTCCCACAAACCTGACTATGGAAACCCACAGGACAGATACCCACAACATTCAACTACTGAAACATTTGGAGAAAATGCTGTGTTTAGATATGCTGAACACATCTTACACCGCTTTGGACACAACAGTTCAACTGAGCCATTGCAAGTATCAGCAATGTGTTCTCTAATGCACAAAAGTCTTGAGGGATGTTGTTGTCTGCTAATTATCTATCCAGTAAGAACAAATTTAGAATGGAAATGCTTCAAATTATAAGCTATATTTAAGCTATATAAGTGATTTTTAAGAGTACTTCTAGAATTTAGGCAGGGCCCTACAGAATCAGACTATATCTCAATCATCAGTGGCTGAACATTCAAGAGACAGTCCTGCCAATGTAATTCTAGTGAAATATCTTCAGTTTTAAGCCAGAAAAATACTGTGCACATTATACAGCCCATTAAGTTTGTGTACGGGTAATATTTAAATCAATTTGGAGCAACCAAAGGGCATGATTTGTCTTTTATCCTAAATGTACCCAAGGGACAGTTGGCTTTTATTTAGTGTAAATCCTATTCTAAACTTTTGGTTTTAGACATACAATAGATTGTAAGCTTATAGTATCACGGCCATCCTGTTATTGAGGACCTTCTAGTGCCAGCCCTATTTTGCCTCTATAGGACTATTCCCTTATGTTTTGGAATAGATCTAAGGAAATGAAAATGTGTTTGCAAACTTGCCAGCTTGTTTAGAAACTAATTTACATAATGTATACAATAAAGAGCCTAATTTACCCATGGCGATTCATGGCATAATTCTGCCACTCGTACTTGCTTCAAGTAATACCCTATTCTTGAGTAGCCCTAGTGGGTTCAAACCACAATTGCACCTTGAATTGGTTTGCAGTGATACTCTAGACCAGGGGTGGCCAACCTGTGGCTCCGGAGCTGCATGCAGCTCTTCAGAAGTTAATATGCGGCTCCTTGTATAGGCACCGACTCCGGGGCTGGAGCTACAGGCATCAACTTTCCAATGTGCCATGGTGCTCACTGCTCAACCCGTGGCTCTGCTCCAGGTCCTGACCCCACTCCACTCCTTCCCCCAAGGCTCCTACCCCTTCTCCAGAGCCTGCCATGCCCTCGCTCCTCTCCCTTCCCCCAAAGAGCCTCCTGCACGCTGTGAAACAGCTGATTGTGGTGGGCAGGAGGCATGGGGAGGGAGAGGGAGACGCTGATCGGTGGGGCTGCTGGCAAGCAGGAGGGGGGAGCTGATGGGGAGGCTACTGACATATTACTGTGGCTCATTAGCAATGTACATTGCCAAATTCTGGCTCCTTCTCAGGCTCAAGTTGGCTGCCCCTGCTGTAGACTATTTAATGGGGAGTCTCCCAAAATAAAGTTCTACTAAGCATGACTAAGGACAGCAGGATCTGGTCCTTAAAACAGAAACTAAACTGATTTGGAAATGTGCACATAAATGCATTTTGGAAGCAAGAAGATACTGAAAATATCTTTTATTATTTTAAAAACAATTTTATTCTGTATATTTAGAAATGTGTAATTTTAATAACGGCAAAGAAAAAATCAGCCACACCTGAATAGCTAATAACTGATTAACAGAATGCAGTGGTATATTATCTAAACAGTAGTAGTGCTGATGTGCCATAATAAATTGTCTATTAGTAAAAAAATACATTTCCGGGCACATAGTATAGCATCCTTATCACAAATTACAGTAGGGATATTTTTCAAGATTTTAATCAAACTAGAGAATTCCGAGTTATATTCTTCAAATGCAGCACTTAAAAAGGTAACAACATTGTGCATTTTTTAAAAAATGTCCTTGTTTGTATATTGTAGAAATGCTGCTTTATTGCTGCCGATGTCAAAGTTCAAGGCTCAAAAGGTATGAGAATACAAAGATATCCTTAAGAAACTTTGTTTTGTTTTTATATATATTTATATATAAAAAGGTAAAGCTTATAAAAGTTAATTTACAAACCAAGAACAAAAGTGGTATGCACGCTTTATATACACGCATTCTATAACCTCTATAAATTTTCAAATGCATAGCAGAAAACATACCATCATTTTCTTCTGGTTCTCTTCTGGTTGATCAACACAAACAATACTTGTTCTCTAAACCAGCAAGTTCACAATAAGTCACTTTGTCAATCTGTTTCATGATATATTATCTAGTTAAGCACAAAAGCCATACAAACTTAGTAATACAGAGAACTATGAGAACTAAGACTATTAAAAACATGAGGGTAAGGCATCCCTGCTGGTTAATATGTCTGTAGTAATGTGTTGGTTAATTTACAAATCCACAGAGGCAACTGAACCATAGTCATCTCACATGCTTTCTATCTTTCCCATGACAAAGAAAACTAACAAATGTTTTCATGTACAGTGCTTTTATAAGCCTCACAGTAGAGGAAAACATGTAAGTTGTGCTAGTCAAAAGTTTACCGCTACTTTATGGGACATGTACACCAAAAGAGCCATCTAAAAACCAGAGATGGAAATATAGTATTGTGTATTTTAACACAAAAGGGGGGAAAAAAACCCCACCCCCTCCCTCAAGTTAAAAACAACAACAAAAAAAAACCCACACATGCAAAATCCTGTAGTTCAACCAGTGGACTATGAATCAAATTCAATTCTTCTGTATATACTCCATTGGTACTTTAAAGTTTCAACAATGGAACATTAGCTGTGTCCATTAAAAAAAACAAAACCCAACATTTGGAACCCACAAGAACCCCACCTTGTTTCCATAGTACACTTCCTGTTAGTGGCATGTATTCTGACCATGGTTCAAGAGTGTACTTGCTAACCATTGTTAGTTAAAGCAAGATGCTTAAACACTAAGTTCCGTTAACACTTGAGAGAATCATTCAGTTTATATGTAAGGTCCATCTCAGTTTCACATTATTTACTCAATCAGCTAATTTAAGGATTAGAAGTGGTCAATTAGGACTGACACACAGTTTGCTCCAACAAGATAGTTTGGATCTCCAGGAAGAGACTTGTTCTGCCAGGTTTTGGGGTCACCTGTGGGAGGAAAACACAATGTTGGTGTTTAGAATCCAACGTCAAACAGTGTACATCTTGAAAGAACCATGTTTTTGGATAGTACCTTTTAGTTCAGAATCAGCATGTTTTGCAATAAAAAGTATAGTTTGTATTTTATTGAGAAAGAGTCCATGGATGGTACAGGTTTAATTTAGTAAAATGCTGCTTGTTGTGGTAATTTAAGAGAGACTTGGTACTCAAGGACTGTTGTACATACAAAACAGATTTGCTCTGCAGCAGCACCAACATAGTGCTTTCCCTTCAAAACTAATCTATATTGGATACTCACAGGACTTTTGTATTAAAAAAAAAACAGAAAATTAGGACATTTTACTAAGCTACATTGACTAATCTTCAAGAATCTGTTTCATAATGTTAACAAAGATGAGTCAAAACTCAAGATAAGTTGTTCTACTCACTATGAAGTAGTGGGAACTTTATTTTGTATTACGAGTAATAATTTTTTAAACTGAACATACTATATAAGTAGTGCAGTATAACTGACTGAAAAAAGATGGTTACTTACCTGTGTCATAACTGTTCTTCAAGGTGTGGATGCAGACATGTATTCCATTCAGGTGTTCACATGCCCAGTGCACCAAAGCCAGGGAAATATGCCTAGCAGTATCGGTAGGGATGGTGCTTGTGCCCTTTGCTTAATGGTCCCTCCCCTGACTATATATGGGTGGTGCTGCCCCAATCCCGCTCAGTTCTTTCACACCAAACCTTAGGCTGGAGACTGTGCTGCAGGGGGAACAGAGGGTAGGTTATGGAATACATGTCTGCAGCCACATCTTGAAGAACAGTTACAACACAGGTAAGTAACCATCTTTTCTTCTTCAAATATCAGCAGACATGTATGCCACGCAGGTGACTCACAAGCCGTTTAATGAGGAAGTGGGGCTCAGAGTCTATTTAAACAGTGACTGCAGAACTGCCTTCCCAAAAGTTTGCATCAGCCCTTGATGCTGTGGGGATAGCATAATGTCGAACAAAGGTGTGCGCTGGAGACCACATTGCAGCTCTGTAGATATACACTATGGAAACATCTCTAAAAAATGCCGTTGATGTTGCTTGAGCTCTTGGTGAATGAGCCCATAAATGACTTTGGGGACATAATCTAAGCCACTCCAAAAGTCGTAGTAATATAGATACCCATTTAGACATGGTTTGAGCTGAAACCAAATTGTCCTTTCATCCACTCAATTTAAGATATGAATAGACGAGGTAATGAACGAAATGGTTTATCCTTTCCAGATAAAATGTCAAATACCTTCTGACATCGAAGCCGTTCTTCTGCACCCAAATATGATTTGGGAAAAAAAAATACAGGTAAGTGTGACACTCTGTACCTCAAAGTAGCATCCTGGAGCCCACATATTCACCACCGTGATATGATCGATGTTTGGTACAACACATGCCTTGTGAGGGATCATTTAAAAAAAGTCTTGATCTGTTGAACACTAATATTCTCTTGGATTGTATGTGAAGTTATGAAGTATTGCTGTATGTGCTACTGAAATATGTTGTGAGATTGGGAAACTCCCACAGCTAGCCTTTCAGCTGCAACAAAGGAGGGCCAGACAAGTGTTGATGCCCCATCCAAAAAAAACCAACCACTTTCCCAGAGGCTTCTCAGAGAGTCCACATAGGCAATGGAGACTGCCTGGCCCTGACGTCACAGCAAGCATCTTTTCTAGCAGCTGGAAGAAGGTATAAAAAGCGAGACAGAAACATCATCACTTGGCCTCTCTCCCGGCCCCGCCCCAATCTTAATACCTCAAAGATTGTATAGAAGACAAAGACTTTGAGATTGGGAGATTGGTCCCAAGCTGGAAAGGAGTTCAGTCTGAGTATTAAGAACTATCAGATGCCTGTAACAGACAGTGGAGTGAGTCTGTTTGATTCAAATCTTGCTTAGCCTGTTAAAGTTAGAATTTAGACTGCGAATTTATTTTTAATGTATTAGGTAACCAACTTTGATCTCTATGCCTGCTACTTATCACTTAAAATAAGTCTTTCTATAGTTAATAAATCTGTTTTACATTTTATGTATGTTTTTAGGTTGAAGTGCTTGTGGAATCTCAGCTCAGATTACAAAGGCTGGTGCATGTCCACTTTTCTACAAAGTGGTGGCAAATTTATTAATGATCCAAGGGATCATTGTCCAAGGGAGCCTTGAGCAGTATGGCAGGCTAGGGAGATTGACTGTTGCCTCTCTCTGAGAGGCTCAGGGAGCATTCATGCAATATAGCTCCAGATGCCAATGGCTGAGTGATCATAGTCAGGGCTGGTGCAAGGAAGTTTCGCGCCCTAGGCGAAATTTCCTTGCACCAGCCCTGCGCCCCCCCCGCCCACAGGAGCTCAGCCCCCCCGCCCGTGGGAGCTGAGCATGGAGCTGGGAGGCAGCTGCCCCCCAAATCCTGGAGCCCTAGGTGACCGCCTAGGGTCACCTAGTGATAGTGCCGGCCCTGATCATAGTGCCTGAAGGGGTGTTGGTGCTTGTCATGGTCATAGCTTTGTGGGAGACATCATGGTCCCACAGTTCTAGGTTGTACCCTGGGGATTCCCATCACACAGTAACCTGATTAAGGCAAAACAGATCTCTTTTGACAGAAATTCTGGGTGTGGTCTTAAAATTACCTTGTCTTTGCAGAGCTGGGTGTACAGGGGATCGGCCATTACGACTTGTAATTTACTGATTTGTCTAGTGGATGTGATAGCTACCAGGAAGGTAGTCTTCTGGGAGAGGAGAGCCAATGAATAACTCTAATGGTGAACCCATTAGTGCAGTCAGCACCATATTACGGTTCCACAATGGCACCATTTTCTTCACTGGTGGAAAGACAGACAATGCCTTTCAGAAACCTCCCTGCCATAGGACTTGAAAAGACTCTCTCTCAAATAGGACAGTGGAAAGCTGAAATTGCAGCCAAATGAACTTTCAAGGAGCAAAGAGCCAGGCCCAAAGATTTCAACTGCAACAAATGGTCAAAAATGTTCTGAATCTGGGCTGACATAGGACAACTTCCCTTAGAAATCACCCAAATTGAAAACTGCTTCCTCTTAGACAAGTAGGTGGCCCTCGTAGAGGATTTTCTACTACTAAGCAGAACTTCCCTAACTGCTTCTGAACACCGCATGTCCTCCTTATCTAGCCACGCAATATCCATGCAGTAAGGTGTAGACTGTCTGGATGAACACACTGAACATGATGTTGAGTCAACAGGTCAGGGAGAAAATGGAAAGAGTTGGGAGGTCAAACTGATAGCGAATGGAGATTGGAGAACCAATATTATCTTGGCCATGATCATGATCAGCTTGGCATAGTCCAATTTGAGTTTGAGGATAACTTGAGGGATAAGAGGGATGGGGGAAGGCACACATTAGTTCGAACCCCAATTCAGATGAAATCGGTTTGTGAGGCATCCTGGCATTCTTGGAAAAGGGCCCTCAGCACACTGTTCTTCAGTAACCACTTGTGGTTGTTCGAGAATATTCTGCTAAAGTGATCGGCCAGCTGATTCTGAGAGCCTGGTAAGTGAGCCACTACTAGGCATGATATTTTCTTTGATGCAGACGTGCCAAAATGTTATTCCTTCATGACAGAGTTGACTGGAATAGGCTCTTCCCTGCTTGCTGACAGTACATCACAGTGATATTGTCCATGAGTATTGTGCACTGTTGTTCCCTGAATGTGATGCCAAAAGGCCCGCCACACATTGTACATTGCCCAAAGCTCCAGCACATTGATATGATGGGATGCTTCCTGTTCCAACCACAATCCCTGAATTATTAATGATCCCAGATGCACTCCCTAACTTATGGAGGAGGCACCAGTGACTAACATTCTGTAGGCATGGCACGGACAAAGGGAACCCCTCAACACACATTGTCCTGAATTGTCTGCCACTGCAGGGTGTTTGGTATTTCTAGAGGTACTCAGACCAGAATATCTAGTGAATGGTAACTTGGACAATAGACAAACCTCACATGTTGCACTATGTAGGTACATGTGGCCATATAACGTCAGACACACTCGGGCTGTTGTGGTAGCATGTGGAGGTCCAGACATAGGTGATTTTTTGGTCCTTTTTCTTGGAGGACCCGAGGAAGAGGAACAGAATATCTTCCTGCTAGAGGCCGCCTCAGAGTCCTGCCAAGGATCAGCAGCATACTGGTACCATCTCCTGTGCTGATGTAGGCCTCATGGCTTGCTCCATCAGGTACTGCTCGAGTCTCAAATCCCTTGCCATCTGTGTTCTTTTCTTGAAGGACTTACAGATGGAGCCCCTATCCTTAATGTGCCCCTCTCCCAGGCCGAGCGAACACCATGTGTGGGTATCACTATTCAGAATAGCCCCTCCACATAAAAGGCAATGTTTAAATCCTGGTGAAGGAATTCCACAGGGAAACTACTGCTAAATTCCCTAACTAATCTAAGGTATTGCTAATAAACAACTAACTAAGCTATTTACAAGAAGTTCTCAAAGACAGAGAGGGAGAAAAAAGGGCAGTATCAAGAAACTGGGTGCTTCAGTACCCAGGGTGCTCCAACTCCAGTCTCAGGCAATGAAAAGGAAGTGAGAGGGCTCAGGGCAGCACCACCCCTATGTGTACTGCTAGGCAAATTTCTACAGCTTTCGTGTGCTGGGCACGTGCACATCTAAATGGTATACATGTCTGCAGCAACTCAAAGAAGAACTACTACTAATCTTTGGGAGAAACTTTACCATCTTATTAGAACAGCAGTGCTTTAGCAATTTGCTGATATTTACTTTAGATAAGATTTACAATGGATATGTTTTTCCACTTAGGGTCATTAAAGCTCCTATGACACTTTCTTTAAAAACAGAGGGATTATTCTTGGTTGTCATTTGACAGAACTCAGAAGATTAATTCCAGTCTATACTTATTGTCCCTTGTAGTTTCAACTGGAGAAGTTCCCCACCCAATAAACCATTGCAAGATGTTGCTGGTCCAAAATATAGTGTCCTCATTCCACCATTTCAGTGGTAGACTGAGATAAACATAGTAATGTTCTTTAAAGCCTGCAGGATAAATGGCACTATAAAATTTCAGTAAGATGGGCCAAAAAATACATCTGCCTTAAGATTTGGAGATCTCATTTACATAATACAGCATCTCAAACCTTTGTGTTAAAGGAGACAAATGTAAATTCCACAGTTTTCTGGAGAAACCCATGAAAACAAACATGAATTACACAATGTGCTGAAATGACACCACCACCTGATGTGGAGACTGGGAAAAGTAAAAATGGCCTAGGGTTGTCATGTGTATTTAGAGAATTTAAAAACAAATCAATTGATTGCAGTCAATAAATGCCAATTATTTAAAACTGTTCTCAAATAGAACTTTAGTGCTGCTGGAGGATTTTAAGTTCTGTAAATACATTAATTCCATTCAATATGGAAAACCTGAGTCTTTGTAAAATACCTGAATACATTTGCAAAAGGTCAAAAATTAGATTGTAATAAGGGTAAATTTTAATCTCACAGCTGAGGCAATCTAAAACATTTTAAAACACACACCTATGGTATAGATTAGATTCTAACCAATACAACCTAAACTGTTACTCCACAAGTTGAAGATACGACTACTTTCCCATGATTTGCATATTTAAATCATTTGAAGTAATGACCATCCAATATCAAACTAATACAGTGCAACAAGTGTAATATAAAAGGAAATGAATGTACCGTTAGTCATTTAAAGATGCAATTTAAATTCTCTCCACTCAAGAGTTAAAATGAGATTAACCAAGAATTTCAGATGTTTTAGGGATAATATACAAGTATTTCTGACTTAAGTGTAGCACAGAGTAGGTCAGTATATGTAATTCAATGTTCATTTAAAGGACAGGACATGGAAACAACTTAGAAAAAGCTGAGATCAAGCAAAAGATTGAATAGAAAAAGCACCATAGTGTTGCAAACCATTACTATAAAGGCACCTGAAAAATCAGAGTCCTGTAACCAGCTAATTTAAAAAGAGAAAACAAATATTTATTTAAGACACAGTATGGTCTACTTACATATCAGAAGACAGAATTGCCTAATTCTGAAATTGTCTCAAAAAGCAAGATTACTGATACATCCCATTTCAGTTAAACAGAATAAAATGTTGTGTTATAACTCCAATACAGAAAGTGTTAGTATTTGTATATGCTTTCTCTCTCTCTTTCTCTCACTCATACACGCTAATTTGGGAGAGGAAAAAGATCTGTCTTACAAGAAGTTTTGATTACTATTTGGGAGGACCAGAGTTTCTCCTTTCATTTCAAGTAAATTCATGAATAGATTTTTCAGTTACAAAATATGAGTACTTTTAAAAAAAGTTTTATGTAGTTGTGATGGTGTTGTTTTGGATCCCTGCCACTTAAGTATCAATGTTTTAACATTTCAAATATGTACATACTATTAAGTAGATGTATGGAACACATGCATATAATAGCATAAAAACCATCCATATGTTGATTTCACTAAATCAGATGCCCATCATCAAAACTGATGCTCTAATCTTTCAGTGTCAACGCATTGTTGACAGGTATAGATACATTAATAACAATACATTTTGTTTTAAATACTGTATACATAAGTACTGTGTTTAAATATATACAGATTATTTGTACACATTAGGGGTGCAAATCCTTCCATTATAATGTTAAGTAGCTGAATAAAACCTTGATTTTCTTCAAATGTGCAGATATTAATTTTTAAATTGCTGTAACTTCAGACATTTCATGAAATTTCTTGAAACTTACATAAAAATTCTACTTCAGCCTAATACTGATCACTCAGAATTTCAGCCAACAATGTTTTCTCTGTTTCAAGTTAAGTGGGTAGTGAGCATAGAGGAAAATAGAACAGGCATACAAAACTGAAACCTGGTTGTAACTTCAACTATGAAAAGCCTCTCTCTGTAATTCTGGGTGCAAAAAGGAGGTTGGTGAAGAAACAGGTGGAAGCAAGCAAGAAAAGTTGTGTGGAAAATCCAGCCATATTAGAATGAACTGTAAAATGCTTTTACAGACAAACACTGTAGTTTTCTTAAATGGTCTGATTGTAAGCATCAACTTGCAAACACGAAAACACTAAACATGTAATAAGTCATGATTTATGAGTGTAGAGGTTAAATTTACAATTTGCCGAAGTACTATATGGCCAGTTAAGCAGAATACACGGGTTTGTGGTATAAAAGCCAATTAGGGGTACATAATCATTTCCCCCAATTTATTTTAGTGCAAATTTACAATTTTAAAGTGTTTGCAGCTGTAACAGTCCTCAAAGAAAAAGTGGAAAGTGTGATGCTATTTAACGGACCACGGATAAGGTAGATAATATACTGTATTTCTTTACCATTTTGGTTTGTCAACCACGATTTTAGCCATGAATTTGCACCATGAGTAATGAAAGTGAAATGGAGAGTCTGACACAAATACAATGATTGAGTTATATATTACACACGGTCACCTTTAGCCAAGTGATCTTAAATTACACGATAGCACCCAAAAGCCCCAAAAGGACAGAGGGAGGACAGCATACCCGACGAGGAGTCGGAGGATTTTAGAGCAAAAGACCAACCATCAGGGGTCATAGACGCACAATGTGGTAAGCGCAGCTCCACTGGCTTCAGGAATTTTAGTCCATGGGGCCCACACATTACCAACGGGCTAAGCAGTGTTTCACCTATAGTTAAAGAGAAACAAAAATAAAAGGTTACCAGTGGAAACCTATTCTCCTTGAAATACATTCAATATTTCTTCATACACAAACAAGAGCAAAATATAGAGAAATTAATTTATAAAACCTATGAAAATTCAGCTTTGCAAATAAAATGGAGCTACTCAGCAAGGTTGTTTCTGGTTGCCTTTCCTATTACCATACTCCAGTGAATTTCAGCTGGACTGGATCATATTATAAAATGAAAGGCATAGGGCCAGACAGGCCAGACTATTTTACTATATTAGAATTTTTCTGACCTATAATTGCAAACATGTGCTGCTATACCAGAGGTACAAACATGTGACTCTCTCAGTGCCTTGCCAACACTACAGCTTTGCTCATGCTACTGCTAGTGGTGGTTTACCCGCTAGGATGTCAACCATCTTAGTGTTGACAAGGGAATGCACAGGGTTGAAGCAAGAACTCAAAAAGTCACTTGCTGAAAGTGATAGCTGGGCTCGCAAATAGTTGCCTAAGAGCCCAGACCTCTTAACAGTCAAAAGGCATGGTACAAGGAATTGAGAGTTTTTATTTTTGCATTTAGCTGCTCAAGATGGTAATGAGAACATGCTCCTCAACTAAACAACCCATATTCAGATGATAGGTCTAGGGTTGCTTTGAATCTTGTGTCGCAAAGTACCAATAGTGTCTCAATTGTAAATTCCTGAAATTGAAATCCTGAAGGAGAGAAAAAGTTCTCCTTAACTTCCATAAATGAGACCGTATAGTATATGTTTAAAGGACTACTAGTTTCCATTTGCTTAGGTTCTGGGGTGGCTATTGATAAAACAAACTGACTACCATAAAAAAAGATTCCTAGATTATATGCTGTACTACTTGCCACTTTAATACACAGTACAAAGTGTGTGTTTTAGGAAACAGCAATAGTCATTCAGTGATTGCCTCATCTGGCTTGTCTGAAAAAATCAAGACAAAAAAAATCTCATTTGCTTGAGTATTTTCTACCTCACGCCTATTTTTATAACGCAAAAAAAGGACAGAAAAAATGTGGCTGTTAGTAGCTCTTTGAAACTTCCAGCATTTGAGGTAAAATTTTCCAATGTATTTGGCTAACACATCTCTTAATTTTTGAAAAGATAAATTGTATAATGCTTTCAGTCCTGTAGCATGTGAGGAAACATTAACCTGACAGATCAGAATACACCTATTCACTGATTATAGAGATAATGAAGCAATGAAAGTCATTTAAAAAAAATATTTTCAAAGTATATTACAGTTTAATTTATGCATATCAACATATCCCTCGGAGGGGAGGGATAGCTCAGTGGTTTGAGCATTGGCCTGCTAAACCCAGGGTTGTGAGTTCAATCCTTGAGGGGGCCATTTAGGGATCTGGGGCAAAAATCTGTCAGGGGACAGTACTTGGTCCTGCTAGTGAAGGCAGGGGACTGGACTCAATGACCTTTCCAGGTCCTTCCAGTTCTATGAGATAGGCATATCTCCATATCTATATCTATATATTTTTATAAATATATAACATAGACTTAGAGATTAAAAATTATAGTCAAAATGGAAACACCCTGAATTATTCTCCCACCTGAAAATATAATTGAAAAGAATACTACTTCCTCTGTACTTCTAGTTTGTGAACTTCTTGGGGGCAGAGACCATGTCTGCCAATGTTTTGCAGTCAGTGCTTAGATAATGAATAGCAATAGATGGTATACTAAGATACAAAGACAACTCTTACCTTTCTCTTTGTCTAAAGGTGGGAGGATACTATTATCTCTGCAGACCTTGAAATAGATTTCTTGCTCTATTCCCTCTGGAATGGCTCCTTGTGGTATAATTATACTAACTCCTGTCTCTATGGAGCTTAATACGCCACCATTGCTGTTAAAAACACCTCTTGCTGTGGCTACTACAGTGTGTCCATCCTCCTCCTCGTCATCCTCTAGTGCTGAAGGGCTAAATGTGAGATACGTAGATTAAGCATAGCAGTTTTATATAGCTCCCCCAAAATCAGTAGCACACTCTGTATTTTGAATTAATTTACCAATGCAATGGTTACGTTAGGCGGGGTAGCCCTTTTAAAGTGTAATCAGTCTCAACTAAGAAATAAACCAAATAGAATCATGTAATTTTTGCTTATATTTTGAGAGAAAGGGTAAATGGAAATGCATTTCTGCTGTAGCCACAAAAAAATTAACTTGGAAATTTACCCACAGCATCAGTTAATGAGAGATTTTGGACGACTGAGAACTAGTTAGGTTTTAGAATACTCAGTTTACAGGGTTGTTTTGGGATAGTCTCCCCAACTAGAGAGCTCTGCATAAGAGGACTAACATTTACTAGAATTCTGTTGTTCCAGCACCTCATTTGTCAAGAGTTTAGTATCATATAAAAACACAAAACAGCTGTATTATGTTGATAATTCTTATATGAACCTCACTGAGACTTTTCTTTCACTTATCTTTAAGTATGGACAATTTGTCAGCCTTAACTTCTATACCATCAATAAATACCACTTATAATCCTGCCATTTTCCAGGCTGTGAAATGAATGCTGCAGAGGACTGGAAAAAACATCACATTTTATCAGTAGGTTTATTGTACTTAAGTTGATTTTACAGCAATTTCAGAAGTACTCATCTCTTTTGGAAAGAGACCAATAATTTAACAACTCAGTATCAGCTCAGCTTCTCATGGCATAAAAAAACCCCAGCTGCTTTAGCACACACTGCTCATTCTTATGTTACATTACTAAAATTCAGTAAAAACTATTTCAAATTTGAATTCTACATTATGATTACATAACACATGGCAAATGAGACAATATTTTGCAAAGATCTTACAAACAAATACCCTATTTTAAAACAAATAAATTGAGGAAATGCTCAGTTTTATGGTAGCTTCATAATTTGAGAATGGGTAATTGCAGCTTACTCTTAAACAGTTATATTGTTTGATCTCATAGCAGATACATCACAGTTGTTGAAATGACTGATCTCTTTTCAAAAGAATGCTTTTAAAAATTGACCTGAAATAAGAATATAGCCTCCTCAACACATACAAGACCACTCCCACTAAATTTGCAATATTAAGTTGTGACACTAATAATTTAGTAATTCCAGCTTCTGGAAAGAGGTTGTTCAGATCAAGACACGTGTTACGACTTAGTAACAAGTCGTAAGGTAAGAACCATGCTGGACGCAACTTCAGTATTAAAAAGTAGGATACAGGGAGAAAGGACACTCCACGTCTCCTCAAAAGCCATTGCCATGCACTTCCCCCCAATTCTCTGATCAGCCTCCAGTGTTAGTCCCCGGAGATGCATCCTGGTTTTTGGATTAGAGAGTCTGGGCAAACTAACAGCAATTCACCCAGGACTGGAGAGACTGCCTAAAAAACTGCAATTTCACAAGCAACTCCACTCTTTAAAAACATATTAAAAAAACCCCAAACAAACAAACAACTTACCTTACAGGAATGGCTTTAGGCACAGCATTAATGTTATTTGGTTGATATTTAGGCTTGTCTGCCTGTATGGAGAATGTATCCATTCCACTGTCAAACTCAGAAGGCTGCAATGAGCTATGTGCTTTTAAAACTGGTTGAGGAGAATCTGGAGCCTTTGAGGGCAACTCTGGTTTATGTTGAGTTTCATTTGGCAGGAGATTGTGGTTGAATTTAGGACTTTCAAACTTTCGCTCAAATGGCCTGGCAGCACTTGTGTAAGGCTTCGTTGTAAAGCGATTATAAGCTGGGGTGACTGTTTTTTGAGTCTGCTCAGTTCCATTAATTGGACCCTTGTCAGGGAAGCTTTTCTGAGGATAGAAGGTAGACTGCACAGTGTCCTCTCGGTTGGAAGATCTGAAAGTTGCTGGTTTATTTTGAGATGGAGGTGGGTCAGGCTTGGGCACTGTGGAATTCTGGAAATCCACGGACATAGAGTTAACTGTAACACAAAATGGGGGGGGGGGGGAGAAATCCATAATATGTAAGCCTTACTATTCCATTTTACAGCTCAGACACTTAGGTCTATTATGAAAAATTTGTATTTGCAGTAGGGCTGTCGATTAATCGCAGTTAACTCAAAAAAATTAACTGATAAAAAAATTAATCGTGATTAATCGCACTGTTAAACAATAGAATACCAACTGAAATGTATTAAATATTTTTGGACTTTTTTCTACATTTTCAAATATATTGATTTCTATTACAAAACGGAATACGAAGTGTACAGTGCTCACTTTGTATTATTTTTTATTACAAATATTTGAACTGTAAAAATGATAAACAAAAGAAATAGGATTTTTCAATTCACCTCATACAAGTACTGTAGTTCAATCTCTTTACCGTGAAAGTGTAACTTACAAATGTAGAATTTTTTTTATTACATAACTTCACTCAAAAACAAAACAATGTAAAACTTTAGAGCCTACAAGTCCACGCAGTCCTACTTCTTGTTCGGCCAATTGCTAAGATAAACAAATTTGGTTACAATTTGCAGGAGATAATGCTGCCCGCTTCTTATTTACAACGTCACCTGAAAGTTTGACCTATAAGTATGGCAGAATGTGGGTGTAAAAGAATAAAGACATACAATTCTTCCCCAAGGAGTTCAGTCAGAAATTTAACTAAAACATTTTTTTAACGAGCATCATCATCATGAAAGCATGTCCTCTGGAATGGTGGCCGAAGCATGAAGGGGCATATGAATCTTTAGCGCATCTGACACGTAAATATCTTGCAGCACCGGCTACAAAAGTGCCATGCAAACGCCTGTTCACACTTTCAGGTGACCTTGTAAACAAGACGTGGGCAGCATTATCTCCTGCAAGTTGTAACCAAACTTGTTTGTCTGAGATATTGGCTGAAGTAGGACTGAGTGGACTTGTAGGTTCTAAAGCTTTACATTGTTTTATTTTTGAATGCAGTTATTTTTTGTACATAATTTTACACTTGTAAATTCAACTTTCATTATAAAGAGATTGCACTACAGTACTTGTATTAGGTGACTTGAAATACACTATTTCTTCTGTTTTTTTACAGTGCAAATATTTGTAATCAAAAACAAATATAAAGTGAGCACTGAACACTTTGTATTCTGTGTTGTAATTTAAATCAATACATTTGAAAATGTAGAAAACATCCAAAAATATTTAAATGGTATTCTATTATTGTTTAACAGTGCAATTAATCGCGATTAGTTTTTTTTAATCACTTGATAGCCCTAATTTGCAGTAGATATAGTAGGATGTGATAGTATGACTTGTAGCCTAGTTTTGGTCTTCTATAAAATGTGTGTTACATTTAGGTATGTACTTAGATGTCAGCCCTGCTAGCTTCTTAGTTGTAGGATAAATATGAAATTTAAGAATTAGAGTTAGCTTAAGTTTACTTAAGAAAATATATGTGTTGTAAAGCAAGGCCCTGACTTTAAGTAGAATGAAGGCCTTGAAAATAAGAAGATATAAGGCCAGAAGGAATAAAGTAGGGAGGATGTCTGAATTCAAAGAATAATGAATGAGAGAAGCAAAAATTTCTAAAAAGAAGGCCTCTGACCAATAGGGATAACTGCATATGGTTTTAAAGACGACGAAAAAGAGAGAATCTGTCTTAAAATGAGCCAACATGACCCTTTCCCAACCCACACAGCAGTGTTAAAGCCTATGTGAACCCAGGTGTAATGGAAAAACCCACTGGGCAGCAAGGAGGATGGGGAAGAAAGGCTTTGGGAAGAAAGTAAATCTTAGCTGGATTAAGACTGGAAATAAGGGTAAACTGTTTCAAATTAGTTTTTAGCTGATAATTGGCAATATCATATCACTTGTTTGTTAAAGGATATAAAAAAAATAAATTATTGAAGGGTTCATTGCTAATACTTGCCTGACCACACTTGAGCCAACCAATGTGTGTTTAGGAACCTCTGGGTTTAGCTGGTTTGTAAGTATCTTGATCAAATGCTTATCAGCGTTTTGTTACTGTTTGAATGTAGTAAATTGCTTTACTTAGGCTTTTTAGGCAGGTTTAGATCAATTGCGTAAGTGCCATTTTGGCCTTTGGGTTCAATAAAGGAATTTATGGTTAAATTAGTGTTTAGTGGTTTCCCATATTAATAATCTCAAATAATAATTCCAACACTAGTATACTTCATAGTGGAATGTCACCTACACTTTTGTTACCTGTATTAGTACATGTACCAATTGTACATACAACAGCATGTCTTTCCATCAAATGTATGCCTAATTTACACAGCACAAATTTGCTCTAACCTTTTTATGAAATGGAGTAAAACAGAGCTACAAGTAGCTGAAGTGGCGGGAACCAAACAGACGAGCTACACTGCAACATCATCATAAGCTTGAGCTAAAAGAAAGGACATTCTTTGTTAAGGCTGCCTAAACAAAGTGGAAAATTCTCTATTTTCGCAGACTTGCGAGAGATCATACATCATGCTCAAAGAGCTGTGGGGGTTAGGAGGAGCTGGGATATTGCTTATAAAGGAGAAAAAGATAAAATTGAAGTATGAAGACTAATCTGCTTTATCTCTGTTGAGACTGCTAACATGGAATCAACTACAATATAACAGTTGTTGCGATATGGACACTTCCCCACAAGAGGCTCAGCTACCATTACATTTTTTCATAGAATTCAGTAGTGTCTCCAAATCGTAAAAATATAGCATTAGCTGACTGGTCCAGATTTCAACTAGTTCAAGTTCCATTATTAGTGTGTCAGTGGTTCTCAGCCAGAAGTACGTGTATACCTGGGGGTATGTAGAGGTCTTCCAGGGAGTACATCAACTCACCTAGGTATTTGCCTAGTTTACCAACAGGCTACATAAAAAGCACTAGCGAACTCAGTACAAACTAAAATGTCAACAATGACTTGCTTATACTGCTCTGTATACTATACACTGAAATGTAGTTACAATATTTATATTCAAATTGATTTATTTTATATGATAAAAATGAGAAAGTAAGCAATTTTTCAGTAATAGTGTGCTGTTATACTTTTGTATTCTTATGTCTGATTTTGTAAGCAAGTAGTTTTTAAGTGAGGTGAATCCTGGGGGGTATGCAAGACAAATCAGAATCCTGAAAAGGATACAGTAGTCTGGAAAGGTTGAGAGCCACTGTTCTAAATTAGTGACAGGTTTCAGAGTGATAGCTTTGTTAGTCTGTATCCGCAAAGAGGATGAGGAGTACTTGTGGCACCTTAGAGACTAAAATTTATTTGGGCATAAGCTTTCGTGGGCTAGAACCCACTTCATCAGATGCATAGAGTGGAACACACAGTAGGAAGATATATATATTCACACACAGAGAACATGAAAAGATGGGGTTGCCATACCAACTCTAAGAGACTGATCAATTAAGGTGAGCTATTATCAGCTGGAGAAAGTCACCTACTACAGGACAGGCCCAATAAAGAATGTAACAGAACGCCACTAGCCATCACCTTCAGCCCCCAACTAAAACCTCTCCAGCGCATCATCAAAGATCTACAACCTATCCTGAAGGACGATCCCTCACTCACAGACTTGGGAGACAGGCCAGTCCTCGCTTACAGACAGCCCCCCTGAAGCAAATACTCACCAGCAACCACACACAACACAACAAAAACACTAACCCAGGAACCTCTCCTTGCAACAAAGCCCGGTGCCAACGCTGTCCATGTATCTATTCAAGTGACACCTTCATAGGACATAATCACATTAGCCACTCCATCAGGGACTCGTTCACCTGCACATCGACCAATGTGATACATGCCATCATGTGCCAGCAATGCCCCTCTGCCATGTACATTGGCCAAACCGGACAGTCTCTACGCAAAAGAATAAATGGACACAAATCTGACATCAGGAATCATAACATTCAAAAACCAGTAGGAGAACACTTCAATATCTCTGATCACTCAGTAACAGACCTAAAAGTGGCAATTTTTCAACAAAAGAACTTCAAAAACAGACTCCAACGACAAATTGCTGAATTGGAATTAATTTGCAAACTGGATACCATTAAATTAGGCTTGACTAAAGACTGGGAGTAGCTGGGTCATTACACAAATTGATATCTACTTTCCCATGCTAAGTTTCCTCCTGCTGTTGCTCAGACCTTATCAAGGGTTTGAAATGGGCCATCCTGATTATCACTACAAACGTTTTTTTTTCCTCCTGCTGATAATAGCTCACCTTAATTGATCAGTCTCAGAGTTGGTATGGCAACCCCCATCTTTTCATGTTCTGTGTGTGTCCTACTGTATGTTCCACTCTAAGCAGCTGATGAAGTGGATTTTAGCCCACGAAAGCTTACGCCCAAATAAATTTGTTAGTCTCTAAGGTGCCACAAGAACTTCTCGTTCTTTGTACTAAATTATACATCCACGTCCCTGACAAATAGAGATTATTGTATCTTTAAGTGTAAGTGGTCTAAGCAAGATTCCCCATTAACTGAAATGTCTGCATCTTTAATCAACACCTTTATATGAACCTTTTGGTTCTAATTCCCCAACTAATTTAAATTTTTTACTTAAACTTGGGTAGATATTATCGCAGTGACAGAAACTTCATGTGCAAGAACTGAATAGTTCAATTTTAAAAAGTTTGTGCAGTAACTTAAGTCTGTACTGGAGAACAGGAAACTAGGCAAATACAACACTCGCGTAAATTCAACACTGCATTCTATTAGACATGCCAACTTTCAGATTTCATACCGTCAGAAAGTGCAGACTTGGGATGTGCCTGAAGTAGTACGACAGGGTTATTAATTGACTGAGGTTGAGTATACTGTACTGGAGGTGGGGGGGGAGGAGTAACTTGAGGAACGGGCTCATAGCGCTTTTCACCAACAGGTCTATCCGTGGGCTCAGCATCAGTAGGCTTCCCCCTGTTGGAAATAAAAGAAAAACAATAGGCGACTTGTCCAATTTTACAAAAGTTTTCAGTTCCTGAATTCACCACTATTTCTTCTTCTATAATACCTAATTTTCATCTCTTCCTGTGAACATTAACAGTTTCTGTATAACATCCAGTCCTAAGTACAAAACATTCATGTATAAGCACAAGAGATTTCAAGACAAAACTGAATCTTTAAAAAGATTAGTAACACAAACCAAAAGATGGCAAACAAAAGGCAGATTAAAATTTGGGTGTATTTTTGGTATGTTTAGCTCTAAATCCTTCGTTTTCAATTTAGTTTGGGTGATTTTCAATTGAGAAACTGCGCTATTATTTAGGAAGGTATTAAAAAAAGTTTAATTTTAAATAATCTAGTTTTTTTAAAAGCATAAATTGGATGTGCTATAGAAAGACTGATTTCTGTCAGAACTTTTCTAAATACACCCGATATTTCAACAATGCCATCTTAATTATAAATGCAATCAGCTTAAGCTTCACTAGCTTTATGTGCATGAATTTTAGCTAGTTAAATAAGCAGGCAATTTAAACTTAAATTTCAAGTATTTCTCAGGAAATGGCCAATTTTCAAAAATACCGATAGTTTTTGGCTATTGTAACTTAAACTTACTTTCAAAATCATTGTGTTTAAAATTTTAGGTGCACATAATGCCTGTGAGGAATGTAACAGTGAGAGGACACCTTAAAACATCCTCACATCAACGGCAATCTTACCACTTGATGTTCCTTTTCAAGTAGTCATAGCTAGTGTAAGAGCCAAGAAATCTAGGTGATGGCAAAGCAAACAGCAATAGAAGAATGAAAGAAAAATGGTCATTCTATCTTAAATACATTATTTCTTCATACTTTGTGTTAGTCCTAGAACTGTTAACATGACAAGACACTGTACAAAGAAACAGAATTAAGTTAGTCAGCTAGCATTCTGACACAAGACCTTACTGTATATGTACAGTGATCATACACTATGCTTAACATGAAACTTTTGTCCATGAATTACAGGCAGGTGAGGCCTCAAAATGTCCTCTCACAGTAGATAAATTCAGGTCAGACTGAAATAGAAACCTTCATTATATCTTGAACAACACTTTGTTAGAGTGCAATGAAAGAATTTCAGTCATTCTACTTGACTGTAAATAGAATTTTAGTGTTCTGAATTTGATATACTGTAGGCGCAATGCATGTTTCTCTCATTCTGGGGCTATTTACTACACATACGCTATAGTTAGTACTGCACTGCAGATGACTGGCTGACAAAGTTTTTATAGTGAAGAGTTCAATCTTATTCCTAGAGAAACTCTTTCAGCTCTCCAGTATCAGTGTCCACACATTAAAAAAAGGTTTCTGGTCAGCATTACCATGTCCTGTAGTTACTCTCGCAAATAACTGTATGGTATTTTAATTCTGCCTACTGGGAGAAGAAAGGTGAAACACACACACACACACACACACACGCACACTCTCTCTCACTTCATGGTTTGTGTTGTAAGTGACCTTTACTATTGTGATCCCGTCTCCCTTCTTGGGGTGTTGGGGACTACAATCAGGGAGTAAAAAACCTGAACTGGAGCATCCACAGGGACACTACTCGAAGAGGAATTATTATCCAGATATTCTGCAGGAATATCGTTCTGAAAGTTTAATATCATTTTATCATTGAGAAAGCAGCAAGATTTATGCAATAAACTGAAAAACATTACTAGCTCCACTTTCAATTAAAATTTGGGAATATTCCTTCCCACATACATGCAACTCCACTTAATATTAATATGCATGAATTTCAGTGAGAATGGACCCCTTCTCTCTCTATGGAGTAATTTAAACATTGCCCAAAAACATCACTTATGGTCATATTTTTTTAAAAAAATAGAGAAGCTATTCAAATAGTGTTCTCTTTCTAAGCCACATAAATCAGATGCAAAGATGAAAACTAGCCTCATCTATGAGTGGCTCTCATTTTTTATTTTTGGTCACTTATTTTAAAGCAATTACTAGCTATGTATTTGATAACTGATTGAACCCATTCAGCTTGTAGGACTACAGTCTGATATAGTGGCATTCACAAATTCTACTACAACATTTAAAAAGTTAACCTAGTAAAGGTTTATAACTATTCGGTAGACAAAAAAAATGTAGCCAATTTAGACTTCAAAATGTAGACTGCATCTGAAAACAGGATCTCTTTGGAAGGAAGGTTATTCCACAAAAATGTAGCTTTTTTTTTTAAAATGCACAAGTTTTATTTCCTATTTTATTATGGTACCAGATAGAAGCTTCAAGCAAGAGTCAGGGCTCCATTATGTTAGGTGCTCTACTGACTGGTAGTAATAAGACAGTCTTTTCCCACTGACAGAAATAAATTGTCAATGAATAACCAACATACTGAAGAACAAACAGTAACTCGTTGCGAAGGCACTGGGAGCCATGGGTAATGCAACTGAATAAATGGGTAGAGAACATTCTAGAAAATAAGAGAACATTGGCTCTTCCTGAAAGAATGGACGAGATCCCATGTGATGCATTCTGTGGTTCCCCTCAATTTGAGCCCCAGAATACTGCTCAATTTGAGATTTTTTTAAAAAGATGGATTGAGACGAAAGATCACTCAGTTCTGCCTCAAGAAGAGAGCTACTCTCCTTGCCCGTTCCGATACAGGCAAGATGAAACATAAAAGCAGGACACCAGCAGTCCCAACCCTGAAAGATGCTGTAAGTAGATTGGACTGGGATGGCCACTCTCACAGCTAGTAAACAAGGCCTGTGACTGCCAAAAGTCAATTATCCTCATTTTAAGATCTTAAGATGTCAGCATTGTAAAAGGGCACTTCGGAGCTGGGCACCTGGCCAACAGCTCCGGCCACCCAGCTCTGAAGGCAGTGCAGACGTAAGGGTGGCAATACTATTATCCTCCCTAAAATAACCTTGTGACCCCTGCAACTCCCTTTTGGGTCGGGACCCCAATCTCAGAAACTCTGGTCTCCCCCGTGAAATCGGTATAGTATAGGGCACAAAGCACACAAAAGACCAGATTTCACAGGGAGAGACCAGATGTCACGGTCCGTGACGCATTTTTCATGGCCGTGAATTTGGTAGGGCCCTATCCAAGAGAGACTTCCTCAGATGGGGCTCCCATCCCTCATGGGTTTGGGGAGCGTAAGATACTGCACTTGGTGGCGATGTGAGCCACCTCAAAGCAGTGGTGGTGTTAGCCACTGATGGAGAAGGAAAAGGGGCAGAATATATTGGGGGAGATAGGAAGGTAGGGTCCCTGAGACAGGGAAGGAACTATCCTATGCTCACTATAACTAGGAAAAATCCACTAAATACACTAAACTATTTTTAGTATATATTTACAGATAAGAAGGCTATGAAGAACCTTTGGACACAGAGGATTCTGACTCAGGCCATACGGTGGTGAGAAGGACCTGGAGAGCCGTCGGTCCGCACTGACTCTTCTGCTCTCAGAACAGAGCATGAAGACAGCAACTGCACAGGCGCAGACCAACAGACACTGCTTGCTAGAAATCTCCTATCTCAGAAACATGAAGCACATGTGTACCCACATGTGGAATACCCAGAACTCAAAGAAGAAAAAACTGATACTTGCCTCTCGTAACTGTTGTTCTTCGAGATGTGTTACTCATGTCCATTCCAATAGATGTGTGCGCGTGCCGCATGCACGATCGCTGTAAGCTTTTCCCTAGCGGTACCCATCAGGTCGGCTGTGGAGACCCCTAGAGTGGCGCCTTCATGGCGGTGTATATATTTTCCTGCTGACCTGCCGCCTGCTCAGTTCCTTATTGCCGGAATACTTCGACAGTGGAGAGGCGGGTGGGATTTGGAATGGACATGAGCAACATCTCGAAGAACAACAGTTACGAGAGATAAGAAACCCTTTTTTCTTCTTTGAGTGATTGCTCATGTGCATTCCAATAGGTGACTTCCAAGCAGTTACCCCAGGGGAGGGGTTGGAGTTCACCTAACTGCCGAGTGCAGGACTGCCCTACCAAAACCAGCATCATCCCTCGCCTGCTGGGAAATGGCGTAGTGGGAAGTGAAGGTGTGGATGGAAGACCACGTTGCTGCCTTGCATATGTCCTGGATAGGGACCTGCGCCAGGAAAGCTGCAGACGCTGCCTACGCTCTGGTAGAGTGCGCCGTAATCGGCAGGGCTGGAATTTTAGCCAGGTCATAGCAAGTCCTGATGCAGGACGTGATCCATGACGAGATGCGCTGTGGTGAGATCGGGAGCCCCCTCATTATTTCTGCAATGGCAATAAAGAGCTGTGGTGACTTACAAAACGGCTTCCTGCGTTCAATGTAAAATGCTAAGGCCTGTCTAACATCCAAGGAGTGGAACATGTGCTTCCTGTTAGTAGCATGGGGTTTAGGGAAGAACACAGGTAAAAATGTGTCCTGGTTCACATGAAACTGGGAGACCACCTTGGACAGGAACGCAGGGTAGGGACGTAGTTGCACCTTGTCTTTATAAAAAACCGTGTAAGGTGGTTCGGAGGTCAGTGCTCTGAGTTCGGATACCCTTCTAGCAGATGTTATAGCTACCAGGAAAGCCACCTTCCAGGAAACGTAGGCAAGAAGGCAGGTAGCCATGGTCTCAAAGGGGGGCCCCCATGAGTGAGGACAGGACCAGGTTGAGGTCCCGAGGGGTGGGGAGGGAGGACGTACTGGAGGATAAAGTCTGTCGAGGCCCTTAAGAAACCTGCTTACCATGGGATTACCAAACACTGATCTACCCGCCGTTCCCGGGTGGAAGGCCGAAATGGCCGCAAGGTGTACCCTTAGGGATGATACTGCCAACCCCTGGTGCTTGAGGTCTAAGAGATAGTCTAGAGCAAGGGAAATTGTGGCTCAGCTCCCCTTTGTTGAGACCAAATGGAGAAAAGCTTCCACTTAGCCAGGTATGTGGCTCGAGTGGAGGGTTTCCTACTCCCCAGCAGGACCTCCCTAACCGAGTGTGAGCACTGAAGCTCAAGAGGGTTCAGCCATGGAGGTTCCATGCCATGAGGTGGAGTGACTCCAGGTTGGGGTGCTGTAGACAGCCGTGGTCCTGTGAGATGCAGTGATAGCTCTGCATGGGACCAGAGGCCTTGGGTTTTGAGATTGCCCAGATGCGCTCCCCAACCGAGCGCCAAGGTGTCCGTGACCAGGGAAAGCGTGGGTTGGGGTTTTGCAAACGGTACTCCTGCACAAACCAGCTGTGGTTGCAGCCACCAGTGGAGGGAGTGGAGAATCCAAGGCGGGAGGGTCACTATTGAGTCCAATGGGTCCCTGCCCTGTCTGTGCACCTGTGCTAACCACGCCTGGAGGGGCTGAAGGCGGAGCCTGGCGTGTTGTACCACGTATGTGTAGGACACCATATGGTCCAGTAGTCCCATAGAATTTCTCGCCGTGGTTGTGGGAAAGCGGAGAAGGGTCTGGATAACGTCCGTGAGCGCTCTGAAACGCGATTCTGGAAGAAACGCCCTCGCGAGCATGGAGTCCAAGAGAGCACCGATGAACTCTATTCTTTGTGTGGGGGGTCAATGTGAACTTGTGCTCGTTCAGTATAAGACCCAGCCTGTGAAACGTAGCCCGGGCAAGGGACACGTGCTCTACTACCTGTGTCCGGGACTTGGCCTTTATGAGCCAGTCGTCCAAATATGGGAATACCTGCACTTGGCGCCTGCGGAGGAAGGCCGTCACTACTGCCATACGCTTGGTGAACATCTGAGGGGACACAGACAGGCCAAATGTGAGCAACCTGAACTGGTAGTGCTGGCCATGAATCTGAGAAAGCGTCTGTGGGCTGGGATAATAGCAATATGAAAGTAAGTGTCCTTCAAGTCGAGGGCGGTGTACCCGTCTCCCGGATCCAGGGAAGGAATGATGACGGCCAGAGAGACCATGCGTAACTTCACCTTTTTTATGTATGTATTGAGGTCTCGCAAGTCCAGGATAGGCTGAAGCCCGCCCTTAGCCTTGGGGATGAGAAAATAGCGGGAGTAGAATCCCTTACCCCTGAATTCCTGAGGAACCTCCTCTACTGCCCCTAGCGCTAAGAACGATCGCATCTCTTGTAAAAGGAGTTGCTCATGAGAGGGGTCCCTGAAGAGGGACGGGGAAGAGGGGTGGGAGGGCAGGAGGAAACAGAATTGGATAGAGTATCCCGCCCCCGCCGTGCTGAGGACCCAGCAGTCTGACGTGATCTGAGACCAAGCACAGTAGAAGCAGGAGAGTTGAGTCACAAAAGGGGGAGTAGGAGAGAAGGATCGAAGAAGGCAACTGGTGTGCCGTCCTCATGCACGTCTTCAAAAGTTGGGCTTGGGGCCAGGGGCCTGTTTGGTTGAACCCTGGCCTTGGCCCGAGGAGGATTGCGGCGGGCGCCTCTTGTTATTTCTGCCCCTCCTCCTAGGTGGATCCCACCTAGGGGGCCCTTGGTAGAAATGGGACGGTATGCAGCCCCAGAGACTTCAGAGTCGCCCGTGAGTCCTTCAGGCTATGCAGGCACGTGTCCGTATTTGAGCGAACAGGCCCTCACAGTCAAAGGGGAGGTCCTGTATCGTGTTTTGGACCTCAGGTGGGATCCCTGAGACCTCAAGCCACACACTGCGCCTCATAGCGATAATGGTGGCCATGGTTCTAGCTGCAGAGTCCACTGCGTCCAGGGTTGACTGGAGGGCGGTCCTAGAGACAAGTCTACCCTCCTCCAGGAGCACACCAAACTCCCTGCAAGAATCAGCCGGGATTAACTCCTGGAACTTAGCCAAAGAGCTCCAGGAATTGCAAGTGTATCGGCTAAGCACTGCCTGCTGATTCGCTACGTGAAGCTGGAGCCCTCCAGTCGAATAAACTTTACGGCCAAAGAGATCCAGCTTCTTGGCGTCACGTGACTTAGGTGCAGGGCCCTGGTTGACCCTGCCGCTCCTTGTGGTTTGCGGCATCAACCACTAGAGTCCCCGGTTGGGGGTGGGTAGGAAGGACCCTCGGGGATGAGGATGTCCACCATCGGATCTGAGTCCTCCATAACCTCCTACACCTGGAGATGGAGGTTAACTGCTACCCTCCGAAGCAGGTCCTGGTAGCCTTTGGTATCCATTGGTGGTAGACTGGTGGAAGCGCCCGCCACTGCCTCGTCCGGCGACGAGGAAGAAGAGGTTCCTGGGACAGGGTCTTCCTGCCCCTCGGGTTTTCTGGAAGTCGGGTCAGGTACCTCGGAGCACCCCGTGACCGAGGTTCAGGTGTTCTCGACGTTGGCGGAGGAGCCGCCGTGTTAGACTGCGGCCGGTCAACAGTCCTGTCCCGTAGGGGGTCCTCAGGGGCCCTGGGGTGTCATGTGCTGTCACTGACAGAGGGGTGCGGGGGGCCGATACCACCGATACCGGCCTAGATCCCTGACCCTGAGCCTGGTGGTAGGCCCAGGGGGTCCAAAAGGGCCATTGCACTGGGCCCTGCCACTGGGGTGGCCAAGTGGAGACTGGTGCCGGTTTTTCCGACGGCCTACGTTGCTGGGATCAGGAGCGGTAGTGGCTGCGTTGGGACACCGACGATTCAGAGTCTGACTCTGATGAGTATTCTGTACCCGACCATGGGCGAGTGGAGCCCGACGGTGCCGGGGAGCGGTACCGGGAAGACGGAGATCAGCGCCGCAACATCATGGGTTTCCCCCAGTGATGAATCAAGGGCGGCGCCGCCCTTGGTGCTAGTTCCCCCATCGGTGCTGTCATCAGTGCCGCCATTGGCATCGATGTCGTTACTGCTGTTGTAATTGCCCACAGTGCCAGGCACAATGCCCCAGTTGGTGCCGTCGTTGGTGCTACCGGCGGTGCCTGAGTTTGCAAGGTTGGGTCCCGTATCTGCGGGGCCGGGTATTGCGCTGTCATATCAATGAGGCGCGTAGGAGAGTCAGTTCTTGCCGGACTCAACGGCTCTGCACCTGGGGCCAGAGTCAATGGCGCCAGTTCTCAGGGACCAGATCTAGGGTGTCCCGCCAGAGGACGCACCCCACTGTAATCGCCCCTCTACTTCCTGACGGGGAATGTCCCCTGTCTGGTTTCTTTTTCTTATGCGGCATCGGGGACTGTGAACGGTGCCGCCACGAGGCACAAGCCTTGCGGGCCGGGGAGCAGTGCCGGTGCTCCCTGGCGGAGTCCTTCCTAGGTGCCAGGACATCCTGCACCGAGGCCGGTGTCGGCTCAGGCTCTGGCTGAAGGGCCGATTCCATCAAAAGGAGCTTCTGGCGATAGTCCCGCTCCCTCTTAGTCCTGGGTCTGAAGCTCCTGCAAACAGGACACTTATCTGTCTGATGGCCCTCCCCAAGGCACTTGAGACAGGCAGCGTGCAGATCACTCGTAGGTGTAGGCTACTTGTGATACCAGGGCCAATGAAAGGATCATCAAACTCATAGGCTGTCTACACATTGGGAAAAATTTACCAAAAAATTCTCACTGCTTCCAAAACCTGCCGCAGAGCACTTCTGTAGAGTGGTGGCTCTGGCTGCTAGACTCACTTTTACCACTCTCTCAGTTAAGCCTCCTGAAAAGTAAATTTAATCAAAATGGTGTTATATATCCAGCTGCAGGTCCCTCACCTACACTATGGCTCCTACCACTTTTCAATAAACATCCTTTCCTCTCTGTGGTAGAACAGTGCTCATGTTCTACGTTAGTGACAAATCTACACAATTTGTTCAAGTTGTTAAAATAAAACCACTTTTTTCATACTACAAAACTGGAAGAATATTTTTATAACTTTTCCCAGTGTAGAGAAGGCCATGATTTTATCCTAAGATGTAAACCCAACTCAGAGACAAAGTTTTCAAATGTTATTTTAATCTTTGTTTTACTTTATGTGGACAAGACTGTAATTTGTCAGTTGCTGATAAAGGAGTTAGCAGCAGGTGCAAATGACCTAGTGCTGAACACAGTTTAACCTCAAGTGTAGAGGTGGCCAAATCATGTTCACTGTTCGGAATAGTGATGAAGCTGACCAGAAACAGCCAGTAATGTTTCATAAAGAGCACTAATGAACTTTTTAAATTTGCAAGGTCTAACATGACCACTTAACTACAGGGCAACCAGAATAATTCTGAAAGAAAACTTATGAGAGAAAGAAAAAGTGAACAGCAAGACTAGACTGAGTAAAACAATACCTCCAAACACATCACCTAAACCTAACAGTTCAAAGCAGCCAAACTTTTACAATCAACCTTTCAATGAAAGGACACACTGCATAAGGAGAGTTTTGCTCTAGTGTCTATAATTGAGAATACACTCTCCTAAGCAATAGGCCTATAAAGCAAAGGAAAAGTGGGAAGAGACAAAACTATTCCATGTACTACAACTGCTGACAACTAGAAGACACAAATGTGACATTACCCTTACAAAGGAGCTTCACTGGTGCCACATATTTTCTAAAATGGACTTTTTGGCGTGATTCCCCCATGAAGAACGCCTGATTGGTGGACATAAATATGATGAATAAAAACATTTGTACACATACATTTCTCAGTGCTGAACCTGTAACATGAGATTCTTTCAAATGTAAAGTTACTTGACATTTCTTATAAGGAACACCAAAGTATTCAAACTGCTAAATAGATTAGTTTGCTTACAGTATAGAGTTTGTTGTTACCAAGTAGACAGATTTTATTACTGTACTAGTCTATTTTGCTTCCAAAACAGCTATGTAAATTTGTTAGGGGCAGGAAAATGTATATAAAATATTAATACAAAATTTGTCAGTCAATGGATGAAAAATATTTTAAAATTAATGGAATCTGCCTATTTTGTATTACACTGATGTACAGTGCAACTGTAAGCCCAGGTGCTAAAATGTAAAATTTCTTCTAAACACAAAAACCATCAATAAGACAAGTGCTGAGTTATAGCATTAGAAATTTGTAATTATGTGAATCCGACACGTGTAAATATTTACCTTTGGCTTGTCATAAACAACTGTGTTGCATCTGACCAAAATGCACTGCTCCTGTCTTTAAATATTAAAATTATTTTAAGATTATGGCCCTACAAAGACATACAAATGTTTAGCCTGAGGCATAGCAAACAGTCCTATTGACTTCAATGGGGCTACTCACGCTGCATAAAGCCAAGCAGGAGCCTCTCTGCAGGATCAGAGCTTCTATATGGTTATTCACGGCAAGTTGCCAAGAAATTTACAAAAATAGATATTTCATGCAGCAGATATCTAGATGTGCAAGGTGCTTTTATGAGGCAAATATAAATGGGAGGGGCGGAGTAGACACTAATTCTAGGCTCAATTTCTTTAAACAAGACCCCTCCATTACTTGTTTGATTAGTAATTTCATATCTATCAGTGGCTAATCATCTATATACTATATGAGATTTGTGCAAAAATCTTTAAATCACTTTCTTGCTATTGGTGAGTAAGAAAAGCCAAATACCATAAAACATTAGCAAAAATAACTGGATATTGGGATGAACACAGATCATGATTTTAATGTGCAAAACCATCAAACCCAAAGTGCTGTTGCATTTAACTCTGTTACTGCGTGTTCCAAGAACTGCACACAGAGCGTTCATGTCAGATCTCTTAGGTGGCTCTACCTTTAAGATGTCCTCAGAAGGCCCTCCCTCTCCAACAGCTTCAGAGGTTTATTTAAAATGTTACATACTTTGGTAGGTCCCCTTACAAAATCTGAATAGAATACATGAAGATCACATACTGAAAAGCTTCTCTCTCTTCTTTAAAAGCATCCTGATTAGCACAACAGGAATTTCAGCCCAAAAGCTATTTTCTCTAATCAGAAATGTGAAGAGAAGAGATGAAAATACCTCCTCCTTCCCATAACCACATCATTGTTGTTGAAACTTTAACCATTAATTCTCATGAGTTTAACAAATAAAATTACTAATACAATCCCCATGCCAATAGAGTTTAGGATAATGGGCAAAGTTTTCAGAAGTGCCTACTTGACTTAGGAGACTAAATCACGTATTTGAAAAGCTCCTAAATCCCACTGAAAGCCAATGGGACTTTCAGTTTCTAGGTACTTTTGAAAACTGACCCATCATGATGCTGTTATGTGTTATAGTATTTCCCCCCTTTCTCTTCAGTAATGATCAATTAACACCATTATGTGGTGGTTTTATGCATACATATTTCCCCTTTCCCTGTTAATACCACCATGCAGTTCTAGTATCATCACACTTTTGCTGCCTTTTATAGTCACTCATTTAGAGACAGTAGACAAAGAATAGTGAAATACCTGCCTAGTGAAATGCCCCTTACTGTACTGCAGCGACAGTTTAATTACAATAGCTAATGTAGATGAATTAATCCAAAGTGGTGGATCACTTTTGTCTTTAGAATGTTTCAATTTTTTTTTAAAAACAAGAATTTCCCTCCTGTATTATCCATTTCTACCTCATTTACCCACCACCTGCTTTTCTACAGTGATATCAGGAATACTGCCAAGAGCTCACTGTGAAAGTAGACAAAAGCGTTTAGAAAAAGATCCAATCTCTAAATTTTTTTCTGCTCTCTGAACAACTGTCTTGAACTGACAACTTAACTGAGATCCAAAAGACATAATTTTATGATAGAATTACCTGTTTGCAAACAGCACCAACAATCTAGTCCCTCATCTCCAGAGCATAGTAGGTGTCAGGTCTATTAAATTCTGATGAAAACTTACAGCCCGGCTAGGCCTGACTTTGCTCAACCATTACTACTCCCACCTAAAGTGGTTATTTTGTTTACAATTAATTGTTTGTATTTCCCTCTTACAAGTCAGAATGTTTATCCTCTCAGATTTCACCATTTTCTATTTGGTAAATGTGAATTTCTTCTAAAGGAACAGACACTAACCTTAGTTTGTTTGAATGCAAGGATCTATGATGGCAGCACAAAAGTTTACAGATGAGGAACCACAGTACTTGTTCACTGAAACTGCAAAGCCACATAAGAGCGTATACTCATTTCTCTCAATATATACTTTGCATTCATAGGACATTCTCCATTAACTGGTAGAGGTCAGTTAAATTTGGGGCCTGAATTACAAACATTTTGTACGTTAGCTACACAAACTTACACAAGCTCACTCTGAATTATCAAACAGCAGTTACTGTACTTATTTTAAAGTATACTTGGGAACTAGCTTTCTAGTAAATTTGTGCTGCTTTGTCTAAGACTACTTGGATTGTCATAAAAACTTAATGGAGAAACAAACAGCATTTCAAAACACCAACTCAAACTGCTGCTTTGTTCTTTTTACACACTATTATATAGAGTGTTGAACCAATAATTTTCCATGAATGATTTATCTAATGGATTTAGCCTCTTTCTACTCACAGATCAGGATTTCCTCAAATATCATCATCCAAGAGGCAAATTTTTATTTATTTATTTTTGCAAACTTTTGTACCTCTGCACTGATTGCAAAAAGTTCCCTGGATTTTACAAGGTAGTAACTCAAGCTGCGTTAATTGTGAATGGCCAGAGTAGCACCAGGATGCTGTTTTCATTCTCTGACCACAACTGCTTCCTATGCCAATACTCAGTTATACAGATTTAAAATTCAGTTTATGCACATACTCATGTAGATGTTGAAACTGGCATTCAGTGAAGATTCACACCAGTAAAGGCACATGGATTTTCATGGAAGGTGAACACAAACAGGGGCACAAGCATGGCCAAATTAATTTTTAAAAGTGGTTATTTGTGGAGGGTGTTTTTGGCCATCTTTGCCCAGTTCTATTTTTTTTTTTTAATTCCTCAAGTTGTACAAACTATTATTTAGAAGTAACTATAACAATATCAACAACAACAACAACAACAAAAAACCTTACTGGAAGAGGGATATTAAGGTACCATTAGAGACGTTTGCTATGGTTCCTCCCATTTCTAGTGTTTGTAATGAATCATCCAGAGAAGAAAGCTATTAAAATGCAGTTCAGTATTGTGGTTTGGTTTGAAAATTATTTTTCGTTATGCTCTTGCCTCATTTCTACCATCAAACTTCATTATTAATTAGAGTGATTTAACTCATTGAAGAGCTGATGTGCTCAGTGTTAACAGACACTCATACAGAAGGGTTAGATTAACAGTAAATGTCAGTAAACACAAATTTCACTGTACACACACAAAGCAATAAAATATTTTCATTGATCAAAATTTACAGAGAGGCAAAGAAAAGTGATTCTTGAGAATTTATCAGAGTTTGAATTAAGGATTAATTAAAGTTTGTATAGTTTGACTTGTAATGTTGACAGTTTGTGTTTTAGTGGTTATAAAGATTTAACTTTTTGAATCTCAACCTCTATGCCATTAAATAATTGTCTGATTTTCCCCATAATTTCTCGCAACTATGAAAATTTAAATTGCTTACTTAAGCTTTTTTCAATTTTTATCATTGATATGCACTGAAATTATAAAAAAGCAAAAATCAAATTCTAGCAAGCCTGCTCATATAAATAGCAAAATAGCAATAGCTTTTTAAGTTAACGGATGAATATTTGAGATTTGTTTTAGTAGCGTTAGCTACATCTCTTTAAAAAAATATGAATTGACTATTCAAAAAGAGGAGGTTGCAGACCTGTAAACAATTTCCCATCACCACCACCAATTAGCCCCACATTTATTTTTGGAAAAATAATGACATATACAGAGTTGTGACCAACGCATGAATATTTTGGAGAAAGTTACCAACCAAGCCTCAGCGCATAGTCTAGAACAGGGGTCGGCAACCTTTCAGAAGTGGTGTGCCAAGTCTTCATTTATTCACTCTAATTTAAGGTTTCGGGTGCTGGTAATACATTTTAACGTTTTTAGAAGGTCTCTTTCTACAAGTCTTTAATATATAACTAAACTATTGTTGTATGTAAAGTAAATAAGGTTTTTAAGATGTTTAAGAAGCTTCATTTAAAATTAAATTAAAATGCAGAGCCCCCCCCGGAATGGTGGCCAGGACCTGGGCAGTGTGAGTGCCACTGAAAATCAGCTTGTGTGCAGCCTTCGGCACACGTGCCATAGGTTGCCTACCCCTGGTCTAGAAATTGGCTGAGTAAGAGGGAACACTCATTAAAACAAAAACCTCTAACTTGGGAACAATATCTTACGTGTACGTACACCCACACACACACACACCCCTTAAAGAGTCAGTACTAGGAAGCATACTGTCTAATTCATTTCCTTGCTTTTCTATTCTTACTGTTTCCATCAATTTTCCACTCTTCCTGGTATGTTTTCTTATATTCTTTCCCATGTGTATCCCTTTCTTGGTCTTCTAATGGTTAATACTCTTTCACAAGAGATAACAGCTTTCTCTATCATTTCTGAATAATCAAGCTGTCTCTCAGTCCCATACATGGCATCACTACTTTTCTGTGTAGCTGTTTTCCTGTATATTGAGGCCTGAAGTTACCCTCTACAACACACACAGAAAAACAAATAGCCCAGAACTATTACCAAAGAATGGAAATGTCATGGGACACATTTGGGTGTGAAGCAGAAGTGAAAATGGTTCCTTTTTCAGTGCCCTGCTCAGGTGCCAGCTGCTTTGGGGCACCTAATTTGAATTCTGAGCCATTAAACAGATGCATTTATTCATCACGCTCTTCCAGTTCATGAAGTCATTGCTATTTTGAACTTTCAGATGTGCATACATATTTTATTATGCTCAGCAATTAAGTTACAGTAAAGCCATTTATAAGGAGGATAAACATATTGCTGTTTGCATTTGTATAGTTCTTTTCATTATGGATATTAAAAGCCTTTACAAATATTAATTAAAACTTACAGCACTTCATTGAGGCATCAACACTGCCAGCCACTGTTCCTCAGTGTGTCTTGCTGTATGGTGAAGGAATCACTTGCTCAGGCGTACTCTCCAAGGGGCAAGAAAATTCCCCAGTTTTGCTTTGACAGCACAAGGCTGAAAGCCCTAGTAGACTCTGGGGGCCAGCTGAGCTGTTTAGGTCACTTCTTATAATGTCTCGAAGCAAAGAAAGGGACTCCTTTCCTCTACCAAGAACTGGTAGGTGGTTGAAGTCCGTTTCTTTCTTTCAGAAGATATAGGGTAGGATGAAAAATAAGGGGACTGATTCACAGCTGCCTGGGAAGCAAAGATCATGGGTCACTAAACACATTCCTCTCCTCCTTTAGTATTATGTGGGAGGAGCAAACAAAGTAGGAGATCATTGCTCTATATGCCTCTTACCTAGATCTCTCACCTAGACAAGCAGCAAGCTAGTAAATAGATGATTCATCCCATTCAATAAGATTTTTCCTTTTTTCTTTGTATAATAAACTTAGTTGACTTTTGCAATTTTAGGTTCTCCCCCCGACACCACCTTTAAAAGATATCATGCAGCAAATTCAGTAAATCATTTGGAATTTTATGCATCAAGCCTCAACTCCTGGACTGCAATTTTCCCACAGATTCTTGTTGTTTCCCTGATAATGTACCTACACTATCTTACACCCTGTAATTGTATTCAAGACTGAACTTTAGTGAATTCACCCACCATTGGTCTAGTGCTGGGACCCTTCTATTGAGAGATTTTCCTAAAATCCCTCAGCACACACAAAGCCTGTGAAAAAGGCATTATTTTCAATTTTCAGATGGAGAAAGTGAAGGTCAGAGAGGCGAAGTGTCAGAGTTGGGAATAGAATTCAGGTGCCCTGACTCAGTCCAGTACTCCACACACTGGAGCTCGCAATGAGGAAAATGGGTAGAACAAATGACTAGGAACCAGACAGATCCTAAAATACTGTAAGAGCTTGGGAAAGCCTATTGATTACCTGGTGGTGACGTTCAATTAAAAAACAGAGAAAGTAGTAAAAATGTGTATGCGTGCACGTGCGCGCGCACACACACACACACACCCCCATATGTGAGCTAAATTTGTGTCAGAGCTTTCATAGAGTTTCTGTACAAATGTTCCAAATCAAAGTGGTCCAATACAGGAAAAAGATGCTATCATCAACAGAGAAAGACGTCTAGCATCAACATCACATCCAAAAGGTGTAATGAAGTCGCTCTAGTCTTAGTAAACATCTTGTGGCTGATTTAAGTTTGTGCCTGCAGAACAAAGTTACTTAGAACTGCAATGGAGTTTGAACCTCTTTTCTGGAAGATATTTAATTGCTCAGCATAGCTTATGCTAAGAGAAAAACACTCTACATTGCACTGCATGTGGGTCTAAGGGCCAGTAAAATAAACTGTTCAGCTCCAGAAGTCTCTATATTTCATTAAATTCAACAAAAATACAAATTCAATACTTTCATGTTTTCAGACTAACTTCATACAAATAAATTATCTTGACACTAAAACTGTCTTTTTTGTTACACAAAAGCTATGCTTTTTAATCAGGTACTTTGGACGTCCATCTTGGTGGTTATAGAAATTCATACATAGTAAGTTCAGTTTTACTTCTAAATTTCACCCCACTTTAAAAACAAATGAATAAGACAAGATAAGATGAAAGATCTTACTTAGAATAGTTAGTGAAGTTCAGTTGATTCTGAGGATGTACTGGCTTAGCAGGCTCAGGGAGATGGCTGGCAGGAACCTGTGTAGAGGGCTTATTTTCAAAACTTCTGCGGTCAAAGTATGAAAGCTGCTTTCGATAGTACTCTTCATCTTCCTCAGGATCATAGTGATTTGAACGTACTATGTCTTCAGATGGCTTCATTTGAGGTCTCTGTGGTTCTGGTGCCCTAAATGGTAATGATGATGATAATTAATAAAGCTTTGCTTTCTTGTTTGAGGGTTGATTTTTTTTAGCAGTTTTTTGTATTTTAATTAGAGCTCCACATCCCAAATGCTTCTTTGTGATCTAGCTAACCACAATGCAATTTAAAAGTAACTCTCGTACAACTATGAAGAAATATATTACAACAGCTTCTCAAATACTCATCATTTGCATAAACAGAATTGCATTTAGTTGGCAAGATATGGAGGCTTACATATGACTAAACAGGGGACTGACAGCAAAACCTTTCAGCCTTTAACATACTGTATTGAGGTTAGTTAGCTTAGGAGGTTGTATCACAACAGTAAAAATCTCTTACAACCTTTCCTTCGACTTTACCCATTTCTAAATTATCTAGTCTAAATATTAAAAAGGTCTCGAACTTGCTGTTATCTTTTCTTATGCCATAATTATTTCTTTCTTAAAAAGACCTCAGAAAAGGGCATAGTGAAGTTCACTCAATCTTGCATCAGAACATCCTTTAAGACAAGTGTCTTGGCGGCCTCTATTACAGATATACATGTCACACTGATATAACACTTCTACTGTCATTTTAAATACCCAAGCAGAAACATCTCACCATAACAATATCCGCTCTTTTCCTATTAGATTACATACTTGTGTGTTAATGAGAAATGGTACATTTACCTGTAAATTGTTTTGTCATGTTCATACTGATTTTGAGAGGTTGGTTTGGAACCACTCACTGTGGCCATGGTAGGTTTAGGTGCTAGTTCTGGAAGCTGTAAAAAAATCAAAAACATGTAGATTTACTTCATGACATTCCTATATTTAGAAAGTATCTATGGTATTCCTTTAAAAGAAAACCATGTGATTCAAAGTATCAAAACCGGAAGAAAGGGTGCATTTAGGGTAGCTAATTCCCCTCAATAAAACTTTCCACTTCCTGTTTTTAACATACAGCATACTGAAGTTACGTAGCTAAGAAGGTAGTACAAAGAAAGAACTCCCTCTCTTTATATACAGAAAGACTTTACTGTTTCTGGTACAACCTCCTTTGCTACCTAGCTTCAGTATACCATCAGTTTAACAACCAGAAGTGGAAGCTTATTTATACATATAAATTATTTACCTTGACAGCTGGTGTATCATTAGGATCCTTGGTTTTTTCCACCGATGCTGATCTTTTGTTTTCAAACATCTTAACTCTAGTTAGCACTGATTGTGGTTTCATGGCTGGATCTTCTTCTTCCTCTGTTAGAGTTGGTGGTGTAGGCAGTGGTTTACTGTTGGAAGGCAGTACTTCCGGTTTGGTTTGTGATGAAGTGGGGGGAGGAGGAGGAGGCACACCTGCAGTGCTATGAGAAGGCTCATACGGTCCTGCTTTAGCATTAAATCCTTGTTCATAGTCCCTCATATGTGGATCGAAGTACTGCTTAGGTTCAGGAGACTTAGATATTGCTAAAGAGTATGTCTCGGCTTCAGGTTTATATCTACTCTGAATATCATATCCAGCAGCAGGCTGTTCTTCATATCGCAGTTGTGGTAGACTGAAGTTTTTAGGTGCATGTTCATAGCGAGGCCTGCTGTCATAAATCATTGGAGGTGGTTCTTCAAAGCGAGGTTGTGCCTGGTAGTAGCTGCGTTCTGTGCTCTCTTCTGCATTTTGTCTGGGGTTAAAGTCCCTGGGTGGTTGGTTATCATAAGGTGGTCTTGGTTGGTAGGGCTGTTTTTCATCATAATATGCCCAGTGGTCCTCATAGGGAGGTATACGGTCATCATAACGTAGACGAGGGTCATAACCACGGGAAAACTGATCTACATAGTTCGTAGAATCATACCTATATGTTGACGGCTCATACTCTCTACTGGGTTGTTTCTCTGCATACTGAACCTGGGATTCATAGATTAGATTTGTCTCTCTCTCCTGTCTCTGTACTGGATGATTAACTGCTGGCTGTTTCAAGGCATAGTTCTGTCTTGCTGCCTCCTCGCTAATGTATGGATCCTTTTTGTATACCTGTAGAAAGAGAAGGTCTCATATGTAACATGAAAAAAGTGTTTTTGCCTACGTTTATTTAAAGTGCTACACTGCAAGCAGAATTAGATAAAATTAGTTTAGGGGTTTATTTAAATTACAGGGAAAAGCAGTCTTTTTTTTTTTTTTCCAAGAATGAATTTTTTCAAACATTAAAATTAATTCCCACATTTGTATTCAGTGTACCCTGAGCTATTAATTTTATAATTATCTGTTTCCATTTAGTATACTGGAAACCATACGGTATGAGACAAGTTTAGCATCATTTTGAGGACAACAGGTTTTTGACAAAGGCTCATTAATGAACAGCATAAAATATGGACAATTTAAATCAAATATGCAAACAAAAAAACAAATCAGACAAAGCAACTTTCATTTAAAATTCCTTGTTTTCTAGAAAAATAGAAGATGTACAATTTGAAGCCATGCAAACAAAAAATAGGATGATTCCTAGCAATTTAGATGCACTGATGTATGGTTCATGAACCCTCAGAAAAATTAAAAGGAATCCTCCAAGCAAAAAAATTAAAAGGAATCCTCCAAGCAAAAAAACCCAATCATGTGCTAGCTTGATGTATAGCAGCAAATTAGTGCAATGATGCAGCACAGGTACCTTTGTTGGATCTATATGCGGTGATAAGGATGATGGCTCTTGATCTCTTAGCATTATGTGAACTCCCTCAGTGCTTGGTGTTCTTAAGGGGCCAGCTTGTAGTTGAAAAGAGTTGTAAGGAGCTGAGGTGGGCTCCTCCAGTCTGACATTAGTTAAGTTTACATTAGGATTAACAGCAGAAGGTGATGAGGTTGCAGGGTTTGTTTCAGGCGACGGGGAAAGGTAAGAGCCTGCAGGTGAGGCTTCTGCTTTCTGTGAAGTGTTTAAAATATTTTAAATACAGTGCTCTTGTATAATGGTATGACTTTCCAGTCTATATTAAAAATAATACTAATGTTTTGATCAAATACATCTACTACATGTATAGTTGTTTAAAGAGCACTGATAGAAAGTATCAGGCACTAGCACTTTTCAGCAGTTTTAGAAATTCATTATATCACTTTTTACAAATGAAGCACATATCTAAATATATAAAGTAGACTGGAACGTCAGGTATTTTCACATCAAAATAAATCACAGCCCCTTTATATGACACTCTCCCCTCCCCAATTCTCTATTCCATTCTGGCATTATTATTGGCAGCTTCTGGTGCGCACTCGCAATATTGCTAAGGACTGTACACAAAAGTCTCTGCTCCAAAGAGCTTACACTCTAAGGAGAATACAACTCCTATCAAAGCGTAAAGTTGCTGCTTACCGGTTGAGAGGCAGCTGTTTTAAATCCTGGAGAGTCTATTCTATGATTTGGCTGGGTCTGAGCTTGCGATGCATAAGGAGGATATGTTTGACTTTCATGATGCATTCCAGAGGAATCCTCTCTTACAGGTTCAGAGGACCGTGTAATAGCAGATTCAGGAGGAGTCCCAACTTCATCATTGAGCGTTTCATCAAGTTCTTGATCAGTGTAGGCACCCCCTTCTGTATCTGTGTCATCATAGTCTGAAGTGTGTCTACTATCTGTGCTGTACATGGAATATTCACTACCTGGAGCTGACAGGTAGGAAAGGCGATCATCATGTAAGTCAAGGTCATCACTTGTAGCACCATCTGCCTGTGTCAAACAAAATTAAATTAAGATCTTTAATCATTTTCAAAGGATGCCCTTCACCTTTCATAGGAAACTGGGGAGGATATTTTCTTGCAGAGAACTAAAAATACATGTAAATTCAACATCAAATTCAGCTGCATCTGAAGAAGTGGGTATTCACCCACGAAAGCTTATGCTCCAATACGTCTGTTAGTCTATAAGGTGCCACAGAACTCTTTGTCGCGTCTACATATCCAGACTAACATGGCTACCCCTCTGATACTTAACATACTGTATGTATCTGCTTCCAATTTGTGATGGGAAGTTAAAAAGCCTGGTTCCTTAAAGTGATTAAGGGTCTGATTTTCAGATGTGCTGAACAATTCAATAGGAGCTGTAGGTGCTCAACAACTCTGAACACCTCTGTAAAATCAAGCCCTTATTATTGGAGGATATCATATAAAATGCTCTGAGGGTAGAGTCTGCAGTTTTCTTATCTCCATTGCTCCTCTATTTCAATATCTGCTGGCTCTCCAGCTGCTATACACAGTCACTTCCCAGTCCCATGGGATCAACCAGAATGGGGCAGGGAAAGGGGCAGCATATAGGGGGATCAGAGCGTCTCTTCCTCCCTCCGCCCACTCCAGCAATGATGCTGTGGGATAAGTGGTATTAGCCAATGCATGCAGCTGGAATTGCTGTGCTCCCTTTGCCCCCACCTACATCTCATATGCCTACTTAAAGGGAGTCTTACCCTCAGAGAATGGTTCCTAACCTGTGGGGATGTCTACGCTGCAATTAGACACATGTGGCTGGTATGTGCCAGATGACTCAGGTTCATGGGGCTCAGCGCAAGGGCTGTTTAACTGTTCAGGCTACAGTCTGAGTTCTGGGACCCTCTCACCACACAGGGTCCCAGAGCCTGGGCTCTCACCCAAGGAATCTACACTACAGTTAGCCCCTTAGCCCAATCCCCATGAGCCTGAGTCAGAAGGCACAGGCCAGCCACAGGTGTCTAATTGCAGTGCAGACATACCCTTAGAGTATCACCACCACCACATCCAGACAACTAGCTTGAATTTTAGGCATATCAACAGAGATTAAGAGTAATTCCCACTTGACAGCTGTTTAATGGCCTACTCAAAATGAGTCAAATCATTTCTACTCAGTTCTTCAGGGCCTCTCTCATGTTAGCACCTTTCTTGATAGAAAAATGACCAATGATTGAATGTACATGGTAACATAACTATCTTCTCCTACTAAGCAATAGGGTTGGGATATTTTAGTGCGGGGAATTTTACAATGAAAATGCCTGTGCTGTACGTGTTAAGCCCACAAGGAAACATTAAGCTCTAATCTGATCTCCTTTATAAACATAAGCCATAGAATTTCTCCCACTAAGTCTTGCATTTAGCCCATAATTTCTGGCTGAGCTAGTGTATATCTTTTACAAAGCCACTAATCCTGACAGACTTCAAATGACTGATAATCCACCACACCTCTTTGTAAAGTGATTTCCATGGGCAAATAACTAAGTTTTTTGTCCTCGTGACCGAGGTTAAGTCTCTACTTTTATCTTGGTAGAAATCAGTGCAGAGCAGTTCACAGTTGTCAACTGAGTCAGTTCATTCCTTTAGACCTGGAAGTGATAGGCAGAACTAGAAAAAGTTTTTTTCATTCCAGGAGCAAACCCAATTGTCTTGAAAGCACAACTGAGAAGAACGGAAAAGAGATGTACAGATACAGTGGTGACCACTCAGAGCAGCAATATCACCAGGATTGTTTTTAGCCACAAAGATCCACCCCTCCCCACAGTAACTTTACAACTATCTTCATATAATCATGAAAAAGGAAAAGGAAAGACGGCTCACTACTGTATTGTATAAGAGCAGTAATGGTTTTATCATTTCTACTCAAACAAAGGGAAAGTGACATTTCTTACCTTTCCTTCTGAAACCCACACCAACTGGTTCTGTTGCTGCTGAATTGCTTCCTTCAGTGCTCCATACCAGCCATCATTCATTGAATTCAAGTTGATGGTAGCTAAAAATAAAATGGGATTAATATAACTTCTTATATAACATTTCTTTTTCATTTGGAGAAAGTTCTGGACCATTACCACCACCAAACGCAATGTGAATTGCGAGTTTAAATAATTCATGGGGCACTTTGTATACACACATTTATTTAGGTCTCCCTTTTATATAAAGTAGTTTGGGACATTTTATCACAGTTAACAATGAGAGCTGATTTCAAGCACAATTTTTACTCTAAAGGAAACTATTAATGTGGCATCTTCTTCCTTAAAATACTTTCCTCTTGTGTTTAATTCTGAATCCTATCAGCTTCCTTTAGATTTCATAGTAAGTTTCTGCTGATTTTTACTCCTGTCGGCCTTGCCAATCCAACACAGCTAAGAGAAAGTGAGATGGCTTAGATTCCTACCTGTGCTTCAGCAGGACAGATCTTTATTAAATTCCACCTGAGACTACACAAATACAGCAGATGTAATCTGGTCTGCAAAACCCGTATTACTGGTGATGACATACAAGGAAGAAAGAATCTATCTTAACTGAGATTATTGCCAGCCCTGTAAGCAAAATCAAACTTTTTTTTTAAATTAGCGAAACTGATCATATTTGATTCAGGAATCAAATATAGAAAACTGCAGCACCCTATGACATCATTTTTACAGTCGCTTTCAAAGTAGAACCAAGTGTTAAGCCATCACAGCTCTCCCACTGTTAATACCACTCTTTGCTACTATGGGGCAACAGATGAGTCTGAAAGTGAATCAGGACCAGAGAGCAAGAAGGAAGGCCAGTCATGCATACAATGGGAATTAGTCACAGTGAGAGCAGGATAGAATACCCAAGAAAGAGAAAAAGAGTTTGGGAAGGAGCCAAAATGTACCATGGGTCATGAAGGGATCTTTGTCTGCTACCTCCCCTTCAAGAAGAGAGGCAGGAAGGAAGTAGAAATACAAAAAGAGAAGAAAAGAACCACACAGAATACACACTAGTACTGACAGAGCTTTGAACCTTGTGAAAAACAATAACCAACTTTTTATTAAAATTTGAGGGGCTTCAATGTAATAGGTACTATTGATATGCAGTTACCAAGCACTGCAAATCTAAAAATCATATTCACACTATACAAGAGATGCTGTCAAACCTCTGTTGGATATATTACCCCTACCCCAATTTAAGTTGGGCTTGGTTAATAAACATTTCCTGCTGTTTACTTACTTGTGAAGAGATGATGATTATTTTTCCGTAGTTTGTGAGCTCTTTCATACAATTTTCTGGCACTTTTCCGTGATTCTGGACAGAGTCTCATTCTCATGGTTTTTACGCCCTGCTTGGAATCAGGGTTCAGGAACACCACAATGGGATACCATTGTGCATAATTCAGACGATCCACAGCATTTGGAGTGACATCTAATAAAGCATGTTTGTCCTGCAGTGAATAGTACACATGCAAGAAAGTAAAGCTTTCTCCAGATGATAATGCATTTTTAATGTCTTCTACAGATTTGTTTTCTATTTGCCCTACAGAATTCACCATAGCATTTATATACTGATAAATAAGTAACCCACTAACTTTTTCCATTCTGAAAATGGGAAAATATTTGGGAATTCCCAACACAGCTAGGCTGCCCATGCAATCAGTCCCATCAATATCAGTGCTACTTAAAATTAGTATGCCTAAACATGAATTGTTATTACACAGAATATATTTAACCCTATAAATCAGCCAGTTTTCCCTGGTAAAGGGTGAGCCATAAAAAGGCACTGTATCAGAAACAAAGTCTGTGGTTACTAGGAAGAAAAGTCAGGTCCAGATTCCTAGGCAGAGCTAGTTTTCATGTCTCTTCAACTCTCCTTCCAAGAAATTCCTGCCCTGCACATGGGACTGGACTGGCTTTCCCCTGCCACAGAGCCAATCGCAGGAACATGCAATTAGTGCAATAGCATGTAATGTTTCCGTGGCTAACATTTTTTCACTGGAGGGGGCAATAAAACAATTTTATTTTTAAAATAAGATGAAAGAAGAGGGAAGGGATGGGAGTCACTAGGTGAGCTAGTATTACACATCTCCAGGAAACTAAATGAGGGAGTCTGGCATCAGTTTCTTCAATTAAATAATCTCTCACTTGCTTAAAAAAAAAAATGCATATGAGCACCACAGCCCGCTGCGAGTCCCACAGTCCCACCCTTCTTCATGCAAAGAAAGTAGAAGAGAATAGGCAGCTTAGAACAGCAGTAATGGAACAGTAGATACTTCCTGAAACAGAGCCTAGAAGCACGACCAGATTGAAGAGTTTAATGGCAGAGGACGGAAATAAGTTTTTCAAGTGATAGTCTGCATTATATTCCACAGTGGTTATCATATGTCTAGTCCACATGCATTGGAGAACTTTTTAGTTAGCAGTACCTGGAGAGCTGGCACATGCACCCGTTGCTTCCTTATGTGTGTGAGCAAAGTAGAAAGGGCAGAGTGGACCAGTACTGCCTGTGATTCCATGTGGTGAAGCACAAGTCCCTAAGCTTAAAGCACTGCCTCCTCCTGCAAGACCATCATACGTCTCAACAGCCACGCAAGTGGCACATTCTGGACTGGTGAGAGATCTGCAGGTCCTTTTTGAAGCAGCCCCAGGATTTAGGGTCTAGTGCTTGAGGGCCTTCTTGCTGGGAGCAGTCCATACACCCAGACACTGTTCCTGGGTCCCCGACCTCCAAACCTTTGGGGGACCAGAGGTCCTCAAGGTTTGCACCAGACACACCATCAAAACAAACTGCGATGCTCTCCCCAAAGTGGCCTTGGTACCAAAGGAGAGTCAGGTCCAGCCAGACACTGAGCAGAAGAGATGCAGAATGTCTTCCCTAAGCTCTGACTCTAAGCCTCACAAAATGACATGGCTGTCAGATATCAAAGGTACATCAAAGCTGAGGAAAAACTCCCTGAGCACTGTGGCAAGCACCAGTCAGGATGACCCAGATGTGCCACAGATCTCACTTAGCATGAGCCATGCTGGGACTGGGGAGCATAGCCTCAAATGGGGCGTGACCCAAGGCTCCAACCCATGTTGGTACAGTGACCATTCATACCAGTCCCCATGGCCTCCCATACTGTACAATGTTAACGTATAGGGTATGTGGGCCCCATAAGCACTCCCAGTTTACCAAGGACCCAGCTTCCCTAGAGCAGTGTTTCTCAACCAGGGATACAGGTACCCCTGGGGGTACACAGAGGTCTTCCAGAGTTGCACATTAATGAAGTTGCCAACCTGTCATAGTTCTTCCCGAAGCCTCATGCAGGGAAGGCAAAGCAGAGGTTGCACAAATTGAATGCAAGAAAGGTCTTGCTGTTCTACTTAGACTAAGCCCTTCAGAAAATCCCTCCATCTCTTGGTGGTTTATGGGGGGAGGGTTGGGGACAAGCAGTGTTCACCCAGAGACTATTCCAGTTGGATAGCCCAGTGTACCAGTTCATGTTTAGACTACCAGGGAACAGGCTACATCAGTGGCCTCTTTGGCAGGCATACCCCTCAGAGACATCTGCCGGCTGGCAACTTGGTCTTCTGTGCAAACATTCATGAAACATTATGCACCAGTGCAAGCAACCAGGGGATGATGCTCTGTTTTGCAAGACTGTGCTGCAGTCCCTGTGGGAGTGAACATCTTGTACCTGCCTCTGGGAAGGTCTACTGTTTTGGAGTTACCAGCAGTAGAATATGATATGGACAATCACTAAGAAGAAAAGGAGATTACTTACCTGTGCAGTAATGGATGTTCTTCGAGATACATAGTTCATACACACATATCTGTGTAATAACTGTAGTCCTTCAAGATGCGTCCCCCCCGCTCCCCAATGCGCACTTCACTTCATGTGAACATGCGCCCGACTTTGATCGGATATTTTCATTAGCAACGTCCATTTGGCCCACGCATGCATTGCTGATATTCTCAAGCCCTGCACCGAGACAAACCGTCCTCAGTTCCTTCTCCACTGCTAAGTCTCAGAAAGAACTCTGAAGCAGAGGGGAAAGAGGACGGGGGGTAGTGGAGCACCCATGGGGGGACACATCTCGAAGAACCATAAAATTGCTGCACAAGGTGAGTAACCTCTTTTTCTTTTAGTAGTGTCCCTATAGATGTTCCACTTCTGATGACTCCCAAGCAGTATCCCCATAAGGAGGAGGGAGCTTTGGAATTGAATCTAGAACTGAGGAAAGAATTGCATTGCCAACAGCCACAACAGATGTAGAGGCATTAACTAGAGCCTAGTGCCTGGAGAAGGTATGTACCGAGGATCATGCAAATCTCAGATACTGGGACATTTTTAATGAATCTCTAAACTCAGGGGTTGTACCATTTGACTGGAGAATTGATAATATACTTCCTATTTTTAAGAAAGGGAAAAGAAGTGACCCAGGTAACTACAGGCCTGTTAGTTTGACATCTGTAGTATGCAAGGTCTTGGAAAATTTTTTGAAGGAGTAAGTAGTTAAGGACATTGAGGTCAGTGGCAATTGGGACAAATTACAACATGGTTTTACAAAAGGTAGATCGTGCCAAACCAACCTGAACTCCTTCTTTGAGAAAGTAACAGATTTTTTAGATAAAGGAAATGCAGTGGATCTAAATCTACCTCAATTTCAGTAACGCATTTGATACAGTACCACATGGCGAATTATTGGTTACATTGGAAAAGATGGGGATCAATATGAAAATTGAGAGGTGGATAAGGAACTGGTTAAAGCGGAGACTACAGCGGGTCATACTGAAAGGTGAACTGTCAGGCTGAAGGGAGGTTACTAGTGGAGTTCCTCAAGGATCAGTTTTGGGACCAATCTTTTTATTACTGACCTCGGCACCAAATGTGGGAGTGTGCTAATAAAGTTTGCAGATGACACAAAGTTGGGAGGTACTGCCAATTCAGAAAAGCATCAGGATATCATACAGGAAGATCTGGATGACCTTGTAAACTGGAGTAATAGTAATAGGATGAAATTTAATAGTGAGAAGTGTAAGGTTATGCATTTAGGGATTAATAACAATAATTTTAGTTATAAGCTGGGGACGCATCAGTTGGAAATAACAGAAGAGGAGAAGGACCTCGGAGTCCTGGTTGATCACAGGATGACTATGAGCCACCAATGTGATATGGCCGTGAAAAAAGCTAATGCGGTCTTGGGATGCATTAGGCGAGGTATTTTCAGTAGAGATAAGGAGGTGCTAGTACCGTTATACAAGGCATTGGTGAGACCTCATTTGGAATACTGTGTGCAGTTCTGGTCTCCCATGTTTAAGAAGGATGAATTCAAACTGGAACAGGTACAAAGAAGGGCCACTAGGATGATCCGAGGAATGGAAAACCTGTCGTATGAAAGGAGACTCAAGGAGCTTGGTTTGTTTACCTTAACCAAAAGAAGGCTAAGGGGAGATATGATTGCGCTCTTTAAATATATCCAAGGGATAAATACCAGGGAGGGAGAGGAATTATTTAAGCTCAGTACCAGTGTGGACACAAGAACAAATGGATATAAACTGGCAATCAGGAAGTTTAGACTTGAAATTAGACAAAGGTTTCTAACCAACAGAGGAGTGAAGTTCTGGAACAGCCTTCCAAGTGAAGCAGTGGGAGCAAAAGACCTATCTGGCTTCAAGATTAAGCTAGATAAGTTTATGGAAGGGATGGTTTGATGGGATAATATGATCTTAGTCAAAGGTCAATTAATTGCCATCAGTGGTAAATAGGACCAATGGTCAGTGATGGGATGTTAGAAATTACTACAGAGAAGTTTTTCCTGGGTGTCTGGCTGGTGAGTCTTGCCCACATGCTCAGGGTTCAGCTGATCGCCATATTTGGGGTCAGGAAGGAATAGATTGGCAGAGGCCCTGGAGGTTTTTTGCCTTCCTTTGCAGCATGGGGCACGGGTCACTTGCTGGAGGATTCTCTGCATCTTGAAGTCTTTAAACAATGATTTGAGGACTTCAATAGCTGAGACATAGGTTAGGGGTTTATTATAGGAGTGGGTGGGTGAGATTCTGTGGCCTGTATTGTGCAGGAGGTCAGACTAGATGATCATAATGGTCTCTTCTGACCTTAGAGTCTATGCAGCCTGTGACCTTGTAGAATGAGTTGACACATCAGAACAAGGTGGAATGCTGGCAGCACTGCAACATGCAATAATACATCCTGAAACACATTTCGGTAATAGTTGGATAGAAAGAAACAGGGGATGGATCCTTTGGTTACGTAAAGTCTTGAAGTACAGATCAGAGTTGCGGTACTGAGTGACATGCTTGTACCTGTAGGACAGTACCAAGAGTTTCAAGGGCTTTACAGAAGCATCGAAGAACCTGAGACAGGTATTGGGAGAAGGGTTAAGTCCGACGATGCTGATCTTCTGTGTTTGCTCTGGCCATCTCCACCAGATGGTACTGGGGCTTTCTTGGAGCCAGGCTTATTCTTAGAGGTATGGGATTTTCCCACCTCACTAGTATCAGAGGAGCCCTTCTCCTTTGTGGTATTGAGCCAAAAGGTCAAAGTCCCAGACCGTTGACCAGCTGAGACGGTTTTCAGTAGATTCCTTAACAGAAGAGCTAGAGCTCCTCTTCTTGAGATCTTTAGAGGAGGTCTCTGAGGCTTTCCCTTTTCCAGGAGAGTGTTGCACCGAGGTTGATGAGGTGCTAGATACCTCCCCAAGACTGATGTGTAGGGGGGTTCTCCTGACCAGGCATCAAAGCAGGACAAAAGGAGCACTCTATCATTAACAATTGCAGCTTGATTTCCCAGTTCTTTCAAGCACTGGATCTGAGGGCTCAACAGAAGTTACACTTCTATAGGACATGAGACTCTCCTAGGCAGCAAACGCACTTAAAGAGTGTCTGTCACCCACCATGATGGCCTCTACACGTGCGGCAACATTTAAACCCCAGTGAACTGGGCATGCTCATCACAGGGAGGATCTCCCAGGAGGAAATAAAACAATCTTCTAAATAACCAGTTTAACTAACTACAAACTAACTAACTTACTAACTAAAACTAAAATGAACTAAGTTAGACCAAAGTCAGCAAGTAGCCAAGGCACGTACCATGATGATGTGCTAAGCTGTGTCTCAGGCCAAGGCGACTGAGAAGGCACTGAGGGCTGTTTACCTGTGCAGCTTGATATAGTCTTGGTTTAGGGCATGAGGACATCAGCAGTGCATGTGTAAGCCAAATGGACACTGCTAATGAACATCTCCTATCAAAGGTGCATGGGGCACAGCATGAAGAATATCCCTTACTGTTTAGGTAAGTAATTTACGGCTTTAAAATTTATTATTGGCACATCTTTGAACTGCCATGCCACTAAGAGATAATAGTCATTGGAGCAGGGGCTGGAACTTGGGTATCCTCCGTGAATACCTTAACCACTGAGGTACAGAGTCACTCCCATTCTCTCTCTCTTTCTCTCTCTCTCTGGACAAATAAATATTCAAACTGTTTTATACCAAGTGGAACAGTTTCAACAGGAGAGACTGAAAGACACCCACTGCAGACTAGCCAATAACCTAATGGTTAGGGACTCACCTGGGAGAAAAAGAGGCCTGGATTCAAGTATCTGCTCCAGAGCAGGGATTTAAACCTAGGATACCCCATGGGCTATTGGGCATAAAGGGGCATCATAACCAATCTCCTCTGTGATTGGTGCATAAATACCCCCATGACTCTAGCCCCCAAAACAGTGATGTTTTGATAATGTCAAAAAGTTTTGTTTAGACATTTCCAAATGATTTCTTTTCATTTTGACAAACAATTTGCTGAAATGGACACAAATTTGCTAAAATGTTTTGTTTCATCTTCAGTGGAAAGAAAGTTTTACTTAAAAGATTCTGTCCAGCTCCAGTCAAGAGACCTGAGAAGTGCTCAATCTGGTAGAGGATATGGCATTTTTCTTTACATCAACTTTTAAAAGCTTCTATTCAGAGAAAATTGTTTCAATCAACATTACTGTCACTGTTTACTTTATATAAAAAGAGTAAATAAGTTATTATAGTGCCTGGAGATAAATTATGTACATAATTTTTTGCTTTTTTTAAAATTTGATTTATACTTTGTTGTTTATGCTATTCTATGTAAAAACCCCAGCATTTATCGTTATGGTTATCAGGTTTATTCACATGATTAGTCATTCGATTAATTCAACACTCCTGTTCTCTCTCGTTTGTTTTCAGAATCAGCTACAAATTTAATAAAACAAAGCATATTTTCCCACTTACTTTGTCAATTATCTGTTTTATTGTATGAAGACGAATAATGCCAGAACTACGTTGGTCGGTACCAGCATCTCTTGGTTCACTTTCTGTTCAAGAGAACACAGTTAAAGTCATAATTTCTTAGCCATCTATTGGTCAATTACAAAACCCTTCTCTATGCCCCCATTAATATAAAATGGACCATCTCCTTTTCTAGCTCAAAATACTGGTTCAGACCTTATATACGTTATAGTGCTGAAGATGCATTATTTTTAGGTAAAAAATGTAGGAATTAAACTATTAGTTCCCCAGTTTAGTTACAAAATTTGTTAGGTATTTACTAGGAGCTTAATTCTGAATGTTTTTTGAAAGGTGCTGAATTAAAGAGGGGGTTGGGGAAGGGAGCCCTGAGGAAGCGCAGCATGTTACAGGATTGGGTCCTATGATAGCATTAATAATAAATTGAGTTTGCATTCACTCACATAACGTTTCCTGAAGAGTCCTATAGTAAATCTGTATTACTTTATCTTTAAAATATCTGTATTAATCACTAGTTAACTGTGACTGAATGTAAGCCTTTCAGAGTGTTTGCATAAATTGCTAACAATATAAAAGTGAGACTTTAAAACATTAATGGCTGAAGGAATAACGCAGCAAATACTAACAAAAGAGGTGATTATATAATTATAATTTTATATTAATCTGATAAGCAAAGAGAAACACTTACTTGCAACTTGATAAATATCTGGTTCTTCTCTTGCCAGTTTCTCTCGTGCAACATCAGCAATTGGTCCAAAGATGGTTACAGGCCTGAGAAAGCCAGCTGGAATAAGAAAAATCAAAGTAAATTGATTTAAATGCATTTTAGGATGCTATTTTTCCATCATGAAGATTAAAATGTTGAACTGAATCAGCAAATATTTTAATCTCTTTAAAAGGAAGCTACCTTCTCGAAGAACAACTCTTTCATATGCAGGAAACTTGGTCTGAACAGGTTGGGCAGAAAGATCTTCTCTGCTTTTTCGGAGATTTCTCTTTGAGCTGCGTAGACCTCGGAACCTCCAGAAATCTGCTCGATCTCCCCCTGCTGTCTTTGGAAGTGTGTACTGTACACTAGCTAGTTGTTCAGCTCTAAGTGGAGCAGAGAGACCAGGGGTCCAAAAAAAAGAGGAAAAAAAAGAAAACCCCAACTCCATCAACAAACAAATCAGCTTTTGAAAGGACACTTGATTAACAAAGTTTAAGCCTGAACACATTATAATGACAACTGGCTAAAGGACCACTGATCACCAAATGAGGGATTCTCCATGTTTTTCAGTACATCTTAATAAAGTAATTGCCTTTTGGATCCCCTTCTCCTGCCACTAGTGATCAATTAACACAGCTGAGGCAACTACAGCAACTACTTACGATGTACTTTTCAGAAACTATTTATGTATTTGTAAATTTTTAGCGAGATGCATGTTGTGTCTACTTTTGCTCTTCATTAATTTTAGGCTCTACCTAGACTAGGAAAAAAGATTGACAGACTCCCCACTAGGCTTTAATTTCACCAGATTAGCACACACTGAAATACAATTGCTTTGTCTCCTAGAGTTTTAGAAGGTGTTAATTGAATTCAGTTAGCTAATTCAATCTGACATTACACCTTTAAGGCCTTGTCAGCCCTAAGATTTACTGCCCTAAGAGAAACCCTTGTGTTTCTCTCACCTGGAAACAGGGAGAGACAACTCCATGCGACTAGCCAATGGACTGTCCAAGGGCCACAGTTTGTGAACCTCTGTTCTAAACCAAACCCAAATGTAAGTTTGGGTACTCAAACTGGATAAGTCAAATTGCAAATTAATTGAGGCTCTACAACTATTTTTTCTTCCAAAATGTTAAGAAATGTATAAAATGTCTGAGTGACAAGGAGATTTTACTAAAACAGCATTCAACAGACACAGAACTTGCACAAACTTGGGCCACAGATTTCACAAGCATAGTAACAAACAGCTTCAAGATGCTACCTGTTTTTGTTGGGTATGATGCCTCTTTCCACCTCTTTGTGATTCTTGCCAATTCGAATAGCCAGCCAGGACCCAAGCTTGCCGTTGTACAAAGTATCCACCACCCGGAACACTTCACCTTTGTTGAAACTTAGCCCATAGGGAGATTCCTTTTCATATTCAAAATGAGTTCTGATATAGAAAGAATCTCCTACATCGGACTCAACAATGCGACGATAAACTGCAATAAAAGTTAACTGAAGTACATTAAAGGATTCCTAATGCTCACAGCAGTTATATAAAAAGATTCTGAGCAGAAAACTTGCCTATCCTTAGTTCTCCATTTTAATTGTGAAGTATTTTGGAAACCCATAAGACTAAATCCTCACATAGCAGCATGTGAAATGTATGTGAAATTCACATACAATCCATATCATGTTAGTGTGATGCATTCAGAAACAGTTGGTATTCTCCTTGAATTCACAGTACTTACACTATTTGTCTCTTTTCTTATAATGAGTTCAGAGCTGATTTAGTGAATTTTGCATATCAAGCCATACTGACAGCACTGGAATCAGATATCACCTATTACAGAACGGATGAACCATAAAACATTGACAGTGCAAGTTTCCTCATATTGTCCAGCCACTGTTTTTCAGCCATTGTTTAGACCTAGTCTACACACCTTTGTACTGATTTAACTCTTTCAGTTAGGGTTGTGTGGTTTAAAAAAAAAAAAAAAAAAAAAAAGTTATAGCAGTACAACCCCATTCACTTGGAAAAGGATTGAGACCACAGACTCATTTCAAAACAAGCTACTGAACTGTTGTCAGATAATGAATCTATCACTACTGTACAATCTCTACTGCATTTGAAATAGTGACCTAAAAATGAAAGGCTTCACATTACCAACCTTCTTGAGTTGCCACTCCCCAGGGAAAACAGTTATCAAAGGTGAGCTATACTGTCTCTACCTGGTCTCAAAAAGCCTGCCAAGCAGTTTGTGTCCTTATATTTAAGGAAACTACTTACCATCCTTTTTCTTCTGTGCCAAAATTGTGACCTCTTCTCCTTTAGGGAGATCAAGCAGAAAAAGCACTGCTTCCTCTCGGATGATATTTGTGAAGTCTACATTATTTACCTGGCATCAATACAATAACGGTTTTGAATTACTACACGATGTAGCAAAACATATACATGCACTGTGAAAAGTACATTGTGAAACATACATTTCACATAAATAATGCAGTTTTTCACAACGTATTAATATTAGAGTTGTTTATCCAGTTAAATATAATATAACTTAACTGCATGAACTTCAATAATCTTTTTGCATATATTTCTCAGAATAAGTAAAAAATATTGCTATTTAACAAAAAATATGCAGTACCTGCAGAGTACAAACTGAACAGACTTTTTTATCGAGTACTTCTAGGTCACCCATCATGGATGATCTAGAAGTACCAGAGATTTTAAAAGGCCATATGTTTAGATTACTACAGATGGAGGAGCGTCTTAGGATGTGTCTACATGGGGAGTTAACCCGGACTGATTTGACAGGTGTTTCTTAACATGCAATATGTAAGTTGCACTAATGGCAGGCATATAGGATGGCTGTCTCCTCTTTCAATTTGCATTGTGTATACATGACTGTGGCTTGCTGCTACTAACTGTGTGGCATTCTCAGAGAGTATCCCATGGTCCTTTGCTTTGCTATTGCGCAGTCTGCATTCTGGAATTCTTCTGGCTGTGCACTGCAGGATGCATAAGGGAAGCCAGGCAGATTCCAAATTTTTTTTAAAAAAAATCTTGTATCTCCATCATCTCCACACCAGGCTCCCTTTCTGGGCAGTCTAGTGCCATTTTTGAATTGCTGTCAGCCAGCATGGTCCTAACAATGCTCTTCACCTCTCTGCTGGCAACTGTAAACAAAGAGGCTGCTTGTGCTGTATTTCAGCTCTAGTAGCCAGGTGACTTTGGCTTTGGACTTTGCCTTCTGCACCAAGAAACAGATGATGTGGCAGCAGCAGGAGCTTAAGCATCAACAGAAGAAGAGGGTGACATCCAACAACTGCTACTACAGGAACTGTTTCTGGAGCAACTTCGCACCATACAGCACTGTCTCTGGGCTCAGAAAATCAGCATCAACTGGTGGGAAAGGTTTGTTCTGCATCCCTGGGATGACCAGCAGTGGCAAGAGAATTTCAGAATGGCTAAGAATCTTTTTGTGTTGAAGTAGTTCGGGAAATGCAGGAGCAGCATGCCAACATGCAGTGCCCCATACCTGTCAAGAAGTGGGTCACCACTGCCATCTAGAAGCTAGCCAACCCCAAATGCGACCAGTCCATAACCAACCAATTCAGAGCAGGGAGATTGACTGTTGGAGCCAGTGTCATGCAGATGTGTGATGCCATGGATAAAGTACTGTTTCACTAGGTTATAAAACTTAATAATGCTCAGGAGATTGATGGCTTTGTATGCATGGGCTCCCAAACTGTATTGGGGCAATTGAGGAGACCTCTGTTCTTATTATTTCAACTTCATCCCCACCTCCCCTGACGAGGGCTTAGAATTTATAAATAGAAAGGGGTATTTCTCCATGGTGCTACAAAGACTGGTTGACATCCATCATGTTGAGTGGCGAGGCTTGAAGCTATACAGAGCATTAGATGTCTCAAAAGGGCTGAGCTCAGTATCTTGTGCTATCCAGGGGCTTACAGAACAAGGCTAGGTCCTGGTTTGGAGCACTGCCTTGCCTGCTGTCCTGGCAGCAGCAGCTGCAGCAAGTGCTGCATCAAAGTATTCTGGCTCTGTATTGCCTTCAGGAGTTTCCTCTGCATCCCCGTCTTTCTCAACAGTGTCTTTTGCTGTGGTAACACTGTCCTTGGCCACAGCAAGATCCATTTCTTTATCCCTCTCTGATTTAAAGTACAATCTCCATCTCTCCGTTGTTTTCAGGGTTTTAGGACGAGTCTGCAATGAGGTCGGCGAACATTACACACTGGATTAACTCAACTTAATCCGGTTTTCCCTCTCTCCCCCCCCGCCCCCACCCCCACCCATGTAGTCAAACCCTTAGATCAGTTGTCCAAACTTGTTTCACATGATTTTCCTTTACAGTTGCCCTTACTCATTGCGATCTAATCTTAAAGTATATTTGAACATTTAAGTTCTAATTATCAACATTAGGTAGTCAATGATTAGTAAATGCATGCTGTTAAAACATGTTTCTTTAAAGTTTAGTCAATTCAATTTCAAAACTCTAAGTGTAAGTCTATCTTTTTTCCCCACCAAAAGTCCATAAACAGCAGGTAAGGAGGCCCAAACATCTTGCTTTTGAAAATAGACTGAAGTACAAAAACCCTTGTAAAATTAAATGAGAACTAAAAATTCCACATTTTAAACTTTGTCATCAATATGAAAGAATACGAAGAAATTACTTTTCTAGAAATAACAACATGCCCTATTGGCATTAAGAAAGTTTTACTAATCCATGTGGGAAAAAACCCAAGTTTACACAATTTACCATTTATTCCACAAATTATACATAAGGGGTTGGTTCGGGTCTCTAACGGTATACTTTTAATACCGTATGTGATACCCAAGTTTTAATCTATTCACTAATTGAGCTAACTGCAGAGTAAATAAAGCACATTCTTCTCCTGTTCAAAAGTGTGTGTTGGAAGCAGTGCTCTGAAATAGGGGTGGAGATGATTGGGAATAGATTCCTGTGGATAACGCTACTTACCTAGTTTTGCAAAGTGCCTAGAAATCTATGAATGAAAGATGCTAAGTGCTGATTATTATTTGTATATATGATAAAAATATTTATACACACTTTTTAGTTAACAGTTTAATAGCCAGTTAAACAATTTTGTCCAATCTGAAACTAGAAAACTTGGGAGCCATAATTTACCAGTGATCTAGTAGCAACAGTGGAAGCTGCAAGAATTTTTACCACCATCGTCTAACCCTATTTAGGGTAGGCACAGAAACAGTCTACACTAAAAAGGCAATATATACCAAAATTCTGCTGATTTACTGAACAACAGATTCTTTGTATGAAAGATTTTGACCTACCCGGAGAATTTGATCTCCTTCTTCTAATCCTTCTTTCGCTGCAGGGCTGTCCTCCAGAACACCAGCTACAAATATGCCTACATCATTGCCACCAGCCAACCGCAAGCCCACGCTGTCTCCTTTTTTGAATTTTACCAGCTTCATGCTTGGCCTGTAGGTTTATAACATATTCCAATTAACAGACATACAACAGTTGAATATGCGGTCATAGATTAGCAGCTGTGGAGATACACCAGCAGAGAATTTGTTCATTATTTCAGGTTTCAGTGTAGTAGCTGTGTTAGTCTGTGTCAGCAAAAAGAAAACAAGAAAAATACCTGTGGCACCTTAGAGACTAACAAATTTATTTCAGGATAAGCTTTCGTGGGTTAAGAACCCACTTCGTCGGATGCATGGAACGGAACATACAGTGAACAGATATTTATACATTCAAAGAAACATGAGAAGGTGGAAGTGTCTATACCAATGTTAAGAGGCTAATTAATTGAAAGGAACTGTTATCAGTAGAAACTTCTGAAGTGATAATCAACAGGGGCCAGACAGTTGACACAAAGGTGTTAAGGGGGGAAATAAATTCAATTAACGTAATGACCGTGGTTGATTATCACTTCAAAAGTTTCTACTGATAACAGTTCCTTTCAATTAATTAGCCTCTTAACATTAGTATAGACACTTCCACCTTCTCATGTTTCTTTGAATGTATAAATATCTGTTCACTGTATGTTCCGTTCCATGCATCCGACGAAGTGGGTTCTTAACCCACGAAAGCTTATCCTGAAATAAATTTGTTAGTCTCTAAGGTGCCACAGGTATTTTTCTTGTTTTCTTTTCATTATTTCAATTTGACATCATCGTATCCATGCTATTTCTTTCAGCAACACACTAACTATAATAGCATAATATTCTTATCAGCTGAGCTTTTGAAAATAATGGTAATATTCACTTGCTTAAGAGCTTTTGTTGTTTGCTTTAATATATTAATTTATATAAATCATATTTTAGACAGACTACTTCAAAATGTAAGGGGTTTTTTGTTTGTTTTTTAACAGTCAACCTTCCCTTGGAAGGTTACAACTGAATTGTTATTTCTCATTTTTTTTCTTTGTTTTGGACATAGCACACAACATCGCAACATTATTATAGGGTTCTCCTAAATGCAGGACTGTTTTTGCTTAAAAGAGAAAAAAAGCAGTGTTTGGGAGAGAGAACCAAAACACACGTTATTAAATAATATCTATAAAGTGATTAGTAAGTTTCAAAATTACAAAATATGTAATATAACTGTTAAAGCACCCAAAGCTCACAGATGAGCCTCAACTTTCCCACCCCTAATATTTATAAACAGATTAGAAATATATGTTAAGACAAAGCCCTACGTATCCCCATCCGGACATAATGCTAATTGACTTAATGAAAGCTTGGTCTGCTCAAGGACTGTGGTATCAGGTTCAAATAAAGAATTTTTAATTACATTACCGAAGCACTCCATCTTCATGAGTTGAATTGGGTAAAGGACCATCTGATGGACTGACTGGTAAATCCACATCTGGCTGTCCAGCTTGAGCATACACTGGCTTTGGCTCTATTAAGAAACAAAAACAAAAAACCTAACTTGCCATGCTATTAATTCTTTAAAGGATGTGGAACCAGTACAGTTTAACTCATCCTTGCAAAATTGTCATCATGAAAATCTACCAGCTCAGGAGCAAAATCCTTCTTCCATCCACCACAAGTGTCAGTAATGAAAATAACTCTCTTGTACTGTCTAAGATTACTCCTCTTGGGTGAGTAGATTTTTTAAGGCTGGCCTAATTACTGCACTGGTTTGGTTTTGTTTTCAATTTCCCATTGTACTTTGGTAACGTCTGTTGAAATTTTAAAGAATGCAGAATACATCATAAATACATGACTCTTTAAAAGAGAAAGAACACATTACATTGTTTTTTCCAGTCATGTAAGATTAAGCATTAGGATTTCCACTAGGGTAACCAATGCCCAAAAATGGGAGAAGCCAGAAGGGTTCAGTCAGTTACTGTAATCTTCCAGCTAAACAACTCTACATCTCTACCTTATTTGAATCCCAGACCTGCCATTTCAGCTGCCTTTGACTCACTGTTCAAGCTTTTCCCGCCTCCTGTCATCATTTCTCTATCCCCTCACTCATTTCTTCCAAGAAAAAACTGACAAAATGTGATGTGATCTTCCCCTTCTCCACAGCTTGGCTTCCTTTCTCCTCCCACAATTCTCTTCCTTCTCCCCTGTAACAGATGCAAAATTTTGTCTGATCTCCTCCTCCAATCCATTCACTTGTCCCAGTGACTCCTTACATCCCATCCCCTCATTTCATTCACACCCACTCATCTCCTCCTTACACCTCACCTCTCTCCTCCCTCTGGCTTTCTCACCCCCTCACAATACAAGCATGTTTTCATTTCTCTCATTTTAACAAAACAAAAACAAAAAACCGCCACCCTTGAACCCATTTGCCTCTCAAACTACTGTCCTCTTTCAAGATTGCATTTCTAAGCTCTTTGAAAGCACTGTTTACAGTAGCCATCTTGAATTTCTCTCTCCAATTCCATCCTAGATCCTCTCCAATACAACTCCTGCCTCTTTCACGCCAATAAAACTGCTCTTGCTAAAGTCTCTATGACCTTGTCCTAGCCAAAGCTCAGAACCAGTACTCCAACCTCATCCTCTTTGACCAGTCTGCTGCTTTAAACACAGTTGACAATGTTCCTCCTCCTTGAAATCTATTCCTCCCTGAGTTGTCTCCCCTCTGTCCTCGTCTCTCCTCCTAAATCTCCAATGTCGCCTTCAGCAGGTCCATCCTTCATTCAACTTTCTGTGGGTATTCCGCAGGGATGTTATTGGTCACTTTCGCTGCCCCCTCTACATATCTCTGGGTAATCTCATCCGCAAAACACAAATTCAACCACAGTCTCTACGATAAGGACTCTCAGATCTCTACTCCAGACCTGCCTCCTTCTATCTAAACTACAATCTCTGCCTGTCTCAGACACTGGCTCCTAGATGTCTTGCCATGAGCTCAAACTGCAACACGGGTAAAACAGAGCTTTTAATCCCCCAAATCCTTCCACTACCTCCTTTCTTGATTACTGTGGAAAACCACCATCATCTTATCCATTACTCAGGCCTGTAACCTGGGCATCTGCGTTTTTGTTCTGTGTTTATACAGTGCATGGCACAATGGGGTTCTGGCGCATAATTAGGGTCCTACGTGCTATAATAATACAAATAAACAAAAAAGATCTAGCTCTCCATTGAGATCAAAACTGCGTTAGCTACATCTATGTTTAAATGGGTTAGCACGGCTTTTAGGGGAAAAAGCCCTCCATCTTACCCTGGCCTTGGAAATCATGACAGAATCCTCTTAGCAACAACCATGCATGAACATAGCTGTAACCGACACAATTTTTAATCCCACAGCGGAGAGTGCTTTAGAGTGATGTTCCAGAATTGAAAACCACAAATACCATAAGCTGAACTATGCTCACAGGAAGTCTTGCATATTCAGAAAAATGATGAAACATTGGGTCCACTTCTGCCATTACTTAAACTGGCTGCACCCAGGTAACTAGGGGCAGAGCTGGGCCCTTAACATTTGCATACTCTGAGTATTTATGCAGTTGTATATTTTAACAGCTTGAGAGAAATCATGCTGTAGATATGAAGTAGTGCAAATTCCTACTGAACATTCATTAGAGGCAGTCATAACTTGGCATTTTACCATATTTACCTGGCAGAGGTGGAGTTTGTTTTTCATTTCTTTCAACTACAGCCTCTTCCATGGTTTTAGAAACAGGGATATCATCTGCATTCTTTACAGGTGTAGAGACAGCTCCTGGTTTTGATATTCTCTCATCTTCTCTGCTCCGGAGACTATACATCAGAAAAACAAAACCTACGGCATTTAGTTTGTATGCCATGCTACCTCACAGTATTATTGTAAAACCACCATTTCTGCATTTCAGATCAAACAGATTTGCTATGAGATGCCTCCCCAAATAATCTGCATAGTGGGAGCTCTCCACATGTAGATCCCTGGAAAAGGGATGGCAAGGTAGAATAGAGTGCTCTTTTCACTGCCCCATGTCCTTCCCATGCCTTGTGTGGATAGTCTTCCATGCTAAGTTTAGAAGCAGGAATGGAGATGGGAGCAAGTGATGTGCTGTTCTCTCTCCATGACACTTTTCCCCGTGGAGTCTAGTGATCTCTGGGCAAAAACCCAGGATTTACCACGACCCTCTGGACCCCTCCTGTGGTTGCTGACTCAGCAGGGACTGAAGAACTCAGTCAATAGCAGCCCTTCAACAGGGAAAGGAGGTTTCCCTTCCCTCTAGATCCCTCGAGGTTGGGAAAGAGCATCCTTCAAAACCCACAGCTGTTCCAAATCCTTTCCACTTAAGATTGGTGCAATGGGGGGAAAAGTGAGTGCCTGCCTCCCATACCAGCTCTCTACTTCATGTTTCTTCACTGAAAAACTGGTCTCATGTATTTTCTACTCCAGAATGTATCTACACATGCTTACAGTATGCAACATCTAAAGAGAATGTGATGCAAGTACAACAACACTCCTTGCTAGATAGTCTCTGGGGAGTGAACCCAGGACCTCTAGAACTAAAAGCATCAGCACTTCCATTGTTTGAGCTAGAGGACCAGCTACTTTAGCAGAGAGGCAGTAACCAACTCAATCTGTATATATGAACAGAACCTCAGTGGGTTGTACAAGCATGCAGTACACTATAATTATGTGTGAGTGGTAGCTATATAGTCACAGACAAGATTCAAAATCTACATAGGCTTAAAAGTAGTATACCACCAATTTACAACTACTTCCTAAAAATCCTTCAGGTCAGAACTCCTGGCACTTATGAATTTCAGATACTTTCTACTTACTATGGCTAATCAAATCAGCATCGACCAACAGTTTAATCAATTGCTGCACTAAAAAAATGTGACAGACCCAGACAAGTGGGGTACAGAAGTCTGATAGAAGGCAAATACTGGCCACTGGATGAATAGTTTTCTGTTCCCTGAGTGACCAGAGCAGGGGCTGCACTAGAACAAGCAGGAACTTTCTGGAACCAATTTAAGGCAGGCAGGCTAATTAGGACACCTGGAGCCAATTAAGAAGAACCTGCTAGAATCAATTAAGACAGGCAGGCTAATCAGGGCACCTGGGTTTAAAAAGGAGCTCCCTTCAGTTTGTGGTGTGGCATGCGAGGAGCTGGGAGCGAGAGGCACACAAGGAGTTGAGAGGGAGAAGAGCTGAAGGACTGAGGAGTACAAGCATCAGCAGACCATCAGGAGGAAGGTCCTGCAGTAAGCGTAAAGAAGGTGTTGGGAGGAGGCCGTGGGGAAGTAGCCCAGGGAGTTGTAGCTATCACGCAGCTGTTACAGGAAACCCTATAGACAACTGCAATCCACAGGGCCCTGGGCTGGAACCTGGAGTAGAGGGCGGGCCCGGGTTCCCCCAAAACCTCCCAACTCCTGATCAGATACAGGAGGAATTTGACTGTGGGTTCTTCCAGAGGGGAAGATCTCTGAGGCGATCAAAATCCGCCAATAAGCGCAGGACTCACCAAGGTAGAGGAGGAACTTTGTCACACAAACCACAATTCCAAAACATGTTCATTATAAACAAACAGTTTACAAGATATTCAAACTCTGCTAAAGTATTAAATACACATGCATATAAAAATAAAATTGTTATCAGAAGATAGTGCATAACAAGTATGTTTACTTTTATTTCTATCACCTTGTGTGTCAATAAAAATGCAATGAGTGTTCTAAAGGAATTATATATTTGCCAGGCATTAAAGGATACTGAATTTGACATTGTTAGGAAACATTTGTTTCCTTGATGACACCGAACTGCTTAGTTACTTCTTCCTGAAGAGCCACTAGGAAGGACTTTGGATAGAAAGAGTCCTTAGTGAAGTATATTGTACAAGATAGTAAAACATGATTAAATTATTTTCCGTTTGGATCTCTCTCTCTATTATGGACAGATGTATTCTGAAAGATGTCACCTTTCTTACGATACTACTGTTTCCAGAAGCTAGATGGAGCTATTGGGCAGTAACTTGTATTTGCATTCTTTAAAAAAAATTATATCCACTGATGCACATTACGCACAGCAACATTTATTTTAGTTATATTAAAATTATTACTTCAAAGCTGTGTATTAGTTATAATGATGGGAAACAAGACTTTTTTAGTCAGAGTCTCTACTGGAACTAAGGCTGTACCGAAAGATAAAACCACTGTGTTTATAAACATGGATGGGATGTGCTTTCTCTGGCAATACTAAGTGGCTGGCATCAGAAGCAAGGTTTACACATTCTGCTAAACTAGGACCACCATTCACATGTTGTTGATGATGATGTGTTGTTACTCAGTATAAGCCATGAAAATTTGATACTGTGCCTGCTAGAGTCAACATTTTCCAACTTGAATGCCTCAAGTTGGGCACCTAACTAAAAACAGCCTGCTTTTCAAAAGTGCTGGTAATTCACAAATCCGACTGCAATCAATGGGAGATACGGATGCTCATCACCTTTGCAAGTCTGGCCAATTATACTTGGATACTAAAAATAGCTAACAAACAGCTGTACTTCAGGCACCCAAGTTTGAAAATTTTGGTCTTTGAACTTCAATTTACACAAATCATTTTTTCTATAAAATAATTTTTGAACACTTATCTGACTCCCCTTTTCTCTTAATGGTATTCACATTGAATAATTTTCTACTTTTTTCTTGGTGGTAATTTGGTACTCATGAAAGTCAGACTAGTAGTAGCATTGGCTTGAGCAAGGACTGGGATCAGGCACTGCAAGTTTTCCCACCTTGTGCTGCATAAGTAATACATTAAGCTTCTTCTGCAAGACCTTTGCTATTCCATTTTTAAGTTTCCAGCATATATGTCCCATTGGACAGTGATTTTAGGATGTGGACAAGTGACGGTCTTTTCACTTCTCAGCTATGATTTGAATCTTTGTTCCCAAGAAATAAAATGCAAGTTCCCAATTAGATATATGGGCATATTTGAATGTGTGTACGAGACAAGGAAACTTTTTTAAAAGCTGAGGAAACAGAGAAATGAAAATAACTCACATAATGTGGCCCAGAACTAGTTTTTCATATTTCTGGACATTGAATAATGATATTCTACAATACAATTTTATTTTGGTACAGCATTTTTCATATATCACTAAATGGTTTTCTTCTTCCAAATATCACTATTTCTGACATTTAATATTAGTTCATTTTGATCTTTGGCCTCTTCTACGTGCAACTTGAGGACTTTGTATTTTCACATTCTTGCATGTTAGTATCCTTTACTGATATTCTTGCATAAATGTAATTGCTATTTTTAATTAGTGCAGCTCAAATATTTAATAAATACGTTTTTTTAAAAGTTGAGGCAGCATTGAATAAAAAGGAATAGAGTTTCTAACAGCAAATTTCCCTCACTACTCTCCTTTTGATTTTCCCTTGTATTATAAATATTAGTCAATTTATGTACAAGGTAACTATTTATACAGGGATTCTCATGACTTCACTGTCTGCTTGTTTTCATTCTAGCCATTGGTATGTCTCATCACACCTTCTAAATTACAGAATACATAACAGAGGACTTCAATCAACCTACATAGATGGGTAAAAATAACATCTCTATAGTTGTTCCCTCAAAAATGGGGAAGGGAGGGGAGAAAAGAGCAAGAATCCCAGGTTTTCAACTTCTATGGTACAAGTCTCATTGCAATAGGCAATGATTTATTCTAGAAGGTTTTATCAGAATTCTAAAAAAAAAAAAAAAAAAAGTTATTTCCCACCTCCTGAAAATTAGTGGCTATACACACACAACTCAGGAATCTGATTTAATGAAGATTTCATTTGAGCTTTTCAGTTGACTGCAGGTATGTTATCCTAAACTCTCAAAAAGAGATATTATTCAAGTTTCCTACTACGAAGTATTTTACATATTTATATCTAATATAGCCATATTAGTAACAGGAGAACATGAAGTTTATACTCTATACACTACCCCTCTGGTAAGACAAATTATTATGTAAAGCCTGTCTCATATATATACTTATTAGAAATGACTCTGCAGTACTACTTAGGGGCTTCACGTCACTCTGGTATCCTTCACTTGGGCAGTCAATCTCTAATTAATGAAAAGAAGTGTTTAAGTGTTCACTGTCATATCCTCTAAACTAGAGGAGGACAGAAACATTAAGACACCATGTACAGGAAAAAAAAGGATCACAAAGACGTGACAGCAAAATGCATGAATTGTGTGTTTATGATGTTCACAATCAAAGTTCAAAAATCAAAGATGCTTCATGGCATCTATAAACTTCAACATTATAAACGTTTTGAAGAGCAGCCATTATTAAAAGACTTTAGACAAAATCATTCACGGTCACTTGCTATCACATGGACACCATTTTTTAAATTACAATCTTTATGTATTACATAAAAGTTTTCTTAAAAGCACATTTCAAATTACGGAACTATAAAGCCATGAAGGATGCTAGTATATATCATCTTTTATAATACAAACTTGGCTTTATTATTTTAGGATCCAGGTATCAGACAGTCATGTAGTTTGAATACTGACACACATTATAGCCAAAGCGTTGAGAAAGCTAGAGACAGTCAAAGATTTCTTCTATGTTGATGATATTATATCCTTTTGCCATTCTCTTATGGCTTGTCTACACTTAAAATGCTGCAGCAGCACAGTTACACTGCTGTAACGCTTCAGTGAAAACACTGCCTATCCTGACAGGAGGGCTTCTCCCATCAGCGTAGGTACTTCCCAGGAGGTGCTAGCTAGGTTGATGGAAGATTTCTCCCATCGACCTAGCGCTGTCTACACTGGGTATTAGGACAGTTTAACTGCTTTTCTCGGAGTTGGATTTTTCACACCCCTGAATGACAATTATACCAACCTAATTTCCTAGTGTAGACCAGGACATTCAATTTAATCAGGAAGATTTGCCTTAAAAGAGTCCGTGCAGAAACAAAAACTATAGTAGCAACTACAATGAGCAGATTTAAAAACAGGCTGCATTTAAAAAGAGTGGAGAGTTTTCCAGAACAAACATGGAATAACCAAAATATATGCACTAAAAGATATCGGACCTGATTCTCCTCTGTGTTAGTCCAGTTTTACCATAATGTAACTGCAATCACCTCAACGGAGTAACACAGGCATAAAGATGGGGTAATACAGTTGTGAATCACGCCAATTATCTGCTTATTCAATTACTCAATTCACATTACTCTTAAGACTCCAATATTAATACAGTTTTTAAAAACATCTTCATTTTGTTTATGAAGTAAAAAGTTTGAAAAATAAAAAAATCTAAAACTGTATTTTAACATGGCAGTAAACAATGCTTCACTTGCAGTTCAGGTCATTCTCCTTCGCTTCCAATTTTTAGTTCTCATCACCTGGACAACGATTAGAGATTTAGATTTTATACAGCCACATGAAATCAGAGAGAGAAGTAGAGAGAAACAAAAGCTTCACTGTAGTGTGGTAAGGAGATGGGAAAACTAGAGGTCAAAAACAACCTAATGAGTCAATCCTACAAACACTGCTGGAATTAGTCCCACGGAGCTCAATATCACCATAAAAGCACTGTGCCTAGGAGTAAGTTATTTGCAGGAGGAGATCTTAAATAAGGAAATCAAAAGAAAAAGAACATGTGGAAATCGAATGTGGAAACAGACATTTATTTTTCATTTACTTTGAAGTCTTAACATAGTATTGCAAGGATTATCAACCATTTCAAAGTTACATTATGATTTATTTCACAATGTTTAGAAAGGATCATTTTAGAATCCTAACACATCAGGTTGAGTAGTATGCTGGGATATCACCAGTATTCTAGTGGTTCTAGCTTTGCCTTCAATCTCATGCCTAAAATTACAGTAACTCCTCATTTAACGTTGTACAGGTAGTTATGTTCCTGAAAAATGCGACTTTAAACGAAATGTTGTTAAACTAATCCAATTTCCCCATAAGAATTAATGTAAATAAGGGAGATAGTGAAGCTTGGTTGAGGTGGAGGAATCAGAGGGTGGGAATTTCCCAGGGAATGCCTTAGGAAGGATGAACTAGCACTAGCACTCCACTGAGCCCTCAAGGGTTAACTCTCACACTCTACAAGCCCGCAGGAAAGATGTGTTTCAGAGATAGAGATGCGCATTTCCAATTAGGTATCAAGAGTGGGCTCAGAAGTACACTGCCTTGTTAATTAGATCAGCAAGCCCCACAGCTGCAGCTTCTGCCTAAGGCAACAGCTCCCTCCCTCGGGTGTCCCCCCTGCTCTATGGAAGATGGGGTAAGCAAGGTGCAGGGGGACATTAGCCTCCCTCTTCTTCTTCTCCTCCCCCCCCACAGCAAGCAGGCACCCTGACATTAGCCCCCCTCTTCTTCTCCTCCCTCCCCACCCACCCCCCACAGCAAGCAGGCAGGAGTCTCGGAGAGCAGCACATGGCAGTGGGGGAAAAGGACATCTGAACTGCCATTGATAGCCTGCAGAGGACGTTAGAATGGAGCATTTCACAACGAAACAACGTTAACCAGGACGACTTTAAGTGAGGAGTTACTGTTCCAGAGATGGATTAATACTCTTGAATGAAACACTCCCAGTCTTTTCATACTGCTGAAATTACCCATTCAGATCATTTTCTACATTTTAAGAAATAAAAGGTTTGATTTAATTCATAGATTTAAGGCCAGAAGGGATTATCATAATGTACTTTGATGGGATTACACAAGACATAGAATTTCATCCAGGAATTCCTGTCCGCAACCCAAAAAATTATAGTTGAACTACAATATATATTTTAGAAAGGCATCTAGTCTTAATTTAAAGATGCCAAATTATCAAACCCTTATTAAAAAGTGTTCCAGTGTGGTTAATTATCTTCACTGTTAAAAACTGGAGTTTCACTTCTAGTGTGTATTTTTCTAACTTCAACTTCAAGTTATTGGATTCGGTTATCATTTTGGTCTGCTAAATTAAAAACTCCTTTAGCTCTCTTAACATTAGATCACTTCTCTCTGTTAAGTATTTAGACTATGACTGAGTCACCACAACCTTTCTTTTTGTAAGCTAAACAGCATGACCTCATCAAGTCTTTCATTGTAAAGCATGCTTTACAGACAAGTCTCTCTCTTAGAAAAACCACAGAGTACATGATAAGAGCTAACATTGCTTTAAAAGCATAGCAACAGAACTGGACACACAATTCCAATAAAAAAATAAGAAAGGAATACTTACGCTGAAATAAATTTGTTAGTCTCTAAGCTCTGGTCTACACTAGGAGTTTATGTCGAATTTAGCAGCGTTAAATCAAATTAACCCTGCACCCGTCCACACAACAAAGCAATTTATTTTGACATAAAGGGCTCTTTAAATCGATTTTTGTACTCCTCCCCGACGAGGGGAGTAGCGCTAAAATCGACATGGCCATGTCGAATTAGGGTTAGTGTGGACAGAATTCGACGCTAATAGCTCCGGGAGGTATCCCACAGTGCACCACTGTTGCCTCTCTGGACAGCGAGCTCGGATGCTCTGCCCAGCCACACAGGAAAAGACCCGGGAACATTTGAATTTCATTTCCTGTTTGGACATTGTGGTGAGCTCAAGCAGCACTGGTAACGATGCAGAGCTCTCCAGCAGAGGTGACCATGCAATCCCAGAATTGAAAGAGGGCTCCAGCATGGACTGATCGGGAAGTGTTAGATCTGATAGCTGTATGGGGAGATGAATCCGTGCTATCAGAGCTACGATCCAAAAGATGTAATGCGAAAATCTACGAGAAAAATCTCCAAGGCCATGACGGACAGAGGATACAGCAGGGATGCAACGCAGTGCCGAGTGAAAATTAAGGAGCTGAGACAAGCGTACCAGAAGACCAAAGAGTCCAACGGACGCTCCGGGTCTCAGCCCCAGACATGCCGTTTCTACGCCACGCTACATGCTATCCTGGGGGGGCCACCACCACTACCCCACCCCTGTCCGTGGACTCCGAAGATGGGGTATTCTCATCGGTTGCTTCCTCTGAGGTTTTCGCGGACGGGGAAGATGATGAAGGAGATGATGAGGACGAGGTAGTCGACAGTGCTTTGCATGCCGATTTCCCCGAAAGCCAGGATCTCATCATCACCCTCACAGAGATCCCCTACCAACCCTCCCAAGGCGGTATCCCGGACCGTGAATCCGGAGAAGGAACAGTAGGTGAGTATCTTTTGAATGAAATAGACATGGTATTAAAGCAATTGGTTTTTAATGAGTAATTTGACCTGAGGACTTTGGATGCATTCATGGCCAGTACAGCTACTGGAAAAGTCTGTTAACGTGTGGTGATAGAGCAGAAATCCTCCTGGGACATCTCCAGGAAGGTCTCCTGGAGGTACTGTGAAAGCCTTTGCAGAAGGTTTCTGGGGAGAGCAGCCTTATTGCATCCTCCATGGTAGGAGACTTTACCGCGCCAGGCCAGTAGCAGGTACTCCGGTATCATTGCCTGACAAAGCATGGCGGCATACGGCCCCGGTGTTTGCTGGCATTCACGCAACATCCGTTCTTTCTCTGTCTGCGTAATCTGCATCAGAGTGATATCAGTCATGGTGACCTGGTTGGAATTAGGTGCATTTTATTACGGGGACTGTTTGCCTGTGCCTTTTAAAAAATCCTCCCAGCAGTTTCCAGCCACACAGTGGGTGCGGGGAGGGGGAGCGCTCATGCTGGGCGGTTTGCGGTCAGCTAGCAGGGATCTTCCCCGAGACCAGCCATGCGGTGGGGGCAGGGAGGCGGACTGTTCATGCTGAGCGCTTCGCGGTCAGCTAGCAGGGATCTTCCCCGAGACCAGCCACGCGGTGGGGGCGGGGAGGCGGACTGTTCATGCTGAGTGCTTCGCGGTCAGCTAGCAGGGATCTTCCCCGAGAACAGCCACGCGGTGGGGTGAAGGCTAAAGCGACCATCCCAGAGAAGGGGATGGCTGGGGTTACTTTGGTTTCTGCCGCTGCACGTTAACCCGCACAGCGCAGCAGTAACTGGCCAACTCTAGGAGCTCTGCTTGGAATGGGAAAGGAGGGCACTGCTGTTAAGTAAGCTTTCAGCAGCCAAAAGTCTACGGCTTACCATGGCCACCTGCTAGCCGAATTCCGTTGCCCGGGCCTGCTTGTGTGATCTGTACACCAAAACCTCAGGCACTCAATATAAAGATTCAAAATGCGACCTTGTACTGAAAGCACATGTAATAGGTAGTGTGAATGGTCTTGTTCACCGTGAAAGACTATATTCATTGTTCTGAAAAATGTATCTTTTTAAAGAATTCACTCCCTTTTTTTCATCCCACAGCTGCAACTGTCTCTAGGCTTCCCCCGGCATCTCCCTCCCAAAGGCTGTCACAGATAAGGCGGCAAAAAAAACGCACAAGAGACGAGATGTTCTCTGAGCTAATGTAGTGCTCACGCACTGAGGTAGCCCAGCAGAATAAGTGGAGGGACACAATTTCCCAGTACAAGCGAGCAGCCAGCGAACGGGAGGACAGGAGGGACGGGAGGGATGCCCGTGAGGACAGGAGGGACGCTCGAGATGAGAGGTGGCGGATGGAAGACCAGAGGGTGACTGAGGCGATGCTTGGGCTACTGCGGGAGCAAACCGACACGCTCTGGCATCTGGTGGATGTTCTGGAGGAACGGAAGCAGGATGACAGAGAGCCGCTGCAGCACATCTATAACCGCCATCCCCCGCCCCCAAGTCCCATAGCCCCCTCACCCAGAGTCCCAAAAACGAGGGGTGGGAGGCTCCGTGCGAACAACCAGTCCACCGGCGGACTGCTCAAGTAGCAGAAGGCTGTCATTCCCCAAGTTTTGAAGCGTCCTTTCCCTCCCTCCACCCGCACCCCATCCTGCCCACCATCCCAGTTCCCTCCCTTTATTGAAAAATCTTGAATAAAAAATACTTGTTTGTTGAACAATGTTGCCTTTATTTTCTTTTCAAAGCAAGGTGTGTTTGAAGGGGGGAAGGGGGTTGGTAATTGGAGACGATAGGCAATATAAACAGAGTAAACAAATGGGGGCAGGTTCTCCTCAAGGAGAAACAAACGTAAGAGTCACTAGTTACCCTGGTCTGTCTGGAAGCTAGTTTTCAAAGCTTCCCTGATGAGCAGCGCGTCCCACTGTGCTCTTCTAATCGCCCGGGTGTCTGGCTGCGCGTAATCAGCGGCCAGGCGATTTGCTTCAACCTTCCATCCCACCATAAACGTCTCCCCCTTACTCTCACAGAGATTGTGGAGCACACAGCAAGCTGCAATAACAATGGGTATATTGGTTTCGCTGAGATCTGAGCGAGTCAATAAGCTGCGCCATCGCCCTTTCAAACATCCAAAAGCACACTCCACCACCATTCTGCACTTGCTCAGATGGTAGTTGAAGAGCTCCTTATCACTATCCAGGGCGCCTGTGTACGGCTTCATGAGCCAGGGCATTAGTAGGTAGGCTGGGTCCCCAAGGATCACTATAGGCATCTCCACATCCCCAACAGTTATTTTATGGCCCGGGAAGTAAATACCTTCCTGCAGCCGTCTAAACAGACCAGAGTTCCTGAAAACGCGAGCGTCATGAACCTTTCCCGGCCATCCGACGTTGATGTTGGTGAAACGTCCCTTATGATCCACCAGTGCTTGCAGCACCATTGAAAAGTAGCCCTTTCGGTTAATGTACTGGCTGGCTTGGTGGTCCGGTCCCAGGATAGGGATGTGTGTTCCATCTATAGCCCCACACAGTTAGGGAATCCCATCACAGCGAAGCCATCTATTATTGCCTGCACATTTCCCAGGGTCATTACCTTTGATAGCAGCAGGTCAACGATTGCGTTGGCTACTTGCATCACAGCAACCCCCACGGTAGATTTGCCCACTCCAAAGTGATTTCCGACTGACCGGTAGCTGTCAGGCGTTGCGAGCTTCCAGAGGGCTATCGCCACTCGCTTCTGGACTGTCAGGGCTGCTCTCTTCCTGGTGTCCTGGCGCTTCAGGGCAGGGGACAGCAAGTCACAAAGTTTCAGGAAAGTGCCCTTACGCATGCGAAAGTTTCGCAGCCACTGGGATTCATCCCAGACCTGCAGCACTATGCGGTCCCACCAGTCTGTGCTTTTTTCCCGGGCCCAGAATCAGCGTTCCACTGTATCAACATGACCCACTGCCACCAGGATGTCCAATTTGCAGGGTCCCGTGCTTTGAGAGAGGTCTGTGTCCCTGTCATCGTCACTGTCATCACCGCGCTGCCGTAGCCTCCTCGCCTCATTTCTCAACATCTGCCTCTGCATAAAGTGCACGATAAGGCGTGAGGTGTTGACAACGGCCATAACTGCTGCGATGATCTCACCAGGCTCCATGCTCGCGGCGCTATGGTGTCCGCGCTGTCAATCAAGGGAAAAGGGTGCGAAATGATTGTCTGCCGCCGCTTTCACGGGGGAGGGGGGGAGTGAGGGTTGAATGACGACAGTTACCCAAAACCACCCGCAACACATTTCTTGCCCCATCAGGCATTGGGGGCTCGACCCAGAATTCAAATGGGCAGCGGGGACTGCGGGATAGCTCCCACAGTGCACCGCTTGAAATGTCGACGCTTGCCCTGTTACTGTGGACTCACAACGCCGAATTAATGTGCTTAGTGTGGACACACACGTTCGACTTTGTAATATCGGTTTCAAAAAATCGGTTTAAGTAAAATCAAACTACTGTCGTAGTGTAGACATACCCTAAGGTGCCACAAGTATTCCTTTCTTATTTTTTTTGCTGACACAGACTAACACGGCTACTACACTGAAACAATTCCAATAGTGATCTAAACACTGCCATATACAAAAAGGAATACATCACCTCTGTTCTCCTACTGCATGTTCCCCATTTATACATTCAAGGTTTGTGTTAACCCCTGTTGCCACAGCACTGCAGTGGGAGCTCATACATAGTTGGTTACCTACAACCATCCCTAAAATTCTTTTCAGAAGAAATGCCAATATTCTTTTCACTACAGATCTTGACAAATCTCTATTTCACCCACATTACTTTCTACACACTGCTAGGCATCCAAGACAGTGAATGGGAATAGTAGGAACCCTAAAGTAGATAAGGCCCCCAGAACCAGTTCCATTTTACACTAAAAGTTTTTGTAATCCATTGCTTCTAGAAATGTAGCTCTGAAATCTGGCAAAGTCAATAGGTTGAGTTTCACGATATTTCATCACCCAGCAAACTTTAAGATTATGGACTTGTCTACACTACAGAGCCTTGGTCAGCATAGCTATACCGACAGAGCCCCCTAGTGTAGATGCAGCATAAGCCAGCAGAACCACGACTTCTGCTGGCATAGCTACATCACCTCCTCAAGTGACATTAGCTATGCTGACAGAAGCACTCTGTGGGCACAGCTGCATCTCATACTAGGGGTTTTGCTGGCATAGCTGTGTTGGAGGGTGTGAGAGTCCACCCTGTCCCACCGCCACGCCTAGCTGACAGAGATATGCTGGCAAAATTTTGTAGTGTAAACCATGGCTATGTTCATCATACCTGGAGTAACTCTCCTAGGTAACAGTGAACTCGACTCTTCAGAAGAGGAAAGAGACTGTAAAATTCTCACATTCTTAGTAAGGTACTTAGTATCCTGTACTGTTATGTCAATTACAAAGTCTCCAGAAGATCCAGTACATTAGAAGAAAGCAATTGAAGCCTAAATAGGAAAAAGATGGTCATTTTAAATTACAGGAAACAAATTATGGCTGGAACTAAAAGAAAAATATAAAATAGCACTAGGGTTTGGATTTTTCAAATTTGATAGTAAGCACTTTGAATTTCATTCTGCAAGAAGATAGCATCAAGTAACTTTCTATTACTTTGTTTTTAAAGTGACAAAATCTTGTTAAAAATTACAGCTGCATTTCCCATGAGTCATCAAAGGTGTTAGTTATTTTGCTGTGTATGTGTTCTGACAGTATTGCTTTTACTTCTAACATCTGTGCTGTGTCAGGGAGCTTTTTTTTTTTAGTATGCTTAACACTGCGGCATTTTTAAATAACCTTCAGTCACAAAACAAAGTCAGCTTCATGTTAGTTTCCTCAATGGACTGCTCTTAAACCATTACATTTTTCTTTAAGAAATAACTGACAAAAGAAACAAAAGTTTCTGACATGTAACAAGAAAAGGTTTCATGTGTTTGTACACAAACTCTTCAAGTATGATTGACATTTAGGTCCTGTCCATTCTAGTGCTTTTAGTATTTTAAAAACAATTTACTTCTTGAGATGGATGGTTCAACACCAAAGAGACAAGCATTTTTTGAAGAGCACCTCAATGTAGATTATAGTTTTGTCCTGACATGCACGGTATGCCAGTTTCAGTGGGGCATTTTGGATGCTAACAAAGGAATGGAAGGAAAATCTCGTGTTCTACAAAACAAATAGCTGACTTTTCGAATGAAAGCTGTCTTCATTCTTGGTACAACTTCATCCTTATGGAAAATGCCCTGTTGCTATCTACTAGTAAGAACCTTTCTTGCTGAGGCAATTCCAATCATGACACTTTTAAAACAGAAAATAGAGATACTTAGACTGATTAAAAAGATGCCTCTTTAGGGAATAATTCTAAATTAAGGTCCAAAACACAATTATTCCAATTGGTGTAGGGTAAACAATAGATGCTGTTCTGAGAAGCCTTTCAATGTCTGAGGGTAAGGAAGTCCTGTGCTTGCTTGCTGTCTCTGGTATGCTAGATATGGTAGCCACTTGAAATTTCAAAATGAGAGGCTTACAGCTTGTAAAAGTTAAAGTTGTTCTACATAAACTCCAAAATATATGCTTGGCTCTTGCCTTGTCTGCCGCCTTTATAATAGGGTCCTAACACAAGGCTTTAAATCTAGATCAAGTCTTTGAATATGCCCTGTTTGTAGAATTCTTTCCAGAAGCTAAGAGTGCATCTGAGGTCATTTGAATAATCTTTTTGTTTCACCTGGTGCCTCTTCAATACCATGTAGCTAGATTCTCCTTTACTCTGGGTTGGTATGCAGAATTAGTGCTTGTGATAGGAGGCCTTTCCAGCAGAGGAGGAATAATTGAAGGGTGGCTGCCACCTGATTTAGGTCCAACAACCTGCACCTCATTGACCAGTATAAAGCTCTGAGAATACATATGCTTCTTCCTTCTTTATCCTCTGAATGGTTCCCAGGATCATTGTGAATGGGGGGAAAAGAAACAAAAATACACCATTATGGGCGCAGATGAGAACACATATCATCCATTGCCTTGGTTTGGTGATCTCTAACTGGAGAAGAACTTTAGAACCTTTGCATTGAACCTGGATGCAAATACTTCTATTGAGTAGTGACCCAGAGCCTTGACTATTGAGTCAAAAGATATTTGCATGTACACTATACATCTTCAGGCCTATTCCTTTGTCTGTTTGACCATTCTGCTTGTATGTTCAGTCGCCTTTTGTGTGGAACGTCAAAAGTGACAGAAAAATGGCTTCCTGTGGCAATGCTGTGGATCTTGTACTTCTTTGTTGATACGAGCTAAAACAGAGGCATCACCAGTACATAATCATAGGTAAAATTTGATGATAGGACATGCTTAGTTTTTCTGAGCTAGAGCCAATTGATATTTGAAGCTCCTTGTCTCTCCAAGATCCTTGCCCCATATGAGATTTCCCTGTCCCTTGAAACTGGCATTGGTTATCACCACAGTTCTGATATTCTGTGGCCATCCAAGTATCTGCTGACTTCCAGCCGCCAGGACAGATTTTGATACTACATTGGATACTTACACATTAGTGAAGATTGGAACATGCTGTGAGTTCAGGGAAACCAAAAACTACTGGAGAACATGTGAACAGAACCTTGCCAAAGCAAGAAGTCAACACAGGATACTATTATTCCCAGTAAAAACATCAGAGTCCTGATTGATATGGCAAGAGAGCTGATTATCTGTATATATAGCATATAACAGCTTCTGAATCCTGTCTTTGAGAGAACAATGCTGTGTAGCTTTGTATCTATAATAGCTGCCAAATGTAAAATAGAATCAGAGAGTCATTTGGGGCTGAGGACAAAACTATGTTGTTCTATAAACTTGCAATGAGGCAAGTTACTTTTTGTTCCTTTTTCAGAAAGAGTGTGCTGATGAACAGGTTGTTGAGAAAGGGGAACACATGAATTTCCTCCTTCCTAAGAAAGATCACAGATAATTAGCCCTTTGATAGGGATCCTTGGGTGGTTACTGGGCCAAAGGATAAAGCAGTGTACTAATAAGGCTGCCCATTGTAAAGTAAGTTGGAGGTATTCCCTGTATGTATGATTTACGGAAAAGTATACAAATAAATTCTATAAATTCATTCTGAAACTTTGGCTTCCAAAGGAACTTCTTCCAAGAACTACAGATCAAGTACTGCTCTGTCTTCTCCAGAAAACATGGGTACTAGGAACAGGCAGGTGTAATATTGTTAGTGACGTATGGCATTCATCATATTCTTGAGTTTCATCTGGTTGAAGGAGTGGGAGAAATCTGAAGCCCTTCTGGCACTGCCTTCCATTCCAATGCATAATTAAGGCTGACAACATCCAGGGCCCATCTGTCAGCCATTGCATTGATCCAATTATTTGCAAATTCTTACAGCCTAGTCCCTGGGAAGCCACACACCACTGGGCCAATTGTAGTCAACCCTGAAGGAGTGTAGCAGGGTGGGGCACTCACCGCCATGGCACCTCCTGCTGGTCAGTCCGGGAATTAGCTCATCCAGCTCAGGAGCGCCCACCTCTGGTCGGTTTCTCCCCTGCCCTTACCTGCCCCTCTGCAGTCCCTTTATCTCCACCAGTTTAGGCCCCGCGTCCCTCCTGAACCACAGTGCCCCTTACCTTGGGGTGCTGCCCCATGGCAGTGTCCCCACACTCTGGGTCTCCTCTCCCAGGAGAACCCCATCCCCCTATACCCACCTTGCCTCAGTGGCTACTGTCAGTCGTCATCTAGCCCCTTCTCTCAGGGGCAAACTGCAGTCTGAAATGGCCAATCACTGGCAAGGGAGTTGGACCTGCTGCCTTTTCTTGCCCTGGCTGCCTCCCTGCAGCACTAGTACCTCCTCAAGTCTTCACTCAGGTGGAGCTGCAAATAGTCAATCAGCCTCGGCTCTGGTTCACAGCGGGGCAGTAAACAAAGTCTCTCAGCTCCTACCTGTACTCAGGTGGGGCTGCAAACAAAGTCAATTAACTCAGGCTTTCCTTCAGCTAGCCTGAGGGAGGGGGGAGACTGCCACCTACCGCTTGGGTGGCAGGGGGGACGCAGGCCCTCCCTCTCCACTGCGTCCTGGCCCAGGGCCCTAAGGGTGGCGGAGGGATCTGCCACCGTGTCAGCAGGGATCCAAGCCGCAACACGCTGACTCACCCTCTGCCAGCATTGCAGCCAGACAGGGGTCTACCACCCCTAGGCCACTTCCACTCTCCCCCTCCAAGGGTACCTCCTGGTCCGGTGAGGTAAGGTGGTCAGCGGGGGCCTCAGTTGCCAGCAGAAGCTTTGCCGGGGTTGGGCCAACCAGCAGTCTGGGCCAGTCGTCTGCTTCCTCTGGGGCTAGGTCGTCCAGGGGTCCAGGTCAGTCGTCTGCTTCCCCTGGGGTCAGGTCAATCCAGGGTCCAGGCCAGTTGTCTTCACTCTGCGGGCCTGCTGCCACCTCCCAGCATAAATGCTCAGGGGACGCGTCTGTCTCCTCCACTGAGCTTCCGGGTCCAGCCATTATACTTCCGGTTCCGCCCCTTGGCCTCCAGGGGGTAGGGCTCGAGCCACCCTCTTCCTCTGTGTCTGGGGAGGGCCAGTCCACCTCACTACAAGGAGGCTAAAGGCTTTCCTATGGAATCTCTTTTTTCCTCAAGTCTCTGAATCTAGTCCGTCCACCTCAAACACCTCCTGGGACATTTAGCTGAACAGGAGCTAAAGGAATGTCATGATTTGTAACAGGGACTGAATTCTCTTTTTGAACTCTTGTACGCTAACAAGTCTTCTATAACTTCTCTTTAGCTGCTTTCTGAGGAGAAGATTCACTGAACTGCCCGCCCCTCCCATATACTTAGAGGTGACCAGGACCGGCTTGGCTTCAAAATCGGCCTTCCATGGCTTTAGCCAGAGCTTATGTGATGTGGAATCTCTCATTACCCTTGCAGCAAAACTGAGGCTGTAAAGAGAAGCATCCAGTACAAAAGACACTGCTTATGAAAACTTAATTTGGCAAACAGCCTACAGGATTTCCTGATCTTGAAAGAACAGTGTCCAACAGGAAGTTATCCATCCACACGCAGATCTTATGAATAAAGCAGATGCAGCAGAGGCAGCTGCTTAGATAGCTTCAGAGTTCCTTCTGAGGAAGGACTTAATTCTTCTGCAAGTCTGGTCCTTAGAGAGGAAGCCACCAGCTAAATGAATCAACTGTCTTTAATAAACAATGAAAGAGGTATATCAATCGTTGGTAGGGTAAGTTGGTCAAGATTTGGTATTATGGACATAATAGTGCTCCTTAGCCAGCCTCTTGGGTTTTGTTGGGTTTCCTACTCAGTCAATGCTACTTACATCCTCAAGTGCTGCATGCAAGGAGATATAATTTCCAAATCTGCTGTGAAGTACTTGCAAGTGGCCTCACTCTCCTTTCTACCCACTTTCTCTAATGCCGCCTCCTCCTTCAAGGGTTCATCCGGGGGAAAGCCAAGCCACACAACCAATCTTAAGAAGTGAGACAAAACATGTTTTGTCTAACAGCTTGTTCTGAATTTCCTCAGATATTTTGATTCAAAAATCTGAAAGCTGCCCTACTTCCCAGGAAGGACAAATCAAGGAATCCTTTCTGGATCTTTTCCTCTTTTTCTTGTCCTTTTTGTAAATCTTTCTTAGAGGATTCTTTCTCACAGGAACTCGAGGAAGATGTGGAATAATCTGTACACCTCCTGCTCTTGCACTAACTGAGCTTTACAAATGGATTCTGTGGAGGAGCGACCATTGTTGTTACAGTCTGAAGATGAATACTACGGTGTGGTTACAGGGTCACTTCTCTTACTCTTTTTAGAAGGAGAAAAAAGAAATATATCACCTGTATATTTCCATAGCCTTTTTAGAGACTACCTTGTTTTTACTTCTTTTCTCAGGATCTAAAGGAGGAATGTGGTCCTTAGATGACCTAGAAAGGAAAGGTTTTCTAGATAAGCAGGGGCCCAGGTCCATCTAGTCCTTGATGGTAGTGCCCATGGCTGAACTTTCTTCGCCCTACATTAGGATGTTTGCTAATGTTCCCAAGGGCAGCCACAAAAGTTCTGAGGAACCCTGAAGCAGGTAATGGTATGGAGAACCCTGAGTATTGGAGAGCCAGCCAATGGACACACTAACCCTGACCCGTGGAGGGGTGAGGCAAAAATTGTAAGCCCTAAACAGCTCTTTACTGGCTGCCTGGATGTGATCTGAGCTATCATAGCTCTCACTACTCTTTTGGTGGGGGTTACAGTTAAGCGGAGTGGTACAAGTTAGTGGAGGCCTCAGTCTGAGGCCATCTTAGCATCCTTTCCCCACTGGTATGATGGCAGGTTTCTTATGCTTGGGAGTGCTCCTCTTTGCACCCTGCCAGAGCAACAACATGCATGTCATCTAGTGTGGGGAAATGGATCAGTCCCACAGGGAGGAGAGGGACAGTCATCTATCCTCTTTGTTCCTTCTCTGATGCCCCAGACATCTCACAGACGGATGGGTGGAGAAGATTCCTCTAGGCCAGGGAGAAATGAAAGATGGGGTGACATGGTCCCTGCAGAAGACAAACAGGATCCCATATAAGCATCCCTCAAAGGGAGATAAGCTGGCCTTTCTTTCTGCTTGTGCTTTTTTCACCATTGCAGCAGCCAGCTCCGGGACATGGCTGCACCCATTAGTCTCAAACAAACAGGAGGAGGAAATGTGGGAGAAAAATCTCCTCCAGAGCTTATTCTAGCTAACACATAGCCCAACCTACTCAAACCTAATTTAAAATTTCGCAGTGTTTTTTAATTCCTCTGAGCAGACAATTTGGTTGAGGCTCTTGACAGCTGCTGGAGGCAGAATACAATTGATAGGGTCCTCAGGAGCATGGTCACTTCAATTGTCTCCTGCCGGACAAGTCTGCTTCTGCCTCCAAAGAAGGTACAAACAAACAGAAGATCTGCAGTAACCTATCTGTAGATCCTCCCTGTGAAGATGAAAAGTGCATTTCTGCAATATTCATGGGTAAGCAAAGGGCTATAAAATGAAGTTCACGATCTCCAATCCTTAGATCATACCAAATAAACTTCATTATAAATACAACATTTATACTTACCTGGCAAAGACACAGGTTCATGTGTTTTACTCTGTTTCATGACCTAATGATTAACAGTGCTCAGACTCCCTGCTCTTAGGTGTTTGTGGTTTTACCATCTGATTCAAGAGAAGTTTCAAACCCTGAGTTGGAGTTTTTGCAAGGAAAAAGTTTTGTTTTGCTTTTTTTAGTAACTACAGGAATTTAATAAAATGTCATCTATATACTTTCCTTACGGTAACCGTTTCCTTAAACATCTAGTCATTGGGACTCAAATTCATACATATATTTGAATTGTCCAATCCTGACCCTGTTTGGATTTGAGGTTCACAACTTGATAGCAATACCCTGTCAAACTAGGCAGCTTTTCTGACAGGAACATCCCATTCAGCAATAATCTGGAGCATTCTGTTACATCTCAACCCTAATTCTGGCATCTTTTCTTGAGCAACAGACTGTTACTGGTCTAAGAGTATAACTTCTACACACACCTACACACACCCCTTCACACACCTACCTTACTTGAACAAGAATGTAGAAATCCCATAAAAATGGGTTAACTTCCTATTTCTAACTTGAATTGGATTTAATGCATACACTGTGCAAAAGTGAAATGGACAGATTTATATTATTCTTATGTAAGACTGAATTCCATGTAACATAGCCTTGCCTGGTGTAGGCTTGAACAGGAACAGATACAGAGAGAACCCATTGTGCTCCACTTTTAGCTAGTATTTTCCTACCACCAGGTACAAACATTTTAGATTAAATGTTTGAAGAACTACTTTTTCTAAATAGAGTCGTTTATTTCACTGGAATTAAAAACTTTTTTGAAACATGTTTGAAAACAAACTGCCTGTGTCAAAGTCTGAAAACAAAGTTGTTAACTAAATAAGCACCATATCGCAATAACTTTACTCAGACAATTATCAGTGGGACTTATGGTACTGGTACTATTCAGCCCGAGTATAGCTATTACAATCCACTCCTAACTTTTTGAAACTGAGATAGTGAGATAGACTACTGAAGTGTATAAATTATGTCACTAATGTCAAACAGAGTAAGGCACATAAAAGAAAATACCATTTAATTTAATAATTTCCTTAAAGAACAGGATAAATTAGAGAAGAGTCTAAGCCAAAAAATTCAGTTCCAAGTTCCAATTTCCCTGAAACTGAAAGATGTCCAAAACATGAGTTTGGTTCAGGCCCATCTCTACATACATAATTTCAGTACTATATCATGCTACCATCTCCATAATACTGTGCCACATTTGTGGTACTGTAAAAAACCCCAAACAATCCTGGTACTTAATGTCACGTTAATAGTTGATTAAAAATAATACAATGCTGCCATCACCTGCCGTTGCTGGGCTGCTGTGGAGAATGTCTGGAATGGTCTGAAGGCTCTGACCTCTGGTCAGGAGATCGTGAACGACTGCGGCGGGGCCTGTCATGTGATCGGTTGGAATGATCTGATGCCAGCGACTGAATTTCTGAAATGTCTGTTAAATAAAAGTTGTTTTTTCATGAAATGATTGTAATTAAAATGATGATGTGACCTGCCCAAAATGGAAATAATTTTGCAGAAAATACATATGAAGTGTGTCAGATCTTCTGCACTGACTTCAAAATAAATCACCTAAAAGTTAACATTCCTTTTCTTCCAATTGCTTTTACTTGAATAGTCTTTTTTCCATATTCCTGAAGATGTGAATTCCAATGGTGTTTGAACAAATTTATTATCAGCTCATATATCCATCCCTCTTCTTTTCTCCTCCCTCATCGTCTGTCTCCAACACTAGGATTTCACATCTTCATGATCCAGCGAAATAAGCAATATATTTTTACCTTGGGAAATAAGTTTATACTCACCATCTCTTTCTGAAGCATTAGCAGAATGAACGCTGTCAGAAAGATCTGGGACATTCAAAAGAGTTGCTCGTTCATCTCGTTGAACCACCATCTTCAACTTGCCTTTTGACCTTTCTATTAGAGTCTTTGCATCTGTCAGTGACATATTTTCTGTGACTGTGCCGTTTATCTGTAATAAAGCAAAAAGACTAGAGATAGGAACTGAATGGAAAACAAAACAATCTAGCTCCACAAGCTAACTTCTTTGAAGTTACCAAACAAGAGTTCTCCCTCTCTACATTAAGTATTTTTAACTCTTAATTGGTCAAAATTACCTCTTCAAAATTAGTAAATATAATTTTGCTGTTAAATGGTCTTCAACCTTGTTTTAAAAATGGAAACAACAAACATTAGCAATATCAAAGCAAGTAGCTAAAAGATTCAAGTTTAGGCAAGCAGACTAACTGAAACAGACCAAAAAGTTAAGGAAATTCGGTGGTACTTTTTCTTGCAGAACTGATGCCTAGGGAAACTACTTCTAGTCTAACAGCAGTTCTTATTCAGCTGAGTCCTTGATTTTTGCCACCTCTCTCTTTGCAACGCAAGCCTCCACTTGATTTATCAGAATCAGATTGCCTTGATCAATCTTACACAAAAATTAAAATCTATAATGACATCTTAAATGCCAGTTTTCAGTCTGATGGGATTTAGAAATACCCGAAGTTATTTAGTCAAGAAAAATGAATATAATATGTACTCAACATATTTACATATTATGAAAATATCAGTGCAAACACATCTGAGCCACAGAACACAGAAAACTAATGCTCATCTTTTAAATTATTTAAATATTTAAAGTCTCATTACTTTAATCTGTAATGACTAAGAAATCTAAAGTAATTTCTTTTATAAGCCTTACTAAACTCCACATAGCAGTGGGAGGACTTGCCCTTGTTCACTAATTGCACCAATAGAATTAAGATTTGTAGCAATGACATGCACTGAAAACTGTTAACCCCCACACAATATAGTTTATGAAGTTAATTAAAAATAATTCAGCCCAAGATATCTGGTTGTGATGCACAATAGTATAATTCTGCACTAGAACTACTAAATTAAGGCCTAATCTTGAAACCCTTTCTCAGACAAATAGCCCCAATTACTTCTCCAACTATACAGTGACAAAGCGACCGTTTTAATAATTGGGCCTACAAATTCATCCTAATTACAAGATCAACTGTGAAAAGTTGAGTGAACGACATTCATAAAATGTCAAAATACTTATGAACAACATACAGTAAGGTAGGGGGGGAATGTATAAAAGGGAAAGAGAGACTGAATTAGTACAAACAAAATGGTCTACCAATATAATTCAAGCCCTTTATTAGGATTATGCCTGGTAAACAAGAAAAGTGTGGGACTGGAAATCTATGGACAAAAATTGGTGTCTCAAAAATTAGGCCTAAACTGGTGGACAAAATAATGACGGGATGGTCTATTCCCCCCATCTCTCCCCTTTTGGAAGTTCTTAAAAGGAAATACTTTGGAGGAATTAAGAAGCTGGCTGCCAACAACCATGATGAACATAGGAGAACAGGAAAGGAATGAACTTTACCATCATGGCTGCCACCCCCACCGTCTCCTGGGACCACAGGGGATTTACCATAACACCATTAGGTCTGTCTTGGACCAGTCTAGGGACTTCTCTCAGGATGAGGACAGTAGAGTAACCCAGATGGCATCCCCACTTTCACTGGCTCCAGCTAAAAACCAATCACCACCTGGGATGTGAGATTTTGTCACCCTCCTAGTTCCACTCACGTCTTTTTCCTTCCCCATCTCATTTCTTCTCTTTCTTATCTGCTCCCCTTGCCTTCTGTCTAACAAGAGCCTGGCTTAGCAGGCAAAGACTGTATATTGTGCAACACTGCTGTGAGCCCGTGACCAAAGAGGCAACTAAATGCAATGCCCTAAACAGCCTGATGCTGGTACAACTTTGCCCGGTCTCAGAAAGGCATGGCACACAATCTTTAGTCAATGTTTCTCCAGCAAGTACGTTGCAAGTGAAAGGCAGCCACAGAAGCTGAATTTTCCATCTTTGGTGTTCTTTTCTTTCCCCTTTTGTGTGCTTTTGCCTTCTAGGAAATGGGATTGGACTTTAAAAACAACATCAACAATAGCTCCAGCCGATCTCAACTAACTTTTTCTCTTTCCCCGCCCCCAAAAAGGACAGTTATTACCATTTTTTTTTTTTTACTGTCAAACAAGGGGTTTACCTTCTGAAAACTCTTTCCAGCTAAAGGGAAAGGGAACAAAGGACGTTGTTAAAATAAAAGCCTTACTTAATACTTTATATTTCAAATGTTTTAACATGTTTTTCCTTCTCTTCTGTATCTTTAATACAAGTTTTTAAAAAATTTAATTGCTTGTTTGCCATGACACTTAGCAGGCTGAGATTTCTGTATACTAAACCCCAAGCCTTGCTGAACACTGTTTAATGTTGGACATTGACAGGGTATTGTTAGCACCTTTGACTCTTCGGGTCAATATAATTCATCAAAATTAATACAACAGGACTACTCATTGAGTAAAAGTTGCAGAATCAGACTCAACGTTTCTCCCTCAATGCAAAAAATACAAAGCCTGACATTTCTTTTATTGACAGTAACTAGGGTGACCAGATAGCAAATGGGAAAAATCGGGACGGGGGTGGGGGGTAATAGGAGCCTATATAAGAAAGAGACCCCAAAAATCAGGACTGTCCCTATAAAGTCAGAACATCTGGTCACCCTAACAGTAACATGCACCTGTGAGGCAGTTACTTCTAGTACAATCAACATACCGGTTCCTTTGCTAAGCAAAGATAGCCATTTACTGTACCTTCAATACAACATCACCTTCCTGAATGTTGCCATCTCTTGCTGCCAAACTATCTTGGGATATTTCTTTCACAAATATGTGGCTGGCCAAGCGCAGACCATACTCTATTTAGAATTAAAAAAAAAAAAAATGAAATCTCAATTTAAAGAAGCAACATTTATGGATTTACAACACTGCTTTCCAGATTTACATTTCAAGCCTAAAGAGAACCCACTAAAAACTCAAGCGTTTTTAATATGGTAGTGCATTGAAAGTTATAATGAAATGGTCTTTTTAAGCCAGAGGGCAGAGATACCTTACAATTGCTTATTATGAGATTCCCTGTTCTCTGAACGACTGTGGGAATCTTACTTGCATAACTGGCATATAGCTATTTCTTAGTAACGAAGGTATGCCAATCCCTGTTTTCATATGGGCTGGCAGCCAATGGCTGCCAGTGTAGCAATTTGCATGAGTGCTATATTCCTTAAATTGTTCTGTGATCTAAATTCTTCCTCTGACTGGCCCCTATAATCAGGGCAAACAAGCTGTTTTCCAGCAACAAAGATGCTGTATCCACTTCTGACTCCCAAATCTGTCAAATGTTTACACAACATATACAAAAACATAATAAGGCTGTTCAACTACTGGAAGGGTGCGGGTTTTTTTGTTTGTTTTTGTTTTGTTTTAAGTGAAAGCCTTATCCCCTCACTTCCTTCCTTCCCTTTCTTGCCAAAATTCTCCTCTTTAAAGATCAGCAAGACTACTGACTTCATAGCACCTCCCTCGTTAGAGCCAGATATTATGAGACAACTTCGCCATCCCTCACACACTGAGGTTTATCTTCGGAATGACCACCAAAACTTTCAGATAGTACTCATTATATAGCAGTTGTGTAATTAATTTTTTTTTTTTTTAAATAGCCACATGAAATGGAAAATGACACATTAACCATGATTCTGTGTGTGGTGGGTATTTTTGTTTGTTTCTTTTGTTTTGTTGTGTTTTTTTTAAAGTAAGTTGGCCATCTTTCAAAAAAAGCTTGATAGCAGATATACTCAACCTTAATTCCATGTTAACAAAGTTTATTCTATATACACTGAGTGTGTATATACTAGTCAGTATATGTTTGTAAAATTTTAATGGCTAGCAGAAGTTGGATATGCAGTTATACTATTTCTTTACAATTCCAGTTCAACTGAAATTTGTGTGTTCCCTTCAATCAATCACACACATTGGTACAAGAAAATATGGAGAAAAACCTAGCACTAGAAATACAGTAATTTTAAGACAATTACTTACAGACTTTTGAGAGCACCTTTAGGTAGCTCTGTAGTCTAGTTTAGTCTAATGAGCCCGTAGCAACATAACATTCAGCAATAATTCAACATAAAATTCAACCTTTAACATTTTGGTATAAAATTACAACCAAAAGTATGAAGGAGACAGCAAAAAGTCAGTGGGCATACCTTCATTTTTCCTGGATTTCACCAGTGTTACTTTGGTAGGTTTTGCAGGCTGACTGGAAGCAACAGATCTCCTATCTGATCTTGGCGATAAACTTCTCTCTCTGCTTCCACTTCGGTCTCTTACCCAGCTCTTTTCATGCCTTCTGCTGACACCTGGCCCACTGCGTGCACTTCTTGGATCATGCATTTCCTCTTCATAACTATCCTCCTCATTTTCAGATACTGGTTCAGGTTCCGGCCGGGCTACTGGAATCTGAACTTTCTTCATTCTTCGAATGGTCTGTAACCAGTAGCATTAACTACTTAATTTCTGGTTAAATGCAAAGTACATTTTTTTTAAAGTCTTAATATTAGGCAATGGGCCACCACAGATTTATACTGCTGTATCTAACGAAAGGTTCACTAGGGAACTCAAAACAGATATGGAAGGCAACATCCACATCCCAAAGTCCTTACAATCAAACATTTGGATGACTGAAGGAGAAAAACAAGGGGGGGGGGGGAGAGAGAGAGATTCAGAGAATAAGGGCAACTTCATGGAAGACAGCTACTATGAACAAGCTACAGTATTATAACAGGCTACATGTTATCAGTGATCTTTGCAGTACTAATAAATCTATTAAAAACAGGGCCGGCTCCAGGCACCAGCCTACCAAGCACGTGCTTGGGGCGGCACCTGGAGGGGGGCGGCACTCAAGGGTTTTTTGGTTTTTTTTAATTTACAAAAAAAACTAATCTTCTTCTGGCGCCCCTGCCGGGGGAGCGGGGCAGCAGGTGTGCTCTGCTCCCCTCTGGGGCAGCGGGCCGGTAGGCGTGCTCCGCTCCCTGCCGGGGCGCCGGCGGGGGCAGCGGGACGGCCGGCGTGCTCCGCTCCCCGCCGGCGCCCCGGCCGGGGCAGAGAGTGTGCTCCGCTCCCCGCCGGTGCTCCGCTCCCCACCGGCGCCCCGGCCGGGGCAGCCGGCGTGCTCCGCTCCCCGCCGGCATTCCGGCCGGGGCAGCGGGGCGGCAGGTGTTCCGCGCTCCCCACTGGCAGGGGGAGCGGGGCGGCAGGCATGCCGCCCTCCCTGCTGGCGCCCCCCCCCCCGGCGTTTTGGCGGGGCGGCGTTGTTGGGGGGGGGGGTTTGGCCGGCGTTGGGGGGGGGGGGGGGGCGCTTGTGGTTTTTTTGTTTGTTTTTTTTGCTTGGGGCAGCCAAAAAGCTAGGGCCGGCCCTGATTAAAAACTCCAACGAAGTGCCAATATTGAAAAAAACAGCAGCAAGTCTAACCTATTGTGGATGCATAACACAGCAAAGTCAGGCAAACAGCTTTTCACTGTTCCAGGATTGGAGCATAGAATACAAACATTTCAGAACCCAACTGGTTAGCTTCCTACTTCACTCAAAGATTGTGTTTCCCCTACACAGGGTTTTTTGGATAAACCAGTGTCATAATGCATTGCAATTAAAAAAAACACATTTCTTCCCCATTTAATTGCTTTCTGCTTTTTCTCTTTCCAAATTAAAAAAAAATAAAAAAATCTGATGTTCAAGGATATGTTCATCTAAGACAGGGGTGGTGAACCTGTAGCTCCAGAGCCACACGCAGCTCTTCAGAAGTTAATATGCTGCTCCTTGTATAGGCATCGACTCTGGAGCTGGAGCTACAGGTGCCAACTTTCCAGTGTAACAGGGGGTGCTCACTGCTCAATCCCTGCCCCCACTCCACCCCTTCCCGCCTCCTCCCCTGAGCCTGCAGTGCCCTCACTCTTACCCCCTCCCCCGCCCCGAGCCTCCTGCATGCCACGAAACAGCTGATTGGAAGGTGCAGGGAGAGAGGGGGAGGTGCTGATCGGCGGGGCTGCTGGTGGGTAGGAGGCACGGGGAGTGGGGTTGGGGAGCTGATGCGGGGCTGCTGATATATTACTGTGGCTCTTTGGCAATGTATATTGGTAAATTCTGGCTTCTTCTCAGGCTCAGGTTGGCCACCCTTCACCTAAGAGACTAGTTAGGTATTTGACAAAAGGATTTCATACATGTTTAAATGAGATGGCTTAAATGCCTTAAAAGCATGATGCCAACAGGGATGAGAAACAAACCCAGAAGCAGTAACTGTCAGATTTTTCATTCTGTGAGCCTCCCTGTCACTATCATCTTTACATTTAACAACCACTTTAACCTGAATTGTTCACTCGGGTATAAATGAATTTGGTTTATAAGACCAATGATACACCTGAGAGAAGTCAAACTGCAGTCCCAGTATTTTACTGCCTTCTGCTTTGTAATGTTACTGACATTTCTTCAAGCATTAGGTAAAATGCCCAATTATATATAGAAGCGTCATTCCTTGTTACCCGTCTCTGAAATATTTAAGTTACAATAGTTATGAAATGTAAAACTAATTATGACCATAAGCACTGTAATGTAGTAGAGATCTAAAGCTGTCTTATACTTACTAATAAGTACCAAGCATAAACAAGGAGGCTAATCTAGGTACCACAAGATTTTTCAGTGGTAAATAAAGGGAAGTAGCAGCTACTTTACTCAAATGGCTTCTATGACCAAGGTCCAAAGCTATGGAAGTAGCAAATTCATGAATTCAAGAAGAGGTGAGGGGACAGCATCTTACTTGGCCAAAATATATGGAAAATAGAGTAAGTGTATTACATCATCTATTGGCAGCGCTACTTCATCTGCATTTGAGGCTGACAAGAAGACCAAAGCTAAAAGTATACTGGTCATCTTGTAGGAGAATAGTGGTCAAAGACATGTAGGTTCTCTCCTCAAAAGTTAGAAAGCTACCTTATTTTTAATTTTCAGTCCTTTGAATTCCCTCCATTTTTTAAGTTTAAATCTATATATAAACTTATCCTAAATTTATTTTTAATCCAATACTCAAAGTGTGCTTATGTTATTAAAGATGTGCTTATGTTATTAAAAGCTAACTTAAGCATGTTCTTCTCCTTAACAATTTTGTTGTTCTAATTTACAAATATTGTTTAAAATGCTTTTGAACCAAAAACAAAACTGGGAATAGCATTACCCTCTGCATTACGAGGACAGTGTCATGAAAGAACATTCCAGGCCTCACAAAAAGTAGTGACTGAAAAGCCATCAGCTAGAATTCTGAACAAAAATAACCCCCTTCAAAACAGTTTGTTTCACTTGGGAAAAGTTATGTAGGAGTTAAGGGTCCAAGTGATGGGTCTCATATGCGACATCAAGGCCACAAGTGGGATGTGTAGTCAGCCTGACAAAATGAATCTATACAAGGTTTTCAAGAAGGGCAACACTCAGGCAGAATGCTGTCAGAACCTCCCACCCTTCTACTGCCAAATATAGACTTAGGCTAGGCTAGAAGAAAAAAGTTTTGCTAACACAAGGCAAGAGTCCAACAGTAGCCTCAAGAAAGATGGGTTGTGGAAAGCCATCTAGGGAATCTGACTGAAGGTAAATCTGATAAAAATCCTGCTGCAGAGCAAAAGTGGACATATGCCAGAGCAAAATAATGCCACAGGGAGATTGGTCCAGGAAGTAGCTGTCTAACAAGCCTCTCAAGAAGCTATCAAGCTCTAAGGAAAGTTGCAGATGCCCAGAATGGAAAATAGTGAACAATGAACTATAGGAAGACTCAGATAAAGATACACTTTCCTAATATGGAGTCCTTGATCATTTTAGCCCGAAACAAGACAGTTCTACTCTACAGCAGTGCACTAAAAGCTTTACATGCTCTTTTATACAAGAGGAGAAGGAACTCATAATCATAGTCCAGGAAAATCTAGTTTGTCAGAGGATAGAGTTGGAAGTGCATAAGGGATCCAAGATAACTTCAATCCTTTCTAATGTACAGTATAGGCTTTGCCCTTTCAAAGTGCAGCTGTCCCTTGTGAAACCTGTGTCTTGGTAACTAATGTAACTAATGTACACACAGTGTAACTAATGTGGTTGTTAAAAAAAAAAAAGTTGTTGTGGAGCTAGGCCCCAATCCACATCCATTTTAAGACAGTAACACATCTGCACTGAATAGAAATAAAACTAAGAAGAAGGCAAAAGAAAGTTCAATAGATGGACTTACGTTGGGTCTAAATTTCTGCATTTTTCTGGCAACTCTGTCCCACAGATGGAGAGACAGAGTAAAACCCATTAATCCAGACTGATGGAGCACTCCGCTTTATTGTCAGTCAGTTACATTATCCATTTTGCCAAATCAGCACATATTAGTTTTCCTATTGCAGTCCAAGCAAAGTGGTAATTGCTAACAAAATAAGAGTAACAGCTATTGCACTGCAAAGCCACATTCTATTTCCACAGAGCTGCAAGTCTGAATATTTCCCCTTTAAATAAAGCCACAAATCAGTTATTGGAACTACTCAAAACTCTACTCGTTAACATATAATCTACTGTATACTGAATATCGTATTGACGGTAATTCTGTTTGGGTTTGAAACCTGCCAGTCTTCCAGGGTTTGCTTATGCAAACCACAGAGGGAAGAAAGCATTAATATTGAAAGTTCAAAGTTGACTTTTATCCTGGGTATGATAATCTATATTATTAGAGGGAACTAACTATGTTTGGATATTCTACTTCAGTAATAATACCCTGTAAATATTTGGGAACTATAATTTTTTTTCATTAATTGTTGTTGGCTTTTGTGCATACGTCCAAAAAATATTGTACTTCCACTAAAAAATCATGCCACTTCTGCAGCAAACACACCAGAACCTCCACTGATTTGCTTTAGAGCATTACTCTGAAATGTCAGCTTTCTAATATGAAAAGTTGTACAGCTCGGCATGCAAGTTATTTTTGATATCTGCAAACCCAGAGGATTGCCAGATTTATAAATGTGTAGCACTGCAATTATTGCAAATCTGTATGAGAATGTGAAAAGAGCACCACGGAACGGCCATGGGGGAAAAAAAATAAAGTTTTTAAACCCTAAAAACAAAACCACTTTCCAAAATTAAACAACTGCCAATGTGTTAATTTATTTCATTTTTTAGAAATATACATCTGCAGTTTATAGAAAACCAGATTACTACCTTTCAGTAATAACCAGTTTTGTTGTTCTGCAAGTTCAACAGCCATCTATATCCTCTGAATAAGTCTGAAATTATAGGAATTAAGGTTATTACGCCTTATTTTGGCAAATTGTGTTTACTGAACAAGTGTTTGTGGGGCTTGAATAAAGAGTGAAGACCTTTGGCATTGACTAGCACTTGAAAAGCCTGATAATGCTTGCAGAAGAAATAAGCGGAGTAATGAACAGTTTCAGCAGCCTGGGAAAAGTCTCCTTTATAGTGAGGAGAGGAGCTTCTGTTACCCAGAGTCTTATCTTCTGACTGCATGTCTTGCTAATCAAACACTATGGTTTAAGTTTTCAAGAGTCATTTTGGGTGTTCACTTGATGGTATCTTTTTATCAAGAAATGTACATAATTCCACCAACTACTGACAGTATAGGCACTTATACTAAATGTAAGGTTTAAACACATTCACTTACTATTTTGGCATTTTTTCCACTTTTCCTCAACTGTTGAACGGCAAATGCATGTTCCACGTTATCCATTGAGACTCCATTAACCATTGCCACACGGTCATTTTCCCTAAACAAAAAGTAATGCAATGTGTAATAAAGAAAAAAAATTCAATGAGCTGAAAGAGAGCCTTAAAGAAATGAATTACTGAAGAAGCCACTTGCAGTATTAGAGGATCACTGTGCAGCTATTATAACTTGAAATCTATCACAAAGTAATTAGGAAATTAATTTGAGTCAAACATTGATATCTCAAAGCTCAATGAAGTTGTAATTTGCCATAGAAGGAAAAAATGTAACACTTACTGTAGCAGTCCTTCTGCTGGACCTCCTTTCAGGACATCAGAAATAACTATTGATGTTTCACCACTCTGAAAATGGGGATTATCTCTTCCTCCAGATATCGCAATGCCAAACCCAAATCCTGGAGCCTAAAACAGAACGTAAGAACCATCCTCAGACACCACATGACCTTCTCTATTTTTACAGACCGTACTGCAGTTCATGCTATTTCATTAAAAATTTAGAATACCAGCATTTTTAATACACATCCCAGCAAAAATAATAATACGTAATTAAGGAGTAAGAATACTTTCCTCTTCTATAGCATTTTTCATCTAAGGTTCTGCAAGTATTTTACAAAGATTAAGTCTCATAGCAATCCTGTAAGTAAAGTAAAAGGGTATACCAATGGGGAACATAACACCAACTCCTAAAATGATGATGCCTCTTCGGAGGAAGACAGCATCTGATAAAACAAGTCGGAGACTATACAACAGAAGGACAGGAGGGAAACAAAAATGTACAATTGTAAGTGCAGGGGGAAATTTGAATTGTCTACCTAAATTTCCTGAAGTTGAAATTTGGGCACAATCTTGGAGTTCACACCCATACTCTTCTGAACATAAGGCCATACTGGGTCAAACCAAAAGTCCATCTAGCCCAGTATCCTGTCTTCCGACAGTGGCCAATGCCAGGTGCCGCAGAGGGAATGAATAGGACAGGTAATCATCAAGTGATCCAGCCCCAGTCTCCCATTCCCAGGTTCTGGCAGACAGAAGCTAGGGACACCATCCTGTCCATCCCGGATAATACCCATTGATGAAGCTATCTAGCTCTTTTTGAACCCTGTTACAGTCTTGGCCTTCACAACATCCTCTGGCAAAGAGTTTCACAGGTTGACTGTGCGTTGTGTGAAAAAATACTTTTTTGTTTGCTTTAAATCTGCTGCCATTAATTTCATTTGGTGACCCCTAGTTCTTGTGTTATGAGAAGGAGTAAATAACACTTCCTTATTTACTTTCTCCACACCAGTCATCATTTTACAGACCTCTATCATACCGCCCCCCCAGTTGTCTCTTTTCCAAGCTGAAGAGTCCCAGTCTTATTAGTCTCTCCTCATATGACACCTGTTCCATACCCCCAATCATTTTTGTTGCCCTTTTTGAACCTTTTCCAATTCCAATATATCTTTTTAGAGATGGGGAGACCACATCTGCACACAGTATTAAAGAGGGCCTCAAAGTGGTTACAACTAACACACCTCAGTTTCGTCACTTACCTCAAAGACTGCACCTCCAGCAAGCACAATACCCCTTAACATGCTGAGGTAATGATTCAGTACAACCCTGCTTCCTGCAGCACTTAGGTGTTTCTTAGAGTTCTCATATTGCAGTATTCAACCAACCTGACCCTGCTTAGCTGAAGAGCGGACAGCATCATAGCACAATGTAGTAAGTTTTCAAGCTCAGTTCTTAGTAATAACAGCAGGACTACTTGTACCATTAAATATATCAAAACCTTGTCAGCACTGGCAAGTCATCTGCAGCTTAACAAGAGTCATTTGCTTCAATCTTTTCCCTCTAGGGTGCTCTCCCTCTGCAGCAAGGTCAATGCCTCTGAAAAGTTATTGCTACTAGGTATTTCAAGATATGACAATTATGCTTACAATTTCTAGTCTGCCCGGAAGTGGGAAGTAAATGTTAAGTTGGTAAATCAGTTAGATTTAGTAAACTGACTGCCTTGCTCTTCCTGGGAAGCAAACATTTGTGGGAAACAAAACACTATCTTAAGTAAGTATGACATATTGCTGCAAGATTTGATTTTTCATTAAACTTTAAAATATTTGTTCAATATATTTTTTTCACGTAATGGAAATAAAATTGTCTGGGTTCCAATCTCTCCATTTTCCATCACAAAGTTTTACTTCTTTGCTTCTCCGTGTCTTTTTCAGCATAGGAAAGGATCCACTCACATGAGACCACTGAAGATATGGATTTTCTCTCTAGCAAGCCCATTTAAACAACCAAACAACTAGGCAGCTATAACAAATTACCAAAGGAAGTGATGAATTCTCCATCACTTAAGTCTTTAAATCAATGAATGTTTTCCTAAAAGATATGCACTAACTCAAGGAGGAGTTATGGGCTAGATGCAGAAATTACCAGATGAAATTCTGTTAATCTATAAGGTGCCACAGGACTCTCTGTTGCTTCTACAGATCCAGACTAACACAGCTACCCCTCTGATACTTGAAACAATTAAGAGTATCTTGGATCAAGAACTAAAATTCAGAGAGATTAGATGGTCCCATACAAGTTTTGCACCACTGCAACTCCACGAATTTAAACAGTGCTCCTTCAGATTTACATTAATGTATCAGCAGAACTTAGCTCATGCTTTTTATTTGGTGGGCGGAGGAAGAAAAAAAAACAAAACAAGACAGTGTGGAAACTAATCTATTTTTAGATCTGTTCTCCCTCATCCTCCCCTAAATGCATAAGCACAGAAAACGTTTCCTTTTCTATTAACTTGATAGTCCCTCACTCAAGTGAAAAGAAGTCTTTTCATCTCTCCAAGTTTCTCCACTGACATTACAGGTAATTTTTCAAGTTTCACGGTTATTAAAAGCTGTATTAATTCAGAAATCTAGTATTTTTTTCTCCAACTCCTATATAAATACATATTACTTAATAAACGTGAACACTGATGAATTTAGGTGACTGGCATGAGAAGAAGGGAACAAAAAAAGTCTACCTGCTGAAACTACAAATCAGACAGACAATCTGATTCCAGTTCTAGTTCTCATGTAAAAACATTAATTAGGCTTACCATTTAATTAGGGCTACAAAATCATTCCATCATAAATATCTAGTTTCAAAACACAAATTTTTCTGAAACATCATCATCATCAGGGGAGAAAATTTCCAATTTCCACTTTCCAGCTCTGCCTTCATATGAAATTTACTTGGGAAGTCAAGCAAAAATCTTATCAGTAGTTACTGAATTTAGAGATGGTAGGGATGCGAGAAGCAGCATCACTATTTTCTGCCATTTCAAAAAAAATGCTATCTACACTTTAAGGCAGAGCAAAAATAAAAGCAGAAGACATTTGAAAAACTGGACGTGGACATATTTTCAGTGGCTTTGAACAGTTTGACAAGAAAGTTGCATTTACTAAATTTATGACCGTTTGGACATTCTCCTGTACATACTCAGTATGCGAAGTTCCACTGCTATAGGTGTGTACATACAGAGCGATGCACCTTGGATGCATATTTTCAAACATTGTTTTGACAAACAAACATTAACTTAAAACCTGCTGAACTTATTTTCTGTAAGTTTAACTTTGGGTCAAACTCTAACATTATTTACTAGTTGCTTGAGTAAGGTGAGCATGATTTGCCCCTTTATTTTGTCAAATTTCAATGATCCCAAAGAGTCAAAGTTGGAAGAAAATTCATTGCATGGTTTTAAATTTATGAACATTTAACTTCAGCAACCCCCAGAAGTACCTTTACTCTCACATACGTAAAAGGGTGTGTGTACAAAAAAGACAATAACATTAGGTGGGAGTAAAATCTGTAGTAATACACTTTAGGGAAAAGCTTTAATAAACTTCCTGTAATTTTAAAGTATTGCAAAGCTGGAAAGTTCAAATAAAACTCCAAACACTGGAAAATATGAAAGTTTCTATTAACAACTTACTACAAGTAACTGACATGTAAAACCGTCAGATATTATGATAGTCTGGCCAAGAACCCTGAGAGATGGGAATACCTTAACACTTGATATGTTGACGACAGTTGGGAAAATTTTAAAATGATGTCCACTGCAGTTTATGCACACACAACACAAGTAACCTAATTACCAGGGTTTGAGAAATCTGAAGCCACGTGAGCCCAGGCATTGTAGACACAGATGAGATAAAATGGTTGTGAACTTTTCATGACCAGGAGAAAGGGGCAAGTGGAAAGAGACTTGCACATATGAACTGTAAAAAACGAATGGAATATTCTGTACAAGCTTTGAGGACAAAATTTAATTCCAAGATGGAAGAAACTCACAAGATAGGCAGGGAAAATAAGTAGAACTCCTTCTTAAAAACCTTTGCTCCTGGGTATACAAAACCTGATGATCTCTCTGTAGGAGGAGAATTAGCCAATATCACTACCAGATGAACTATCAAAAGGCAGGTCCAGATCTCTTATGAACTAACAAGTAGTCCACTATGTTAGGGAGTGTAATAAAGAAAGACACTTTTTTAGAAGTCAAAGCAGAAAATCTTTTGTGTTTCAAAGCATAGCTTTCTCTTGTAAAAGGCTCTCCAACAAAATTCAGAGACCTCTTGAGAGCTAACAACATTGGAGTTCAGTAAGGTACTGTATTCCACACCAGCACACTCTTACATGGATAGATGATCTGTTCCTGATTCTAGAATTGGTGAATGAGAAGTAACTGGATCAGGTCTGATGCCAAAACTAGATTAGAATACTAGAACTCACATGCCTAGGTTGCAGCTATTAGGATTAAGAGTGCTCAGACCCAAAGAGGAAGCAAAATAAGAGGCATTTTGAGTTATGTTTTCCTGCAAACAAGTTCACTGAGGGTCTCTCCCCTCTTCTTGGGAAAAAGTAAATTTACTGTGCTGCCTTTTAAAGACCACCCATATTTGGCTTAGATAATTTGTCTTCTCTAGACCAGCCAGCCAGCCTACAGTAGCATCTGATGAAGAATGCATCTGGGCTACAGGCAAACTGCTGCTTAACGCAGGAAGCATGAGCAAGCCCTTCCCCACAACGGATTGAGAATAGTATTACCTGCTGTGAGAAAAAAATGCTCCTGAGAAGTATATGAACTGGTCTTAATTACACAAAATTTAACTGCAACCTGGACTCGCGGGCTCTGGTGGGCTCCTCAGAAAGTCTAAGGGTCATGGTCAGTCAAGAGTTCTTCAGCTGAGACTCAAAGCAGAGAGAGTATGGTCCCCGAATAAACCTAAGAATTAAGAATGTATGGGGTAATGCCGATAAGCCAACAGTTCCAATGGGAAGAGCATTAGCTGACGGTTCAGAAGTGGAGATGTCCCCTCAATGAGTCTCATGAGGATGGCATCAGTGGAGCTTCACCCCAAACTTCAAGTGTTCTTGTCAATTAGATTTGCTTAAAAATAGCATTTTGTCTCTTTTCAAACGAGCTCAGTACAAATCTACAGCAATATACTGAAAACAGAACAAGTGTATGTAACAAAATCTTTTTAAAAATGCCTTGAACCACTGTCATTATTTGATTTATACTTGAGCTCAATGCGCAGACACTATACTACCTCACCACATGAAAGCAGCAAGAGAATCGAAAGGCTATTATACAATTTCTGATTTGTTAAAAATTAAGCAGAAAAAAGTGGATGCTTAGAGTTGGGAGAATAACTGATTTTTCAGTTTGCAGACAGTTCTTTAAAAAAAAGTTAAGTCAGGTTGGGTCAAACAAAACATGAACAATTTCAGCAAATCAGAAAGTTGACAAAAATTCATTTCTGATCAAACAAAGCATTTCGTTTTATGAGAAATGAACTGATTTATTTAGTTAATAGGCACATCTTCACATAAAAATAAAGGAAATGAAGGATTAGATTCACAAAACGGCCTGTGGTGCCCATCTTACAACTTTCAGCCCAATTCTTAGGGCACTCCCCCAGGATGTGGTAGACCCAGGTACAATTCCCTTTTCTGCCTGATGCAGAGAAAGGGTTTGAATTAATAGCCCACAACTACTCTGCAGCAGACAGTGGTAGAATAGAGTTAGTACATTGTATTACCATATAGTATTTACTACTTAAACCAGGGGTCTCAAACTCGAATCACCTGGAGGGCCACATGAGGACTTGCACATTGGCCCAAGAGCCGCATCACCCGCCCCCTGCTGCCCCGCCCCCCACTCCACCCTCATCCCTGCCGGCAGGGTGCAGCAGGGGGCTCGGGGCAGGGGTGCAGGAGAGTGTGTGGGGTTCAGCAGGGGGCTCAGGGCAGGGAGTTGGGTGGGTACAGGAGGGAGTGCGTTGTGTGGCGGGGGTTCAGGGCAGGCGGTTGGGGTGCAGGAGGGGTGCGGGGTGTGTCAGAGGGCTCAGGGAAAGGGGTTGGGGTGCAGGCAGGAGGCTCAGGCAGGGAGTTGGGGTGCAGGAGGGGTTCTGGTTCCAGCCCAGTGCTGCTTACCTGGAGCAGTTCTGGGGTGGCAGAGGGGCCGGGGCCGGGGCCAGGGTAGGCAGGCTGCCTGCCTGCCCCCGGCCCCTCCGCTCCGGGAAACCCCGGACACACAGCATCCCTACGGACCCGGGGGGGGGGGGGGGGGGGGGGGGGGGGGGGGGGGGGGGGGGGCAGAGAGCTCTGTGAGCTCCTGTTGCCCATGTTTACCTCCCCCGAAGCTCCCATTGGCCACAGTTCCCCATTCCCGGCGAATGGGCGCTTCAGAGGAGGTAACCACAGGCAACAGGAGCTCACGAAGCTCTCTGCTCCCCCTCCTCCCGGGACCGCAGGGACGCCGTGTGTCCGGGGCTTCCTGGAGCAGCGCAGGGCCCTCCTGGAGCAGCGCAGAGCCCTCAGCACCATAGGGTGGGCAAATCCACGGGCCGGATTCAAAGCCCTGAGGGGCCGTAGTTTTCCCACTCCTGGCCTGGAGGTAGGCTGGGGCTGCGGGAGCTTGGCAGGCCGCAGGGAAGAACCCTGCGGGCCGCATGAGGCCTGCGGGCTGCGAGTTTGACACCCCTGACTTAAACCTTCTGACTTTTTAAAGCATAGTACTGCTCTGAAAAGCAAGGCAATTATGTATAAAATGGCACCTTCTTACTTAAATCCACTCCCTGCTGACTTTGTTGACTAAACTAAATTATTACATTGTAAGTCATGAAAAAGCCACAGAGCCAGAATAGCTCTGAAACACTAAGAGGAATTTTACCCTAGCTTGCATGTCAGCAAATAAATCATTCACTAAATCCCATTGGAGAATATTTACTGTTGGTGCTGCCTGTGCCAGAAATAACCCCGCTGAGTTTGCAGGAGTAGCAGCCAGAAAAAAAAAACATTTTAGTTGTAAACTGAGCAAGTTTGATGTTGAAGTCACTGAGGGACTAATGCAGAACCCCACAATGTCATTTCTGCAGTCATTTCTCAGAAATGAATTGAACTTTAAACACTGGCCTTAATCATGATTAAATAATTAGAGGCTATTTACATAATTTAAGTGCTGTACAAACCAAGATCCTGGCCCTACCATTGAATCCTCCTAAAACTCATGTGTCTGTGTGGAGCCACAGTGAAGTCAACGGAGCTCCAGAGAGATCCACTTGGGTCCCAATCCTGCACAATATATTAAATCTCTGAACCCTCATGAAGTACAACTTATTTAAAATAAATAAAATAAATAAATAAAAAAATATAGGGAAGCAGACAAAGAGCAGGTAAGAAACTTTCAAAGTAACACAAAGGAGATGTGGATTTTCAGACTGGCAATGGGTAATTCCCAAGACCCAGCGGCCTCCTGATAAAATGTACTACTTCATGAAAACAAATGGTGTTTTATGAAGGGAGATAAAGTTATTTTTATAATGCTGACTTCGTCATTGCAATTCTCCTGCAATAAAGCCAATTACCAGCAGGGCACAAATGTGCGCCTTAAAGCAATGGTGAATGAAATTCAGTCATTGAGGAATTCTGAATCTTCACTGAACCACATGCTTTACAACTCAAAGTACTGGTGCTTTCCCCTTTCCTCTCAAAAGGTGGCATATTATAGTAGATGCTTGAGTGGTTCTTATTACTAAGTATTTCTTTTTACAATGCACATTACTTTTACTAGGATCATCAAAATTAAAACTAAACTAAAAATGAAAAAAATGTACATACAGTATATTCTATCATACATTTTTGTGGTGTTTTTCTGGTGTTTATTTCTTAACTTATGCAGTTCTGTAATTCACAACAGTTTTTCAGTCATTAGTGTGAATTAGTCAGATCCCACTGTAGTTTTAAGTCCTTAATCACTAAGAAGGTGTAGTGCCATCCAGTTGAAACTCTGCTATTTAAATATGGTTCTCTGACTGATTTAGACAAATTTTATGTTAGGAAACTTATGCCGCACAGTATTGCCTCGCCCTCAAAGTAACTTCTAAAACATAGATATGTGAAACAACCTATCATTTCCTGTAACAGACATGGTATCTAAAAATTGTCCACAGCAAAGCTGCTAGCAGCTACAAGATCCTTGCCAGTCACCATCTTTCCTTTTTGAAGTTCACAATATCAGTAGAATTACGGGCGTTATTAAAGAACCTCAACCTAAATGATGATATTTGCTCCCCATCAATAAGGGCATTGACGTTAAATACATTAAAGATTGTAAAACGCTTGGATACTATGATAGCGGGGGCTATAAAAGTATCTTTGATAGACACATCATATGAATCAATTTAAAATAAAAAGACGGTTACTCACCGTAGTAACTGTTGTTCTTCAAGATGTGTTGCTCATATCTATTCCAATTAGGTGTGCGTGCACGATCGTCGGAAGACTTTTACCCTAGCAACACTCGGTGGGCCGGCTGGCGCCCCCTGGAGTGGCGCCGTTGCGGTGCCTGATATATACCCCAGCCGGCCCAGCACCCTCTCAGTTCCTTCTTGTCGGCTATTCCGACAGTGGGGATGGAGGGTGGGTTTGGAATAGATATGAGCAACACATCTCGAAGAACAACAGTTACTACGGTGAGTAACCGTCTTTTCTTCTTTGAGTGATTGCTCATATGTATTCCAATTAGGTGACTCCCAAGCCTTGCCTAGGAGGTGGGGTCAGATTGTGCTACAGCAGAGTGTAGGACCGCTGAACCAAATGCAGCGTCCTCCCTGGAATGCTGGACTATGGCATAGTGATTAGTAAAGGTGTGCACCGATGACCAGGTTGCTGCCCTACATATCTCCTGTATCGGTATGTGTGCCAGGAAGGCGGAGGACGAGGCTTAAGCTCGGGTGGAGTGGGCAGTAGGGTGCATGGTGGGAACACCAGCCAAGTCATAGCACGTCCGGATGCATGATGTGATCCAGGACGAGATGCGTTGGGAGGAGACCGGGAGGCCCTTCATCCGGTCTGCCACGGCGATGAATAGCTGAGTCGATTTCCGAAAGGGCTTCGTCCGCTCGATGTAGAAGGCGAGGGCCTTACGGACGTCCAAGGAATGGAGTTGCTGTTCCCTTGGAGAGGTATGCGGTTTCGGGTAGAAGACCGGTAGAAAAAATGTCCTGGTTGACATGAAAGGCCGACACTACCTTGGGAAGGAAGGCCGGGTGTGGTCGCAACTGCACCTTGTCCTTGTGGAACACCATGTAAGGGGGTTCCGAAGTAAGCGCTTTGAGTTCAGAGACGCGCCTTGCCGAGGTGATGGCTACGAGGAAGGCTGTCTTCCAGGAGAGGTACAGGAGCAAGCAGGTGGCCATAGCCTCGAATGGGGCCCCCATAAGCCTAGTGATGACCAGGCTGAGGTCCCAAGTGGGGACCGGGCAGCGAGCCAACGGGTGTAGCCGTTCTAACCCCTTGAGGAACCTGCTGACCATGGGGTTGGAAAAGATCGAGTGCCCATTCTCACCAGGGTGAAAAGCCGAGATTGCCGCCAGGTGGACTTTTAATGAAGAAAAGGCCAGACCCTGCTCCTTTAGAGACAGGAGGTAGTCCAGAATGGTATGTACCGGCACCTGCGAAGGGTTAAGACCCCGAGGGCCGCACCAACAGGAAAACCGTTTCCACTTGGCCGAGTAGGTGGACCTGGTAGAGGGTTTCCTGCTACTCAATAGAACTTGTTGGACCGGGCTGGAACAACAGAGCTCGGACGGGTTCAGCCATGCAACAGCCACGCTGTGAGATGGAGAGACTGCAGGTCGGGATGATGTAGCCTGCCGTGCCGTTGCGTAATCAGGTCCGGCCACAATGGTAGAGTGATCGGGGCGGACATCGAGAGCTCTAGGAGAGTGGTGTACCAGTGCTGCCTGGGCCACGCCGGGGCGATCAGGATTAGGTGGGCCCTGTCCCTGCGTAATTTGAGCAGGACTCTGTGGATCAGCGGCACTGGTGGGAAGGCATAGGACAGGTGGTCTGTCCAAGGCAGGAGAAAAGCGTCCGTCAGGGAGCCTTGGGAGCGTCCCTGGAGCGAGCAGAACGCGTGGCACTTCCGGTTCTCGCGAGTGGCAAAGAGGTCTATGTGGGGAAATCCCCACCTCCGGAAGACAGACTGGATGACATCTGGCCGAATGGACCACTCGTGTGCCTGAAAGGATCTGCTGAGGCGGTCCGCCAAGGTGTTCTGGACCCCTGGGAGAAAGGAGGCTACCAGGTGAATGGAGTGGGCTATGCAAAAGTCCCACAGTCGTATTGCTTCTCGGCAGAGCGGGGAGGAGCATGCCCCTCCTTGCCTGTTGATGTAATACATGGCCGTTGTGTTGTCCGTGAGGATGGCGACACAACGACCTTGTATGTGCTGGGCAAAGGGTTGGCAGGCAAGGCGTACTGCCCGCAGTTCCCTGACGTTGATGTGCAGGGCTAATTCCTGCACCGACCACAGGCCTTGCGTTTGGAGACCCTTTAGATGGGCTCCCCAGCCGAGCGAAGACGCGTCTGTGGTTAAGGCTAGGGATAGCTGTGACGGATGGAATGGCACCCCTTCCAGCACCTTCTTGGGGTCTAGCCACCAGTTCAGGGAGGCTAGGACCTGCGATGGTACCGTCAGAATCAAGTCCAAGCTGCCTCTGCATGGATGGTATACCGAGGAGAGCCATGCCTGGAGCGGACGGAGGCGTAATCTGGCGTGAGCAGTCACGAATGTGCAGGACGCCATGTGACCGACCAGGCTGAGGCAGCAGCGAGCCGTTGACGTCGGGAAGTTCTGAAGGCTGCGTATGATGGTTACGAGGGCCTGAAAGCGTGCCTCTGGCAGAAACGCTCGGGCAAGAGTCGAGTTCAGCACTGCCCCATAAAGTCTAATCTTCAGGTTGGCTACAAAGTGGACTTTTCTACGTTCAGGAGGAGGCCGAGCTGCTTGAACATGCTCAAGGCCATCTGAATGTGCGACTGGACTTGGCTGCTGGATTTGCCGTGGATAAGCCAGTTGTCGAGGTAGGGGAACACCTGAACTCGCTGTCGACGAGGGGCGGCTGCCACCACGGCCATGCACTTCGTGAATACCCGTGGTGCCGTAGAGAGGCCGATGGGCAGAACTGTAAATTGAAAATGTCTCTGGTCCACCACAAAGCGGAGGAAGCGTCTGTGTGGTGGGTAAATTGCAATATGAAAATACGCATCCTTCATGTTGAGGGCGGCGTACCAGTCTCCAGGATCCATAGAGGGAATAATGGTACCCAGGGAAAGCATACGGAACTTCAACTTTACCATAAATTTGTTGAGTCCCCGCAGGTCCAAGATAGGACGTAGCCCCCCTTTCGATTTGTGGATTAGGAAATAGCGGGAGTAAAACCCCCTGCCCCTGAACTCCCTTGGAACCTCCTCTATTGCTCCTATGGAGAGGAGCGTTTGCACCTCCTGAATTAGGAATTGCTCGTGAGAAGGGTCCCTGAAGAGGGACTGGGGGGGGGGGGGGGGAGGAGACAAAGTGAAGGTGGTATCCGCTTTCCACCATGCGGAGGACCCAGCGGTCCGTGGTGATATTCGACCACGCACGGAAGAAATGGGAAAGGCGGTCTCGGAATGAGGGGAAAGGATCGGGAACTGAGACTGATACTCCGTCCTCGGGCGTCCCTTCAAAAATTTTGCTTGGGCCCGACGATGGTTTGTGGGGGCCCTGTCTCTGACCAGTCTGTCGACCGGATTGTTGTCTCCTGCTGCCTCGGCCACGCGGTGTCCTCGAGAGGTCCTGCCGAGGCGCGGGCACAGTGTAGGGACGTTGCACGAAAGGTCGGAAGGTTCTGTGCTGTGTAGCTGGGGTATGCATCCCCAGCGTACGGATGATGGTGCGACCATCTTTTAGGGTCTGCAACCTTGGGTCAGTCTTTTCTGAAAACAGACCCCGACCTTCAAACGGCAGGTCCTGGATGGTGTGTTGGACCTCCGTAGGGAGGGTGGAAGACTGAAGCCAGGATATACGCTGCATGGCGACTCCTGAGGCTATCGTCCTGGCGGCTGAGTCGGCGATATCCAAGGAGGCCCGCAACGACGTCCTGGCCACCTTCTTACCCTCCTCCACCAACACTACGTACTCCTGTCTGGACTCCTGGGGTATAAGCTCTTTGAATTTCTGCATGGAGTTCCAGGTGTTATAGCCGTATCGGCTCAGGAGTGCCTGCTGGTTAGCCGCTCTGAGCTGCAGGCCCCTCCCCGAGTAGATCTTTCTACCAAATAAGTCCAGGCGTTTGGTGTCCTTGGACTTAGGGGCGGGTGCCTGTTGGCCATTTCTTTCCCTCTCGTTCACCGACTGTACGACCAAGGAGCACGGTGGGGGGGTGAGTGTAGAGGTACTCAAAGTCTTTTGGAGGTGCCATATATTTCCTCTCCACACCCCTGGCAGTGGGGGGGGGGGGGGTATCGAGGCTGGCGACTGCCAGATCGAAGTGGCATTAGCCAGTATAGTTCGGACAAACGGAAGAGCTACCCTGGTGGGGGCGTCAGCTAATCTGCACAGCAGGTCTTGGTGGTCCCGGAGATCGATAGGAGGCGGGCCGGAAGATGACGCTCCCGCCACTGCCTCGTCCGGAGAGGAGGATGACGATAAACCCGGGACTAGGGGGTCCTGGGATAGGTCCTGGTGTGGAACCCCTGAAGTCTCCAAGCCCAAGGACTCCGGGTCTGGGATCGCGGCCGATGACTGGGCTGGAAGATCTGAGATTTCCGGAGGAGGGTGGGACACCGTTGCCTCCGGTGCCCGGGACTCCGAATGAGCCAATTGGGAGGCTCTGGAGGGGGCCCCTTGGGACTGATGGTATGCCATCGGAGTCCAGAAGGGCCACTGCGTCGGGGCTTGTGATGGCTCCTGCCCGTCGTCTGGCCAGTGGCTCTGGTCTTCAACCATGTGGTCCTCCGCATAGAAGTCACTACCGGCTCTAGATGAGCGGGAGGCCGAACGGGAGGGCCAAGGCGGTGCAGAATGGCCTTGAGGGGCGGTCTGCGTAGCCATGCTGTGCCGCAGTGCCGGGAATCGGTACCGGGACCTGGATCGGTACCGGCGGTTGTCTCGGTACCGGGAACCCGACCTGGATCGCATACGTCTTGGCAAACGGTAGCGATGCCGATCGTCCGGGGATCTAAGCTGCGACCAGCCGCGAGACTGGGAGCGGTACCGGGAATTGCCGTATCGTCGCCTGGAGGTTGACCTGGAGCGGTACCGCGAGTACGACCGGCGCCGAGAAGGTGATTGGTGCCGGGACTGCGAGCAGCGTCGGGGAGAACCAGGTTGATGTTGGCTGGTCTCTGTATGCGGCACCGGGCATAGCATGGCCGGTTTGCCGCGGGACGTGACGATCCGTAATGATGGTACCAAGGATGGAGTCTGTACCGGATCCGTCATGGCGATCAGGTCCCGTGCCGCCGAGAAGGTGTCCGGAGTGGACGGCAGCGTAAGCTCTACCACAGCGTGCACCGGGGTGCTGGTGGTTACCGAGCTCAACGGACCATGCGGGACCAGAGTCGTCTGTACCGGAGCCTTAACAGGCTGTCCTGCGCTCAACGGTCTCTGCGGTACCGGAGTCGACAGGGTTGGTGCCGGCATTAGCAGCGGCGCCGAACTCGACGGCCCCTGTAGAGCCGGAGTAAGTGGCATGGACATCTGGGCCACAGGCACCGAGCTCGATGGTCCTTGCGGTACCGGAGTCAAAGGTGCTGGCGCTGGGCCGGACTTGGCGTGGTCTTGAACAGGCTGCGGGTGCAGCGGTGCCGGGGTCGTAGACGGCGCAGGACCCGCTTTCCTCACTCTTGGCGATAACGAACGACGCCTCTGAGGAGTTCCAGCCTGAGATGTTCGGTGCCGGGGTTCTTTACCGGAGCTTGGGCGCTCCGGTGCCGCTGATGATGTACTTGCCACTGGGGTCGGCACCGGGTTTCGGTGCGGGGCTGACATCGGGCTGAGAGAGGCTTCCAAGAGGAGCTGCTTCAATCGAAAGTCCCGCTCCTTCTTGGTCCGCGGCTTGAAAGCCTTACAGATTCGACACTTGTCTGGAAGATGGGATTCCCCGAGGCACTTCAGACAGGAGTCATGGGGGTCCCCCGTGGGCATCGGCTTCTGGCAGGCCGAGCACGGCTTGAATCCCGGAGAGCCAGGCATTGGCCCGGTACCAGGAGGGAGACAGGGGAGAAGCCCCTTATCTCCCACTACTATTTACACTAACTATACAAACAAAACCTATCAATAAAATATTCACAACTACTTAACAGTACTTAAACTATCAACAAAGATAAACGAGTGCTAATTACGCTAGGGAGGTGGAGATCAGCTAAGCTGCGCTCCACAGTTCCAACGACCGTCACGGGCGGTAAGAAGGAACTGAGAGGGCGCTGGGCCGGCTGGGGTATATATCAGGCACCGCAACGGCGCCACTCCAGGGGGCGCCAGCCGGCCCACCGAGTGTTGCTAGGGTAAAAGTCTTCCGACGATCGTGCACGCACACCTAATTGGAATACATATGAGCAATCACTTGAAGAAGAACTGGCAATTTTTTCCTTACCCCATCTGTTGCCCACTTAGATAAAACAAGCCATCTTTTGTCACTACCAAGTATGCAAACCAAATTCCACTATCAAAGTCCACATGGAATTATGAAGATACATAAAGCTAAATCACACTGTGAAATCAGTCTGTTCCACTGCCTTACTTGGCTTCACTCCATAATATACATATTAATAGCATTTAGGTCTTATAGGAAAGCATATGGACAAAATCATGGCAATTCTGAGGAACTGTGCCAGCAGACTAAATATTTCTTGGAGAAATACGAGCAGCCAATCTAGTGTGGAAAGGGGGTGTCTCCGGTTTGACCCACCTCTGCAGCACCTCCCTCTGTGCTGCATTGAGTAATTCATTACTAACTTGCTGCTCTCTGCTGCTTCAGGATGAGCCAATTCCAGAGAGGCTCCTTTAGTCCCTTACTCCTGTGAAGTGAAATTTGAATCTACAGCAGGTCTATATAGTCTGGACTCATGGAACTACTAAGGGGGCAAGGAAGTCATGCAACCATATCCCCATAACTCTTGGGGAGGTTTTTCCCCTACATGATTGTTTTAGTGCTCTGAAGATTGATGGCTGCGACGGAGGTCAAAAATTGGCTTCTTATATCCCTGTATTGTAAGGTTATATGGTAGCCACCTCATCTACTTGATAGCTTCTGAGTTGCTGACAAACTTTGAAAGTGAACAACAAACAACAACAAAAAACCCTTCGAAAAGCTACCTCTTCCTCACATCTCCATCCCAAACAGTTACCAGTTTAATATTTTTAAACAAAACCAAAAATCCTACATTAACAATTGGAGGGGTTTGTGTTTGGTTTTTAGTACAGGCTAAGTTCTTGCTATCAGTGTTAAGCCTTGTGGTTTACAGCAGGACAAGACCACAAACTATTCAACATGTGGCTGTAGGTAAACCTTTTTAGCCGGTAGAACTGTAAGCACACATACATGACAGAACCACAGACATGTGAGCATGTCATTCTGGAAAATGGGAAGTGTCCAACAACTGTAACATTGTGTAGAAAGCATGAACACATACTAAAATGGCACTTTGATATCAAGCAGGAACATTATCAAGTTTTATATGGTTAGTATAGTGCTGTCGCTCTATTAATGAAAATAGAGGTCTTGTTGAAACAATACACCACTCTGCAAAATTCCAGTATACAACCATTTCCAAAAAGGCAGCAGCTCCTCCGGGTCTTTTGCTAAAATAAAACTTTTGGAAGGGCAGCACCTGCATTTCATTGCACTGTAGTTTATAGTGAACGCTAAATTCAGAAGCGCATAAAAACAGCATTATGCCCTGCATGACTGCCTTCCTGAATGTCACTCAGTACTTCTTTTATGTTCATAGCTATTGACAGTGCCCCAGACAACAAAACTGAAGGAAGCTCACTATGGGTTTGTTTCATGGGGAATGATCTAAAATATGAATTCACTCATGACCTCACCAGGATTTGGACCCAAACCCCAAGAAGTAAAGATCACCTTACCTTATCACATTCAACTACCTGGAATATTTTTATTTTTTGAAACAAGAACAGAATGAAAAGTTACAGACTGAGAGCACTGGAAAATGAAGTCCTACATATCCACAGCAATGAAAGTGACAATGCAAACTTAATCAAATTGCTGTGCTAATGTACCTTGAACATTCTGAGAGAAACCCATCTCTAGGCCTGAAAGGGCAGTTCATTCTTTGTGGACTATTCAATTTTTCACTCTGTGGTAAGACTGCCAAAAAGGGTCCTGCATATTATGTAAGCTGGACCACTCGGTGATACCGACACCCCACTATTCACCACTGTCATGTAATTAGGATATGTTTTGTACAAAGTAGGTTCATGTGAGGTATCATTCTAAAAGTCAAACTGCTAGACATTAATATCTCATTGGATTGTATGTGTTATCGTCATATGTGAAGTTAGGTTGTGTGTGTGTGCGACTGAAACATGTTGTGAGGTTGAAACACATCCACAAACAGCCTTTCGGGTACAACATTAAAAAGGCCAAACAATGTTAATGGTTTACTGAGGAAATGCACACAAGCACAAGGATTACCCCAGGAACTGTGTACAATAGAAACCTCTTAGAGATAGCTCTACACAATGGGAACTGTTTGATCCAGGTCACAGCAAAAGAGCTTTCCAGCAAGTGGGAAGAAGATATAAAAGGGAGACAATGGCATCATGAGGATACCTCAACTCTCCCTGCAACAACACACTTGGAAACACCTGAGGGGCAAGGACTGAACTGTGGGAAGTGATGGTCCCAGGCTAGAAGGATCTTTAGTCTGTGTATGAAAACCTGGGAAAGCCAAAGCAACTTGTGCCTTAAGAATTTGCCAGCCAGTTTATCACTCAGGATATAAATTCGCACATTCTCACCCTATCTAGTGTGTTAAACTCAGTTTGTGGTTTTTGTTTATTTACTAAGGTCATCTGCTTTGATCTGTTTGTTATCCCTTATAATCACTTAAAATCTCTCGTGTAGTTAAATTTGTTTTTTGATTATTCTGAAACCAGTTTGTTGAATTCATAACTGGGGGAAAGGGAGAGGCAAAAAGCTGTGCATATCTTCCTTCACATTGAACGAGGGGGCAGATTTCATGAGCTTGCACTGTACAGATTTCTGTGCAGCACAAGACAAGACAATTTTAGATTTATACTCCAGAGGGGGCGTACACTTAAATGTTGGTCAATTCCTGAACTGAGTCTTTCCACACAGAGCTAATCTCAGTGTCCGTGTCTTTCTGCAGCTGGGTGTGGCCCTACCTGTGTGTGCGCTGGAGGAGGCTTGAGGGCCTGACTCAGCAGGGCAATGTAAGGGAACCCAGACTGGCAGAACCGGCGGGCTTAGTGGTACCCAGTACATCAGGTGGCACCCCAGAGGGGGAAGAGGACAACCCGTCACACACTCAATATCAGATGTTCACAACTTTCAGTCACTACCAGCTTGAGGAAGATTTGAACTAGTGATCAAGAGGCACATACATAGATATAACTATATCATAGGGCAGCCCCTTCCTGGGACAACTTCCAGCTGTAAGGCTGCTGCTGAACAAGTGCACCTGAATCCGTTTCCCTCCTTTAGCGTCCTCACTAATTCCACGCCAGGCTCTTTCTGCTCCTTACCACTCCTCTTTGGGTGCAGTTTATTACAAAAATTTATTGCAAAACAGTCCATAACAAAAGTCCCAAAACAGTCTCTCTCAGAGCCAATGTATACAGTCCTTAAAATCCACATCCTTTAGTCCCTTTATGCCCCACATAGCACACTCCGGCATCATCCACCATACCTGGGCTCTTCATTCGTGCTCTCCTGACATTTTAGCAGGACAGCCACCTCAGCCCTTCCAGCTGGAGTGCCATCCCATTTTTCCTAGTTGGAAACTCCACAACTTCTGTGCTGGGAGTTTACCCTCCCCTGGCTCCGACTCTCCACAGAGATGCCAATGGCTAAGCCTCTCCACTGGCTTTAAGCTCTCTCCAGCCCTCAGCTTTGGCTCCCCGTCATAAAAAAAGTCAGCAGACGACCCTTGCTGCTGCTTTCTGGCCTTCAGCCTCTGAGCCCTGGGGCTCCAGCTTGGGGTGGTCAACTGGCAAACCCCTCTTGCTGATCTCCTGCCTTCAGCCTTTCCCCAGGACCCACCTACAGCTTCTTTCCAGTTTCTGGCAGCTCTCACCAGCCACTCTCACTCCAAAGCAGCTCTGATTTGCCCTTTTCTTGACTGACTCAGGCCTGGTCTACCTTAAAATTTACATAGACCTAGCTACATCGCTATGGGGTGTAAAAAAATGTATTTCAGCAAGCAGCATAATTAAGCAGACTTAACCCCTAGTGTAGATGTAGCTAAGTCAATGGAGAAATTCTTCTGTTGACCTAGCTATCACCCTTCCGTTGATGTAGGAAGAATCTATGCTGTCATGCTACAGCAGCAAAGCTGGAGCTGTGCTATAGCACTTGTAATGTAGACACTGATTCAGTCCGTACTCTAAGAAGGTTCTGACTGACCAGGTCTGTCCCAGCTCTCCAGGAGCCCTCTTAAGCCCAGTTGGGGGGTTAGCTGATAAGTCACAGGCACACGGTCTACTTCCCTCTTAAAGGGCTAGTACCACCCTATAACAAGTTCATCATTTTATTAATCTATTTAGGAAGTTAACAGGTTTCAGTACTATGATCCATACACATTACCAACTTCAAAAAAATATTTCCCTGAACTTATTACTCAAGTCTAATTTATCAATTTGTGTCTACTGCCCCTTTCTGTCCTTCTCTCTTTATTTCTTGACTTCACAATCTTTTCCACTTTAAATAACTGTTTTCTATAGGTCCTATTCCATCTTTCATCTTCATAATTTCCCCCAGAGGTTTAGAACACATTCTTTAGATTAGCAGCAATGTAACAAGGCAATCAAATTTAAGAAACAAAAATTTAGAACCAATCTTGACCCTATGATGATGCTTTGGAAGAGGATAAGTTCTCAGCTGCAGAGCAGATTGAAGCAAGAGTCAGCCAGCCTGAAGTATACATATAATCCTAATATTCATACTTTCTCCAGAGGCAAACCCAATGTCTTGAAAAGTATTTATGTGGGGCAAACAGTGCACTATAAACCCTTTATTACTACAGAATGGTGGGAATCCATTAGACCATATTAGTGCTAGAAAAAGGTTCAAGAGTTTTTTTTACTTGAAATATTTACATTATCAAAGCTGATATTAGATAAAATATTTCATTAGTGAATTGTTTTTAATATCACAGCATTAAAAGGATGTAATGAAAATGCGTGTTAAGATTGATATTGAAGTCCAATCAATTTAAAATTTACACGGAATTAAGTCATTTTGTAATTAATCACGCGTGAACTTGTTAATTACTTGTATAATGTAGTAGCAAACATTTACATTGTGCATAACCCTTTAATTAAATAACCTACCAAACAAGGAAGAAGCCTTGTAGAATGTAATGAAGAAATTTAACTGAAAAGTGCTAATTTCAAAGCAAGCGGTCAGTTTGTGTGATGGGGGCATGGATCAGCTTTCACATCGCTCTTCCCCCTTCAGTAGCCGGCCCAAGCCAAGGAAGCCAATGATCCAACCAGCAGACCAAATTCAGTGATGAATCCTGGTCACGTGCCACCTGAGGCATGTTGCACATGCACTAAGAAGATTGTGTGTGATGATTGGAGGTCACTCAAAATGCATTCCTTAACTCTCCATCAGGGTGGATAAAAAAAGCAATGAATAAATATTTTTTTTTAAATCTGATTTTTTTGATAAAATGCTTTGAGGAAAAAACGTGTTGTGACAAAGTTCCTCCTCTACCTCTGTGGGTCCTGCGCTTATTGGCGGATTTTTTTGTTTGCCTCAGAGATCTTCCCCTCTGGTAGAACCCACAGTCTAGATCAACTCCTCCTGTGCTTGATCAGGACTTGGGAGGTTTGGGGGGAACCCGGGCCCACCCTCTACTCCAGGTTCCAGCCCAGGGCCCTGTGGATTGCAGCTGTTTAGAGTGCCTCCTGGAACAACTGCACAACAGCTACAACTCCCTGGGCTACTTCCCCATGGACTCCTCCCAACACCTTCTTTATCCTCACCACAGGATCTTCCAGCAATACGCCCTCTTGCTCTCAGCTCCTAGTGCCTCTTGCTCCCAGCTCCTCACACGCAACCTCCTTCCACAGCTCTTGACATGCGCCCCTCACTGACTCACTGGGAGGCTTTTGACTAGTTTCAGCCAGCCCCTGATTGGCTGCAGGTGTCTCAATTAAACTCCCTGCCTTCTGGAAAGTTCTTAATTGGCCCCAGGTGTCTTGATTAACCTGGAGCAACTGCCATAAGGTATCAAGGATTTGTTTAGCCTGGGGCTAACATACTGGTTCCTTACCACTTTCATAGAATCATAGAATCTCAGGGTTGGAAGAGACCTCCGGAGGTCATCTACTCTAACCCCGGGCTCAAAGCAGGACCAACCCCAACTAGATCATCCCAGCCAGGGCTTTGTCAAGCCTGACCTTAAAAACCTCTAAGGAAGGAGATTCCACCACCTCCCTAGGTAACACATTCCAGTGCTTCACCACCCTACTAGTGAACAAGTTTTTCCTAATATCCAACCTAAACCTCCCCCTCTGCAACTTGAGACCATTACTCCTTGTTCTGTCATCTTCTACCACTGAGAACAGTCTAGATCCATCCTCTTTGGAACCCCCTTTCAGGTAGTTGAAAGCAGCTATCAAATCCCCCCTCATTCTTCTCTTCTGCAGGCTAAACAATCCCACTTCCCTCAGCCTCTCCTCATAAGTCATGTGCTCCAGCCCCCTAATCATTTTTGTTGCCCTCCGTTGGATTCTTTCCAATTTATCCACATCCTTCTTGTAGTGTGGGGCCCAAAACTGGACACAGTACTCCAAATGAGGCCTCACCAGTGCCGAATAGAGGGGAATAATCACGTCCCTCGATCTGCTGGAAATGCCCCTACTTATACAGCCCAAAATGCCGTTAGCCTTCTTGGCAACAAGGGCACACTGTTGACTCATATTCAGCTTTCCGTCCACTGTAACCCCTAGGTCCTTTTCTGCAGAACTGCTGCCCAGCCATTCGGTCCCTAGTCTGTAGCAGTGCATGGGATTTTTCCATCCTAAGTGCAGGACTCTGCACTTGTCCTTGTTGAACCTCATCAGATTTCTTTTGGCCCAATCCTCTAATTTGTCCAGGTCCCTCTGTATCCTGTCCCTACCCTCCAGCGTATCAACCACTCCTCCCAGTTTAGTGTCATCTGCAAACTTGCTAAGGGTGCAGTCCACACCATCCTCCAGATCGTTGAAGAAGATATTGAACAAAACCGGCCCCAGCACCGACCCTTGGGGCACTCCACTTGATACCGGCTGCCAATTAGACATGGAGCCATTGATCACTACCCGTTGAGCATGACCATCCAGCCAGTTTTCTATCCACCTTACCGTCCATTCATCCAGCCCATACTACTTTAACTTGCTGGGAAGAACACTGTGGGAGACTGTATCAAAAGCTTTGCTAAAGTCAAGAAATAGCACATCCACTGCTTTCCCCTCATCCACAGAGCCAGTTATCTCATCATAGAAGGCAATTAGGTTAGTCAGGCATGACTTGGCCTTGGTGAATCCATGCTGACTGTTCCTGATCACTTTCCCCTCCTTTAAGTGGTTCAGAATTGATTCCTTGAGGACCTGTTCCATGATTTTTCCAGGGACTGAGGTGAGACTGACTAGCCTGTAGTTCCCCGGATCTTCCTTCTTCCCTTTTTTAAAGATGGGCACTACATTAGCTTTTTTCCAGTCATCCGGGACCTCCCCCGATTGCCATGATTTTTCAAAGATAATGGCCAATGGCTCTGCAATCACATCGGCCAACTCCTTTAGCACCCTCGGATGCAGTGCATCCGGCCCCATGGACTTGTGTTCGTCCAGCTTTTCTAAATAGTCCCGAACTACTTCTTTCTCCACAGAGGGCTGGTCACCTCCTCCCCATACCGTGCTGTGGAGTGCAGCCTCCTGGGAGCTGACCTTGTCTGTGAAGACAGAGGCAAAAAAAGCATTGAGTACACTAGCTTTCTCCACATCCTCTGTCACTAGGTTCCCTCCCTCATTCAGCAAGGGGCCCACACTTTCCTTGATTTTCTTCTTGTTGCTCACATACCTGAAGAAACCCTTCTTGTTACTCCTAACATCTCCGGCTAGCTGCAACTCCAAGTGTGATTTGGCCTTCCTAATTTCACTCCTGCATGCCCGAACAATATTTTTATACTCCTCCCTGGTCGTTTGTCCAATCTTCCACTTCTTGTAAGCTGCTTTTTTGTGTTTAAGACGAGCAAGGATTTCACTGTTAAGCCAAGCTGGTCGCCTGCCATATTTACTTTTCTTTCTACACAGCGGGATGGTTTGTTCCTGCAACCTCAATAAGGAGTCTTTAAAATACAGCCAGCTTTCCTCGACTCCTTTCCCCCTCATGTTATTCTCCCAGGGGACCTTGCCCATCAGTTCCCTGAGGGAGTCAAAGTCTGCTTTTCTGAAGTCCAGGGTCTCTGTTCTACTGCTCTCCTTTCTTCCTTGTGTCAGGATCCTGAACTCGACCATCTCATGGTCCCTGCCTCCCAGGTTCCCATCCACTATTGCTTCCTCTACTATTTCCTCCCTGTTTGTGAGCAGCAGGTCAAGAAGAGCTTTCCTATAGCCCTCTGGCCTTGCCCCGGCACAGTATCTAAAGATAGTTGTAATTAAGATATCTTTGAGCTATAAATGTATCTCATCATGGAATAGGGATTATACATTCTAATTCTATAGAATGAGACAATATATTCATGTAATGTTTAAGAAAAGTTTTGTAAATGAGTTCCAATAGTTCATGGATTAGGGACCCAATTTTATGAGGTTCCAGGGGCTTCTGTATAGATTGTTTAGGTTAATCTTTCTATCTACCCAATGGGACTCGGTGCTCAGTCTAGAAGATACCATCAGAGATGCTTAGCTTTGCAGTTCTCAAACTGTGGATTTGTGCCTCCAGAGATAACAGCAAAAATGTTTTTAAATAAATAAATAAATGAATAAATAGAGAGGTGAGAAATAACAGACCTCAACCCTATTGTACCTCTGCAAATTTGTGTACAAAGAGACAATCCCTTACCTCGCTCTAAAAGTACAAAGTTTCAAAAAGTTCAATAAATAGAAGATCGTTGGGGGCGGAATAGATCTGGACAAGGAGAAGAAGTCTGGAGACAAATGTGAGAAGGGAGTGATAGGCAGTAGAAAGAAAAGTGAAACTGTTTGAGCAGCATATTCCAGAAGTCTTGAGGTCTTTCTTAGCGTAGCCTTCACTGATTTGAAATCTACCATACCATTCTCTCACTGGAAGGGAAAACCTATAATGGCAGCAGGCCGTAAGAGAGACCTAGTTTGGGAATATTTTAATGAAGTTCCTCTACTTGTGTGTAAGACAGGCATGCATGCAAAATGCAAACAGTGCCACAAAGAAATGCAAGGCCTGGTGGCCCGAATGAAACAACATCATGAGAAGTGTTCCTTCTCAGGAGGAAGCTGCGTTGAAGATGATGAAAGGAACATGTCTGAACATGCAGGATCTTCAGGTTGCTAAAAACCAAAAAGAACGCACTTTTATGTAGAAATCCATGATTAAATAGAGTCTTCCTGACTAGTGATTTAAATCATGATTTAAATCAAATCCACCCTGCTCTCCATCATCAAAGGAAAAGCCCATGTGACACTTGTTTTCTGAAGAAGCTCTAAGTATGGATTCAAGGAAAGATCATGGATCTCTGGACTCACAGGGAAGTGTACCAGATGCTAACCAGAGCTCCCCGGAGACAAAGACTTTCAGGAAACTGGCAGTTTATTACATCACTGCCACCATTTGGAATTACAAACGGTGACTAACCTGTACATATATTTTTACCTGCTTTAACCTCTCAATAACTCTTATTTCCTTTTCTTAGCTAATAAATCTTTAGTTAGTTTAGTATAGAATTGGCTACCAGTGTTCTCTTTGGTGTTAGATCTAGAGTACAAAGGAGTAAGTGACTGTTCTCTTGGAACTGGGAGCAACCTGATGTGGTGTGATTTTTGGTTTAAGTGACCTTTTATCATAAAAGTCCAGTTTGTCTGGGTAGCAAGATAGACTGGAGAGTCTAAGGAGACTGTCTGTGACTCAATGGTAAGACTGGTATTGTGATCCAAGAGTTCACATTTGTCACTGGCGTGGTGAAACCTAAGTATAGAACATAAGTATAGCTTGGGGTGTCTGCCCTGTTTTCTGACATTCTGCCCTGAGGTAGGCACACTCAGTCATGGGCCACTCCAGACGGTGTGACAATTTATAAAAGTGATCTACTTTGCCTACCACAGGTCACCACAAGCAGATGACTGAGGCCTCAAACACACAATTTCTAGACAATTCTGGTCAGTACATGGTCAAAGTACGTGTCTCAGAAGTACCGGTTTGTAGAAACTATTCTCAAACAGAAATTTTTATTTGTGAAATTTTATTCCATTTAGATGTAACATTTTTATGTTTAAATTACACAGTTATACTGCTAAAACACTTTTAGCTTTGCAATGCATGAAATACACTTAAGCATAATTTTCAGTTGCCTGGGGATATGCACAAAAAAGTTACCTAAGAAACTTAGGCAAGCTCAAGAGTGACTAGGCAAAAAGTTGTCTTCTTGGCAAGTTTTACCAATAACTACTGTGAGCAGAGAATTTACAACAATTCTAATTTTAAACAAAGGAATGTGACAAAACCAGTTTCCTTTTCTTTTGCTTCCTGACATCTGGCTCTTTTCTATTGTTTTCAAAAGCTGCCAGTATCCTGAGTTATGCATACAGAATTAACTATTGAAATAACTTACCCTGTGAAGAGTCACTGTGTGTTGTTCCCATATAGCTGTTTCTTCCATTGTTGTGCTCTGATTTAAAAAAAAAAAAAAATAAAAGTTAAATTTTGCTGTCAATACATACAAGTTCTTATGAGCTGTGCAGTACCTCAACTGTAAATTGACAAATTTATATTCATAGTTAGCTACTCATTGGAAGTATTAAAGGTGCGGAAAAACAGATTTTTTATATAAAGACAGGAAACAGCTCAATGGAACTTCCTGTGTTTCTAACTGAAACGTTTGGAAAAGGACTCCCCATTATATTCACCTCGTACTAGTTGCATGACAATTTTCAGCACCTATACACTTACTAAGTTAGTACTATTGTGCATCTAGTGGCTGTGCAATTTTTGCTTGTTAACTGCACTTTCCCCAACACAGAAGTTTGCCTTTTCAGAACCAAAGTGAAAAATACAGAAAAAAAACGCATCCAACTTTAAACACTGTGGTTAGCAAACCCTTCTTCCACTCAAATTCAAACACTTTATCATCAGAGAAGCCTAACAGATCCAATAGATGGCTAGACAGTCCCCATTTGGTTTTACCTTTTCACAGAGAAAACCAACCTAAGGGTGTCACTTCCTATTTTCTTGGGTTATTTCAATAAGAATTTGAGTACCAAATGAACATAGCAGTACTACTCTTTCAAAGAGGTTCTGAACTTCCTTGATTCCCAATTTGCAGGATTAGGCCCCAAAAGGAGATTTTAATTTAATTTATTTTTTAAAATAATTTCATTTTTTATTCTTTGTGCCTGTAATGTTAGGGATATGATAAAAAACTATATTTAAAATTTATTTTAAATCACCAAGCTTTGATCAGAGATACAATGAAAATGTTTAGAGAAGTGTAAGGTCTGTGGAGTTGAACAAAAGGATGAAATTCTAAAGGTTTCCAACCCTTGAAATTATAATTAAGTTTAAGATAAAAATGTAGAAACATTTGTTATGTAGTTTCTCACTTGTTCAATGAGCAGTAGTGAGGGATACTGGTCTAATGCCCAGTTTTAATTTGCTATAATCAAATGTTGATTTATTAGCTTCTGATAGTACCTCATGTATTGTTAGTATTCCACCATTTATTTCTTTGTACTAATTATACCCATAAATATTACCATTGATCAGGAATGCCTAGCTATGGAGTACAGTACATGAACTATTGTACTGTACCGTGCATATGGGTCACATTTAACCGACTCTGCAGTTCAGTGTATGCTAATCTTCTTTTATCTGAACACTAGCAATGCAGAACAAAACAAGGACCTATGTAAGGGAACAAGATTAGAGAGTAGCAATATGAAAACATTTACAAGCCCTGCATTTTTGTCTTGAAAATAAAGACTTGCAAGTCTACGCAGTGTGCCACAAGAAGTAGGCATTGAGGGGAGGAAAAAAAAGCAGCCAGTAAGGACCAGGGAGGGGCTTTAGAGAAAGAGCAGGAAAGTCAGTAGGCAGTATATGGGAGCGGCACTGAGCCTCCACCTATCCTGCTGAAGAACTGTCTTTATTTTGAAAGGGAGTGTCCAGTCAGTCTAGAACCTTTCATAGGCAAACATATCAGACATCTATTTAATACAAGTGAATAAAAATAGATGAACACACTCAAAACAAAATTTCAATAAAAACAGGTCTAAAACCAGAAATAAAACCTTAACTTGGCAGCCACCACAAAAATCCTGTCAACACTGCAGTTGACTGTACCACTCTGTGTCAAATACTAAGAGTCAGTGCAACAATATATACAGATGGCTTATGATGCAAAATGAAAATATCCACTACTTTTAAGAACTTTATCCTAACACCAGACACAGAGTGTGTACTCTTATCCCCTCAATCAATACCTTAAAAACTTACATCAGAGTATTACAGGTATATAGAATACTTTACAGGTAAATAATAAGGTCCTTGCCTGGCCCTAAGGAACTTACTTCACACTTGACACTAAAATGCCTTGTTTTCTTTTTTTCCTAGCGCATATTCTGTTTCCTTAAGTGAACTGATTTTTCTTCGAGTACAACATATTTTACTAAACTGCAACTTCCTTTCTAGTCCATACTATGCAACTGATTTGAGTTAGAAAGATTATGGCTTCTTAACTCTTTCCCGTAACAAAATTATGGCATTTAATAGTATAATTATGCAAAACACTTAAAAATACTGAACACATTACTATGAAGATAGCGCTAGTGAGAGATTGTTTACATACTGAAAGGAAGTCTAATACAATGAGCAAATATTACTTGTTATTTTTATTTCTCGATGATCTTATTCGGCTAGCTTAAAAACTTAGTTTTCACAAAAAAGTTCTTTAGCCTGAATACTCTTGCCAAGCTAATGAAGAATTGTCTATGCCAGTAAATTATGTTTTTTCATCCAATTTTGTTGAAAAACAACCCGTTCACTTATATTGTGGTTTGTTAATGTTTCTGGTTGACTGATATCTTTGTGGGCCTTAATATTGGAGTCAACAGCAGGAGATGAGGAAACTGCTGAAGTCCCTTATAAGGTGGAACACGAGTGTTGTAAACAGAACACACAACTTAAGATATTACGTAACTTTTTATAGTAATCAAGTACTTGTCTGGGTTTTAAAACATATTTCATTTTCTCTGAATAATGGCAGCCTGATTTCTACTGTTTAGTGGCGCATCTAATTCCTTATGATAATTCAAAATTAAGCTCCAATATTTCATTTCAGGTTACAATCTGCAATGTTACAAGCATCTGTCAAATAAAATTGTGTAGCTATAAATCACCATACGCTTGGGTAAAGAGACTATAATGAACTAAGCCACAAAAGTATGCTCAAGAATAAGACAATTCAATCAGAATGCAACGCCATTATCTTATTGAATGACAAAACTGACATGGACAGAAGCATATGCAATATTAGTGTCTGGGATTAATTTCAGTGTCTATCAGCTGGTTTGCTGTGTCCTTACTTGACTACCTGGGTCATCAGCAATATTACTGAATTTGAAGCATTTTTTGTGTCAGACCTTCTGACTAAGCTTCAGAATCACTGCTACCCATTAAGTTACATCATCTCAGACTAATGACAAAAAATTCCAGCAATTTATGCATGATTAAAAAAAGAAAGGAGACTAAACATTAAGAATATATATATTCAATATTCAACAGATTTGTGTATTTAATCTTCATTCATTTAACTCGAGAACAATTTCTAACCTCTTTTCTACTATGTATATGTAGGGCCCTCTCAATTTCATGGCCGTGAAAAACGTGTCCCGGACTGTGAAACCTGATCTCCCCCGTGCTGTTGGGAGCACCCCAGATGGGGGCTCCTAGTTGCAAGTCCCAGCTGGGCTGGGGAGGGACAGGACTTGTCCTTCCCCTGCATGGCTGCTCTTGGGAGTGGGAGGGATCAGACCCACCTCCGGGTACCTTTTGGGTTGGGACTTTCACGGTTACAACACTGAAATTACAGATGTAAACATTTGAAAAAACATGAAATTGACCAATTTTAAAACCCTCTGGCCATGAAATTGATCAAAATGGACTATGAATTTGGTAGAGCCATATTTTTATATATTATATAATTATGAAACTATTTTGATAGGTTAGTCATTTAATCTACTTCATTTGTTCAACTGCATATGCATGCATATAATATATATTTGTTCAACTGCATATGCATGCATATAATAAATGCATAAATGTCGGTCTTCTCACTGAATAGGTGAGACTCATCAAATGGGAGGTCCACTATGGTATTCTGTACCTCCTTGTAGAAATCAGATGAATGCAACCATGATTTCCTTCACATGACAATTCTCGTGGCCATTGAGCATGAAGAAGTTTCCCCAACCAGCTTGCTCTCCAAGATAGCCTGGAAACTGGCACAATCTTGCTGGGAAAGCTTGTCCAAAAAGTCCTCCAATTTGCTTTAACTGACAAAGTTATATTTAGCCAATAACACCTGGTAGTTGGAAATCCGAAACTGGAGACTGGCCCACGAGAAAACCTTGTGCCCCAGAAAATCCAGTAACTTCTCCTGCTTGTCCACCTGGGTGGAGCGTGGCTTGGCCCCCTCTGTTACTGTCTGTATCATGAGGGAATTAGGTGCAAGGTGAGAACACAGAAACTCATACTCCTTCGCTGGTACATAGTACCTCCTCTCTGCCCCCTTGGAGTGGATGCGCAAGTGGCTGGGGTGTGCCAAACAGTTTGAGCCGGTTGAAGAATGACATCGTTGATTGGTAAAGCAACACTGGTCAGTACTGAGGCATGCAGTATGTCAAGAAGCTGATGCTGTACTTCCTCCAGTGGAACATGGAGGTCCTCAGCCACCTTGCGTAAGAGGTCCTGGAACTGACAAAAGTCATCCAACAGCGAGGAGGGAGCCAAGGACACAGCAGCGCTGTCTGGTGGTACCATCAGAGCTGGACTAAACGGCTCATCCTCCAAAACTGGTTGTGAATGCCTACTCAGGGATGCCCGAAGCGGGCAGAGGGGTGAATCCTCTCTTGCTGAACGGGAAGGCTCCAAAGCTGGATATTGAGGCCAGGATCCCCAGTACAGCCAACAGGACTGATCCGGCAGATGCTGTGGAGAGCTCCATGGAGGGGGATACCAGTGGAACCTCTGTTGGGGAAAGGGAGGGCACTGCCACTGAGCTGGTGGAATAGTAGGGTAATCATATCAGCAGTAGGGCAGAAGCAGCCCCTGCACTCCATCCAAGTCCTCCAATGATGCTAAGTCAGAGCCCAGTTCCACTGACAGTGCCGTCAGAACCATATGAACAGTAGGAGTGTGGGTGGAAGCCCGACTCAAGTGAGGTAAGTCCAGGGTAGGAGAGCATGGGATCTCGTTTCCCCCAGAGCAAAACAGTTCACAGGGCCTGAGCACAGACTCCAACCTCCCCAGTGTTAGCAGCACACGCTCCATAGCCAAAACAGGAGGGCTACTTTGGAACCAATTGTTCCCTTGACTTACGGGGTGACAACTTGGAAGGCATACGAGGCTCAGTGAACAGCACCGGTGGATCCGCCAGTCTGTGAGACTTCTTGTGCTTGTGAGCCTTGGAACATGCCCCTTGTCCATAGCTGGAACTCATGAAAGACACATTGTTTTCTTCTTTGGCCTGGAGAAAGACTTACTGCCATGTTTATGCGCATGCTTCCTTGTCTCATGACTAGACCCTGGCATGGGGTGGAACTGGACTCCATCTCTGTGATCAGAGGCATAGTCCTGGGTTTCTCAGGCCAATGTATGGAAGGTTCCCCAGCCTCAATCTGACTGCAGCCTCATGGCGACCTCCATGAGGTGCTTCTTGAGGCGGAGAGCCTGAACTTCCCAGGTACAGCTTGGGAAGGAGAGGCAGATACTGCACCTGGATAAAAAGTGGGCTTCTCCCAAGCAGTAAGGGCAGCACCGGTGCTCATAACTGACTGAGAATGAATGTGGGCAGGAGGCACAGATCTTGAACCCAGGTGTCTTTGGCATAATCCAGTACCCAGGCATGGGTGCTGGGGGGAGGACCTGAGAAAACAGAGTTCCCAAAGTCTCTTGATTTCTAAAACTATTACTAAACACTAAAACTACAATAAAAACAACAAAAATGATGTACAACTCTAAAAATGGGTGGTGGTTTTTTCCCCTCAAAGTGCGTCAGAATCAAGAGGACACTATCAGCTCCAACTCGGACTACACGGCAGTGAGAAGGAACTGAGGGTGCAGTTGGTCTGCTCTGCTTTATCCTTGGATGAAACCATGAGGCAGAGCAAGGGTGCATGTGTGAACCAATAAATTCTGCTACCTTCAAATTCTCCAGCTCTGGATGCATGGTGTATGTGTACAACCCTCAGCGGAATTCAGGGACCATCATTCATAAAAGAACTGAAGGTTGCTCCAGTCTGTGGCTCAGGAAACCTAGCTAAGCCCAAACAGCCTATGGAGGGTATGTGGGCAGAGAGTGAGACACCATCACCACACAGTCCAAAGACTATATTCTCTGAACTCATATGCATTTTATTTTACTATAACTCATCAGCCTAATCTGGATACAGTATAAAATGACTGCTCTGAATCTTTCAGCAAGCATGCAGAGGAATCTTACTCCATTGCATGACAGTGGTAATCACACCAAGTTGATGCAGTATGTGTTCAAATATTTTTTCTTATGCTCATTTCATCCATGTTGTACATATCGCTTAACCTCTAATCCACGTTCCTGGCCTCCCATCCTTTACCTTTTGCTAATCACTAGGTACTTTATAGCCAAGAAGACTGGGTTTCACAAAGTTACTCATTCTGCAGTCACCCTTGTCTTGCTTATTTCCCAGAAGATTTCCAGGTGCAGGCACAAGATGCAAATCTAAAAAATCAAATCCAGGGATGATGACACCAAAACAACTAACATATCTTTCAAAATACCTTGGGTGTAAGAGCTGCTGCACAGCATTAACTTTCTCTGTGCCAAACACCCAACCGAGTCTAGCCACGAGACATGGAACTTCAAAGAACAGATTTTGCCTATTAACAAAATAAATTAAGACAGAATAGGCTGAATTCTGTGCTGAATGCCCTTTATTAGCCAATATATAGGGGCATTAAAGCACCATTTAAAAACATAGATCCCAAACCTGCAATTGAGTCCATCTCAGCTGATATGAATGCAGGACCAGGGACTTCAGTTTTTAAATTAAAAAAAAAAAAAAAAAATCATATAAGAAGCATCTGATCAATTTTAAAAAATTTCATCTCGCAGCATGCTTCATTCTCACACAATCCAAATATTGAACAAAACATTGATTATACAAGACAATCCATAAGTTTAACTAAATAAGGAAGCTATTTTATTAGTCATGGAGTTTTCTAAATTTCATTAATCACCTTCCTAGAGGTTAAGAAAAGTCTCCATTGCAGCAGTGTGTGTGTGTCTTTCATTTGGGCCACACAAGTAAACCACCTGTTTGTGCTATGAACAGAAATGTTGGTAAGTAGCTATGGCTCAACTAATGTGCTACAAAAATTAGATTACTTCACGGTGTTCTAATGCCATAGTATTCTCCTCTACAACATGGCCTCAATAGGCAAATGGCAAAATTAAGTATTACTTCACCTTCTGCTACCCTCATGTTCACACCTGCTTCTAAAGTCACCCACCATATTTTGTTAAATTAAAAACTAAACTTAGAAACTGTAACAGATTGTGCTAACACTTTCCTAATGAGCATTAGGATGGGCTGAGCAAAAGCAGCTTTTCTAAGAAATCAAGAATAAGTTTAGACACAACTAAAACCCAAACCACCTCAATTTTACATTGTCTTGTGTAGTCTTACAACTGATCCCATCATCCACTCATCATCTTTTCTTTGTAACAGTTCTACTAACCCAGGCTGCTAGATATTTCCAGCATTAACCCATCATGTGGCAAATGGGTTCCACTCAAGGCCAATGTGGAGACAGACAACACATGAAGAATTTCAATACCCAGTATTGCTGTTCCAAATAGGATAATATGCACACCCACTATCACTTCCCACCAAGGAAGTCTGAAAAAGACAGTTACCTGTTCCGTAACTGGCGTTTTTTGAGATGTGTTGCTCATGTCCATTCCACATTAGGTGTGTGCGCGCTCGCCACATGCACCAGTGCCAGAAGTTTTTCCCTAAGCAGTATCTGTAGGGGAGATGTTCTGGTGCCCTCTGCAGTGGAACCGGCATGGCACGGTATAAGGGGCGCCGCTGACTCCCACCCTCAGTTCCTTCTTGCCAAAAACTCCAACAGTGGGGAAGGAAAGAGGGTTGTGGAATGGACATGGGCAACACATGTCTAAGAACACCAGTTACAGAACTGGTAACTGTATTTTCTTCGAGTGCTCGCTCATGTCCATTCCACATTAGGTGACTCCCAGCAGTTCCCATGGAAGCGGGTAAGAGTTCACGGCTGCGCAGATTGTAATACAGCTCTGCCAAACCCAACGTTGTCTCTGGCCTGCTGAGTGATGGCATAATGAGATGTGAACGTGTGGACCGAGGACCACGTCGCGGCTCTACAGAGGTCCTGGATCGGGATGAGCGCCAGAAAGGCCACTGAAGACGCCTGCGATTGTCAGGGCCTATTCGACTAGAGCACTGGCGGCGGACCTTTGCTAGCTCATAACAGGTCTTTATGAAAGAGATGATCCAGTTGAAAATCATCTGCAAAGAAACCAGGAGGCCCTTCATCCTATCCACCATAGCGATGAAGAGCTGGGTCGATTTACGGAAAGGCTTGGTACACTCCAAGTAAAACGCCAAGGCCCTCCAGACATCCACTCCTCAGCAATCTCGTGCAGCTTAGGACAGAACACTGGCAGGGATACGTCCTGGCTTGTGTGAAAGGAAGATACCACCTTTGGCAGGAAGGCTGGGTGGGGCCGCAGCTGGACCTTGTCCTTATAAAACATTGTGTAAGGTGGTGCCGAGGTCAAAGCCTTAATCTCTGAGACTTGTCTCGCCGACGTCACCGCTGCCAGGAAAGCGACCTTCCAGGACAAGTAGGAAAGGGAGCAGGAGCCCAGCAGCTCGAAAGGCGAGCTGGTGAGCCTGGAGAGGACCAGGTTAAGGTCCCACTCTGGGACAGGGGCCCATACCTGCGGGTAAAGCTTCTTGAGGCCCCTCAGGAACCTGAAAGTCATGTCATGAGAAAAGACCGTCTGACCTTGGATTGGCTGGTGAACATGGAGATGGCCGCAAGGTGCACTCTGATGGAAGAATGCGCCAGACCCTAGTTCCTGAGCTGCAGTATGTAGTCCAAGATGGACTGCACTGAAGAACGCAAGGGGGGAATGCCACGCTCCGATGCCCAGCAGGAAAACCTCGTCCTCTTGGCCAGGTAAGTTAGTCTTGCGGATGGTTTCCTACTTCCCAGGAGGACTTGCTGGACCTCCTCCAAGCAGGTACGTGCCTCTGGGTTCAACCATGGAGCATCCACGGTGAGAGGTGTAGAGACTCGAGGTTGAAGTGTAGGAGCCTACCGTGATCCTGTGACAGCAGGTCCGGATGGAAGGGAAGAGTTCAGGGAGTTGCCACCACCATGTTCATGAGCGTGCTGAACCAGTGCTGGCGAGGCCATGCAGGGGCGATCACGATAACCAGTGCCTTGTCCCTCTTGATCTTTACAAGGACCCGGCTGACCAGAGGGATCAGAGAGAACGCGTACATGAGATCCTTGGCCCACGACAGGAGGAAGGCATCAGAGAGGGATCCCTTGCTCAGACCCTGCCGGGACCAAAACCAATGGCATTTTCTGTTTCGCCTGGTGGCAAACTGATCTACTTGGGGAGTTCCCCGCCTCTGGAAGATCATGCAGGACACCACCAGGTGGAGTGACCGCTCACGGTGAGAAGAGAAGTCCCTGCTGAGAGGATCTACTAGAGCATTCCTGATGCCGGGGAAGTGACCAACTTCCAGATGGATGCCGTGGCCGATGCAGAAGTCCCAGAGACGGAGAACCTCTTGGGAGAGAGCCGACGAGCGCACTACTCCTTGCCTGTTGATATAGAACATAGAAGCCATAGTGTCCGTCAGGACTCTCACCACTTTGCCTGACAGGTGCGGCAGGAAGCCCTCACAGGCAAAGCCGGACCACTCTGAGCTTCTTGACACTTATGTGTAATGTCTCCTCCAGGGTCCTCATCCCCAGGGTCTGGAGATGTCTCAGGTGCGCCCCCCAACCGACGTCCAAAGCGTCCGACACTAGCTCAACAGATGGAATGCGACTGTCGAATGGGACTCCTTTCAGGTGCTTCTTGGAATCAGTTCACCATTGCAGCAAGTTGAGAACCGCCGGACGAATGGTTATGATCTTTTCCAGGTGATCCCTGGATTGGGAATAGGTCAACGCCAGCCATTGCTGCAGGGGCCGCATGTGGGGTCTGGCACAGCGGACCATGTATGTGTAAGCTGCCACATGACCTAGCAGGCACAGGCATACCCTGGCCATTGTCAGGGGAAACACAGACACTTCCGCAATGAGGTCCAACGGCAGGAACGCTCTTGCCCAGATCAAGTCGAGCATGGCCCCGATTAATTCTATCCTTTGAACTGGAACGAACATGGACTTTTTGTGGTTGAACAGTAGTACCAAGGAACAGCATGTGGCTTGTAGTACAGTGACGTCATGTTGGAATGAGCCTTGGAGTTGCCTTTGACCAGCCAGTCATCGATGTATGGGTAAATCTGGATACCCCGACGCCTGAGGTAAACCGCAACTACCACCATGCACTTGGTAAACACCCTTGGTGCTGTAGACAGGCCAAATGGAAGGACTGCAAACTGGTAGTGGGCTGAACCAACCGTAAAACAGAGAAAGAGCCTGTATCCTGAAAAGATCGCTATGTGAAAGTATGCGTCTTTCAGGTTGAGGGCGGCATACCAGTCTCCTGGATCCAGGGAGGGGATAATGGGGGCCAGGGAGATCATGCAAATCTTTAGCTTCCTTAGGTATCTGTTGAAGTCTCGCAGGTCCAGGATGGGACGCAGCCCAGCCTTGGCCAGTGGGATCAGAAAATACCGGGAAGAGAAACCCTTGTTCCGGTAAGGAGGCAGGACCTCCACCACCCGCAGCAGTAAGAGACCCTGAACCTCCTTCTCAAGAAGACTCTCGTGAGAATGGTCCCTGAAGAGGGTTGGGGAAGAGGGGGTTGGAGGGAGTGGTAGAAATAAATAAGAGGGCATAGCCGTGCGCCACCGTACTGAGGATCCAGTGGTCTGAAGTTATCGCCAACCACACCGGGAGGAAAAATATTGGAAAAAATCGGATCCAGGAAATAGACTAGTAGGTCGCCCTCGAGCATACCCTCAAAATGACTTTTTAGCTCCTTGCTTGGAGTGGGTCGGGCAGAGGGTGGGGGGCAAGTGGCTTGTGCCGTCTATAGCCCTTGCACTTTTTGTGCGGTGGGTCCTGTTGGGGCTGGCTCCCTTGCCCCTGGGGAAGTTGCTGTTTGAACCGCTTACATGCCGAGCCCAGAACGTAAAGCCCCAGGGATTGCAGGGTGGTTCAGGAGTCCTTCGGCCCATATAATTTGTTGTCCATCTGCTCCGCAGACAGGGCCTGGCCACTGAAGGGGAGCTCCTGACTCGACTGCTGAGCCTCGGAGGACAAACAGAGAGGAGAAGCCAGGACGCTCGCTGCATGGAGATGGCGGGCGCCATAGTGCGAGCAGCGGAGTCTGCTGCATTAGATGCCGCTTGAAGGGCCACCCCGGCAGCGGCCGTGCCCTCATCGAGGATAGCCCGAATTCTTTACGGGAACCTTCCAGGAGGGCATTCTCAAACTTGGCCATTGTCTGCCACATATTAAAGTCGTAGCGGCCAAGGAGGGCCTGGTGATTGGACACCCTCAACTGTAAGCTAGACAAGGAATAAATCTGCCGTCTGAACAAGTCCAGTCTCCTGGAGTCTTTATTTTTGGGGGCAGCTCTGGGTTGCCCCTGGCGTTCCCTGTGGTTAATTGCCTCTACCACCAGAGTATTTGGGGCAGGATGGGAGTAAAGGTATTCATGCCCCTTAGTTGTGACAAAGCGCTCTGCCCGTTTGAAAATGGGAGGCTAAGAGGAGAAGGTTTGCCACAAGGTGCTGGATATCTTCAATACCCCTTCGTGAAGGGGAAGGGTCACCCTAGCAGGGACTGTGGAGGAGAGGATGTCGAACAGGGAGTCCGCTTGCTCCTCTAACTCCTCCACCTGCAGGCCAAGGTTGGATGCAACCCTCTTCAACAGCTCTTGGTGTGCTTTAGTATCATCCTGAGGAACCAGGTGAGGTGATGGTCCAGTGACGAGGAGGAGGCCGGTACCCCAGGTTCCACGTCACCCATTGGTGGTCCAGCAGGTTGTTCCCCTTAGTCCACATGGACTTGGAGGGTCTTATCCCCTGGGGCCTCAAGCACCAGAGAGAGTTGGAGGCCGGTACCCCAGGTTCCACGTCACCCATTGGTGGTCCAGCAGGTTGTTCCCCTTAGTCCACATGGACTTGGAGGGTCTTATCCCCTGGGGCCTCAAGCACCAGAGAGAGTTGGGTCGTCGAGGCCACAGGCCTGTCTGAGGCTCCCGACACCAAGCGGGCAGGCTGGGAGGACTGGGTGAACCCCCACGTGTTCCAGGGGTACCACGGGGCCAGCCACTGGGCCTGTGCCCATGGGGCAGGTTTTGGTACCGACAGTGTGGAGCCTTGCTCCATACTGGAGCCATATCAGGAGTGATTGCTACCTGGTGACTCGGATTCACTGGAGCAGCGACTCCGTGCCTGGAGATAATCGTGGTCACGTATAGAAAAGGACCGGTCCAATCGGGACGCGTGCCTCCATGGGGACCTCGGTGACCGGCGGTGCTCGGTGGATCCGCAGCCGATCCACGCCTCACGCTTCGAGACCAGTAGCAGGACAAGGAGCGGGACCTGGAGGTATTGCGGGCCAGGCACTGGGGGGGTGGGGGATCTCCCCAAATATGGTGACACCTGTCTCGGGGATCGTTGGCTGGGCCTGCGGCTCCAGTCCTCTAATCATTCCCTGTATCTGTAACGGTGTTCTGGTGAAGCAAAGCACCAGTCCAGATGTTCCTGCCGGGGAGTGCATGCCTCCGTGAGTCTGCACCAGGTAACCGGCAAGGTCCGCCTCGAATCCCGCGGCCAGCACCCAAGGTCTGGTGACTGTAGAGGGCTCCGATGCACCTGACTCCATAACTCCGAGGCATGACGGCTTCGAGTGGGTGAATGGTGGCAGGACGTCCCTCTTGATGGGGAGAGATATCGTTGGGGCAAGCGCGGACAGAAAGGGCCCAAGGTAGGTTTATCCCGAGGTCTGGGCACCACCAGGGCCGGTGTGGGCGGCACTGGGAGCGTCAGCATCTCCTGCGCAGCCTGGAGCACTTCAGGCGTTGACAGCACCTGAAGCTGATGAAGGCCTGCCTCTGTATCTGGGCTTCCAGGCAAGGAATGAGGTGGGCTGCATCACTCACCCCAGCCCTGTCCTTTCCCTTGCAGGGAGTAGGAGACCGCCCCCTACCGGCCTTCTTCAAGTTCTTGACTGGGGCCGTGGATCAGTGCCAGCACCTGGGTCCAACTGAAGTCGGAGAGCTGCCTCCATAAGGAGAATTTTGAGACATTGCTCCCTCTCCTTAATAGTTCTCAGTCGGAATTCCTGACAGATCTTGCAGCAGTCTTTCTGGTGACCCTCACCCAGGCACCATAAGCAGGTGGTATGGGGGACACTTTTTGGCATGCGCTTCGCACAAATCTGGCAAGTCTAAAAGCTCGGGGATCGTGGCATGCCCCAGTAACAAATGGGGGGAGGAAAGGGGGAGGGGAACCCCTCCGTAACTGAAACTTATAAAGAACTACTAAACTATACTAACTACCCAAAACTAACTATGTACAGTGTATAAACCACTGCTAATTCACTTGCCGAAGCAAGAGAAGAGCAAGGGGAAGTTCCAGCTATCGTCACTGGCAGTAAGAAGGAACTGAGGGGGTATAGGGTCAGCAGGACTCTATATTGGGCGCCATGAAGGCACGACTCCAGGGGGTGCCCAGGCCGACCTACGGTTGCTCCTAGGGGAAAAATCTTCCGGCTACTGTGCATGGACTGGAACCGACATGAACAAGCACTCGAAAAAGAACTGGAAGTTGCTGATGCAGAAGTAGACTTTTGCTACATTGATCTGACAGTTTTTATAATCTATTGACCCATCACTTGAAGCTGAGAAGGAGTTTGGTTTTTTTTAAATGAGGAATTATCTTGAAGTGAAGCATTCACTCACAATTATCAATTACATGTTGGACAAGGCATATATATATATCATTTACTTCAGAATGTCTCACCCTGTCCCCTCATCTTCCAAGCGATTATGGTTTCTTGTTGCTCTTGGACATAGACTATAGGAAGCATTCCACCGAGTCCCCACCACACACCTTCAGAGATGTGAGAAGCCTTCAACCAAGAAAGTAGATCCAGAGCTATTACAGGAGTCTGCACCATCAATAGTACATGTGTATACTTCCCCTCCTCCCCGTTTTCTTGCAGTTCTATCACTTAGTAAACATCTTGTGATTCAGAAGATGCTCTTCTGGAAGTTGTCCTTTAATTCTGAATCCTCCACATACATTTCATTACCAGATTTTTGTCTTGGTACACAATCCATCCTATTCTAGCACTAAGACATATTTGCAAACTGAAACATATAGGCTAAAAGAAGTCAGAATAGATGCAAGTCACGTATTCAATTGTGAATTCCACTCATCATTAATAGCTGCATCCCATATAGGATTAAGTCAAGAATGCCCTCCATGCTCTGTACCCTTAATAATTACAGCTGGTACAAGCACCTTCACCTGTAAGATTATGTTTGAGCAGGACTTAATATTAGGTAACAATACAGATTCAGAGGCTCTAATGATCTCCTCACATCAGAAACAAATCACCACATACTGTATGTACCATTTTTGAAATTAACCAGAAAATTGAAGATGAGGTAGCCATTTCTATCACTGTCTAAAGACTGTAAACTTCTAAAAGCATGCACATCTATTCCATGGCACAGGCCTCTTTTCAGTGGGTCTCCTGGATAAGGCTACAACCTTGTGGTCAGAGGCATGACACTCAGGGACCACCACAAAAAAGCTGACAAAACCAATACCAGAGTTTCCCAGAATAAATTACCAATTGCATATGTATTTTAGAAAAAATTACCACAGGCTAAATGTTAATGTACTGGTGATTACATGAGGTACTGTAAGCCTAGTTCAAAGAGTGGTCCTGGTCTTTAAGAACAATATATTTTGTGGTGACGTCAGCCAGCAGCTAAATCAGAAGTGGGCAAACTACGGCCCACATCCGGCCCACAGGACCTTCCTGCCTGGCCCAGGAGGCTAGCCCCCGGCCCCTCCCCTGCTGGTCCTCCTCCCCCACAGCCCCAGCTCACTACACTGCCAGCGCAATGCTCCAGGTGGCGGGGCGGGCAGCGCAGCTGCAGAGCCACGGCCTGACCCGGTGCTCTGTGCTGCGCGGTGGTGTGGCTGACTCCAGCTGGGGAGCACAGCTGCCTGTCCTGGTGCTCTGGGCAGCGTGGCTGTAGCGCCACCAGCCACCGGTGCTCCAGGCAGCACGGTAAGAGGGCAAGGAGCAGGGGGGTTGGGGGTATGGGGCAGGGGTGTGGATAGGGGTTGGGGCGGTCAGAGGGTGGGGAACAGGGGGGTTGAATGGGGGCAGGGCAGTCAGGAAGGGCGGGGTGTTGGATGGTGTCATAAATGAAGGGAAGGGGGAGAGGGTCTGATGCAGTGCTATAAAATCCTCTTACCAGTAAAGGGTTAAGAAATACAGGTAGCCAGACTGACACCTGACCTGGCTGGCATCTGACCAATAAGGGGACAAGATACTTTCAAATCTTAGGAGGGGGGAAGGCTGTGTGTGTGTCTTTGTCTGGGTCAGAGTGATCTTGGAAGATAGAAGGAACCTGCAGAAAATCAAACCTCCCTTTTCTGAAGTAAGTTTAGATAGCATAGCGCATAGATTTCTGTTTAATTTTGGCTTGGTGTATTCCCTGTGTTAGAAGGGGCAAAGGGGCGGGGGGGGGGTTATTCATGGTTTTCTGTAACTTTAAGGTTTTGTCCAGAGGGGGAAATCTCTCTGAGTTTGGAAATATAGTGCCCTGTAAAATAGTTACCATCCTGATTTTACAGAGATGATTTTACCTTCTTTATTTTTAATAAAATCCTTCTTTTAAGAAGCTGACTGTTTTCTATGGTGTTAAAACTCAGGGGGTGGGTTTTTAGATCACTGGATTGTTCTCAAGCTTCCCCAGGAAAGGGGGTGTACGGCTTGAGGGGGTATTTTGAGGGGGAGGGAAGTTCAAGTGATTCCTTTCCTGGATTCCTGTTAGATACCTGATGGTGGCAGCGAAAGCAGCATTTCTCAGGGTGCAGGGAATTTTGTACCTTGGGGGATTTAACCTAAGCTGGTAAAAATAAGCTTAGGGGCTCTGAATGCGGGTCCCCACGTCTTTACCCTAGAGTTTAGAGTGGGGAGGGAACCCTGACAGATGGGGTGGTGGGAGGCAGTCAGGGGCAGAGGTTCCAGGGGCCGTCAGGGAGAAGGGGTGGTTGGATGGGGCAAGGATCCCAGGGGGAGAGTCAGGAATGAGAGTAGGGGTTGGATAGGGTGGCGGAGACAGTCAGTGGAGGGGAGTCTGGGGGGGGTCAGGGGACAGGGAGGGGTGGTTGGGGCAGGGTGGTCAGTTAGGGGGTGGGGCCACGCCTGGCTGTTTGGGGAGGCACAGTCTCCCCTAACCAGCCCTCCATACAAGTTCAGAAACCTGATGTGGCCCTCAGGCCAAAAAGTTTGCCCGCCCCTTAGCTAAATGTACTAAACTCTCAAACTCTGAAGTGTCTGAAAGCTGTGCTTCAGAACCTAGGTTCCTAGCCTCTTTTGCTTCTCTCCACTTTGCTAAGCAGCTGGCCATGAAAACTTAGAACTGCAAACTCAGAAGCAGTGCCTGCCAGTGCTTCAGGAATCTTGATTCTAGTCCGTTTCACTTTGCTACAACATTGAACACAAAAACAGAAATGAAAGGGAATTGAAAGGGGAAAACGAAATGGGAAGCCAGACAACAAATTAGGAAAAAGAAAAAAACATTAATAAAGACAATTACTTAAGATTGCAAGCTCTTTGGGGCAGGTATCTTTTTGTTCTGTGTTTGCACAGCACCTAGCACAATGGAATCTTGGTCCAGGACTAGGGCTCTTAGGCACTACAACAATAAGTAAACATTAAATCAGCATCTTAAAAAATATGAATTCTTATTTCAAAGCTACTGGAAGAAATGAATTACAATTTTCTAACTTTAGAATGTATAATATCATAGAAGATGTCAGACTGACTATCACGGACCACCATAATTTATCACTGACCACCACACTTCAAAAATTCATCCTATTTTATTCTTTCAAATGACTAAAGTAAATCAGATTGTACTGACCGAAACCTCTAAATACTAATGTAAACTGTGGCCATGTTTTCATTTAATGGTCATATGTTTCATACAGGTCTTAAACAAAAAGTGAGTTAAGGACATAGCTTCAGTTACCGATCTCAGATTCATATTGAGATACATTTCAGAATTAACTGCTTATCCCTTTCAGGTAAGTCTTAGCTAGAATTCTGACAACTTGTTTTGTTGGGCAAAGTGTCAGTATCACAAAACAAGAACATAAAACCAGTTTCTCCTTCTATATAAGCAGCAGTTGAATATTCAGACTCACCAGCTCAACTTGTTTTACTAAAATGACCACACACACATTTATTTCAGCATAAGCTTTCGTGGGTTAGTACCCACTTCATCAGATGCATGGAATGAAACATACAGTAGACATCATGTTTCTCTGACTGTATAAATATCTAAGGTGGAGGTGCATAGACCAACCTTAAGAGGCTAATTAATTGAGAGGAACCATAACAGCAGGGGAAGAAAAACCTTTGAAGTGATAAACAAGATGGTCACACAGGTGTGAATGAGGATCGTTAACTTAAGGGAAATAGATTCAATTAACGTAATGGCCAAGCCATTCGAGGTCCTTATTTAATCCTGAGGTAATACAATCTAGTTTGCATATCAATTCGAGTTCAACAGTTTCTCTTTGAAGTCTGCTTTTCGAGTTAATCTGTCGCAACACTGCTACCCTCAAGTCTGTCAGTGAGTGATTAGGGAGGTTGAAGTGTTCTCCTACTGGTTTTTGAATGTTATGATTCCTGATATCAGATTTATGTCCATTTATTCTTTTGCGTAGAGACTGTCCGGTTTGGCCAATGTACATGGCAGAGGGGCATTGCTGGCACATGATGGCATATATCACATTGGTAGATGTGCAGGTGAATGAGCCCCTGATGGTGTGGCGGATGTGATTAGGCCCTGTGATGGTATCACTTGAATCGATATGTGGACAGAGTTGGCATCGGGCTTTGTTGCAAGGATAGGTTCCTGGGTTAGTGTTTTTGTTGTATGGTGTGTGGTTGCTGGTGAGTATTTGCTTCAGGTTGGGGGCTGTCTGTAAGCGAGGATTATATGCCATCATGTGCCAGCAATGCCCCTCTGCCATGTACATTGGCCAAACCGGACAGTCTCTACGCAAAAGAATAAATGGACATAAATCTGATATCAGGAATCATAACATTCAAAAACCAGTAGGAGAACACTTCAACCTCCCTAATCACTCACTGACAGACTTGAGGGTAGCAGTGTTGCGACAGATTAACTCGAAAAGCAGACTTCAAAGAGAAACTGTTGAACTCGAATTGATATGCAAACTAGATTGCATTACCTCAGGATTAAATAAGGACCTCGAATGGCTCGGCCATTACGTTAATTGAATCTATTTCCCTTAAGTTAACGATCCTCATTCACACCTGTGTGACCATCTTGTTTATCACTTCAAAGGTTTTTCTTCCCCTGCTGTTATGGTTCCTCTCAATTAATTAGCCTCTTAAGGTTGGTCTATGCACCTCCACCTTATCATGTTTCTCTGACTGTATAAATATCTGTCTACTGTATGTTTCATTCCATGCATCCGATGAAGTGGGTACTAACCCACGAAAGCTTATGCTGAAATAAATTTGTTAGTCTCTAAGGTGCTACAAGTTTTTCTTTCTTATTTTCATTTTGCTGACACAGACTAACACGGCTACTACACTGAAACCTATCACACACACAAAAACTGCTAACACAGCATTTCTCAAACTGGAGTCCAGGGATCCCTACTCCAGGGCCCCACTGATCAACTACTCCCCCTCCCTCCCTCAACTCTTCCCCCTCCCTCCCAGCATGTCCTGCATGCCAGGGAAGAAGCAGAGATGGGGGCGCTCAGGGGAGGGGACGGAAAGAGGCAGGCAAGACAAGGAGCAGGGGTGGAGCGGGGGTGGGGCCTTGGCAGAAGGGGTGGAAATGGGGAGCAGGGTCTGGAAATGAGCGGAGGACTTGGGGGTCCACAGCAAAATTTTAAATGAAAATTGTGGTCCTCAGGTTATCAGAGTTTGACAACCGCTGTGCTAACAGAAACATAAAAAGGTGCCACTGACTGCTTTTGCTGTGTGGCCACACCCTGAATTACAAATGCTAGTGCCTTCCCGTGATAAAATTAGAACATAAGAACGGCCATAGTGGGTCAGACCAAAGGTCCATCTAGCCCAGTACTGTCTTCCAAAAGTGACCAATGCCAGGTGCCCCAGAGGGAATGAACAGAACAGGTAATCATCAAGTGATCCAGCCCGTCACCCATTCCCATCTTCTAGCAAACAGAGGCCAGGGACACCATCCCTGTCCATCCTGGCTAATACCCATCCTGGACCTATCCTCCATGAACTTATCTAATTCTCTTATACTCTTGGCCTTCACAATATCCTCCGGCAAGGAGTTCCACAGGTTCACTGTGTGTTGTGTGAAGAAATACTTCCTTTTGTTTGTTTTAAATCTGCTGCCTATTAATTTCATTTGGTGACCCCTAGTTCTTGTGTTATGAAAAGGAGTAAACAACACCACTTCCTTATTTACTTTCTCTACACCAGTCATGATTTAGACCTCTATCATATTCCCTGTTAGTCGTCTGTCTTCCAAGCTGAAAAGTCCCAGTCTTATTCATCTCTCCTCATATGGCAGCCGTTCCATACCCTAAACATTTTTGTTGCCCTTTTCTGAATCTTTTCTAATTTCAATACATCTTTTTTGAGATGGGGCGACCACATCTGCACACAGTATTCAAGGTGTGGACATACCATGGATTTACATAGAGGCAATATGATATTTTCTGTCTTATTATCTATCCCTTTCTTAATGATTCCCAACACTGTTTGCTTTTTTGACTGCCGCTGCACACTGAGGTGATGTTTTCAGAGAACTATCCACAATGACTCCAAGATCTCTTTCTTGAGTGGTAACAGCCAATTTAGCCTGCCATCATTTTATATGTATAATTGGGATTATGTTCTCCAATGTGCATTACTTTGTATTTATCAACATTGAATTTCATCTACCATTTTGTTGTCCAGTCACCCAGTTTTGAGAAATCCTTTTGTACCTCTTTGCAGTCTACCTGGGACTTAACTATCTTGAGCAATTTTGTATCATCTGCAAATTTTGCCACCTCACTGTTTATCCCTTTTTCCAGATCGTTTATGAATATATTGAATAGGACTGGTCCCAGAATAGACCTCTGGGGGGATACCACTATTTACCTCTCTCCATTCTGGAAACTGACCATTTATTCCTACCCTTTGTTTCCTATCTTTTAATCAGTTACCAATCCATGTGAGGACCTTCCCTCTTATCCCATGACAGCTTACTTTGCTTAAGAGCCTTTGGTGAGGGCCCTTGTCAAAGACTTTCTGAAACTCTAAATACACTATATCCACTGGACCCCCTTTGTCCACATGCTTGTTGACATGTACAACTTGTCTTTTCAGCATTCCTTTTTCTAACCCTAAAAGACCAGTTCAAGGAGTAGTTATTAGCTTAGCACAGTAATTTATTGTATCAATTTTAGAATACAATGAGAATTTTAGTTCACTCGTTTTAAATCTGCAGGTTTGCCAGATAGAGGGGAGCTTCAGTAAAGGGGGGCGGGCGGGAAACTACCACAATAAGACAAAAAGAGCATTGTTTTTCCAAGACAGTCTTCAAACTTGTCTGATATCTAGCAGACCAAAATATACATTTCCATTTGAACAAGCCCCTTTTTGGAGACAGAATTTAGACAAATTATTTCCAATTCTAGAAACCATCTTAGAGAGTTGCATGATATGGCTCAATTTAGAGAAGTGGGAATCTTAGCCTTGGTAACAATTTTATGCTAAGGATAAACCACATATAAATTGTACTAGTGGGTTAACTAGAAGTCATCTTTTTTTACTCAACAGGAATTCCATGCTTGGTTCTCCTACACCTTTATTAAACTAATTCTTCAGAAAGTAAGATTTGAGAGGAAAGTATTCCAATAAATCATAGTCTCCTAGTGAACGATGATGCCAATTGCAGACTACATTTGCAGTATGGAAAAAGAAGGATTTCCAAAAATTTTTTTTTTTTAAACTGCAACAACTGAAGAGATGAGAAAAGTATAATATCTTTTTGGCTATTAAAGCTTTTAAATAAAGAACCAGTGAAGTGCATATAATTCCCAAGCAGAGACAACCACTTTCAGCAAAATCTCTTAAACAGCAATACCATGGGGAGTGGCCTTTGCTCCCATTAAGAGTGACTCCCAATTAAAAAGATACTACTTTAATAGCATTAAAGATTATTATGAAGAATTAGTCAGCCAAGGAAGAGTTAAATTAAGAGAAGAGAAACCAAAGGAAACTGATGAATTGTGTTGAATATAACAGGGAGATGAAAGAGAATTACAGTAGAACCTCAGAGTTACGAACACCAGAGTTATGAACTGACTAGTCAACCACACACCTCATTTGGAACTGGAAGTATACAAATCAGGCAGCAGCAGACATGACACCCCCTCCCCCCCAAAAAAGCAAATACAGTAGGGTGGATAAAAATCAATGAATAGGGATTATAAATTCTAATTCATAGCATGAAACAATATATTCATGTGATGTTTAAGAAAAGTTTTATAAATGAGTTCCAATAGTTCACGGATTAGGGACCCAATTTTATGGGGTTCTAGGGGCTTCTGTATAGATTGTTTAGGTTAATCTTTCTATCTACCCAATGGGACTCAGTGCTCAGTCTAGAAGATACCATCAGAGATGCTTAGTTTTGCAGTTCTCAAACTGTGGATTTGTGTCTCCAGAGACAGCATGCTTGTTAACAGCAAAAAATGTTTTAAATAAATACATAAATAAATAGAGAGGTGAGAAATAACAGACCTCCACTCTAGTGTCCCTCTGCAAATTTGTGTACACAGAGTCAATCCCTTACCTCTCTCTAAAAGTGCAAAGTTTCAAAAAGTTCAATGAATAGAAGACTGCTGGGGGCGGAATAGATCTGGACAAGGAGAAGGAGTCTGGAGATAAACGTGAGAAGCAAGGGACATATGCTTGTTTTGTTAAAATATTGTATGTTTGCTGTTGAAGAAAAAAAATCCAGAATACTGAACGTTGTTTTAGTTAAATAAAACAATTTAAATGTCTGTCTGGTGATGTCTTTCTCATAATACAGCATGGCAAGAAAATCCTCCAAATATTAATGATTAACCTGTTGAATTAGAGATATTTATGAAGTCGTTGGGAGGTGAACTATTTCATTTACCAAAAGGTATCATTCATTTTCTGATATAGCTGTAAAACTAATCTGAAAAGTTTTCAAAATAAATCACTGTTTAAAAATGTATAGTGTGTACCTTCTAAAAATGAAACCTACATCTACGTCTGAGTTGTGAAGAATATGTATTAAGGTTATAACAACCAACAAGAATGCACTGTAATGTAGAAAACAATGATTAAATCAAGTCTTCCTGACTAGTGATTTAAATCATGATTTAAATCAAACCCACCCTGAAATACAGTAGTGAATTAAATGTAAACTACTAAAAAAATAAAAGGGAAAGCAGCATTTTTCTTGTGCATAGTAAAGTTTCAAAAATCTGTATTAAGTCAATGTTCACTTGTAAGTTTTTTTAATGCACTACTATAACGTTTTGTTCAAAGTTGCAAACATTTCAGTTACAAATAACCTCCATTCCCAAGGGGTTCATAACTCTAAGGTTCCACTGTACTCCTTTGGTTTAGTTGGAAGTTTGTAGTTGTTTTACAGCAGAGAGTACAGGCGAGTCTCATCTTACGCTGGGGTTGCGTTCCGCAGTCAGCGCGTAAAGCGAAAATCGCGTATAGTCAAAATTATATTGAGTGTAATGGCGGGCGGAATTGCCCACACTACAGGTACAGTATTTAAATTGCTATTTCTCTCTTTTTGGGGTTGGTTTTTTTTTTTTGCTTTTGCTGACTGCACAAAGCTGAATTTGCACATGTTAAACACGTGTAAGATGAGACTCTCCTGTATAAACTAGTTTGGAGTGGGAAAATAAAGGCAAAAGATGAAGATGAAGAAGAGAGAAACAGGAGAAAAAGTCAATTCAATGTGATAACACCAGAATTTGGAAGGCAAAAAATGTAAATTTTAAAAATAGGTAGGATTGAGAGGTGTTCCCCCCCCCGGAATGGAGATACAAATGTGCACTTGGAGGCTGAGGAAAGAGGGCAGGAGCGAGTTAGCCAACAAGAAATTCAAGGGGATGGATCAAACGAACAAGAGAAGGGAGACCTCAGAATAAAAGGCAGTAGAGATAAGGGTTTTTTGTTTGTTTTAAACTGGCTAGATCCTTGGCAAAGGGAAGAGAAGGTTTCATCTCATTCAGGTAAAGGGACTAGCCTATTGTCACTAACAAAGCTTGGTTTTGTTTTGCTAAAGTTCTTAATAATGAAAATAAGCTCAAGGTTATCTGGCTTCCCAAACACAGGTTTGGTTTGGTTTTTTATTTCTTTAATCTGATTTAATAAGGCAGTTAGCTTTGAACGATAATCTCTTTCTACACAGCATGTCTGAGTCACAACTATTGTTTTACAGGAAGTTAACATGCATATTTTTATTGTACTTAAAACATTTACTTCCTATCTTAAGGAGAGAACCAAAAACAGTGAATACAAAGGAAAAAACCCAGAAGTTTGCTCACTTTCCGGCAACATGTCAGCTAACAAAATGAAATTGTATGAAAGTTATCACTAACTGTTCACTAACCTTATCACGACCATAACTTTCTCAAGAGAAAAAGTATAAGCATCAAAGTGGGGGAGCATAGTTTGCTTCTAACTACCAGTCTGACAAGTCAAAATATAACCCAGCAACCAACAGGGGTATGAAAAACTCAGTCCCGAGAGATGTAGCCAAGCTGACCAAAACCACGGTGTAGACACGGCTAGGTCAACAAAACAATTCTTCCGTGACAATGAAGAACACTTTTTAATGAGGCTCTTACAGCTGGGTGGAGTGCATGCGGTACTGTGGTGGACCAGGAACATGTGAGGAATGTGGAGGCGGGGGGGGAGTTTGGGATGGGCATGGAAAGCAGTTCTGAATGGGCTTCAGCGGGAGATAAGCACAGATGTGTTCTGCCTGCAGTGCAATCAAGGACCTCACTATGTCAGTGTGGTCCTTGAGCAGCTGTATTATCTGCTCCTGCCCATTTCCTCTCTTGACTATCCATTCTCAGTTTATTATTGATAGGGAGCAGAGAGCTTGGAAAGAGGCGATCAGCACCATCAGACAATTGTAGCATCTCCCTGACTAGGTCTTCCCTACTCCACCTGGTTTGTCTCGTCATCAGACAGCTGCTCAGCCAGTGTGCAGCATAGGCGTCGACTTGCTCGCGCCCCCAGACCCGCCCCAACTCCACCCCCGGACCCGCCCCCATTCCACCCCTTCCCCAAATCCCCGCCCCCGCCTCCTCCCCTGGGCGCACTGCATTTCGCCCCCACAGGCCTGCAAGCCTGGGAGGAAGGGGGGAGGGGAAATGCAGCACGCCCACCGGCAGCTCCCTGCCAGCACCCCCCCGCGCCCAGCTAACCTCCGCTTTCACATTCTGCCTCCAGAGGCATCGCCCTGCCAAGCTGATTTTCCTAGCTCACAGGCTTGCTGCCTGTTAGCTGTTCGGTGGGCTGCAAGCCTGAGGTTGGGGGGATGGGGGAAAGTGCAGCGGCGGCAGCGCCTCGGGGGAGGGGTATGGCCTGTAGGTATCAAAGTTCCTATGGCTGGAGTGGAGCTGCGACTACAAAGCCTTCTCTCCCCACAGACACAGCAGATCCAACAACTCCAGTCAACTCCAGGCAGGAGTGTTTTTGCTACAGGGAGTTGCCATGGTCAGCTGGAAAGATGCGATGTGAGCTATCCATGCTGAGCAAACAGGAAAAGAAATTTCAAAAATTCCCAGGGCTTTAAAGGGGGAGGGGTGCATGCCTGGGTAACTGAACTCCACTGCCCTGCAGTCAAAATGGTGATCAGAGCAGTCATGATTGGCATTGTGGGACACCTCCTGGAGGCCAATTAGGGTGACATACACTGACACTGCGCTTTTCTAACTTCGTCGCAGAAAACTCTATGCTTCTCATCCAGGTAAGAGTATAGCAGGCATAGCGAGGGAGTTAAATCGGCAGAAGGAGCATTGCAGTATGTAGACATCCACTGTTTTGTGGACAAAATTGTGTACTGCAGACATGGTCTTAGAGCAGGGAGAAACAGGACAGCTCTGCTGTCTGGGAGTTAAAGACAGGTGAAAAGACAATCAAGTCAACTATGAGCACTGAGCTTCCAGCCATCCCCTGCACAGCTGCAGGGCAGCCCTAACTATAATCCTCTTCTATCTACCAGTGACAATGATCCCACTTTCCTCCGTCACTTCTTACTCACTGGGTATGGGGAAACAACACCCACAAGATCGGAGGGGTTGTAGTAAAGAGAGATGTACAATGAGTGTTTCCATTGCCAGATTAAAGGGCTGCTGGAAGGGGATTAGATATGGGCCTCACCAGCAGAAAGAAAAAAAGAAACAGAACTCGGGTTCAGTGTTACTGACTGTTGACCAGTCCAGAGCTCCCTAGCAGCAGGTCCACCTCTGAGCTAAAATTAAAAAACATTTTTCATGGTCACCAGGAATAATCATCCTCATCACGACCCACTTTTCTAGAAGTGGGGCCAGCAGCTCCAAGTTTAATATTTTAGTAGTTCTTTGATTTAATAGAAATATTTCAGTTACCAAAGTTTAAAACCTTCATAAATCAGATATTACAAAAAGATCAAGCAACTTCAACAACTGTCTAGAGCCCAAAACAAGTTTAACCAAATTCCCTCCTCCATCTTCCTGATACAATATTCAATCTCAAAAATCATAGAATCATAGAATCTCAGGGTTGGAAGGGACCTCAGGAGGTCATCTAGTCCAACCCCCTGCTCAAAGCAGGACCAAACCCAATTAGATCATCCCAGCCAGGGCTTTGTCAAGCCTGACCTTAAAAACCTCTAAGGAAGGAGATTCCACCACCTCCCTAGGTAACCCATTCCAGTGCTTCACCACCCTACTAGTGAACAAGTTTTTCCTAATATCCAACCTAAACCTCCCCCTCTGCAACTTGAGACCATTACTCCTTGTTCTGTCATCTTCTACCACTGAGAACAGTCTAGATCCATCCTCTTTGGAACCCCCTTTCAGGTAGTTGAAAGCAGCTATCAAATCCCCCCTCATTCTTCTCTTCTGCAGGCTAAACAATCCCACCTCCCTCAGCCTCTCCTCATAAGTCATGTGCTCCAGCCCCCTAATCATTTGTGTTGCCCTCCGTTGGACTCTTTCCAATTTATCCACATCCTTCTTGTAGCGTGGGGCCCAAAACTGGACACAGTACTCCAAATGAGGCCTCATCAGTGCCGAATAGAGGGGAATAATCACGTCCCTCGATCTGCTGGAAATGCCCCTACTTATACAGCCCAAAATGCCGTTAGCCTTCTTGGCAACAAGGGCACACTGTTGACTCATATTCAGCTTTTCGTCCACCGTAACCCCTAGGTCCTTTTCTGCAGAACTGCTACCCAGCCATTCGGTCCCTAGTCTGTAGCAGTGCATGGGATTCTTCCGTCCTAAGTGCAGGACTCTGCACTTGTCCTTGTTGAACCTCCTCAGATTTCTTTTGGCCCAATCCTCTAATTTGTCTAGGTCCCTCTGTATCCTGTCCCTACCCTCCAGCGTATCAACCACTCCTCCCAGTTTAGTGTCATCTGCAAACTTGCTAAGGGTGCAGTCCACACCTTCCTCCAGATCGTTGATGAAGATATTGAACAAAACCGGCCCCAGCACCGACCCTTGGGGCACTCCACTTGATACCGGCTGCCAACTAGACATGTAACTTGTAAACTTGTAGACATGTAAAATGTAACTAAAAAAGCAGCTACTTATGTGGAGAAACTATTTAGATCTCAACTAGACAGCTTTCAAAGCATTTTAGTTTAAGACATTCAAAAAAAGCAATCAAGGGATATCTTTAGAACTAGTCACTTCAGCTAGCTGCAGAGAAAATGTTTTGTTCAAATTGGTCAACTATTAACACACGCCCAAGATTCTTTTTTAAGCAAAACACACCCCCTCAGCAATCTTAATCACATGGCATCCTCCCCCCAGCCCCTACCCACCACAAAAGTTGTTTGCTTGTACTAGTTGAAATACTCTGTCCAATGAGATGAAAACTATTATGTCAAGGATCCTGGGGTACCTTCTCAATTAAGTCTTCATGGTGTATATTTACCCACCTTTTTGGTATATAGGTCTCTACTAGGCTAGAAAACTATCAGAACACAAATGACAGAGGCTACATAACACAGCATAGTGCCTCTTCAAAGCACTGACATTTTCTAACTATCAAGAATCATGTTTAAAACATGGCTCTCTAAGAGAAGGCTTAAACAGTTTGAAAATCTAGTGTAGACAAGTGTATCGTTAGTGAAGACTAAAATATGGAATGGTCAGCTGACACAAGGAAGCAAGTATTGAAGAGACAGAAACAAACTGCTCGTCTTTCTAACATAAAAGATTTAACTGAATCAGAATATAAGTCATAAATCTAAATTACTACCTGAGACTCAGGGTTTGCAAACAGAAAATTGTTCAAGTTTATACAACCTCTAGCTCATCCCTCAACAAATCCATTACTCCCCATTCATTATAGTTTACTATGGAACAATAAGTGACTCCACTTAGCATTTACTAGGGAAAAAAGTTTCAAAATAAAGGTCAATCAGTGTAGCTTGGAAATCTGAACCTCTTTGTCCCATCTGTTTTTATAAGGAGGTGGTGGTAACATCCTGGAAGTTTGCACAGGGTAACCCTTTGCAGCAGTCATGGATTTTATTCATTAAGTGACAAAGGGTCCTGTGGCACCTTATAGACTAACAGAGGTAAGCTTATGCTCCAATACCTCTGTTAGTCTATAAGGTGCCACAGGACCCTTTGTCGCTTCTACAAATCCAGACTAACACAGCTACCCCTCTGATATTTGATTTATTCATTAAGAAATTACAGACAGAAATTAGAGCCTAATATTTCTACTTAAGAGTAACAAGAAGTCAAAAGTTGAGGTGGGTGGAGACATGCAAAAACTGAGTTAGGAGGAAAGGGATTCTGAAAAATCTAATATAAAAAAAAAAGAGACTAACTATTCAGACACACTACTATTCCGTACCCACATCTTGACAAACGTTCTTTGTGTGCTCCTATCAGGCAGAAGTATTTTTATTACTCACTGCATTTCTAATGAAAAAGCATGAATGACATACTAGTTGTTTATCCAAGCAGCTGGAGAAGACAGTGGATATGCCCTTTCTTTAACAGCTGAAATTCTCATATAATTCTTTGCCAAATATATGTTTATCCTAGGTGATAGCTGCATTTCATTTGTCTGTTGTTTCAGATGCAAATGGCATGCTATCATGAATGAAGTACCATAGGTACTAAAATCAACTACACAGTGCTACTAAGTTTTATGCAAAGTTTGTATCTTAGGATACTCCAAAGCACTCTCCTTCCAACCAACTGCTCCATTATTAAATATTGTAAAATGCAAATGGATTAAAAAAAACTCATTGTGAATAAACTAGAAAAAAAAAATCACTTGAAGTTAAGAGGAGGGTAGAAATGTGTTTATGTACTTTTGGGGTTTCTGTGGTATATGAGAACTGCACCAACAGTTCCCCACCCAAAACATTTATCTTGGCTGGTGAAGCTAAACCATAAAGGAGGAAGTGAGGAAGAGATGAGAAAAGGAAAACCTAGGCAGTAATTCTGTCACAAGACCATAAAGTGTACAATAGATGCTGTGTGTTGACACAGCCAAAATTTGTGGAGTTTGTCAGTCTGACTGAGCTGAATCTTGGCCTCCTATAATTTCTAGGGCTGTCGAGCCATTAAAAAAAGTAATCACCATTAATCATGATGAATCGTGCTGTTAAACAATAGAATACTATTTATATAAATATTTTTGGATGTTTTTCACATTTTCAAATATATGGATTTCAATTACAACACAGAATACAAAGTGTACAGTACTCACTTTATATTTATTATAAATATTTTCACTGTAAAAATAAAATAGTATTTTTCAAATCACTTAATACAAGTACTGTAGTGCAATCTCTATCATGAAAGTTGAATTTACAAATGTAGAATTATGTACAAAAAATAAAGGCATTCAAAAATAAAACAAATGTAAAACTTTAGAGCCTACAAGTCTCAGTCCTACTTCTTGTTTGAGCATTTGGCTGAACAAGTTTGTTGATATTTGCAGGAGATAATGCTATCCGCTTCTTGTTTACAATATCACCTGAAAGTGAGAACAGGCATTTGAATGTCACTGTTGTAACTGGCATCGCAAGATATTTACATGCCAGATGCACTGAAGATCCATATGTCCCTTCATACTTCAACCTCCATTCCAGGGGACAATCATCCATGCTGATGACGGGTTCTTCTCAATAGAGATCCAAAGTAGTGCGGACCGACGCATGTTCATTTTCATCATCTCAGTAAGACGCCACCAGCAGAAGGCTGATTTTCTTTTTTGATGGTTCGAGTTCTGTAGTTTTCGCATCGGAGTGTTGCTCTTTTAAGACTTCTGAAAGCATGTTCCATACCTCATCCCTCTCAGATTTTGGAAGGCACTTCAGATTCTTAAACCTTGGGTCAAATGCTGTAGCTATTTTTAGAAATCTCACATTGGTACCTTCTTCGCATTTTGTCAAATCTACAGTGAATGTGTTCTTAAAAACGAACATGCTGGGTCATCATCTGAGTCCATGAAATATATGGCAGAACGAGGGCAAAAAACACAGAACAGGAGCCATATAATTCTCCCCCAAGGAGTTCAGTCTCAAATTTAAATTAACACTTTTTTTTTTTAAACACGCATCATCAGAATGGAAGCATGTCCTCTGAAATGGTGGCCAAAGCATGAAGGAGCATAGGAACGTTTAGCATATCTGGCACATAAATACCTTATAATGCCGGCTACAAACATGCAATGCAAATGCTTGTTCTCACTTTCAGGTGACATTGTAACTAAGAAGCTGGCAGTATTATCTCCCATAAATGTAAACAAACTTGTTTCTCTTAGCAATTGGCTGAACAAGAAGTAGGACTGAGTGGACTTGTAGGCTCTAAAGTTTTACATTGTTTTGTTTTTGAGTGCAGTTATGTAACCAAAAAAATCTACATTTGTAAATTGTGCTTTCACAATAAAGAGATTGCACTACAGTATTTGTATGAGGTGAACTGAAAAATACTATATTTTATCATTTTTTACAGTGCAAATATTTGTAATAAAAATATAAAGTGAGCAATGTGCACTTTGTATTCTGTGTTGTAACTGAAATCAATATATTTGAAAATGTAAAAAAAAAATCCAAAATACTTAATACATTTCAATTGGCATTCTATTGTTGAACAGTATGACTAAAACTGCAAGTAATCATGATTAATTTTTTGAGTTAATCGTGTCAGTTAACTGCAATTAATCGACAGACCTAATAATTTCTATTTAAATTTTTGTTCTGATACAGCAGGGGGCAGTAAGCAGGGACAGTAGTTGGACATTCTGCCAAATATTAACCTCATTCTCATGGAAAAGCTTCCTATTAGCCCCTTACTCTAAGTTACTTATTCCAGAAAAAAGGCTTAAAAATAGGTTACTTAGTGAGGCTGCAAACATTAATGGATTGATCCTGCATTTTCTTTGCACTGAGAATTCCCAGCGTCTTCAATGGGAGTTTTATGGGGCTCAATCCTGCATTCCTTGAGCAACCAAAAAAACAATATACACACTATAAAAATATAATGTGATGTTTCATTCCCTCAGCTACTCTGTTTAACATCTGCAGAAAAGTAGTTTCACTTACATATAAAAAAAATCAATACAGAATATCAATGAAAAGGTGATTATCATCCTCAACTGCCCGCAATAAGCATGAACAAGCTCCAGCACCGAAAAGGGCTCATCACATACACCTTAGCTCAGGCCAGGATTCCAAAACCTTTTCCTGAGGCCCACCTGTGCAGCTGCAAAAGGCACTGTAGACAACTATTAACACTTCTTGAGGAAAATCATTAATTTTAATTATTACATAGGTATAAAACTATAACTGTAAATAAACAATGTACATTTCCTTTTCACTATAATGTAAACAATTGTAATGACAGAAATCTCTAGCATTATGCACTCAAATACTTCAAGATCTCTGAAACCAAACTGTTTTAATAAAACTATACTTTATAAAAAAAATTGAGTGCAAACTGGTGTTCAAACAGGGAAAACACAATTTTGTATAAAACTGAACGACAGTTTTGTTAACGTTGTTGTGTTGCTTAAGAACATCGTGTTATTTGCTTTTAAAATAAAATAGTTGTCCAACTTTGAACACTATATTGTGTTTTCAATTTTTTTTAGGGTAAAATCTGAATTTCTGAGATGTGTAAAGTAAACACCCAACCCTATTCTCTACTAATTATAAAAGAATCAAATACAGTAAATAAAAAAAAATATATAAAAACTTTCAGTCTTCTTAATGGGATGGATGTGCCCGATTCTCCTTGCAGAGTTTTTCCAGCTGGGGACATATGTTAGTGAGGCTCAACCTGATCTCATCTTCAATTTTTAGCCTTTCATCCAGCTCAGGGTGCAGGCAGGGAGTAGCCTAGGGGCTGTGTGCAGGCAGGAGTGTAGCTCAGGGTGTAGGTGGGGGTGTAGCTAGAGGCTGTCTGCCAGGAGGGGTGTAGCTAGGGGTTGTGTGCTAGTTGGCACAATGGGTGCAGCCCCACTTCCTTTTCCAAGCCAGGCCGAGTGGGGCCATGCCGTCCTACATGGTCACTGTGGCCACCAGCACACAGGACTACACTTACACTGGAGAGCGTGGCAGTCATTACACAGCCCACACCAAACATTCCTCCGTGCTCCCCTAGGCAATGGATGTGACAGATCAGAAAGTTTAAATGATTAGGAAAGTTTGCTTCAAGAACTTAAAGTACCTGTATATGTTCAGCTTCTTACCTCTCCTCTAGAAGGACATTGAGTGTTTATTTAAAATAGACTAAGAGGCCATTTAGTGGTTTCTATCTCTCACGAAAATCACAATAATCCAGAAACATTTTATGTAGCTGCTATTGTTGCAGAATCGTAGCAGAATTGCTCTTTATGGACTCAATCCTGCAAGCAGACATGTAAGTGCACATCCTTGAGACCATGCCGAGTTCAACAGAATCCAACTGGAGTCAGTGCTAAGTACAGATCCAAACGCATGATTGGTTAGTATTTATCTAAAGCAACTATACTTTTCGGTTTTATTTGGATTTAATTACAAATGACTAGTTGATTGTAGGGACTATAACCAGACAAATAGAGCAAGTATACTGAGCACAGAGTCTTTTTTAATTTGCTATGACAATTTACATTACACATAAACATCTAGTCTTCTACTACAATCTCAATACAGTAATATTTTATCCTCTGGAGATTTTCCAGACTTTTTAAGAAGTGGATTAATTGTTTAATTAGTCACACTGAAATGAATATATTTTACCTTACTGCATCCATTTTAACCAAGTACATAAAACTGTAATTCATCATGTTAGCATCAAGATGCTAGGACAACAGCCAGGAACTTCTAAATTAATACTGAATCTGCCTGATCAGCCCATTCTCCTCAGGATAGCTGGGGAAAATGTAGCATTTTTATGAAACTGTGTGGTGTGCCCCCACCCCCCAGCTCCACTCTGGTCCCAACCGCAGTCCTGCTCTGTTCTCAGCCCCAGACACAGCTCCACTCCAGCCCCAGACACAGCTCCACCCGCATTCTCTCTCCACCCCCAGGTCACCTCTGCCTCTAGCCCCAGCTCCTTCCCCATCCCCAGTTGCACCCCCAGCTCTGCAATCAGCCCAAACTCCTCTGCTGATCTAACTGTAGTAATGAAGGGGGGGGGGGGGTGCGTGGACAGATTACATTACTGGTAAAGGGGACGCACGACAGGAAATGTTTGGGCACCCACTGGTCTACATGGATATTGCATCACCCTAACTACACCGACATAAGCCCTATGCCTCTCATGGAGGTACAGTTATGATGCTGATGTAGTAGGGCACTTACAACAGCAGGAGGAAAGCTGTAGTGTGGACACTGACATAATTAGGTCGACAAACTGTTTTACGTCAACCTAACTCTAGTGTAAACCAGGCCTTAGTCCTCGTCCTGGAAAGAAACCTACACACCTTAAAAAAAAAAAAAAAAAAAAAAAAAAAAAAAAAAAAAAGAGACAGGCCTGGGAGCTTAAATTCATAACTTCACTGGACACTAAAAATCATTAAAGACACTGTTATAATAAACCCTAAATCCAGTCTGTAGGACAAAGAAGGGTAAGTGGATTACAACTGCAGAGGTGTTAACAGCCCATTTCCCCTTGAATGGGCTCTTGCAACATGTTGTAACTCCTTATGCTAAACAATCTGTTCCACCTTGTTCAAGTACATTTCCCAGACCTGAAGAAAAGCTCTGTGTAGCTCAAAAACTTGTCTCTCTCATTACCTCACCCACCTTGTCTCTTTAACAGTGCACAGTGTTAATATACAGCTATGTTCAGTCTAGAATCATTCTGTAAAATATTTGTGTTTTTAGATCACATGCTGTTAACACTTCATCCAATACTCTTTATTCTAGTCACCACCTACAATGCCTTATCTAATGACTGCTGCTCATATTAAAATGTTTCTTGAATTTAATAATTTTCCCTTGTCTATGAATTTCATTCACCTGTCAACTGCATTTTACATTCCTCCCTATCTGAATTAAGAGACACTGGAAGAAGGCATGAAACTATGGAGATGTCTAGTACATTGCAATAAAAATCTTTTCAAAAAGATCATATTTTCTGGTTAAATAAAAATAATGTCAAGTCTTTATTGTTCAACAAAAACGCAATGTGGATCCCTATTTATGGATAACCTCTTAAACTAGTCATGACTATGTCAGTATAAACAGTACAATTCACTATGATATAAACATGTCAGTTTCTAACTTGTAACAGGATCTGTATATTAATGGAATCTGTCTATGTATGTATTGTAAAGCACTATATACATAAATTATTCCTTGTTTATCCAACAGATGGGAATTCCTTTCCATAGTTGTCTATGCTTCTCTTTCTTCATTCCCCTTTATCACCAAAAAACAAAACAAAAGCTTTCAATACATAATTAAATCATGGAAAGATTTTGAAAAAAACACAAACACACTATCTACAATTAAGGAATAAGCTTTTTTGCGGACGGGGGTGTGGGTTCCTAGTGGTTCAGAACACTTTTTATAAGTATTAAATGCTTGTGGTGGTGGGTAAAGGTGAAATATCATCATGATTCTCTGAAAGTGAGAATAACTGGACTTAAGAGTGAACCATGACAGTAAGGGAAATGGGGGTTTATCCAAACATTACAAACCTCCCTCCCCCCACAATTATTTCCTCTTCTCACAAGACAAAGAAGGAATGTTACCACCAAAGGTTTCTCAAATGTAAAGGCTAAAGGCAATTAGATTGCAGCCTGTATTTATCTTAGGACTAGTCTATGTTCAGTTTTTGTACTAATGGAATGCTAGAAAAAAAGTTTGCTGATATAGTTACACTTGCAAACCCTGCTAGGGTATTCATAGCTTGTCAAGACAAAAACTGCTTTCTACCAATTTGGTTAAACTAGTGAAAGAACTGAACATGTACCAGATCTCAGACTATGGATGAAATCTCTTGAACTGTCTAGTTTATTCATTCCAAGTCATCCTCTACAACTCCATGTCCAGGTGATTCAGGAAAGTCTCACAGAGGAAAACGTTGTTCGGAAGGTTGGAAGGACTGACTGGAGATCAGGAATAAAACTGCATATTAGGAAAGCAAAACCATTAGTTTAACTCATAGCTCACCTGATTTCTTTAAGATTTGTATTTTCATAGGCATGTAATCTCTAAATTTATATAATACGAAGCACAGTAATTTAGAGTTTTAGCGCTTCTACCACTGTATCCAGTTCATTTTTATGGGAATATTTTAGTTATTCCCCTTTCCTCTCCCCCCACATTCCAAATCTTTCTTGTATCTTTGCCTTGAAAAATCTCTCCTCAAAATCAGGACTGAAAAAACAAATTTGTGGGCATTGCTACAATACCATTCTTGCTATAGTTTACCATTGCAAATAAAATAAAAACTAAGGAACAAGGGAGAGATGATATATCAATTCTAAATTGAGCAATAATAGAAGATATGAACTATTATTTTATTGGAAAGTAAGATACTGAAATAAAGAAAAAACGATAATTTTATTTGAATGTGTGGTATTAAAAAGTGATTAGTCCTACTGTTCGCCATATTAACAGCAGCCGCTAATCCTTTCCCTCCCAAAATTAAATACAGTAACTTTTTTGAACTGAGGGTCTAATTCAGCAGTGGACAGTCTGGTTATGACTTAACTGCATTCTCTATTCTCTTTACTGCACCTGCTGCAGCTGGGAAGTCTGCAATCACATTCCTTCACAAGATTAAATCGGCATGCTAGCATTCTGTCATTGTAGTGATCTTAGCCAAATAGCAAAAACCATTTTAAATACACCAGCTGCTCAGTCCTAGAAGTTCACTATTAGCTCAAGATTCAAATGTGTGGTGCCATTTTTTAATTTTGGTGTTACTGTATTTCCCCTTCACATTGGCTTTTGCCCCCTAAATAATGATATACTTAAAAAAAAAATATATTAATGATCAGATATAGCCATGTTTCACAAGACTATCCTCAGGCCTAATATTATACTAGCATGAATAGAGATGTAGCAAAAACATCACAGAAAATAACTATTCTAAGAAGAAAGGCTTTATTTTTCCTCTGAAGAGAAAACTGAATGTGATGAAGGCATAGGTCCTGATCCAAACCCCACTGAAGTCAAAGGGAGTCCCTTCCATCTACTTCAAATGGACTTTGGATCAGACTCCCTGCACTGCAGGCTCAAATCCTGGCAGGGTAAACTTAATTCTTTTCATCCATCTGAGGTTAGACTCATGCAGCACCAGGATGCTTACTGTATGAAGATTATTTGGATTAGACCTTAACACCATAACTATCTGCTCTCCATACACATCAAAGACTGCATTATATTTTCCATAAAAGTGGGGATTCACTCAGGTGTCCTTTGGCAAGCAAGGGCTAAGTTCTCCCAATCTGTATCTTATCCCGATAACCAGAAACTTCTACGCTTAGACTCTGTACCGTTATTTCTATTTTTAACATTATCTTAATAAAATTCTTAAATCTGTTATTAGTCACCCAATCAAGCTTTAAAAACAAAACAAAAAAAGATTTTTAATGTATTCTGAGCCTTACAGGTCAGGCAAGAAATGCCTCTCTCTCTCTGTTGAAAAACCTGTCTTTTAAAGCAAGAAACAAGGATAATGAGGTTCATAAACTTTCAGCACGGATGAATTTTGTCCATTAGATCATCTCAGTTTCCTTGGTTAAAGGTTCAATTAATTTAGTTTCCTAACCCCATTATTTCCTCCTACTTTTGTTCAAGAGTTTATTAGCATGATAGAGGACAACATTCAACACTTTCATTAGTATTCATGTATTTAGTGGATAAACTTGACTGAGCACATTCTTGACAGTTATTGTCAGGTATTTCCTCCTCTTTGGCACATGATCCAGGAAAAAAGAGACATCTTTTTCCTGCCTTACATAAATGACCATTGTCTTTGGATTCTCTCTCAAACCCATTACATCCATCTTCTGAGACTATTTGTAGCAGCTACTCATCTCCAAGGGATCTCTTAAAAATTAAGCTATCAGCTGTATTTTGTACTTTAAAAATAAAATGGAAATTAATGACTGGCACACAATATGAAGGAGATAGTCCCAAGATGGGGAGGAACTAGTTCTTATGGGAAATGAGGGCTAAACACCTAATATCGGAGCCAACTTTGTTTAGTCAGAAGCTTACGCGCCCATCAGCCAGCAACAGCTTTTTTAAAAAGAGCAGTCTGCAAGTTAATCAGCATGTGATGGGGCAGCACCTAACAACAGCATCTTAGGGCTGGTCCACACGGGGGCGGGGGGGGGGGGAAATCGATCTAAGATACGCAACGTCGAATATCTTAGATCGATTTCAAAAGTACTTACCGCTGGTCCACACCGCAGCAGGCAGGCTCGCCCGTCAACTCCACTTACTCCTCGCGAGGAGCTGGAGTTCCGGAGTCGACAGGGAGTGGCTCTGGGATCGATTTAGCGTGTCTAGACGAGACGCGCTAAATCGATCCCAGAACATCGATCGCTACCCGACGAATCGGGGGGGTAGTGTGGATGTAGCCTTAGCATTATAGGAGTGCTCATACTGACCTAAGGGTCAGATGTCTTCAGCGTTCCATTAACTTCCAAGTTGCTTTGGCTTATCACTTCAGAGCAACATAAAATGGATATGAATGGATGGAGGCTAGACAATGAGATTTTATTTATCTAAAATCAAATTTTGATTAGCAGCAATTAGATTTTTTCACATTTCCTAAATCTACTATCAACTATCAAAAGGAGGACAAAAATCATCTGTGACTATTCTAAATTCAATTTGTACAGCCTACAAGCTATTTTAAAAATAGTAATATTTAATATAAGATTTGAGAGTGTACTTAGATCTAAAGCAGGGGCAACCTATGGCACACGTGCCGAAGGCTGCACGTGAGCTGATTTTCAGTGGCACTCTCACTGCCCGGGTCCTGGCCACCGGTCCTCGGGGCTCTGCATTTTAATTTAATTTTAAATGAAGATTCTTAAACATTTTAAAAACCTTATTTACTTTACATACAACAATAGTTTAGTTATATATTAAAGACTTATAGAAAGAGACCGTCTAAAAATGTTAAAATGTATTACTGGCACGCGAAACCTTAAATTAGAGTGAATAAATGAAAACTCGGCACACCACTTCTGAAAGGTTGCCGACCCCTGATCTAAGGTTTCAAAAATTCTACTGTTTAAAAATGGGTTTTTATTTAAGGCAAATAAGTTTGGAATGCATGGGGGAGCAGAGGGTAGAAGAGTACAAATTCTAAACAATTTAACCGATTCATTTTAGAAAAAAACCACCATAAGCTGAGCAATATTTGGTGACCCATACTAAACTTCAGGTTCTTCTTGAAATCATGGCCCTTCCTGCAAACCAGGAATGAAAACTGGGAAAAGATAACAAGTACTGCCATCTACAACGCACCTAACTAACCTAATGTGTTAACAGCAAAGCAAGTCAATTAACACCACTCCAAATCTTGCCAAGAAAACTGAAAGCATTCAGGTATTTATAGAATAGTATTTATCCTAAACTCAAATGTGAAGGCACAAGATTTAAAAAATCCATCCTACATCAGGATTTGACTCTTTACAAATTATTTCAATGCAGTGGCTGCTTCTCTGCTCTTGCATAAATGGTATTTTCAACGTCAATCCCATTGGAAGGCTCAGGAACAAACTGTAGTTGTACCTCATCACATACAAACCATTCTTGTTCATTTTAATTCAATTTATTACACAGAAATTCACCGCCTGCTTACTTTACACAACTAAGCTGCTTCCTGGCATCTCTGTTCTAGACCACTATTCGAGTTTTCTTTCATCTACACAACAACAAGGGGAAGGGGAGGAATAAGAGGGTAAACATAATGGGGTACGCAGGACGAAGAATTTCAAAATTACACAGACACACACACACAATTTAATCCAGGTATAATACAAACAGACAACCTTTAACAGTCTCTGAGACAAACCATTATTAAAAAGCTACTTGAAACATTGACCAGTTTTTTTAAAATATATATTGTGCCTTGTCTTATTGCCAAACATCAACCTCGTCATACTCCTAGCTAGTATGATTTATGGTCTTGGTACCTATTAGTGCTTGAATATACAAAATCTACTGTAGATATATGAACAATGGGTTAGGATTATGTTTTAAGAAAAGTCAATCCAGAACACAAAGTGGTTTAAAAGGATAATTCCAAAATCCTTAGAGACATGGTAGACAGTTACAATATTTGACATAAAAATGGTCATATTCAGCCCTGGTGCATATGACTTACTGAACTTGGTCCAGAAATTCTAAGTTACTGTACACATCCTCTCACCTGCATTTCAACATATCAGTTTTTTTAGTAACATCTAAAAGTTCAATGATCTGAAGGTTGGACGGACTGACTAGAGATCAGTCCCAGGAGGGGGGTCTCAAAAGAAACTTTTTAATATAAAAAAGCAAAAGTGCATAGCAAACCAAAAGTTTTGTGCCCTCTTAAAATATCCAGACAATCTCAATGTTTCTTATAAAAAGATCAATGTTAATAAAAACTATTTTTAGAAAACACTTCCCGTAAATCCTGTGTTGCCAACATTATATATACCCTAGGACAACGGAAACATTAATAAAAAGAAACAAGAATGCCTTAGTATGTTTGCTGTGTTGTTGTAGCCATGTTGGTCCAAGGATATTAGAGGAACAAGGTGGGGTGAGGTAATATCTTTTATTGGACCAATTTCTGTTGGTGAAAGAGACAAGTCTTCTAGTTTACACAGAAGAAGAGCTTGTCTAACAGAAGTTGGTCCAATAAAAGACATTCCCTCATCCACCTGGTCTCTTAAGTATTATAGTTTCCTAGAACATGAAAAAAAGAATTTCATACTCTCAAAATTAAAATATTTTCATTGGTGCACTGTAAGTTAATGCAATTTCAACAAGAAGCTGATGTTCTTTCAAGACCTCCTTGCAACTTAAGATGACATGGGAGCTCAAATAAAAACATCTCTCATTGAAACAGGAATGAAGTCATTTTTTTTAACCTGAAAATTTATCAAGTTACACATATTATGTTACAGTACCTAATTATTCTTTTGGATTAAATCCATCAACTTCACTATGCATTTCTCTCTCAACTTCACTGCATATCAATATTCCTTTCAGGTTAATAGGCATTTATGCCTCAGACATACTGGGGAATAGTGCTATTGTTAAGAGTTTTTGCATGTAATAATATAATCGCCGAGAACATAATCTGTTTTCTATAAGAACTTGAGAAAATCAGTACTTCTGGAATTGGTTATTACTATTACTTTCACATTATACCACTGATTTCACCACTTACAGATAATGCAGAACGTTTTGTACATAAAGGGCAAGTGAAGTATTTCTAAATAAACTAAATTTAAAAAAAATCAAAAAGCGTTTGAGATAATGTCAAGTATTAACATACCATCTATTACACTAGATTAAAATAGATTTAAATTCATGGGTCTGTAAAACTTTAATAGTGTCTGAATGACAAATTTATTAGTAAGAAGGGAATATGACCCTCTACATTATATGGACATTGTTTTCCCGGCAGAGTACCCTCTCTTTCATTGCTGACAGAACTGATCATTTTAGCATCTGGAAAACTAGCAGAGGGAGGAATTTTCTGTTTGAAACATTCCTTTGGTTGGCTGGATCAAATAGAGTTCTCTTCTTAAAATGGTCATCAGCAACAATATATTTTAGCATAAGAGCTTATGCTGAAATAAATTTGTTAGTCTCTAAGGTGCCACAAGTATTCCTTTTCTTTTTGCTGACACAGACTAACATGGCTACTACTCTGAAATATATTTTAATGTTGTCTGGAAACATTATTTTTGTTACCATAAATCAAAAGTCTAGTCCAACAAAATCCACACCATGGAAATTTAAAAAAAAATAAAAATCTAAAACGCCATTGCTTTTAAAAAAAACAAACAAAAAACAAAAAAACCACACCTTTTATCTGTTGGCATTTAAGCTAACGTCTTAGTAGCATGCACAAATGCTAGGTCAAGAAATGCCTTTAGACCAAATTAGCTTTCTATAACTATTTTTAACCATTTGATTATAAAAATTTACAATGCAAGCTTTTGAAGGACAAGATGTAAACCTTAAATAGTTTGGTTGACAAACTAAATTTACAGACTAAAAAAACAAACATACACACACACACCAAAGAGTCCTAGCATTATCACTAATCAAGTTGATAAAAGAAACTCAGATGTCTAGGGACAAAACAGCACAGCTCATTCTACAACACAAGAGTGAGCTCAGCAACACATTTTTTCAAGATAAAAAGAGGCATTGACTGATTTTAGACAATGAAGGATGCAAACAAGGGTTGTTGGTTTTTTAAAAATTAATATTGGTTCATTTCAAATAAAACATATCTGACTTTGCATACCCCTAACAGACAGCACAACAAATTTCTTCAAAGAACGTGCCAAGTTTCAACTCAACATTCCTCTTAATAGACAAAGTAACATTAATTCTTGCCATAAATGAACCAAACATGAAATGACGCACATGGATTAAAAGATTTTATCTGAAACAATGCATGTATTAGACAACCATCCAAAATGATCAGATTATGCAAATTTCATCAAAATCCGAATATGGGTTAGCTGAAACACTTTTTTTTTTAGGGTTGGAAGGGACTTTAGGAGGTCATCTAGTCCAACCCCCTGCTCAAAGCAGGACCAATCCCCAATTTTTGCCCCAGATCCCTAAGTGGCCCCCTCAAGGATTGAACTCACAACCCTGGGTTTAGCAGGCCAATGCTCAAACCACTGAGCTATCCCTCCCCTCACTTCTAAAGTTCTTGATTGGAGATGCAATATAGGTTATTGTTAACCCTGGAACAAAGTAAAAAAAGGTGTTTGCACAGCAGTATCAAGAGAATGTTGCCCACCAATAAAATGCAGATGGCCCTCTAAGGCTACGTCTACACTACAGCCTATGCCGGTATAACTAAAGTCGCTCAAGGGTGTGAAAAAAAAAAAAGTTACACCAACATAAATGCTCATGTACACAGCACTATGTTGGTGGGAGACGTCCTGTCAACAGCTTCTGCAACTCATGGAGGTGATTTTATTATGCTGATGGGAGAGCGCTCTTCTGTCAGCATAGAGCAGGCCTGCACAACATGTGGCCCGGGGGCCGCATGCGGCCTGCGTGGGCTCACTGTGCGGCCCGGGGCGGGGGGGAGGGTGAGTAGGTGGGCTCACTGTGCGGCCCGCGGGAGGGTAGTAGGTGGGCTCACTGTGCGGCCCAAAATCTGGGACTGTGTCCGTTGGTCCTTTTTGCTGCTTGTCTCTGGGCTGGGGGTTGTCCCAATGCCGCAAAGAGGGTGTTCCCAAAGGAAGGTGCTTGCTTCTAACCCCCGAGGCCGTCAGTATGTCTGCTCTTCTCTAGTCCACCCACTTGACAAGTATGATTGTCCTTGGTCTGGTTTCCATCCCCTCTCCAAGGGTTGCGGCTGTCTGGAGGTGCCTGCCTTCCACACCTTCCTCATTCACACCTCATTCATTCAACAGGGCAATTGAATACAAAGTGGGGGGGGGGGGGGGAGATCTTATTCTACTTCTAGCAAAAAGACATTTTTCTTTTACCTTAATTATACTACCTTAGGGGCCTGCTATAACATAATACCAAGGTTCAATACAAAGTAATATAAAAAAGTTATACAAAAATGCATAACGCAGCGATTTATCTACAACTGCATTGAGTAACTGTTGTGTGCAGTATATAATGACCCCTGGGGGGGTGAAGAGGGGTGTGATGGTGGGGCCAAGCGGGGAAGGGGCGGGTCCTATTTTATTGCTGTGATCTGGTCACCCTACGCGCGCTGTTTCTTTCTCCCTCTACAGGCTTCCACACCCCAGCGCTGGGGAAGGAGGGGTTGTTTCCGTGGGGCGGGCGGTGCTGGGGGGGGGTGTTTCCACGTGGCCGGGGTGTTTCGGCCCTCAGCTGTTTTCTTTGGAGTAATATGGCCCTCACTGCTTTACGAGTTGTGCAGGCCTGGCACAGAGTGTCTTCACCAGATGCACTACAACAGCACAGCTGTATCAGTACAACTGTGCCACTGCAGTACTGTATGGATAGTACTTACACCGCCTTACAGTTGAAACTTTGTATGTTAACAGTTACTCATTTCCTGATGTCTTTTTAGATAGACAAACATTTGCAGGTGCTCAGCACCTCTGAAATTCAGGCACCTCACCTCTTCAATTGCCATGACAGAAACTCTCAGGTATCTGGTGTGATCAGTTATTCTGCAATCACTGTTCACGTGAGTAAGTCTTGCTCATAGGGTAGTCTCATTAAGTTTAATGGCCCGGTTTGCATTTAAAGATTACTACTGTTAATCAAGATTGCAGGATCAGATTCAAGCTGTGAAAAAAATATAATTAGAATTTAAAATTTGAGTTGCAGGAATGAAATTCTGACGAGGCTAGTTAAAGTTAGACTTTTATGCCAAACGCTTGGGTTACTACTGTCTGTACAAGCAAACGTAAGCCAATGGAAAAAATTACAGACATCTATGAAAGCGTTTAAGGACTTGAAGGATTATAAATTGTTTTTTATTCTCTCTCACACACAGTCCAACTTGAGGATTCCATACCAATTGTCTTCCCAAAAGTACAGCCTTTTAGAGCAGGGGAGGCCAAACTTATGGACCTGCTGCAATCTTCTCAAGCCAAAAAAGATATTACGGAATATAATTTTACTTGGAGGGTGATAAAACAAACCCAATACATTCCCCGCCCCGACCCCCCAACACACACTTCCTTTTTCCCCATCCCACCACAAAAAAAGAAGTGATATACTGATAAAGACTACAAATAAGGTTTAAAAAAATACCCAACATCCACTAGCTCAGCGATTAAACCTACTTGTCAGAGTGAAAAATACATGTGCCACCATGCCCGTATACCCATCCCATGCACATTCACACAAATAAAGCAGGTGGGTATTTTTATATTATTTGATTGCAATATATTGTCTATTTACTTTCTATTGAATACATTTTACGCTTACTTCATCTGTCTTGTTTTTCTTACATCTCCTTTCTCTTAGCAGCTTCACTCCACTTTTCTTTCCCATGATAGTTTCACTTTTCCTCTTTTAGAAGATAATGGGGAAACAATATATTCCAGATAAAGACCAATCTCAAAGACGTGCTGCTATCCCTACACCGCCAGCATTCATGGGAAACTGAGGAGCTCCAGCCCAAAGCTCCACAACAAAGAAGAAGCTGGGATTCCACACCAGTATATTATCCCAAGTTTCTGCACAGAGCTCCTTCTTTCAGATCAGATTCATGGTGGCCAGAAAATTTCAAAGAAACAAGGATAACTGATCTAAAAAACGAAAATAAGAAAGAAAAACTTGTAGCACCTTAGAGACTAACAAATTTATTTCAGCATAAGCTTTCATGGGTTGTTATCCACTTCATCGGTAACAACCCACGAAAGCTTATGCTGAAATAAATTTGTTAGTCTCTAAGGTGCTACAAGTTTTTCTTTCTTATTTTCGTTTTGCTGACACAGACTAACACGGCTACTACACTGAAACTGATCTAAAAAAGTCACTCTAAATGGCGGGGGGGGGGGGGAGAGAGCAGTGTGGGGGTTGAGTATCTGTCATCAGGCTGAGCATGGGGATAGGATTTGTGCCTTTGAGTCATCCTGTTGCATCATCACACTGGCCATGTGGATGGGGTTTGCCTATATGTCATCACGCTGGAATGGGAATGGGGCATAGCCCAAGAAAGAGAAAGGGAAAAAAAACACAGAGAAAAAGCAACCCCAGAATTCAGCAGAAAACACTCACCCAATCTTTAAACACCCAAACATCACCAAAATCAGCCATCTAAAATAACATGAATGTATTCACTACATTATCCTCTGATCCCACTGAGGAGTACCAAAAGAAACTACACCATCTGCTCCAGAAACTCCCTGGAAAAGCACAGGAACAGATCTGTACAGACACATGCCTAGAACCCCAACCAGGGGTATTCTATTTGCTACCCAAGATCCATAAACCTGGAAATCCTGGACGCCCCATCATCTTGGGCATTAGCACCCTAACAGCAGGATTGTCTGGCTATGTGGACTCTCCTCAGGCCCTATGCTACCAGCACTCCCAGCTATCTTCGAGACACCACTGACTTCCTGAGGAAACTACAATCCATCGGTGATCTTCCAGAAAACACCATCCTGGCCACTATGGATGTAGAAGCCCTCTACACTAACATTCAACACAAAGATGGACTACACGCTGTCAGGAACAGTATTCCTGATAATGCCATGGCAAACCTGGTGGCTGAAATTTGTGATTTTGGCCTCACCCACAACTATTTCACATTTGGGGACAATATATACCTTCAAGTCAGCGGCACTGCTATGGCTACCCGCATGGCCCCACAGTATGCCAACATTTTTATGGCTGACTTAGAACAACGCTTTCTTAGCTCTCGTCCCCCAATCCCCTACTCTACTTGTGCTACATTGATGACATCTTCATCATCTGGACCTATGGAAAAGAAGCCCTTGAGGAATTCCACCATGATTTCAACAATTTCCATCCCACCATCAACCTCAGCCTGGACCAATCCACACAAGCGATCCATTTCCTAGACACTACTGTGCTAATAAGCGATGGTCACATAAACACCACCCTATACCGGAAACCTACTGACCGCTATACTTACCTACATGCCTCCAGCTTCCATCCAGGACACACCACACAATCCATTGTCTATGGCCAAGCTCTAAGATACAACCGCATTTGCTCCAATCCCTCAGACAGAGACAAACACCTACAAGATCTCTATCAAGCATTCTTAAAACTACAATACCCACCTGCTGAAGTGAAAAAACAGATTGACAGAGCCAGAAGACTACCCAGAAGTCACCTACTACAGGACAGGCTCAACAAAGAAAATAACAGAACACCACTAGCCGTCAGCTTTAGCCCCCAACTAAAACCTCTCCAACGCATCATCAAAGATCTACAACCTATCCTGAAAGATGATCCCTCACTCTCACGGATCTTGGGAGACAGATCAGTCCTCGCTTACAGACCACCCCCCAACCTGAAGCAAATACTCACCAGCAACCACACACCATACAACAAAAACACTAACCCAGGAACCTATCCTTGCAACAAAGCCCGATGCCAACTCTGTCCACATATCGATTCAAGTGACACCATCATAGGACCTAATCAGATCAGCCACACCATAAGGGATTCGTTCACCTGCACATCTACCAATGTGATATATGCCATCATGTGCCAGCAATGCCCCTCTGCCATGTACAAACCGGACACTCTCTATGCAAAAGAACAAATGGACACAAAACTGACATCAGGAATCATAACATTCAAAAACCAGTAGGAGAACACTTCAACCTCTCTAATCACTCAGTGACAGACTTAAAGGTGGCAATTTTGCAACAGAAAAGCTTCAAAAACAGACTCCAAGGATAAGCTGTTGAACTTGAATTAATATGCAAACTAGATACCATTAACTTGGGTTTGAACAGAGACTGGGAGTGGCTCGGTCATTACGTTAATTGAATCTATTTCCCCTAGTTAACTATCCTCACTCACACCTTTGTGTCAACTGTCCGAAATGGCCCCTGTTGATTATCACTTCAAAAGTTTTTTTTCCCCCTGCTGATATAGTTCCTCTTAATTAATTAGCCTCTTAGAGTTGGTATAGGTACTTCCACCTTTTCATGTTTCTCTGAATGTATAAATATCTGCTTACTATGTGGTCCATTCTATGCATCTGATGAAGTGAGCTGTAGCCCATGAAAGCTTATGCTGAAATAAATGTGTTAGTCTCTAAGGTGCCACAAGTAATCCTGTTCTTTTCACTACAGTGAATTACTAATTTAATATTGTTGTGTGTCTTGGAATTTGTTCAACAAGCAACACTTGATGTACTTAAACCCAAATACTATCCTAATTTGCTACAATATTAGTTGCTCATTAGTCTCTGGCTTGCTGAGTGACCTTGGACAAGACACTACAGCATTGTGTGCCTGAGTTTCCTTATCTGTAAATTAAGAATAATGATACTGACCTCCTTTGAGATCTCCTGATTAAAAGCACTATATAAGAATGAGGTATTATTAATTTATTATTATTATAGTTTTGATTTATTTTTCCTACATTCTTTTTTAGTTACAGTAAACTTAGGTGTTAACTTTAATGAATAGCAGGCAACTAATTTTTAGACAGAAGTATGATTTAAGTTGATTATATCCTTTTAGAATTGGCACCAAATATAAGCTGTGTAAACTGATTTCTGTTAATGTGTTTTGTTTTTAAGTGACTACTCTTTCCCTCTCTTTTTGAAGAAAAATTTGCAGCTGTTTTTGTTTTTTAATGCAAACTCGGGCAGTGTTCGAAGCGCAAACATTGCGCCATTAAAAGTTTGAAAATGAAGCCAACCGCAAAAGTGAAAGTGACATCAAGGTCAAACAGCAGGGATGGTTCAAACTAAGCTAATTTTAAAATGTTTTCTATTTTAGTTATTTAAGAGGTTATTCGTTTCCTTTACCTGTGCTACTAACAATATTTTTAAATTGACAGTGTTCTTTTAGCCACAAGACAATCCTCCTTCTCATGTTTTACAATTAATAATATGAAGACTATTAAGTAAATTCATAGAACTATCTCAAGTGAATTTGAATTTCTTCATATGTAGAAGAGAAAAAAAATACAAGAAGGATGTTGCTGTGCCACTGAAATGTGGCTATATCAAATTCAAGGCTGGAATATAAAGACCAAGCTTTCAACTATTTAACACTTGGAAATAGAAAATATTAAAAGTGAACATAATTAAGAGGTGAAAGGAGAGAGGTTTACAAGAACCTATTATTTGTTTTATGTGATGGGTTTACAAAAATGACTACAAAAACTATTAGAGGTATGGAACGGCTTCATATGAGGAGAGATTAATAAGACTGGGACTTTTCAGCTTGGAAAACAGATGACTAAGGGGAGATATGATTTTATAGATCTCAATCATGACTGGTGTGGAGAAAGTAAATAAGGAAGTGTTATTTACTCCTTCTCATGACACAAGAACCAGGGGTTACCAAATGAAATAGGCAGCACGTTTAAAACAAACAAAAGGAAGTATTTCTTCACACAACACACAGTCAACTGGTGGAACACCTTGCCAGAGGATGTTGTGAAGGCCAAGACAATAATAGGGTTAAAAAAAGAACTAGATAAATTCATGAAGGACAGGTCCATCAATGGCTATTAGCCAGGATGGGCAGGGATGGTGTCCCTAGCTTCTGTTTGCCAGAGGCTGGGAATGAGCGACAGGGAATGGATCACTTGATTACTTGTTCTGTTCATTTCCCTTTGGGGCACCTGGCATTGGCCAATATGAGAAGACGGGATACTGGGCTAGATGGACCTTTGGTCTGACCCAGTATGGCCATTCTTATGCACAATCTGAACAGTAGAAAGAGTGAAGTATGGACTGAAGGTATTCTTCAATAAACTTTTAAAGCAGTGTCTTAACACACAGTTTTGCAATAACTGTATTCCATATTGCTACCCCTCATAGCATACACAAGTGCAAGGAGCTGGACATGAGCAGCACTGCTGTATCTTAGGCACTTCTGACCCAGAGATTAAACGTTTCACCCATCCCTAGGAAGGAGATCACTTGATTAGAACCTACAGCAGTGGTCTTACTGGTAGCATCAAAATGCATCCTGTTCCTTCAAAAAGCTCCATATCAGGTGGTAACAAAGGAGAATGGGTGGGAGAGAAGACAACCAGGAATGCTGGTCTATGCATCACTGAGTGATGACAGAAGCTGTGATAAATCAAGTAGAGGAATAGCTCCCTTTGATGGACACCCAGCCAGCCAGCTGTAAAATTCCTCTTGGTAGCTGTTCTTTACTTGCTTTACCTGTAAAGGGTTAAAAAGCCCCCCAGGTAGGGCCAGCTCTAGGCACCAGCGCTCCAAGCACTCCACTTTCCAAGGGGCAGCACTCTGCCCCCCCCCTTTTTTTTTTCCCGCTTGGGGCCGGCCCTGGACAGAGCCCTGCCGCTGGAGAGCCAGAGCATCGTTCCCTGGAGCTGAACCCGCGCTGTGGTGGCGAGAGGGGCTACCGGAGTGTGTGAGGAGCCGGGGAGAGAGGGAAGCGGGGCCCGGGATGCAGGGAGGGAGGAGGGATCCTGCTGTCACTGCCGCTGCTGCTCTGAGTCTCCCCAGGGCGGCGCGGAGTTTTCCCGCCCAAGTGGGCTGTGCAGGGCGCTGCCAGGCTGGGCAGGGGGCGCGGATCCCCAATCGCACGCTGATAGGGCAAGTGGCTGGGCAGCCCGAGCTGTCAGGGAGCTGCCGCCGCCCCCTACTGCCCCCGGAACCAGCCCGCTGTGCACCTCCCCCACCTGAGCCCTGCGCTGCCTGTCCCGGGCCCCCACTGCGCCAGGGGCAGGGAGAGGCAGAACCCGACTCCGAGTGGGGCAGTGGGGGAGACTGCCCCACCGGGAGACCCCCGCAGCTCGGGCACCTGGGGGTCAGTGTCCGTTCTCTTGGCTCTGCCTGCTGGGGAAGCAGCTGTCAGCGCTTGCCTCTCTCAGTCCTTGCACCCTCCATCCTGCTCGCAGCCCCTCCACTTGTACCTCCCCCATCGCTCCTTCGCCCACATCTCTCCCCTTGTACCCTCCGCCAGCCCTCTCCTCCCACACCTCCCCCCTTCCCCTGCACCTCTTCTCCCGCAACCCTCCTGATACCCTCTCCGCCTCCATAAGCACATCACACCCACTTCTCTGCCAGTGTAGAGCCCCCAAGCACTCCCACACCCGCTCCTCTGCTTGAACCCTCTTTACTAGATCCCCATCCCTTTCCGGGTACAAGGTTTGAGGGTTAGTCCCTATGCCTTCCATGTGCATTTGGAGCACTAAAGATGGGATTGCAGGGGGCGGGGAGGCGAGATTTATAGTGAAATAAAAATAGGAGAAACGGTTTGATCCCCACTGCAAGTGTAAACGGGAATTGCTGTGGTGAACGAGGCGGTCACGTTTGGTTCTGTCAGTTTGATTCATCCTCAGCCCCTTCTCCCTGGTCTGGTTCAGCAGGGTTTGTGTTTGTATGGGTGGATTCGCTTGCTCTCAATGAGCAGAAAACAAGAGCTCTGGGAAGAGAGGGGCTGACTTCTTAAAGTTCCACAACAGTCATTTATTTACTCAGTGTCTCATGGGAAAAGCTACTCCAGGCTGCTGCTCCAACCCAGAGAGACTCAGCATATCAGTAGCAGAGAGGGGACAGGAGAGAGAGGCCAAGAGAGGGAATATTCATTCACACAGCTGTACCAGTGGGGATCCTCCCACTTATCAAATTTATCCCACAGTGGACATAAAGGCAGTAGATCTAATGCATATTTACTTCTGGTTCCTCCTGCCCACAAAATGCACCAATGACCACATTTTCTAAAAACCCTAAAACAGAACTGTTTCATGTGGCTTGACTTTCTGAATTTCTCTTGGATATTTTTAGGTCACTTAAGTGCTAATGAAGTGCTAACCTCACTCCTCCCTCTTGTCTCTAAGAAAGAGAGTATAATCAGCATTGGAAGGCAGAATGGCAGATTTTTATTTATATGGGGTTTTTGCATTTCTATACAATATGTGATCCAATCAAATTCTTTAGGTTCTCCACAAATGCATGCAATTTCTTCCTAACACTGGCGTTTGTTAAAAAGGGGGGGCGGCCAAAATTTTTTTGCTTGGGGCGGCAAAAACCTAGAGCCAGCCCTGCCCCCAGGTAAAGGAAGAAAAAGTGGTCACCTGACCAAAAGAGCCAATGGGAAGGCTAGAACTTTTTTAAATGGGAAAAGAAACTTTCCCTTTGTCTGTTTTTCTCTGGGCTGGAGGGACAGAGCAGCCATGCTATAAGCAGCTTTAAGCCAGGTATGATCATAAATCATCAGATCATACCTAGAACTACTTATCTGAACTCCAAATGTGTAAATAGATCAGAATGTTTAGCTAGACACAATCAAGTTTATTTCTGGTTATTTTTTAAGGCTTGTGGAACTCCTCTGTGCTAACCCCAATGCTTTTGTTTGTTTGTAACCTTTAAGCTGAACCCCCAAGAAAGCTGTTTTGGGTGCTTAATTTTTGTAACTTTCTTTTAAGATCTAACAAAAAGTCTGAGTTCCAGATGTATTTTTCCCTTTTGTTTTTAATAAAAATTTATTTTTTTAAGAACAGGATGGGATTTTTGGTATCCTAAGAGGGTTGTGCATATTGTTTGATTAGCTGATAGAAAACAAAGGAAACTAGCTGTGGCTTTTTCAGCTCTTCCCCGAAGGGGGGGGAGGGGAGGGTGTGTGAAAGGGCTTGAGGGTACCCCACAGGGAGGAATTCCCAAGTGCTCCTTCCTGGGTTCAAAGGGTATTTTGCATTGGGTGGTGGCAGCGTTGATCAAGCCACAGTCAGAGAAAAGCTGTAACCTTGGGAGTTTAATACAAGCCTGGAGTGGCACGTATTAATTTTTAGAATCCTCGCAAGCCCCTACCTTCTGCACTCAGAGTGTGGATTCAGCCTTGACAGAAACTATCAAGCACTTTCTCTTCCACCCTCTTAATGGGGAGACAGTTACTGGAACCTTATCAGAACCACATAAAACTTGTACTCCTGAGGGAATTCTGCAGATTAAAAATTCTGCACAATTCTGCAAATTTTGTCAATAAATAAATGTGGCTCCAGCATGGCAGTGGGGAGCATAGGCCACTGGCTGCATTGAGGTGGGAGATCACTCTGAAGCCCCCACCTTCCCCGGTACAGGGATTCGGCAGTGAGGCTGCATCCGACCCTGACACAGTGCAAGGGCTGGGCCCACCCCAGAAACACCGAGGGGCCCTGCCCCTCTGCACCAGGTGTGGGTGGGCAGGCTCGGCCAGCAGGATCCAAGTGTGGAGGGGCTTAGTGTGGGGCAAGAGGTTTCTGAGTGGGGCAATCTGGGTGTGGGCGGCTCAGTGCAAGATCTGGATGGACAGGAGCTCATTGGGGGGGATCCAGGTGCAAGGACAATGGGACTCTGCAGGGGATCCGGGTAAAGTTGGCTGGGGCTCAGCCGGGGGGTCTGAGGATGGGGAGATGGGGCTCAGTGGTGGGGGGCCTGGGTATGAGGCTTGATGGGGTGGGGTTCTGGGTGCAGCTGGCTGGGGCTCAGGGGGGTCCGGGTGGAGGGAGGTACAGCTTGTCAGGGCAAGCTTCGAAGGACGAGCTTAATGGGGGAGCCCCAGCTGCTGCGGAGGGGACGCGGCATGCCAGGCTCCCGCTTCCCCCCGTTATTCCCCTTTCCCCTTCCCATCCCCCTCCCCGACTGCCCCATCCCTCTTCCCTCACTCCATTCCCCTCCCCCTGCCCTATTCCACTCCCCTTCCACACTGCCTCTTCCCTCCACCCCCCTCAACCTCACCTTCCCTCATTTCCCCCACCTCTCCTTACCCAGCCCCACTGTGGTCACTCACTGTTGTACTGGGAACCTTCCTGTTTTCAGCACACAGAAAGGGAGCGTGCCTGGCACTAGGACCCAGGAGATGGCACCCAGCTGTAGAATCAATGGAACCCAAGACGCAGCCTCCCGATTCAGCTGGGCAGCTCTGCGCTTGCAGAAATGGGGAGAAAGGGGGGAAGCACGCAGTGGCACATAACCCCATATGCCTCACCTCTGAATGGGGGGCAATCATCCCCCAAGAACTGCACCCCTGGTCATCCCTCTCGCCCCGCATGGCTTCTCTTTGCTTCACCGCCATTTTCTGCAGGGAAGCACAGGAATTCTGCAGGGGCGGAGCGTTTTCTGCGGGCATGCAGTCCCACAGAACTCCCCCAGGAGTAAATTGGGCTCAAGCAACTCAAGGTCCTGAAGGACAAGAAGAGGACATCAAATAAGCTTAGGAGATGGAGTGAGCTTCCAATTTTAGAAATAGAAAAAATATATTTGACAGCACACACAATTTGTTTTTTAAGCAACCAGCTTTTATGTGCAACACTATACTTAGACAGTTTAGGTTCAATTTTATCACGCTTCGTGCATGTCGAGGCCAGAGACAGAGTTCCTTCAACACATCTGAGAAGTGTGTTTAATGACCAAAATACACATCTAGTCTAGTCGTGCCTTCTCAGTAGATATACCACAAATCATAGTAGTAAAAAACAAAAAAAAAAAAATCCAAAAACGTGGGAAGTTTTCTTTCACATTATAGCCTCATTTAATATTCAGTCTAATCAAGACTGAATATTTTCTTGTGGTTTCACCATTAGACGTTTCTTGCTTCTCATCAACCCTCGAAAGTAAAACTAGGGCTATGTCTACTCTACTGTCATAAGTCGACCTACGCTAAGCAACTCCATCTACGTGAATAATGTAGCTGAAACGGACGTACCTTAGGTCGCGCTACCGTGGGGGGGGGGGGGGGGGGGGGAATGGGAGAAAAGTCTCCCATCGACTTACCTTACTCTTCTTGTCGGGGGTAGAGTACAGGGATCAACTGGAGAGCAATCGGCAGTTGATTTGGAGGGTCTTTACTAGACCCGCTAAATCAACCGCCGGTGGATCGATCTCAGAGCATCAATCCCTGCCATAGTGTAGACCTGACCTAAGTTTTAAGTATTGGTATGCTGGTCAATCACACTATGTCCCTGAAGCTACTGAGCAGGACTGCCTCCTTCCATTCAGGTGAAATGAGGCAACAATTAAATGCTCATTTGTTTAGTGACAGTAGAAACAATGGAAAACTACCAGACTAAACCGCATGCAAACCTGGTCAGTGAATATGCCATGAAGTCTGAAGACTGTGTACACACTACAGCTTAAATCGGTATAAATTATGTCGTTCAAGGGTGCGACTAAGTCACTCCCTGAGCGACAATAGTTACATCAACCTAAGTGCCAATGCATACAGCACTCTGTCGGCAAGAGTTTCTTGAGCTGACATAACTACCGCCGCTTACGGGAGCTGAAGTAATAAAGTCAAGCTCTCTCCCATTAGAGCATCTGCACTAGCCATGCTACAGCGGCACAGCTGCATTGGTGCAGAGTGTAGTGTAGCCATAGACTAAGGAGAATGTGTTTGAAAAGCAGCAAAAACACTACAGAAGCACAAAGTTGTGTGTCTACACAGCAGCTAGATACCTGCGGCTAGCCTGTGCCAGCCGACTCAGGCTTGTATTGTTCCATTACTGTGTAGGCTTCCAGGCTCAGGCTGGAACCTGAGCTCTGGAATCCTCCCACCTCACAGTGTCCGGACCCCAAGCCTGGAAATCTAGACAGCAATGAAACAGCCCTGCAACCCAAGCCCCATAAGCACAAGTCAGCTTTCACAGGCCAGCTGTGGGCATCTAGCTGTTGTGTAGACATACCTTAAGAGACTGCCAGAGAAATACTTATAGCATGATCCTGAGGGGAAAAAAGCTAGACTGCTGGCTTTAAAGAGGTTTGAGACAGTAACAAAGAAACTGTCTCCAGCTGCTTGATTCCTACTATGTTCAGGGAAACAGAACTTTATGTACAAAAGAAAGGATATACATAAACAGGACTGCATAAAAGAAACACCTGACTCCATCATTAATTTTTCATAACAGAAGTAACTGTGAATTCTGGCTAGCCATTTAGGTCAAAAGGAATAACAGTATAACTGAACATTTCTCAGAAGAATATTGAAGCCTCCAATACAATGCTCCCTACTGCTGTTTTGTTGGCGTTGATACAATCCCACCTAGGACAATACATCTATTTATAATGGATTAGTAATCAGAGAATCCTTTTAGAGATTATCAAATAGATTTGGAAAAATAAATACTATTATAAACAAAAATTAATATTTAAATTTCTAATATCTATGATTTGTTCAATGTTTTGAAGTGATTAAAAAGACCATAATGCACTGAGTTTGGAAAGCACTCTTAAAAAATGATTACTGAAGACTCCATTGACTTATGAATTTACTGTGTGCCCAGTCCCACAGACACTGGGCCAATTCCTCAGCCCAAATATATAAAGGGGCTAGAGCAGAAGTATAATAGACAGTTCACCATAATGCTGGCTTAAGCAGTTAGCTAAGGATTCCCCTGGCATGGAACACAGAGCTGACACTGCTGGCCCTATGTAAACCCCTACACTAGTAGTTGTGATGAGGGCATGGTGGGGTGTGTGGCCATGACACTGTTATTCTCCAAGGGACACCAGCGCTCGTAACAGTCCCCCAGGGGTTACTTCAAGGAGGAACAACTTAGAGCACATAAAGCCACCATTTCCCTCATCTTCGCAGAACCTGTGCCAAGCTGGACCTAAGAATCTTATGTACAATAGGTATTCTCACACTACCAAATACTATGGGCAATAGCGTTTGCAGAATCTGCCCCTAAAATGGCATTACAGTGTAAGCTATCATAGAAAAAAAGAATGGCTGAATTTAAAAGTTTCTCTTTTAGACATGGATTTCAAATATGCTCTATGGAATCCTGAAATTTATTTAAAACACCCTCATGGCTTTTTCCTTATCAAAATTGACATATTGTGTAACCAATGGAGAGCATATCCCCTGAAGAAGTCATTACTAATGTTACTATCCCTGAAAAAAACATGGTTAGAGAGGGTGTAGTATAGATGCAACAAAAATGAATCCATAATTATCATGACTGAAGGAAAAATCTGAAAGGGACACAAATGGATTACACCTTATTTAATCTTGGGGGAGTTGGCTATGTAAATTACACAGTATCAAACATTTTCTAAGCTTATAAGCAAGCATGATAACCCATAAATAGCCATATACGATAACATTTTGGGTACAATAATACATTTTCAGTATCAAAATGCACACGTTCAACCTTACAAAAACTTGGTATTTCATCTGTATGATTCAATAAGATTTCAAGATATCACTTTTAAGATTTGTACAGGCAACAACATTTGATGTTCATTATCATAATATACAAATAGAGCTAACAGAATTGACGCGCTCTCACACTCTTCAGTACAATATTTGCCTGAAGAATGTTTTTGCAAGTGAGATTACTTGTATTTTTATGCAGCAGCTTTCCTGACACAAAGATGTTCTAATCAGCAATCAGAACAAATATCTTATTGAGTTTATTTTCCTTCTATAAAAAGTAAAACCAACCTAGTCACAGCCATAGTATTAGACTTTGTTAGTTCTACCATAATCTTTTTCCTGCATGCTGAACAGGAAACACACTGCAGTGTACACTCTCTGACAACAATGTACAGAATGTGGATCACTTCCAACCACATGACTTATGGCTCTTTGTTGTGCCCTTAAATAATGTTGCTTCACAGCACAATTGTTACTGAAAATGCAGCTGAACTTTTATCAGAATACTACAGATGCCAAAAGTATTACTAGACAAATGACAAAACAGTTGGAGATTTGGGGTTTTTAAAGAGAATGTTAAAGGTAACTTACCAAAGGTTTGTTACTTCAACTTAAAAAGGTTGAAGAAGTAACTAAAGTTTTCAATGCAAGTTAAAAGGACATCAAATGTGAAATCTGTTTTTCTTTATAGCCAAAAGGAGTTTAAAATAGGATTGGGTACTACAGACATTCCCAAGTCCCCGGCAGTTTTTGTGATTTTACAAATCTATTTTTTTCTACACGTCTCTCTCCCTTATTGCAATATGTAAAGAACATTACAGACAAACAACAGAGGATTGTTCTGACACTACAGGAAGTGCTCTCAAATACACAAGTAAAATGGAAAAAGCCTATAGAAATTCCTTCTCCTCACCTCCAGTCTTTCAATATTTATAACAATATTAAGTAAAAAAATTCATACAAGCATCTATTTTAAGTTGATAGTACCCTTTAAAGCAGGGGTCTCAAACATGCAGCCCACGGAGCGCTTCCCTGTGGCCCGCCAGGCTCCCCACGCTTCCCCCCGAGTTACTTTCTGAAGTTCCACCGCCAGAACAGCTGTCTGGCGGCTTCGTGGTTTTTGGGAGGGAGGGAGGAGGAGCGGGAAGCGCGCACACAGGGGAGGAGGGGGGAAGAGGCAGAGCTTCAGAAAGTAACTGGGGGGGGGGGGCACGTGCTGGGAGCCCGCCGGGTATCTTGTACAGCACCACAACTAGGGTGGGGCGAGCACCGCCGGGGGCACAAAAATGGGGCAGTGCAGGATTGGGCCCAGCAGCGTCCGGCCGCAGCCCAGGGTGCTCGTGCCCCGCAGTGTCCCGTGCGGAGCGGGATCCCCTGGCGCTCGGACCACAGCGGCAGAGCTCGGAGTGTCCCGGGTGGGGGGAAGGGCAGAAGGCGGAAGGGCCGTGCGCTCTACCTGCAACCGCGCGCCGGAGGTAGGAAGTTGCTGCACCAAGTGCCTGGGAGGCGGGGGGCACCAGGCACGGGCCACAGAAGAAGGGGGTGGGGGAAATGGGGACACAGCCTGGGTTGGGGGGCGGGCGGAGGTTAAGGGAGAAGGACATGGTGGTTAGGGGAAAAGGGCGCGGAGGGGTGGGGTTAGGGAGACGTGGGCGGGGGTTGGGGCGAAGGGAATTGGGGACGGGGGGTGCAGGACTGATACCTGCATGTTCTCAGGTAAGGTTAAAAGCTGCAAGTATTGGTGGCTTGGTTGTGAAAGCACCAGAGTCTGCAGATTTTTATGTAATGTTTTGATTAGCGCAGCGCTGTTTATTTGTCTCAGGGCTGGTACTCACTAACCCCCCGGTTCGAACTAAGATACGCAACTTCAGCTACGTAAATAACGTAGCTGAAGTCGAAGTATCTTAGTTCGAACTACAAGGTACTTACCACGGGTCCACACACGGCAGGCAGGCTCCCCCGTCGACTCCGCGTACTACTCTCGCAGAGCAGAAGTACCGGTGTCAACGGCGAGCACTTCCGGGATCGATTTATCGCGTCTAGACAAGACGCGATAAATCGATCCCAGAAGATCGATTGCTTACCGCCGAACCCGGAGGTAAGTATAGACGTAGCCTCAGACAACGGAAAATGCTGCCCAGAGACTCCCCAGTAAAAAGGCTCTTTCTTTGGTCAGGTGCAGGGCTGCTGTGAATTAATCACACCCAGGCTAACAGAAATCTAGTGCAACAGATGTAATAAGCAAGGAGTAAAATGCAACAATCATGGTTTGTTCTGTGTTGGCCTCTTGCTGTGCTGCTCTTTCCTAGGCCATCCCCCATTCCTATCTTTACTGTGCTTCTGAGTTAGATTGATTTTGTAAGTTCCTCAGAGCAGCGCTCCTGTATTTATCTACCTATAAATACTTAGCTCTTACATCAGATTTCACTGAAAGATCTCAAAGCACTTTACAAACATACATAAGTGTAATTACCTATGAGGAAACTGAGGCACGGAGAGTTTAAGACCAAGAGTACATGGTGGGTCAGTGGCAAAACCAGGACTGAGCTCCTGACTCCCAGAGCAATGCCCAGTCTGTTCAGCCACACTGATGCCTCTTCCATGCATCTGAATAAACAAGTCTGCACTCTTGATGTCCCTCAAACCTCAGTCCCCTCTCCACTCACATTGGACAACTGTGACTTCATTAGTCAATGTTTGTAAATCACAGTCTCTGCGGCCTGCTGGGCTCCCCCCCCCGGCAGTTACGTTCTGAAGTTCCGCCGCCAGAACAGCTGTCTGGCGGCTTCACGGTTTCTGGGAGGGAGGGGGCAGGAGCGGGGAGCCACGCGCTATGGGGAGGAGGCGGAGAAGGGGTGGAGCCTAATGAAAGGGGCGGGGCTGGGGGCAGGGAGCAGGCGGGGTCAGTGATGCAGCCCTCGGGCCAATGCACTAGTCCTCATGCGGCCCTCATGGTAATTTGAGTTTGAGACCCCCTGCTTTAAAGGCTTGTACGTAAGTTTCCAAGAGGAAACAAATATATGGGTGTTTGAAAGTCAGGTTTTAGAATGGAACAGTGACCTATATTTACAGTGAGTGCGATGTCATCCCCTCAGGCAGAGAAACCAGAAAGTGTGCAGCTCAGATTCCTCAGGATCATCTGAAAAAGGTAATGATGATTGCAAGTTTTGTTAAACACAGCACTAATTCCATTTTAAAGCAGCTGGGGGGGGGGGGGAAGAGAGAGAGGAGTGGGGAGGGAAGGATAGTAAATATGGGCTTAAAAGGGGAGAAAGTAAAACAGACTGGAAACCAAATTATTACTGTAGACTCAATTACCACTCTGTTTTTACACATAGGGGCTCGTTCTCATCAATTTGTTCTTGGAAAATACCCTTTTTTGTGAAACTTGGGGGGGGGAAGGGGGGGGAAAGATGGGCACAGCACATATGAAATTAGCAGTGATGAAAGATGTCATCTTGAAAGTCCTCTATTTAACTACCACAAAGGTATATCAAAGGCAACAGCATCATATCTTTAGTGGCAGCCACAGAAGTGAGACTATTTCATGCCAGTAGTGTTGTTTTCATGATGAGTACATTCACCCAATAATAACTGAATGGGTATCAAAAGTATTTCTCATAATCCAAACAACAGCTATCAGAATTTTTGTTCACTACCATCTTGGGCTGGATTTGAATTTGCAACCTAACGGTAAAAAGCTCAACATCTCATCACCACTACCTGAGCACCACTAAGTCACAAAAGCATATCAGAAGGGATTAGGCTACCTATGTTTTGCCAATCTATCATAATTCATCGTAAGGTTAGACTGTAATCGAGAAAATGGCAAGGAAAATTAGAGAGAATCTACAGTATACTAATAGGTAGAGCAAGTATTTCAACTCTTGAACAGTGAAATTATCAGAATGTATGTTCTTAGCCTAATGTGAAAAAGAAGAATTAGAGAATCAAATCTGAGCAATTTAACAAAGGACCATCCAACACAGGACAAACTAACACAAAATGAACAATAATCAAAACTCCTATAAGTACGCTACATAAGGCGTTATATATGTGGTCAAAAAACTTTAAATTTTTTTTTTAAGGAAGTATTAGTCAGTATGCCAAATAAATGAGTTACGCAGAAAAAAAATTCAACAGGTTAGAATGTGCTAAACAAAGCTTTTCTAACCGCTTACAAAATCTTGGAAAAATTACAGCCGTTATTCTTACTAAACTCTGGTCCAAATGTGAGAAATTAAGTATCCTTTCTTTACCGCAGATAAAAGTCTAAATTTGAAACTCGAATATGAAAGGCATTAGTCCTCCAGAGAGCTAACATTTCTGAAATACTTAAAGCTAAATTTGTCTTCCTTATGTCTCCAACTATGGATTAGAGAAGTGGCATGGGGCATAGGTCACCACACAAAGATCAGTCTGGGGGCTAATCACTTAAGCAGGAATACCAGCATGCTATGAGTGTTAACAGTTTTATACAGAAATTCTAGTGAACTGTAAATATGCATTCTCCCACCCACATTAGAAAGCCACAACTTCTGTGGTAAAGAAAAAAAATAAATAAAAAAATAAAGGTAAAGTTAAAAGTTAATTATACAAGATTTCTTGAATGTGTCCTTTTGAGAGCGCTATTTTTATAGCTTACCCTCACAAATTTGAAAATAAAAGTTCTTGAATTGTTGACCTAAGATATAATAGCTGCTTTTTCCTTTATCTTTTTTGTTTAAATCCATTTGTGCGTGCCATGCATACACACACGCGCATGCATCCATCATCAATTAGGTATAGAACCAAGGCCTGGAAGTTGTTTCAGTTAACTGATATAGTTACTAAATGTTGCAACCAGTTTGGCTTAGCAAAATTCAAGTATTTCAGAATAAGTATCCACATACAGACTTTCCCCAAAAATAAACATAAGGTGTGAACTTAAAACCAATTTCATCATTTTGGTGAACATCTTATGTGGACTACGCTTAGTATATTTTCTTCTATGAACAGTGGCTATTTCCTAACTGTACTGTCTATCGAGGCTTAAAACAAAAACAGAAAGAACTCAGGACAACATTCCCTACTACATAACAATGCGTAAAGTTTAAAGTCTAAAGAGACTGGCACTGTCCCTCACACTGTATTTCCATGGTGCTATGGCACTGTCCCTCATCTAGCCTGCTTGCAAGGTAGCAACTGCACTATTACCTTCCACTGGATGTGTGTGTTATCCAGTACGTAAATGGATCTGATACAGAAATATAAGGCGCACCATACTTAATTCTTGAAAAAAAACAAAATTATGTCTTAATTAATTTTGAAGTTTTAACAAAACATTTTCAAAAAGGATTACTAAAAACCAAACAAATATGAAGCACTTATAGTGTAGAGCTGGGGTCGGCAACCTTTCAGAAGTGGTGTGCCGAGTCTTCATTTATTCACTCTAATTTAAGGTTGTGTGTGCCAGTAATACATTTTAACGTTTTTAGAAGGTCTCTTTCTGTAAGTCTATAATATATAACTAAACTATTGTTGTATGTAAAGTAAATAAGGTTTTTAAAATGTTTAAGAAGCTTCATTTAAAATTAAATTAAAATGCAAAGCCCCCCGGACACCGCGGTGGCCAGAACCTGGGCAGTGTGAGTGCCACTGAAAATCAGCTTATGTGCTGCCTTCGGCACGCGTGCCATAGGTTGCCTACCCCTGGTGTAGAGCTACATTAGTGTACATTCATGTTTTTTAAATCTCTTTAAATGCATTTTAAATTACTGCACTTAAGTTTGAAATGTAAGTTTAAATACAAAATTATATCAACATTTTTATGTGAACAACAGTCACATTTGGGGATTTTGAATAAAATTTAACTGGTCAATAAAATTAGGAAATCCATTTAATGTTTGCAAATTACTGTATTCTGGTTAACTATGGTTTACTATTAACTTGTATCATATTATCATCTTCCAGTAATAGGTACTTCTAACGCTCAGATCTTACATAGCAAAGGGAAAACCTTACCACATTAGTACCTCATCCTGAAGAGGAGCACTACTAGGTGTATGTACACACAACAAATGACATCGGACCGAAACTGCATAGTTTCACTTGAGAGCAAACATTCCAAACCCAGCAATATTCGTCAACACATCATAGAACTTATTCTAATGAGTCAACGGGCCCAGTCTGGGATCATTTATAGCTAAAATTAGTTAGCTTTTAAAACACTGAAGCACTTTCAAATCAAACCTTTAATTTCACACGTAGGAAGAAATACGAACATTCAACAGGTTAACTCCACCTCTTTCCCCCTGGGGAAATGAAGCGATTACACATAGCAGCAGCATTGCTGAGAGAGGTCAGAGTACACACCCCGCAACATGCACCTGCACCTTAAACACCTACAGATCAGGTGGAGAAGTTTCTCAAGGGCTAGCACCACCCAAAGTCATAAATCAGCAGCAACTTCCCCAGCTGATTCAGAGGCGGCGACCGAAAAATCCTGTATTACGGGGCTTTACATCTAGCTACATCTTTTTTTCCCTTCACGTCTCGTGTCCCTCCCACAAGGACATCTCCTTTCTAAGCACAAAGACGGGCCAAACACAAAACAAACACCCCACGCCTCGGACACATTTCCACTCCCCACCCTGCTCAAAGCACATCTGCCCGGCCTCCCCAGGGGCTTCGAACCCCGCTTTTTTCCTGCGCCCAAACGTTTGCTTCCACTTTTTTTTTTTTAAACCAACCACAAGTGCAGCATCTAAATAGAAAACTCGGCAAAGAGCCCGGGCCATAAAACAACAGAGAGAGGAGCTCAGGGAGGACCCTCACCTGAGTTAACGACCCCACCGAGCCGTTTGCAGAGGCAACTTCGCTTGCCCTCCCGGCCCTGCAGGGCTCAAACGGGCACCATCACAAAGCGAAGGGGAACCGCCCCCCCGGCCGTCCTCTGCGCGGTCTCTGAGCGCCAGCCACGCACCCAACAGGTGGGGGCCCGTGGGAGAACCCGCAAGAGGCCGGCGCCAGTCCTCCCAGACAGCAGCACCCAACAGGGGAGGGGGACGAGGGGTTTCGTGCTACCTGCGGGCCCCCCCCCACCACCACAGTGTAAGGGGGGGAACAGTAACTGCCAGGAGCAAGCAGCTCAGGGCTCCCCCCCCCCCCCCGCCCGCTTCCCAGGGTGAAATGGGCCGAACGCTGGACACCCCCGCCCCAGAGGGGACAACAGCTCTCCACGAGAGGCTGGGGGAGCGTGACACACACACAGGCAGGCAACGGCCAGCAACCGACACCGGGGGCTCCTCACGCGCCGAGGAGCTGGCTTTGGAGCACAAGCACCGCCAAACCCGGGGGGGGGGGGAGTTGGGAGAGCGGGTGCTGCTCCCCTGGGGTGCTGGGACGAGTCTCTTACCTTGGAGGAAGCAGCCGCAGCTCTGGCAGACATTTTGTTTCCTTCTTTCCCCAGAGTAGTGTGTGTCTCTCGCTAACCACTCCAGCCAGGGAGCGAGAAATTCCCCACCTCCTCCTGCGTCTCACACAGCTGCCCAAATAAACATCGCCCAGGGAGAGGGGGGAGGAGAGGAGGAGGAGGAGGGGGCAGGGAAAGAGGGAGGGGAGAGCGGGCGCAAGTTTGATAAAAGTCCAGCTCCTCAATATTCCTCCTCTGTGGGGGAGGCTGGTGCTCCCCTGGCCGCGAGCTCTGCTGCGCGCCGGGCCGGCGGCTCTGTGCTGCGCGGGGGTGGGGAAGCTAATGCCGTTCCCCAGTGGCTGCCCCTACAATGGCAGGTCCGCTCCCTTTCCCCTTCTCCCAGCAGCGGCTACATGCCTTTCTCTCCAAGCAACCACTGACATGTCTGACTGCTGGGACTGCCCATTCTCTGGCCTGCCTGGAGGGGGGAGCCTGCTTCTCAGTCACGCTCCCCCAGCTCTCCTTCCCCCCCAGGCCACATGGCACCGCACCGGAGTGAAAAATCAAAGCCCTGGCACCGAGCACCCCCGGACCCTGCTTGTCCCTGGGCAGGAGTCTCGCTGACAGGAGCTCGCAGCCCTTCTCCTCTCCCCATTCTTTCCAGCGCTTTGGTTTGGACCGCAGACACTGGTGACTGGGGCAAAGAGTTCCCTAGACCACACAAGCCTATCAGGGGCTAGGGGGATGGTTTGAAATGCATGGAACAGAGCAGGCCTGGGATGGAGTTCATTATAGAGAGAATAAAACAGGGCCCACCTAGCACAAAGGAAGAGGAGCACCCCCCGCCCTTAGGGGTGGAGTCAGCTGCACAGGAATTATGGAAACATTCTGGGGAGTTCAAAACAGACCAGGTTAATAGGTCTGTTATCTGGCATCACTCACCACTAAACTTGTTATAAGAGTTGGGAAGAAAAAAATATTTATCCAGGCTTAGTTTACAAAAAAATCGCTGTTGCTTTGTATTGTTTCCATTTTCTGTAATTTGTGGTCTGATTTTATTTTTACTATGGTGTTTATTTTACTTTTCAAATACTGGAGAGATGCAAAGATATCACACAGAGCCTTGTACCTAGCAAAGTCATTTCCCTGGGCAAAGTGAGCGCAAAATGGGTTTAAAGCACTTCCAAATCAAAATGGCAGCATTTTAAATGCACTTTCCACCCATTTGGCTAGATATAGATGACTACACATCTACTTCAAGGGAGTAGAGAATCAGTTCACAATATTTTTTCTATTGTACTTTCTCATGGACAGCTTCAAATGGAATCTGAAACTCCTGACCACTTTACCAATCCCTCCAACCTTAAATAATGTCCCTAAAAGCTTAAAGCAAATATTTAATCATTCTTTTAATCTCTCTTTTACATTTACCAAACTTTATGGGCACTGCACTAAAATGTATTTTCTTTTGAAAAACATTTCCAGGAAATAATTTATACAAATTTAGGAGTCAACAGTCAGAATTCAACATGGAGAGACAGGTTCTCAGCTATGCTCAAGTAGTGCTGGGCATAGGTCTGTTGAGGGAGGCTATTGTAGCCTTCCTGGATCCTGGGACAAACTCTGGGCCAGCCCGCTCCCTGGTATAGATTAGGGAAGCTACATATAGCTATACTATATATATAGCTATACATATATATATACTATAGTATACATATAGCTATACATATAGTTCTATACTATACTGGCTGCTAGTCACCCTCAGGAGCTCTTCTGGCAGTTGGAGATTACTGGGGCATACGTATGTCCTAGCCATGCTCTTTTTTTCTTTTTTCCCCAAACATTCCCTGTGTAGGAGAGGAGGAATGATCCACTGGCCAGATCCACTGACTTTAAAACAGCATTGCACAAGGGCGGAAGTGCAAACCTACACTTACGGTTTTATTAATTACTTGAAATTACTTTGAGCTTTGCTTTATATTTCTTTTGATACATTTACACTCTGGTTAAGAAGAAAGGTCATGTTTTATAACCACATTGTCTACAAGTACCCACAGAGGGGCAGGAAGGAAAGGGTGTGATCACAACAGGAAAGAACCAGAATATTCCAAAGTGCGGAAAAGCAGGGGGAGAAACTTAGTAACAGAAAATAGGAGAGTGACCCCAAAGAAGGGAAGACAACCCCTGAGATTCAGGGAGATGGAAAGAATCAGATGGAAACAGAGATTAAAGAGTGAAAAACAGGAATAGGGTGAGAGAAAGAGGGACCCGCGGAGTTAGAGTGAGCAGAGGGCAAGAAGAGAGTTCTGGGGAGGGAGAGAGAGAGAGATGAGGTGGATAGCTGAGGTAGAGGAAGAGAATAGAATGGGGAAGAAAAATTACCGTTATGAATTCAGATGCTGAAAAACACTGTGGGGAAAGAGAGGCAGATAAACAAAAGAAACTCAAGCAAAGAGAGAACAGAACAAACAGAACAGGAAGATGTAGTCAGTTACTTTTTATTGTTTTATAAAAACTGGATGCCAAAATATTACAAATGCATACAGCATATTTTATTGTATTCATCAAGAGACCTAGGGAGCGTGATTCTCTAGGACATGCAGGAGTTTGAGAGATTGGGTATGGATAAGAGTTGATCTGTGTATTCCTGCCATTCCGGGGGGAGGAGATAACCTGTTTTGTCCTGATTGCTCATGGGTCTGGGATTTTTTTTAACAAGATTGGTGCTAGCTATCTAAATATTTCTTTATACAGTGTCTGCTTCTGTCAGTATCTGTTGGGTCTAGGGTGCATTTAGTGGCGTTTTAATAGAACATAACCTGCCTCAATGCTAAGTCATGCTAGCATAGGATTCCAGATAAGCACCAGCGGATGCAGAATTTTTTTACATAAGCTTTTTGGTTTTAAATATTATTAAATTTTCCAGAGTGCAGGGAAACTGCTCCTGCCATTTCAAAGTAGTATTTCCTTGAGAAGAACCCTTGCATTTTCTCACTGCTTTTGGCTTCCTCCAGCCTCTCCCTCTTCCAGCTGGCTACATGTGAGCCAAAGGATTTATATCTAAATTTGTGGCTTAGCCAGTTAGCCCCTCTAAGTAAAATGAGAAAGAAAATTTTAATTGTTACTTTTAAATCAGCTAGAGTGCTTTTTAATTTCCCCTTACCAAACACAGTGAGAACATTATGCCTTAAAAAGCTATAACAATAAAAAGATTTCTTGAGGCATGTCCTTTATTTTCCAAAGAGTTTTCTTTGGGCAAATAACTATGGCCCCAATCCTCCAACTGGTTCAGCATAAGCAAAACCTTGCACCCAGAATATTACCAACCCCAAGTGTTCAAAAATCAAGAGTTGTGAATCTCAATTTTTGGAGTCCCCTTCAAAATCATAATATTTTTGAAAACAATATAATTGGAGTTCTTTTTATTTGCCTTTTGAACCTTTATAGGTCACATTTTCAAGCTCATCCCTGCAACCATGAGGGCTAGAGATTTACTTTATACTTTTAATAAAAGCTGAGATTCTGGTATATTCACATGATTCCCGAGTTGAAAAATACCAAATATATGGGAATACATAACTGGGGGATTTAGCCACCCCCACAAAATTAGTAATTGCATTAATCAATAAATAAAGGAAATACTGAGGTTATTTAGCCCTATCTACCCCCCCACACATGGATAGTTCTCTGAAGACATCCACGCAGTGTGCAGCAGCAGTCAAAAAAGCAAACAGGATGTTAGGAATAATTTAAAAAGCGATAGAGAATAAGATGGAGAATATCTTATTGCCCTTATATAAATCTATGGTACACCCACATCTTGAATACTGTGTACAGATGTGGTCTCATCTCAAGAAAGATATACTGGCATTAGAAAAGGTTCAGAGAAGGGCGACTAAAATGATGAGGGGTTTGGAACGGGTCCCATATGAGGAGAGATTAAAGAGGCTAGGAATTTTCAGCTTGGAAAAGAGGAGACCAAGGGAGGATATGATATAAAATTATGAGTGGTGTGGAGAAAGTGAATAAGGAAAAGTTATTTACTTGCTCCCATAATGTAAGAACTAGGGGCCACCAAATGAAATTAATGGGCAGCAGGTTTAAAACAAATAAAAGGAAGTTCTTCTTCACACAGCACACAGTCAACCTGTGGAAATCCTTGCCTGAGGAGGTTGTGAAGGCTAGGACTAAAACAGGGTTTAAAAGAGAACTGGATAAATTCATGGAGGTTAAGTCCATTAATGGCTATTAGCCAGGATGGGTAAGGAATGGTGTCCCTAGCCTCTGTTTGTCAGAGGGAGGGAATGGATGGCAGGAGAGAGATCACTTGATCATTACTTGTTAGGTTCACTCCCTCTGGGGCACCTGGCATTGGCCACTGTCGGTAGACAGGATACTGGGCTGGATGGACCTTTGGTCTGACCCAGTACGGCCATTCTTATGTTCTTAAGATGACAGGAAGTCTGTTCTGTAATTTCTCATGATTTAACTTTTCTGATTGCTTAATGTCAAGAAAGAAAGGAAACAAAAACCGCAGCGGCTGTACAGATAATTTCCTCTGTGGTTTTCTGGTGTCTGTGGCCCAAAAAGAGAACAATTTTACAATGTTTCACTCCTTTGTGTTTGCTGCTGTAACGAATTAGTCTTGCAAAAAGTGAAATAAAAGATTGTGTTTATATATATATAAAATCCCAAATATCCACAAAGATAAAGCTGTAAGTGTCTGCTTTGTAAGGGTGTGGTTTTCCTGTTTCTGAATTGTTTTGAAACTCGAATTTGCGTCTCTCTCTCTCTATATATATATATATAAACATAAAATTGTACATCACATTTTTATGAAAATTGCCCAGATTCAAGATTTTCAGTAATGAAGGAGGAAGAGAGACAGAGTGGAATACACACTTCACTCACAGGAGAAAGAAGAACATCAGGTACAAAAATTAACAGGCTTCCTCATCAAGAAATTATAAGGTGGTTAGAGAAATCAATGGGACCATCGATGTGCTTAAAGTTATACATATGCTTGAGAACCTTGCTGAATTGAGTCCTTAGGGAATAAAGTCCATGTGTTATTGATGTCTAGTGAGTACTGATTTTTTTTAATTCTCTGAGATCAAAGAGATCAAAGCTATACTCATATATTTCCTTGCCCTATAAAAAAAAACAACTATGCAGCTTCAATCTCCACCCCATACGCACTGCAGAAGAGTTGCAAAATGTTGTGTGTGTAGATGTCACACAGTCTTCCAAGAACCCTCTCTCTCTCATTGAATAGAACTACTGGACCAGGGCAATACTGCAAATACACAATGACTAATCTATGCTGTTTTTATATACTGATCCAGCATGTATAGTCCATGTTTCTCTCAGTGAATGCCAAAATGCAAGATATGCTTACCTTGTATTGTTCCATTTGTTTTTTCTGACTTATTAGGTGGAAGAGGGATGGTGGAAGTAATAAAAGACAGCTGTGAAACTTAATAGGGCCTATGTTTACTCCTTGTGTCGCTACAGCCACATCAGTGGTGTTAAACTAATGATGAATCTCGTCCAACGGAATGAAAATATGTTCCAGCCATCAAATATTGTTACTAGTCATGTTTTGTTTTATTCACTACTGTATTCAAAGCACTCTCACAGAACCATGTACGTGGTATGTGGGTAGCATTTAATTCCTACGTATTCTTTTCCTGACAAAAGATACCTTCTACATAAGAACAAAAGTCCATCTTCACATAAAGCTCATTATTACCAGAATTTAGTATGAACGTCTGTCTAAAGATCTTTTTCTCTTTCAAGCTACACACTTTTTGGAAAGGCAGCCCAAAGGTGGCCCTTTTTTTTTCATGTTAGCAAAAGCATTTAATTTATTTCACTTTTTGATAAGCAATAATGTATTCACAATCAATATTTTTCAGAAATGATTGCACACTATAAAATGATCAAACTGCTTTCTGAAAGCCAAGCAAAAAATCCCAAATATCCACAAAGATAAAGCTGTGAGTGTCTGCTTTGTAAGGGTGTGGTTTTCCTGTTCCTGAATTGTTCTGAAACTTGAATTTGCGTCTCTGTTCTCTAAAACACAGCACACAAATGTCTCTGTTATAATGAATGCTACTTTAATCCAAAAGAAAGTGTTGACACATATTGTTGATGAGAAAGATATATATCTTGAACAGGAAAACATACATTCAAATTGTTATACTGGTAATGAAGATGACCGGAAAAATACCCTAAAGACTTGAGATCTTGTTTCCTAATTCTTTTTATTATAAAGGTTTAATTGCCTAATTATGAGAGTTTAGAAAACTAGACGTGCAACTTTCTATTGTTTATTCTCTCTAGATTTCTCCCTTTTTTAATTCTTTCCTCTTTCTTCTCACAATTTTTTTGAACTCAGTGTTATCCCCAAGAATGCACATCCATACCTCCATAAGGCAGAGGGGTTATCAGCAACCCTTAATGGAGAGGGACCGGGCTATACATAATACCTCCACTGTGACCCCTGCCTTCAGTTGGTATCTATATTCTGACTTGTTCCATCAATGGGAAAGATTCCCATTGACTTTTACATGGGCACAAAGGGTGATAAAGATCTTGATGATGTGGCCCTTAGGATGTTGAACTCTGTCCACCTGGATACCTCCTTTACTTATTCATATTCTTAGCTTATTCTTAAACCAGCAAAAAGAACATTTTCAGACCTGTGTTTCATCTTGATCACTGTTTGCTTCAATGCATGAAACAACTCCTTTTAATGATGCCACTTTGGCTTTTTAATGTTGTATTCTTCTATTTTATGATGGATTAATTTTATACAGTACTGTAGCCATTTGCATAGTAAAGTCAAAAGCTTTCTAGGGGGTGCTTTACAAATAAATAAACCATTCTTATTTTGTATTATTCTGCAAAAATGATATTAAGCCAGATACATGAGTGTCTCAGACATATATCTATGGTATAAAATTTTCAAATGGTTTATATTTTAACTAAAATTTTTAGCCCTATATATCAGTTATTCATACTCTGCCATCTGAAACATGCATATCTAAAGCAAATTTATTGAGCACCATATACTTTGGTTGAAGTAAGTAGTGCTTCTAAGCCACCTTCAATGCGCAGCCACTAGACAACTGTCTGGTTACTTGTGATATTACATATTTTTATTTCAGCTAAGTAAGTCAAAAATTCAACAGCAAAATTTAGCTATCAGGGAGAACATGTGGATTTTTGATACTCTCTTGTGGAATATACTCGATCTAATTTATCTTCCTATGTGACTGGTATACTCATCTTTAAAAAGCTATCTGAATACAATTCATGACAAGTTACGAATAGAAGTTAAACATTCTTCATTTTACTTAACTGTTTCAGAATACGACATGCAAGATATGGAAATTTCTTATGTGCGAAGAGGCTGTGGTTTTCCCTGACACGTAATTGTCAGGGCAGGAAAAGGCATGTCACATGTTGGCTTTGGTATGTCATACAACTGCAATACCATACAGTATGTACTGGCCAAGTATATAGCACTGCTGGTCTAAAAGTATTTTTTGCTTGTAACATAAAGGAATAGGATATGAGAAGTGTAGGAAAACAGTTACAGGGCCATTTTTCTGCGCTCCTTAACAGACATGCAGTTACTAAGATTCCTGGCTAGCCAGAGGAAAGAGGACCATGGAGCCAGGGTTGCTTAGGAAGAGGAGGGCCTTGAGGGACTGGAAATAGAGTGAGCCACTGAAATTGAAACCAGGTTCACATGGAAATCCAGCACATAAGTTTTCCATGGGACCAGGCTCCTGGCAATTCACATTGAATCCTAATGCATCCAATAGAGAACATTTTCAATCTTGAAAATTTTGGACTGGTCCAGGGCCCACTGAAGCCAATAGGAGTCTATCCATTGACTCACTCGGTGTTGGATGTAGCCCTTTGTGCACTGGGTGCACAGAGTTTCACATGTGTGAACCGCTGTAGGGCTTTGGTTCTTAAAAATTCTAAAAACTCCAAATCATGGAAGGCACTAACATTTTCCATGCACAACCATTTTCAATGTTGGTGGCTCCACTGGCTCTCAGAGGACACACACCACTTCTCCAAACCTCCCGCTCTTAAAATGTGAAGTAGTGGGGGTCCTCTCCTGCAGTCTTCCAAAGGTATGGGGGAGAGGAACTATGCATCATACAAAGACTACAGAAGACATCTGCACTACACTTGGTAGTGCCCAGGTAAATTATACAACCATACATATGCATCATAGACCTCCTTAACTATGTATTTTATGAGCTTAAAAGTCTACAGAAAACTGACTGAATATAGGCTGCACAAAACCAGTTCTTGTTAGCACATTTATCTTCAATGAGGGCTATTCCCATGGCAAATGTAAAGTTTTACCACAGCCATTTTGAAACCAGAGCTGTTCAAAAAAAATTTAAACATTTTTTCATTGCAGATAAAGTGGATTTTTTATTCTTCTGTTAAAAAACAGCTAATAAACAATTTTAGCTCAAGCTTTTTTAAAAAACAAACAAACACATTTTCACATAGAATAATCCTGAAAATTTTTTAGCCTAACAGATGAGAGTTTCATAAAGTTAAGTGTGATTAAAGCACAAAGTTAGAATGCAAATGGTTATGCAATCTTCTGTATAGGCATCATTACTGTTCCTGCTGATACAGAATACAATATTCACTTATTTATCTCAGATGGAATTCTACCTTACCAAATCTATTTGATCTAATCCATCTATCTAGGAAACAGAAAACAGATTTGCAGATTGATTCTGATTTACCAAATCTGAAAGTTTTTCAGAGAGACTAGCAGCTGGCATGTTTCACCAGCTGACTACATTCTGATCTCCAACAAACAGGTACATAACTCCACATAGTTTGTAAAACTGGATACTGTACTTGCATACTAAAACAAAGGGCATTATCTGTTTTAGATGACAGAGAGCTACAAAGAGCAGGGATTTGGAGAAATCAGATTTTTGAATTGCTCCGCTCCGGCTCCAGGCACAAACCTACTGCTCCGTGCTCCAGCTCCGGGCTCCGCTCCAAAGCCCTGTCAAAGAGCCATGTATCTTTAATGAGATTCCAGTTTTATGATTTGAAAAACAATCAACTTACATTTTTCTCAATTCAGTTACAATTCTGAAGAAAAATCTTCCTAGTGTAGTTCCCAAATATCATGACAATTTAATAATTATTTTAAAATAGTGCCCAGGAGCTGCAATCAGGATTGTGCCATATGGTCTCCAAACAGATACAAAAACACAGTCCCTCCCCTAAAAACAGTATAATTGAAGGCTGAGTGCGGCTGAACTGAACACTGCAGACTTTTATTATTGAATTAGATGGGAACACACATTGTATTTACCACATCTGGATGATGCTGAATGTTTTTTTATATCTTGCATTCCTAAATGATTAGGCAACATAAACTTTACAAAAGAATAAGAAAATTATATACTACATGGATTTCACTAGATAAATCTTTTCCTGACATCTGCCGTATTTTTTTTTAACGTGTGTGAAATGTTAATGATGGTGAAAGATGCTAGAGTGATAGGGAGAGCACTTCAATCTCTAGGCTGCTTATAGAACAGGTAAAGCAAAGGCAAGAAGCAAAACAAGCTTCCCCACAATGTCCAGTCAGTGTGCCACAGCTCTAATTTGGCAGAATTGTTTCTAGGAGTGAAAAAGACAGTTCAGTCTAGTTGGCCCTTAGAGCCCTCTGCTGGGAGTACCAACTGTATCGGGTTGTGGTACTTTTGTCCACTAGGAACTGAACTTATAAATCAAATTTACTTAACATACCCATCAGATACCTACATCTTTCAGTCACCACCAACCTGAATTAGATTTGAAACAGTGACATAGAGGTGAAAGTCTCTCTTATTCACTGCCAATCCACTAAGCTATGCAATCCCCTGTAGTCACCACACCTGCTCAGCATCTTTCTGCATACACTTGATGCTGCCCCTGATGAATAAGTCTTTCTAAAACTATTTTCCAAGTTGAGAAGAGTTTCAGTGTTGCCAGGTGTCAGGATTTTCAGGAGTCAGATAAACTGTTACTTCTGGTGTGAATTCATTTAGGGTGAGCAAATGTTAAGAGAGACAATGAGATATGCTTGATATTGAAGCAGTTTACATAGCTTCTTGAGATGATTGTGGAGGTGGAGAAACACTTCAAATGAGACTTTGTTTAAACTTATTCTGGGATAGCAGATTATGTTTCCATACCTATAAAATGCTTCTCATTAGAAGGGACAGCCCTTATTTATAGAGTGATATTTTTTTCCATCTCCCCAAAGTGTAAGAGTAGCTCCCTTACTATTTTTTTAACAAGATGCATCAAGACCATATTAAAAAAAGAAAACAAATGTTAAGAGAAGGAAGGAAAATCCGTTTCCAAAATTTCCCCTTTCATTCTGATCTCATTTTGATTCTCTCTATTTCTTCTCTGTTTTTCTTATTCTCCCCTTTCCCAAATCTACATTCTCTTTTTCCCATACCATAAGGAGCTATCATTTATTTCTATTTAAAAAAACACCCTCTTTTCCAGCGGGCTGTGGCTATCACGGGTTAGCATCCTCACCTTTTGTGAAGTGAGATGACTGTACATTTAGATTGTATGTGAAAATGAGTTAGATAATCTCAACCCAGTTTCAATGAATGGATATCCTGTTGATGCATGAGAACTCTTGGACAAGAATAGTAGAATGGAGAATTCTGGAATTATGTATTTTCACAGTCAATATTAGGGCTGTCAACTCAGGCTTTGTCTTCACTCTTTAAAAAGATGCATTTTTTTACCTCAGGATAACTAATGCACATGAGCTTGCCTGAGGTAAAAATGCAGTGAAGACAATGCACTTTAGTTTTTCCATGAGGTAAACTCACTGAAGTCAGTGAAACTCACTATAGCCCTGCCTGGGGTGGACATCCCCTGGTTTATCTTGTGGTAAAACTAAAGTGCCTTGTCTCCACTGTGTTTTTACCTCAGGATAGCTCATGCACATTAATTATCCTGAGGTAAAAAAACTCTCCTTGTTTAGCAATGAAGACAAGGCCTCAAATACCTTTACAAGCCATAGATGATGTTTCTCTTTATTTAAAAATAAACTCTATTGTTAAAAAGAGGTTATTTTATCACAAGAAATATGGTTATCTCATAAGCCAAATGATGCTCTTAGCCAGAGTGGTCTCATCTAAATTGAAAATTTTTGCACTATGGTTCTAGCACCAGTGCAGCTTCTCTGGTGCAAGCAATGATGAGAGCACCACTGTTAAATGGCTGCCAGCATTTTTGCTACTATGTCATATTGACCTAGTCTATCCAGGGCTAGATTATAGAAAGAGTATAGAGCATAAGACAATGCTTATGATACTGGACCTGGGGCGTAGGAGATCTGGGGTCTATTCCTGACTCCACCACAGACTTCCTGTGTGACCTTGGCCAAGTCACTTAATTTCTCTGTTCCTCACTTGTAAAACTGGGATAACAGTACTTCCTTTCTCCCATGCTTTGTCTATTTAAACTATAAATTGCTCCAGGCAGAGACTGCCTTTTACTATACATATGTACAACACTTAGCAAAATGGGATCCTGATCTCAGTTGAGGCCTCTAGGAGCTACCATAATAGTACTATTAAAAATAAAAAGCATCTGTGCCCTATCCACACTAGCATTGGAATCTGAGGAAAATACATGCATGGGAGGGAGACCATGCTATGCACTGATAGTCTGCTAATTGAAAAAGCGTAAGGCTTTCATGATGATCCTTAGATTGGGATTCCTAATATGTGATCTTATCTATTAAGTTAATACAGCTTTGCCTGAAAGGGAGTGCCTAGCTATAGGCAGCTGAACTAAGAAAATTTCAGAACATTGCTGAGGATGTACTGGTTAGATCTCAGGACTGGGAATGAGGCAACCTAGGTCACACCATAAATCTGCCACGGGTTCTCTGTGTGACCTTGGACTTTACCTCTTTGTGCCTCCATTTCTCCAAATGGGGGTTGTAATACATAGCTCTTTACAAAGTCAGGCTTAAGGTCTTCAGATAAAGAGCTCTATACAAAAGCAAAGTATAATTACTATATTTGACACATAGGAATTGGGTTTCCTCTGTCTGTGAGTCTGTAAATGTACCTCAGGAGGGACAGTACAATAAACTAGTCTCTGGGGCTTGTTAAGTGTTGCAGATAGGTACTTCCAGACTTGGGTGAACAGGCAAGGCTTTATCTCACTTATGCTCTTCAATGAGACATGAAGATTTAACCTAAGTATGGTGGTGCCTCAGAAGGCCCTAAGATCATGCAGCACTGCACCATGTGCAACGCCCACTGAAAAAGGCGGTATCTTTGCTCAGATACAGACCACAGGGATAGAGGAAAGATTTTGTGATTTATTTTTACATAAGTACAAAAGGTCATCCACACTGAAGTGGTGAGATATTTCTACACTGAAACAGTTCAGCCAGTCTGCACTAACTGAAAAAGTTTACAAGTTTGTTTTTCTGCAGAGAAGTTAGGGCTATTGATATTTTCCCCGACAGATCTAAACACCCTGACTTATAGATTACTCATTGCTTATTTTAAAGTTTGACATTTTCATTTTTTGAATCATTAGTACAACCAGGTGGAGGCCAGGTCAGGGATTGTCTTTATTTCTGTGCACATTACCAGTGCTAAACTAATAATGACAGTAATTAATATTTATATTGTATCAGTGCCCAGGGACCCTAATCAGGATCAGGGCCCATCATGCATGCTGGCCTGGCTAATTATAATTTTACACTTGACTTGCCTTTCTATGTTCCTCAGTAGGATCTGACGTCCAGTTTTTAAAGGATATCTTTTTGTCTCTAACTGCCTCTTTCACTCTGTTGTTTAGCCATGATGGCATTTTTGGTCCTCTTACTGTTTTTATTATTATTATTTAGTTTGAGCCTCTATTATGGTGTGTTTAAATAGTTTCTAAGCAGCTTGTAGGCATTTCACTCTTGTGACTGCTCCTTTTAATTTCTATTTAACTAGCTTCCTAATTTTTGTGCAGTTCCCCTTTTTGAAGTAAAATGCTACTGTGGTGGGTTTCTTTGATATTTTCCCCCCTACAAAGATGTTAAATTAAGTTATATTATGATCACTAATTCCAAGCAGTTCAGATATATTCACTTCTTGGACCAGATCTCTCCCTGGTGGGTTCCAGGATTAGCTGCTCCAAGAAGCAGTGATTAATGGTGTCCAGAAATTTTCTCTTCATCCCTTCCAGAAGAAATCCCCAATTATTATTGAGTTTTCTGTTTTTGTAGCCTCTCTAATCTATCTGAAGATTTTACAGTCACCATCAGCATCCTGGTCAGATGGTTCGTAGTATATTCCTACTACTATGTTCTTATTATTCAAGCATGGACTTTCTATCTATAGAGATTCTATGGTACTGTTTGATTAATTTCAGATTTTTACTCTCTTTGACTTGGTATTTTCTTTCACATGTAGTGTTTCTCCCACACCAGCATGACATACTCTGTCATTCCTATATATTTTGTACCCTGGTATTGCCATATCCCCTTGATTATCATAATTACACCAAGTTTCTGTTATGCCTGTTATATCTGTATCCTCATTGAATACCAGGAATTCAAATCCACACATCTTTGTATTTAGACTTCTTGCATTTGTATACAAGCACTTTTAAAATTTGTCAATATTTAGTTTTCTGCCTTTATGTGATGAAATTGAATGGGGCTCTTTTTCATTTGACTGTTGTTCTTCAGTTCCTACCTGTCCTTTATCAACTTTCCCCTTTTCTAGGATATAGATTATTCCCTTTAATAAATCCTCCCCAAAGGGATGTGTCTGCCCACACTGTGTGCTCCTCCACACCTGTTGTCTTTCTCCCAGCCCTTAGTTTAAAAATTCCTCTACAGCAATTTTAATTTTACATGCCAACAATCTGGTTCCCTTTTGGTTTAGGAGGAGCCCATCCTTCCTTTATAGGCTCCTCCATTCCCAAAAGCTTCCTCAATTCCTAATAAAACTAATTCCCTCCTCTGAACACCATCACCTCATCCAGGCATTGAAACCCTACAGTTCTGCCTGTCTAACTGACCCTACACATTGAACAGGAAGCATTTCAGAGAATGCTACCACAGAAGACTTAAATCTCTTACCTAGTGGCCTAAATTTGGCCTCTAGGACCTCTCTCCTACCTTTCCCTATGTCATTGGTACCTACATGTACCACAACCACCAGTTCCTCCCCAATACTGCACATAAATCGATCTAAATGTATCAAGAGGTCCACAACTTTCACACCCATCAGTCAATTCACTATGCTGTTGTTCCAGTCATCACAAACCCAATTATCTATATTTCTAATAATCATTCCCCCATTACTATTACCTTTCTCTTACTAATAACTGGGTCTCCTCATCTGGACAGTTTAAGAAGATACCATGCTATCATCTTGAAGGAGGGTCCCAACTATGGGACCATTTCCCTTTACTCCAGCTTAATGTTCTCCTTCCCTGAGACTTTCATCCTTCTCAACAGCATAGAGGCTACCAGACTGCTCTACTATGTCCCAGAAAGTCACATCCATGTACTTCCCTTAAATTCTCCAGTAGTCATTCTAGGCTCAAGAGCCTGTACTCAGTCTCTGTAAGCCATGAGTTGTTTGCAGCAAATGTGTATCTGATGAGGTGCTTACCCCCACACCAGGTAGAGCAGATTAAATTAGGTTAATTAACCTGATAGGCTGCACCTGAGGGAAGCCAGGGTTTGAAATGCCAACTGACAATGGAGCCCAGTTGAGAAGGAACCAGCAGGACTGGTATAAAGTCAGGAAGTTGGCAGCAGAAAAATAGTGCTGGGGAAATAGTCTGCAGTTACTTCCTGGGAGAAGGGGGGCAGCTAGAAGATGTAGGAAAGCGGAACAAGGTCTGGGAGAAAGCAGGCCACAGTTGCTAGACACAGGGTCCCTGGATGGAATCTGGAATAGAGGGTGTGCCTGAGTTCCCCTACCAGCCACTGGAGGAATGGCCAGATAAGGACAGTGACGGGGAAATTGCCATTTTGTATATAGAGACTTTGATACCCTGGAATGGGAAACCACAGAGTTACCTGGTTGGAGGCCGAGTCACAAAGAGGAAGCTGCAGCACCTGGAGTGAGAGGGGCTGCAGAGTGAAAGAGAGGACAAAAGGGGGAGAGAACACAAGGGCAGGCTTTGGACCTTCAAGAGAGCTAATCCCCAGAGTAGCCATTAGAGGGTGCCCTAGAAGTGAGTGGACTCCATTACTGCACATGCAGGCAATCATATGGGCTGCATTCAGTGCAATAAACTGGATAGCCTCCACTTTGTGGCTGGACTTCTGTCTGCATTATTTTTATTCTCCAAGGGTTTTTGTTTTGAGGGGAGGAAGGGGAGTTATTTGCCTAAGTTTAGAAAATGTTTGTTTGGTGGTCTGGCTCTCACGCTCCCTCTCTAAAGTCCCTCAAAAATCTCCTCATTGCTAGTTCCTCTGGTGGCTTAAAAGCTGTCTTTTTAAACCCCTGTTCTTCCTGAGTTAGCCCTACTCCCTTGGATGCTAAAGGGATTAGGGATCAAAGAATGGCAGGCTAAAGCTTGCTTAGGAAGCTCCCACCCTTGCCTAGTAGGCTGCTGTGCTCAGCACACAGACCCCCAAACAGACCACAGTATAAACTTCAGCCGAGCAGTCACATGGCAAAAAAGCAAGCATACAACAACAAATTAGCAGACAACCCACCCCTTCACTTGGAGAACTCTCTTGCAAAACTCCCGTTTGCTAGCTCGAAGAGAGCGTGAGACAACCAAGGAAGGAGAAAGGAATTGCATTAAGGGTGAGGCAACGGGCTATGATACATTTATGTTAGCATTCCAGACTTTAAATTCCTCTGGTTTTCCCACAGCTCTGGTCTGACGGTTCTTGTTTAGCAGACTCCTAAGGCCTCAAGAGCTTCACATCCTGGGTCTTACCATAGATGGGAGAGTTCCTCAAACTAAAGAGTAAAATATTATTCTACTGCATCAACGTTCTGTAAAGAGGTGAATTTTGCCTCTGAAACTAATCAATTCAGCCAGCATAATCACCCCGGCATTAAAGTGCCCTGTGCCATAATAAGAGCAGGAATGCCTTTCAAAAGTCATGCATATAGGGTTTGTTGGGAGTAACCACTTCATTTACTCTGGGCTAGACTCAGCTTTCCATGGGAGCAGTGATTTGCAAACAGTACCTCCTGGGGTCCAGCCGACCAGGCTCTGCAAGAAGGGGAATCATGTGAGACAGGGCAGATGGCAGTAATGGTGTCCACCAGTATTCCCTCTAATTTTTTACTGTGCATGTGATAAATTAATTTTGTTATGTGCACCAATCTGGAGGTGATGTGGGGTGGGGCCTAGGGGTTTGGAGTGCGGGAGCGGGCTCAGTGCTGGGGAAGAGGATTGGGGTGTGGGGAGGTGAGGGCTCCAGCTGGGGGTGTGGGCTCTGGGATGGGGCCACAGATGAGGGGTTTGGGGTACAGGCTGCCCCAGGACTGTGGTGGGGAGAGGGTTTGGGGTGCAGGCTGAGCTGGGCTAGGCCGGGATAGGGACACCTCTCCATGGCCACAGCAGCCTTGGCTGGGCTGGTCCAGGCAGTAGCGTAGCCAGGGGGGGAGCAGGGGGAGCGGCCGCTCCCCCTTGAGCAGAAGCGGCGGAAGCGGCGCCTTTTTTTAGCAGCACTAAAAAAAGGCGCCGCTTCTTTTTAAGCGCCGCTTCTTACACTCACCCGGCAGCGCTCCGGGTCTTCAACGGCATTTTGGCGGCGGGTACCACCGAAGACCCGGAGTGAGCCGCCAAAGTGCCACCGAAGACCCGGAACGCCGCCGGGTGAGTACAGGGGGAGGCGCCTTTTTATAGCACCGCTCCCCCTGCGCTCCGGACCTGGCTGCGCTACTGGGTCCAGGCTGGGGGAGGGACGCCTCTCCATGGCTGCGGAAGCTCTGACAGGTAGGGTTGCCAACTCTGACTGAAGCTATTCTGGGAAATTTTTTTTTCCAACATGACATAATGTCATTTTCTTAAAATATCCTATTAAAATCTCCTGGATTGATTTCAATGGTCACCGGGAGATCAATGCTGATTCCGGGAGACTCCAGATCAAACCTGGAGGGTTGGCAACCCTACTGGCGAGGTTGGGCCAGGCTGGGGGAGGGGCGCCTCTCCACGGCTGTGGCAGCTCTGGCAGGGTGGGATGGGGCTGGAACGGGGCTCCTCTCCCTGTCTGCACAGCCCTTGATAGCCTGCTGTGCAGGCGTGCGGTCATGCAGCTTAGAGGGAACTTAGGTGTCCACCCATTTTCCTCTGAGTTTTCGTATGGGAAAGGCAGCCTTAACCTCTTCCAGAGAGCTCCACTGAAACCCTTTTATTAGGGCTGGTTACAGGAAGTACTGAATGCGGCACTCCCCACAAAACAATCCTCACCACCAAGCACCCTCTCTGACCTGTCACTCACTTTGTAATCACAGACTCATAGAAATGTAGAGCTCAGAGGGAACTCGAGAGGTCATCCCCTCCTGCTCCACATGCTGAAGCAAAACCAAATAGATCTAGGCCACATCTACACTACCAATTATGTTGGCAAAACATATGTCGCTCAAGGATGTGAAAAAACACCTCCCTGAGCAATGTAAGTTCTTCTTCCAGTGCTTGCTCATGTCCATTCCATATTAGGTGTGTGTGCTCGCCACATGCACCGGTGCCGGCCAGCGCATGTGGTGAGCACACACACTTAATATGGAATGGACATGAGCAACACATCTCGAAGAACACCAGTTACGGAAAAGGTAACTGTCTTTTTGCTGGCGTAAGTGGTAGTGTGCACAGCAATATGGCAGCAGGAGAGCATCTCCTGCCAACATAGCTACCATGGCTCATTGGGAGTGGTTTAATTATGTCTGGGAGAAATCTCTCCGGTCAACATAGAGCAGTTAGATGAGAGATCTTACAGTGGTGCAGCTGCATTGGTACAGCTGTGCTACTGTAAGGTCTCTAATGTAGACATAACCCTAGACCAGTGGTTCTCCACCAGGGGTCTTAGGCCCCCTGGGGGGCCACGAGCAGATTTCATGGGGGCTGCCAAGCAGGGCCAGCATTAGACTCACTGGGGCCCAGGGCAGAAAGCCGAAGCCCTGCTGCATGGGGTGGAAGCCTGGGCCCTGAGCCCCACCACCCAGGGCTGAAGCTGAAGCCTGAGCAATGAAGCTTTGCGGGGGCTCCTGTGGCATGAGGCCCTGCTCACTACCCCCTAACACCGGCCCTGGCTTTTATATGCAGAAAATCTGTTATTGTGACACAGGTGGGCCGTGGAGTTTTTATACAATGGTATTGGGGGCAGGGGGGCACCTCAGAAAGAAAAAGGTTGAGAACCCCTGCCCTAGACCATCCGTGACAGATGTTTTTCTAACCTGTTCTTAAAACCTCCAATGACAGTGATTCCACAACATCCCTTGGGAACCTATTCCAACACTTAACTATCCTTATAGTTAGAAAGTTTTCTCTAAGGATGATCCATATTACTGCAATCCTCTTCCCCTAGGCAGAATTCTACCATGGGTCATCCTCTTCGCACTCTGGGTGAGTCTAGCCCTCTAACTCTCTTTCTTAACATTTTTAGCAAGTGACCTGTTGCTGCAATTTATTGCAACAGAAACTGTGATATATGTCATTTTTATATCGCACCTTTCTCCCCAGAGGAATATACATACAACCAACACAGAAATGCAGCCAGCTCTAGGGTACAAGTAGCAAAGTGGGCAGTTGGCACATTGCACAGTGCACAAAATTGGGGTGGAGAACAGAATATTTGAATTAAGTTGAACATTCCCTCATTCTGTCAAAAAGTGCCATGGGTTTTTTAATGTCAATGCATGGATAACAGCCAAATACTCAGTTGTTATAAGGTTTTGTCCAAAACACGTACTAACTTGCAAGCAGCTGAACATATCTTCCTTGCAAGGATGAAGAGATGAACCAATCCTACTGGTATATAAGCTTTTAGTTACAGGGACTCTAGACATTTCAAACTTGATGCCTGGATAATTAAGCCATCCCTTCCATCTATTTTTCCAGCAGTGCCCAGAGGCTTTGCTTCTACAGGAGTGTACCCCAACATATTGCATTATAATTTTGGCTACGTGTATATAAATCCTACGCGAGTTGCAGCACAAAATGCTGGGACACCAGCTGAGATTTCAAATGCTGGGACACCAGCTGACATCACTGAGGCATCAGTCATGTTCGAGCAACTCTTGGAAAAGCAAAAATCTGCCTCTGTGTGCATAGGAAGGCAAACAATAGGCAAGACAAATATTGTACTAACCTTCACAAGCAATCTGATAGTTATTTTGGATACCTTTCTCTGATATATTCTCTAGGGAAGTCAGTACTGATTATAAAAACATATTTAACTACAACATGCCACAAGAAAATGACAAAATATACCAGTATTTCTCAATTCTAAAATTTGTTTAGGTTTTTAAATATATATATTTGATTTTAATTAGTGAAATTATCTATATGTGACACCCCATTCCCAAATTCTTCTTATATAACCCATTCCTTGCTACTTGGAAGACCCATGTGTTTGGCAAACTATCATAAAAATACAGATTCACATACACAGATTATTTTTTTCCAGACAAACTCGTTTGTGAAAATACAAATGCAACTACAACCAGAGCTGGCACATACTGTAATGTATGTGATTACAGTTCTGATTAAATATCTGTTTCTATTACCAGGAATGTTTGTTGAGCTCCACCTTTAGTAGAAGCAATGTGAAAGCAATCAGCTGTGGCCACACCCAGGGTTTATTGTGGCAGCAGCAGGATACAGCTGTCAGGTTCAGGACTTGTGTTTCATGTAGGTGTGTAAATGGCCTCCCACCTGGTTACTCATAATTTTTTTTTCTAATTTTTGATAGCCCCAGCATTAGTGGAATTACATTTGCAGCAACTTAGGGAACAGTGATTTGGCGCTTTGTTTCATGCTATTTATAGGTATTAAAAGAAAAACAAAGCTGTAAACATGTAAACATGTGTTGCTTGAGGTATAGATGATTTTTCACTATTATTTATTATTACTATTATCGTTTTTCTGCCCTGTTTAAGAAAATGTTCAGAGTACATACTGTACTGACCTTGGTCTTGAAAGGTATGGTCTAGTACAGTGGTCCCCAACGTGGTGCCCACGGGGTCCATGGTGCCCGCCGGGGCATTTATGTGCACCTGCCGTCATGGCCGGCACCAAGGAAGGAAGAGGAGAGGAGCATCCGCTGGAGAAGCGTCGCCACTGAAATGCCGCCGCGCAGTGCTTCCGGTGGAGAAGCTTTTGTTGAAATGCCGCCGAGGAGCGCTTCCGGCAGAGAAGCTTTTACCGAAATGCCGCTGAGGTGCGCTTCCGGCAGAGAACCATAGCCTCCGAAATGCCGCCGAGAAGTGTTGCTGCCCGCCACACTCTGATGAAGGGATGAATGTGCTCTTGGCTAAAGAAAGGTTGGGGACCACTGGTCTAGTAGGTTCAGCCCAAGACCAAACAGCAGGAACTCCTGGATTTTGAGTCTAGTTCTGCCACAGAGACCTCCTGGGCAAATCACTTGATTTTAACCTCTCTGTGCATCCGATTCTGTCAGTAAAATGGAGATATCCTTCAGGGGGGCTAAATTAATATGTTTGAAGTACTTTGAAATCCTGTGATAGACAGTCCCATATACATGCAAAGTTCTGCTATTAAATTAGTGGTTTCAAAGCACAAAGTTAAGCGCTAAATATTATTAGTTGCTCTTCAAAATTCAGACAATGTGCACTTTGATTTGCTCTACATATATAGCTTTTAACCTTTCCTCTGAACTGTAATACTTTTGCATATGCAGTCCAAATGGCTTTAGCCTTTTTGGGGAAGCCATATTGCATTGCAAACTGGTATACAATTTCCTTCCACTATCACACCTAGCTCTCTTTCATCATTACTGATTCTAAGGATTTTGCCATCCACTGCAACTCTGGATATATTATTAATTACACTTTCTGTATTAGCCTGTATTTTACAAAATGAATCACATTTTGTTATATTCTGCATATTTCTTATCTCACTAGTTCCTTTTGCGTTATTTTCTGTCCGAATGTTCACAGCTCATCCTCGTAAAATGATTTAATATGCTTTTTTTTACTCTGCCTCCCCATCTACTCTTTGATAAAAGACATTAAAACCAATTTTGCAAATATGCTTTTTAGACATTTTTCTATATTCCTTTCTCCAGGAGAAACTGTAACAACTCCAAAGTCATTATAGCCCTACACTCTCCCATACATTTACATATTAGAAAACTTAGTCCGTTGGAGTCTGGAATCAACGGAGAGAAATCAGGAAATGTACAATTAAGACTTAATTTTTTGTCCTAACTGTGCTTGGGTTTTGCAATACACATGATATGTCACTATGTTATCACTGTATGTTATCACCAAGGACCAAGCAGTAGCCAGGCACAAGTACTCTCAATTTTCTTGCTTTTGTAGATTTAAGATCTTAATGATGCAGCAATAACTTTTGGTTTGAAAATATAAGCTGGTATAAATAGCTCTAGTGAGTAATTTTCCCTTAAGGGTAGCTGCACAAGTCTGACATATTTTCTGACTACTCATATTATTGAAGGTTGTTTACGGCTCTGAGCAAAACAGAGAAAATACTGCAGCCCTCATGATCAAGCAATCTGAGAAGACAATTGTTTTGATAGCTACAGAAAAAGAACTCAAGTATATCTAAAATCACCTTTCAGTTTCATCCTAAAACTCAGATTCACACAATGCTATGAAACAGCAGGGTGGTGAAAGAATATTGAAGTGCAAATTAGCATTCCAACCTTTCTCCAGAATTCTAGTAGTTAATACTGCCACAGCAAATAGCTTTTTATCCAAGTCAGGTATCCAAGTGCTGCATCCCCAGAGATTTGTCTCTCTTAAAAAAAAAAATCAAATCTGGAATTTAACAGCCAGAGATATGTTTTTCCCCAAAGTATTATTTTATGGAACTTTCTTGTTGTCCACAGTGTGGTACTTGAAAGTGCTTCATCTTATTTTCAAGATATGGAATGTCATTTGCTATGACCAGCCAATTCAATGGTGCAATAAGAACATAATTCTTAACAGTGCATCTCACTGTTTGTTGCATACTATTAAAATGGTGGTGTCCTTTACAAGAACAGCTCCACCATTGAGAGGACACAGGGAAAACACTGATTTAGCTGAAGAGCCCTAAAGCAGCAGCAGTTCAGAGTTCTGTCTCCAAAAGAAACTTGCTGGGAGCCAACTGCTGCTGCTTTTTTCCTTGCTTTCTGTTCCTGACAAGACTGGAACTATTTTTTATTGACATGTCACTACAATGTGCTGTGAAATGAAGACAAAATGCACAGGAAAATTACAAGTTGTCTCAATTAACAGGTTTCAACATTTAAGAAATTATTTTGAAATGCTTTGAGTTTATGCAGCATGGGGGAGGGTAATATACTGGTTTAGCTCTTCAGTAGCCATAGTTTGTGCCACATCTGCCAATACTTTATCTACAGAGAAATGTCAGAGCTATGAGATTAACTGCTACCATACCGGAAATAATTTTCACTGTATCTTTAAAATTAGAGTGCTGTCAATAGGGACCATATTATAGTGGTTAAAGCACAGGACTAGGAGTCAGGAGACCAGGCTTTGCTTGGCTACTGACTTCTTATGTAACTTTGGGCAATCACTTCACTGAGCCTCAGTTTACTCATCTGTAAAAAGGAAGTATTAATAATACTTACCCACCTTTGTAAAGCATTTTGAGATTGTGGGATGAGAAATGCGTAAGCATTATTATTTCTCCCATCCTATGTCACATTCATTGTTTTCCTCTCTTGTCTCCAAGTGCAATTTAAAATGCCTCCTAATTTTCCAAACCCCACAAAATTACCTTGATTTGCTCTGATTTTAAATGCAGCTACCCCCAGCTTGCTCACTCCACTCCTCCAATCTCATTCTCTTCTCTGTCCCTTCTAATCTTCAGATCTTTCATTTATGCTGCTCCATCTATCTAGAAATCACTTTCTCCCTGCCTTTGAATTATTGAGTCATTTCCTCACTTCAGAATTGTACCTACAAACTTTCCTGTTCACCTTAGTCCATGATTGACTGTTCAAACACATTTCCCTTCCCCCACCATAACACGTGCTCATTTTCTCCTCATTGGAAGTAGAATGCCAGGATGTTTACTTGAATCTGTACTGCATTTCAATTTCAGTTGTTCTCTCTGCATCATTTTCCCTTTTGCTCTCTATGTGATTTCCTGCATCTACTTTGTTGGAGTTTTTCTCTCTTTATTCTGCCTCTTTCTGTAGATCATTTGGTAGCAACTCTGAACAACAACAAAAATAATGTTATCTAAGGATTCAGTTACTTCTGAGTGTATTAATAAAATGTAGCTAAAACATTTTTTGGCAATAATCCCAGCACAAAATAAAGCACATTTCAGGAAAAGCACTATATTAAAATAAACAAGGAAGGGGGTTCTAGAACAATGGTCCTCAGTGCTGGATTCTGCCACCTCTACTCATGATGAACAATCTTACTCCCAGAATAATATCCTCTGCCAGGGGAGGAAGGCTAGCAGAGTGTGGCCCTCAAACTGGACTTCATTTTAACAGATTGTCCTGTGTGGACACCTTCTCTCCTTTTCATGATAGTGCATGCCATCTCTGTGGTAACTACAGCAATTACCTCAAAGGGAAATATTATCAGGAAAGTATTTAAGGAATGTCTAGCAGTTAATGGTTGGAAACAAAGACAAAAGTCAGAACCAGTTCTATATGGTCCACAGTTTTGCAACGTCTGTTCTAGTAATGTCTAATCTGTAGAAGTAACATCAAGGGTTGCTAGAGCACATAGACCGCCAGCCTTTTTTAGCATTTGTATAAATCCAAAGAAATAAAACAACACTGTAATAATAAACACACGGACCACTTCTAATAGAAGAAGCGGTAGGGTTTAGAGAGTGAGTATGGGACAAAGCTCAAAGAGTTTCAGAGTTCTAATCCCACTTTTACCACCCTGGGTGACCCTGCATAACTACAATTAAACTTCTCTGTGTCTGGTTTCTCTGGGGAAGATTCTCTGTGTAGCAGGGCACTGCAGGGCCCTCTTGGCTCCTGCCTCCACTGTAAATTAGTAGAATGCTACAAACATGTCCCACCCTGTCTTCAGTGCACCTCCTACAATGGGAGTTGCAAGAGACTTGCACCACCCCTATGCTGTTTCTGGGCCAGGGATTTCTTCCTTGGCCTCTTGCAGCTCCTCTGTAGCCCCTGCATATTGCTGCAGCAGATTATAGGGGCTGAAGTGAGGGCCACAATCAGCCTCCCATCTGTCAAAGGGGAATAATAATACTTATCTAACCAGGGTAACTCACAGGGAGCAGGAGTGGGTTGAAAATTACAATCAATAATATGTCCAGTGCCTTAAAAACAAAGCACTGTGTAAGTGCTATTCTATGGTCAGTTTAGACATGTATGCAGCCCAGATATATCTAGCACAATATATTGGAAAATAACAGGAGGAACATAATATATATGACGATGACTCTCTTTCCATTCCACTAGTATCTGAAGAGGGTGTTAAACAGTAGCTAAAGTTAGACATTTTAAAATCAGCAGTCCCAGATAACTTGCATTCAAGAGTTTAAAAGGGCTGGCTGAGGAACTTGTTGGATCATTCATATTGATTTTCAATAAATCTTGGAATACTGGGGAGTTCCAGAAACCTGGAGGAAAGCTAATGTTTTGCCAATATTTAAAATAGATGACCTGGGTAATTAAAGGCATGTCAGTCTGACACTGACCTCAAGCAAGATAATAGCTTGATAAAGGACTTGGTTAATAAAGAATTGAAGGAGTTAATATAAATTAATGCCAATCAACAAGGGTTTATGGAGAACAGATCCTGTCAGACTAACTTGATATCTTCTTTTGATGAGATTACAAGTTTGGTAGTAGTAAAAGTGTTGACGTAATGTACTTAGGCTTCTGTAACTGTTTGACTTGATACCGCACAATATTTTTATTAAAAACCTGGAACAATATAAAATTATCATGGCACACACTGAATGGATTAAAAACTGGCTAACTGATAGGTCTCAAAATATAATTGTAAACAGGGATTCATCATTGAGCAAGTGTGTTTCTAGTGGGGTCCTGCAGGACTCAGTTCTTGGCCCTATGCTATGTAACATTTTTATTAATAACCTGGAAGAAAACATAAAATTATCATTCATAAAGTTTGCAGATGACACAAAGGTTGGGGGAGTCATAAATAATGAAGAGGACGGGTTACTGATACACAGTGACCTGGATCGCTTGGTACACTGGATGCAAGCAAACCATATGTGTTTTAATATGGCTAACTGCAAATGTATACATCTAAGAAAAAAGAATGTAGGCCATAGTTACAGGAAGATGGATTCTATCCTGGAAAGCAGCGACTGAAGAAGATTTGGGGATCCTGGTAGATAATCAGCTGAACACAAGCTTCCAATGCTGTGGCCAAAAGGGCTAAAGCAATCCTTGGATGCATAAACAGGGGAATGTCAAGTAGAAGTGAAGAGGTTATTTTACCCTGTATTTGGCACTGATGTGACCACTACTGGAATACTGTGTTCAGTTCTGGTATCCACAATCCAGGAGGGATGTTGATAAATTGGAGGGGGTTCAGAGAAGAGCCACAAGAATGATTAAGAGTTAGAAAACTTGTCTTATAGTAAGAGTCTCAAGGAGCTCAATTTATTTAGCTTAACAAAGAAGGTTAAGGGGTGACTTGATCACAGTTTATAAGTACCTACGCGGGGAACAAATATTTGATAATGGGCAGACAAAGGTATAACATGATCATATGGGTGGAAGTTGAAACTAGACAAATTCAGATGATAATAAGGCATACATTTTTAACAGCAAGGGTAGTTAACCATTGGAACAATTTACCCAGGGTTGTGTTGGATTTTCCATCATTAGCTATTTTGAAATAAAGATTTTTTTGTTTGTTTGTTTTTAAAGATATGCTCCAGGAATTATTTTGGGGAAGTTCTGTGGACTGTGTTATACAGAAGGTCAGATGATCACAATAATCCCTTCTGGCCTTGGAATTTATATGTTGCCAAAGAGCTCCATAACTGTGAATGCTATGCTGTTCAGATATTTTACATTTATGTTTCTTGTTAAGATCCAGAGTTCTCTTGGGCAAATTTTCTTTCTTTTGCCCAGAGTACAGTAACGTCTGCTCTGTTCATGACTGCACAATTTTTGTAATAATAATATGAACATTTTCAATTTTGCAAAATAGATAATATGTAATATGGATCATGCCTTACAAAGATGTTTTTGAATATGCTACAGGAGATCCTTTTTGTATCACCTGCTTGAACTATTTTATTGCCCTCCTCTTTAGACAAATCATTTAAGATAAACTTGACTCAAAAATAGTGTTCTGTAATCTGGTTTCATTGCCTTGTAGAATAAAGAGATGCAATATATGGTATTACAATTCTTCCAGATTCCCACTCTACAGATGGTCATTGTGTTTTCCATATGACTCCTACTGTAATACCAGAATCACATGAGTCATTTATAAGAAACAGATATGTCACAACACCTGACAGGCTACTACATAGAATGCAGGGTTTAAAAGGCAATCTTTTAGTTGTACTTGTACAGGCACAACAAATATTTAGTGTGCTTTCCTTTGAATTTATATGAGCATAACATATACACACCTACACACAGATACAAGGGGGAACAAATATTGCAACACTAACATATGGAAATGTTAGAACTTTTTAATTTAATATGATAATTATCCAAACTGTAACAAAAATAAAACGGAGACACCCAAAGAAAACAAACCCCCAAGGTTGCTCTTCACTTTCAAGGCTGGGTGCACTCAAGACACTGTACCGGCTGTTCCCATTGATCTCTGGTTTTTGTTGAATGTAAATTGTTATACAGTTGACAAGTACATTGTTATTAGAGTAACAAAGTACCTGGTTGCTCAGACAGCCCCTCCACTCCCTGTTTTCCACTGTTTCCTTTCTGTATTTTTCTACTTTTAATGTCGCTTTGTGGTGCATTTATTCTCTGTTCTTGTCATTATTGAAAGATCTAATGAAGCAACGTTTTAAATTAAGTATTTATTAGTAAGTGGGGAAGAAGCATGGATGTGGATTGAGAATAACTCAAAAGAACAATGGAAAAATGCAACATACTTTTGGAATGTTATAAAAGATATAATGTAGGGAACAATGTTTACTACCTTTTATCCTGAAACTGTCCAATGTCATCAACTAAAAAATTCATACACAATTTTCAACAAAGGATTCACATAAAAATAGTAGACATTCCTGTTGACTGAAGACTCATTTATAGCACACGTGGGAAATTAACTTTTTTGTTTTTTAACATTTTATGCCTCCTTTTGCATCTATCATTTGATCCTGATACAGAGCTTCATGTTTTCATTTCTTCTTTAGGCTCGCTGCAATGAAATTCAGACACTAAAGTTTTAGGTGTTGGGGCCAGAGGCACCTCCAGAAATTTTTCACATGGTACGCACAAATGAGCCACTCTCACTTTAACTTTGTACAGCATCACACAGGTTTGTCCTATCCACCTCTCCATCATGACAGAAGGGCTGTGGGGCCAAATTGCAGTAAGTGGCATTGTGACCTGGCATGCCAGGCCACAATGCCTCTCAGTTTAGGGGCACTCTCAAACAGGGATCCTGTGGAAAACTGCTCTTTTTGAACCTCCCCTAGAAGCTTCTGCCGCAGCCAATGGTATGCAGTGTGCAGGTGCAGGTGATACTCTTTTTGGCAGACAAGATGACAGAATGTAGTATGCTCATCACATTCCAGTCACAGCTTCTTATGTTATTTTGAATCCATCAAAATGGCAATGATATTGTAACTTAATCTCAGAAAGACTTGAAAGATTGAAAGATTTATGAAAGATGTCAGAAGAACTGATCTGATATATATGAAACATATGGAAGGACTAGGACACCTGAAACCTAATTGTAAGAGTATCTGATATCATTAAAACTGCAAAACTACAATCAAACTATAATTCAAGTCCAAATTGATAATATGATCCCTCTAACAAGCTTGACACATCTCCAATGTGCCTTGGTGCAAGAATAACAGTCAGACATCAAAAGATTGTAATTTGTTTTGGAAATGTGCTAGCATATAGGTGCCAAACCATGCTGGCTTGGCCAAGATTTCAATTCTGCAAACAAGGAGGGCAGTTTTAGAGCGGAAAGTAATCCCTGACGAGATCAGGCACTGTTCAAGGGCAGCATTAAATGGATGGAATATCTTTGTTTCAACTTCATATGACAACTCACTGTTTTTTATGAGGCTAGAATCAAAGTGTCAGCAATTTTTAACTGATACAAAAACACCACTAACTAACAGAATGCAGATCATTAAAAAGGAATACGTTGCTTGTTCCGTACATAGGGGACAAGCTGTATGGCTCTTATGTTAATCTGCAGATATAATCATTTCAGTCCTAGTGATATAGACTAGATCTTCAGCTACCGCAGAGCTCTGAGCTGAGCACAGATTGGTGAGCGGGTAAGATTTAAGCTACAGTAACTCCTCGCTTAATGTTGTAGTTATGTTCCTGAAAAATGCTACTTTAAGCGAAACGATGTTAAGCGAATCCAATTTCCCCATAAGAATTCATGTAAATGGGGGAGTTAGGTTCCAGGGAAATTTTTTTCACCAGACAAAAGACATTATATACAGATACAGTATAAGTTTTAAATAATTTTAAACAAACTATTCAATACTGTACTCACCAATGATGACTGTGAAGCTAGGTTGAGGCGGGGCGTAGTGAGGTCAGGGCGCGGGGGCTTGCCCCACTCTGCCCATTCAGCACTCCTGCCAGGGAGCAGGGTTGGGGACTTGCCCACTCCCCGACTGGAATGCCAGGCGGGCGGAGTGGGACAAGCCCCCACGCCCCGACCCTGCTCCCCAGCTGGAACGCCAGGTGGGCAGATTGGGGCAAGCTCCCAATCCCCAACCCCGCTCCCTGGCTGGAACGCCGGGCTGGCAGAGCAAGTCCCCGCACCCCAACCCCACTACCTGGCAGGAGCACCGGACAGGTTGGATGGGGCAAGCCCCCACGCCCCAACCCCGCTCCCCAGCAGGAGCACCGGGCGGGTGGAATGGGGCAAGCCCCCCGCGCCCCAACTCCGCTCCCCGGCAGGAGCGCTGGGCGGGCGGAGCGGGGCAAGCCAAACAATTTTATAAGGGAAAGTTGCACGGCTTTAAACGAGTATGTTCTCTAATAGATCAGCAACCTAATAACGAAACAATGTTAACCAGGACGACTTTAAGTGAGGAGTTACTGTATCTTTGTGCTCCCCTGAAGTTTGGACCCTAAAGGCTTCTGCCATCATAGTTATGTCAGTCAGGGGTGTGAAGAAGTATGATTCTTGAGCAGCATAACTGTACTGGTAGAAGTCCCTAATGCAGATACAATTAGACCAGCAAAGTTGTGCTTTTCCCGGTATAGATTTTTTCACTCATGAGTGCTGGTTTTATTATACTGGTAAAAAGAGCTGGTTGTATAGCTGTGTCCACACTAGGAGAGCTTTGCTGGCATAGTATACCACTATTCCTATACCAAGAAATGCTCCTAGTTTAGACATGGCCTTAGAAATGCTTCAGACCTACTTTAAATAACATGGCAAGTAGGGGTCCCCAAGTGACTATTTCACAGTTGGGTCTCTGAGGTGGGTGTTCCTATGCCACAGTGTCACTTGAGGAATCCCTAAATAGCTGGTTAAACCAACTTCAAGGCTACTTTATGCCACTGGAGCATCCAGCAAATCCCATTGACCTAGCAATTTCAAAATGTTGAACATTACACAAGTTCTTCCTGTTTTTCATCTGTCATTTGTCAATGAGTCAGCTGGGTACTTAGCACTTCTGAAAATCAGGCCACTGATGCAGATGCCTAAAAATGGATGTAATAGCTTAACTTTAGGCACCTATTTTTAAAAAGACTTGGTACTGAATTAAGTCTTAGTTATGATGGAGATAGGGTTGTAAAGACACATGAACATTTATCAGAAAAACGAAGAGGTTAACATTCCTTTTTGATTATGTGAACTCCCCACATACTATGTCATGAGGAATTTGTGTGGGTACTTGTTTACTAAACTAGAACTCACAGTCATTATAGTGCAGTAATGCAGAAAAAAAATAAATTAAGATGCTGTAAGTCAAATGTCACATCAGAACTTAATATGCTGGAATTCTTGGAAAGTGTTCCAGAGCTATCAGCTTGAACAGTGGATGTTGCTTTTTTACAGCCAGGAATTTTAATTATTATTAATTTCTGGCAATGCTCATATTATATTAGGCACTTTCCAACAGAAATGAAGGAATAGTCCTTACACCGCAAAGCTCATAACCTAAAGAGAGAAAGAAGGTTGTGGGAAGTGAAAGAATACCTAAGTAAAGTGGTTAGGGTGGTAATTAGCCATGACTTGGTAATACAGTATAATGTGAGCATGGTTTTAGGGTGGAAAAACTCTTTGCATTTACCCATGAAATTTAGTATTATCAGTCAACTGGTTTCTTGTAGGTGTCAGGGCAAAAGTAGGTCTGCAGGATGGGCTGGATCTCAGAAAGGATAGTGGCTTTGTGAATGAGCTTGTTGGTTGTGATAATGGGGATGTTTGAGGAACAGATAAGGACTTAGGAAATGCCAATTCACTCTATTGCATTGTTATTATTTCCGCAGTATCATAAGCGCACATAAGTCTTTATGAACTTATAAGAAGACGAGTTCACCTGAAATGCTTACAGTCTAAGATTGAAATTCACTGAGACGCTTGAATAAGCAGAACTGATCTTCTGCTATATGGGGTATAGGGGGCCAGGATTTGGGAAGCATGGGGACCTTGTGGAGGGGATAGAATCTGAGGAGCTGAGTGACGCAGAGAATTGTTGCCCTAACACAGAATGAAGATTGGTGGGGGGCAATATGAAGTTGGGCTAATGGATCTTTGACTACACAGATCCACTGGTCAGAACTCCCTGGAAGGCCTATAGCACAATAGACACAGTAACAAACTAGACCAGGAGTAATCTGTTCACTCCCTACAGCCACTGCAGATCACCCGAGCACAGTGCCCATGTTTCTCAGGCCATGTTCTAGAAAGAGGATTTGCCCCTAAGTCAGACATAATTCAGATGGAAAAAAAATAAGTAGAAGAAATGTAGCAGAATAAGTAATGTGATTTCATTTATATCCCTCATACATCTCCTTAGTTCCAAGTTTCATATACATATAAGATATACTGCATCAGAGGAGGTGGTGTCTGTGTCATAAATTGCACAGACATGTGATAAACTGCAGAGCTGTGTGATCACACAGCTGGGCTCTGTCTGTTATCCAGGGCTTCTTTTAACTTCCAACCTTTCTGAACAGTGTGACAAAGTTCCTCCTCTACCTCGGTGGGTCCTGCGCTTATTGGCGGATTCTGCTTGCCGGAGGTGGTGTGTGTGTCATAAATTGCACAGACATGTGATAAACTGCAGAGCTGTGTGATCACACAGCTGGGCTCTGTCTGTTATCCAGGGCTTCTTTTAACTTCCAACCTTTCTGAACAGTGTGACAAAGTTCCTCCTCTACCTCGGTGGGTCCTGCGCTTATTGGCGGATTCTGCTTGCCTCAGAGATTTTCCCCTCTAGTAGAATCCACAGTACAGGTTAACTCCTCCTGTGTCTGATCAGGAGTTGGGAGTTTGGGGGGGAACCCGGGCCCGCCCTCTACTCCGGGTTCCAGCCCAGGGCCCTGTGGATTGCAGCTGTTTAGAGTGCCTCCTGGAACAACTGCACGACAGCTACAACTCCCTGGGCTACTTCCCCATGGACTCCTCCCAACACCTTCTTTATCCTCACCACAGGATCTTCTAGCAGTACGCCCTCTTACTCTCAGCTCCTAGTGCCTCTTGCTCCCAGCTCCTCACACGCAACCTCCTTCCACAGCTCCTGACATGCGCCCCTCACTGACTCACTGGGAGGCTTTTAACTAGTTTCAGCCAGCCCCTGATTGGCTGCAGGTGTCTCAATTAACCTCCCTGCCTTCTGGAAAGTTCTTAATTGGCCCCAGGTGTCTTGATTAACCTGGAGCAACTGCCATAAGGTATCAGGGATTTGTTTAGCCTGGGGCTAACATACTGGTTCCTTACCACTTTCCTATAGCCCTCTGGCCTTGCCCCGTCACATATCGCCCCCCTCTGATCAACACCATAGAGTTGGGCAACTTGGAACGCCAGGCAGTGTGCTCTTGACAGACCATCAGCGTTGCCATGGTGGCATCCAGCCCTGTGCCGTATGCGGAACTGGAACGGTTGGAGGGATAAGAACCACCTGGTGACCCCTGCATTCTTTTCCCTATTCCGCTGCATCCACTGGAGGGGTGCACGGTCTGTCACAAGAGTAAATCGCCGGCCCAAGAGGTAATAACGTAGGGTCTCCATAGCCCATTTGACAGCAAGGCATTCTCTCTCAACTACTGCGTACTTCTGTTCTCTTGGGAGAAGCTTTCTGCTTAGGTAGAGGATCGGGTGTTCCTCTTCTCCCACCATTTGCGACAGAACTGCCCCCAACCCCACCTCAGAAGCATCTGTTTGTAAAATAAATTCCTTGTTAAAGTCCGGGGCTATGAGTACAGGGTCATTACAAAGGGCCGTCCGAAAGTCTGTGAACGCCCCCTCTGCTGCGTCGGTCCACTTCACCATGTCTGGACCTCGGGCTTTCACCAGGTCCATTAGGGGACTTGCCCTAGTAGCAAAGTGGGGAATAAAACGTCGGTAGTTTTATTCCCCACACCTAGGAATGCGCGGACCTGCTTCTTTCGGGTCAGCTGGGGCCAGTTTTGAATCGCCTCTAGTTTATTCATTTGGGGCTTTACTATGCCCCTTCCTACAATATATCCCAGGTACCTAGCCTCTGCTAGCCCTATGGCACATTTAGCGGGATTAGCAGTGAGGGCAGCCCACCTTAAGGTGTGCAGTACTGCCTCAACTTTCTCCAAGTGGGTTCCCCAGTCTGGCGTATGGATGACGACATCATCTAGGTATGCGGCTGCATAACTAGTATGGGGGTGCAGCAGCTTATCCATGAGGTGCTGGAATGTGGCCGGGGCCCCATGTAGCCCAAAAGGGAGGACGGTGTACTGGAATAGCCCATCCAGAGTGGAGAACGCTGTCTTTCTTTAGCTTCTTTGGTCAGGGGAATCTGCCAGTATCCTTTTGTCAGATCCAGTGTAGTCAAGAATCGAGCACTACCCAGTCGGTCCACCAGTTCATCGATGCATGGTATGGGATATGCATCGAACTGGGATACTTCATTCAGTCGGCGAAAGTCATTACAGAATCTCGTGGTATCGTCAGGTTTAGGCACTAGAACGATTGGACTGGATACTGACTGTAAGATTCTTCAATCACCCCTAATTCTAACATTTTCTTCACTTCGGCCTTGATTTCTTCTCTTTTGGCTGCTGGGATTCGGTAGGGTCTCAATGTTACCTTGGCTCCAGGGATCGTGCGGATATGGTGATAGGTCTCAGTCGTCCGCCCCGGTTTTGTAGAGACCGGTTGCGATTAATCATGTCAGTTGCCTCAATCTTTTGGATCGGCGTCAAGTCAGGTGATATCCTTACTTGCTCGTGTAAGTTATCCTCCTGGGGAAGGGTCTCCTGGGTGACTAAGCATGCCTCTCCATCGTGCCAAGGTTTTAGAAGATTGATGTGGTAGATTTGCTCTGGTTTCCTGCGGCCTGGCTGCCGCACCTTATAGTTCCCCTCTCCCATGGCTTCAATCACTTCGTAGGGTCCCTGCCACTGGGCCAACAGCTTACTTTCTGCTGTGGGCACCAGGACCATCACTCGATCCCCTGGTTGGAACCGTCGAAGCTTTGCTTGGTGGTTATAATGGGTTCGTTGGGTCTCCTGTGCTTTCTCCAAGTGTTCTCATACAATAGGTGTAACTCGGGCTATCCGATCCCTCATCTGTAGTACATGCTCAACTATGTTCCTTCCTGGATTTGGCTCCTCTTCCCACGCTTCTCTTGCTATATCCAATATGCCCCGGGGGTGGCGCCCGTATAATAGTTCGAACGGAGAGAAACCTGTGGAGGCTTGTGGAACCTCCCGGATGGCAAACATGAGGTAAGGTAATAGGGTATCCCAATCTTTTCCATCCCGGCTCACCACTTTCCTGATCATGGCCTTGAGGGTCCTATTGAACCTTTCCACAAGGCCATCTGTTTGCGGGTGGTATACAGAGGTCCGTAGGGCTTGTGCATGGAGTAATGAACAGAGATCTTTCATCAACTTGGACACGAAAGGTGTCCCTTGATCAGTCAATATCTCCTTGGGTAGCCCAACTCGGGCAAAGATCTGTACCAACTCCTTAGCTATGGTTTTGGAAGCCGTGTTGCGTAGGGGAACGGCTTCTGGGTACCGGGTTGCATAGTCCAGTACAACAAGCACATGTTGGTGGCCCCGAGCTGTCTTCTCAAGAGGCCCTATCAGATCCATGGCTATGCGTTCAAAAGGAACCTCTATTATTGGAAGAGGTATCAAAGGAGCCCGGAAGTGCGGGCGCGGACTATGTAACTGACACTCCGGACAAGAGGTGCAGTATCGTCGGACATCTTCATGTACTCCTGGCCAGAAGAACCTCCGCAGGATCTGTGCCTGGGTTTTCTCTACCCCTAGGTGTCCTCCAAATAGGTGACTGTGGGCGAGGCTCAATATGGCTTTTTGATGTTTTCGTGGCACCAGAAGTTGATGTATCTCTTGCTCCTGCATTTGCACCACACGGTACGGGAGATCTTTCTTCACTATAAAGTAAGGTCCTGGACCCCGGACCTTCCTATCCACAGGTATTCCATCTATCTCAGCCACCTCTTTCCTGGCGTTATCATATCTAGGGTCCTCTGCCTGGTCCCGCCCGAAAGTCTCTCTCCCGGGACTAACCTGCCCGAGCTCCCAGGGGCCAGCCTCTGTTGCTTCCAACGGCTCACATCCATCATGGCTGGGGCCAGCCTCCGGCTCACCTTCCATGGTGGTAGTTTCTCTGGCTGCTCGTGTCCGTCTGCCTACTAGGGTGATCTTCTGGCCCTGGGTCAGGATCCGGGTTCCCAAAGCTTTTGCAGCCTTCCTCTCCCTTTTTGTCTTCCAGGTCTTTTGGGGGACTGAGAACAGATCCTGAGAAATCTCAGCAAACATCGGGGGTTGACATTCCCCTGGTGACAAGTTGCTGCCCTCAGGGTCCCCACCTCTCTCCAACCTCTCCAGGGGGAGTAAATTATCAAACCCTGGATAGTCTCTCCCAATGACTACAGGATACGGGAGTTTAGGAACTACACCCACTGTCACCTCAATGGGGTTCCCCTGAACCTCTATCTCTACCTGGATGGTGGGGTAATGGCTTACGGCCCCATGCACACACGTCACTGCTAGGCATTTGGCTTGTAGCAGCTGGCTACTTTTTACCAACTTACCCGATATTAGGGTGATTGCACTCCCGGAGTCCACAAGCGCTATAGTCTCTACTCCATTTATCTTCACCGGTCTAGTGTAGTTATGTGGGGCTAATGCGACGCCCGCAAGGTGGATAAGGGAGCATGGGACCTCCCAATCCCCCAAGTTACATTGCATAGGCTCCTTGGTGCTGGGACACTGTGCTGCTATGTGTCCCCACTCACCACATGCATAACATCTATATGGAACCCTAGGCATTCCCCGGTCTCTTGGTTTGGGAAGTCTAACACCACAATCTTCTTCCCCCTCAGTGCGCCGACTTTTTATGGCCCTCCTGGTGGCCCAGTCACTCGAAATCTGGGGCTTGGTGCTGCTAGTTTAACCCTGGGTTCCGCTTCCTTAACTGGTTGGGTCAGTTCCCTCACCGTCCTTCGCCTCTCTACCATTGCCACAATCTCGTCATAGGTGGAGGGTTCGTTCTGGCTTACCCATGCGCGAAGGTCTGGTGGTAGTCCCCTCATGTATCGGTCGATGACCAGAACCTCTAGTATCTCTTCTGGACTCCGGGACTCAGTTTGCAACCACTTTCGTGCAAGATGGATGAGGTCATACAATTGGGATCGCGGGGTTTTGTCTTCCTGGTACCTCCACTCATGATACTGCTGGGCCCGCACTGCGGTCGTTACCCCAGATCTGGCCAGGATCTCTGCTTTCAGCTGGGGGTAGTCTGCTGCAGCCTCTTCAGGCAGATCATAGTAGGCCTTCTGCGCCTCCCCACACAGGAATGGGGCGAGGATGCCAGACCACTGATCTCGAGGCCAGGCCTCCCGTAGGGCTGTCCTCTCAAAGGCCAGGAGATATGCCTCTATGTCATCGTTCCCTGTCATTTTCTGCAGGCAATTGCTGGCCCGTATGTGCCATGTCCCATCATGGCCATGGTTCATCTCCGTAAGGGCCTTCACTTGGTTTACCAGTTCCCGCAACATAGTACGGTCTTGAGCGGCCTGGTCCATCAACAGGTGATTGGTCTCCTGCTGCAGCCATACTGCCTCCTGTTGGGCAGCTGCCTGGACACAGGTAGCCTCCTGCTGGGCAGCCGTGGCTTGTATCAGTGCCCGTACTACCTCTTCCATTGTGGTGAAAATAAATAAATAAATAAACCCGCTTTTTTTTTTTTAAATAAACACCTTCCTTCTTCCGCCACGCTGTGCACACCAAATCCCACCCCTCACACCAGTTGTGACAAAGTTCCTCCTCTGCCTCCGTGGGTCCTGCGCTTATTGGCGGATTCTGCTTGCCTCAGAGATCTTCCCCTCTAGTAGAATCCACAGTCCAGGTTAACTCCTCCTGTGTCTGATCAGGAGTTGGGAGTTTGGGGGGGAACCCGGGCCCGCCCTCTACTCCAGGTTCCAGCCCAGGGCCCTGTGGATTGCAGCTGTTTAGAGTGCCTCCTGGAACAACTGCACGACAGCTACAACTCCCTGGGCTACTTCCCCATGGACTCCTCCCAACACCTTCTTTATCCTCACCACAGGATCTTCCAGCAGTACGCCCTCTTACTCTCAGCTCCTAGTGCCTCTTGCTCCCAGCTCCTCACACGCAACCTCCTTCCACAGCTCCTGACATGCGCCCCTCACTGACTCACTGGGAGGCTTTTAACTAGTTTCAGCCAGCCCCTGATTGGCTGCAGGTGTCTCAATTAACCTCCCTGCCTTCTGGAAAGTTCTTAATTGGCCCCAGGTGTCTTGATTAACCTGGAGCAACTGCCATAAGGTATCAGGGATTTGTTTAGCCTGGGGCTAACATACTGGTTCCTTACCACTTTCCTATAGCCCTCTGGCCTTGCCCCGTCACAACAGCTGCCATTTAAAAAATTCAACCTGCCAGAAAAATGTATATTTATTGTCCCCCAAAATCCGATCTGCCCAAGACATGCAAGATTGCTGAAGTGTTTTTTTTCTCTGATGTGTGTCACATGCAGATTACGTGATGGCGTGGGGTGGTGCAAATGTTTAATCAGCACTCATTTGAGTTCAGAAGCAATGCCTTGGCAGGGAACTCTAGCACTCACACTACATCTGAGCCAAAATGGAATAGGGAAAGAGAAGAGATGTTAAGGGAAGAAGCAGAACTTTCTGGTGGTCCTAACTTCTAAGGGTTTATGATATGGCTTGAGAGAAGGGTGGAGTCATGGTTCCAATGACTCTCCCAGAAGAGTTTTGTTTAGTCTATGTAATCCATTATCTCTTTTCCATAAGCAATAGAAATAACATAATTACCTTCTCTTCTGGCCCTTTGTCTTTTAATTTTTACTTTTTTCCTCTCTTGGATTAGATCATTAGGCACTTTTCTATCCTTCTAGTACTTCCTAAGATCTCAAATGTTCCTGAATCCCTTTCTCTGCTGTTCATTATTCTTCCTTAATGCCTCTTTCTCTCTTCCTTTTTCTGCGTTTTCAGTTCTTGTTTTTCTTCTTTCCTTTTCTGCCTATAGTTTCTCTCCTCTTCCTCCTCCTCCCTCGTCTGTCATCTTGATCTCCTGTCATCTCTGTATTTTCCCCCTTGATCCAACCAAATCCCTCGCTGTCCTCCCCTCTCTCTTCCTTTCCTATTCATACTTTCCCATCTTCCTTTTGTATAATGGTCTCACCTTCTTTGATTTGACTTCCCATCTATCTCCAGACAACTTTAAGATCAGTATTCCACTCCAACCCCATGGTCTCTTCTGCACCAGCAGGACAGTGAGTAGATCTGGGGAATGGCATAGGTCAGAGGTTTAGAAGCAGCATTAGGAGAGCTCCCACACTGGTTCAGGGCAGATAGGCTGGTGCTCTGGGAAGGTGAACACACAGCTCAAATCAGGAGTATCCAGGCTGATTTGTGCTGGTGGCATCCAGCTCTGCCTCCTGCAAAAATGTGCGTGCACTTCTGTGTACAAACCCCTGCTTTAGACAGAACATAACAGCAAAGATACTACAGTATTGGACTTTCCAGCATTTACAGTGTGCAACACAACGAACAGACCTTTCGACCAGGCTTTCCCTGATCTGTTCCCACTTCATTGGGGTGCTACAGGAACTACGGTTCAAGCCATGCTAAGGAACAGTGTTTAACCTGTGACCACTAAACCAGTTTGTAACAGTTTTGCCAGCCAGCGGAAATAAGACTAAACTATATTTGAATTCTATTTGAAAAACATGTTCTAGCCTAACAGTGTTTAAGTGCAGTCCCCAAACTCAGTTTAAAGGCCACTACGGGGGACAAGTTCAATGTTGTCACCAGCCACCTCCCCATACAGAATTTCTCCAGTCAAAAATATACAAAGAGGCATTTGGGGGCGTTACTGCTGTGATGCCAGGTATCACTTCTAAAATGTCTTATTGTTGCAGAGACCAGCTTTATCACACCCTATAGACAGTTGACTAGGTAAGAGTACATCAGCTGATTGCATCCAAGCTATGACAACAAGCTACATTTGAAAGCAGTAAAACTTTATCTATCTACCAAAGTACTTCCAACCTGTCCTCTGCCTGCCAAAAAATAACCCTTGAATGCAGATTTCATATGACTTGCGCCCCTCAACTATAGATCCTGTCAACTTCCATTATGTGTGGCTAACACAAATATTAAAGACATACCCTCTAGTAAAAAGCTTACACAGCTTTTTTGGCGTGAGCAGAATAAATAGCAGATAACTACAGCACCAAGAAAGTATCTTAGATCTTGATAAACAACTGGAAGTAGAAAGTATTTGCATTTATCATTTATTGAGCATATTAATATTGTAGAACATATCAATACTGTTCTTTTTATATTCATTTTTTAAAATCAGCCATCCTGTTGATTTAATGGCAGTAAGTTTTAAGAAGAAAGCAAATGGAAATAGATAAAAGTTAGATATCCTTCTCCCCTCATTTGAAACTCTGTATCATCCTAAAAGACTTGTCTGATTGCTACAGTGAACTTTCAGTCCATCACAATGTAGTAATGAATAATCCAGACACAGATTTTTAAATCTTCATTTGAAAAGTCATTCACATTTTTCAGTGCCCCCCAAAAAGGATTGCAATATGGAGGGGACTCTGAAATGCATATTTTTCATTAATTTATACACCAAATCCATACTCTCAGATGGTGTGAAACCAAAAGCTGATGGATTTATTGTTCTTCTTACAATATGCTTTCCTGGTGATATTTAAACAACAATCAGATAATGCCAAATAGGCTTGGTAATATTGATTATATCTGGGACATGCCAGTTATGTTTTGGTCTTTTTTTTTTTATTGTTGTCAAATTTTTTGGAACAATATTTAACAGAACAATATCTCAACTTTGTACAATCTTCCCTGATTTAGTAATGGAAATATAATGAAGTTATTTCAGCTCTTTTTCAAGAATGAGATAGGTTTACATTTGAAAATCTGTGAGAACATAACATGATAATTCAGATCCAAAATTAACAAATTAAAGAAATTAAGCCAAAGAAGGCTCCAGATGTCACAAACATAGGGAAAAGAGGAGTGGAGGGTAATTCTTCTGTTGAGAGACTCATGGCAAGCATTTTTTTAACTCCCTTCCTAACTTGTCTATGAAGGATGCAACCCAATGCTAAGAAATCAGAGACATGCTGGAGAGAGAGAACTGGCCTTTTAATTGTTATAATGGAGAAGTGACTGCATTGACATACATATTATGGGGCTAAATTATGTGTGGTAGTGCCTGAAGGCAGACATAAAAATGTCCCCCAACAAGGAGACTACCTACTCCCATTTATGTCAATAGAGGTTTTGTCACTGACTTCAACGGAAGTAGAATCCAGCCATAAATGAGCGCACATATACATTGGAAAAGCAGAGTTAAGTGTGTCTGTGTACTGACCAAGACAGGCTCCCTCCTGTAATCTGTTCCTACTAAAGCCAGGAATAATTTTTCCCCAAATATGTGCATAGGGACCATTGCGGGGTCAGGCGGCAACATGTCATAAAGGAGCGGACAACACTTCTGATTATCTGTCTACAGCTCCTGTTGAGAAGGCATATGGAGTTGATAGGAGCACAACATGTTATAAGGATGTGCGGGAGTTTACAGACCCCACATGGATACTAAGGAAGGGAAGGAGCAGTACTGGGCCAAGTGGGCTCCGCCCATTAGCAGCTGTGGCGCATGGCATGCTTCAAACAGAGGATCTGCTCAAAAAGGGACTCAGAGTCAAGCAGAGAAGTGAAGTGAAAGATAGACTGTTTGAAAGAGATCAATTTATAGCTTCTGGAGACAAAATGATCCACAGGAGAGGGTCTGGCCCATGGATAAGACCCAAGCAGGAGGATAGGAACCTGACCCTTTTCCTTCCCCCCACTCGCTCATGAGGGAGAATAACTGGACATGAGGAAGAGATCCGGGGAATGCTTATTTGACTGACTGACCTGCTGAGACTGATTGATTGGGAACTCCCAGCGGGTGAGTAGTAGGGGGTGGTGACCATCCCCAAACCAAAGAGAGAGTGTGGAGGTTGGAAGCGACCAAGGGGAGGCTGGTCAGATGCACCTGGAAGAGGTGACCGAGACTCTTTACACTTCTCTGTCTTGGGCCCTGAACCAGGACCTGGTGGAGAGGGAGGGCCTAGGTTCTCCTACCTTTCCCCCACTTCCAGGACCTTGGGTGTGGAAGGAGTGTTGTACCATGGTCTTCCCCGAGTGAAACCCAGTACAATGGGCCAGAATAGGCACAGCACATTTCCATCCCATACTCTTGCAACTGGGCATGGATTTCTTGTCATGTGCTGATGCACATCATCCTCCAAAATTTGGTCCATGTCACTAAGTAGGCAAATTTTAAAAAGCAACCAATGAACAATGTTGTGAATATCACAATGGAAAAAATATGTGCATTAGAAATCTATGAAATAATTTACATTTCTATTTCTGTCTTGTCCTGAGCTCAAAAGATACATAAAACATCTTGAATTTATACTTTAGGTCACTGAAAAGGCACAAACATGACTACTGAGAGTGCCTGAAACTCTGCTAATGGCAACAAAGAAATGTCTATAAATATCCCTTGGAAATCAAGACAATGGCAAATTTAATGGACACTACAGACTGTTTAAAAAAAAATAAAGAAAAAGAAAAACTTAACTTCTGTTCTATTTAAAAACAGAATAATGCAACAATATTTGAGAAACTACAACGACAATCAGGAAAAGTGGGAAACTGAGAACAAAACCTTCTCAGAAACATTAATCTTTCTTCAAACAATAGACATGAAGGTTGGGATTCTCTTCTGCTAACATACAACTATCGTTAAGGAGCCACTCGTGTAAACAACCATTGTTCCATTGTGAAAATTTATGTAATAAATATCAGGGTTTCTGCTGCTTTGCTTGTTTAGCTCAGTAGATGGACGGTTGCCCACAGACCTTCTTATTTGTAAATAGGTATGTATTGTTCATTTAGGGGCTGGTCCTGATGCCACTCAAGTCAATGGAAATGCTGCCATGGACTTCAGTGAGAGCAGAATTAGGCCCAAAAGGAGTTTTGTGATGTGTTGCACTGTTTATATTAGTGTCACAACAATAACTCCAAGACTGAGGATAATTCCATTGATGATAATGAGACTTATCAACGCCAATTCCATTTACAGCTTGGCCTTAATCCGAAATGTCTGCAACAATGAAGTAAGTGACAGCTAAACAATTAAAGAATCAATTCACTAATCAAGTTTTTATTCCTTTCAAATTTCTATTGGGATAACTTTGTCTCTAATGGGTTTCTAAAAATGTATTAACCAAATCTACCTGCCTCACATCACATACACAAACCCTACTGGAAATTCCTGTTGAAAATGTTCAGTTATTTCCTGCTGGTTTCAGCTGGCCATCTAGATTTTGGAACAGAGCAAATGATCTTTTTCTAAATTGACTCAGTAATGATACAGTATATCAAACTGGTTATAATAGCCCTGAATTATGTTCTAATATGGTTTACTCTGGTAAATAAGAAGGTTTCACTAAATCTTATTTGTCATTAAAATCATGGAGCCCAATTCTGGCCCATCACATAAATGACTATTAAAACGGACCTCCATTCTGATTAGCAATAGACTCCATATATTTTGTCTCCAACAAATATTATTTTGCTAGGAACACGAAGTATCTGTGAGTATGTGGGTGAATAGAGCCCATGGCTGGATGAAGGAAAGTCTACACATACTCATGAGCGGAACTTGACCCTTATGCCCCTGCTGGAATGTCACACTGTGACTCCTATGGAGAGCACCTCTCTACAGGTTTTTGGAGGAACTGGAATAAAGGCAAAACATTTCTGCCCTGAATCTATCTCTACCTGTGCATCACACAACAGCCAGAATTTGGCTCTAAAAGCTATTAAACCTATTAATATTAAATTGTAAATAAATACATCTCCCTCATGGTTATTTACATAGAAAGCGAAAAAGAATGGTTTACAATTGTGCTAAAAGAGGTAGAGCAAACAAAGTTATGCATTTTACAGAACTCCTACTTAGCTCTTCAGCATTACACATGTCCTTTCCTTCATATCGTTTCTTGGCAAATCATCCTCTCTAACCAAAGACTGTACTGTGTCTATAACAAAGCACTCTTTGTATCCTGCATAATAAACTAACTTCTATGCTGTATCAAATATTATGGGGTTGTTATTTTTTTGTTTAAATAGCAAATTTTTACAATATTATATAATTAATTCCATAAAATATACAGCAGCATTCATTGCTAGTATTAATGCCTTCATCAAAAGAGTTAAGGGAATTACACGAAAGTGGACTCAAATGTAATACATGTATGGACATAAGACCGCGAGGATGAATAGTGCTATAGCACAAGGTATTTTGGGCCAACTCCTTTTGCACTGCTACAGTAACACAAAGGGACTAGAGAGCTTCCCTTGTAGGACAACTGGGGATTCCTCTTGTGTTGGGAAATATCCAGATGGTGTAAAATGTATATTGTTTGCTCTATGCTACCTACTTCTGGGCGCTCAGCCAAGTGGGTGTGCAGAGGTGAAATGAGGAGCAGCCAGAACATGCCGCATTCCAATGATCTGGAGATGGTGTGAGGGCTTCCTATTCCAGTTATGCTAAGCTAAATAAGCCCTGAGACTGTTGTAACTTGCACTGTAGGGCCAAACTAGCCCCCAAAAGTCCCAAGGATATGGGGAGGCAGAAAGATAGCAGAAAATCATCTATGAACCGTCTTATACACTGAGTGGAACTCAAGCGCATCTAAGGATCTACCTTTTGACTTTTATTCTTGCCAATTGTTCTGTTTTTCTCCTGGTTCTTAAAGACACATGCTGTTTAGTTTCACTGAAATAGTGTAAGTTTTTGAATCTGACATTCAAATATTGCAAATATTTTCACAGGTAAATTTGTTACTCTGAAGCATAATTTGGAGTTGTTAATTGTGAGATAATATAACTATGACCAGGGCCTGCTCTAGGCACCAGCAAAACAAGCAGCTGCTTGGGGCAGCACATTTCTAAGGGCGGCATTCCGGTGCTGGCCATGCCGCCCCTAGAAATGTGCCCCCGCCGCCCCAGTTTGCCTCCGCCTGCTCCCCTGAGCATGCCGCCGCTGCTCCCCTTCTGTTTCGCACACAGCAAGCCTGGGAGGGATGGGGGAGAAGCCGAGCGGCGGCGTGCTCGGGGGAGGCGGTAGTGGTTGAGCGGAGGTGAGCTGGGGCGGAGAACAGTTCCTGTTCCTCTACCCCCTGTTACTTCCTGTGCCCCCCCCGCACCCTACCTCACCTCCGCTCTGCCTGCTCCCCTGAACGCACCACCACTCCGCTTCTCCCCCTCCCTCCCAGGGTCACGGGGGGGTCGCAGGAAGCAGTGGGGCAGGGGAAATGCAGCACACCCGGGGGAGGAGGCGGGGCCGGGGATTTGGGAAAGGGGTTGGGAAGGGGTGGAGTTGGGAGGGGCCGGGGGCGGGGGAGCACCCCCAAAAAGGGGGGGGGGGGCAGCCAAAAATTTTTTTGCTTAGGGCGGCAAAGATCCTAGAGCCGGCCCTGACTATGACTTTATGCAATCTTATTACTCAGCATATTAGAGGGCTCACAAAGACATAAGATACAGCTCACTGCTTTTGAGGATTGTCGTTTAATTGTTATACTACTAAATGAGTCAGGAACAGGTGCAAAAATAAATGACTGTTTAGAGAACAGTTACTTAATTTTCACAGTAATTTTTTTCAACAAAATATTTAGATAGGCTTTTAGACAAGGTGTGCAAGGTTTTTGTTTTGGGTTTTTTTCAGTATGATTGTTAAAATGTGGACTTAACTTTTTTTCCTAGCAGCCTCTTTCTGTTTATTTGTATTTATTTATCTAACCCAGAGGTACAGACAAGAAGTAAATATCTTTTACAAGAATGCCACGAGAGGAGCCTCAGGAACAATTATTGTCCATTTGTATCAAAAATCTGTTGTTAAGCAGACCTCTAGGCACTTACTAACTAACATCAGGCCAAAAATCTCCTTTAAAAAAAGTCTGTAGATACAGATGTAGGGTCTGATCCTACTATTGTATTTACTATTGTGTGTAATCCCACTGAGGCCAATTCTGTTACTCATGGTAGTAGCCACTACATCTGACAGAAAGTGTTTGGAGGATCTGGTCCTTAGATTGTAACGATACTGTGTATCAAATACAATATTTTCAAAGACCCTAGATAAATAAGACATATTTTAAAATGTCCATCTATGACACCTAGCAGTATCTGAGCATATTATTTACAGTTTTACCTTAATGTGAGTCTGTCTGAAGTTGAGATATATCTGCTGGATACCATCTAGTATTTCTACTTCATATTCTTTTGCTAAATAGCTTTTAAATATTGGTATTAAAGGAAGTCAGCATTACTGTTAACCTGGGTAACTTCAGTGAGAGGTGCACCCAATTAACGTGGGACTCAGCAATGTTTTTTAGCTAATATTGTTGACTGATAGTTATGCATTTGATCATATAAGGTTCCAGTACTAGTCTTAATACTGTCTTCAAAACCCCTTATTCTGATAAGGCCCAGAAATCTCCATATACTGTGATCCCCCTCTGATGTACATTGTCAAACAGAGAGAAGAATGTCTGACAGGTAGGTCGGAGGTGTCACAGGCTTGTTGGGAGGGTTTGGCAACTGGGAAGGAGGTGAAGGAATTATCACTGAGACTTTAAGGCATAGCCAGCAGTTGAAAACCTGTGCAAATTTCCAGCCTCAAATGAATTAATCACAAACACTATTATTAATAATTTTAGTACTTATATAACACTTTAAATGTTCCAAGCACTTTGCAAATTTATTTATAATGCTAAATAATGGTATTAATAAAATTATGTAAATTAACTTGAACAAAGTCAGTCACAATAGGAGAATGAAGAGCAAGTTAAATAAAAGATTCTAAAACTGGTTAAAATGATGATGTCCCTGGTGTGGCAGAGCCTTCTGAAACTATTTCTTCCACTCTTTGGACACTGTCTGCTTTTAATCCCAGACACCATAGCTTCAAGGGAAAAAAAATGCATAAAACTTGCAATCACAGCAAATCCTGGCGATAACTGTAAAAAACAAATCTATGCCAAGTAGAACTCTCATTTTAATTGTCATATACGCTTTCTTGATGCCAAATGACTGGACTGTAGTCTTTATGGGGAAAAAAGTCTGGAATTCAAATTTGTGATTGATATGCTAATAGCTTCTTAAATTTCCATCTACTTCCAAAAGTTACACATTCTAGAAGCATCATATGAGGTCTTCGCTGACTGAACTTCATGGGAACATGACACAATCTTTCATATAGTAAAAAGCGTCCAATACTAGCCATATTCCCAAGCACCCCAAGAATCAAGTATGAAAAATACTTTGTATTTTTCTCCATTCCACACTAGTTCATGGTGTGCAATTGAACCCTGTAAAGCTTGAGGTAGGTATTGCTATAAAGTGCATTGTCGTTCATCCAATTAAGATGGTAGCATTCATTGCCAAAACCACAACAGTTTACAAAGAATTTTACGTCAGGCTGTAATCCTTAAATCCTCTGATGCTGTCCCAAACAGAAGTACTTTTAGAACCCTGCTTAGTGCACAGCCCAAGTGATACTAATCAACATGGTAAGGTGATTGTGACAGACATGGAGCTGTTATGGAATAATCTAAGAATACTGATACGTAATCTAGTTATTGTGACAGATTATATAATTTATATTGGGGTAGCAGAATATTTATTATATACCTATGTTGCTTTAGGGGCTGGTGGAAGAATAAATAAAGCTGGGCAAAATGTTTTTTGCTTATTTTTACTGGAAAATGCAAATTTAGGTCAAATGAAACATTTCATGACTTTATATCTGTTTTGGTGAATTGTTTCTGTCAAAAAAAAAGGAAATGTTGGGCCAGGTTCACAAAATGGAGAAGGAGGTGGTACTCCCAGCCCCTTTCACTCTCACCTGACAGGTTCACATCCCCACTCTGCTTTCAGAACAGGGACTTTAACTTGAGTCTCCCACATTGTAGGAAAGTGCCTGAAGCACCAGGCTATGGGGTCTTCTGGGGTAGGCTTTTCCCCTTCTCTTCTGTTGAAGCTGTTCCACTTGGTATAAATACTTAAATATTCACTGGAGCAGGGAAGGAACCTTGGTGTGTCCCCCACTCCCAGGTTAGCCTTCTAACCATTAGGCTATAGAGTCATGCTCACCCTTTCTCTGGTCTCAGAATACCCATTAGCCTGGGGCAGTCACCTGCAATGTAGGAGACTCAAGTCTTTGCTCTAGAGCAGGGAGGTCTCCCACATCCAGGTGAGTGCTCTAACCACTGGGCTATTGGTTACAGGGAACCGCCTCCTCCTCCTCATCACTGTTGCCCCTAATTTCACGTACTTTTGTTAAAAATGCCCAAAATTGAAATAAAACACACTTTTGGGTCAAACAAAAATTTCGGGTTGACCAAAAAAAAATTCTCAATTCACAAAAAAAAAATTGTCAAAATGTTGGTTTCAGATTGACCCAAAACACATTTTTCAGAACTGCCCACTGAAAAATGTGCCCACTGCTGCTCCTCTCTAGGGGGTGCAGAACATTCCACTCTATGTGCCCAGCTAGCTCTGCTGGTTTGTGGCAGGGAAGGGGAGACCATCTTCTTACTCCTTTTGGAATGTCTTGAGCCCCAGGGGGCACATAGGGAGAACAGTCCCTGCACTCTCGGGAGCAGAGGGAATATAATTGTGTCCCACTGCTGCATAGGGCACAAAAGGAGCTCCATGTACTCTCTTCCCACATAACCAGAGAGTTGGGGTAAGCCTAAAAAATATAATTTCTAGAAAATGAGTGCAGTACCACCAACCCCTATCCTGTACACCTTGGGCCTGATATTCACTTCCTGGTACCTTGCGTCTACATTTAAGTGAGCGCTACCATTCTGATTGGTAGCATTGTATCTCACCTTTGCCCCCTCTTTCCAGAGGTGTAAATGACTGCACAAGGTGCAAGAATGTGGAGAATCCAGCCCATTGTATCTTAAGCTTGTAGGGAATGCTGCAACCACTGGCTCCTATGAGCTTCAGCTTTCTGGATTCTAAGTTATGTTCCAAGTGGAAGAAGCATGGGCTCCTTCACCCCTCCTTCCTGTGTGCATCACTGTGATGGTTACATATTTAATTATTTCCAACAAAAGTTATGAAACAACATCTTGTTCCCAGATAATCTGATCATATACTGTATAAAGAAGTTACTATGTGTCATAAACATCCTGCATATCCAAAGAAGCTGAGTTTCTAAGCATCTGTTACAGCTGGAGAAATGGGCAGCATGATCCAAACTCTGAACCTTGGCCATGCCAGACATATCAGCTTCGTAGCCAAAATCTTGTTCCCAGTACTGCCTTTCACATATTTTTTGATTGTTTCACATGGTTTTTATTGAGTCAAATAATGCAAATTTATATTTAAAAAAGTTGAATTTCTTTTCCTTGCAGATATGTTAAGTGATGCATGACTCATTCACAATTCCCATCTCAGCCCTGACCACTTTGGGACCAGTGCTGTTCAACATAATCATAAATGATCTGGAAAGAGGAGTGAACAGTGTGGTGGCAACATTTCAGATAATACAAAATTACCTCAACAGGGGAAGAACTTTATCACAAGCGCTCAAACATGGACCAACACACTGGATCAAAATTATTGTAATTAATTATATTATGGCCATCCCTAGAGGCCTCAACACATCAGGACCCCCTTGTGCCAGGCACTATATAAACACATGGTAAAAAAACAATCCTCCCTCAAAGAGTTTATAATCCAAGTTGACAAGAGAGACAAAAGATAGGAGGGGAGACGGAGGCACACAGACATGAAGTCATTTGCTCAAGGTCACATAGCCCGTCAGTGGCAGAGTCAGGAACAGAACCCAGATTTCCTACTTCCACTCCAATGCCTTAAATTACTAGACTATACTGCTTTCCCTGAAATTATCTTTTGCGTCTTTAAAGCCCCAGTATGCCTCTACCTCATGCCAAATGTTACAAAGAGAATAGCTTTTAACATTCTTTTCATTTTTGAAATTGCCAGGCTTGAAGATATAATACGAGTGGTCTTTAAATATGGAACGAGTTGCATGCCCTAGCTAGAAAAAGAAACATAAGAAATCTAAGCGCGCTACTAAATGAAATACTCCTCTGAGAAATCTAGAAAAGTTATGACTAATTTCTTTAAATGGCTTTGTGAATTTTATTCTTAAAGATCACTGAAGTGGATTATTTAATAGATTCCAATAACCGGGATAGAAAATAACTAGGAGGGAAACCACAAATGAACCAGATTTTTTGTCACATAACAAGGCTCTTTCAGCTTTAGCTACCCCACAATTTCCCCAGGCTTTGGGGCTGTTTCTGAATTCACTTATATCAGCATAATTGCACTGGGTTCAGTAGAGTAACTCCTGAATCACACTGCTGTGAGAGCAAATGGAAGCCCTTAGCATATGTCTACACTGCAGCTGGAGGTATGATAGTGTGGGTGGACAGACTCACGCTAGTTAGAAGCATGGAGGTTACAGCACTGGGACAGTTTAGACTAGTTGTCCAAGCTTAGACCCAGGGGATCAGGCAGGTTTGGACTCTGGTGGCCAGCCTGAGTCACTGCTCATGCAGCAACATCCACACTGTTATTTTTAGGATGTTAACTGGAGCAGAGCTAGCACAAGTCTGTCTATCTGCACTGGGACTCTCACCTCCCAGCTGCAGTGTAGCTGTCCTCTTAGTGGTTGTGTGAGAATATGCTAGCCAGGACAACATACTCAGTACTATGTTTTCATCTGATCATCAGTAAGGCCTCAATTCAGTAAAATACCTAAGCAGATGCTTAACTATAATCATGCGGGTAGTCCTATTGACTATTAATTACAAACTTAAAATTTAGCACATACTTTAGTGCTTTGCTGGATCAGGGCCCAAGTTTTCTAAAGAATGTCAAGAAATGACATACAACTCTAAATTAATCAATTTTCCTCTTTACTGAATAATAGTCAGACACATACTTTCTCAACCTACCTATTCTGTAACAAACAAAAAATAATTAGGAAGGTGAATTGGAAAGGACATGGAAGAGACACACATTTGCACCTTAGAGGTGAAGTGCTTTTTATCAGATTTCTATTTTCTATAATCAGCATTTTATCATAGTCCCTTTGATATTTGACACATAGATAAACACGATATGTTGGGGAAGAGTCAACATGACTTTTGCAAAGGGAAATCATGCCTCACCAATCTATCAGAATTCTTTAAGGGGACCAACAAGAATGTGGACAAGGGTGATCCAGTGAATACAGTGTACTTGAACTTTCAGAAAGCCTTCAACAAAGTCCCTCACCAAAGGCTCTTTGCAAAGTAAGCAGTGATTGGATAAGAGGGAAGGTCCTCTCATGGATTAATAACTGGTTAAAAGATAGGAAACAAAGGATGGGAATAAATGGCCAGTTTTCACAGTGGAGATGGGTAAATAGCAGCGTACTCTAAGGATCTGTACTGGGACCAGTGCTGTTCAACATAATAATAAATGATCTGGAAAGGGGAATGAACAGTGTGGTGGCAACATTTCAGATAATACAAAATTACCCAAGACAATTAAGTCCAAAGCTGACTGCTAAAAGTTACAAAGGGATCTCACAAACTGGGTAACTGTGCAACAAAATGGCAAATGAAATTAAGTGTTGTTAAGTGCAAAGTAATCCACATTGGAAAACATAATTCCAATTATACACATAAAAGTGATGGGGTCTAAATTAGCTGTTACCACTCAAGAAAGACTGTGGAGTCACTGTAGATAGGTCTCTGAAAACACCTGCTCAGTGTTCAGCAGCACGCAAAAAAACCAACAAGCAAAAAAACCTAATAGAATGTTAGAAACCATTAGGGAAGGGATAAATTAAAAAAAACCCAGAAAATATCATAATTCTACTATATAAATCCATGGTACACCCACACCTTGAATACTGCATGCAGTTCTGGTCAGCCATTCTCAAAAAAGATATATTAAATTGGAAAGGATATAGAAAAGGGAACAAAAATGATTACAGATATAGAACAGCTTCCATCTAAGGAGAGATTAAAAAGACTGGGACTGTTCAGTTTAGAAAAGGGATGACTAAGGGGCATTATGACAGAAATCTATAAAATCATGAATGGTATGGAAAAAGTGAATAGGGAAGTGTTACTTGTCCCTTCACTTAACTCAGGAACTAGGAGTCACCTAGGCAGCAGTTTTAAAAGAAACATAAAGGAAGTACTTCTTTATACATGCACAGTCAACCTGTGAAACTCATTGCCATAGGATGTTGTTAAAGCCAAAATATATCTGGATTAAAAAAGAATAGATAATACTCACATCTAGTGCACAGTCTGGCATTTTTCCAGTTTAAATAGCAAAAGCGAGCATGCTTAATAAGTGTGGCAACTGAACTCTGAAAAAGATTAAATCCATGTTAAAATCATCCTGGCCATAGGGTGTGCTTAGGGACATTCCCCTTAATTATATCTTTAATTTCTCATAGAGGCACAGACCTAATTATTTCTTTTCTCCTTTAGGAAAAATTGAGGGAAACATGGTACTAGATTTAAGGCTATTGCTTCATCTTAATAGCTTTTCTTTGAGTAAACTTTACTTTTGTTAATATCTAGAGTCTCAGGAAGATAATGGCCTTGTAAGTCATTAATAGCAGCAACCATTGATTACCATGTCAGATTTCAAAAGTCAAGTCAGAAGGTGGCCAGTTTAGTTTTGATACACACGCTGGAATAATCTCTTTCGTCTGTGTTATAATCTGACTAGCTCTGCTAATATAAGATACTCAGAGTAGTCTTTGTATGAGAGAGCGCCTTATAAATCCCAGGTTTACTGAATTCTGAGCTGAGACAATTTGGCTCTTCAATAGTTGGATTATTTCACCCTGCTAAATGACTTGAGCTGTAATGCATTTTCAAACAATACAATACAATATCATACAATTTTTCTACTGCTTTAAATATGCGTAGATGGAATATTTTAGTACTATGTACTACTTTGTGTGTGCCTGACAAACAGAGATTGGGAGAGTTACTATAAGAAAAAGTATGCAATACTGCACATAGACATCATACTACAAAAGTATAGCACAGGTTATAATGAAGCTATGCTTCCATTTTCAGAAGTTTAGAATTAAATTACAGTACTAACTCTTTCAATGACTACTACATTATTAGTGGTGTTTCATTAATATATTACTGTGTATATAAATTATAATTCACTGTTACTCTGTGGTACCTTATAATGAACTGTCCTGCACATGCCAGCCTGTCTGGGCATTACTATAGCGTTCTTCTATACTGTGCTGAGGAAACCTGTATCCATGTCCTTATAAAGTCCATAGGAATCCTTGCCTCAGCCTGACCCTAAATGTCTATCCTATTCCCTAAAAAGTTCATTTAGATGTGCATGTATATACAGCACATCCTTTCTTAGGTGCACATTTAATGACCTTAGCAAAAACCAAAAACATGCCTCCTCCATCCTACTGCATATGCTCAGAACCTGGTTTTCAAATGCTCACAAATCAGTCTAATCAAAACCAATTTCTTATGGACTAAGACCATGCACTGCTCCTTGGTGAAGACTATTTAAATGCCAGATTCAGCCTTCCACCCCAGCAATAAGATCGCTTTTTAAAACGTTTGCTCAGACTTTCCAGAAAAAATAATTTTGGGGCAAAAATGAAAAACGAAAAAATGGAAAAATTTAGCCCAAGAGGGGAGGGGTTTAGGAAATCAAGGGCAACTGTAAGTGGGTGGTTATAATGGAAAGTATTTTGCCACCTAATTATATTGGCTGGTAATCAGCCTTCTCTTATAACAATTTGTTCATCCGCACCGAAAGTAATGCTAAATCAGGGGTGGCCAACCTGTGGCTCCAGAGCCACATGTGGCTCCTCAGAAGTTAATATGCGGCTCCTTGTATAGGCACCGACTCTGGGGCTGGAGCTACAGGTGCCAACTTTCCAATGTGCTGGGGGTGCTCACTGCTCAACCCCTGGCTCTGCCACAGGCCCTGCCCCCACTCCACCTCTTCCCACCCTCTCCCCTTAGCCTGCCGTGCCCTCGCTCCTCTTTCCTCCCCCAAAGAGCCTCCTGTATGCCACAAAACAGCTGATCGGGAGGTGCGGGGAGAGAGGGGGAGGCGCTGATTGATGGGGCTGCTGGTGGGCGGGAGGTGCTGGGAGCGGCAGGGTGGAGCTGATGTGGGGGCTGCTGACGTATTACTGTGGCTCTTTGGCAATGTACATTGGTAAATTCTGGCTCCTTCTCAGACTCAGGTTGACCAACCCTGTGTGTATCATATTTATTATTTGTTTTTAAATCTGTCATGAATTAGAGATCCCTGTTCAAAAGTTTAAAAAAGAGGTCACTACAACACTTTGAATAGACTTGTAAGAAAAAATGATTTACAAATAACTAGATAAATAGCTTGGAGCCTGATTTTAAATAAAACAAGACAACTTGTGTAACTTGCAGTACTACAAACCTTTTATCATAGAACTGGACTTTGAGACCCACTCCCCCACACAAATGATAGTTTAAATGTCTATTGAAAACATAAAAGCTAACCTTACGACGATAGAATGTCTTCCCTATGTATAATAAAGTATGAAAGAGTCATATGTCACAATCTGAAAAATCAACAATGTCTCCAAATCCCCATTTGTGATTACCAGAATAGCTCTTGGTCTAGTCAGGTATTTAAAGTGTGGCTCCTTTTCACATAACCTACTAGTCATTCTTACTATTAATACTCAGCACAATAGGACTATTGTCAGTTGATTAGGATATGCTTCTATTGCATAATTCTTTAAAGGGAATGAGTACACTATAAGTTAAATGATGACACTAGGTTACAAGAAATTCTAATTAGTTCAATAAAAATGAAGAAAAGCACCTTAAAGATGAAACTGTTCAAGTAGGCAACAAGAGTATGAATTCACTTTAGCCACTTAATATCATATTTTCAAAGAATTGTAGCAGCAAATTGTAAATTGTAGCAGCAAAAATTGCAAGAGCATCCGTCTGCATGCATAAAATTGGCAACTGAGTACATAAATGCCCATCTGATCACAGAGTGCATGCATGTCAGTCCCATATATGGAATGATGTCCCTACTTTTAGCCATCTTGCCATTTTATTCCGGGAAGATAAACTCATAGTGTATTTATTCTACTGTGACATCCTGACCACCTTCCAGCAGAGGCCAAAACAAAATCTATCAGTTCCCTTTTCTCCTGCAGTGAAATACAGTGAGATTTTTAGGTGACAATAATGCATCTGTAACTTATGAATGAAAAGTTTGACCAGCACTACTGTTTTGCAATAACAGTGGATGTGCCATTATTACCATGTGCACTTCCATGCAGTGTCCCTCAGTCAACTCCCCAAACTGAACCCTCCTTCTGCAACCCACTCTTCAATTACCCAATTTCCCACTATCATTGTGGCTAATGTGCCACGGAGCAATATACAATCATTTACTCCTGGGGGCATTCTGTGCCAAATAATTAAAAATTCTGCACACAATATTTTAAAATTCTGCAAAATTCTGCAAATTTTATTTGTCAAAATAACACTACATAATCACACCAGTTTCAATTATTTTGGTAATTTATTTCAAAATACCTATCAGCAAGTATGTCTGTAACAATACAGACACACACAAAAATTCCCCCAGGAGTAGGGAGTTAAAGAAACCTCTGTGACACTGCACTCCATAATGTTTTATGGAAATATACTTATGAGTGTGAATATAATATAACTGGAATATGCTTCATGCAAAAGGTCTCTTGTAAGGTATCATGACAAAGCTTATGATCTACTGAGTGTGTTCATCCTATTTGTTTGCATGTATTATTTGTATGTCTGAAGATAGGAAAATAAGATATAAACTTGTATTACTGATGTAAACCCATTAAGTGGAAGCCATTAAGGGTGCTTCAGAATCAATGACATGTAAATGGCTCTGTTTACTTGCAAACCTTCCAGGGTACATGTGGGCCAGCCCTGGAAGAATGGAGGCTGGGGTCTCATAGGACATGTGAACATGTCACCTGATACTTGAATCCATCTTAAACCTGGTGCTTTTCCATTTAGAAGGAGGGGTGGGGACCCAGGGAGACAAAAGATTCCCACTTTGTGCCAAAGTTATAAAAGGGGGTGGAACAGAACAAAGGTGGCTGCCAGTTATGAGAACACCCCTAGTTTCCACCTAAGATGTCTGCTGGAACTAACAAGGACTTTACCAGGGGAAAGGATTAGGCCCAGCTAGGAAGGAGTCTAGTCTGTGAAAGAAGCTTATTGACATCTCTGAGGGTGAGATTTTACCTGTAAACAGTTTCTTAATGTATAAAGCTTAGACTTGCGTGTTTTTGATTTATTTTGCTTGGTGACTTACTTTGTTCTGTCTGTTATTACTTGAAACCACTTATATCCTACTTTATATTTTTAATAAAATCACTTTTGTTTATTATTGAACCCAGAGCAAGTGATTAATACCTGGGGGAGCAAACAGCTGTGCATATCTCTCTATCAGTGATATAGAGGGTGAACAATTTATGAGTTTACCCTGTATAAGCTTTATACAGAGTAAAATGGATTTATTTGGGGTTTGGATCCCATTGGGAACTGGGTGTCTGGGTGTTGGAGATAGGTGACCTGCTGAGCAGTTTTTGGTTAAAGTCTGCAACTTTGGGGGCGTGGACCAGACCTGGGTCTGTGTTGCAGGAGTGTAGCATGTCTGGCTCAACAAGGTTGAGTTCTGGAGTCCCAAGCTGGCTGGGAAAACGGGCTCAGAGGTAACTTCAGCATGTCAGGTGACAGTCTCAAGGGGGTCTCTGTGACCAAACCCATCACAACCCCTATGACAACCCAGTTCCTGTTTCTCTGCCCTGCAGCCCACACGCCCACCCCCTGCTCCCCGAGCCCAGGGATCCAGAGGGAGAAACAGCTTGATGCTCTGTCCTAGGCTTGCATGGAGTTTCCTGTGTGCCACTGTCTCCTTCCCTCAGGGTGTGCTGGGACCTGCAGCTGCCAGGAACCCTCTAGATCCCTGCCCCACCCCTGCAGCAGTGTCTTCTATGTGTGAGCTGGGCTTTGCCAGGTCCAGCAGCCCCTAGTGGTGGCCAGCAGCACTGCAGCCCACTTCTGCAGGGGAAATGAAATTCTGTGCACACAATGTTAATTCTGAAAAATTCTGCATTGCGCAGTGGCACACAATTCGCCCAGGAATAACAATCCCCCCATAGGTAATAGCTCATGAATTTGGTTAAGCTCTGGAGCTGGATTATGTCCCTTGATCCATATAGAAAGCAGTCCTTCGTGTGTAGAACAGTCTCTTATGCATGAAAAGGTGACTCAGCTGTATCTGCAACTCTGTGAAGTCCAGAGCCCGTGCTGGTGGGGCAGAGATTGGGTGGGAGTAGTAGACAGGCTGAGGCCCATTATTCCACTTCTAGCGCTATGGAATTTGCCTGGAAAGATAATACAGTTTCAGACTGTTCTACCTATTTCATATAGCCTGCAGTCCTTGCTCGCATGTCCCAGCCTTTATAAAAACAGGGATCAGGGACAGAATGAAAGGCTTCCATGCAAATTGCCAGAGAAGCAGAATTTGTTCTGCTAAGGAAGGTTCTCTTATGTGGTGGATGCTCATCTCATCACATGTGAATTGAGTGTGGATGCTAATGTGATCTTAATAGGTGATTTCTTGGATTTCTAATGACTGCATGGATGGTAAATGCACTTGAGCAACCTTAACTATAAGTTAACAAGTTTTTGTGGGAATACAGATGTGGAGACAGGATGACTCCCACACACAAACTGCTCTGCCATCTCACTCCTACAGCACCAGTGTAAGGCCAATGTCAGTGAGATCAGAATGGGATCTGTCATTGCTGTATACAGAAGGCATGAGTCACCATTTCTGTCAAGCTCACATGACAGTGAATTTGTACACTAATCACTTGAGCTCCCATAGAGATAATACTTTGTCAGCATTGGGTAGGAAACAGTCAAGTGACTTGTGTCATTTGCTGAGGGGAGGACAATAGAAACAGAAGTTAAGACCCTGGGCCTCTGACATCTGAAGTGAATGAACTCAGTGGAATGCTAGCAGAAAACAGGAGTTTCTGATGGACCCAGGAAAGGAAAAATAGCAAACAAAAAATAAATATCTTTGATAACTGGCTTACACATGACTCCTGTGACTACAACTGACAATACTAATGCAACATTAGTGTTTTTAAACCAACCTGTTAAATTGTGTCCATGCAGAACTCTGGAATACAAACTCTGAAAAATACATTCGTTGAACATGATGCAGGAAGCACTAATTCATCTTTTATTGAATTTGCAGGGAGCTCAAACTGCACCAGTAACAGGCCTTATTTTCCCCAATAAGTTTTTTTAACATTTTTTATTTGTAAAAGGTTTTGTGCTCTCATTGTTAATAAAATTCAGCCCTAATGTATGTCAAAGTTAGCGGAGTTGCACTGCTCACACCAGCACTGCATTTGGAGCTCTGTTCTGCTTCCAAATATTGGCTGTGTGCAACTTTATTTTAAATCTATTGTTATCTACTGCGAACAATGAAAAAAATAATCATGGCAAATTCCCAATGAATGTTAGTTTAAACAAATGTTCATCAAGGCAGGATCACTGCCTGCTTTTATCTAAATAACCACATTCTTCACTTACCCTTATCCATAATATAACCTACAATGAAAATGGCATTAACTTCTTATATGTTGCTACCCTATTCTACCATGGAAACATTTCTTTATAGTTGAAGTGCTTGGGAGCAGTGAGCCATAAACTCTTTAGTGGGGAATTGATATGCCATAAAGAGATTTCTCACTGTGGTAGGTAGAAATAGAGCAAGAAGACTCCAAAGAGGTACAGTAACTCCTCGCTTAACGTTGTAGTTATGTTCCTGAAAATGCTACTTTAAGCAAAATGATGTTAAGCGAATCCAATTTCCTCATAAGAATTAATGTAAATGGGGGGGTTAGGTTCCAGGGAAAAAAATTTCTCCAGACAAAAGATATTATATTCATATACAGTATAAGTTTTAAATAATTTTAAACAAACTATTTAATACTGTACTCACCAATGATGACTGTGAAGCTTGATTGAGGTGGGGCATAGTGGGGTCGGGACGTGGGGGCTTGCCCCACTTCGCCTGTCCAGCGCTTCTGCTGGGGAGCGGGGTCGGGGACTTGCCCACTCCCCGGCTGGAATGCCAGGCGGACGAAGCGGGGCAAGTCCTCATGCCTCAACCCTGCTCCCCAGCTGGAACGCCAGTTGGGCGGAGCAGGGCAAGCCCCCACACCCAACCCCACCCCCCGGCAGGAGTGCCAGGCGGGTGGAATGGGGCAAGCCCCTGCGCCCCGACCCCATTCCCCGACAGGAGCGCCAGGTAGGCGGCTGTAGTGGGGCGAGCCAAACAACTTTATAATGGAACTTTGCACGACTTTAAATGAGTATGTTCTTTAATAGATCAGCAACCTAATAACGAAACAATGTTAACCAGGATGACTTTAAGTGAGGAGTTGCTGTACTGCATAAAGGCAAAGCAGAATGACAGTAAGTTTACACACTTCTTCTGAAGCTGCTGATCAGTGAAACTGCCAATCCCAGCTTTTGTTCATATAAACACAGGAAGACAGTTCCTATAACAAACTTGCCCCAATGTACCCTGCAGGGATTCAGATTGCATTCTTTATTGATCCGTGTTAGGCAATATGCTGCCAGCTTGTAACCCTGCAGTAAGGCAAGTCTGTATAAAGCAGCACTTAGCAAGAGAACTACAATAGCTCATCTTTCCACATGCTGTATATACAGAGGTGAAAGTAAGCTGGTATGGTCCGGTCCGGCGTACCAGCAAGAGCCAGTATGCCGTGCCAGACCATACTGGCTTCCCCGGCGGTGATTTAAAGGGTCCGGGGCTCCAGCCGCTGCGGGGAGCCCCAGGCCCTTTAAAGCACCGCCAGAGCTCCGGCAGCGGGGCTCCGGCGGCATTTTAAAAGGCCAGCGGCTCCCCACGGCTGCAAGAGCCGCAGGCCTTTTAAATCCCCGCCCGAGCCGGGCTCCGGCAGCGGGGCTCGGGCGGCGCTTTAAAAGGCCTGCATCTCCCCACGGTGGCAGGAGCCCCGGGCCTTTAACAGCGCTGCCCGAGCCCCGCTGCTGGAGCCGGGCTTGGGCGGGGATTTAAAAGGCCCCGGCTCCTGCCACTGCTGGGAGCTCCGGGCCCTTTAAAGCACTGCTGGAGCTCTGTCGCCGCTACAGGTAGTGGCGGCAGGGCTCTGGTGGGGATTTAAAGGGCCTGGCGCTCCGGCGGCTGGTGGGAGCCCCGGACCCTTTAAATTCCCACCAGAGCCCCGGGGCTCTGGCGGGAATTTAAAATGCCCGGAGCTCTGCAGCGGCCGAAGCCCCGGGCCCTTTAATTCGCCCCGGGGCTCCCAGCCGCCTCTGCAGCTGGTAGCTCTGGGGTGATTTAAGGCCCCAGGGCGCCCAGCCAGAGCCCCGGGGCCTTTAAATTGCCTCTTCCGGTCGAGGCCACGCCCCCACCCAGGACTCCGGCGTACCGGTAAGTCCTGTAAGTTACTTTCACCCCTGTGTATATACCAAACATATGGGGAACATTTTGCAGATATGCAATTGACAAAATAGCTAAATCTGACTTTTTAATCTATTTCACAATTACTATATAGACAGTGGGCCAGGCAGGGCTGGCTCCAGGCACCAGACAGCAAAGCACATGCTTGGGGTGGCGCCCGGTAAGGGGCAGCAGTCCAGGGATTGCGGGGCGGCCGTTTTTTTTTGTTTTGTTTTGTTTTTTTGGTTTGTTTTTTTTTTGCGCTTCGGCACTTTGGCCGGGTTTTTTTTTTTTTTTTTGCTTGGGGCGACTGAAAAGCTGTAGCCGGCTCTGGGGCCAGATTTGGAGCCCTGCTAAAGCTTCATTGTGTAGCCCCTGAGGCTGCTTCCTGTCAGTTACACCACAGGACTGGCCCAGCATTTAGTAGCCCAAAGATCAGGAGGCCATAAAGATAGCCCAGTAGCACCCCTTACTGTGGAGTATTGTCCTCTCCCTCAGCACAGGAAGTACTGGTGAAGAATAACATGAACCTGAAGCAAAGACCAGGGATAGAGCTCAGAGTTTCCCTGTAGGTATGTCTATACTGTAACATAAGCCTGTGCTTGAGCCCAGGCTCAAGACTAACCCCCATTGCATCTACACTGCAATTGCGCTAACCCAGGGCTTGGATCTAGGGTCCCAGGACCTGCCTGCAGGGCTGGAGGGTCTGAGCTTGAGTTAAGCCAGGACCTATTGCTTTGCACTGTAGATGCAGCCCCACTTGAGTCAGGTCCCAGGAGTCATAGGCGCTGACTCCGTGGGTGCTCTGGGGCTGGAGCACCCACGGGGAAAAATTGGTGGGTGCAGAGCACCCACTGCAGCTCCCCGCCAGCCCCCCCGCCCCGCTCACTTCTGCTCCGCCTCCTCCTCCCCTGAGCGTGCCGCCGCCACTCCGCTTCTCCTCCCTCCCTCCCAGGCTTGCCGCCAAACAGCTGTTTCCCACGGCAAGTCTGGGAGGGAGGGGGGGAGAAGCGGAGTGGTGGTGGCGCGCTCAGGGGAGGAGGCGGAGGCAGAGCGGAGGTGAGCTGGGGCGGGGAGCGGTTCCTCTGCCCCCTCCCCCGCAAGAGTTACTTCCTGTGGCCCTCCCCGTGCCCCCCCGCCCCAGCTCACCTCCGCTCCACCTCCTCCCCTGAGCGCGCCACCGCTCTGCTTCTCCCCCTCCCTCCCAGCCTTGTGCGCGACAAGCCTGGGAGGGAGGGGGAAGGAGGGGAAATGCGGCCAGGGCCGTCCTTACCCATAGGCAAAGCAAGCAGCTGCCTAGGGCACCAGGAAATTTGGGGCACCAAACTTCCTGGTGCCCTGCGCAGCTGCGTGCTGCCCCAGCTCTTCCCCGGGGCCCCCGCCCCTGCTCTGTCCTGCCCCACCTCTTCCCCGCCCCGCCCCCCACTCCCCCTGAGCTCTGCAGCAGGGTCAGGCCTGCACTTACCCGCGGCGGGAAATGCAGCGACCCGGCCCCACTGCACCGCCGGTGAGTGCTCGGGGGTGGTTCCCCCTGTCTCCCAAGCCAGCCCCGCCCCTCCTCAGAGGCCTGGGGATATCCCCCCCCTGCTTTCCCCGCGCAGAGGTCTGGGGCAACACACCCCCTCCCCACGGGGGGGCTGCCTAAGGCCCCAGAATAGCTAGGGACGGCCCTGAATGTGGCGTGCCTGGAATGGGGGTGGGGAAGGGGTGGAGTCGGGGCAGGGGTGCACAAGCACCCACCGGCGCCGGGTAAAGTCAGCGCCTATGCCAGGAGTCAGCAGCAAATATCTCACAATTAACATAAGAACATAACATAAGAACATAAGAATGGCCGTACTGGTTCAGACCAAAGGTCCATCCAGCCCAGTATCCTGTCTATCGACAGTGGCCAATGCCAGGTGCCCCGGAGCGACTGAACCTAACAGGTAATGATCAAGTGATCTCTCTCCTGCCATCCATCACCCCCCTCTGACGAACAGAGGCTAGGGACACCATTCCTTACCCATCCTGGCTAATAGCCATTAATGGACTTAACCTCCATTAATTTGTCGAGTTCTCTTTTAAACCCTGTTATATTCCTAGCCTTCACAACCTCCTCAGCCAAGGATTTCCACAGGTTGACTATGCGCTGTGTGAAGAAGAACTTCCTTTTATTTGTTTTAAACCTGCTGCCCATTAATTTCATTTGGTGGTCCCTAGTTCTTATATTATGGAAACAAGTAAATAACTTTTCCTTATTCACTTTCTCCACACCACTCATAATTTTAAATACCTCTATCATATCCCCCCTTAGTCTCCTCTTTTCCAAGATGAAAAGTCCTAGCCTCTTTAATCTCTCCTCATATGGAACCTGTTCCAAACCCCTAATCATTTTAGTTGCCCTTCTCTGAACCTTTTCTAATGCCAGTATATCCTTTTTGAGATGAGGAGACCACATTTGTATGCAGTATTCAAGATGTGGGCTCCCTATGGATTAGTATAAGGGCAATAAGATATTCTGTGTTTTATTCTCTATCCCTTTTAAAATGATTTCTAACATCCTGTTTGCTTTTTTGACTGCCGCTGCACACTGCGTGGATGTCTTCAGAGAACTATCCACGATGACTCCAAGACCTTTTTCCTGATTAGTTGTAACTAAATTAGCCCCCATCATATTGTATGTATAGTTGGAGGTTATTTTTTCCAGTGTGCATTACTTTACATTTATCCACATTAAATTTCATTTGCCATTTTGTTGCCCAATCACTTAGTTTTGTGAGATGTTTTTGAAGTTCTTCGCAGTCTGCTTCATGAGACAACTTCCTTATATCCTCTATATCCCAACAACTTCCTTATATCCACTGCAATCCACTCTTCTGAAAATGGAAGACCCACCACCTTTGTGAATGGCAACCGCTCAGGTCAGCATTAACCATTCTCTTCTGATCATCGATCAGCAAGCACACTATCAGAGAGCCTCCTCGGTTTGCAACAGAGAGCTAACTTTTGCAAAGTGATCTCTTCCTGGCAACATGTAGGGTGGGCAGTAAAGTTTTTCAACAGTGTGCCATGGTCCTAGGGCTAGAACGACCACATTTCAGGGGAAGGGAGGGAGGGGCACTAGGGACTTTGGAATATGGCTACTTTGACTAGGGCCTGTGCACTGCAGTGTGGACGCCAGAGCCCTAGCTTCGAGCATGGGTTAGAAAAGACTTAACATAAGATTAAAATACAATGTAGATTCTCAAACCCAGGGTTCTCTAACACAGGTCAGCTGACCTGAGTCCCATTAACCCTGGGCTTACCTTGAAGTGTAGACAAATCGCCTGCTGAAGAGCAGGCTAGCTATTCCCGAGAGGTGGGCAGGCAGGGGGACTGAGGCTGGACATCCAGTTTAGGAAGCCATAAAGAGGGATTAGGCAAGGACTAGATAATTGGGGCAGGGTTTATTTTGAAGTGGGGTAAACAACCAAGGAATAGGATGTGAGTCATGTGGTGAGGGGATGTTTGAGAATTTAAGGCACCCAAGACTAGGGTGACCAGATGTTCCGATTTTATAGGGACAGTCCCGATTTCTGGGTCTTTTTCTTATATAGGCGCCTATTACCCCCCACCCCGTCCCGATTTTTCACACTTGCTGTGTGGTCACCCTACCCAAGACAAATATACTTGTTCCCAGTGTCACAGTATACTGAGGAGAAACATATTTGTCCTTAGGATCCTAAGGATAAAATTGTAACAGAAGATAGAACAGTCTATAATGCAAGTCTATTCTTTTATGCATTTAAATTACTTGGAAAGCAAAAGTACCCACACAGATGCATGCGCGCATCTGCACACACACACTTTCGTATTTGAAAATAAAACCAGAGCCCTCCTCACAGTTGTCTGATTGGTCCTTTGGTTTTGGGCTCAGAGAATGGAAGAGAATTCTGAGAGCCAGTTAAGCTCCAGTGAAAAGCCTCTGAACCATTAAACTACTGAACCATTAAACTACAGTAAAGTAAAATTGTTTTATGCGGAGTTGGAATCAGACTGAAAAGTATGTATTTTCTATTCACACATATGAAATATATCATGACAGTTATTTTGTTAGGGTCATGCAAGTTCAGCAGCTACAGAGGATGGAAACAAAGACATCCAGTGTACCGCTACATCAGTTCTTTGAAATCACAGGTCATGTGTGCATGCTTAAGAAAATCTTCTAAAGTAGATTTTTCTAATAATCAACTCATCACTGGCATGCTGGTCTAAAGGCATAAGCCAGCACTGGAGACGGGTTAGAAATAAGGTTAGACGGAATAGACTTTCACGTCTGGGTATTCTTGTCAAATCATTATCAGACCTTCCTAGAGACAGTTTGCAACAATAACACGTATGTTTTTATTTTATTTTATTACATGATGTGAATACATTTTAAAGGTCAACAGCGGTGACCACACTGAACAGTACTGTTCCAGAATTTCTAGTGCCATTCATTTACAAGAGCCCTTTTAAAGTTTAATCTTGTAAAAACAAAGAAAACATTGTCCATATTATCAGAATTTAATTTGAATATTTGCATTATATTTGAATGCAGAGTGGTCCGTGCAGTCTCTTTAAAATTGCACGTAAAACTTTCTCCTGTCATTTAAAAGGAGGGGCTCTTCCCAGCTGCATGGTGCTCAGTACAATAAGAAAGATAAACAACAGGCATGTCTGTTTGTGGAAAATATCTGAATAATGGAAACAGGCATTGGGGCTGACAGCTGAAAGCAATAGACTGGATTGTAACTTTACAATCTACCCTGAGCATGCTGCACTGCCCCAGGAGAAGAGCACTGAATGAATTGTGATTCAGATGCTACCAATTCCTCTTCTGAAGCCCCGAATTTCTGGTGGATGAGGAATAAATTACTTCTCCCTTTTTCATGGAAACTGTTTGTTCCCCTTCCTTCTGTTATGAGCCAGCTGCTTTGGCCTGTGAGCAGGGGAGGGAGGGATAGACCTAAGGTTTCTCCTACTCCCTGCCCTTCTCCACTACTTATTTGCTCACAGAGGCAATCAGCTCTTGCTCCCCCTCCCCTGTGGCCAGCTAGAATCACAATATAAGCAGAGGTATAAGGGTGTGGGGAGAGCCTTGCTCCCAGTGCAGACGAGTAAGGGTTGTGACAATTATCCCCACAGTAAACAACCCTGAACCCCCGCTGATCCTGGGATCCCTCCATCAGCCTAGTTTGTAACAGTATTCATTAAATAATATTACTTGCAATGTAGCTCAGAGTTACCTTTGTTTCCTTATCGCTTTACTGATATGGTAACATTTTTCAAGCTAAAACACAATGGTGCCCTGTGCAGTCCAAACTAATCTCTGACGCGGCTCCCTGTTTTAAGGGGATACTCTCCTGGTGGCAGCTGAGAATAACTACTGCCCCCCACATCATCCCCCCACCCCCCACCAGCCAACTGGAATATGTGGCAAGAAGTTTTAAAAAGTTGCAATGTGATTCAGCCTCTGTGGACTGAAAGCTCCATTTATCCCCAAAGATATGCCACCATCCTGTCCCATAAAAATCAGGGACAGAGGGATCCCTCCTAGCAGATCCCCCAGGGGGAGGGGGAAGCTCTGATACAATTAGACTGGGTAAGCAGAGATTGGAAAGATGTTCTGTCACTTTGAAACTATAATGACCCTTTCCTTGAAAAAGTTGGCCTTTTATGGAGCCAGCATCCAGAAAGCAGCCTAGAAAACCACAGGTATATTTTTGTTGGCACAGTCTCACATTTACTGTACATACAAAAATATACATCAAAACTGTTTCAAGACTCTGCTACTTACTCACTTGGAATATCTTTAACCACAGTAGAAACGTCTATGTCTGACAAAGTAATGTGAATCATTAATTACCTGAAAACATTGGAGTTGATATTTGCTACCCAGTCACAATCAACCCACAATGTATGCAGGCAATGGATGTAAAATGTCTTTGTACATTATTATATGAGGCTAAGATTTCTGAGAAGGACAAAAATACTTATTTGCTAGGTCCACTATCTCCCTTTATAAATTAGTGAATACTTTTTCTCTAAGCAGAAATAGCAGCTACATTAAAATACCTTTCCCACCCAAGTTCAAACCACAATACTTGAATCTTTGCCAAATTGTTTGGCATATTGCTAGACAATACTAAAGCTCTACACTGTTTTCCAGCACTGGTCTGCCACTCCTTTGTACTTTTTTCTTTCCAAATATTTGCTCAGGACTTCTGTTATTACAGTATTTTTTCTCTCTTTCTGCAGACAAATAACTCAAGCTATATTTAACTGCACAACTTTTTTCCTGAGTATAAATGGTACTGTTATTGCTTGCAGTTGAGCCTATAAATAATGCAAAAAACGCTAGTCAGTAAATATAAAGATCCCCCATAACCAAAAGATTTTAAATTTTCATAAATCAAACAAAACAAAAAGATTTTTGCAGTCAGAACTCCAGGAAAAGCACCTAATCTGTGAGCCCCCTCAGACCTTGCAGCGTTAGGCTGGGTAGGTATTGGAGGCTGTCATGGAGAAAATCCGGTTGTTGCAAGAAATGATGATTTAATATGCAGGTCTATTCCCTTTGACTCAATACTGAACCAATGCCACAGCATGGGGTATTAAAGTGCAGCTGTCCTTTATACAAGACATAAAAACAAGGTCCTGGCAACTTGTAGTCATTAAAAAACTCAAGGCATTTGTGTGTGTGTGTGATTAAGAATGTCAGCTTTGATGTCCTGGCCAAATTTTAAACATGGATAGCTACCTTCTACCTTTCCTTGCAGTTATAGGTGGCTCAAGCATTCTAAACTGCTGTATGCAGTTGTTGCGCACTGTTAAACAATTGCCATGTTCCAGCCCAGAGGTAGCCTCATTTCAGTGATGGCTGAAGTGTTTTTTTTATTTAACTTGTATAATTCATTAGTTAGCATGATCAGATTTTTGAATTGTGAAACTAGGACATCTGTCGCTGTGAGGAAATGGTGGGGAAATTGTGTAGTGTGTTTTTGACAGCTGTGGGAGTGTGGTCACAGGAAAGGTGAATACTTGTTTTCCCTAATCTTTAGCTTTCCAACCACCCACCCTATGTCCTTCCAAATTCTCTCTCTCTTTCCTAGCATGCTCCATCTTCTTCTCTAGCTACCAGTACTCCTTCCCTACTTGTTCCTCAGTCATAGAATCATAGAATCTCAGGGTTGGAAGGGACCTCAGGAGGTCATCTAGTCCAACCCCCTGCTCAAAGCAGGACCAACCCCAACTAGATCATCCCAGCCAGGGCTTTGTCAAGCCTGACCTTAAAAACCTCTAAGGAAGGAGATTCCACCACCTCCCTAGGTAACCCATTCCAGTGCTTCACCACCCTACTAGTGAACAAGTTTTTCCTAATATCCAACCTAAACCTCCCCCTCTGCAACTTGAGACCATTACTCCTTGTTCTGTCATCTTCTACCACTGAGAACAGTCTAGATCCATCCTCTTTGGAACCCCCTTTTAGGTAGTTGAAAGCAGCTATCAAATCCCCCCTCATTCTTCTCTTCTGCAGGCTAAACAATCCCAGTTCCCTCAGCCTCTCCTCATAAGTCATGTGCTCCAGCCCCCTAATCATTTGTGTTGCCCTCCGTTGGACTCTTTCCAATTTATCCACATCCTTCTTGTAGTGTGGGGCCCAAAACTGGACACAGTACTCCAAATGAGGCCTCACCAGTGCCGAATAGAGGGGAATAATCACGTCCCTCGATCTGCTGGAAATGCCCCTACTTATACAGCCCAAAATGCCGTTAGCCTTCTTGGCAACAAGGGCACACTGTTGACTCATATTCAGCTTTTTGTCCACTGTAACCCCTAGGTCCTTTTCTGCAGAACTGCTGCCCAGCCATTCGGTCCCTAGTCTGTAGCAGTGCATGGGATTCTTCCGTCCTAAGTGCAGGACTCTGCACTTGTCCTTGTTGAACCTCATCAGATTTCTTTTGGCCCAATCCTCTAATTTGTCTAGGTCCCTCTGTATCCTATCTCTACCCTCCAGCGTATCAACCACTCCTCCCAGTTTAGTGTCATCTGCAAACTTGCTAAGGGTGCAGTCCACACCATCCTCCAGATCACTGATGAAGATATTGAACAAAACCGGCCCCAGCACCGATACTCCGAGGTAGGATCCTGCCAGAGATGACCCGTAACTGCTGATAGTGGGTAGGGGCACAATTTAAAGGTTTGGTTGCTCCTGGAACAGTCTGAGTCATGCCTCCCCTCCCCCCAGGCAGTCCCCCCCTTATCCTCAATCTCCGCTCCCAGAAAGCAGCGACCCCTCTCTGCAGCTCCCAGCTGTTGCTCCTGCCTCTCTGCGTGTTCTAGCAGCTGCCACGCTGGGAGGGGGCCTGGCCACATTATGTAACCAAGTGGGGCTGGCAAACCATATCAGAAATCTGGGGGGATGTGGGAGACATGACCCTGCATGTGTCCCCCCCCCCCTCATTGCCTCTCCCGGCTGCTCTACCAACTCCCAGCTGTGCCTTTGAAAGGTCTGAATGGAGCGCTCTCTCTCTCTCTGCAGGTCACATCTTCACTGAATTTGTCATGCCACCCAGGGCCGGCTCCAGGCACCAACCTACCAAGCATGTGCTTGGGGCAGCACCTGGAGGGGGGCGGCACTCAAGGTTTTTTTTGTTTTTTTTTTAATTTACAAAAAAACCCAATCTTCCTCTGGCGCCCCTGCCGGGGGAGCGGGGCCGCTGGCGTGCATGGTGCCACGCTCCTGCTGGTGCCCCGGCCGGGGCAGCGGGACAGCAGGCGTGCTTCGCTCCCCGCCGGCGCCCCAGACAGGGGAGCGGGGCTGCAGGCGTGCTCCGCTCCCTGCCGGTGCCCTGGACAGGAGAATGGGGCAGCAGGCGTGCTCCGCTCCCCGACGGCCGGGGCAGCAGGGCAGCATGCGTTCCACGCTCCCCACCGGCAGGGGGAGCGGGGTGGCGGGCATGCCACCCTCCCCGCTGGCCCCCCGGGCGTTTTGGCGGGGCGGCGTTGTTGGGGGTGTGTGTTTTGGCCAGCGTTGGGGGTGGGGGGGCGGCGCTTGTGGGTTTTGGTTTTTTTTGCTTGGGGTGGCCACAAAGGTAGGGCCGGCCCTGATGCCACCATACAGTGGATTATGCAGTGTCCTGTCTAACACTGTACATAGTTTAGCATAACAGCTGGACCAATTTGGTAACGTAGCAGCTGGCAGAAAGAAAGATGCTGGGTTTAGTTCTAGCACAGGCAAAGCTGTGCCCAGCAGAAGCAGAGAGCAAGTAGGGAGACAATGAAGAAAGGGACAGGGAGAAAGTAACCAAATAGACATCTTGTCACTCCTAGCAAAATAAGAACAGCACCCTGATTTCACTAGAACTAGGCAGGTCAGTGAGGACAGTTTTTCATCACTGGGACATCTTACCACCAACACTATTTAAAGCTGGAACTTTCATTGGAGTTTATGGGAGTTCAAATCTCATTGCAATTCAATAGTATTTGGACACTTAACTCCCTTAGGCTCCATTGAAGTTCCTGGTTTAATTCTATAAAGCACTCTTTGGCTACACAAATGCAAGAGCAGATCATAAGGGTGTTTGTACGTACACGTACACACACACACCCTTTTTTACTCTGGATCATTCACTCTCATTTGTGTTTAGGGTGATGCAGAGATATTGCTATATTTGCTCATCCACACAATATGTTATGTGATTATGCAGACCAGCTCACTCTAACCCAGGAAATAGTTGTTCCCTCAATTGAAAGTGACAGGTCAGCTTAATTATAACAAGAAAAATAATATAGGCTACCAATATGCTTTGTGCAGGGGCCCAAAAATCCAGCTGATGGTTTACCAGTCACAGCCCAAAAGAGTTATCTAAAGAGGCTGCACAATGTCACAACATCCCTCTACACAGAAACACACTAAAAAAGGTCAGTGCTCAGAGTGATGTTGAGGACCATAGCAAGGCCCTCCACACCAGTAAAGTCATGCATAGGAAATATGAGGAAACGGGACCATAGGCAGAGTGGCTGGAAACTCTATATGTGCTGCAGAAAAAAAACTTCTTTTTGGAAGGCCACAGTGGGATATCCATCCAAATCTGTGTTTATTCATATCCAGTGGCCCCAATAGCCCAAACATGGGTACTGCAGGCACTAAGCCAGTGGTTCCCAAACTTTAACAACCTCTGAACCCCTTGCACTAAAATGTCAAGTCTCTCAAACCCCCTCCTAAAAATGAATATTTCCAGAGATTTTCTCCTTTACCTGAGTATAAATTATAAAAGAGTGATCTTGGAAATATAAAATTTGTTTTTATGACATGCTTATTACACACTATTTATTATTAATTATTATTTATCATTACAGTATTTTTATTACATTGTGAAAACGGCAACACTCTTCCAAGATCTCACTTTCATAGCTTGTATCACCTTTGAATAAGCCTGTTATAAGACAAGGCTCCTATGTTTCATCAAGGAGTATCAGATGTGAAACAGCATGAACGTATTTAAGAAGCCAACTCAAAGAACTCCTCCTACACAAGCATTCAGGTCTTGAGCAGTCCAGGCACACAATGCACATTACAACAAAGCTTAAACTTGTTCTTCATAATAATTTTAAAAACAATACTAGTTGCCTATTTAACTTTAAAAACAGCAAAAAATATCCACCTCCCTTTCCATTTCTTATAAGGAGTCTTGAAGTTGAAATCTCCTCCGTGTGATAGATATGCTTGCTTTGATCTTCTTAGCTCTTGGAAGTCCAGGGGCTCTGGGCTGCTGGTCCCGTGCTGCCCGGGGTCCCTAGGGACAGTTCTGTTCGCCATTAGGGATTTTTTTCCCGAGAACCCCCTGTAACATTTCACGAACCCCAGTTTGGGAACCACTGTTCTAAGTATTAGCCACAAGGGAATACTCAGAGCCACTCAGCCTGGCCCCAGCATGAGGATGAATTTCATCTCCTAAACCTGCCACACTCTATTTGGATACCACCTGTATATGTGGGCTCCATGGGGATGGAGTGAATTTTCATCCTTATTCCTTAAATGGAATGTTTATTATGAGGTAGGTTAAACCTTGTTATAAGTTGAGTTAAAGCCTCATTGAAAATGATGTTGTGAACGTGCCATTCATTTAAGATAGTTGTAAGAGACAGTTAAGGGGTCACACCTAAAACAAGGCATAATGGAGTCTGTTCAGAAACTAGCACCACGTGGGCAGAGGCTTCCACTGGGTATTGTTCCGACCTGTGTTTGTGTGTGTGTGCAGGCATGTAAAAGGCTAGCTGGGCGTGGGAGGGCCAACAGGAAACTGAGAAAGATTCAGGGGTAAGAGAAGCAAAGCCACACAGCATCCTGTAATCAAGCACAGTGTTACCCTGGAGAAGCCTAGAGGAAGGTTCTGGGTCTGGTGCTGGAAAAAGAGGCTGGGGGTTGTAAGCTAAGAAACTGATCCTTTTGGTTTTGGTCCCTCCTGCATTCAGAGAATCAGGATTTTGTACATTCCTCATAAATAAGCAAGATTGCATTAAAGAAACTACCAGACTCCATCATCAATTTCTACTCCCAATTGGAACTTCCCCAGAGCCCTGAACTTTGACTAGCTGCTCAGGTCAAAAAAGGACAACCCATTAATCCAGCACCAAATATATTTCAGGCAGTAATTTTCCAGCATCAGTGTTTCTCGCAAAGCCTTTGAGAGTAAAAACTCCTCTGCACTTTCATTTTCTTTCCTCTGCGTTGTTTTCTGGGAAAGCTCTCCCGACTTCTAGCCTTAAGCAATAACAAGATAGATGATAAGCTGCAGTTCATTAACTTTCTAACTTTCTCCCACTTTGAGGGTGCATATTGAAATCATTTGTTGGCCTTCTCCCACCCTTCCCCAAAACCATGGGTAAAACAAAAACAGCTTCCCCATAGCCCCTTCCATAGAAATTATTTAAGAAATATTTTTTGTTATTGCATTCTGTTATTTATATAGTCCATGTGCCTGTGCTGTCATCAATGCTCTTACTTACTTTTATCTTGTGAGAGGTTATCTTATCTTCAGTGCAGTGGTATTCTTGTTTCTTATTGAGAAGACATGAATTAAGGACTAGAAACATCTGGAATAAACAGGAACTACACGGCAATCAAAACTGGAAAATCCTTTTGGCACTAAGGAAAATTCACTTAGTACACAGAGAAATTCCCTTGTAACAATGGATTCTTTACAATATTTCCCCTGTGGCCATATATCTCATCTGCTCACTTACTCAGAATCATGTGTGTTTCAGGAAAACACACCATGACAGGAAGCTGTTCTATTTGCATATCTTGCAATGCATTAATTCACTTGGAGGATTGCAATATCTAACTTTTTCACTTGTGACCTTTACAGGCAAATCTGAGACTGACTCGGTAGGTTCCCCTCACCCTGAAATACTTCTGGCTGTAGACACAGGTACAACATATGCCGTGATCAAGTTTGAATGTAAAAATAAAAAAGCAGTTGATGAAAAGTGCTTCAAAGTGATTCTCAGCAAAACACTTTTTCCCCTCTCACAAAGCGCCTGCTAACCACCATGATAACATAGAATATTTCTATAGCATGGTGAGATGGGGAAGGAATGATATTCCGTCATTCATGTGGGGGAGTTTAACATGCATATCTGAGTCAAGCAGACTCAAAAAATAGCAACCAAAGATAAGGCTGCCCTTTGAGGGCTTATCAGCAGCTCTGTTTGGATTTTTCCACATGCAAGAATGCAACTAGCCAGTGTCCCAGTGAGTAGAAATTCACTCAGTTACTGGATGCTTACTATAGGAACCAAATATACATAGGTCCCAATCCTACAAGATCCTCAGCTGGTGTAAATTAGTACATCTCCTTTGACTTCAAAGGACCAATGTCAGCTGAGGATCTGGTCCTTTGTGTGCAGAACTCCTATGGCTTCATTAAGAGTGTGGAGGGCTTACAGAATCAGATCCATAGGTGGTGCATTTTATAATACTAAATGGTCTGTCAGTGTTCCCAGCAAATTGTTAATTTTAGCATTTATTTATAAGTCAACCATTAAGATTTGTTTCAGGCTGAAACTTATAATGCAGGGTCACAATTCACCCTGGGCTGAAATTTGTTTTCATATAACATGGGGGAAAACTGTTTGTTTCAGTTTTAAGAATATGCTATAATCAGCTTAATATGCCAATTCACGTTTCACACTCTTTTACCTAACAACAGCTTCATTTTTTAAACACAATTGTGTCTAAACTATTTGATAAGCTTCTACAAATTTGGACAAAAAAGTTTGTTTAGAAAAATATTTGAGTGAACACGTGCAACATGCCTTTACACTGAAAATTTCATAAAGATTTTTTGCCGTTGGTGACTAGCTGCATGCTTATCACCCACAGTGACCCAATAGACCATAATCATTCCATTGGATTACTGAACCATGAAGCCAAGTGTCTCTAAATAGAACTTGATGTGTTAGACTGAATTTAGCCACAAATAGCTACATTTAAATAATGTTAAAGATCTGGCTTAAACACACAGAAGCAGCAAAAATCATTAGGATTTAAATGAACATCTGGTGGAGACTGGCCTCTGTCAATCCAAATTTTGGTTCTGAAAAATGAAGGCCAAAATTCTCCAACTGGGTAGCCTTGTGTTAGGTCCCTACAGCTATATTTAGCATTAAAATCCACATGGAAGCCAACAGGCGTACTGATAGTATGCAAAGTGAAGCTTCCATGTAAGTCTTTGTGGAACTGGCTTCTTAAGTACCATTTTATTTAATAGGGATGGGGTACCTAGCTTGGTGTCCAAGGTTTAAAATTTTGGCGATGGCTTTTTACAAAAACTGGGAACCCAGAGAAATCTTTCCATATGTTTAATTCCAATGGAAACAGTTAAAAATAAACAGAAATCCCCAGCATGTTTGCAACACTAATATTGCATCATTGTGCTAGTGCAGGGGTAGGCAACCTATGGCGAGCTGATTTTCAGTGGCACTCACACTGCCTGGGTCCTGACCAGGGGGCTGGTCTGGGGGGCTCTGCATTTTAATTTAATTTTGATTTAAATTTAATTTTAAATGAAGCTTCTTAAACATTTTATTTACTTTACATACAATAGTTTAGTTATATATTATAGACTTATAATATAAGAGACCTTCTAAAAACATTAAAATGTATGACTGGCACACAAAACCTTAAATTAGAGTGAATAAAGGAAGACTCGGCACACCACTTCTGAAAGGTTGCTGACACCTGTGCTAGTGCATGAGAACCTGAAAGCTAAACAGTAAATTAACTATACAGCAAAAGGTGAAACTGACATTGTCTAAGGAGAGTGAAATGGAAAATGAAAACAAAAGCACAACTAGTGAAAAGTAAACTTCATTTTAAAGTTTACTTTCTTTTTAATAACCTAGGGCATTTTTTTAACACATATAAAGAATTTGTTTTAGAATCATGATTCTTAATCTAGCTATTTCTTTAATACTGGATGTTATGACTTTTGGGAGTGATTTAGGCCAAGTCACCCTAGTGGTTAGTAATACTTCACAATTTCCTGGCTTTTGTAAGTTTTAAGTTAAGCCCTTAAAATAAAAGTTGAGGAATTCCATGCATGCTAACTAAACTCTCCCAGCTTCGGAGAGATGATCCTTCTTTTTCAGCAATCTATTAACCATTTTTCCACTCTGCCTCTACATATAGCTGTCCTAACCTAACACATTTCAAAGGAGTTCCAATGGATTTTCCCATTTTCTCCCCAAATCTCTCTGTTTATAACTTTCAAATGTTAGCAGATATGGAGGGTTTTTGTGGATAAATAAGATGCACAGAGAAGCAGATTCTGATCTCATTTACAGTGGTCTATGCCACCAATTCAGCAAAACACTTAAGCACATGCTTAATTTTAAGAATGTGAATACTCCTGTTGAAGCATTAAGCCCCAGTACTGCAATCAGATCATCATGGGTGGACCCTTACACTTATGCAGTCAGAGCCCTGATTTTTTTTTTAATTTGGAGCTTTTATACACATTGGATTTATATTGCTAAATATAAGACTGAACAATCCTCTTCTGACAGGCTTTACTGAATCAGTGGAGACAGTGAATATTGTTAATTTTCTACAGTAGCACTCGCTAAAGCAGCAAGTACACATTTACATTCCTATTTTTTTCAGATCCTAATTTCTTCAAAAGAAAATTGTACTTTATCTCTTTTAATTTGGGGTGGCTAAAGCAGTTCTTTGCAAATTGAGGGCTATGTTCAACTGAAATGTAAAAACTGCCAAGGGCAAACTTCAATTTGGTTCATTTTACCTGTTTTGTTCCAGATGTCTGATAGAAAAAAAGTGCTTTTCTCGGATTATGGTATGTCATTTTAATGCATACTCTGATGTTATTTTGAGATACCTATATGACATGCCCTTTTGAAATTAATTCAGGAAGATCATATCGTATGTAACACTTTATTGTTCATTTGCAAACTGTTTACAAGCATGAGCTTTAATGCCTAACACTACACCTGAAATTCTGACCACATAAATATTGGAATTATACAGCAGAATAGCAAAATGTGCCTTGCCACAGACCTAAAAATGTTCATGTCCATTTTTAACCCTTCTGCAGGGATCACAGCTTTTGTTTGTCATAGCTGTAAAACCTATAGCAATAACAATCAAGTTGATATGGGAGCTTAAGTTGATTAGATGTTCAAAGTCTTCTTTGCAGCAAAGAGCACACCATTAGAGTTGGCTGATTACTGAGACTGATAAATTATGGCTGTGAGCCAGATGGCTGCTTATGTTGTTGCTTCCTTTCCAAACAATTGATATAGGTAAAGAAGTTAGAGCTCCTTCTGGAATTAGCAAAAAATACACATAGAAAGGAGCGGAGATGTGTAAACAACAACAACAAAAAACTACAAGTTTATGAATTAAAAGATTTTGTTAATATTTAGAAAGCTTAGCCTGAATTTTTTTCATATCTCTTGATATGGGGGGAGCAGGGATTGTGAAAATGTACATACAGCCCTAAATCTGAACCTAATCCTACCTTTCTCTGACCAGTGGACACAGCTAGCAACACATGTAAAGGGATGGAAGAACTTACTAGTTGTTTTCTTCTCCAGAGAGATAACTACTGTTTGTTTCTCTCTGTTTGCATGCATCACGTCTCATCCAACCATTCAGCTGATTCCTATTGTCACAGTCAATACAGTGATCACCTGGGAGCTGTGGTCATGATGCAATGTCAGCATTCTAAAGCTAGCCCCTAGTGTGCTGAGCCAGCACGGCCCAGCTGTCCTTTATCACTGCAATGTCTGTTTGCCTACAGCTCAGATAGCTGTGCGTAGAGATGTGTCAGTGTCACAATACCTCTCCAAGCAAATATTGCACTTTAACAAGACAGAACTCTGGACAGGCATCTTCCTTTCAAGACCATTTCATATTTTATTTAACAAAATGGGTTTTTAGAAATTGTTGACCTTTATGCAGGCCTCAGAAGTAACTTTATGCAGAGCAGCATGCTTTTGCTGCTTATCTGTAAAAGAAGCAGTATGCATCTGTGGGTTCTCTGAATGGCAGTCAGAGTCCAAACGTGTGATATGTGGACCACCAGTTGTTGGCAGAGTTCGTGCTGGTAGTCTGTGGAAAGCTGGATGGTTATATGCTGCTGGCTCCTCCTTGTTTCCAGCTGCCAAATTACATTAAAAGAAGCTAGAAATAAATGTAACACTTTCCTAATACAACGTTTCCATATAAACAATTATTTTAGCCACAGAGATAGTATGTGATTGCCAATGGGAGGGTGGTGGTACACATGAATGGGAATGGACTATAACTATGAATGGGACATAAGGTAGTCTGACAATGTTTCTCAGCCTTTTTGATACAAGAGACCAGCTTGCTATCTTCCTAGACTGGTGTCAAAGAGATCTCAGGGACCTGCAAAGGTCCATGGACAAGTCATTGAGAAACATCAATCTGTGACAGGGATGGGCAAACTTTTTGGCCCGAGGGTCACATCTGGGTATGGAAATTGTATGGTGGGCCCTGAGTGCTCACAAAATTGGGGTTGAGGTACAGGAGGGGGTAAGGGCTCTGGCTGGGGGTGCAGGCTCTGGGGTGGGGCCAGAAATGAGGAGTTCAGGGTGCAGGAGGGGGCTCCAGGCTGGGGAAGGGGGTTGGGGTGCGGGGTGCAGGCTCTGGGCAGTGCTTACCTCAAGCAGCTCCTATGCTGCTTTCAGGAGCCTCGGCACGCGCGCACAGAGCAGCCTTCGACCCCGCTCCCTGGCTGGAGTGCGGGAGCAGGGCAAGCCCCAGACCCCACTCCCCAGCAGGAGCTCAAGGGCTGGATTAAACCGGCTGGATGTGGCCCGCGGGCCTTAGTTTTCCCACCCCTGGTCTATGAGATAATCTCCTAATTAAGATGTAGGCCACACCAGTGGGATAATAATGAGTAAACCTGGAAGTATAATATAGGCAGAGGTGTAATGAATAAGCAGAAACAAATGCTGGGCCCAAAATACAGACATAATATTGTCAAATGGCAAGCCTACCTAATTTTATACTTCACAGAAATGTTAGGTGAACGATGTCTTGAAGAAAGGAGAGAGTTGATTTGTCTATGACAAGCATTGTGCATCAAGGAGAGAGAAGTATAAAAACAGAAGCTACTGCAAACTCAATTCAGTTTTCGGAGTGTCTTTACTTACCATCTTCAGAACACTATTATCTTAGGCACTATCAAATGGAGTGCCAGGCCTCTGGAACTGTGGAAATGCCCTATATATTCCTCCAATATCTGTCATATTTTGTGTTGTTGTTTTTGTTGTTTCTTGATCCTTTTAAGCCACAACACGTCAGTAAATCTGATTTTGGGTTATAATTATTTCAAAAAGCACAAGCTTGGGGACTTAGTTAATATTAACTTCATGGTGTCTGAATCTGTCCCTGAATCTAGTTGAGTTGCATACTTCCCTACAGTCTCTGAGTCAATATCCCTCTGGAATTGTTTTAGAAAAATAACAACTATCTATTATCAGTTATAATCCCCAAAATGGAAATGTGCTGTAGCAAGGGATGCAATTACATCCCCACCTACTGTACATTCAAGAAGTAATTCTGCCATCTGGAGGATTTTTTAAAATGTTCTCCAAACTCAAACACAACACTGCTTGAGAATGTATTTTAAAGATGATGGTCATACTACAATGTCTGGGCTACAGATGATAATTTTGACAGGATACTTCTCTATATTTATACCACATTTTCATATTCTTAAAGAGTTTGATGTTTTCTTGCAGTAAACTTCCATTTATTATCCTTTACAAATTGTAATGTAACCTAACAGCTGTGTATGTTGAGTATCTTAAGCTTTCTTTGGTGTTATGATATAGGAGAATGATTTGCAAGAATTATACTTCAACTGAATTCATATTTCATTAACTGTTTTCTCTCTGTCATTTTCTATGTTCTGAACCTTATTCTACTTAGAGTGAAGATCAATTAGCACATAAAGCTCCCTGTCTTCCTCTGGTGATCTTCTGATCACCAGAAAAATCTCAAGAACCCCAATTGTTGTTTCCTTCTTAAGCACCCTATTTTATGATGCCCCTTAAAGCGGCTATCAATCTTTAGGATTTAGGACAGCATGAGACAATGTTGTAACAAGGCTCTGGAGGGCCCTGGTACAAGAATAGGTTAGGGGCCCGTTTCCCGATTCCATCCCCAACACTTCCCACTTAGTGCACCAATAACATGCCCTCAGTCCCTCCCCACTAGGATAGTCAACATTGTATTTAAAAAATAAGGGACTGTTTTCTTAGCACTCCTACCCCACCCCACCCTTCTCCCGATATTATCATTATTGTTATTGTTATTAATAATAATAAGCAGTACTCACCTACATTCGCCAGGGGTATTTCTTGCTGCTTTTTATAGCACTCAGCAACTCTCAATCTTGTTGTACAGAGATGGAAAAAATAAAGGATGTCCCTTCTAATAAGGAACAGTTTGCAACCGTACTCCCCACCACCCTTGGTACCTTTCTGGTACTCACTGACACTTCCCCCCGCCCCCACCGGTTGAGCGCTGCACTTGTGATCCCAGATGCTCAGTAGCTGTGCTTGTTAACATAGCCTGTCCCGCACTCACGCAATGCAAGCCAAATGTGAGTTAGTGGTGTTGTGACCTGGTCCATGGGGTTGCAGCACCACTCAGGTCATGAAGGATGGGCAGTGGGCCAAACCTGAGTGGCACTGCGACCCAATGCACCAAATTGCAACACTACTCACTCAAATCTGGTCACACTGCCCCTATATCCAATGGCGGGGGCAGCCAGGTGATATGCTGGAGCATTGCTCCATCTGGTTGGACCCCCATAACCTTGTGGGTGCTAGCGCGACTGCACCACTTGCACCATTGAAGCGACATCAGTGGGATGAGATTCACTTTAGAGGTTGTCAACACTAACCCTAAATTGTCTGGAAAAGGTAGCTACTGAAGCCCTTTCTCTATGGATATTTTCCTTACCCCCCAAAATATGAGAGAGCTATATTTGAAGTGTTCCTAGTGCTTGTGTTTTTTCTCTAACTACTGCTTGGTTCAGAGAGGCAGTCTTGTCTAGTGGATAGAACAATGGTCTGGGGGTCAGGAAACGTGGATTCTATTCCTAGTTCTGACCCTGATTAGGCATATAACCTTGGACAAGTGACTTTACCTCTCTATGTCCATTTACCCTCCCACTCTTTATCTGTCTTTCTATTAAGAATGTAGGGGCAGGGACTATCTCTTAGGCCAGATTTACAATAAAACTTTTGCCAGTATAGTAATGGCAGTAGGGGCATGATTTTCTGTGTCATTTCTATACTGGCAAAAGTCCTAGTGGAGATGCAGTATAAAAGTACTTTTGCCAGTACAACTTATTTTGCTCACTGAACTGATATAAGTTATACCAGCAAAAGCACTTTTCTGGCAGTATAAGCTATGACTATAGTAGAAGGGTTTGCTGGTATTGCTATACTGGCATAGCTATTACCAGCACACCTTTTCAAGTGTAGAAGTGACCTTACTACTTAAGTACAGTTCCTAACATAATGGCTTCCTAGTTCAGTTGAGGCCTCCAGGTGTTACTAAAACAAATAATAAATACTGTTATGATGGGAGTTGCTAGATGACATTGTTACATACAGCCTTATACATTCTTTTTTTTTACCATATGAACAGTGGACAGTCTTTGAAGAAATGCTGTATTGTTAGTTTGTGATGTAAGGGGGGAGCTGTTGCAAATAGCAAGAGAGTTCACCTTGACTTACTGTCTCTAACTATAATATATTATTATTGGTGTAGAGTTGATTCCTATGAACAAGACATTGATGTCTGGGCTGAAATCCCTGCAATGCCTACCCATTTGTGACCCACACCATTCAAGGACTGGTCTATATAGTATAATTAAACAAGTTACACTAAGGGTACGTCTATACTACAGAATTAGGTCGAATTTATAGAAGTCGATATTTTAAAACCCGAATTTATGGAATCGATTGTGTGTGTCCCCACTAAAGAGCGTTAAGACCATGAGGTCGATTGACTGTGTCCACAGTAGCGGGGCTAGCATCGACTTTCGGAGCATTGCATTGCGGGTAGCTATCCCACAGTTCCCGCAGTCTCCGCCGCCCATTGGGATTCTGGGTTGCGATCCCAAAGCCTGATGGGGCAGAAAACATTGTCGCTGGTGGTTCTGGGTACATGTCATCCCTCCCTCCGTGAAAGCAATATTTTTCGCGCCTTTTTTCCGGGGTTTCCGTGTTTGCTACGGAAGCCTGCTCAGCTCACAATTACCGTACATCTCCAGCGTACGCCTGGACATTAGGTCTAGTGGGGATTCAGTCACACTATAATATGGGCAGAGGGATAGCTCAGCGTTCTGAGCGTTGGCCCGCTAAACCCGGGGTTGCGAGTTCAATCCTTGAGGGGGCCATTCCGCCTGAGGCTGGTAGTCGCGGGACTACACAGCAGGAGCTCCTTGCCTTCTAGCTGCAGATGGTGCAATATGCCATAAATGGTCGTGGTCGCGGGACCACACAGCAGAAGCTCCTTTCCTTCTCGCAGCAGATTGTACAATATGATTGGTATTCGTGTGCTCCTGGCCGGCAGCCTATGGTGTGGCTGGCCGGGGGCGCTTGGACATAAATGGGAGTGACCAGAGTGACTCTGGTCATTCTCTTTTTTACGTTTTGTTTAAGGGAGATTCAGTACTGCCTGGAACACGGGCGGAGGGATAGCTCAGCGGTCTGAGCGTTGGCCCGCTAAACCCGGGGTTGCGAGTTCAATCCTTGAGGGGGCCAGGAGCTGATGATGGATATCAAGCATATTGTACCATCTGCTGCTAGAAGGGAAGGCGCCTCCTTGCTCACCGCATATTGTACCATCTGCAGCTAGAAGGAAATGAGCCTAACCCTTGCTCCCCCCTCCCTCCGTGAAAGCAACTGAGGGGGGAGCAAAAAATCCTTTTGATGGGACTCCATCATGGTCACCTCTGCTGATGAGATCTGCGCTCACCTGCAGCTCACCACGCTGGCCAAACAGGAAATGAAATTCAAAAGTTCGCGGGGCTTTTCCTGTCTACCTGGGCGGAGCATTGGAGCTCAGACTGCTGTCCAGAGCGGTCAAATGTTGCACTGTGGGATAGATCCAGGAGGCCAATACTGTCGAATTGCGTCCTCACTAGCCTACATCGATTCGGCAATATCGATTTAAGCGCTAATCCCCTCGTTGGGGGTGGAGTGGCGAGATCGATTTTAAGAGCCCTAGAAGTCGATGTTAAGGGCTTCGTCGTGTGGACGGGTGCACGGATCAATCGAAATAACGCTAATAAATTCGACCTAAACTCGTAGTGTAGACCAGGGCTAAGAAAATACCCAGACTCCACATCACTGATTTTTCCCCCAAAGGGAAACCGACCTGCAAGACCACAAATTCTGATACTACTCAGCAGATGGGCAGCAATATTAATAGAATGATGACTTGTCTTCACTATCCTTCCTCAGCTGAAAATTGGGATGATTAAACACCATTGTAACAGATGCACAATAGACAGATAGATCATAGATAAGATAGTACCCTGCTTTGAGAGAAGACGACAGACTACATGCCAGCTAATGTAGTGTGTCATCTGATTGATCTGTATATTTGCTATTCAGTAATTTGCATTGAAGTAAATTGAAGTATAACGTCCAAAATCATTCTCAGAAATAAGTGCAGAATGCCCAAGACACTTGTGCTTTGTATCAAAAGACCAGCATGCTGGAAGAAAGGCATATAAACTCAGAAAAACTGTAGGATTATTACACAAGACTTGTCATTTTTATATGACACAGATATGTCACACACTTATACAAGCTCTAGAGATCTTCTCTTTTGTACTAGAGTGTCATCTTGTGAGCCGTTTGGGTGAGCCAAAGGACTGCAAAATGAAACTTAGCTTCTTGATCAAGATGACACTCTAACACAAGAAGACAGGCTACTGAGAGTATATATAAATATATCATTAAGACCTGATTTTTTTTAATTTTAAAGAATTAACAAAACATTAAGGACTTTAAAACTGAGCAGGTTTTGGTGCTGCTTAACTCACAACACAAAGCAATGTCTCCTCTCAAAAGAGAGCTGAATTTTTCAGTCTACCCATGTTTAGGTATTTATATTGCACCCAATGAACAATCTGATTAGTATAACTCCATTAGTACTTACAGTTTTACAAACACATAATCATATGTTAAAACATTTTATTTGTGTGTAGTGAGAGAAAGCAAGACAAATTACAACTTTGAATAAAGGGTTCCAGGCACTCCTAACTTAGTTTAGCAGTTATAACCAGATTAAATATTCTTGGGAAGCATATGCATTGCACAACGAATGGAAAACTAGTAGATTAATTTTCACTCCAGTAGGAAGGTTTGAATTTATACTAAGTATGCTTACAGTATTTTGTAATTCTATCTGCATTTATAAAGCACTTATCACCACAATACCCAAGCTAATTCCATATATAATGTCACACATTTTTAATATATTAGGATGTCTCAACACTGGAAAAATGGTAATTCACAATTGGTGCAGCTCCATCAGTGACCCAAATGGAAGAAATATAGTACTGTATAGATAGTGCTCAAGTGTTCTATCTTTGATCGAAGCAGAGCAAGAAAGCAGAGTGATGAAAATGCCAGAGCCCTGTGTACACTACAGCTTCCACTGCTTCTACCACCAGTGGAACTACACCAGTGGTGAATTACAGGTCTCATTTTTGCCTGGGTACACAAAATAAAAATGAGTTACAGGTAGGAAAAACGTACAAATGTTTTAAAGTATAGAACACTTTTGTGAACATTGGTCAAAAGGGAACCTGTAATTCAGCTTCTAATTATTGTAGATTAACATGGCCTCATTTTTTAATTACACCCCGTTGAAGTACACTGTTCACAATATTTACATAGAATATTCACCAAATGCATCTCTTTCATGTGAACAGTGTGAAAACAGCCACCGAAAATGATTACTCACTTAAATGGGGGCAGGAATGGCATTGTTACAAGGGAGTAAATAATGCACAAAACCTGATACATGAGTTAAAGACTTAGGGAACGTCTATACTTACTTCCTGGTTCGGCGGGAAGCAATCGATCTTCTGGGATCGATTTATCGTGTCTTGTCTAGATGCGATAAATCGATCCCAGAAGTGCTCGCCGTCGACACCGGTACTCCTGCTCCGTGAGAGGAGTATGCGGAGTCGACGGGGAAGCCTGCCTGCTGCGTCTGGACCCGCAGTAAGTAACTTTTAGTTCGAACTAAGATACTTCGACTTCAGCTACGTTATTCACGTAGCTGAAGTTGCGTATCTTATCATAGAATCATAGAATCATAGAATCTCAGGGTTGGAAGGGACCTCAGGAGGTCATCTAGTCCAACCCCCTGCTCAAAGCAGGACCAACCCCAACTAAATCATCCCAGCCAGGGCTTTGTCAAGCCTGACCTTAAAAACCTCTAAGGAAGGAGATTCCACCACCTCCCTAGGTAACCCATTCCAGTGCCTCACCACCCTACTAGTGAACAAGTTTTTCCTAATATCCAACCTAAACCTCCCCCTCTGCAACTTGAGACCATTACTCCTTGTTCTGTCATCTTCTACCACTGAGAACAGTCTAGATCCATCCTCTTTGGAACCACCTTTCAGGTAGTTGAAAGCAGCTATCAAATCCCCCCACATTCTTCTCTTCTGCAGGCTAAACAATCCCAGTTCCCTCAGCCTCTCCTCATAAGTCATGTGCTCCAGCCCCCTAATCATTTGTGTTGCCCTCCGCTGGACTCTTTCCAATTTATCCACATCCTTCTTGTAGTGTGGGGCCCAAAACTGGACACAGTACTTCAAATGAGGCCTCACCAGTGCCGAATACAGGGGAATAATCACGTCCCTCGATCTGCTGGAAATGCCCCTACTTATACAGCCCAAAATGCCGTTAGCCTTCTTGGCAACAAGGGCACACTGTTGACTCATATTCAGCTTTTTGTCCACTGTAACCCCTAGGTCCTTTTCTGCAGAACTGCTGCCCAGCCATTCGGTCCCTAGTCTGTAGCAGTGCATGGGATTCTTCCATCCTAAGTGCAGGACTCTGCACTTGTCCTTGTTGAACCTCATCAGATTTCTTTTGGCCCAATCCTCTAATTTGTCTAGGTCCCTCTGTATCCTATCCCTACCCTCCAGCGTATCAACCACTCCTCCCAGTTTAGTGTCATCTGCAAACTTGCTAAGGGTGCAGTCCACACCATCCTCCAGATCATTGATGAAGATATTGAACAAAACCGTCCCCAGCATCGACCCTTGGGGCACGGCTGCCAACTAGACATGGAGCCATTGATCACTACCCGTTGAGTGTGACCATCCAGCCAGTTTTCTATCCACCTTACCGTCCATTCATCCAGCCCATACTTCTTTAACTTGTTGGCAAGAACACTGTGGGAGACTGTATCAAAAGCTTTGCTAAAGTCAAGAAATAGCACATCCACTGCTTTCCCCTCATCCACAGAGCCAGTTATCTCATCATAGAAGGCAATTAGGTTAGTCAGGCATGACTTGCCCTTGGTGAATCCATGCTGACTGTTCCTGATCACTTTCCCCTCCTTTAAGTGGCTTAGTTCTTACCTTATCTTAGTTCGAACCGGGGGGTTAGTGTGGACCAGCCTTAGGCTGATTTGCTTCCAAGATACTATATGCTCTCACCATACTGTACCCTTCACAAACAATGCCTGTTAAATCCCAGGTATGTTTGGAAGCTCTCTCTTAATAAATACAGATTTGTGTAATTCACCATAAATGACTAATAGCAGTATGATTTGGATTTCATAATCACACTTAGCTCTTATAGAACTTTTCTATAGTATTTCTCAAAGCATTTCACAGAGGGAGGTAAGCATCATTATCCCCTCTTTGCAGATGAGGAAACTAAGGTACAAGATGCTAAGTGATTTCTCAAGATCACTCAGCCTGTGTCCAAGGCAGCTAGAGCTCTGTCCACTAGGTCACCCTGCCTCCTAAGAGTTAAGGGTCTGATCATACAAATGTGCTGAGCATCCTCAATGCAAATCGAGGGCAGTCAGCACCTCTCAAAGGCATTCGGCACCTTGCATGATCAGACTGTTAAATTGCAATTACACTATTTTTCTTTTCAGAGACCAAGGGTAACATTTTCTAAAGCACCAAATTCCCATTTTCAAAAGTGACTGAGGCAATTCAGAGCAAATAAGCCTCTTTTGAAAAAGGGATTTAGGGTTCTAAATCATTATGTGCTTTTGAAAATGTTACGTTATGTAATTATTAATCCACCTGGAGATGGCAGGGAGGGATTAGAGAGGAAAGAAAGGTAGAGGTGTAGGAGCAGGACTTTATAATTGTACTATAAGAATTGTAGAATTATACTATAAGAATTACTGTAAATTGATGCAAACTTTGTTTCAAATGTAACGAATTGGGGCATGTGAAGGCCAACTGCCCCAAGAACCCCAACAGAATACAGTTCATTGCACCGGGGTCACACCAAAGGTCCTCAGGCCCAGATGCCTCCCAGATACCCTTGGAACGAAGGGAAACGGTGAGTGTGGGCGGAAAGAAGGTTACAGCATGGAGGGACACTGGAGCACAAGTGTCGGCTATCCACAAATCCTTAGTGGACCCCAGCTTAATCAACCCAGAGGCACAAGTGACGATTCAACCCTTCAAGTCCAACTCTTTTGATTTACCTACAGCTGTGTTGCCTGTCCAGTACAAGGGCTGGTCAGGAAATTGGACTTTTGCAGTCTATGATGATTATCCCATTCCCATGTTGGTGGGGGAAGACTTGACCAATTGTGTGAAGCTAGCCAAGAGGGTGGGAATGGTCACCCGCAGCCAGGCTAAGCAAGCTGTCACACCTAGCTCTGTTCCTGAGACTTCCACCAGAACCCCATCTGTACTACCAGAGACCCAGATAGAGGTGGTGGAACCGGATACCCTGCCAACGACTGCAACAGCTGTCATAGATCCAATCACAGAAACCCGACCCAAGCCAGTCTCGGAACCGGAACAGATGAAACAACCAGCACCAGAACCATTGCCAGCACTGAGTCCAGCGCTTGCAACCCCATCTACCGTGCCAACACCCGAGGGCACCACCGAGCCTGCAATGGCAGCAGCAGCCGATAACGCAATACAAGAGGCTCAGCCAGAGCCTGAATTACCACATTGTGCACCAGCGGAGAGCGGTTCACAGTCAACGGAAACAAACCCATCACCTGCATCGCTTCCAGAGGGACCCAGCCCAGGTCCACAACCCAGTGAGGAACTGATGTCTCCAGCATCTAGGGAACAGTTCCAAGTCGAGCAGGAAGCAGATGAAAGCCTACAGAGAGCTTGGACAGTGGGACGGAGCACCCCACTGCCTCTCAGCTCTTCTAATCAATCCTGGTTTGTTATAGGAAAGGACTTCTATATAAGGAGACTCTTTCTGGTGGACACCAGGAAGACTGGCGTCCTCAGAGACAATTGGTGGTTCCGACTAAGTACCGGCTAAAGCTCTTGAGTTTAGCCCATGATCATCCTAGTGGTCATGCTGGGGTGAACAGAACCAAAGACCGTTTGGGGAGGTCATTCCACTGGGAGGGAATGGGCAAGGATGGTTCTACCTATGTCCGGTCTTGTGAGGTGTGCCAAAGAGTGGGAAAGCCCCAAGACCAGGTCAAAGCCCCTCTCCAGCCACTCCCCATAATTGAAGTTCCATTTCAGCGGGTAGCTGTGGATATTCTGGGTCCTTTTCCGAAAAAGACACCCAGAGGAAAGCAGTACATACTGACTTTCATGGATTTTGCCACCCAATGGCCAGAAGCAGTAGCTCTGAGCAACACCCGGCTAAAAGTGTATGCCAGGCATTAACAGAGATTTTTGCCAGGGTAGGTTGGCCCGCCGACATCGTTACTGATTCAGGAACTAATTTCCTGGCAGGGAGCATGAAAAGCCTGTGGGAAGCTCATGGGGTGAACCACTTGGTTGCCACTCCTTACCACCATCAAACAAATGGTCTGGTGGAGAAGTTTAATGGAACTTTGGGAGCCATGATACGTAAATTCGTAAACCAGCACTCCAACTATTGGGACCTAGTGTTACAGCAGTTGCTCTTTGCCTACAGGGCTGTACCACATCCCAGTTTAGGGTTTTCACCATTTGAACTTGTGTATGGCCGCGAGGTTAAAGGGCCATTACAGCTGGTGAAACAGCAATGGGAGGGGTTTACGCCTTCTTCGGGAACTAACATTCTGGACTTTGTAAGCAACCTACAAAACACCCTCTGAGACTCTTTAGCCCTTGCTAGAGAAAACCTAAAAGAGGCTCAGGAAGAGCAAAAGGCCTGGTATGATAAACATGCCAGAGAGCGTTCCTTTAAAGTAGGGGACCAGGTCATGGTCTTGAAGGCGCTCCAGGCCCATAAGATGGAAGCGTCCTGGGAAGGGCCATTTACGGTCCAAGAACGCCTGGGAGCTGTGAACTATCTCATAGCATCCCCCACAACAACTCTCAAGCCTAAAGTGTACCATGTTAATTCTCTAAAGCCCTTTTTTCCCCGAGAATTGAAGGTTTGTCAGTTTACTGCCGAGGGAGGAGAAGACGCTGAGTGGCCTGAAGGTGTCTACTATGAAGAACCAACTGGTTAAAATTGTTCTTGCAATGTGGACAATATTGGTAGTCTTTATCCAGTTATTAGTATATTGGAGATGCATGTGTCTTATTAATTTTGTTTTCTTTTAGAGCTCCAGGAAGAAATCACAGCCAGTGTTTCACACTATCGGTGATTTGGGGGGCGTGTTATAAATGAAGGGAAGGGGGAGAGGGTCTGATGCAGTGCTATAAAATCCTCTTACCAGTAAAGGGTTAAGAAATCCTGGTAGCCAGACTGACACCTGACCTGGCTGACATCTGACCAATAAGGGGACAAGATACTTTCAAATCTTAGGAGCGGGGAAGGCTTTGTGTGTGTGTCTTTGTCTGAGTCAGAGTGATCTTGGAAGACAGAAAGAACCTACAGAAAATCCGCCTCCTCACCAATACTCACTTTTCTAAAGTAAGTTTAGATAGCATAGCGAGTAGATTTCTGTTTATTTTGCTTGGTACATTCCCTGTGGGAGAGGGAAGGGTTATTCCTGTCTTTTCTGTGACTTTAAGGTTTTGTCCAGAGGGGGGAATCTCTCTGAGTGCCCTGTAAAATAGTTACCATCCGGATTTTACAGAGATGATTTTACCTTCTTTGTTTTTAATAAAATCCTTCTTTTAAGAAGCTGACTGTTTTCTATGGTTTTTAAAAACCCAGGGGGTGGGTTTTTAGATCACTGTGTAACCAATTGGTTAGGAGATTATCCCCAAGCTTCCCAGGACAGGGGGGTACGGGCTTGAGAGGATATTTTTTTGGGGGGAAGGGACTTCAAGTGGTCCCCTTTCCTGGATTCCTGTTTAGAACACTTGATGGTGGCAGTGGAAGAAGCATTTCTCAGGGTGCAGGGAATTTTGTACCTTGGGGGTTTTAACCTAAGCTGGTAAAAATAAGCTTAGGGGCTCTTAATGCGGGTCCCCACGTCTTTACCCTAGAGTTTAGAGTGGGGAGGAAACCCTGACACAGCCACTTGCAATGAGAACCAGTCTATAAATGGGCTGCTTTTATGTAACACTGCTAATCTTGGGAGTAGATTTTAGATGTTTGCTTTATGAATAATTGGATAAGCCCTTTGCACTAGAAAGACTCTGGCAGCATATAGGGGTTGTGAATGTGAAAATGAGCCACAAATATTTCTCCACAGGGAGAAATACCCCAGTGCAGGAGCAGTGCAGTACCAGCAAATGTAGCCCTATGCTACCCACACTTGCAGCCTCTCGCACATACCTGGAGCAGGATTGGGGTGGGAGTGGAGTGGAGTGGACACAGTGTTTTCCACTGTCTTTATTCTGGGCTGTAGAGCAGCCCAGAGGTAGTAGGAGAGGCTGCAGTAAGAGCAGGAAGACTCAAAACCAGCCCCCAATGCTGGCAAAATCCAGGTGTGACAGAGGGGACTTAAAGCTACTTCCACACTACCATCTATCCCACCTGGGCTGTGGCTTCCATTCTATGTTTACTGAGAGGCATAGCACCCAATCTGTCCCACTATGGATCATTTGGATCAAAATCTTAACAAATAAAGAAACTGGACATGCTTGAGACTTGGGAACAATTGTTTCCTGGGGAAAACACTTCGTATTATTCTGTAGGGCACAATGTTTATTCTCACTGTCCCCAAAGTTTTATGCAACTTTACGTTCCATATCCTCCCTCTCCGTTTATTAAATTTGCAGCACTTCTCCAAATCCATGGTCCAAAATGTGCGGCCTATAAGCAAACATCTTGAGAGATGTGGACTTCCTTAAATATAATGTTCTAAAGATAAAGCTGTTCTTTGAAGAGGAAAAAAAATCCCATAGATCCCTCCCTTGAGACGAGATGAGCTGCTTTTAAAATGATCACACAGGGTTATGTGTTATCCTTCTCTACTTACTAAAGAAATGTAGACACCTTTCTCTGTCAATTAGAGCATAAAATATAACATTTGAAAAGAAGCTGGCCAACTGGGAATTCTCTCCATATTACAGAGAAGCAGACTAAACTAAAGACAGAATGCCTCCTACTTCACATCAGACAGGAAGAGAAATTGTTGATGAGATTTAAAGGTTGGGTTCATCAGCAGGGTAACACACTTGCCAATATTTTTACATATGGGTCATCACAAAAGAAATGATGGCTTGTGTGTGTGTGTGCGTGTAGAAATTAGAAAACATATTGAGTATGTCTACACTGCAGCTGGGAGGATGCTTCTCACCCTGGGTAGAGAGACACAGGGCTAGCTCTGCTTAAACTAGCACACTAAAAATAGCAGTGTGGCCATGGCAACATGGGTGGCAGCTCACACCAGCCACATGAGTACAATTACACCAGACCCTGTGGCTATGTAGTTGAGTGGCTAGCCCAAGCTGCCGCTCATGCTGCCATGCCTATAATGCTATTTTTGCATGCTAGCTTGAGCAGAGCTAGCCCATGTCTGTCCACCTCTGCTAGGAAGCACTGCCCCCTAGCTATAGTGTAGACATATCTATTGATTACGTCCAAGAATGGTCTAATTTTGTAATTTAACAACTGTTTACCTTCCCAATAACAGAAATCAGAAGCAGCCACTGGGCTTGTTTTTATTATGAAACTTGTACTTGTGTATCTAAACTGATTTAAAATCACTTTAATTAGGCCTGGTCTACATTTGGGGTGGGGGGAGGGAAGATCGATGTAAGTTACGCAACTTCAGCTACGTCAGGGGTCTCAAACACGTGGCCCGCTCTCCTCATGGTGATTTGTGTTTGAGATCCCTGAGCTACGTGAATAACGTAGCTGAAGTCGACATACTTAGATCTACTCTCCGCAGTGTCTTCACTGCGGTGAGTCGACTGCTGATGCTCCTCCGTCAACTTCGCCTGCTCCTCTCGCTCCAGTGGAGTACTGGAGTCGACGGGAGAGCACTCGGCGGTCAATTTATTGTGTCTAGACTAGCGGGTAATGTAGACAAGCCCTTAGTTACACCAGTGCACACCTTAATGCAGATGCATTTAAACTGGTTTCAACTGCACTTCTACCGTGTTAGCTTAATTTGATAAATTGCTGGATTAAATTAAATGGCTGAGTGTGATTTAAACTGGTTCAAGTGTGTCTATATTAGAAGTCTGCACTAATGTAACTAAATTGATTTAGTGCACCAGTGCAAGGCTTCCCGCCCCCACATCCCTCGCAAAACAAACAAACACCACTCAAGTACAAACAAGACCTCAAGTACAAACAAGGTTTCTGAATGCATTGTATCACTTCCGGTTTTGACAATATCTATATGTTCTTCAAATTTATTACATCATCCCAGCAAAAGACATCCCCTTTTTCACTCCGTGGAGATCATTACCAAAGATACAAAGAAATGCTTATCAAATTGATTTTGAAAATAACCAGAGACATCCCTAGCCAAGTTTACTGCATACTGATGTGAAAATTCTGGCCAAGATTTGGGCATTTATATTGAGCAGAATAATCAATAAAGCTATCCACTCAGATCAAAATAGCTGTATCCCCTAAGTTTAACCACTCACATAGGCTTTTTGCCATCTATGAAGTAGTCAGCTACACAGAACGTTTTTCAATTATTGCTGTGCTAGTTGCTGAGTTAGGAGTTTGACTCATTCTAGTGCAGGTAGAAATTAAAACCCAGAAGAAAGTAGATTTCTATTCCAGTTTTAACACCTGGGTTCATTTGTTCTTATACTACCCCCGTCTTGGGGAAAGCAAATCTGATCCGTTAAAATGGGGAGAAACACAAGTCAACATATTAAAATGCTGCAGAGGGAAGGAGAAGAGAAGTTGTATTTGCATATTAGCAAGTAGGGGAAGGAGAAGCCCCTTACTTCTAGCCTGTCTAAAGCTGCTCCCAGATGGGAATGATAAGGCACTGGTTATGATTAATCATGGGTAGTGATATGACCTTCCAGGCTCCCTTCCCTAGACACCAGGGCACAAAGCAACTACAGGGTGTAAAGAGAGGCCCTGGCACCACTCCTGGAGTGAAAAGAAGAAGATTTTTTGCCAAGCAGATCCTCCCCTGTTTTAGAGAAGCTCTGTTTATAAGTATACTGCAAATCCACTGTATTCCATGTTCATTCAAATCTGTTTCAGTTGATATTGCTAGATATTAGGCATAAGCTTATTCACTTCAAGGAGGTGAATAGATTATCCTTTACTAAGAAGGAAGGATGGTTTATTTGACTATACACATATCTGGGAGGCATAATCTCTTGAGTTTCAACCCTGCATCTGCCATTGATGCACCAGCTGGCTTTATGCAAATCACTTAATTTCAGGGGGGCAAATTCAACTCTAGTTTAGCTCCACTAACTTCAGTGGGGTTGTGCCTGCTTACACCAGGGCTGAATTTAAATGAATGTAGCATTCTACCTCTCTAGGGTGGGGTGAGGATTAGATAGGTTCCGATGATCATCTCCACTACTATGAGTGAAGGGGAGCTTAGATGGGTGAATCTCATTTTGGAAGCAGACATGTGGATGTATGTGCTATCTCCCTGGCATTATTCTCCGTCCTTCCACCTCAAACATAAAGAGGCTTATTTGCCACAGCTATTATATGGTGTTTGGTTGTTTACAGGATTTGGAAGGTGTGATGGGTTGGAGTAAAGATTTATGCAGCATTGTCCTTTGCTGACCTTGCACATTTTTGCCATGGAAGGGGACAATTTGACTCTCAGTGTTTTGAGCAGTGCTTTGTAAAGTGCTATGAATGCTTTTGTTAGTATCTTGTTAGTATCCTGTTTTTGTGTCTTAAGGAAATCTAGCTGTGTTAGGACAGTCTACATTAAGAACATTTATTAACTACATAGATGTATTTACACTGCTACAAACTGCTAATGCAGATGAGCTTTGACAAATTACCAGATTAAGCAACACCAGTGTAAGATCCACTTTGCATCAGTGAAGAGTGTCTCCATAGAGGGTTTATGTTAGTATTTGTTTGAAGGACCGTGTGCTGTGGCTGGCAGTTGGAAGCTGTGCTTCTACACCAGGCTTGAAACCTAGAAGCCTCTGTTCAGTGGCTGAGCCTTAATCAGGGGGCGGGGCTAATCAGGGAGGCCAGGGCTTTATAAAGCAGTGAGCAAGCGACCAGGGCTCTTAACAGGGAGTTTTGAGAGGGAGTTTGGAAGGGGGTGAGGTATACTTGCCATTCCTAAAACCTTTAACCCAAACTAAAGCCACAGGCAGAGCGACCAGGGGAGCAGAGCGGACAGGGGGCTGCAGACAGGGGCGTTTGAGAGGGAGAGCAAGAGATCCCACAGCTGAACAGGCTACCAGATGAGAGTGAGTACTAGCTGTTGGTGGGAGTGTGTGTGTTTGACTGTTTGAATTTAAACTTTGATTCTGATTTCAGGTGATTTCAGTTTCAGCTGTTGTGGCAGTTGGGACTGAGTGCCTGACCCTGTTCCCTTGATTGTTTGAGAGGGAGTTTGACAGAGGGAGGCCTACGATGGTTAGGAAGGCCCGCAACACCTGTGTCAGCACTGCTTCTGTCTCCTCCACCTGCGCCTGTAGCCAGACAGAGTGCCTGAACATGGATGCTTCTACCCAGATCCTGGTGTGGTTTTGCAGGGACTGTAACTTGCAATTCCCACTTACTGATATCCAGGCTGGGGGGACCAACCAATGTGACAGGTGCCTGCTGGTGGAATCTCTCAGGCAGCAGGTGGGAGAGCTACAGGAGGAGGTGGCTAGATTGAGGAGCATCCAAGTCCATGAACAATTCCTGGACAGTGTCCATGTGGAGACAGCTGAGGTAGTTGTCCCAGTACACAGGACTGCTGACACACCACTGGTGGAGGAGGAAATGGCTCAGGGTGGACACTGGCAGCTGGTTACTTCTGGCAGCAGGCAGTGCTCCACCCCTGCTCCAAACCCTGCCACTGTGGTAATAGGAAACTGTTATGCTCTTCTTGATACAGGAGAGAAGGAATCTCCCCCTACAGCAGAGGAGGAGAAGCCTCATACCCCTAAGGCTGGGAAGTCTGCTGCCACCACTGCGAATAGGAAACATAGGGTAGTGGTGGTTGGAGACTCTCTGCTGAGGGGGACGGAGGCGCCCATCTGTCGCCCTGACATTTCATCTCGGGAGGTATGCTGCCTGCCGGGGGCCCGTATCCGAGATGTTAGAGGCATTGTCAAGGATTATCCGGCCCTCTGACTACTACCCCATGCTACTCATCCATGTGGGCACAAATGATACTGTGAGGTGTGACACTGAGCAGATCAAGAGTGACTACAGGGCTCTGGGCGTACGGGTGAAGGAGTTTGGAGTGCAGGTGGTATTCTCTTTGATCCTTCCTGTCAAAGGTAGGGGCACAGGCAGAGACAGGTGCATCGTGGAGGTGAATGCTTGGCTGCGAAAATGGTGTCGCCGGGAGGGCTTTGGCTTCCTCGACCACGGGATGCTAATCCAGGAAGAACTGCTAGGCAGAGATGGCGTTCACCTTTCGAGGAGGGGAAAGACCCTATTTGGATACAGACTGGCTAACCTAGTGAGGAGGGCTTTAAACTAAACTAGGTTCGACGGGGACAGGTGAGCAAAGCCCACAGGTAAGTGGAGAACATGGGGACCTGGAAGATGGGTCGGAAATAGGAGGGAGTGTGGCCTCTAATGACAAAGAGATAGGAGGGTCAGGGCAAAACTGGGAGGCAAGATCAAATCAGTATCTTAGATGCCTGTATACAAATGCGAGGAGTATGGGTAATAAGCAGGAATAACTGGAAGTGCTAATAAATAAATTCAACTATGACATTCTTGGCATCACCGAAACTTGGTGGGATAATACACATGATTGGAATGTTGGTATGGATGGTGTAGGGTACCACGGAAGATTGTGTTACGGCATAGCAAGGGTGCTTTCGCTTTCTCACATTGTCTCAGCGGGCCGGTTATTGCAGGTCAAGGCCTGCCAGCTGCAGTTTGTTATGAATTAGTTAGAACTGCTTTGCATGGCCTTGAGCCAGGAGGCGGCCCCTGCTTGCTTCTGTATGAGATGTCTGTATATAGCTGTATGAGTCCGCCCCGTTTTTGGCACTCCGTACCAGGCCCGAATTATGGTGAGCTGGGTTCCCCGCCTCCGTGACAGCAACGCCAGGAGTCCCCGTTGCGGATGTTTTCACTTTGCCTTCAATAAAGCCGATAACTCACAGAGTGTGTGGGCCTCGTTCTTGCAGAGCACCCTGGGTAGGCCCGCAGCCTCCCACGAACGTAACAGATGGGTACAGCTTGCTCAGGAAGGACAGACAAGGGAAAAGGGGAGGAGGTGTTGCCTTATATATTAAAAATGTACACACTTGGACTGAGGTGGAGATGGACATAGGGGACGGAAGTGTTGAGAGTCTCTGGGTTAGGCTAAAAGGGGTAAAAAACAAGGGTGATGTCATGCTAGGAGTCTACTACAGGCCACCTAACCAGGTGGAAGAGGTGGATGAGGCTTTTTTTAAACAACTAACAAAATCATCCAAAGCCCAAGATTTGGTGGTGATGGGGGACTTCAATTATCCAGATATATGTTAGGAAAATAACATGGCGGGGCACAGACTATCCAATAAGTTCTTGGACTGCATTGCAGACAACTTTTTATTTCAGAAGGTTGAGAAAGCTACTGGGGGGAAGCTGTTCTAGATTTGATTTTAAGAAATAGGGAGGAACTCGTTGAGAACTTGAAAGTAGAAGGCAGCTTGGGTGAAAGTGATCATGAAATCCTAGAGTTCACAATTCTAAGGAAGGGTAGAAGGGAGTACAGCAAAATAGAGACAATGGATTTCAGGAAAGCGGATTTTGGTAAGCTCAGAGAGCTGATAGGTAAGGTCCCATGGGAATCAAGACTGAGGGGGAAAAACAACTGAGGAGAGCTGGCAGTATTTCAAAGGGACACTATTAAGGGCCCAAAAGCAAACTATTCCACTGGGTAGGAAAGATAGAAAATGTGGCAAAAGACCACCTTGGCTTAACCACGAGATCTTGCAAGATCTAAAAAATAAAAAGGAGTCGTATGAAAAATGGAAACTAGGACAAATTACAAAGGATGAATATAGGCAAACAACACGGGAATGCAAGGGCAAGATTAGAAAGGCAAAGGCACAAATGAGCTCAAACTAGCTGCAGGAATAAAGGGAAACAAGAAAACTTTTTATCAATACATTAGAAGCAAGAGGAAGACCAAGGACAGGGTAGGCCCACTACTCAGTGAGGAGGGAGAAACAGTAACAGGAAACTTGGAAATGGCAGAGATGCTTAATGACTTTTTTGTTTCGGTCTTCTCCGAGAAGTCTGAAGGAATGCCTAACATAGTGAATGCTAATGGGAAGGGGGAAGGTTTAGAAGATAAAATAAAAAAAGAACAAGTTAGAAATCACTTAGATAAGTTAGATGCCTGCAAGTCACCAGGACCTGATGAAATGCATCCTAGAATCCTCAAGGAGCTAATAGAGGAGGTATCTGAGCCTCTAGCTATTATCTTTGGTCAATCATGGGAGACAGGAGAGATTCCAGAAGACTGGAAAAGGGCAAATATAGTGCCCATCTATAAAAAGGGAAATAAGAACAACCCAGGAAACTACAGACCAGTTAGTTTAACTTCTGTGCCAGGGAAAATAATGGAGCAAGTAATTAAGGAAATCCTCTGCAAACACTTGGAAGGTGGTAAGGTGATAGGCAATAACCAGCATGGATTTGTAAAGAACAAATCATGTCAAACCAATCTGATAGCTTTCTTTGATAGGATAACGAGTCTTGTGGATAAGGGAGAAGCGGTGGATGTGGTATACCTAGACTTTAGTAAGGCATTTGATACGGTCCCTGTAGGGTACCACGGAAGATTGTGTTACGGCATAGCAAGGGTGCTTTCGCTTTCTCATGCTAGTCAGGGTGTTTATGCAGTCTCAGCGGGCCTGTCACTGTCGGTCAAGGCCTGCCCAGCTGCAGCTTGTTATGAATTAGTTAGAACTGCTTTGTATGGCCTTGAGCCAGGAGGCGGCCCCTGCTTGCTTCTGTATGAGATGTCTGTATATAATTGTATGAGCCTGGCCCCATTTTGGACTCCTTACCAGGCCCGATTTTCGGTGAGCTGGGTTCCCCGTCTCCGTGACAGCAATGCCAGGAGTCCCCGTTGCGGATGTGTCACTTTGCCTTTAATAAAGCCAACAACACACTGTGTGTGTGGGCCTCGTTCTTGCAGAGCACCCTGGGTAGGCCCGCAGCCTCCCACGAACGTAACAGTCTCGCATGATATTCTTATCAATAAACTAGGGAAATACAACTTAGATGGGGCTACTTTAAGGTGGGTGCGCAACTGGCTGGATAACCGTACTCAGAGAGTAGTTATTAATGGTTCCCAATCCTGCTGGAAAGGTGTAATGAGTGGGGTTCTGCAAGGGTCTGTTTTGGGACTGGCTCTGTTCAATATCTTCATCAACAACTTGGATATTGGCATAGAAAGTACGCTTATTAAGTTTGCAGATACCAAACTGGGAGGGATTGCAACTCCTTTGGAGGATAGGGTCATAATTCAAAATGATCTGGACAAATTGGAGAAATGGTCAGAGGTAAACAGGATGAAGTTTAATAAGGACAAATGCAAAGTGCTCCACTTAGGTAGGAACAATCAGTTTCACACATACAGAATGGGAGGAGACTGTCTAGGAAGGAGTACGGCAGAAAGGGATCTAGGGGTTACAGTGGACCACAAGCTAAATATGAGTCAACAGTGTGATGCTGTTGCAAAAAAGGCAAACTTGATTCTGGGCTGCATTAACAGGTGTGTTGTGAGCAAGACACGAGAAGTCATTCTTCCGCTCTACTCTGCGCTGGTTAGGCCTCAACTGGAGTATTGTGTCCAGTTCTGGGCACCGCATTTCAAGAAAGATGTGGAGAAATTGGAGAGGGTCCAGAGAAGAGCAACAAGAATGATTAAGGGTCTAGAGAACATGACCTATGAAGGAAGGCTGAAGGAATTGGGTTTGTTTAGTTTGGAAAAGAGAAGACTGAGAGGGGACATGATAGCAGTCTTCAGGTATCTAAAAGGGTGTCATAAGGAGGAGGGAGAAAACTTGTTCATCTTTGCTTCTTGTTCTATCCTTAGAGGCTATGGGCTTAAACTGCAGCAAGGGAGGTTTAGGTTGGACATTAGGAAAAAGTTCCTAACTGTCAGGGTGGTTAAACACTGGAATAAACTGCCCAGGGAGGTTGTGGAATCTCCATCTCTGGAGATATTAAAGAGTAGGTTAGATAAATGTCTATCAGGGATGGTCTAGACAGTATTTGGTCCTGCCATGAGGGCAGGGGGCTGGACTCGATGACCTCTCGAGGTCCCTTCCAGCCCTAGAATCTATGAATCTATGAATTATATCAGTGTACACATTTCTTTAATATAGGCAAGCCTCAGTTCATGGACCAAACTTTACTGCACACTGATCTTATGTAATCATTAACACCTGTGACTAGTGAATGCAAGGTGGGAGTGAACCTCTGCCATTCTGATTTGGTAATGTTTTAAAGCTGGTTTGCTCAGGTCTGTATGACTACATAGAGGGCAAGGCCCTATTTTTAAAAATATATTTGTGTAATTGTTTTACAACACAGACACATTGTAATCATCTCTGCAGAAATGATTTTTCCAGTTTCTCTGCTACAAGGTTTACAGATAATCTCTAGGGTAACATATAATAACATTATAGTTGAAGACGTGCTACCTTTCTTGGGATGCCAAGGAAATCTTCCATTAAATAGCGATCTCTAGAGCTGTCATCATAGTAATTAAATACCCTGATAGTAAGACTGATCTTTCAAAGAAATTAGATAATTTATCATTGGCCAAAATCAATAGACCTGATAGAATAGCCCTAATGGAAGAGACTGTTGACAGGACAATGCAAAGGCTATAAACATTTATGATATATGACAGCTCTTTATAGATTTTGTTTTAACAAGAAAGGACAACTGGACCCAGAAGACTGATGTTGCATTTGTTTTATACTTTGTGTAAACTTAGTGGTATTGTGATTGATAGAATGTCAAATTTAGGGACAAATACTCTCCATCACAAGCAAACAGCCCCATTTAAGTCAATGGGATTGTTCACATACGTAAGATGAGCAAAATTTGACAACCCCCCCCCCTTAAAAAAAGCAATATGGATTTTAAATAGTGAAACAAAATAATTATTTCTTCTGTAGTGGTTGTACATAGGGTTGTAGGGTGGGAATTTCAAAAGTGGTCAGTGTTGGCCTAACTACTACCAGTGAAGTCAATGGGGATCTGTACAGTGTATGAATCCATGTATTTATCTTTACCAAGCTGCAAACTCTATTTTGAATGGGCAGCACTTTGCCTTCTCTATTGTGCATTTACCTTTATTTTGCATTGGAATTCCAAAGATGGACGGAAAAGGGCTAACAAAAGAAGGTTGTTGACTTAAGTTCTCAACCACTGAAATGTAATTGCTCTAGACAAAAGGCTGGCTCCTGCCCAGAGGAACTGGTTTTGCATGGGAGAGGTCACCTTGCAAGTAAATCACTTGGTAGGACTCTGAGGTCTCTTGTTGAGGCTGACTAAGGAGTCACCTGACAAAGAGATTGTAATATTACAAAAGGGCAGAAGCTGCTCTATTTGGTCTGTCTTCAGCTATTTTTCACCATCTTAAAATGAGGGAAGCTGCTGTAGGAACTGGATGAGGCAAGGAGAGGGGAACCCATGCCTTGCTGAACATAGATAGTTCCCCCAAAAGACTCCCAAGGAAAGGAGAAGATAGAGTGAGGGGAAATGCATGTAGGCTTTATTATTTTTGTACATTTAAATAAAGCACAACAACATTGTAGAACTCTGTGCAAAGTGTCTGTGTGTATTATATTCTACACCAGGGATTGGCAATCTTTGGCATGTGGCCCATCAGGGAAATCTGCTGGCAGGCCAGGATGGTTTGTTTACCTGCAGCGTCCACAGGTTCGGCCGATCGCAGCTCCCACTGGCCGTGGTTCACCGTTCCAGGCCAATGGGGGCTGCGGGAAGCGGCGGCCAGCACATCCCTCAGCCTGCGCTGCTTCCTGCAGCCCCCGTTGGCCTGGAGCAGCAAACTGTGGCCAGTGGGAGCTGCGATTGGCTGAACCTGCGGACGCTGCAGGTAAACAAACTGTCCTGGCCCGCCAGCCAGGATTTCCCTGATGGGCTGCGTGCAAAGGTTGCAATCCCTGTTTTACACCTACCATATGCCCCTGGGAGAGTTAAATTAGAACCCAGAATGCTTATGCCTTTGGTGGGATTTTGGGAGAGGGTGTGTTTAAGCAGCAGGGGTAGTCTAAGGAATCAGCATTGGTACCGGGGCGAGGCAGCTGGGTTGCACAGTCACAGCTCTCAGGAAGGGATGCTAGATAGAGGGTCTGCACTGTGCATGCCTAGCTAGGGACTGCATGCCTGGGCTTCGTTCAGATTCCAGAGGCTTAAAGCACCTGCGGATCCAGAGGTGAATTCCCCTCACAGTAGTCAAGTGGTCACTGGCAGGGAGAGCCCAACCAGATCTGTGGCTCCCTGCCAGCTATAGCTATGCCTTCACTGTAAAAAACGTGTTTACATCAGGATAGCTATTTCAATGTAAAACGTTGGTGGCAACAAGGCAAAAGTAGCTTTTAAATGCTGAGATAAAAGTAGAAAGCTCATAGTGTAGGGCTGTCCTCAGCTAGTTACACTGAGATAAAAACTACCTTCTTTGGCAATGAAAGCATAGCTAGTGCTAAAGCTCCATTTTACTTTAGTAGGAGCAGAGTTAGGCCAAACCCCCAACCTATATTTCTTTAATTTTACCTTTAATTGTCCTAGTACTTGTATGCATAAAATGAATGATAACATTGATTTGACAAAAGATATGATACCATGACTTTAACAGTGGCCCCTGTCAGGTCCCTGTGATGATAACAAGGTGTTATAACTATTTTGGGTCACTTGAGTGTATAGGGAAAAAATCTTGCTGATATTACAGCTGGATTACAGGATATTTGACATTTAATAAATTAATGTATTTCCTTCATGATTTGATAAAGGTTGAATGAAAAGCATTTAACTGGGAAGTGAGAAGCTCTGGTTATACAGGAGAAAAAGGTTTTGGAGAGTGACAAGCTAATTGGTAGATCAAGGGTTGAGAAAACATTTTTTGGAAGTGAAAGGGCAGAATTTGGATAGGTAATAAATGGGGCTGTCCTAATAGCAGTGTTCATAGTAATGACATTGGGGAGCCTGGATATAAAGAATCTGAAAGATTTAAAGATACAGCTGGTCAGAAAAAACACAGATGAGTGATTTGCAGTTAGGCAGATCAACTGCTAAGGAATACATGGTAAATAAAGAGTAACTGAACAGTTTTTTAAAAGAAAAAAATATGTATTTGTGGTAAGGAAAGTCTAAACTAATCCAGGGGATGGCAAGAACCTAAATAATGAAGTGGTGAAGGATCAGTGCTCTTCTACAGTGCCATAAGTTTATATAATATGCATGGGGAGGGATGAAAAATCAATCAGGCAGCAACTATGTAGCAAAAAGCAACTGCTCTTTATTTTCATTCATTAGGCATCAGCGACTGGTTCTGCTGAACTAACAATCACGTTCTCTCACAGTAAATGCAGTAACATATTGGGGTGGAAGGCAGCTAAGATTTCCATCCAGACCTGCTCACCTTTCTGTCTTTCAATTTTTGTTACCCACTTTTTCACTTACTTGAGATCAGATACGCTTACTCCTAGGCCTCTGTAACCTTGAATTCTGTTTATTTGAAAGGAAGAAAAGTCACACAATACCTTTTTGCTTTTAATTTGCTGACAATTCACTTTTTACTATTCAGCATAATACCAAATTGTAGCTCACAGCACACGACAAAAAACACTCAATGTCCTCAATCACAGCAAGATCTGGCAGACAGCAGTATGAATCCACCAATAACAGGGCTACCTGAAAGCAAGAAATCTGCACATCATCAGCTTCTGAGACAGAAATGGCAGCTGATGGAATGGGGCACACTGAGGTTTTAGTCCCCAGCAACTCCACTCAACTTGCTGTGAACTTGCTTACCAAGTTCTGCTTCCACAAGAGGCTGATGGTGGAAGTAGAGGGGAAGATAGATGAAGGAGGCATCCACCCAGCCTGCTCATAGGTCCTGCTTCCCCTCTGGCCTTCCTAGCTGGATCCTAGCCCTGCAGGCTTGCTTATCCCAAGCCTTCTCCCTAGAAACTAAGGCAAGTCTATCTGTATACAGCAACTCATATAGCCCTCTTACTCCTTTGAGTCTTTTTCATAACGACCACAGGGTGCCTATTACATCTCCCAGCAGGCCTGGTCTGAGTCACATGCTCCCCATGGCTGTCACATGATCCTTGTACTCATTTCCTCTACCTGAGGAGGTGGGCAAAACCTGGCAAAGGGGAGGCTGAGCCCCAAACCCCTTAACAAGGCAGCTCACACTGTGACATGTCTAATAAAATTATGTCCCATGCAATACCACTGATACAGTTGTTACCAAGATCAAGATCAACGAGAAGGCCAGAGGAAAGTGGGCAGATAGAAAGTGTTGGGCAAAGAGGCTGCAGCCTCCACTCTGTTGGCAACTGGAGCACTGAGGGTTCATGGCAATTTTGTTCTAGAAATCCCACCAAATTATAAAAGAGGGACAGATCTGAAGGAGACACATCATGCTATGATGATCAGTGAAAGGACTGAAGCTAGCTAATGAGCTAAAATCTGCCACAGACTACTGACAGAGCAGCACTCCAGAAGGGATAAAGAAGACATCAACTCTGTGCCACCAAACAAAGACTTTAAAAACTGCTGTCCTGTTACATATAGTTGGAAGACTGAGCATGGTGAAATGAAGGCGAAAAACATGAGGGGGGCGGCAAGGAGGAAATGAAGCTATTTAACTACAGCATCCATAAAACTTAGATTCATGAATGAAAAACTAAGACATTAAATCCCTGAACCTAACCGAATTACAGAAGGAATCTTTTTATACGGACATTACCGCCTTGATTAGTTTCTCCACTGTATTAAGTACCAGGCACACACAGCTGCTTTTCCATATCTTGCTCATTAAAGCAATATATTTAATTAGATTAGTTAATGTTCACAGCATGTTTTAAAGATGTAACATACCATGTAAGTACATTGGGTATATGTAGTATACTCAGTATCTGCACAGGGAGGAGACCCTCCCCATATGGAAGGCTACCTCTGCAGCACTGTAATAACAATGAATAAATACTTATAGTCTGCAGATCTCAATGCATTTTACAAAGGAAGTAATTATCATCCCCATTTTACAGATGGGGAAACTGAGGCATATCAAAGTGAAGTGATTTGCCCAAGATCACCCAATAGGCTAATGAAGAGTCAGGAATAGAACCAAGGTCTCCTGAATCTCAGCCCAGTCTTTCTGTCTACTAGGTCATGCTGCCAAGGTGCTTGTTCTCCACTCCTCTAGCAACCTTAGAAAGTACTTCATGGGCAGTGACCAGAATTTTAAGAGTTGATAGGCAGAAAAAGTGACCCAAAAAATAAAAAAATGGGCCTTCTCTCCTCCCCACTTTTTGTGCATCTTTATGAAAATCTAAACAAAATAATTAAATAGCTTTTTCTCATCCTTTTCTACATTAGAAATTTGACTCTTGTGTACCCAGGAAGACCCTTTGGTGATGAGAGAACTACTGAAATCAAAATAATTAAGAGACTGAAAGCTGAGTAACTGAGAAGGGAAAGGGGTTTTAGTCATTTTAAAATTCAAGGTTTTATTTGTTTGGGGTTTTTTTTGTTAACTATTAAACTCCAATTTTTGTTTAACATTTTAGAGAAATGATGTGTATGTTAAAGATTTAACACCCACCCCTTCAATTAAGTCACAAGTGCTCATAATAGGCACATCCTAGGCATTAAAGTGGTCCTCTCATCAAACCAAAACATTCCAGTAATATCTGTTAAAAACAACCAAGAAAATACTTCTTTTGAACAAACCTTTATATATAATAAAAAACAAAAAGGGCACACACCTCATTTTTAAATAACCGTGGAAAGTCACCTTTACAGCGCCATTTATCCCAAGCAAGAAATACCACGATTCATAGATGCCTGGCATTCTTATTACATTAATTATTAGGGTTACTAGTCTTATGCTTTGTTAAATAGTGGGAGGAGTAGGGCTGGGCAATAACTGGATTAGTAATGTTGTCATTAAAGAGACACAGTGGGTGAGGTAATATCTTTTATTGGAATAACTTCTGTCAGTGAGAGAGACAAGCTTTCGAGCCACACAGAGCTCTTCTTCATATCAAAAGTTTGTCTCTCTCACCAACAGAAGTTGGTCCAATAAAAGATATTACCTCACCCACCTTGCCTCTCTAATTTCCTGGGACCGACAAGGCTACAACTACACTGCATACAATAATGTTGTCATTGTAATTCTCCCAAGCCTTTTCACCTCATAACCCACAAGTCTATAAGCTTGCTCCATCCAGAATGACTACTAGTAGAGCCATTGTCACCACCATCTCTGAATGAACGGTGATAGGAAAGGTAAATAAACCAATCCAGCAAAACTAGAAAGTTGATTTTTGCTTTCCTTTTGTTGTTCCCATTCAGAACTGGTGGATTCCAAATTTACAAGTGATAATGTTGCAAATGTATGATCAACTTTCATATATAGGAACTAAAGGATTCTACAACTGATATAGGCAATCTAAATTTCTTGCAATTTGTCTTTCAGAAATGATTTAAAGGGACACTGTTAGCTTGAAATTCAAATTAACAGTGTCCCTTTAATGTCTTTGTGTAATATATATAATAAATTCCATGTACAGAAATATTGTTACAACCATTTGACTACGAATTTGATTTTTCTTTTCTTTGTATTTTTTAAATGAAATCTTCTGAAAGCAGCATAGATTTTGGATAAGTATTGGAAGTGATGTACTTCCAAAAATAATGCATTTTAAACTCTACAGCTCAGTTTCAATCCATTTGTTTTTACATACTGTGAAATGTGCCCTGACAATGGGCAAAATTGTCAGTATTAATACTCTGTAAGAATAATACAAATAATTTGGATTACTATATTTTTCTATTACTGTATTCTTTCTCAAATTGATATAATTTCTTAAAGTAGTTTTAAGAGAGACTGGATTAGCAATGTTGTCATTAGAGAGACAAAGTGTGTGGGGTAATATCTTTTATTGGGTCAACTTCTTTTGGTGAAAGAGACTAGCTTTCGAGCTCCAGAGCTCAAAATAAAAGATATTACCTCACTCACTTTGTCTCTCATCTCCTGGAACCAATATGACTAAAACAACATTGCAAACAATTATAGTAGTTTTGTTCATCTTTGGGCTGGGTTGAGTTACAAAGATACTGCAAAACTGTGAGAAAAGTCTCTTTTTTCATAGAAAATTGCACACAATTTTCATGTTTTTGCAGAACAGGATTTTTCATGCATGCAAATGTACCATTTCCAAATATTGTGGATGCAGTTAGTGAGTGTGACGTTACACTCCATATTCTTCATAGAAATATGGTTATGATATGAATATGGCATAACTAAGATGCACTTAATGCAAGATGGCTCATGTAAGATATCATTGGAAAGGTTATAATTTACTGAATGTGATTATCCAATTTGTATGCTTGTATCATTTCTGTATCTAAAGTTAGGAATATTGACTATGAAACAATTACAACTGTATGTTACTTGGGGGGGAATGCCCACCAGACAGTAGGTATCCTGAATGACCCATTTAAGAAGGACAATAGAACTCTGAAGACATTAATCTCCCACCTTCATGAGGAGCTTCCTTGGATGCTGCATTGACACTACTAGGTCTGGTGATACTGTCATCTGATGAAAAATATCTCCTTGGATACTGCTGGTACTTTTCTACTGTAGGGAGATGAGGAATCAAACAAAGGATTCCAGCCTTAGGTAAATCCTTTTTAAGACTGGAGAGGGAGTTGATCTGGACTCTCCTCCATTGCCTACCCAAGAGGAAGGACTGCTGAAAGAACCTGAAGGGACAAAGGAACTAACCTGAAGGGAAAGGCAGAGGTGAGTCTGGACTGAGACAGGGGTCCAGTCTATAAGAAGAAATAACTGGAACTCTAAACTACTGAAACTCTTCAACTTACCTAAAATAACATTTAGGGTGAGAAATTACTTCTTGAAACCAATCTCTTTAAGATCTTAAGCTTAGTATGCGTGTTTTGTTTTGTTTTCTCAGTAATCTGCTTTGTTCTATTTGTTATCCCTTATAATCTCTTAAAATCTGCCTTTTATAGTTAGTAAATTTGTTTTATTACTAACCCCAGTTTGTTCAATTTCTAACTGGGGGGGTAAGAAGTTGTGCATATTTCTCTTCACACTTAGGGAGAGGGTGACTTTTTATGAGCTTGCGCTGTGCAGATCTTTCTATACAGCACAAGACAGTATTATTTTGGGTTTATTTCCCAAAGGGGGTGTGCAAGTGAGTGCTGGGTGAATCCTCTCACACTGAGTTGACTTCAGTCGGTGTCTGCAGCTGGGTGTGGCCCTACGTGTGTGTGTGTGTGTGTGTGTGTGTGTGTGTGTGTGTGTGTGTGTGCACGTGCTGGAAGAGGCTGGAGAGCCTAATTCAGCAAAACTGGGAGAGGGAATCCAGGATGGTGGAGCAGGAGGGGCTCAGTGAAACCCCAGTACATCAGGTGGCATCCCAGAAGGGGGTTCTAACTCATCACAGTGAGAACATTCGAAACGTTGGCTCATATTGCATGAATGGTTCTTCCATTAAACTGTATGACCTAGACGCTGAAGTGCATCCAAGCCATGCATTACTCATCTCAAATGTGGGGGACAAATGTGACTGTACGCTAACTGTTGGGATAGCTGGATGTTGATCTGGTCACCATCTTTGGTTAGAGAAGCTGATTTATGAATGGCTGTTCATCATGAGACCAAGGGGTCGTACCAGTATGCAGGGATATTACGATAGTGCCCACAGACCCCAATCAGGATTGGGTAGCCCTTGTTCTGAGAGGTGTACAAACACAGAAAAGAAACAATCGATGTCCTTGGGGGCAAGCACTACAGGGGCTGCTTAGTTCTAGTTGCGAACACTGCAGAAATCCACAGAAAATTTGGCAATTTTTACTGAGATTATTATGTTAAACTCATAAAACTATTTGTTTGCAGTGTTGTTGCAGCCCTGTTGGTCCCAACTTCTCTTCTTCAGTAGCTCAAAAGCTTGTCTGTCTCATCGACAGAAGTTGGTCCAATAAAAGATATTACCTCACCCACCTTGTCTCGCTAATAAAACTATATGTCCCTTCAGCAACTCACTTTTTAATTCATCCTTCAGCTGTACTTCTAAAAGAGTATATTTATAAAAGACTGCATCTTAATGACTGTATAACAATAACGCTACATTTAACATTTAAGAAATCCAATTTTGCAACATCAAAGTATCTTGCTTTGATCTGTCCTAAGCTTTCTACTCCCAAGGCATCTAAGAGGTTAATCACTGCAAAGATTAATTAGTTAACAATTGTACAGCACTTCAAAGTGCTATGTAAGTGCTAAATATTAATAATATAGGTATTTGCTTAGTCCCCAATGGTGCACTGCTCATCACTCATCACTCCTCAGCATCTTATGCATGGTGTTTTGGACAGCCGTTCAAAGGTGACCTGCAATCTTTCTAGCAAAATTAAATGGTTTGGGGCTCAGCCCCTGGTGATGACCCCTTTATGGGAGTTGTTTCAGAGGGCTTGTCTACACTTAAAATGATACAATGGCACAGCTGTGCTGCTGTAGCTCTTTATTGTGGACATTCCTATGGGATTCTCCCATTGGCATAGATAACCCACCTCCCCGAAAGGCGGTAGCCTGAACGACAAAAGAATTCTTCCTTTGACCTAATGCTGTCTACATAAGTGTGAGTTTTAAGGGATGGAATGTTTCCTTAGGTAGTGTGCAGGCACCTACATAGCTGGGCCATAGCCCATGGCAATCCTTGCTACGTGGGCATTGTGGACAGTGGATCTGTGTAGTGTTTTGACCCACTGGACACTCTTCCCACAACCCCAATAAGAGTCCAGCTACTGAGGTAGTGTGTAGGCACCTACATAGCTGGGCCACAGCCCAGGGCAATCCTTGGATTTTGTGGCCAGTGGATTTGTGTAGTCTTTTGACCTATTGGGCACTCTCCCTACAACCCCATGAAGAGACCTACTACTGAGGTCAGACCCATGATATGGAGGGAGTTGCAGAGTCACCCTGCACAGCCTAGAGCAACCCTGGAGAGTAACCATAGTGGTTCTGCTATCTTTTGGGACTTCTGTATCCTAGATGGAATTTACTGTATATGAAGAATAAGTATTTCGCCTGAGTTCAGATAGTTTAGTTAACTTATTATTGGGCCCTAAACATATTATTTGTCCCCATTTTCCATATTCTATTCCTTGCAGGTTCCATCAAAAATATATGTAGCTCAGCAAAACAGTCTATGTAACCAATATGTACTATATCATTCTTTGTATAAACAAGAAACCTGTGAGTACATGGGGCCATAAAATAGTCTATAATACAGAACCAATGATCTAATACCTTTGACTTGTATGGAGTTAGACCAATGTAACAGTGGCATGTGTGAGATCGGAATTAAGTCCCCAATTTAAAATCATGAAAAATAATTAAACAGCTATCAGTAATGTTAATCCTAATGATAGAGAAAGGTAGTTAGCTGTTCTTTAACACAGAAATGAAAACTGCTTCAAAATATTTTCTAAGCATTTTGTTGGTTCTTACTCAGTTCCTAACAAAAATAACCCCATTAAAATATATCTAGTAATATCCACATCACTACGGTGAAAAAATATGGTTCCTGACAACAATTAATTAAAAGTTAGATTTTAAACTTGGAACGCCTTCTTCTTACAAATTGTTAAACGTTTGTCTTTAAAAAGAACTACTCCTTTATTCAACAGGGTGAAAATGGAAAACTACCAATCTGTTATCCAAGATAATGAAGCAATCTCTCAAAGGGGAGTAGATCACATGAAAGCACATGAAATACAGAGGGATTAGAATTTAAGGAATGTCAGAAGTTTTTACCTTCCATTAGCTATCATAAATTACATAGTACTTTTGTTTCAAATAACTTGTTTTGCTTTTCAGGACTTTGAGACTATATAATAAATTAAAAACCTGTTCTTAAATTCCCTATATATTATTGTCTGCCCAAGGACTGCCGGTTCAAATCCTAAATGGATTGGAAAAAATAAAATATGATACCTCACTGTTACATGACTTCAGCTGTTCAAATCACTTAGCAAGGAGGTTAATTGTTGACATTGTAAACTGAATAGCTTTTTACCTAGTCTTTGTTTTTTGTGCTATAAATGGATTAAAGTTAGTGCTCTAAGTTTATCTGTCTTTTTACATCCACAGCTCTTATGAAATAACATAACTAATATTTGTTAATTTGTCTCTTAGCCCCTGATCCTGCTACTACATCCATATGGGAAGACCCTTACCCCTGATGGAACTCCAGTGATTTCAACAGGGCTTTGTGTGAACACAAGGGTCAGCCTGGGAAGTTGTAGAATTGGGACCCTATAAAGCTAAATAAGAAGGAAAATTTTTTAAAAGTTGTGTGTGTGCTTCTATTTTATCTATCTATGCATAAGGAGATTTTATAAATAGTTGCTATTATTTCAGTATCTCCTTTCAGTGAATGAAGTTAGAGCTACTCTCTTGGAACCAGTTCCTGGGAGATGTTGTGTTCAGCACCTCCAAGTTCAAGCTTAAAACCTTGCAGGATCAGTCCCTTAACTTTAAAACATTTTAAGCACTAATTTACTCATATCAGTAACTAAATACAGTAGATGGAACATTTTTTTTACGTTACACTGAGATATCCCTTTAAAACTTTTCGTTTGCGTTAGGGAGGATAACTTTCTGCTCAACTACTCATTTTAGAGAGTAACTATTTGCATGATAATTAAAGGCAGCCACTGTCCCTACAGCTTGCCAGCTTGTAGGGAGAGCTACTAGTATAAAATTACTATGTGCAGTTTACAAATTACATTGTACAACCAGTCTACAATTTAAGAAGTATTACTGTACATCTTTCCAAAGAAGAGACTTAGAAAATTTAGTTAAGACTTCACATACTTGAATTTTGCACAGCTTATTTTTAGTTCATTTTTACAGCAAATAATATTTTTGGATTAGCTAAAATATATGTATTTTTAACTGTGCTTACTTTGTAATCAATCTCAATACGGAAAGCTATGCTAGTATAATAATAGAGTTAGCAACTCTCTTTTAAGTCATCAGGCCATGGGCTCTGTACAAACAGTTCATTCAAGGCTTTTGTCAGGAACACAGACTTCAATCTTTCCCAATAATACTCTCCCATATTTATTTATTTAAAATCTACATGTACTATAAGTGATTTCCTTATCAGTAGATCCGCAATGTGACATACTGTACTGCAGGTTAGGTAACTTAAGGGTATCAGCCAGATTTGCTAACTTCAAAATTGTACCAGAAATATTATTAATTTGAAAAGTCAATCACTGATATAGTAAACCACTAAAATCAGTCACTGATGTTCAATTCCTTGGCAAGAACTGCCTACTGGTCCAGAAATAAAATAATAGTCTGTTAAATAATTCTGCCCTTTTAAATACTGCTAGTGGATATTTCCTGTTATTTTGCCAGTATTCATTCATGCTTTTTGCATATGACACACCACAGTCATCCTCATGCTCTGAATCTACAGTTAGTCATAATTTGGATTGTTTCCAGGTTAAAGTTCATGTGGACACAGAAGAAATACTTCCAGAAAATATGGTGTCCCTATGGAAGCGTATCAGTAATTGGGCTTTCTAGCTGATGGGATTGCAGATCAATCCTGAGTAGGCAAATCACTATAACTATGTTGTAGGGAACAGTCTTCCACGGACAGAGAGCTGGACTAGATAATCTAATAGGTCTTTTCCATCACTAAAATCTATAATTCCATGAACTTCCTGCCAGTTGACAATATTACAAGGTTTGACAAGCATTTATCTTCAGAAGAGAGACAAAGATCACTAAGAGTCAGCATCAACTAAAAAGTTCACAAGAGGCTAGTGGCAGTGGGCAAAATAACAAGAAAACCCCTTCACATTCAGAAAAGCACTCACTACTTGCCACTCTTGTACATGATAAACCAACAGTGACCAAAGCACTAAGTGGAGGAGAAAGGGCATGAGATTCATGTAAAGTCAGTTCTCTACATCAGTCTGACTGTAGTAAAGGCAGAGAGGTGCAATGTGGAAATAATAAAAGAAAAACACTAAGAGCCAAAAAAACCCATAAAATTGTATTGTTCATAATCAAATGTAGGCAAAAGAGACACACAAAATTAAATCCCAAACCTACCTTCTTACAATGAAGCACTGGAAGCCATATTTGCTGTTACTCCAATGTAGAGAGGCAGGAGGGTGGGTCATGGATGAGCATGTGCAATTCATTTTGCAGAAGAACAGTTATTGAATAGGTATGTAACCATTTTTTCTTCTTTGAGTGCTCACACATGTCAATTCCACTTTAGGTTTCTCACAAGCAGTTCCAAATGGAGGACAGTATCTGACTCTACCTACAGGAAGGCTGCAGCACTATTCTCCCAAATTACTCATTGTGTCTTGAGGCCTGGGAGAGAGCATAATGAGCTGCGAACGTATGAACAGATGACCAAGTCACAGTCCTGTAAACGTCATTTAGTACCTTTGCCAGATCTGATGAAGAGCTCTGTGTAGCTCAAAAACTTGCCTCTTTCACTAACAAGGGGGTTCTCAGACTGGGGGTTGGGACCCCTCAGGGAGTCATGAGGTTATTACATGGGGGGTTGCGAGCTGTTAGCATCCACCCTAAACCCTGCTTTGCCTCCAGCATTTATAGTGGTGTTAAATATATTTAAAAGTGTTTTTCATTTATAAGGGGGGGTCACACTCAGAGGCTTGGTATCTGAAAGGGGTCACCAGTACAAAAGTCTGAGAACCACTGCACTAACAGAAGTCAGTCCAATAAAAAATATTACCTCACCCACCTTGTTGTCTCTCACATAGCCTACGACCAAAACGGCTACAACAACATTGCACACAACCAATGGGAATGTGACCCAAGAAAGCTGACACTGCTTCCTGTGCTCTCACAGTATACTAAAACTTTTTGAGGTAGTAGAATGTTAGCAATTTCATAGCATAAAAAAATTACAGGAGATCCAGGAAGAGATCCTCTGTAAAGTGACAGGTTGTCCTTTCATCCTGTCAGCAAAAGAGACAAGTAATTGTGGAGATGCCCTAAACTGTTTAGTCCTGTCCAGGTAAAGGGTCCTGTGACCATCTACTCTAAAGCTCTTCTTCCATGTGAGAGTGAGGTTTCAGAAAATAGATTGTTAAAGATACAGTCTGTTTCATAGGAAAGTCCGATATCACTTTAGTGAGAAATTTAGGGTGTGGATGCAAACAAACATTGTCTTTGTAAAATAAGACAGGGCAGTGACTAAAATCTAAAGGTTAGATACCCTCCTGGTCCGAGTAATGGCCAGCAGGCAAGTCACCTCCACTGAGAGACGAGAAAGGGAGGATGTAGTTATAGGTTCAAATGGAGGCCCCATTAAAACTGAAAGAACTAAATTCCGATCACAGGATGGTGTTGGGTCCCTAATGGGAGGAAAGAACCCGTCTAAACCTTTCAAAAACCTAACAGTCATAGGTTTAGAAAACACAGATCTTCCCTCCGCAGTTGGATGGAAGGCAGAGATAGCTGCCAAATGAACTCTCAGGGAACGGATAGAAAGCCTTTTTCCTTCAGGTGAAGCAGGAAATCCAGAATAACCTGGATAGGAGCTTGTGAAGGAGAGACCTCTTTTTGCTGGGACCGCACAGATAACTTTTTGTTTTTCTTAAGGCAAGTATGTAAGTAAATCTGGTGGAGGGTTTTCTGCTATTTAGCAGGACATTTTACATTCCAGTGGAACAGACAGCTTCTTGGTGAGTTAATTACTGAGCATCCAAGCAGTCAGATGCAGACTGAGCAGATTGGGATGCAGAACCCTGCTGTGGTCCTGGGAAACTCTGTCTGGGACCTGCGGGAGATCTCAAGTAGAAAGCCTCAATAGGTCTGAGAGCCCGTGCTGATTGGATGAAGCTGGTGTCACATGGTTTGGGGTGCAATTCAGTAAGAGGTTATTTCATCATTTGCCCTGCAATCCTAGGTGCCTTACAATTTGCTTTGCTGCTGTAGCTGTGGTTTCACTAATCTTCCTTGTTCCCTCTCAGCCATGGCTGACTTTTCCCACTGTCAGGACTTTCCACTGAAGTATAAGATACTGCTTTCCCTTGTCATAGAATCATAGAATATCAGGGTTGGAAGGGACCTTAGGAGGTCATCTAGTCCAACCCCCTGCTCAAAGCAGGACCAATCCCCAATTGTTGCCCCAGATCCCTAAATGGCCCCCTCAAGGATTGAACTCACAACCCTGGGTTTAGCAGGCCAATGCTCAAACCACTGAGCTTCTGAGGTGAAAGATCTTTGCCTAAGCAGGCTTCTCACCCCTTGTATTCACCTATCTCCAGAGACTTCAACGCCCTTTGGTTGAAGGACCCATCTTTCTCAGTTTGCAAGAGCTCTGTTCCCTAGAGATGGATGCCAAATTCCTGGCAGCACTGAACTCATTATGGCTGCTCTGAGGAGGCTGCTATAAGTTAGACAAGTGCCCGAGTTATACAGGGGGCTGTAGCAACTGTTATCTGCATGGACTGAAGGGAGGAGCACAGGTTGCAGGAGGGAAGAGTTTGGAAAAGGCATAGGAAGTCAGTCTGTAGGCCCATGATGGGAACACTAGATGCAGTTGCAACATCTCTATAAATAGTTCCGTTAATAAAAAGCCAGTTTAGTTTTACAAGCATGGAATCCTCTCATGTTGTTACCCAGCACATGGTACATGAAAGAGAAGCTTCCAGATTAGTTTAGGACTGGGAGGATGCATAGGTGACTTAAAGCCACCTTCCCTCCACCCCCAACCCTTGGCTATGAATTCTGTGCTTCACCTCTAAAAGGACCAGGACAGACTCTTACTCCAGAAAAAATAGGAGATGCCATCACTAGTGGAGGAAAAATTTGCTCTTGCTAGTGCCTCCAAAATGCTTCACTTCTACATGCAAAAACTTCCACAGACATTTCTGGAAGAAGTGGTTTAGTTGTGATAAATCATTTTAAAAGTGGTTTCTCCATCTTAGTTGCAGATTAATCTCATATGAGCTACTGTGGTTTTGGAATAAATTCTTCTGCAGGCTAGTGGGGGATCAGCAGCTACGGTTAATGTCGACTTTGTTCTTGATTTTTAAACACCACAACAGTATTTTATTGGTGGAAAAGCAATTCCACTAATTCTTTGTTTTCTAAACAAGAAGGTGCAACACAAACAGAACGAGACTCCATGGTATTAATTAGTGAGTGCACCTCAGATGTCACTCCTGTCCACACTACAGCTTCTTAATGAATTTGTTGCCTGTTATTGTCATGGCTTGGCTCTAGATATGGGCTATGCACTACACATGGTTTAAATTTCATTAATAACTTCCACCCCTTGCAAACAGCATTAGTCAAAGGAGATTGCTAGTTGACTGTGCGGCTTATACTCTCTATACAAAATCTATCTGATAGTAATCTGTGTCCAAGAGCCAAGATGATTAAATCAGCGTTTGGTGAAATCAGTAATATTTCCACAAAAATTAGATACTAAGGAGGTAAGGACGCAACTGCAGAAGTTGCAGGCAAATGCCCAGAGAATTATGAGCAGGCTACTCATGAGTTTGTTTGGTTCAGGAATTGCTATTATCTTCTACTTACAGGTTTCTGATTTTTTTTCATCTAGAACCAGCTAACTGCACATGCAACATTCTCTGAAAAGTGTAGAATGTGAGATATTAGGAGACACTTCTATTTCATTTTCCATGCTTATATACAGATACCATAGGTGTGCTCATGACTCATACTATAAAACACAGTGGTGTGGGAAGCATTCCACCACACAGTGTGAACTTCAGTCATTCTTCCAGGGATGAACTAAAACCAAACAGTGAAGTACTTGCAACATGAGTAATCTGACATTTAAAGAAGATTTACTCATACAAACAATGAACTTCCTTTCTGTCAGCAGGTTTTGTGGTTTCTTTTAAGAAAGCACTAATGAAGGAATTACAAGTTTAACAAGAGAACATGACAGATGCCAAGATGCTTAAGCAATGCCAGTGGGAGTGAGAAAAAAAGCTAACAAGGGATGGCTTAAAAGTGGTTATAACAAAGCTTTCCAGGAAATATTTAAATATTCTGGTATGCTGGGTTATGACTCAAGGGAACAGTAATGAGACAACTTAAAGCCAGTGGAAAATAGCTTTGAACAGTAGTGACTACAATCTTTTCCACAATGTGGCTGCTCTGTGAGATATGAGTTGCTGGTTTCAGTACAGCCCATAGTGCCTATGTTCCCACACCACAAAAGCTATCATTGCAAGAACCTTGTTGGCAGCCTCAACAACAAAATTAAAGAATGAATGGATCTGCTTCTTCTTTCATATGGCACTTGAAAAGTAACAGGCTGGGATTATAACTGAATTTTAAGATTTGAAAGCCATTCTAATGCTTCTAGGGCAGCTAGATGGATCCCCCTTGTCCCACCACTGTAAGCGTGAATGGGGCAGTTGCCCATGATGTGTTGTATGGTTTGTACTTCCCCACAGTCACAATTTGGTGATTCTTTGATTTTCCAGTTGTGGAGGAAATAACCTTCAGTGTATTGTCTGAATGCAGTTGGTGCAGTCCAGTGTCTACCAGGAAGACAGAATCCTGGGACTTCTTTCATTGGATCTTCAATCAGGTCTTTGTTTGGGATGTCACAAGTGGCCCACGATTAGAGCCAGTGGTTGCTGTCGTCCTTTCCGTTGGCCTGAAACATTGACGCATGGATCCAGAAAGGCTTCCTGGATTTGAGTTGAAAGAGTGGCAGTGAATTGAGATCTTGGTGTATCTTGAAGAAGATGACAGCCTTCACACGGTCTCCCCTGTTAAGTGCAAAAGCACTACAAATGTTATCAAATCGGTGACTGAATGACCTTATAGGACCTTCTCATCAGAAAAGCAATGACAATAATGGGCCACATCAGGGTCAAAGCTTCCTTCCAGTAGGCCCATTGCTGCAGATTATGGAGCTCAACATTGAGGGCCTATCCAATGCAAATTGCGATTACATCACAATGATCCTGTGGGCTCAAAACACTGATGTCCTTGCACTACAAGAAACACACCTGGAGAGTGAAGGCTACTGATCAAAGATCAATGGATATGTCCTCGTATCTGCAATCCATCATCGCAAATATGGACTTGCAACATATGCAAAACATGAACTTAAGCATTCCATCCAGGTCATGCTTATCACGAACCTTTACTCGATCACCATCAAGATGGGTGATTTGACAGTCTTAAACGTGTACCAGCCACCATCAATGAAATGGCCATGTCCAGTGTTACCAACACCAAGCCATCCTAGCATCCATGTCAGTGATTTCAATAGCCACCATAGCCTGAGGCTATAACAAGAACTAACATGGTGGAGAACAGCTGACATCTTGAAGATCAGCACCTCTTTTATGATGCCAAAGCCCATGGTACATTCAGATCAGCCCTATGGAAGAAGTGCTACACTTCTGACCTTTGTTTTGTGTCATGCAATATTAGCGGCCACCCAATAGCATCTGCAAGGTCAGTTCTCAATGACTTTTCTAACAGCCAACACCATCCAGTTGTGATTTGTGTAGTCTTAGAAGGTCCATTCATTCGATCCCTCCTGAAACCATGCTGGAATTTACAGTCTACTAACTGGCCCTGCTATGTGGCAATCGTAGAGGGATCAACAAACCAGAGCCCACCATATCCAGTTTATTACCACCATTTTTAGGCTAACTAATATCGGCCACCAAATCGAGCAATACAATGGGCTTCAGAAAAGCATTCACTCTTTGCTGGACAGAAGAGAGTGAGACATTCTTCTGGCAATATCAGGCCAACAAAAGCCCCCAGACCACAAGGGCATTGATGGAGTCCTTGAACTCAGCAAGAAGAAAAAGGTGGTGTGAAACCATGATGGCTCTTGACTTCACAGGGTCATGCTGAAAAGATTGGAAGTTCCTCCATCTTTTAGACAGTGTATATTCAGCAGCTTACAAACCACCTCAAGTAAGTGCAGATGCCATCGCTGTACAGTTGATTGTCAATTTCCACGTGTGGATGTACAAAAACAAAAGGCAGCAAGTCCACAAACAATTTTACTGCGCACTAAATCAGTACTAGTTGTCTCCACCTCTTTCTACCTCCTACACAGTAGATGAAGAGGACAAGGGTCTGTCCAGGAAAGTGGCAGGAATTGATAGAATATATCCAGAATTTCTGAAGAACCTTGGCCCAAAGGCAAAAAGGTGACTGGCAGACTTCTTCAGCAACATCCACAATTCTGGCATAAAATTAAAACACTGGAAGGTAGCTAAGATCATAGCCATTTTGAAGCCTAGAAAAGCTACTAGCTCATCTCCCTCCTGAGCTGTTGCTATAAACTGTTGGAACAGCTCTGACTTCACAGGTTACAGCTGACAGTGGAGCAACTGGTTACTAAAGAGCAGGCTGGATTTAGAATCGGTCACAACTGCTCTGACCATGTGTTGGCCTAAACCAGCTACACAGAATCCAGGTATCAGCAAATTTAAAAACAGCAACAGCATTCCTTGATCTTTCTTCAGCAAACAATACTGTATGGTGCGAAGATCTCCTGCTGAAGTTATCATTAGCTTTCCCATGCCAATCAATCATAACTGAGACGCTGAGTAACAAAAGATTCATCATACACCTTGGTGAATCTGCTAGCAAATCATGAAGACTGAACAACAGCCTCCCAGAGGGATCTGTTTTAGTGCCTGCACTGTTCAATCTTATACCAGTGACATTCTGGTCACATCATCCCATAAATTCATTTGTGCAGATGACACTGCACTAGCACCACAAACATCCTCTCTGAAGGCCACAGAAAAGGTCATATACAGTGACCTCTGGACATGTGAGACATATTTCAAAGCTTGGCGAAAACGCTCGTCTCTGCCTTCCACTTGCACAACCATGAGGCCAAAGTGCCACTGATAGTGGACTTTTGTGGTCTGCCTTTATCGCACGACCACAATCCATGGTACTTTGGAGTTACTCTTGATTGGATGCTGAGCTATTGACAACACCCTGACAACACCAAAAAAGATAAAAACAAGGGTCAACATCATTCAGAAGCTTGCTGGCACATCTTGCGGTTGTGATGCGCACACACTTCGAATGTCAGTACAAACCGTCATTTTGTCAACAGCAGAGTATTGCTTCTAGTTTGGTGCAACAGCTCCCACACCAGCCACACTGACACTGAAATCAGTGCCCTGCTCAGGCTTGTTAGCAGTTATTTCAAATCAACACCAATACCGTGGCTCACGGTTTTAGTGGGAATCGTATCAGTCAACATCAGGTGAGATGCTGCTGTGGGCTGGGAGTACAATAAGATCCTGGCCAGCCTGGCCCCGCCGATACACCAAGATCTCAGTGAATGGATAATGGAGAAAGAACAACTCCAAAAAGTAAGCACACTGAGGGCTTAGCTACATGGGGAAATGTACTGGCATATCTCAGTGATAACACTATAATTATACCAGTATAACTCCCTGCATAGACACTTTTATTTGAGAATAAAAGTGCCTTTTTTCTATTTTAGCTTAAATTGCTTTCAAAGCAGCATAGTCATGCAGGTAAATTTCCCCATGTGGCCAAGCCCTGACAAGCTGATATGCATGGCTGTATCTATCCTGGGGATAAATAAAGGAGTTTGGTCAATGGGACTGTTAAAACAGCACTTTTCACAAGCACTAAATGCATTCTACAAATTAAACAATAACAATTATATAAGTTGCATCGAACGAATTGTTGGTTTGAACTACTTATTCAGACAGCTCTGAAAATGAGCTTGGAGTAGCTTGGAGTAGCTCCTACATTTGCTATAATGCTATATTTTTCATTAGGAAAACTTGATGATGATTTAAGACTATTCTAACTCTGTAAACTCTGCAGTCTTAAATGTGTGGTGTATTGTTCATTTGCCTAAATCAAACTAGAGATTCCATAATTCTGCAAATAAACCTTTCTAGTTATGGAAAGAGGACATCTACTAGTATGGCGCGAAGACATCAAATGGGTGTATGGAGAAATGTGGTTTTTTGGTCTGTTCTCAGACTGAGCACACAATACTATCACCTATTGACATGTCCATGGGATCTTCCATCCCTTGCTTTCTCAGGGAGCAGCAACAAAGTGAAACAGAATTTGCCATATTATACTTAAGATTTTCCTATCTGCTCTTTCTTAGGCTATGTCTACTCTACAACTTGGTCAGCATAACTTATGTCGCTCAGGGGTGTGAATAAACCACCCCTGAGCTACCTAAGTTCACCAGCATAAGCACTAGTGTGGACAGTGCTGTCAGTAGGAGAGCTTCTCCCACCGACATAGCTACCGCCTCTCACAGAGGTGGCTTTATTGTGCTAATGGGAGAGCTCTCTCCTGTTGACATAGAGTGTCTTCACCAGACGCACGGCAGCAGTGCAACTGCATTGGTGCAGCTGCACGGCTGCAGCGCTGTATTGTGTAGACAAGTCCTTATCCTTCCAGTTGCGGGCACTGGCACATTAACTGCTGCTAGACTTGTTGCCAAAACCTAGGCGAAATCAAGTCCAACCGACATGATAGACATGAAACATGTTTTGTTTATTTTTTTTAAAAAAACACTCCCCTTTAACCCAACCTCTTTGAACTAGTATTGGGCCATCTTTTAATTTCCTCTGTTTGGCTCACAGAGGCATGGAGAATATATTCGGATTCAAGCCGAAACTGCTTTAAACCCCCAGTAAAACCCATGAGGCGGGTGTCTCAGTAAGAAATATCCATGAGGATCCTCTTGCAATCATTCTACCCTGTTTCTTCTCCACCCCCAGCCAGTTTTCCTGAAGGAGGCAAAGGGTGGGGTTTGTCCTCCACAGAAAGGCTCTGGGATGCAGCCACACACCTGGTGTATTTCAGGGGATCTGTCAGAGGCCCAGCTCTCTGGCAGTGCATTTCCATTGGAAAGCCCCATGGGAAGCTGATGGAAATGTTTCCAGAGGATATGGGTAGGACATGAGTGATGCCCAAAAATTAGCTCTCTCGTCTTTCCACCTTATGTGCCAGATCGCTTAGTCATACCCCTCCTTGCTCACAGAAGCATGTGAAATATCCAGCTCTATGATTCTCTGGCTTATAACAAGTAAATATTCCTATAAACTTCTTCATCAATGGTAGGTATTTGCAGATTTAAAAAAAGCCACTACCAACCTCAGAGGATTCCCTTCAAATGCTTGGATATCAGAAAGAATAATCCCGTTTATAGTATTAAAGGATTTAATGGAAAGCTATTAAAAGTGAAGCAAGATAGCTACTACTGATGAGGTCTGAATAGTGCATGGCAATGAAAAGAGAAAGATAGCAAAGAAATATGAAAAGAAAGATACTGATAAAGCTGAAAGAAAGTGTCTCCATTCAGTTTGTGGTTTCTTTCATTTTCCCACAATTTTCAATTATTTTTGTGTGTCCTCTGATTGTAACTTTTTACTGAAAAAAAATTTCAGTCAGAGCTTCAGCTATTACCAGATTTTCCAGTAAAAACTAAAATGTTGAGATACTGATTTAGCATTTACTTATTTAAAAGTCAGAGGAAAGCATTACAAATTTATACAGACTGAAATTAATAGCTTTCCTCAACAGTTTTCTCCTAGCACACTTTGCAAACTTTGATATTTTTCAATAATTGTCTAAAGGAGCTTGATCACGACATGACAAAGTCCTGTTCACTTATTTCCTTATGGACTTGCATCAGTGATGGTGCCAGCACAGTTCCAGAAATGTTTAATATAGATATCATATTAGTGTACTCAATGCTTTTTTTGCCTCTGTCTTCACAGACAAGGTCAGCTCCCAGGTGGCTGCACTCCGCAACACGGTATGGGGAGGAGGTGGCCAGCCCTCTGTGGAGAAAGAAGTAGTTCGGGACTATTTAGAAAAGCTGGATGAGCACAAGTCCATGGGGCCGGATTCACTGCATCCGAGGGTGCTAAAGGAGTTGGCCGATGTGATTGCAGAGCCATTGGCCATTATCTTTGACAAATCATGGCAATCGGGGGAGGTCCCGGATGACTGGAAAAAAGCTAATGTAGTGCCCATCTTTAAAAAAGGGAAGAAGGAAGATCCGGGGAACTACAGGCCAGTCAGTCTCACCTCAGTCCCTGGAAAAATCATGGAACAGATCCTCGAGGAATCCATTCTGAACCACTTAAAGGAGGGGAAAGTGATCAGGAACAGTCAGCATGGATTCACCAAGGGCAAGTCATGCCTGACTAACCTAATTGCCTTCTATGATGAGATAACTGGCTCTGTGGATGAGGTGAAAGCAGTGGATGTGCTATTTCTTGACTTTAGCAAAGCTTTTGATACAGTCTCCCACAGTATTCTTGCCAGCAAGTTAAAGAAGTATGGGCTGGATGAATGGACGGTAAGGTGGATAGAAAACTGGCTGGATGGTCGTGCTCAACGGGTAGTGATCAATGGCTCCATGTCTAGTTGGCAGCCGGTATCAAGTGGAGTGCCCCAAGGGTCGGTGCTGGGGCCGGTTTTGTTCAATATCTTCATCAACGATCTGGAGGATGGTGTGGACTGCACCCTTAGCAAGTTTGCAGATGACACTAAATTGGGAGGAGTGGTTGATACACTGGAGGGTAGGGATAGGATACAGAGGGACCTAGACAAATTAGAGGATTGGGCCAAAAGAAATCTGATGAGGTTCAACAAGGACAAGTGCAGAGTCCTGCACTTAGGACGGAAGAATCCCATGCACTGCTATAGACTAGGGACCGAATGGCTGGGCAGCAGTTCTGCAGAAAAGGACCTAGGGGTTACGGTGGAGAAAAAGCTGAATATGAGTCAACAGTGTGCCCTTGTTGCCAAGAAGGCTAACGGCATTTTGGGCTGTATAAGTAGGGGCATTTCCAGCAGATCGAGGGACGTGATCATTCCCCTCTATTCGGCACTGGTGAGGCCTCATCTGGAGTACTGTGTCCAGTTTTGGGCCCCACACTACAAGAAGTATGTGGATAAATTGGAAAGAGTCCAACGGAGGGCAACACAAATGATTAGGGGGCTGGAGCACATGACTTATGAGGAGAGGCTGAGGGAACTGGGATTGTTTAGCCTGCAGAAGAGAAGAATGAGGGGGGATTTGATAGCTGCTTTCAACTACCTAAAAGGGGGTTCCAAAGAGGATGGATCTAGACTGTTCTCAGTGGTAGAAGATGACAGAACAAGGAGTAATGGTCTCAAGTTGCAGAGGGGGAGGTTTAGGTTGGATATTAGGAAAAACTTGTTCACTAGTAGGGTGGTGAAGCACTGGAATGGGTTACCTAGGGAGGTGGTAGAATCTCCTTCCTTAGAGGTTTTTAAGGTCAGGCTTGACAAAGCCCTGGCTGGGATGATCTAGTTGGGGTTGGTCCTGCTTTGAGCAGGGGGTTGGACTAGATGACCTCCTGAGGTCCCTTCCAACCCTGAGATTCTATGATTCTATGATCATATCCATGCACAATTTCAGAAAGGACATCTGACAAAGCTCTGAGGATATTGTCTGTGCCTCACCATTGTAGTGCCCTAGTCCCAAGTCTTTAAACATTATAGCCTGGTTTGCAGTATGGCTCCTTTCTGACACCTCTCCTGTAACATAAAGGGACTGGAAAGCAGCTGAAGTCCCCCAGCCAAAAATTCTATTAACATAGGAGACTTCCCTGGGCAGCATAGGTCTGCTGTAATGGTCGTATGCCACCCTGTCTTGCAGGCACAGTGTAGAGATGTGTTGTGGGCCAGAGAAGTTGTGCCTGAGCACACTGTGCTCTGAGTATTCTGGTCTGCTGGACAGCCCCTTGGGGTATATCTACACTACAGCTGGGAGCAAGCCTTCCTGCCTGGGTAATGCTAAAAATAGCTGTGTGGATGTTGTGGCACTGGGCTCAGACCCACCCTACACTGGTTCCAAGCTTGGGTGGCGAACCCGAGCCTCCACCGGTGCTGCAACCTCCACATACCTATTTTAATGCACTAGCGTGAGCCCCGCTAACACAAGTCCTTCCACCTGGGATGAGAGGCTCACTCCCAGATGGAGTGTAGACATAGCATTGAGGACCATTACAGCACAGACTTCAGTTAGAGCATTCATTGGATTGGTGGCCTTTCTTGTTTCTTGTATCTTTGCTGTAAAAATGTGCCCTGGGGCGACACTTATTATTCAGTGATTCAGCCTTGGGGAAAGTAAAATCAGTTTTCATCTGTTTTTCAAACACGTGAGCAAAAAAAAAAATTAGTTTTTTAGTTTTAGATGCGTTTTGTACTTTTCTAATTTAAAGCCAGCATTTTTTTAATAATAAAAATTTCAGGCTCCTGAATACACATTTGCAAACCTGCTAATGACTCTAGTGAAGTCTTTAGCACAGGACCTAACAAGCTTTTAATGATTGTGGCACTTACAGTTCCACTGGGATTTCAATGGCCCAATTACAAATATTTGTTTCCTTTTTAAAAACAAAGGAAAGATAAATTAATACAAGAAATCTACACATTAGCATAGTTACGGCTGACAAACTGACAAGAAGAAAAGACATTTTGGAGTTTTACGATCAGACATTCCAAGCATATATTGTTATTTCTAAATACGAGGCTCTGAGAGTAAAGCTGGCATCTTTACTTCTCATGACCAGTAATAAAGATTCTGCAGGAAAAATGGTGAAAATCTAAAATCTTCAAGTAAATATATTATATGTAATGCTGTTACACAGCTTTAAAGGATGGCATCATTTGACCTGCAGAATATTATTGACACTGATGCACCAGAAGAAAAGAACCCAGCTTGATTCTTTGATACCAAGTTGAGTTAGTAAGGTTGGAATCTATAGAAGACATCTATTTATTTGTAAAAGGTGCAATTGATCCCTATGCATAGGGTAAGCACAAGGACTATGGACCATTCATCCATTTAAGCCCTATTTGAATTCCATGGGTTGTACCTATGTTTGTACAGTGTCTACTGCAATGTGGCTACTAGACATTGCCACAATACAAATAATAATAATAATAATTAATAATAAATAACAGGCCATCTGAACAGAGTTGAATTTCCCCCAGACAGAGGTGAATTTTGCCCATACTAAGCAAATTTGCTATGTAATCCTTGAACCACAAAAGAACCTAGAAAATGTTAAAGGGAATTTATAATGGCTGTAAAGACTGCACTTCGAAAAAGTATTTTCTTCTGGTGAGTAAGTACAATAATTCCCTACAGTTTAGATAACAGCTGCTAAATAATCATCATCAATGTACCTATCAACATTGTGGCTCAACATAAAATTGATTCTATAACGTTTTAACAAGCTGGTTATGAGAACTGTAATTGTTTCATTGATCTTTATGCATGAGCTTAAAATAAAGAGATGCTAAAAAAAAGGAAAATAAAGTTTCATCAGAAAAATAAAGAAAACACCTTTTAACTATTAATTCCTGTCAACGGGGAATGCCAAGTACTTTTTCACATGGAGATAGGCATGGTGAAGAATTTTTTGACTGACTCAATAAAGTAGTGTAGGAAGGAGAACCAGTTGACATAATTTATTTAGTTTCCCAAAAGCCCTTTGACAAGGTCTCTCACAAGAGGCTACTAAAGAAGCTAAGTAATCAAGGCATGAACGGCAAAGTATTATCTGGGTTGACAAACTAGCTAGGAGACAGAAAGCAAAGAACAGGATTAAATGGTCAATTTTCATTTTAGCAAAAGATTAGCTGTGGGGTGCCTCAAGCTTCTGTAGCAGCCCCATATTAATATATTTCTTAATAACCTGCAAAAATGGGTGAGTAGTGAGGTAGCAAAATTTGCAGATGATAAAGTTATTTAGGTATCAGAGGGGTAGTCGTGTTCGTCTCGATCTGCAAGAGCAACAAAGAGTCCTGTAGCACCTTATAGACTAACAGATATTATGGAGCATAAGCTTTCGTGGGCACCCATGAAAGCTTATGCTCCAATATATCTGTTAGTCTATAAGGTGCTACAGGACTCTTTGTCACTCTTAAAGTTATTTAGGTTAATCAGGATGTGACACTCTGTACCTCGGGGGAACACCCAGAAACCCTCATGTTCATCTTTATAACATGATTGTGTGGTATTCAATGCAAAGTTTGTCGTGTTGGGTGTCTTCGGAAGGCTCACGATGCACTGAGCATGGTTGTTATAGTGATGCTATAGTCATTTTTACAGTAATGTTATAGTAAGGTTATAGGTTATAATTTCATGTATATAGTTATGAGGCTGAAAATGTATCCTCATGGCTTAAAGCAAGCCCATGCAAAAACTCTCCAAGAACAGAGAGACAGTTCACACCTCATCAGGGCATGGATGGGAGAAACCCAGCCCAGCCTCACAGGAACAATGGACACTGGCTTAGGCAGCAACAAAAGAATCTGTTAGACCCTCGAGGGAGTCACCCCCTTCCTTTCGGCAGTTTGGGACTGCGATGAGGTAATGCTCACCTGAATCTGAAGGGGGAGGAGGGGCAAAGCCAAGAGGAAAGAAAGGCTATGATAAAAGGGGGAGACATTTTGCCATGCTCTCGCTCTTCCGCCTACATCTACAGACACCACCACCACCAAGTGACTGAAGCGCTGATCATGGGGGGAGACCCTTACTGACAAGCCAACCTGTGATGAGACGCATCTAAGTTTGTAAGGACACTGAAAGTGTTAAGATTAGCTTAGAATGCAGTTTGCTTTTATTTCATTTGACCAAATCTGACTTGTTATGCTTTGACTTATAATCACTTAAAATCTATCTTTATAGTTAATAAATCTGTTTGTTTATCCTACCTGAAGCAGTGTGTTTGGTTTGCAGTGTGTCAGAGGCTCCCCTTGGGATAACAAGCCCGGTACATATCAATTTCTTTGTTAAATTGATGAACTTATATAAGCTTGCAGTGGGCATAACTGGACACTGCAAGACAGAGGTTCCTAGGGCTGTTTCTGGGACCGGCGATATTGGCTAGTGTCATTCGCTTGCAAATAGCTGGGAGCAGCTTACATGCCAGAGGTGGTGTGTGAACAGCCCAGGAGTGGGGGTTCTCACAGCTGAGCAGGGTAAGGCTGGCTCCCAGAGTCAAGGATTGGAGTGGCCTAGCAGATCACCAGTCCAGATAACACCAGAGGGGAACACCAGAGGGGACCATGAGGAACTTCAGAGAAACCTAAACAAGCCTGGTGAAAGGGCAACATGATGGCAAATGAAATTCAGTGACTACATGTGCAAAATAATACACCCTGGAAGAAAAAATGTAAACTATTCTGACACCTACAGAGTTCTGAAGTAACTGTATCAACCCAAGAAAGGGAACTGGACATCACTGTAGACAGCTCAATGAAAACCTCTGCTCAATGCACAGCTGTGGTCAAAAAAGCTAACCAGATGTTAGGATGCATAAGGAACAGGACAGAGAATAACACCAAAAACATAATACCTTTACAAAAATAAATGGTGCAGCCTCACCATACATGTATTTTCTCTCAGGGGTAGAGCAGTCATTTGACGATGATCACCTAAGTAGATATTAAGTATCAGGGGGTAGCCCTGTTAGTCTGTATCCACAAAAACAACAAAGAGTCCGGTGGCACCTTAAAGACTAACAGATTTATTTGGGCATAAGCTTTCGTGGGTAAAAACCCTACTTCTTCAGATGCATGGAGTAAAAATTACACATGCAGGCATTATTAAACTGACACATGAAGAGAAGGGAGTTACCTCACAAGTGGAGAACCAATTCCTGTAACAAACCTCGTTGCTTACTCTGTCCCCATATCTACTCTAGCGACACCATCAGAGGACCCAACCACATCAGCCACACCACCAGGGACTCATTCACCTGCACAGCTACTAATGTGATATATGCGTCATGTGCCAGCAATGCCCCTCTGCCATGTACATTGGCCAAACCGGACAGTCTCTATGTAAAAGAATAAATGGACACAAATCGGACATCAGGAATGGTAACATACAAAAGCCAGTAGGAGAACACTTCAATCTTCCTGGATATTCTATAACAGATTTAAAAGTAGCCATACTTAAACAAAAAAACTTCAGAAATAGACTTCAAAGAGAAACTGCAGAACTAAAATTCATTTGCAAATTTAACACCATTAATTTGGGCTTGAATAGGGTCTAGCTGGCTCACTACAAAAGCAACTTTGCCTCCTCATCAATTATTGGGGGTGAACTACATCCACCCTGATTGTATTGGCCCTGTTAACACTGGTTCTCCACTTGTGAGGTAACTCCTGTCTCTTCATGTGTCAGTATAATAATGCCTGCATCTGTAATTTTCACTCCATGCATCTGAAGAAGTGTGTTTTTTACCCACGAAAGCTTATGCCCAAATAAATCTGTTAGTCTTTAAGGTGCCACTGGACTCCTTGTTGTCTAAGTAGATATTGCATCCCCTATGACCATCTCCTCCAGGAGCTTGTTGCGCTGTTGTGAAAATATGCTATGCACTGCAGTATAGCAGTGCCAACTTGCCTGCTACCATGCCCTTGCCCACCACCATCACAGCATCCGATTGTGCATTCCTGCTTCTGGAAAACTAAAAGGGGACATGCAGGAGAATTATGGGCAAAGCCAAATGTGATAGTTGCATGAGGAGTAAGATCTTTTGGCCAATAGTAACGGCCTCCATGCAGGTACTACTGATGGCGGTATACAGTTGCAGAAGTACATCTGTTGTGCTAACATGCCCACTGCTAATATGTGAAGTACATGTGATTACATACAATTTTGGGAAAATCTAAATTTCTAATATGTAATTACATGAAGCACATATGACCATTTGGAGGTTTCACATATCAGTCAAATATATAAAAAAATAATACTGTATATTCAGCATATGAAGAAATGGAGCTGAACCAGCATAAGGCAGAAGGAGAGGGATGGAGGCATTGAACATGGTGTGGGACGGTGAGAGCTGACAATGAGAAAAATCAGGTAGGGAACTAACCGGCACAATGTTAGGATGCTGGGAGAAGGTGTAGCAGAATGGGGGAGAGGGGAAGCAGCTGGGCCTCACTAATGGAAACCTCCAGTGCTTTTTTTCAAATCATAGAGTCTATTATTAAAAAAGGGGTTTAAAAATAACCATTTACTGTATAAAACAATAAATCCTATTAATTCCCTGGAGGCTACTCCTGTTTCTGTGAGCAGATAAAGAATCTTTCTCTCTTGCACATGCACACATTAGTTTATATGGAAAAAAGCATTCTGCTCTGAGAGGTTTTTAATACAATTCAACATTAAAAAGATCTTTTGTGGGTTGTGTGTAGTTTGTTTTAAGTTAACTTGTTTTGTACAGGCAGATGAAGTGTGTAGAGTTGTAGGTGATGACGGATAATATGTATCGTATGTATCACCAATTCCCTTATTTTATCATATTCCTTCATATTCCACACTCTAGCTGCTTTTCCTATATTTACTTGTTTTGTAAATTAAGTAAAATTGTTTAACCATACTCACACTTTGTAGTGATTTTCTGTTGTTAAAGGACAAGTTCTATCATATCTGTATAGTATATTGTTTAAATTAAAAGTCACACTAAGAAAAATTGTTAAATAAGCATAGTGTGAATGAGTCATGGAAGCCAGAATCATGGCTCATTAACCAATTAGTTATTGTTTAATTGAAGATTGAGCCAATTTAGCTGAACAAGAAATAATCATTTGTTTCGAACATGCAGAAAATCACATACATCATGTATTTAGAGTTTGTGCCTTCCTAGCTCATGTAAGCAGGATAGTCCAGGACAGAGCATTCTAGGCTTCTCAACCTGAAATGACTGCTAGAGCAGTAACCTGGAGGAGAACAGTTTTCAGGTTCTGTTTTTTTCTGCAGTCAATATTTTATGGTTTTAATTTATATGAAATTGTGTTTTTGTACATTTTATGTGAGGGGAAGATCTGTATATAATGGTAACGGAGTGGATCCGTAGGTATGCTGAGTTCCCTTTGAGCTGTATAAACAGTGCAAAGTTAACTCATACTAGCTGAAGAATACCAAGGCTATGCTGCCCATCATAAGTGTGTGTTGGGGGCAAGAAGTGGTATATATCATATCTGAGGCAGGGGGAGGTCCTAGGACTAGGGGCCCTAATGTAGCACAATAAATAAAATCCAGGAAGCATTAAAGTAACCATTTCAACTGGACTTCAGCCAGACAGACTCCTTTCCAGTCCATCATTCTGGGAAGTATATCCTCAGCCCTCTCTAAAACTCCTATCAAACAAACATATTTTGCAGCTCTCTATGGTGTTCAGACATAATGTCTGTCTCTTTTGCAGAGAGGTTGTAGTGTTTGGGGGTAAGAGGAAGGTGATGTATGCTGAAATATAGGAAGACATAATCTCAGAACTTTGACATACAGGGGACTTGTACCTTTTCTAATGTAATCTTGATCTGTTTTGTGTATAATGCACATACAGGAACAAACCCTCATACAAGGTGTCAAATAATGACCAAACAGACAAACTCATCTGACTTTAGATTCTGACTCCTTGTTCTTCTGCCTTCTTCATTGGCCATAAGAATAATAAATCTGGTTACCTGAGTTACATTTATGGATATGGGGGTAAGGAAGGAGGAGCTTTCATTTTCCCTGAAAAATCACCATTGTGTAAAAATAAGACGGGAACTTCCAGTCCCAAAATATTTTGAGACAGTTATAAATGGCTGAAAAACGGGGCTTAAACTGCAAAACCTTTTTCAACCCTTAACTATACCATTCATGATGCATTCATACTCAAATATATTTATGCCACATATTTGGTCATAAGTTATCACAAATACTTCTATGTCAAAAGTCATTATGTAAATTTCAAATATTTATATACATTGGCTTTATAATGTGCTTGTGGAGGTCTCCAAATTATGCCCAAACCAAGGACATTGTTTCTATATGTAAATGGGAAAAATCAGGAAACTAAAAAACAAAAGGTAAATAGCATCTTAAAATGAGAATGTTTTGGTCCTCAAACCAAGCTTCACATCTTATGAATAATATGGTTATTCCACATTAATGGCAACAAAAGCTTGGCAGCATCCTACACATGTACATATTTCACACACAAACATACACTTTCAAATATGATAAGAAGGTAACTAGGATCTAAAAATGATAATGTTTTGGTCCTCCAACCAAGAGACCAGGTCAACTGATTTAAAATACAGATCAAGAGGATTAACCTTGCATTTATTCATAGAACAGTTTTACAAAGACATAAACTCTATATAGGAAAACTACCCTGAAACAGTTAAAAAAATACTGCAATTTAATGCTTCTAAAAGCATAATTTTTCATTAGGTAGACTTTCACTTTTTCTTAAGTTGGGACATTAAAATAGCCACTGCTCTTTAAATTACATAACAAGGTGATATGATGACTGCCTAGGAAAGAGTACTGCGGAAAGGGATCTGGGGGTCATAGTGGACCAAAAACTAAATATGAGTCAACAGTGTAATGCTGTTGCAAAAAAAGCCAACATCATCTTACGACATATTAGCAGGAGTACTATAACCAAGACACAAGAAGTAATTCTTCCGCTCCACTCTGCGCTGATTAGGCCTCAGCTAGAGTATTGTGTCCAGTTCTGGGCACCACATTACAGGAAGGATGTGGACAAATTGGAGAGAGTCCAGAGAAGACCGACAAAATTGACTAAAGGTCTAGAAAACATGACCTATGAGGGAAGATTGAAAAAATTGGGTTTGTTTAGTCTGGAAAAGAGAAGACTGAGGGGGGACATGATAACAGTTTTCAAGTATGTAAAAGGCTGTTACAAGGAGGAGAGAGAAAAATTGTTTTTCTTAACCTCTGAGGATAGGACAAGAAGCAATGGGCTTAAATTGCTGCAAGAGAGGTTTAGGTTGGACATTAAAAAAACTTCCTAACTGTCAGAGTGGTTAAGCACTGGAATAAATTGCCTAGGGAGGTTGTGGAATCTCCATCATTACAGATTTTTAAGAGCAGGTTAGACAAACACCTGTCAGGGATGGTCTAGATAATACTTAGTCCTGTCAGGAGTGCAGGAGACTGGACTAGATGACCTCTCAAGGTCCCTTCCAGTCCTATGATTCTATGATTATGACATCTTTGACATATGACAAGTGTTTTATAACATTTCCAATATTTTGTTAAAAGTTATATAAAATAATTTACTATATGTTCTAGCACATTTTAATTAGTTTACAAGAAAAGAAAAAAGATTTTAATTAGTATTTCATTTTTTGAGTATCAAGGTAATTTCTTTAAAAACAATGTGAAATCATTAATTTTTCTAAGTTAATTAAAGGGCAGTGTTCCAAAGAGGTTCTAAGACCCCTGTACGGACATGCAGAGCTCTTCTCGATGATTCACCTTGATATCAAGTGCTTAACATTTTGCACAGATTCAGAGTTATTTCTGTTGACTCACCCTGGCGTCTAGGGCTAGACTAGATGATTCCTCTTAGCTCCAAACAGAGTGAAATCTTCATCCTGCTCCAGCCCCTTTACAGTATGTAAAAGGGGCAGAGTGGCATAAGTGGACTGTGATGGAGTTTACAGACCCCACACAGACATTAACAGAGAATGAAGGAACAGCACTGGGCCAAGAGGACACCATCCCTCAGCAGCTGCGGAGCATGCTCAAAATGGAAGATCTGCTCAAAAGGGAACAGTGATAGTCAAGCTGGGGGGAGAGTGAAGTGACTGTCTGAAGAGAGGAAGCCAGTTTTCAGCTTTTGGGGACAGAGTGATCCCTAGAGAAGGGTCTGGACTGCAGGTAAGACCCCAATAAGGAGGATAGGGCTCTCACCCTTTTCTCTTCCCAGCTGAGGGAGGGAACTGAACATTAGGAAGGGGGCCAGGGAATACTTATTTGACCAACTGAGTCTCTGAGACTGATTGGGGACTCCCCACTAGAGGAGATAAGGGCTGCAACCAAGCCCCAAGCTGAAGAGAGAATGGGGCTGGGGAGGTAGGAAGTAACCCGGGGAGGCTGGTCAGGTGTGCCAGGAAGAGGCCTATCTCCCTTGGGCCCTGGGCCAGCACCTAGTGAAGAGGGAGGGCCCGTGTCCCCTTTCTACAGAATTTGGCTCTTCTTTGCAGAATGAGAAAAAAATATTCCCTAAAAAATAACGACACAAAGTTAGGTGCTCTTCTTTATTATTGCATAGGTACAGTCTTCCCCTGATATACATGTAGACCACCTTTTTGTTCCTGGTGCCTTCTCCTTTCACCCTGTTTATCATATTCATGCTTATGTTCAGTGTATTCTTATGGTTATCTCCATGATCTCTCCCATGTCTTTCTGTTTTATTGTTTTACATGGTTATTTCTGAAAAGTAAATAAAATTATTACAAAAAATGCCTAAAATAGGGATTACACTTGGGTGTCAATGACCCTCTTAGTCTCTGCCATCTCACACTTGAGCAAACTGTATAGTAAACTTTTCCACAAAACTACATAATTCCTGAGCTCCCAGACACTGCATCAAGTTATAAAACTTAAAACCTACAAAGCATACTCCAGATCTGTTTCAGGCCTCCAGCATTTGTCTTTGCGTAAAAGATCTTAACAACACATCCATATAATCTTCTACAGTCACATTGACTTTCCTGTGGCTTTTGTGACTTCCCTGTGTTGCTGAATCTTCTTCATAAATGCACACACCGAGCAACCTTGAGTAGAGCGAAGTCTCTTGAATTCTTGTACTCCTTCCTGTTTTTCCTCTTAACCAGCAGAAAAAATACAGCCAGTTTCTAATCTTAAAACATCCTCTCAGCTCACTAGACATTTGGATTGTACATTTTTCAACACATTGGGTACATTTTGGGAGCATGCAATCCCTATGTGCTACTGTATTCCTTCTCTGTGTGTGCCTTGATGCCTATTCAATGGGATTGCAAGTCAGGCCCAGAGGCCTTTTTCTGCTGATTGCATAGGCACTTACACTAATAATGTCTGATGACCTTTAACTTGCTGTGGTGGCTATAAAACCACTAAGACCTCTTTAATTTTTAATGTTGTGTGTCTCAGTGTATCATTTATTAAATGTCATGTCATTTTTATTTTTATTTAGTATTTATATTAAGGTAGCTCCCTGGAGCACCAAGATCAAGGAGCATAAAAGCAACCAATTCGTGTGCCACATCCTCCTGGACATCTTCTAGTGCTGAGAGGATCGTTCTGTCTCCTTTCTTATCCAATGCTTGGTTCTCCACTGGTGAAGTGGGGGAAGTATCAGGGTCTCTGAAGATTTTTTTTTTTTAAAAGCTGTGCATTAATGGGGGCATTAAATTATACCTACCTGAGGCTCCTTCCCCTTCCTCTGATTTCGGTTTCGCTCTCTCTTTCAGTTTGGCTGGGTCTTAAAGACGTCCTGGATGTCCATGGGCTCTGCATCCTCCATGTCCCCCTCCTCAACTAACTCTTATTCATGTGCAGTTCTGGGATGCCTTCCTCCACATGTCATGGGTGGTGATGGGGTCTCCACTCAGTCTGGCAGTGAGCGCCACATAGTGGTGAACAGAAATAGCAACCCTGGGAGACAGCGCCGGATGTTTCGTTGACCTCCTTTGGCTTCTGGCAGGACTGTTGCAGTTCCTTCCATTTTGCCTGACATTGGAACTTGTCCCTGTTGCACCCCAGTTTCTGCATGTCCTCTACAATATCTAAATAAACAACTTTATTCCTGCAGGAATTCCACAACTGGGCTTGCACTGCTCCTTCCCCTCATAGGCTGACTTGTTTCCTAGACCAAGTTGCACCATGAGGTTTAGCTGGACTTTTAGTTGTAGCTCTACATGGAGCCATATCTGTGGGCTCATAAAGATGGGCTAATATAGGTGGGTCAGCAGGTAGAGAAGCATTTCCAAATGTTGCTGGAGATTTTTAGGGGTGGGTGGACTTCCAGTCACTGTGACCACTGGGCAGTATAGTTCAAAAATTCAATCAGAGCAATCAATGTTGTGGGGGGAGTGGCATTACAGGATTGTTGCTGGAGGACTGTTTGTACTGGTATAGGTAAAACAGCATCCACATAAGCACGATAGCATTGGAAGACTGCCAGTAGAATACTTATGTTGCTTGGGGAAGTGGTTTAACTTGACTGGCAGAAGTTCAGGATATTGTTGGCAGGACTCAGAACTGTATGGACATATGTCAGGCTGTGCCAATTGAAGGCAAGTTTTATCAATAAAACTTTGTGGCATAGACCCGCTCTATATATGTGCCTGGGTAGTTGGATTTTATCAGCCAACCTTCAATATACCTGATGAGGTTTAAAGAGGTACTGTGTAGTTAATTAGGACCTCATCCTATCTTATCTCCCCCTACCTATGGGACTGTGGAGAAAGTCTTTAGCAGTGTGATAAAATAAATATAATCCAGCCCCATGAGAGCAGAAAGGAAGAATCCCATTTTGAGGGTATTTGATAGTCATTTAGCTAGAGTATCATATCTCCATCAGGGTAACTAGTACCATTCATCTTATGGAATACTTTGATTAATATTTCTTTTTTATAGCCTAAGGAACTAGCCTCAAAGGTCTTTTTCATGAGGACTAATATAGCATTTCAAGATCCAGCCATTTTGCTTTCCATGTTTTCTCTCATGTTCTTTGATTAAATGCCTCTTTGGGCTTATCAAATATAAATTGTGTCAGACTGCACCATTTGTAGAAATTCTGTCTGCATGGTTTCCAAAAAAAGCTATGTATATTTCTCTGATTTTTGGAAGAAGGTTAAAAATGTCCAAAAAGGACTCTGCTGAGCTGCCAGCCTGATATAGGGGTTGCTGTGTCAGAATATCAGTAAATAGAGATTGTATAATGCCACAACTTGGGGAAGACTGATTATCCCCTAAAAAGCCCAGAAAACACTTAAAGGAAATAGCAGGTAAATCTTTTCACATAATTTATTACACTAATTTCTTTCACTTGGGTGGATGGGAATAATTTAAGATCCAACCCTATTTTTCTATCCACCAACTCCAAATCCCCCATCCTGCACAACCTACCCTTGCCTAAGGAGGGCTCAATGCATTTTTTCCAAAGCTCATCAACACTGCTGAGTGTTGACCAGGAAACCATGTGAAATGCTGCAGATTGACACACATTCATCTTCTCTAGAGAGTCAAAAAATGTTCAGATTTCTTGACTGAAAAATAATTTATTTCCCTGCAAAAATGTCTTCTCTTTTTTTTTTTTAAAAAAAAGCAGCTCTACTTTCCTTTTCTTCTCTTTTGCTCTGGGGTTGAATGTACTACCATTTTACAGATGCTTCTTTCTTTTTTACTCACACATAATTAACAGATTTCTGTGGACTGGCCTATATTAGCTCACTGAGTAAGACATTTCAGGACAGAAAAATCTAGCTAGTGTTCACAAGCAGACAACTCACATGTGTTTTGATATTAAAAGGTAGTATTAAAAGAACCTTTTAATTAATCTCTCATGAGTTCTGATTTCCAAGAACTAAAGGGGTGATTCCAGTATGGCCAAAACAGTTCTCAGAAGTGAATGCCAAATAGAATATTAAGACAGACATACTACAGTACTAGAATTTTCACAGGATAAAATCTAGTGAAGTATTTGAAAACCCATTCATACTGACACTTGTTATTTGCTATTTTTAAACACAAGGCTGTGAGCCTACACCAGGAATTGCCACTGCCATTGTTTCCTCATATATAAAACAGTCCATCTTTTTTAAACACAATAGTGGAATAAAATAATCTACCAGTAAAAGAAAAATATAACCATTCTGCAAGGCAAATTAAAATTATGGCCCAGTTTCTGGCATGAGATATACATAGGCTCTGGCTCAAAAAACAGAATAAATTTACACACATTATATATATATATATAATTATAAACTCCTCTAGGCATTTACTATATGTTTGTACAGCAGCTATCATGAAGGTTCCAACCCTGGTTTAATCTTCTAAGCAGTATCCCAATACAAATAAAAAGTGCAGGGAAAAATCTGCTTGCAAGAGCAGAAGAAACTGAAATTGTGGCATTGCACTTCTTTATACATTGGTCACGAAACCTTATTTTTCAAAGTAAAAATACTAGATTAGTAAGACTAACAGAAACTGAAGAATAACCGATAAAGCACTAGTTTTCAAGATGCTTATATTTAAGTGAAGGAAAAGTGTGTCCATTTTTTACAAGCTGATCTGTGAGTGGCTATAAACAGAACCTTGTTCTGGAATTAAAATATTTGAGGTTAGACCCTCAGCTGCATGAGGTAGGGAAGCAATGGTGGCTCTAAGCCATCTTCTGTTTCTCTTGATCCTGGGGCTAGCCAAGGGATGAACCAATCCCCACTACACAGCCGGCTCCAGGCACCAGCAAAGGAAGCAAGTGCATAGGGCGGCACATGTGAAGGGGCGGCATTCCGGCCATTCCTGGGGCGGCACATTTCAAGGGCCACTTTTTTTTTTTTTTGCTCCGGCGGCAGCTCCGGCTGCGGCTTTTTTTTTGCCGCTTGGGGCAGCAAAAGAGCTAGAGCCGGCCCTGCCCCACTATACATCAGAGTAGCCATAGGCTGTGGTCCCAGCTTTATACCACCAGAAGAATCCCCTTTATCTTAAGGTCAGCTTTAAGTCCCCTTTACATGGTTGAGCTGGTGCAAAGGAGTCTCGACCAGAACCAGGAATCTGATCCTTCGATTCAAATAGTTCAAGTTATAATGAAAGAGAGGCACATTTTTCTCTAGCTTGTGGCTCTGGCTAATTATCTTTCTGTTCTGCTACTTTATAAAGACTGATCATCTCAGACTGAAACAAGAGGGCTTCCACAAAATGCTCTCACTGAGGCTATGCTTAAACCCCATGCACCCACATGTGCATGTACTCCCACAGCAAAGGGATGAATATCTGGGGAGTCTATTCATTTATTTTTTCATTCAATCATACCATCACCTAGCAAACTTACATTAAGGGCACATCTCTGGAAATGTTGATATTTAGTTCTTCAAAATATAGGGTAAAATCCACATTGTGCAGGGGGCCAGCACAAGGCCTACAAACCTATTAAATCCCACTTAAGCTCCCAAGGATAAAGTTTAAATGGGACTTAAGCGCTTAGGCTTTGTGCTGGTCTTTAGCACACGGGTAAATTCTACTCATAGTGACTTTACCCAGTGTTCAATTTGTGTAATCTGAAGTGAGGGTGAAGACTCTGTAGAGGAGCTGGTTATCAACTCATCCTAAAGAAAACAAACACACACACAAATATTTGGTGCAATCTGGTGTACTCCAAAGGAAAAAAAATTGCTCTTCAAAGTATGTTAATTAGCCCCAGGATTAAATAATTGCTATCAGAGTAATTTAGCAGTGTCCAGAGCAGACTGCATGACTTAAAAGACAGGGAAATCAACCCAATCCTGCGTTAAAATGGTGATGAAATTTTAACAACAGGCTTTTGTTAACACCTTTGTAACAAAGCTATTCCAATAGCACATTGTAAAATAGTGATAAATTTAAAATAGGCCCTAAATTAAAAAACTCTGTTTCTAAATATAAACTGTTAGGTCCTCAAGGAAGGATCCATGCCTTTTTGTGTGTTTGTACAGCACTTAGCTTGTGGTCTCAGTTTAAGAGAGAGTGAATGTGTGTAAATGAGGCAGGGCCGGTGCAAGGAAGTTTCGCGCCCTAGGCGAAACTTCCTTGCACGAGCCTTGCGCCCCCCGCAGCTAATACTCCCCACTGCAGCCAGTTCCCCCCCACGGTGCCCCCCCCCCCACATGGGCCAGCAGCTCAGCCCCCCGCCCGCAGGAGCCTCCCCCTGCCTGCGGTGCCCTCCCGGCTCAGCTGCGGAGCTGGGAGGGCGGCAGGCAGCCGCAGCCAGCTGCACCCCCTCCGGCTCCCGGCACCCTAGGTGACTGCCTAGGGTTGCCTAGTGGGCGCGCCTGTCCTGAAATGAGGATGTAAATATTGCAAGTGAAGGAATACTGTAAGCTAGAAGGCTATACGATCACATGAAAGGGATCTGATATTATATAATATAAAGAGAGAAACATGACGGCCTCGATCTTTTTTGACATTTTTCTTCATGAGTAAGGAGAGACCTGACAACTCACCCACTGATATGCAAACAGCATGATGACACTGAAGTAATCAGCCAGATACTATTTGAAATATTTCCATTCATTCCAACAGAGTCCCTGCAGCTCCAATTTCAAATATGGTTGTTGCTTGTGAGAACAGCAAGAATAGTTTCTAATGTGTACAATTGTATCTACTCAAAAGTACGTTTCTAAATCAAACGAAATGGAAATCCTATAGGTGGTGTAATCATTATTAAGGAGTTAGTGTCTGCTGCAGATTTAAAATGGCATTCTGAACCTATTCAGGGACTTAACCTTAATGTTTATTTTAAACGAGGAACCACCACATTTAATTTGTTCCTCTTTACTTAACATTACAGAACATAGGCATTTCTGAGAAATATATTTGAAGGGTTTCCACTAATATAACTGTGATGATATTCTGATTTTAATAATGGAAAGAAAGTCAGTCTCAATTTGAAATTTAGCAGATTAAATTAGTTCTTCACTTGTGGTTCACGTCCTCAGGTTAAACTTCAGTTTCACACAGTGAACATGGAGTCTGAGACCTTACAGTCTGCACTGATATTTAAATATCACTGTAATAAAACTTGGGATATTTTTTAATCAAAAGGCAACATGGGAGAAGTGAAGAACATTGAAAATATTCTCCTCTTTCCCATCAATGCTGAAAGAGAGATACCTTGGAACAGAGGTCAGTAATATTTTTCCCTTTCAGTCAAACTAGCAGAAAGAACTGATGTGCCAGAGAAAGCATATTTTATATTTCAAAGTTGCCCCAAAACAACATCAGAATAAGAGAATTAAGTGATCCCCCCCAAATGTAATGCTACTAATTGTATGTGTTAAATAATAGCAATAATAAATATTGTCTTTGAAACAGTTTTTCCATTCTATGGACTAGTCAAATATGAAAAAAAAAAGCTCTAAAATATTTTTATTTCACTTTGCTGTAAAATGTGATAATAGTTGGTAAGAATTATAGTTATTACAAGATGGGAGAGATTCATCATAGTTATCTGAGATAACCAGAGTACATTAAAACTGCTTTATCATAAGGGACTGATGCACAATAAATCTGGATATCAGTAGATGAAAACATTATCCTACTGAATTATTTCACTTGCAGCAAATGTCTTGCTGTACTGTACTATAATATTGTGAAGCATGTATGAGCTACTACAGAGGGTCTAATTCTCAGAAACAGCTGCATAATGACTACACTGCCATGAACAATAACAAATTAAGGGCATCTACAGGAGTCCATCTGGGGTAGTGAGTATTCCCTTCCACTTATACAAAGGCAAGACTAAAATAATTGCAGGACTTTTAAAAATGTCATTCCTCTTATGCCTTAGTCCTGGGAAAAGACTGAAAAGGATTGAATTTATATTCTAATTCATGCATTCTGAATGATTTCACAGATATGTACAAGAGTGAATTATTTTTTCCTGGTGTAGTTATAATCTTAAAGTATCTAAAAAATTGAACTGTTCTAGTTAAAAATCAAACCAAACTAAATAAAATTTATCACCCCACAAGCCATTTTATCCAAAGCTTTAACAGATGAAAAAGTATTGGCTACAGAAAAATATAATAAAGATTGCAATAAATCCATGTTTTTCAATAAAGGCCAGAAAACCATACAGCATATTATGCAGTGAACTAGCTAACAGCACAGTCTGCTGCTTGAATTATTTTATTTCTTCACTGCTGATTTTATTTACAACTGTAATAACATAAATGATTTTGGAATAATAAAATTTTCAAACAAGGGAGTGATTTTTCAGAGCATATCCTAAATTTAACAAACTGAACAGAGAGATTAGAGTAGTGACATAAGGCTGTCATCACGTTTCTATGAAAGTTAATAAGAAGCAAGACCGAAAAACCCTCAAAGCATCACTACACACACAGCATTCTGGGTTAATCTTCTGGTTTTGACCTCAGCAGTACAGTCAGCATAGGCAGCAGCAAGAGAAATTCACAGCTCTTCCGTCTTCTCTATATGAGATCTTACAGTAAAAGTAGACTTGGCAGAATTTGATTTTTTTAAACAATGTTGACAAATAATATTAATGTTTATTTTAAGCATTTTGTCAATTTTTATCACTTTAACTTTACACAGTTGTGGGACGTTATTGGGGGTCAGACAATAGGGAGAGTCAGGCAGTTATTTAATGACAGCAGATGTTGAGATTCAAAAAAGTTAAAGCTTTATAACTGTTAAAAAACAAATTGCCAACATTACATCAAAATATACAAATTAAATATCCTTAAATCAAACTATGTTCTTAAGCAGCATTTTTCTTACTTTGTCTATCTGTAAATGTTGATTATTATTTTTTGTAAGTTTGTGTAGGTATGGTGAAATAGACACTTACCTACCAACATTTACTAATAAAAATCTAATTCTTCCAAGCCTAACTAAAAGGGAAAAGTGGAACTGTACTTTGTCCAAAAGCTGCAATTTCACTGATTACATTTTAAAAAAAGACAAAAACCCCAACCTCCCTCCCAAATGCCCCCACCAACATTCTCTGTTGATTTCCTGTTCCTAAAGTGGATTGTCCGCAACATAACAAATGCATTCAGCACCACAATGTTTACTAGAGAACTAAAATGTAAAAGAATGAAAACAGTATGTGATCATCATGTGCAATTGTGATGCTGTCTAAACAGGTTACCAGCTCTGTTGTCATGACATCACCTCATTCACCTGGTGTAAGATTACTAATATTTCTTACAGTAACATTTATCAATTATACAATTATTTAAAATACAACACAATTCAGAGTGCATTTGCAATGAATTACAAAGAGCAAATGACGTTATTTATGTGTACTACCTATTAACAATAGTCACTACTGAAAATGCAAGAATCATTTAAGCAGTCCTAGTGTATTTAGATCTCAACTCAAAGCACTTAAGCACAATCTTAACTTTAAGCAAATTGATTTAAGCATGTGTTTAAAGTTAAGCACATGCTTAAATGATTTGCTGAATTGGGATTTCGATGCTTAAATAATCAAAACCTCTCATTTTCTTCTTAGCCTCTTAAAATACTTATAACACATCCCCTAACCAGGTGATGTATCATGGCTCCCACATTCTATTAATTCAATAGTAGTCAACTACGTCCAAGTTAATAACCCTCACAAGATTTCCAATACTGCTAATGCCAATAGTATAATTAAAATATACTGCCTATTACCAAGAATCTTATTTCTGTAATTGCATGAATCATAAAATAACCAGAGCATAGACATACCAACAGATCACAATCTCCTAATTAAATCAGACTCATGATGAGTAACAGATGGTGCTGAAAATAAATCACTTACATTTATATCATTCACAAAAAAGCACATTAGTATGTCAATATTCAAATCACAATAGAAATTCTTTAGCTCTCCAGTACTAATGACTGAAGAACCATACAATACAGTGCAGTATCCAGAATCACTTATATCAGTAGCAGAACTCCTGTTGACTTCAGTGGATTCAGGACTCTGTCCACGATGGCCCCAAATCTAAGGGCCTTGAGGACCTCCACTCAATAGGTTCTGGAGATGCTCATTACCTCTCAGGGTTTAGGCAATTATTTGTGAAACAAATATCCAAAAGGAATCCTCCTCAATATGGCTTTTCACTATAAACAGGTAATTGTATTAGCAGGATTTTTCAAAGGTGCCTGACTTCCATTAGTTGAACACCCAACTCCCTTATGCCTGGTTGGAAATTTAAGCCATTTTTCCCCATTTTGTAACACATATGTTGCTTTATTTGAATCAAAACATAATGGCTGAATATAATCAATGCAAATGCTATTACTTGGCTTATGTTAATTAATTATGAACTTACCATATTTTTTAAAATGCAAAAATAAGGCAAAAGGAAACAATGTAAAGCTTTAATACAGTATATTTATATTCTTTTTATACAGCTTTGTGACGGAGTACACCAGACCCTCTGAGGCCCCCTGCTGGAGGCTCGTGGCCCTGACACACCTTGCCCCAGAAAAGGACAGTGGAGAGAGTCCTCCAAGCTGCCTAGTGTGGCTGTGTGGGACACAGCTTATCAGGGCCCAGCAGGTCACTATAAGAAGAGCTGCAGGGCCAGAGTAAGATCAGTTCCTTGCTAGAGCTGGAGGAGTGTGAATGGTGTATGGCTGGCTGAGGGAGCGGCAGGGCAGGGCAGGGCAGGGCAGGGCAGGGCAGGGCAGGGCAGGGCAGGGCAGGGCAGGGCTGGGCTGGGCTGGGCTGGGCTGGGCTGGGCTGGAGGAAGTTGCCTGGACATGGAGGCACCCCAGAGGGGGAACTGAACTGCAGTGGCCCAGATGGAGAGCTGTGGCCAGAAAGGCCCTAAGAGGGTGAAGATATTATCTCCAGGGAGGGAGCCCTGGGGCACTCCTCTATCCTGGAGCAGGGACAACTTGAGGGAGATGTTACAGACGGCAATGAGAAAAACCTCTTTTGGACTTGTACCCCGAAAAGCATTTTGCTTTTCTCTCTCTGAGACAGTGTGTGACTTGGGCAGAGGGCCAAGAGAGAGTGTGCAGGCACACACTCTCAGCCAAGAGGGGGTGTTTGTGAGAGGTGAGTGTGCCCTGTTACACTAAGTGGGGATTTGGGACTGACCCCTGAAACAAGGGAACAATTGAGGCATTGGTAAGGCTGCTGGCCCAGCATCAGCACAGCTCTATTGAAACCCAGAGGGCACTAGTTGAAGTGCAGCGGGCTGCTCAACAACAGGAGGTTGCACTCCTGGAGGTGCTTCAGCTCGAGCAACACCGGGAGCAGCAATTCCAGGAGGCCTTGTTGCAGTGACTAACTAGCTCAGTCTCCTCAAACCAGTTGAACTCTGGGTCCGGGATACCACTGGCCACACTGGGGCCACATCATGATCCAGAGACCTACTTAGTCACCTTTGAGTAGGTAGGCACAACTGCTACTTGGGATAAAGACACCTGGGCCACTCACCTGCCCCCGTTCCTGTCCGGGAAAGCTCAGGTGGCTTACTGGGCTCTAGAAGACAAAGAGGTGAGAGATTATCGGACAGTGAAGGCTGCCATACTCGACCGCCTGGGTCCCCAGAAACCTACTGGTGAAGGTTCTGCTCAGAGCTTTTTGCCTCAGGGGCTTGCCTGTCAGGGGGTAGGGGTGTGAAGAGGGGTTGGGGCAGTCAGGGGCAGGGAGTGGGGGGGGGTTAGATGGGTCAGGGGTTCTGGGGGGGCAGTCAGGGGACAGGGAGCAGTTGGATAGGCATGGGAGTCTTGGGAATCTGTCAGGGGGCGGGGGTGTGGATAGGGGCTGGGGCACTCAGGGGACAGGTAGGGGGTGGGTTCCTAGGGGAGGCAGTTAGGGTGGGGGGATCTCAGGAGGGGACACTAGGGGACAAGGAGAAGGGAGGCTTAGATAGGGGGTGAGGTCCCAGGGGGCAGTTAGGGGCAGGGGTCCCGGGAGGGGATGATCAGGGGACAAGGAGCAAGGGGGGTTGGATGGGTTGGGGGTTCTGTGGGGAGGCAGTCAGGGGGCGGGAAGTGGGAGGGAGTGGCTAGGGGGCGGGGCTACCTTCCCCCCCCCACGGAGTGTCCTCTTTTTTGAAAGTTCAAATATGGTAACCCTATGAGATACATAGACACAAATGTTCACGGTGAGCCTTCCGGCCCCAGTGAGGATGTGAGTGGTGAGGAGATGCCTGATCTTCCAGTTAGTCAGAGTGCCTGTGACCTGGCAGCTACTGCAGCATCCATATCTCCATCTCAAATGGATGCAATCATGCACATTCCTGAAGAAAAGTGTAGATCAGAGAAGAGTGTGGTGGAGGCGCAAGAAACAGCTGCTGCTGAGTTTAGTTCCTTAAGTCTAGACAATCCAGGACTGTGGACCCACTTGAGCAGTAGCCTCAGGGACTTCCTTGTACTGCATGGGCCACAGCAAGTGAAACGCTTCATGTTCCCCAAAGACAATGAAAATAGAAGTTTCCATCCAACACATTACTGGTGTGAAATCCCCAATGGTGACAAAGTGGAGAGTGGCTTATGTACTCAACATCCCCCACCCCCAAAAGCTGCATACTGTTTTTGTTGCAAACTCTTCCAGTCTAATGTTCCAGCCACATTGGGTTCTACAGGAACAAAGGACTGGAAAAATTTGGCTAGAAATCTGGCATGCCATGAGAAGGCAGCAAATCACCAGAGAGCATTCCATAGGTGGAAAGAGCTTGAGATGAGACTAAGGTTAAAGGCCAACATAGATAATCAGCATCAAGAGAAAATTGCATCAGAGTCTCTTTACTGGCAAAATGTTCTGAAAAGGCTCATTGCCATTGTGAGAATGCTTGCAACCCAAAACCTAGCACTGCGTGGCACTTCAGATCAGCTGTATGTGCCAAACAATGGAAACTTCCTTAAAACTGTGGAGCTGATGGCTGAATTTGATGCTATACTCCAGGAACAACTAAGAAGAGTCACCACCCAAGAAATGTACACACACCACTACGTTGGAAAAACAATTCAAAATGAAATTATACAGTTACTGGCAACAAAAGTCAAACAGAAGATTGTGGCAGATCTGAAGTCAGCAAGATATTACTCTGTTATTCTGGACTGCACACCTGTCATAAGCCATACGGAACAAATGACTTTAATGGTGTGTTTTGTAACAACAACAGAACCTAGTGAAAATGTCCCTGCAACGGTGACTGTCAGAGAGCATTTTCTAGAATTTATTGACATTGATGATACTACAGGAGCTGGTATGACAAATGTGCTTCTTAAAAAGCTGGAAGATACAGGAATTGCGATAGCTGACATGAGAGGTCAGGGCTACGATAATGCTGCCAATATGAGAGGAAAGAACAGAGGAGTGCAGGCATGGATCCAAGAGGTAAACCCTTGAGCTTTTTTTGTCCTATGCAGTTCTTATTCATTGAACTTGATGGTCAGTGATGCAGCACCAGCTTCTAGTGAGGCTGCTGAATTTTTTAATGTAATTCAAAGCATCTATGTATTTTTCTCTGCATCAACGGCAAATTTTGAAGCAACATCTGGGAACATCCTCTCTGACACTGAAACCACTGAGTGCCACACAATAGGAAAGTCGAGTGGAGGTGATAAAGCCTATCAAACACCAAATTGGGAAGATAGATGATGCTATAGTTGCCATTATGGAGGATAATGCTATGACAGGAACTGTTAGTGGGAGAACTGTGGCAGAGGGAAATGGAATCACCAGAAACACATAACTTCAAATTTCTGTGTGGCTTAGTGTTGTGGCATGACATACTGTTTGAGATTAATGTTGTAAGCAAGAGACTCCAAGGTATTGACCTTGGTATATCTGGAGCAATGGAACAACCGGACAAAGTCATACCTACAGTCTTACCGGTCAGATGAGGGATTTCAAAACTTTCTGAAGAGCACAGAAGTTGGCAGAGGAACTTCACACTGAAGCTATTTTCCCACCCATTCAAGAATACAAGAGTCACCGAAGAAGAAGAAATTTTGATTACGAGGCACGGGATAATCCCCTAAGAGACACCAAACAAAAATTCAAAGTTGAATTCTTTAACCAAGTGCTAGATTGAGCAATACAGTCAGTTGAAGAACTTTTCATGCAGCTCAAGGAACACAGCAGTATATTTGGGATGTTGTATGATATTCTAAAACTCCTCACTATACCTGAAGAAGACCTACATCAGCAATGCAGGGCACTAGAGACAGTGTTGACACATGATGACATGCGTGATATTGATGTGAGTGATTTAGGTGATGAACTGAAAGCCCTTTCAAGATACATTTCCACAGGATCAACTCCAAAGGTTGTTCTGGAATATATGTGCACAAATAAGATGACCACCCTCTTTCCAAATGCTTTTGTTGCTCTGCACATACGTCTAACACTTCCTGTAACAGTTGCCAGTGGAGAACGCAACTTCTCCAAGCTGAAGTTAATAAAAGCACATCTACGCTCCACAATGACACAGGAGAGGCTGGTCGGCCTTGCAACCATGTCAATAGAGCATGAGCTGGCCCAGACTGTGAACCTTCAGGAAGCAGTTCAAATCTTTGCAACCAAGAAGTCATGGAAAGCACCACTTTGATTATTCAAACAGATAAAAATGCCAGTGTTTACTATGCAGACAAGAAAAGTTACATTTGCTGTTCAGGCGTTTGAAAGTTAAGTGTTACTTAAAATTTTTGAACAAGGCATTTTAAGTTGTTAATTCTCCTTTATTGGGGTAGGTAGCAGAGCAGTACCATGAGAGAAGTAGAACAGGAAGAAGGCAGAATTGAGACCTTTCTAAGTTTTGGCCCAAGCGAGGGGGCATTGGGGCATCATTTGAGCTCCCCGCCTCAGGTGCCAAAATGTTGTGGGCCGGCCCTGAGGGTGGGGGCTAACCTGGATAGGCTGAGGGCAGCAGTGCTGGGAAGGGATACAGAAAAGGAAAGGGATATGAGAAGCTGCAGATGGATTCTGTCCTTTACAGGAGTTGCTTTTTTATCCCTATATCTGAGGTCTGCAAAACTCTTGCTCTGTTTCATTATCCTGTTTGCTGCCTCTGTCAGGCTGAGATGAGGCATGACTAGCTATCACAATCCACTTGCTGCCCACATACAGACACCACAGATATCACTAGAAAGAAAACACAGGGCCTAAGCTTCCAGAAACCACAGACTTCCACCCAGTTGAAATAGAGGAGAATTTCTGTTATCTGGAATTAACAATACTCAGATTTGCACCATTTGTAGACCAGCTACGGATGGCAACATAGACACAAACACTAATTTGTGTGGCAACCATCCAGTTTGACAAAGCTTTCCTCAACCATCTGGGTTTTACAGTAATCATATACAACAACAAGCTGCCTATGTCATGACTATGTCCTACAAACATAAAGACCTCATATTAGTCATCAATACACCACCTACCTGTAGTACCATGGCTACAACTCAGGACCATTAGCACTCCAAAGACAGGCCTTTGCCAGCAAAGCTAAAGCAGAATCTTGACAGCACCCATTCCTTTCAGATCATCCTCTGCAGAGAAGTACAGGGCTCCCAGATCAAGAAGCAGGAGCGAAGTCACTCTTAAGCCACTAGTGCAGCTTCATGACTGCATTAGCCTCCACTCTGCTTGTTCCCTGAACTCCCCTCTGAGGGACAGGGGAGAAATCTATGATTATACACATACACTAGCCTATCCCAAACCCACCACCATCCCTCTCTGCAGTAGCTAGGAAAATGGCCCCATGCAGCTGGATGCACATTCCTGGCATGGGATCCCAGTAACCTGTCTCCCCTGTGCCTCAAAACCAGTGCAGTTCTACTGTGGGCACAGCTCTTCATGCCTGTAGAAGAGGGGGCTTTATCTCTCCAAAGCATTTAACAATCATTAGGTGAGACTGATCAATCATATAGGGTCTTCTTGGGAATTGTTAGTGTTCTCAGGGATGGGGAGCAGAACATATTTAAAAAGGCTGTTTTGGATTTCTATGAAGTTATGTCCTATCAGAAGTACTACTTATTTCACTTTGAAACTTTTTTTACCATCAGCATTACTGATGTGTGTCCTTCTTCCTTGTATGGTAATGCAAGCATCTAACAAACTATCAGTAATTAATGTAAATGACCTCTTAGACGGTATTAGCATATATAACAGTTACTACCTTTTGATGTGAAGCTTTTCATCTTTGTTCTACATAATCTGGATTTATTATAAGCACAACTGTTATAAAGAATGAGTTTTGAACAGTCTTCCTTTCCCCCCATATAAAAGCATTTTTCTTTTCTAGTCCATCTTTTCTCTTCAAGCTTAGTCTCTGTGACAATCTCTCGGACTGCTGCTAAAAAGACAGCTATCTATATAACTGGAGAGGGAAGTCAAGCACTTTTAGAGGAGAAAAAGAATATTTGCATTTTAAACTATACTTTTCACAGCTAATTTTAACATGTCACTAGAATAGGGGTGGAAAGCTCATACATTAGCAGCATCACTCATACATTTTTATCTGTATTTTATTTTTCTGACTATTACATTTAAAGACGATGAGAATCTCAAATCCCTGTGCAAAATTTTAATAATATGTCAGTAAGATTCTTAGTCCACAGCAGCAAGGAAATTCAGAGTAAAATTCTGAGCTCATCTTGTGCTTATTTCTAGTTGTATCATTCTCTAACAGGACCTCAGAATACCTAGTAATCTTTCATACTGAGTCATAATTATTAACATGTAGACATAATGAGATAATTTGGGTTTTGTAAATGTGCATTCTGTTTACTTTTACACTGTGATTTCTTTATTTCTGTTTAAAATATTCCTATAAAACACAAGTAAACAACTCATGTGCACACATACTTATGTAGCTGTTGAAACCTATATTATTAGCCTATTAATTTGCATTAGCTCATAATTCATTTCAGGAGTTACTAAAATTTAATGTAGTACTAAATATAAGGTGCATTTTATTTTGGTATTACTTAAAACATCTGAAAAAATGTATGCACATAGAGGCATTTACGTATGATGAGCTTGATCTTTAAGAAAAGATGTCCATCTTCATGGACCATACTAGCCCCAGGAGGCTATGGGCAGTTGCAGCTCACTGGGAAAACCTACCCTGGAGGGAGGCCAAGAAAGCAAGCAAGCAAGCATGGAAAAAGTGCAGCTCTGCAGTAAGTTGCTGTAGAATTGCTTGTGGCAGGATAGCCAATGTACAGTAAATGAGTTCCCCTTGCCGAAGTTTTTTTGCTAGGATGACAGAGCATACAAGAGAGTCTGTAATAAACTTCTTCCTACATGCCCCTAGGGGCAGAGACAGATTTAAATAAAACTCTTCAAAAAGGAGGGCATAAATTGAGACCTGTAAATTAAAAACTACTGTGTAGTAAATATTTAACTAATTTTGCTACTAAATATCCTGCATTAAGAGTTTAGCCAGTCATGGACTCAAGGACCACTTAAGAGTAAGGTCCAAGATTCCCCTTCACCTCCAGCTCCACTATTCCAGCAAGTGACCAAGAATTTTAATGAATTGATTTAGTTTAATTGAAATCGCAGGATGTCCTGAAAGTTACAAATCCAGGATCTCTTAGACCACAAAGTGTGCAGAGAGTGAATGAGCTCCAAAGTCAAGGACCTCTCAAAAGGAAACACTTTGCCATCAGCAAGTCATTACCAGGTAGCTGTTAACTCAACCACTATGGCTAGTCACAACAGCAGCATCACACACAGAAGAGTTCTAGCCTGAACAAAACCCTTTAGGGCTTTATAGATCAAACCCAACATTGTAACTGCAGTAGCTTAACGTGGAGGTGGCAAGACTCTAGTGTCACAAGATCAGTGTCTGCCATTCTTCTGAGATGAGAAACTAATCTTCTGCTAGCTGAAGTTGGAAGATGACATATTGACCCTTATCTGCAAGTCCAGGAGCACTAATGAGTTCGGAAGACCTCCCACCCCGAAAGTGTAAGATTAATTATGCTATCTGGAAATCAGGCTAACCAAAGATCAATACATCTTCAAAGCAAAATGCAAGAGCCATCTCTTTTCAAAAGCCTTCCCTAAAATATGTACATGTATGAGCTACACTTCATTGAAGAGCATTTAGAAATACTCCAATACTTTATCAATATACATTAATAAACAAAACCAAAAAACTCACTGATTTCCTCATTTCAGATATCCCTTTCAACATCACGTACTCAAGTCTATTAAAACCACTAAGATGTTAAATTTGCTGAAGCTATATTTTCACAATCAGAAGATCTAATACTCCAGACAAGAAGAACCAAATAACAGTATAACAATACCGCTTAGTAAAAGTTATCTGCTCTCTTTCTATATTAGATGTTATATATACATGTACACGTTTTGAAAACATTTCTTTTCTCTAGAACTACATAGTATTCATACACTATGGACACTATTAAATAACTTCTGTTGAAATCATATGCTTTTCTTATGAGTACAACTTCCCAACTCTAAATATGAAAATGCAATCCTAAAACATCTTGCATTTTTGCCTGTTTGGAAATGTGATAATAATCACAGAGGTGTATATATGCCAACATTACTTTGCCTCCACTTCCACACATGTCTAATCTTTTGGGAAACAATGTTAAAATTTGATATTTTAATTTTTAATACTTATGATTTCTCAAAAAATCAAATGTAATTGTTGATCACTAATTATACAAGCAACATCCGTGCTGCAAAAACCCTCCAGCACAGGGTTTGGCATGTAACATCACTAAGTTTTAATATAATAACCTGTTGAATTTTGACAAATACGTCAAATCTAATAAATCAAAAAAGGACAAACCTTAACCATCCTCCTCGTTGATAGCAAGAGTTCTCAGAAACTTCAGCTAGGATAAATGCAATGGATATATATACTTACATTGAACTCAGAGAAATCAATGCTATCAAGACTTTTGCTTCTATGTATTCTCCCTTTTATTCTTCTTAAAGAAGGTTTTCCTTGACTCACACTACAAGTAGCACCATTCGGATTTTCAGATGAAGGAGTTACCCTGCCAATTAAAAACAATAAAGTATAAGATTTTCAGAAATCTCAAACACTTGTTTAAATGAAGATATATTGTAAGGCACAAATAGTGTAAATCTAAACAAGTAATGAGTCTTACTAGAAAACCAAGTTTTCACCCAATAAGCACCACACATATTGTCAATGCTAAACAACAATTAAAGATTTTAGATGCTAATATAATGGGTGCCATAGAAATACTTACAATAAATAGAATAATACCTTTTATTAAATGCTGTCAGAAGAATTAAATGGATCTTAATAGAATTTCTTTTTCTGACAATTTTGAGGAAAATTCTGCCCTCTTATACAGGATCATGGCTCCCATTGACTTTGACAGATTATCACCCATATGTGTGCATGCCATTGTCTTTCTAACCTTTTCCATGTTGTGAATGTTAATGACTCTGCCACTACTAATGGATTCTGAAATTAATGGGAACTATTAGATTATAAAGATACTAGATTAGGGAAATACACTTGAGCTACACTTACAAAATCAATTAACATGCAGGTAATCTAAACTGAATCTGCAACTGCAGTACAGTACTATGAATAAATGATTCACATTTCAAGTTGCTTGTTGGGAGCTGTTAATGACTTTAAACTAACCTGCTTAACAGTTAACCAAATGTGTTAAATCCTGTGTGTGGTCAAATTTTGAAATGTGAGGTAAGCCACTAGTCAACCTGACAAAGTTTTGGAAAAGGAAGTTAAAAGACATAATCAGAAATGGACCAAAAAGAAAGAGAGCACTTTAATACCTAGGATAATCAGCGACAAGGTGAGTTACGTAATATCTTTTATTGGACCAACCTCTGTAGATGAAAGAGAAAACCTTTTGAGGTACACAGAGTTCTTCAGTCTGCAACATTAAAAACACTTAACACGAACACTCATATGTCTAAAAATGTTTTTCCAGTTATAGTTATAAATGGCACCTAAGATTAATATACCTGAAAAAATGTTCAGAGTTACTTTTTGCATTTGACAGCACTTTGGGTAGCCAGTGTGTTGTTTTCCCTGTACAGTTATTAAGATCCCTGTTCAAAAAAGCATGTAAGTGTTTGCTTAACTTTTAGTTAATTTGTTTGGAGTTAGTGTATTTATCATGTGCTTAAGTGCTCTGCTCATGAGTGGAATTAGGAAAAAATGTTGGGAGTTCTTTTCCAAGCTCCGCACATGCGAATCATGAAAATGAGATGCTGCTCACAGTAGATTGTGCTAATGTTCAAAATAAGATTGGTTCCATTGGACTCCTTGAGCTTGGCTCCCCCTCAGTGGGGAAAAAATATGCCCATGGGCTCTGGTTGACTCCTGGTGCTGGGCTTCTTCTTGATTAGGGGGGAAAAAATCCAAACTCCTGCTTAGGACAGAGAGGCATTTGTTTTGTGGGGAGGGAGAGGAAATAATTGCAAACAAAGAAACTGATACGCGAACAGAGATCCTTTACATTTTCATATCCGTTACATCATTTAAAAAAACAGTTGTAAATATTACTGAGTTATGTGTAGTTGTTTGGTACATAGGATTTATTACATACAGTGTATTGTTATTGCCCTTGAAAATGTAATTTTTATTTTATTTTTTTTAGTATTGTTAGTTGGAAGAGACTGCAGAGCTAAGCTGGAGGCATGTGTGTTTTAGATGAGTTTAGACATTTCTTCCTCAGGCTAAAAAAGTTATAATTTGTTATTGTAAGGGTAGCTAATAAATTTTCATGTTCACCTCGAAAGAAGTCAATTTAATGCTGAATACTTTTGTCTTAATTCCCTCCTTCCTTATATCATGTTAAAATATTTTAAGTGGGTGATGTGCCCTATTTTTGAGATCTAGCTTATATTTTAAAAACACCTATGCTAGGCCCCTTATACATTTATACATTTAAATTACTAAAAGGAACGAGGACTACTTGTGGCACCTTAGAGACTAACCAATTTATTTGGGCATAAGTTTTCGTGGGCTAAAACCCACTTCATCAGATGCATGGAGTGGAAAATACAGTAGGAAGATATATATATATATACAGAGAACATGAAAAGATGGGGGTTGCCATACCAACTCTAACAAGACAAATCAATTAAGGTGGGCTATTATCAGCAGGAGAAAAAAAACTTTTGTAGTGATAATCAGGATGGCCCATTTCAAACAGTTGACAAGAAGGTGTGAGTAACAGTTGGGGGGAAAATTAGCATGGGAAAATAGTTTTAGTTTGTGTAATGACCCATCCACTCCCAGTCTTTATTCAAGCCTAATTTAATGGTGTCCAGTTTGCAAATTAATTCCAGTTCTGCAGTTTCTCATTGGAGTCTGTTTTTGAAGTTTTTTTGTTGAAGAATTACCACTTTTAAGTCTGTAACCGGAGTGTCCAGGGAGGCTGAAGTGTTCTCTGACTGGTTTTTGATTGTTATAATTCTTGATGTCTGCTTTGTGTCCATTTATTCTTTTGCATAGAGATTGTCCGGTTTGGCCAATGTACATGGCAGAGGGGCATTGTTGGCACATGATGGCATATATCACATTGGTAGATGTGCAGGTCAACAAGCCCCTGATGGTGTGGCTGATGTGATTAGGGTGTAATAACAAACTAGACATCCACTAGTCTAGCATTAGTCACAAGGAAGGAGGACTCAAAAAATTGAAGTTGTAAAGTTGGAGAAGAGAAGCAGATATTCAAAAACCATGAGTCTGGCCTCCCAAAATCATGAGATTAAAAAAAAATGTTGAGTACTTTTTATTTGCCTTCTGACTTCTGAGTCTTTAGGGTGCACTTGCTTATGTTTTCAAGCTTTCCGTTGCAGTCATGAGGGCTGGAAATTTACGTTTTTTTAAAAAAAGGAACACAGATTCTCATGCAATCTTATGATTCCGGCAGCAGGTACTTTATGACAATTGCAAAAAGTCACAAGAGTCACAATAAAATCATGAGACCTAGCAATCTGGATGCCTCTTTCCTTCTTCCACCTTGTCACAAACAGGAGGCTCTGGTGAAGGAGAAGAAACAGAAAATTCCCAGCAGATAAGGGGATTGAAGTTCCACTTTTTCCTATATATCTACTAACCATAGATTTAAACAAAAGATGGAGTACTATAACAGGGGTTTTGGAGGGCCAGTCATCCTAGTGGTTGGAGTACTTGGCTTTCAGACCTCTTCTTGGTTGAGCAGCCTTAGTCTTCAAGATAGGGGAGGGGGAGAAGAACCCAGGCCCTCCCTCTCCACTAGCTCCCAGCCCATCACCCAGTGTGCATCAACCCCTGAACAAGGGGAGTCCTCCCAGTAGGGAGTCTAAATCCACTGCCCTTGGCTACTTCCTACCTCTGTCTCTTCAGTTTGGGGAATGGCCCTTCCAGTCCAATTCACTCACTGGGGGGTTTGCCTCCCATAGTGCCCTCTCATGGATCTTGTGTGGTATCCTGGCACAGTCCAAGGCTGCTTTGAACGGGGCAGCTGCAAGTTGGTGAGACCAAACTTTGCAATACCTCTGGGCTCCACTCAGGTGCCAGAGGCTCCTGTGTCTCCTTCGCAGTCTCCCTTGGGAGATAGTGTTGAGTGATATTTGGGTCAGGTCCCAAGGCTAGGCCTTGCTGAGTGATATTTGGGTCCGGTCCCAAGGCTGGGTCTGCTCTCGTATCTCTCTCCCTTCCCCTGCTATGGGGGTAAGTTAAACCATCTGCTACTGAAAGGGACAGGATGCTCACAGATAAGGGGCAGGATGTTCTTGTTCTAAGAATGGGGTCCCCATGCTCCCCTTCATGAGAATGTTTTCCAGAAAGCGCCTGTTGATTTATCATTTCCTTGTGAGTGTTCCTTTTCATAGAGGGGACCACCCCTATCTGTTTTAAGTGTATAAATACTCAGCTTCTGTCCTAATAAAGCCGCCATACACCCTCACAGCTATATGAAACTGAGAGGGGTGGGTATGAGCCCTTTGATCAAAGAACCTCTTGTACGCGTAATTTCTTTCGGTGGTCTCTGACAGCTTGAGAGTTCCAATCCAACTCCGCCCTACCTGGGCAGTGAGGGGGCAGTAAGTAGGACAAGCTTATTTTTACCTAACAATTTTGGGGGCTCGTCCGGGATCCTTCTGGTGCGGCTCCTCTGTCTGGCGGTTGGCTCACTCTTTCTCAGACTGGCAGGCGCCACGGGAGATTTCTCCCAGTCACTCTGAGATCGAGGGGGGGACCGCCAGATGGTAGGATAAGTGTCAGTTGGAGAACTCCTGTCAGATGCCATGGGTCAGAGGACTAGTGTCCCTCCTCAAAGCCCTTTGGGCATTATGAATAAGATGTGGAATGAAGGGAAACTTCCAGTTCAAGTAAGCGCGACAAAAAAGATCATGTATACTTTGTGCGTGACAAGTTGGACTGGATACACTGCAGTGTTGGCCGACCCAGAAGAGAGGTGGCCAAGGTATGGTTCTTTCGAGCAGGCTGCCTTAAGAGGAGTAAGGGGCCAGATCAAAATCAACCATCCCAGACAATTGGATTACTGGTATTGTTGGGAATCTGCAGCGAGAGTGAGGGAATCGCTGAAATTAATGACAGTCTGTAATTCCACCGAGGAGGATCTTCCTCCCCCTTCTGATTTTAATGATGATGATAAGCCCCGGCGAGTCCTTGACCGCTGTTTGGTGCCTTCTGCCCCAGGTCTCCCTCAGCCTGCGGGTCTCCTTACACCCTCCCCTTCAAGGAGAGGGTCCGATGATGAGTCAGGGGGACGGAGAGGGGGGCTCTTCACGGAGCAGACTGTCATAACCCTTACCCCGCCCCCCAGTCCGTCCCCTGGACGGAGGGTTACTAGACTTCAGAGTGGGCAGCAGATCAACCCACCCGAGGTTTTGCAGCTGCCCCTTCAGGTGCATGATCAGCCTTTTGTTAATCATGAGGGTGACTTGCAGCATGCAAACATTGTTGAGTACAAAGGCTGGTTAGAATGGGATTTGAAGGAGTGGGGACGGTTGTCAGGGACTTTTGGAGAAAAAACGCAAAAGATTTTAGAATTATTAGAGAGGTTGTTTGAGAGTCACAACCCCACTTATGTGGATGTTGAGCACTTGTTAGGACGTGTGTTGACTGGTGAGGAGAGAAGTCGATTATGGACAGTGGAGCGGACTTGGGGAGATGGGGTTCAGGGAAATGTGACTTGGATGACTAGACGAGATGAGGCGGCCCTGTGGGGCCCCGAGGATTGGAATGTAGGCAGACGGGCTCAGTTGAGAACCGATAGAGAGAGGCTGTTAGGACGGCTGAGAGATATGGCTCACCGCTCCCCCAACCAGGCTAAATTCTTGCAAATCCGACAGGACACTGACGAGCCGCCCAGACAATTCTGGTCGCGACTCCTTGAGGGGGCCCGCTTGTTTACCCAATTAAACCCAGAGAGGGCAGAGGACCATCCCACCCTCATTTCAAATTTTGTAACTCAGTCCTTACCGCCCGTGCGAGACTATTTCTTGAATTTCTGTCCTGGTTGCGGGGGCGAGTCAGTCATTTCAGTTTTAGATGTGGCCGATTTTGCTTGGGAAAAGGAAAAGGAACAAAGGAAAAAGAAGGATAGGAAGGACGAATATAAGTTGATGGCATTAGCGCTCCACGGCGGCCACGGTAGAGCTCACGGCCGGGGACGTGGTTACCCCCGCGGCTTTCAGAACGCCCACGGGAGGGGATCATGGCAGCCTCAGGTACCAGCCGGTCTTCAGGGTCTACGTTGCTTTCAGTGCGGACAGCTGGGTCATTTTCAGCGCAATTGCCCCTGGGGACGCCCAGGGGGCCAGGGACTTAATTATGACTACTGCGCAGACGATCAGCAAGCCCTTCCACCTCCACCGCCCGCACAGCCAATTCCCCAGACTTGGGTCAACTACGGCGCCCAACGGCAGCTTCCCAAGTGACGGTGCCCCGGGGACGAAGACAGGTCCGCTACAGGTTTCGTTTCTCTAATGGCTCTAGCCAGCTCTCTTCTCTCTCTTTCCCCTGCAGCCGAGCCCCGGCTGGATCTCCTGGTAGAGGGGACTCCTTTTTCCTTTCTGGTAGACACCAGGGCCACCTTTTCACTTTTAAATGCTGCCTCTGCCTCTTGGCTGTCCTCGGAAGCCAGGACAGCCACTGGGGTGGAGGGAAACCCTCAATCTTTGACTTTAACTGTGCCTTTAAATGTTAACTTTAAGGATAAGTGTTTTTTTCATTGTTTTTTATTTTCTTCTGCCTGCCCCATCCCTTTGATGGGACGGGACCTATTGTGTAAACTTGAGGCCACCTTAACCTGTACTCCTAAGGGGGTGGGTTTACTGATGAGTTTGTTAGAGGGAAGGGACTCTGCCCCCAAAGAAAAGCATGTTCCTTCCTCCCTACCCACAGATTTGGGAGACCTGCTGCCGTCCCTGTGGGGAACCTCAGACACTGATGTGGGACTGCTCCTCTCTGCGGAGCCCGTCCGCATCCAGGTCAAGCCCTCCTTGCCTCCCCCATCTGTTCCCCAGTACCCCTTATCTTTAGACGCAAAGGAGGGCATATGCCCCATTGTAGAAGGGTTCATAAGGAAGGGCCTTGTTAGGGCTCAACGCACCCCAGGCAACACCCCTATTCTTCCGGTCAAAAAGCCACCCAAGAAGGAGGGAGACCCCATGAAGTGGCATTTTGTTCAGGACTTGCGGTTGGTAAATAGGTATGTCGTTCCCCTCCACGCCACCACTGTCAGCCAGATCCCTTGGGATGCTCGATGGTTTACTGTTATTGATTTAAAATCAGCTTTTTTTAGCATTCCTGTTCACCCTGACTCTCAGTACCTCTTCGGATTTACTTGGGAGGGCCAATCCTACGTGTGGACGCGCCTGCCTCAGGGATTTCGCGACAGCCCGACTATATTCAGCCAGTGCCTCCACCGCGACCTGGAGGGATTCTCCAGTCCCCACGGATCAACTTTGGTCCTTTACGTGGATGACATTCTGGTAGGCCATTGTGATCAGGAAGCCCTCCGTCAGGACGGTAAGGCCCTTTTGCTTTACTTACACTCCCGGGGACATAAGGTGGACCCTTCGAAGGTACAGTGGGTTTCACAAGGGGTGCACTATTTGGGATTCATCCTGACCCCTGCGGGCCGGCAGATGGATTCTGCACGCATTCAGGCCATTCAGCGGTGTCCATTACCTTCCACAAAAAAGCAACTGCAGGGGTTTCTCGGACTTATTGGCTTCTGCCGCCCCTGGCTGCTATCCTGTGGGGAGTTGAGTAAGCCCCTCCATGCACTCACTTCTAACTCTGCCCCGGAGCCTCTGCAGTGGTCTCCAGAGACTGTTCAAGCCTTCACTTTACTTAAAGACAGTGTTGCCACTTCTATGTCCCTCAGACCCCCCAACTACACCAAGATGTTCCACCTGTTTGTACATGAGAGAGTGGGGGTGGCCAGCGGAGTCCTCACCCAGAAGAGCGGACCCCACCACTTCCCAGTGGCTTTCTACTCACAGCAAATTGACCCGGTAGCCCAGGGAACACCCTCCTGCACTCGCACATTGGCGGCAGCTGCCCTGCTCCTGACCAAGGCTAAAAGCCTCACCCTGGGACACCACACCACCGTGTGGACATCTCATGCACTGTCTGCCCTCCTACGAAAGGGGACCACACAGGTTTTCTCCACTCACCGGCAGCAGCAACTGAAGGCCGAACTCCTCGAGGACCCCAACCTGACATTCACGCGGTGCGGCCCACTCAACCTGGCCACCTTGCTTCCTGACCTCCCCGTACCACCCGATTCTCACGACTGTGTGGAAGTCGTTTCCAGTGTCCTCCACGTAAGAGAAGACCTCTTTGATGTGCCCCTCGCTAATCCGGACCTCATCCTTTTCATGGACGGGAGCTCCTTCTACTCTGAGGGACAGCGTTTCACCGGCTACGCGGTGACCTCTCAGTGGGACGTCATCGAGGCAGCCTCCCTACCAGGCAACTGGGGAGCCCAAGCAGCTGAACTTTATGCCCTGGCCCGAGCATGCCAGCTGGCGACAGGTAAAACTGTTTCCATTTATACGGACAGCCGTTACGCCTTTGGGGTCATTCACTGCCACATTCATCTCTGGAAGTTCCGTGGCTTCCAGACTGCCACAGGAAGGCCCATCCAGCACCTCATGCTGGTGCACCGCCTTTTAGACGCTCTGGAGGCACCACGCGCAGTTGCTATCGTTCACTGTAGGGCCCACACCCGGGAAAGCATGCCTGTCACCCAGGGAAATGCCCTGGCTGATCAAGCTGCAAAAGCCGCTGCCATCCAGCCCCTTGCCTTGCCTACCTTGGCCCTGGCCTCGTCACCTTTCCTCCCACTCCAGCATGGCCTGACTGTCCCCTCACTGGAACTTAAACGCTGGCAGGATTTAGGGGCAACCTGGGAAAAGAGGGCCTGGCAAATGCCAGACGGATGCCTCTGCCTCCCCCGAGCAGCTTATCCGATCACTGCACGCTGGCACCACGACAAGGGGGGCCACTATGGCACTCATGCCTTGGTGGAAACCATCACCCGCCATTGGTTTGCCCCAGGCATTCAGACTGTGTGCAGTGCAATAGTGAAATCATGCAACACATGCCAAGGCAATGGACCTGCCCCTCCTCACCGGCATCCCCTGTGGGGGGGCGGCCCTTGCCCGCTGCTCCGTTCCAACACCTCCAAATTGATTTCGCCGACTTGCCCAAGGCGTTTGGGAAAAAGCATCTCCTGGTCCTTGTCTGTTCTCTTACCTCCTGGGTAGAGGCTTTCCCTACTGCGAACTGTACCGCCTCCACCGTTGCCAAAGTCCTCCTTCGGGACATCATTCCTCGTTTTGGGGTTCCGGCCAGCATTGACTCAGACAGAGGAGCACATTTCACCAGCCGTGTTCTTAAGCAGCTCGAGGAGGGATTGGGCATCAGTCACTCGTTCCATACCCCGTATCACCCTCAGTCTAGCGGGAAGGTGGAGAGAATGAATAGGGAGCTAAAGACAACTTTGTCTAAATACTGCCAGGAGACCGGGTTAAAATGGCCACAGGTACTTCCGATTGTTTTGTTTCACCTTCGTACGCGCCCGACTCGTGCGCTGGGCCTTTCCCCCTTTGAATTGCTTTATGGGCATCCACCCGCTAAAGGTGGCTCGTTGCCCCGTGTTGACATTTCACTATGGGGGGGGGAATCACATAACTGCTTCTCAGTTTCTTTCCTTACAGGCTCGCCTTCGTGTTCTCTGGAAAGCTTCGCAGCTCTCCCAGACCGTGCCTCTGGAGGATCAAGTACACCCGTTCCAGCCCGGTGACTTTGTGTGGGCAAAAAGTTTGTTCGCGGTGACACCCTCCAGCCGAGGTTTACTGGACCCCACCAAGTACTCTTGACAACTCAAACCACTGTCTTTTTGGAAGGACGGAAGTCCTGGATTCATCACTCCCACATTAAGCCAGCTGTAGTGGATCTCAGCAACGGACCAGCAGTCCCTGTCGCTCCCGAGGGTTCCACGGCCGACTGGTGGATCTGCCAGCCCCTCTCAGGCATAAAACTGAAATTATCAAAGCAGACTTTCTCCACATGAATGACACTGTTTCTCCTTGGACTGTACCCTCTAACTATTGGAACCTTGACATCGGACGGGGACTCTTAATTTTTATGCTGCTTTTGTTTCCTCTTGTAATATTTCTTTTTGTTTGGTATACTCCAGGATGCCGACTCAGGTGGGGGTGGCCTTTGTGTTCCTACTTTTATCCTCGGGTTCAGTATGGGGATGGACGGATAACAGTTTTTTAAACCTTACTCATGCCATTGTCCAGGGGGTAAACAAGACACAATGTTGGGTCTGCGTCCATACCCCCACGCATCTTGGCCAAGGAATCCCGCTAGTAGGGATTCCTCTCCCGCTGCCCTCTTTCATAGGCTCTCGCCTTTGGGCAAATACTACATTCCCACTACTCGCTCCACGCTTAATATGGTCCGTTGATATGGTGGCTCAAGGCAATTATGCTTCTTGTATATCCCGTAGATGGGCATCTACTTTTAATGGCACAAAACCCATGTTTGCGGGAAATTTCTCGCGATGTAATCACACCACCCGCTTTGCTTCAGGCTTGATCTATCCCTATCCCTATATTTCAGCCCCCTGGCCGGTCCCTGCGGGCTCCGGCTGGTATTGGTTATGTAACCACACTGCTTATAAAAGCCTCCCTGCTGGATGGTTCGGTACCTGTACCTTGGGCACCGTTGCCCCCGCCGTCACCGTCCACCAAAGCCTTACCCACAGGGACATCCGGAATTTGGGGTGGAAACCACATCAGAAAGAATGACGTGATGTCCCTTTAAATCCCCTCATTGAACGCCCTACGGGCTTTTATTCTTTTGCCCGTTGGTTTCTGCCCTGGTTGGGAGTCAGTGAGTTGGAAAAAGCCCTAGTCAATATTTCTGCCAGCCTTGAGCTCATGGCTAATGCCACTGCAGATGCCCTTTCTGCTCTCCAAACTGAGGTGACTCAGTTGTCTACCACCACCTTACAGAATCGCTTGGCCTTAGATTATCTCCTTGCTAACCAGGGTGGAGTCTGTGCTCTTGTTAACTCCAGCTGCTGTGTTTTTGTTAATCAAAAGCGCAGGATAGTCACAGACATTCATACCCTCCGACAACAGTCTGCTTTATTCCACCATGTCTCCACTGATGACACTAGTACTGGGGTCCAGGAGGCCTGGAATTGGCTGACCTCCTGGCTCCCGGATTTAGGGGCCTGGGGTCGGCGCATTGTCCTCCTCCTGGCCCTAGGCCTCACTGTTCTTCTCGGCTGTTGTATTTGCTTGCAGTGTTGTTCTGCCCTTATTGCCCGGTTCTCGCAACCCCGCTTTGCCCGTTTAAGTGGCGCCTGTCTGGCCTAAGCCATCGGGCGCCAGAGGGGGGAATTGTTGAGTGATATTTGGGTCAGGTCCCAAGGCTAGGCCTTGCAGAGTGATATTTGGGTCCGGTCCCAAGGCTGGGTCTGCTCTCGTATCTCTCTCCCTTCCCCTGCTATGGGGGTAAGTTAAACCATCTGCTACTGAAAGGGACAGGATGCTCACAGATAAGGGGCAGGATGTTCTTGTTCTAAGAATGGGGTCCCCATGCTCCCCTTCATGAGAATGTTTTCCAGAAAGCGCCTGTTGATTTATCATTTCCTTGTGAGTGTTCCTTTTCATAGAGGGGACCACCCCTATCTGTTTTAAGTGTATAAATACTCAGCTTCTGTCCTAATAAAGCCGCCATACACCCTCACAGCTATATGAAACTGAGAGGGGTGGGTATGAGCCCTTTGATCAAAGAACCTCTTGTACGCGTAATTTCTTTCGGTGGTCTCTGACAGCTTGAGAGTTCCAATCCAACTCCGCCCTACCTGGGCAGTGAGGGGGTAAGTAGGACAAGCTTATTTTTACCTAACAATAGTATGTACTTCCAGGTAGCTGCCTTGGCTGGCAGGCTAGTGACCCTTCCTCTCAGATAAGGAGGCAGCTAGCTCTTGTCTCTCCACCAGTCAGGCCCAAACTAAGGCAGGTTCTCTTCTTTTCTCCCCACTCCAGATCTGGCATTGGCTGCAAGCATAACAGGGCGGGACTAGCTGGGCCCAAAGGCTCTCTTTAACCCATGCTGTGGTCGGCAGTTTCTCTGATTCATCACAAGTCTCTAGGAGGGTCAGGAGATAGCACCCTGGTAGGATTCCCAACAACCTGCCTCTTTCCAACAGCTGAAGGTGACAGTAGAAGTGAGGGTGATAGGGCATTCCATCTTGACCTAACTTGTGGATGCCTCACTACGACTTTCATCTTTTATGTTTATCTGCATAGTTTAAGTGGCGAGTAAATTCTGCAATTCGTATACATGGTACATTTTTTCAGGAACAATATATTGTGGTATCAGAGGTGTACAGAGGAAGGAGGTGAGACTGTTATCTTAAAGAACAATTCTTTAATACAATCAGAGCCTCACAAAGCAGCATCCCTAGAACTGGCTATAGGCAGCACCACACCAAGAACACTTTCTTTTTCACTTTCAATTCTACTGGCCTTTCATAGAATCATAGAATCATAGAATCTCAGGGTTGGAAGGGACCTCAGGAGGTCATCTAGTCCAACCCCCTGCTCAAAGCAGGACCAACCCCAACTAAATCATCCCAGCCAGGGCTTTGTCAAGCCTGACCTTAAAAACCTCTAAGGAAGGAGATTCCACCACCCCCCTAGGTAACCCATTCCAGTGCTTCACCACCCTACTAGTGAAAAAGTTTTTCCTAATATCCAACCTAAACCTCCCCCTCTGCAACTTGCAACCATTACTCTTTGTTCTGTCATCTTCTACCACTGAGAATAGTCTAGATCCATCCTCTTTGGAACCCCATTTCAGGTAGTTGAAAGCAGCTATCAAATCCCCCCTCATTCTTCTCTTCTGCAGGCTAAACAATCCCAGTTCCCTCAGCCTCTCCTCATAAGTCATCTGCTCCAGCCCCCTAATCATTTTTGTTGCCCTCCGCTGGACTCTTTCCAATTTATCCACATCCTTCTTGTAGTGTGGGGCCCAAAACTGGACACAGTACTCCAAATGAGGCCTCACCAGTGCCGAATAGAGGGGAATAATCACGTCCCTCGATCTGCTGGAAATGCCCCTACTTATGCAGCCCAAGATGCCGTTAGCCTTCTTGGCAACAAGGGCACACTGTTGACTCATATTCAGCTTTTTCTCCACCGTAACCCCTAGGTCCTTTTCTGCAGAACCGCTGCCCAGCCATTCGGTCCCTAGTCTATAGCAGTGCATGGGATTCTTCCGTCCTAAGTGCAGGACTCTGCACTTGTCCTTGTTGAACCTCATCAGATTTCTTTTGGCCCAATCCTCTAATTTGTCTAGGTCCCTCTGTATCCTATCCCTACCCTCCAGCGTATCAACCACTCCTCCCAGTTTAGTGTCATCTGCAAACTTGCTAAGGGCAGTCCACACCATCCTCCAGATCGTTGATGAAGATATTGAACAAAACCAGCCCCAGCACCAACCCTTGGGGCACTCCACTTGATACCGGCTGCCAATTAGACATGGAGCCATTGATCACTACCCGTTGAGCGCGACCATCCAGCCAGTTTTCTATCCACCTTACCGTCCATTCATCCAGCCCATACTTCTTTAACTTGCTGGCTAGAACACTGTGGGAGACTGTATCAAAAGCTTTGCTAAAGTCAAGAAATAGCACATCCACTGCTTTCCCCTCATCCACAGAGCCAGTTATCTCATCATAGAAGGCAATTAGGTTAGTCAGGCATGACTTGCCCTTGGTGAATCCATGCTGACTGTTCCTGATCACTTTCCCCTCCTTTAAGTGGTTCAGAATTGATTCCTTGAGGACTTGTTCCATGATTTTTCCAGGGACTGAGGTGAGACTGACTGGCCTGTAGTTCCCCGGATCTTCCTTCTTCCCTTTTTTAAAGATTGGCACTACATTAGCTTTTTTCCAGTCATCCGGGACCTCCCCTGATTGCCATGATTTGTCAAAGATAATGGCCAATGGCTCTGCAATCACATCAGCCAACTCCTTTAGCACCCTCGGATGCAGTGCCTCCGCCCCCATGGACTTGTGCTCGTCCAGCTTTTCTAAATAGTCCTGAACTACTTCTTTCTCCACAGAGGGCTGGTCACCTCCTCCCCATACCGTGCTGCGGAGTGCAGCCGCCTGGGAGCAGAGCTTGTCTGTGAAGACAGAGGCAAAAAAAGCATTGAGTACACTAGCTTTCTCCACATCCTCTGTCACTAGGTTCCCTCCCTCATTCAGCAAGGGGCCCACACTTTCCTTGACTTTCTTCTTGTTGCTCACATACCTGAAGAAACCCTTCTTGTTACTCCTAACATCTCCGGTTAGCTGCAACTCCAAGTGTGATTTGGCCTTCCTAATTTCACTCCTGCATGCCCGAACAATATTTTTATACTCCTCCCTAGTCATTTGTCCAATCTTCCACTTCTTGTAAGCTGCTTTTTTGTGTTTAAGACGAGCAAGGATTTCACTGTTAAGCCAAGCTGGTCGCCTGCCATATTTACTTTTCTTTCTACACAGCGGGATGGTTTGTTCCTGCAACCTAAATAAGGGTTCTTTAAAATACAGCCAGCTTTCCTCGACTCCTTTCCCCCTCATGTTATTCTCCCAGGGGACCTTGCCCATTAGTTCCCTGAGGGAGTCAAAGTCTGCTTTTCTGAAGTCCAGGGTCTCTGTTCTACTGCTCTCCTTTCTTCCTTGTGTCAGGATCCTGAACTCGACCATCTCATGGTCACTGCCTCCCAAGTTCCCATCCACTATTGCTTCCTCTACTATTTCTTCCCTGTTTGTGAGCAGCAGGTCAAGAAGAGCTTTTCCCCTAGTTGGTTCCTCCAGCACTTGCACCAGGAAATTGTCCCCTACACTTTCCAAAAACTTCCTGGATTGTCTGTGCACCACTGTATTGCTCTCCCAGCAGATGTCGGGGTGATTAAAGTCACCCATGAGAACCAGGGCCTGTGATCTAGTAACTTCTGTTAGTTGCTGGAAGAAAGCCTCGTCCACCTCATCCCCCTGGTCTGGTGGTCTGTAGCAGACTCCCACCACGACGTTACCCTTGTCGCTCCCACTTCTAAATTTAATCCAGATACTCTCAGGTTTTTCTGCAGTTTCATACTGGAGCTCTGAGCAGTCATACTGCTCTCCTACATACAACGCAACTCCCCCACCTTTTCTGCCCTGCCTATCCTTCCTGAACAGTTTATATCCATCCATGACAGTACTCCAATCATGTGAGTTAGCCCACCAAGTCTCTGTTATTCCAATTACATCATAATTCCTTGACTGTGCCAGGACTTCCAGTTCTCCCTGCTTGTTCCCCAGGCTTCTTGCATTTGTGTATAGGCATTTAAGATAACTCACCGATCGTCCTGCTGTCCCAGTATGGGGCAGGAGCCCTCCCCTCTTGCACTCAGCTACTTGTGCTTCCTCCTGGTATCCCACTTCCCCACTTACCTCGGGGCTTTGGTCTCCCTCCCCCGGTGAACCTAGTTTAAAGCCCTCCTCACTAGGTTAGCCAGCCTGCTTCCAAAGATGCTCTTCCCTCTCTTCGTCAGGTGGAGCCCGTCTCTGCCTAGCAGTCCTTCTTCTTGGAACACCATCCCATGGTCAAAGAATCCAAACCCTTCTCTCCGACACCATCTGCGTAGCCATTCGTTGACTTCCACGATTCAACAGTCTCTACCCCGGCCTTTTCCTGCCACAGGGAGGATAGACGAGAACACCACTTGCGCCTCAAACTCCTTTACCCTTCTTCCCAGAGCCACGTAGTCTGCAGTGATACGCTCAAGGTCATTCTTGGCAGTATCATTGGTGCCCACGTGGAGAAGCAGGAAGGGGGAGCGATCTGAGGGCTTGATGAGTCTCGGCAGTCTCTCCGTCACATCACGAATCCTAGCCCCTGGCAAGCAGCACACCTTTCGGTTTTCCCGGTCAGGGCGGCAGATAGATGACTCAGTCCCCCTGAGGAGAGAGTCCCCGACCACCACCACACTCCTCCACCTCTTGGGAGTGGTGGTCGTGGAACCCCCATCGCTAGGACGGTGCATCTCATGCCTTCCAATCGGTGGAGTCTCCTTCTGCTCTGTTCCCTCAGATGTATCATTCACTCCACTCTCTGCACTAGTACCTGTGGAGAGAACATGAAAACGGTTGCTCATCTGAATCGGCGTTTCTGGTACATGGACTTGTCTCGTACTCTTTCCTCTTCTGGAGGTCACATGCCGCCAATTATCCTCACTGGCCTTCTGTCCCTGCTGCGTAGCCTGCTCTGAATCTTCAGAACACTGTGCCCGCTGAAGCCTATCCTGACGTCTATCCAGGAACTCCTCATTTTCTCTTATGGAACGCAGGGTTGATACTCGTTTCTCCAGACCTTGAATCTTCTCCTCCAATATGGAGATCAGCTTGCACTTTGTACAAACAAAGTCGCTTCTATCCTGTGGAAGAAAGACAAACATGGCACATCCTGTGCAGGTCACGACAGCGGATCGCTCAGCATCCATAGTCTCTTCCTTCTAAGAGTTTCCTCACTTGTGGCAGAAGCTACTCAGGGAAACCTGCAAGAGGGATGCTGCGGTAGGCTCACTCCAGGCAAACTCCCAGGCAAACTCCTCCTGTTTGCTTCTCTGCTGTTCGCTGCTCAGCTGGTTTGCAGCTGACTGTCTTTTTATAAGAGTCAGGCCCACCTGGAACAAAGCACTCCCAATTCACACTGTTCAAACAGGCAATCAAACAATCAAGCACACGGTCAAACTGCCAAACTGTCCCCTCAATAGACACTCAGATACTCACCAGCGCAGTCCCCCTTTCTCGAAACACGTCCAATTGCAACCCCAGTAGTAAGAGAGGGGAAACCCATTTATAATCTAAACATTTACAGCAAATAAACATAATACAAGTTGATGGGTGGTGGTGCCTCCCCCTTTAGTTATGAGAAAGCACTTTTGTTTAAAACTAGAAAAACAAAGAAATTATTTAGTCCCTGTTTTTAAACACATTTATCTCTGGCATATGGGATTTATCATAAACTAAAGAGGGGAAATTTGTGTTAAACTTTTGTTTTTGTTAAAAAAAATTTACTACATTACTGTAGTACTGCTAGTTTAAGGGCTCTTGTGTTAGGGCCTGAGGAATAGATTTTCAAAGCAGTCTAGTGGATTTAGACACATTAGAAATAGTCAAGATTTTCAAAAGTGAGTAGTGATTTTGGGTTCCCTATTTTAAACACCTTGAACAGGCCTGATTTTCAGAGACAGCGTGTGTTTGGTATTTCCTGAAAACCAGGTCCTTTTAATGAGGCTCAGCTTGGGCACCCTAAGGTACTGAAAAATCAAACTAGTAACTTTTGAAAAACTATGCTGTGTAAATTCTGACTCATCTGAAAATCTCAATTTGAGCCTGCAAACCTTATTTAGCATCCATAATCCTTACTCACAAAAACAGTCTATTTGACTTCGACATTGCCTAGTCCCTGATGGGATATTGTATTTCTGTAAATTTCATTCCCATTGATCAGAAAATGTATCTTTGTAAATCTACCTAAATTATTTTTCTAGAAACTATATATGCAATATATCTTGTTCCATTCACTTATTGGCAAATCTGCTAACCTAACAAGACATCAAACTTCACTGACTCACAACTAATCCATCTATCAAGAGACAACTTAAGACATAATATAACTAGGAAAAATGTATATTCAAAAAATTATATAAACTATTTATAATGCATGGTATCATAGCTTTCAGAAAAGGCCACAAAATTTAGCAGTTTTTCTACATGCTGCAAGAACAATAACAGCTTAGATATAGGTTTGATTTGTTGATAACACACAGTAAAAGAATAAACACAGTTATTAAATATTATACACTAAAATGTCTACATATTATGCACTAAAATTTGCATTGCTGTTTAATTTCTTGCTTGTGCTACAAAGAGTTAAAAAACATTCAGTATCACAGATAAATTTTGGCTGAAACAAACTGGACTAATTTCAAAATGTGTTCTATTCATGTCAGTTACGTTCAATAGTATTTCAAATTAACACAATTTCCAAAGCAGCTCTTTTACCTTCTTCCTATTTAACTAGTGGTACAGACTTTGAATGGCCTACTCAAGTTTACTTTCAGTGGGAATGTTATGCAATGTGTGTGACTGGAGTAATTACAAAATTTCAATACAATATTTAAGTACACATTTAATCTTATAAATACAACTTAAATGTTATTTCTGTTATTGCTGACTACAGTTGTTGCAAACTTCATCACACGTTTGCCATAACCCCACATGAATCCTTCAATAAAGACTAATAACATTTATTAGAGCCAGGCATTGTGCAGGCAGCTGCTGCTGTTCAAACTTCCTCACGTTTGCCATAACACCACATACATCCTTCAATAAAGGCTTGATCATGCCCTGCAGGGTGTTGAACAACTTAAATGTTATTTCTCTTATTGGTGGTTACAGTTCACTCAGAAAAGTATGGAATAAAGACATTTACATGTTCACATTTTTGTGTATATTCCTACTGATGCTCCTCAGAAAAGCAATATTTAAAATCACTACAGTTAATGTTCAGTTGAAGGTCATACAGTAACTGAATATTTTCACAATAAGCAATGCCAGAACAGAAAAAAAATAAAAATTCAGAATCTTAAGCTGACAGGACTTGTATCTGTTTTCTGACTACAGTATGAGTACTTGAAACTTTAGTAGCTTGACATTGGAAGCCAAGCTTCCCCACTGCTAAAAACAAAAGTGATGATGTTAGTAGGACTCAGATGAACATGATCAGTGTACCTAGTAATATAAACAAAAGACAGGAAGGGCTAACATTCATTCCTACTGATCACCCTGAGAAGACTTGAAAGCCGTTCCATATTGCAGTAGTATTTGTTTTTAAATGATGAGTGATAGGGCTAATTTGATTTTCATGAAAAAAATACTAACAACATTTATTAGAGCCAGGCATTGTGCAGGCAGCTGCTGCTGTGCAAACTTCCTCACATGTTTGCCATGACACCACATGCATCCTTCAATAAAGGCTTGATCTTGCTCTTCAAGATGTTGAACATTCTAATACAACAAAGCGCATATGCATGTACTTAACTTTAAACATGGGGATAGCTCCCCATAGACTTCAATTAGACTACCATGCTTGAAATTAAGTAGGTGCTTAAGTGCTATGCTGGATTGGGACCAGAATGTTCAGCACTGTGCATGATCAAGCCCTACATGAATCATTAAGTCCCAGTTATTCATATGTCTTGTTAATAATAGCCCCAAACAGGGGGCAGGCGAGAAATGACCTAGTGGAAGCTGTGTATCTGTAATCTTCAATCTGATACATTACATATTTTTCTTTAAACTATGGGTCACCTCAGACAACCACAAAACACGTACAAAAGTCTCATACTTACACTACCCACATCTGTTTTAACAATTGCATAATAATTTCGATACAACTGACAGAATCTTATATCTTGTTTTCTGAGCCTTCTCGCAAAGAGTTCATTCCTGCACCATTGAAGTCAACAGAAGTTCTAACACTGATTTAAGTGGGAGCAGGATCAAGACCAAACAAAGAAGATGAAAGATTCTTTTAGAACTCTTGCAGACTTTGATTTATTTTTCTCACTAAAATCCTCTCCTGATTTCACATATATTTCTTACAGAAATTGGCTCTCCATTGAAAGGCTTTTAAAGTCTGGACATTAAAACCTTACTCTGAGTTTGGTAGGAAATTACATGTATTAATTACATGACTTAATCTATTTTACAATACATTTAGCTTGCAAGTATTGGGATTTCAGTAAATATTGACTTTGGCCTACTGTTTTAAGATTCTTACACATCAATAGTTTATTTTCCTTAAGTAATTTAGCAGTGTGTTAATTCACGCTGCACTCTACCTTAAAATAAAACAACCTAACTATCAGCTGATGTTGACAGTAAAAATCCTGGGTTGTCTTACCAAGGTTAAAGAGACTGACATAATTTTCTATGTGTGATTACCACATCTCAAATTCTTAGTTCTGTTCTTTAACAGCTGATATAGCCAAGGTTCAATGTCAAAATAAAGGATTCACAATTCTTCAAACCTACAATCCTATTTCAAATCTGAAAGCAGTAGTTCTACTGAAAAGTCTTAAAAGTGCATATCTGCAACCATAATTTTAAATGTAATGTAGCAAATAATAGTTTATGTTATAGAAAGTGAATTTCACGCTCATAAAATGTGCCAGCTGACAACATGGGAAGTGAAGGCCTTTATTCACAAAACAGGTGAAACACAGGCAGCAGTACTGCAAGCTTCCCACACTGCCTCAGCTCTGACCTGGACAGAGGGACCTCTTTTAGGAAAGAGTTTAGTCACTTTTTAGCCTCTCTGCTAATTACTGCCAAGTGTGATGGTAGTTTTGCCATCTGGGAATAAGATTGAGAACATCTGACTCACTTAATATAGCCTATTAAATAGATATCACTTGATATAGCCTATTAAATAGATAGAAACAACTGTCAGACAATGGTAATATAGATTTGATTTGAACTGGCATCCTAGAGATGAAAGTTTCTATAGCTGATTACCCATCCCATGAGATATCTAGCATCCATCTTTTTTGTTCTGATCTTGTAGCTGTGCTTTTTGTGTTTCACAGAACAGGACTTACAATTTTTTATGAGGGGGAGTGGGAGAAAATCAGGGTAGCAGATGCTCTATAAAGTAATAAACAATTGCTGCTACCTTTTTCATTTTCATTCAGTAGGATTCAGGTGGATTATCTCCACAAACAAAAGATAAATATTTTAAACCTTTTTTATCAAATGATTTATTTTGCTTGCACCTACAGTATGTACTAACATATAAAACAACTTCTGAATCTGCTTGGGCAAAAAAGAATACTGAAATTCTCATTTTTATAAACTTGAAGAATATGCTACCATTTGATCATATTAAAAGTATAACTAATCTGATTTATACATTTTCTTTCTGTACATCAGGTTAGAGACTATTGATGATATATGGTAATGGAATGTACCTTTTGCTTTGCATTTTTGTAATATATTGCATTGATTTACATAATAAATATTAATATATTTATTTCACAAAAACTAAGCTTGATATAATGTATCATTTAAAAAAAACCTAAACTTAAATCACAATAAAATCTTAATTACAAAATACTCTTAAGCATACCTTTAAATGTAGCAGAAATTACTATTTCACCCACAGACACATACCCACAAAGACAATCTCATATGGACCCTACTCAGGCTCCTAATGATAAATTGAAACCCGTAGTATCATGTCACCCACTGATAGGGAGATAACAATTTGAAACACTAATCTAAACATGTAAAATATAAGGATTTAAGTAACTGGCACAAATTCTTGTATAGAAAAAAGCAACATGTTTTTGTCCGATCCTTTCATCCAGACCATCAACAACCTAACTCAAATAGGGTGACCATACAGCAAGTGTGAAAAATCAGGACGGGGGTGGGGGGCAATAGGAGCCTATATAAGAAAAAGACCCAAAAATCGGGACTGTCCCTATAAAATCAGGACATCCAGTCACCCTAAACTCAAATGACATTGGATACATAGCATATTTTTCTTTCAACAAACAAATGTTTGTTCCTCATTTAGGACCCACTATATTGTCTTACTTGTCCCTTGGAAAACAGGGAAATTTCACCATAAAACTAGGAAATATAGGGCTGATCTAATTCTCACTGAAGTAAATGGAAGTATACATTGCTGTATACAGTATGCACTATCAGTAAAGTGAAAAGGAATGACATTGCTGAGAGAAGAGTATAGGTATGCTTCTGATATAATCAAACCCAAACCACTGTATACAGTACAAAAGTGGGTTTTCTTAGGATAATCAAAGATAACCACATGAAAGAATATTTTTCCAAGGAAAATGTTTGATTTTGGGTGTTACAGTTAACAATAATATGTTTTTGCCAAATTTGGTTACTAAAATAATGTTATTTTCTGTAAACATTATAGTAAGGTTCACTATTCATGCTAGAAAGATTATTAGATATACTTCACATAAACCTAAGTGACTTTTGAAAATACCAGAATGTTAAATTAGTTTTCTAAATTTTACATTTTCTGCAATGAAATAAAAAGATAAACTATGAAACAAATATAGCAAAGTATATTTTGGAAAACAGTTGCTAAAGGAAGCTTAAATCAAGTAAAATGTTAATCTAATGAAGTTGGCCTATAGCAATTTTATTCTGCTTCCCTGTTTTATGTATTTCCTTGACATTGCCTGCTCTGGGTGATCATGTGAGAATAAGGACAAAATAAAATAATGCCAAGATCCGTAGAAGGTATAAAATATGTGCTGTCACAGGATGCTGTTTGTGATAACAGTTCATTTTGAAGCTACCTCATTGTTAAATAGCATGTCTTTGCACTTCTTTCTCAAACATTTTACGCTCTTTCAGTGTGACCCATGGCCATGGTGATAGGAAACCATAAGAACACTACTGCTTAAGTCTCATTCTCAATCTTATGAAGATATTTTTTCTTAAGGTGCAAATGCAGTTCAAGATCCAAGATGTTTTTCCCAGAAAATTAGGCTTTGCAGTCAGGTAGATTTTCTCCTTAATATAATTTGTTCTGATAATAACATGCATCCTACTGCTTCAATCAAGCTAACAGTGGTCCCTTACAAGACAAAAGAGTGACTGGATATTGCAATGCCATATGCTTCCTGGTGTCCTACTCACCCACATTGCAGTTTTACAGTACTATATATTTTTCTTAATATATTGTCAGTTCATCTAGAAAATCAGTTTAGCTCACCAATCAGTAAGCACAAAAACCACTGGAAATGTGTCAAAGAACAAATAAGTATATTTTGAAATTAAAAGTAGAATATTATATTTAGATATTGCACCTCCCTTTTTGAGATTCACACCTGTCAAGAAAATAGTTGGTTGGTATTTCAAAATCAGGCTTTATTCATACTACAGATAAAAGAAGCAACTATAAAACAAAAGGAAATATACAATCGGACTGCCATGCCTATAATATGCAGTGTTGTTGTAGCCTATAATAGACCTTCCTTGTAACTACTCCTGCACCTTTCTGAAGGAGCTGCCATTATCTTGTTTTGACAAATGTTTGTTGTTTCTTTCTGAAAACATTTATTATACTGAGAATTACACTTTTGAACCATGGAGAGGCTTACAGTTGGGTGCTTCCTAAAATCAAGACGTTTTCATAAAAGAAAAGTGTAGCGGACAGTTCCTTCAACAAAAGCCTGAACATAATGATTTGTCTTTGATTATTTTTTAAATACTATTGGTAAATAATTCGTCATGTCCTTTCCATTGTGGTGTTTTCTGTGAAACATCTGGGGCTCCTTTTTAAATTATTTCCTGATTTGTTTTTATATAGGTCCATAATTTCTGCAACAAAGCAACAATACATGCCTGGCAGTGGTAGGTCCGACATGAGTCCATTCGCCTTGCACAGGATGCACTGTTTATTCATCTCAGCCCAGACCCCAACCCCAGTAACAAAGCAATGTGTGTCACAAGGAGCAAGGTTCAGCCGGCTCCCCCATCATCCTGCATGCAGCGCCCGGCAGCAACCTGGCTGTCTCCTGCCCATTTTGTGCCTACTCACCACAGCTTCCTCTTTAAGGGCATCAGACTGCCCCTGTTGGAGGCGGTCACCCCTATGGCCATCTGCAAGACAGTCAGGTATTTCTGATACTTCATTTTGCCGTCGCCCCCCCTGTCCCTGCCTCGTCCCCGCCGCCGCCACCGACAGAGTCTCTCCAGCCGCTGCATGCAATCATCAAATTTTTATTTCCAGGCATCTGCCGTCCCTGCGTCGCGCTTCTTCCCCTCCTCCTCCTCCTCCTGCTGCGCTCCCTCTGTCTCTGCCCCCCCAGCTCACGCTCTCCTCCTCCTCCTGCCGCGCTCTCGCTATCTCTGTCCCAGCTGACGCTCTCCTCCTCCGCCGCCTCCTGCCGCGCTCCCTCTGTCTCCCCCCACAGCTCACACTTGTCGCCTCCTTTCGCTGCCGCGTCTCTCCCCTCTGCCCTCCAGCTCTCGCACTCTCCTCCCCCGCCTCCTGCCGCGCTCCCTCTCTCCCTGCCCCCTACCCAGGGATCAAGCCCTTTCTCCATCGCTTAGCCCACTTACCTGGGGTATCTCGCTTTGCCACCTCCCCTCACCAGGTACCCTAGGCATTCCCGTCCCGGGGACACTCTGACCCCCTCCCTCTGGGCACCTGGGAGCCTCTCTCTGACCCCACCCCCACCCCTCTGGGCACCTGGGGGGCTCTCTCTGACCCCCCATTCCTCTGGGCACCTGGGGGCCTCTCTCTGACCCCCCCCACCTGTCTGGGCACCTGGGTGCCTCTATCTGACCCCCCACCACCACTCTGGGCACCTGGGGCCCTCTGGGCACCTGGGGGCGTCTTTCTGACCCCCCCCCCCACCGCTCTGGGCCCTGGGGGCCTCTCTCTGATCCCCCCCATCCCTCTGGGCACCTGGAGCCTCTCTCTGACCCCCTTCCTCTGGGCACCTGGGGAGGGGCTTTCTCTGACACCCGCCCATCCCTTTAGGCATCTCGGGACCTCTCTCTGACCCCTCCCCCCATCTCTCTGGGCATCTGGGGACCTTTCAGCTCCATCTCCCACCCCTCAGGGGGTTCCTGTGGGGGTCTCTCTTTCCCGCCCACCATCACTGGGCCCTGGACTCTCCCTCTTCCCGCCCGTCTCCGGCAGCTGAGCTGGATCTGCCCCTCCCTCCTTCCAGAGCAGCGTTGTGCAGTATCCCACGGACAGTTCAGTTACCCAGTGCCGCTTTCCGCTGCCATGCTCCGAGCCCGAGGCTGCCCTCTTCCCTCTGGGTCTCTGTCCTCACCTCTCTAATCTCATTAGCGCCTAGAATAGCCCCGTGTTATTTTAATCCCCACCCCCACCCGCTGCCACCATCACTTGTGATTTAGCTGGAATCAGGCTGTGGAGCCAAGCACCGCATCAAATGCAAACTGGCTGCTGCTTAGAGGCGATGCCCACTGTGCCCCGGCATAGGGGCTGGGGAGCTTCCCAGCAGTAGCACCTTAAATCAAAACCTCCTTCTGAACACACACACACACACACACAGCTAGAAACAGGGTTACTGAGGATCTGCCTGCCCCACATTCACCTGTGCACCACAGAGATCAGAATTCATATGCAAAGCTTAATGAATCAACAGCAGAAAGAACATAAACATCATTCCTGATTCTCTCACATCCAAAGAAATGATAGATTTGAAAGACAGACGGCCATTAAATCAAACCTACAAATGTGATATATTCATTCCTAGATGTCCATTCTCTGGTCACCTTAACAAAAATAACTAAAAACAATCATGTGTTGCATCTTATACTCAACACATAATACTAATAATAATTTCTTAAACCTGTTTTGTGCCTTTCACCCCAAAGTTCACTAATATTTACCTATGGCACTCCATAGGTGACTATAAAACAAAGACATTCTAAAGACATACAGTATATAAAGTGATAAACAGTGTATCATCATACCATGCTTTCTATGTACTTACAGAACCACTGAGGTGCGAACATCTCTGGGGTGGAGGCAGGCATTTAGCTGCCGGACTGATCAATAGCAGCGAGAGCTTTTTTTGGCTGTATATACCAGAGCAAAACATATACAAGGATCTTTAATGTCCACATAAAACAGAGAAGATCTAAAACGATATAATAAGCCCTCCAACAGCAAAAAGGAGACAAAGTAATTTGGGCCTAGGCACAAAAGATGCCACAGATATGCTCAGGTGTGAATACTAGGAAATAGCATTCCAGGCTCACAGGGCCTCAATAGAGAAAACTCTACCACCAGTGCTCTCAAGATTACGAGAAATAGTCCAAAATCATAATCCTACCCATTTCAATCGCCAATAGGTCAGTGGACTGGCCCTATATTATTTAAGGGTGTGTACATTTTGTAGAAACAACAAGGAGTCTGGTGGCATCTTAAAGACTAACAGATTTATTTGGGCATAAGCTTTTGTGGGTAAAAAACCCACTTCTTCAAATGCAACATTTGTAGAGTGCAGGTGTTCCCAACCACATTAATGATGAAGTAACAAATCTGTACCAAGATATTACAGATGTGTGAATTGTCTGAGCTGAAGTATTTACCGTGGTGAGTTAAATAAGTGCTGTCAGCCTCATTAAGATAGAAAAAAAACCCTTAAAATATTTTCACTTGCAAGACTCAAAGATCAGAAATTTCCTTCTTTTTAATGCATATGTGCCTCAAAATCAAAATAGATTATATTCTACCAAGGCCTATTCCATACATCAGGAAATAAGAAATGCCAGCATTACACTCACAAGTATAACAGATGTTAATTAAAATCGTATTATAATAATCACATTGTTATGGTCACAACAGTGACTGGGACATAACAGTTTTGTTTTCCGAGTCAGGAAATCTGGGATTAGTGGAAACATCCTGGGATTCCACAATGTCATAAATAGGAAGGTTTGAAAATTCAAGCACTGGCTCAGTGTCTCTCACATTGGCCTGTTCCTTTATAGCTCTCAAGACACAGTTCATGGGTTCTTGTTCTCCTTCTAATAGATCCAACATTTAAAAAATTGGGAATGACTTCATTTTAAAAAACAACAATAAATTAGACTCTGGCCAGGAGAAAGAGTAGGGGTGGGGAATACAACTTTCTACTTAACTGTCATTCATGTACTTTCTAGGTTTTGCCTTTGAGACTAATGCTGCTAATGTACTGCCTACTGTGTACGTATATGACTGCCATCTAAAGAACAGAACTTAAGAGAAACAGGAAATGTGGTTAAGATCAGAAAAGTGAGTGAAAAAATGCAACTTTCTTGTTCAATTGACCTGCTCCCTGTGCACATGCAGAGTGGTCTCTGTTTACTTTCATGACTTAAAATGACTCTTTATTGTTTTTACTCACTCTAGCCCCAGAGCCCATATAAGACTCTGTGAGAGCAGAAGCTGAATTTTATTCTGACCTATCATCAACAGAATTTTTTAGCTAAATTACAATTACCATCCTCTGTTTTGCCCTTACTTACAGTCGTGCAACTCTATTAAGACAATCATTTACACCTGTGCAATGCTGGTTAAGCCAGTCCTTATTACTGATGGAGCTACACAAAGCATTTTGGCTTCACTTTCAAATTCCAGGTTGAATATACAGCTCTAGCAGCTAGAAAACTATACATATATATATATACTTTATAAACTACTGTAGTTGTATCTTGATATGAAATTATTGCTAGGATAAACATGGAGCCCTACAATGACATTTTAACAGTCACATTTGAGATTATAAATTTACTTTATGAGCCTGTGCAGGAGGATAGACATGGATCTATTTCTGGTGTTTCTGTTTACATACATTATAATATCCTCTTCAATGATGCCTCCATCTTTATTTTTATATGTTCAGATGGAATAAAAAGATCAATCTAGTTAGAAGGTAAATAATTTGAGGCAGGGGCTGTGTCTTCATATGTATTTGTATAAGACCTAGCAAAATGGGCCAACAAATGCATAACAGCACCCTTACTATTATGATATAAATGCATAATAATAAATATAAAAATAAGCTGGGCTTTTTCATTCTAAGTCAAAAACATGTTTCTTTCCAGCTCTAACCCTTGAAGACTCCCAAATCAGAAATTGCAGGGATGTGATATACACAAAGCCTGATTCTTCCTAAAGCAAGAGATCTTAAAAAAATAATGAGCATGTGGAACACTGACCTGAACCTACTGTAGTTCTCTCTAAAGAGGACTAGCTAATAGAAAAAATCTACCCATATGCAAATCTATTGAAAATCGTAATTTAGTTTGATGTGGAAAATATTTTCCAAATTCTGTCTACACTGCAGCTTCCACCACTGGAAGTGTCCCGATGGTCCCAATTTTTCCAGTCCAGGCAATGCCACAGAATGTATAACTTAAACAAAGGAATGGGCACAGCACACACAGTACAGAGTAAACTCAGAATAGCACACGTTCATCAATAGGACATGGAGTATCATCCACAACCCTCTGGCCAACAGGTCCCATATCCTTACTATATACTTTTTTTTCCTGATAAGGCTTTTATGTCAAGCATTAGCAAAGAGTTTTCAGAATACACATTGGGAATATTCTACACTGCTGCAGCATTTAATATGACATGAACCATTCATATTATACACTTCAGTAGGTAAAGTGACATTTTAGCATTCCAGAGTCTAACATGATACAGCATTGTCATTAAAACTTGTCATTAAATAACTGTGCTCCACTATTAATTTAATTTCCTAATAAGTCTTCCTTTTTAACAAGAAGTCCCTTTTCAAAATGGGTTATTCCATTACATTTCAACATTTACTCAAATATAATCATAGTATTAATGTAGCTCTCCCAGGCAGGGAAGTCTGTGAAACAGGCTGTCTTGTCATTTGGATCTGTGACCCAGGTATCTATACACTGCAGTGTAAGCCCAGGGTTAGTGGGACTTGAGTCAGCTGACCAATGTTAGGGAACCCTAGACTTGAGCATCTACATTGTAGTTTAACCTCATGTTAAGATTTTTCTAACCTGTGCTCAAACCTAGGCCTCTGGTGTCCATACTGCACTGCACAGACTCAAGTCAAAGTAACCATATACTAGAGTCCCTAGCACCCCCAATACCGAAATGTGGCCGCTTTAGACCTAGGACCATGGTGCATTGTGGGTAATCCTTAATGCCCACCTTGCATGTTACAGGAAGTTTGAAGCAGCTTGCTTTGCAAAAGGCTTGATCAGTTCGCTCTCCATTGAAAACCCAGTAGGCTCTCTGATAGCGTGCTTGCAGATCAGTGATCAGAAGACAATGGGTTAATCCTGACCTGAGCTGCTGCCATTTGCCAAGGGTGGAGGGGGTCTTCCGTTTTCAGTAGAGTGGATTGCACATTGTTGGGATAGAGAGGACTAAGGAAGTTAAAGTTGTGCCATGGAATTATGGGATACTCACAGCGGACTCCCGGGACCCAAGTAGAGTAGGGCTGCATCTATACTGCAAAGCAATAGGGCTGAGACTGTGGGTCCTGGCTTAACTTGAGCTCGGATCCTCCAGTCCTGCAAGGTCCTGGGCCCTTTGGGTCCAAGCCCTGGATTAATTAGCACAATTGCAATATAGACACAAAGGGGGTTAGACTGGAGCCAAGGCTAAAGCATAGGCTTACATTGCAGTGTAGACATACCACTAGAGGCTTCCAGAGAAGAGAAAGGGGACTATACTGTAAACACTCTTAGGGTACGTCTACACTACAGAATTAGGTCGAATTTATAGAAGTCGATATTTTAAAACCCAAATTTATGGACTCGATTGTGTGTGTCCCCACTAAAGAGCATTAAGACCATGAGGTCGATTGACTGTGTCCACAGTAGCGGGGCTAGCATCGACTTTCGGAGCATTGCATTGCGGGTAGCTATCCCACAGTTCCCGCAGTCTCCGCCGCCCATTGGAATTCTGGGTTGCGATCCCAAAGCCTGATGGGGCAGAAAACATTGTCGCTGGTGGTTCTGGGTACATGTTGTCAAGCCATCAAACGTTCCTCCCTCCCTCCGTGAAAGCAATCTTTTTCGCGCCTTTTTTCCGGGGTTTCCGTGTTTGCTACGGAAGCCTGCTCAGCTCACAATTACTGTACAGCTCCAGCGTACACCTGGACATTAGGTCTAGTGGGGATTCAGTCACCCTATAATACAGGCAGAGGGATAGCTCAGTGTTCTGAGCATTGGCCCGCTAAACCCAGGGTTGCGAGTTCAATCCTTGAGAGGGCCATTCCGCCTGAGGCTGGTAGTCGCGGGACTACACAGCATAAGCTCCTTGCCTTCTAGCTGCAGATGGTGTGCTCCTGGCCGGCAGCCTATGTTGTGGCTGGCCGGGGGCACTTGGACATAAATGGGAGTGACCAGAGTGACTCTGGTCATTCTCTTTTTTACATTTTGTTTAAGGGAGATTCAGTACTGCCTGGAACACAGGCAGCGGGATAGCTCAGCGGTCTGAGCGTTGGCCCGCTAAACCCGGGGCTGCGAGTTCAATCCTTGAGGGGGCCAGGAGATGATGATGGATATCAAGCATATTGTACCATCTGCTGCTAGAAGGAAATGAGCCTAACCCTTGCTCCCCCCTCCCTCCGTGAAAGCAACTGAGGGAGGAGCCAAAAATCCTTTCGCGCCTTTTTTCATGTGGGCGCCATATTGCTGACACCATTGTTATCCACCCGCCGCTTCTGCTCCCACTCTACTGTCCTGCAAACAGCATACCAGGGAAAGCATGGAGCACGATCAGATCACCGCGGCTGTTCTCGCCGTTATGAACACCACGCGCATTGTCCAGGAGTATATGGAGAACGAGAACCAGGAGCTGCTACAGCTACAGGAGGTGAGGAGGCGACAGCAGCGCCCTGAGGACAGTGATGAGGACATGGACACAGACCTCTCTCAAAAAAGGACCCCCCGCAAGGTGGACATCATGGTGGTAATGGGGCTTGTTGATACAGTGGAACGCCGATTCTGGGCCCGGGAAACAAGCACAGACTGGTGGGACCACATAGTGCTGCAGGTCTGGGATGAATCCCAGTGGCTGCGAAACTTTCGCATGCGTAAGGGCACTTTCATGGAACTTTGTGAGTTGCTTTCCCCTGCCCTGAAGCGCCAGAACACCAAGATGAGAGCAGCCCTCACAGTAGAGAAGCGACTGGCGATAGCCCTGTGGAAGCTTGCAACGCCAGACAGCTACCGGTCAGTCGCGAATCAATTCGGAGTGGGAAAATCTACAGTGGGGGCTCTTGTGATGCAAGTAGCCAGGGCGATCACCAAGCTGCTGGTACCAAGGGTTGTGAGTCTGGGAAATGTGCAGCTCATACTGGATGGCTTTGCAGCAATGGGGTTCCCGAACTGTGGAGGGGCAATAGACGGAACCCATATCCCTATCTTGGCACCAGACCACCAAGCCAGCGAGTACATAAACCGAAAGGGTTACTTTTCAATAGTGCTGCAAGCACTGGTGGATCATAAGGGACGTTTCACCAACATCAACGTGGGATGGCCGGGAAAGGTACATGACGCTCGCATCTTCAGGAACTCTGGTCTGTTTCGCCTGCTGCAGCAAGGGACTTTCTTCCGAGACCAGAAAATAACCGTTGGGGATTTTGAGATGCCTATAGTTATCCTTGGGGACCCAGCCTACCCCTTAATGCCATGGCTCATGAAGCCATACACAGGTAGCCTGGACAGTAGTCAGGACCTTTTCAACTATAGGCTGAGCAAGTGCAGAATGGTGGTGGAATGTGCATTTGGGCGTTTAAAAGCTCGCTGGCGAAGTTTATTGACTAGGTTAGATCTCAGCGAAAACAATATTCCCATTATTATTACTGCTTGCTGTGCGCTCCACAATATCTGTGAGAGTAAGGGGGAGACGTTTATGGCGGGGTGGGAGGTTGAGGCAAATTGCCTGGCCACTGGTTATGCGCAGCCAGACACCAGGGCTATTACAAGAGTACAGCAGGGTGCGTTGCGCATCAGGGAAGCTTTGAAAACCAGTTTCATGAATGGCCAGGATGCTGTGTGAAAGTTCTGTTTTTCCCCAGTAATGAAAAGCCCCGCCCCTTCATTCACTCTACTTCCCTTTACCCAAACCGCCCTGCCCTCCCCCCGTCGGTCACCGCTTGCAGAGGAAATAAAGTCATTGTTGCTTAAAAATCATGCATTCTTTATTAATTCATAAAACAAAGAGGGGGAACTATGGGGGTAACTGCCACAGTCTCCCGGGATAGGTGGTGGAGGAAGGGAAGCACCAGGATGGGTGGTGGAGGAGGGGATGAGGGAAGGACAAGGACACACAGCACTTTAAAACTTATTGAATGCCAGCCCTTTCTTGCTTGGACTGTTCTCTTGGCTTGAGTGGTTGGGTGCATGGAGGCCGCCCAAACGCGTTCTTGGGCATCTCAGGGATGAGGTTATGGGACTCAGGAAGGAGGGCTGTTGGTTACACAGGGGCTGTAGCGGCGGTCTGGGCTCAGGCAGCCTTTCCTGACCCCTACGCCTTTCCTCAGCCATAAGCCGGACGATTTCCGTTTGATCCTCCAGTAGCCTCAGAATTGCATCCTGCCTTCTCTCTGCACGCTGACGCCACCTACTCTCTTCATCCCGCCGCTGTCTCTCTTCATCCCACCAGTCATTGTCTTCAGCATGCCACCTGTCCGCGCGATCAAATTCTGCCTTCCTGGACTCCGACAGTGTCTGCCTCCACGCATTCTGCTGGGCAGCTTCAGTATGGGAGGATTGCATGAGTTCTGAGAACATATCATCTCGATTCCTTTTTTTTTTTACTTCTAATCTTCGCTAGCCTCTGGGACGGTGATGAAAGGGGTGGCGTTGAAACATTTGCAGCTGCGGGAGGAAACAAACGGGAGAGGAGTAGTTTAAAAGACACATATTAGAGAACAATGCTCCAAACATTACATATCACATGTGCATTTGGTCCAAGGCTGCACTTTGCCTATTATATTGAGGGTCTGCCGGTTTGGTGTGAGAGATCACACAAGCAGGTCCGTCGGGCAACAGAATTCGGCTTGCAGGCAGCCATGGTAAGCCACAGTCCATAGGCTTCTTTAACCTTCATAACATGTGGGAATGTTTTCAAACAGCAACCCCCTCATTTCCCATAACAAACAGCCTTTGGGCTGGCAATTTAAAACTGGTTGGCAATTGAAAAGGGAGGGGCGGCGGTTTTCGGGTTAACGTGCAGCGTGAACCTAATCGACACCCCCACCACACAGACACACATCCAAGATGTTCGCTGTTCCCCCTCCCCCCACCGCGTGGGTCACAGCGGGGAAGATTTCCGTTCAGCCACAGGCAAACAGCCCAGCAGGGACGGAGCCCCTCTAAATACCCCCTTAATAAAATTCCCCTATTTCAACCAGGTGACCATGAATGATATCACTCTTGTGAGGATAACACAGACAGATAAAGAACGGATGTTGCTTGAATGCCAGCAAACACCGGGACCATACGCCGCCATGCTTTGCAAAGCAATGATTCCAGACTACATGCTACTGGCCTGGCGTGGTAGAGTGTGTTACCACGGAGCATGGGATAAGGCTGCCCTCCCCAGAAACCTTTTGCACAGGCTTTGGGAGTACATCCAGGAGATCTTTCTGGAGATGTCCCCGGAGGATTTCTGCTCCATCCCCGAACATGTTAACAGACTTTTCCAGTAGCTATAGCTGTACTGGCCGCGAATTAATCATTAAACACGCTTGCTTATAAAACATGTATTAATTTAACAGAGGTACACTCACCAGAGGTCCCTTCTCCTGCATCGAGCACACCTTGGGTGGGTTCATAGGGTACTGGCTCCAGGGTGACAAAGAGTTCCTGGCTGTCGGGGAAAAGGGCTTCTCCGCTTCCTTGCTGTGTCTGGGCGCTATTTTCAGCATCATTATCATCATCATGCTCCTCTGTGGTTTCTGATGATCCACATACGGAGTCATACCACATGGGTGGGTCAGTGCTGGCTGCACCTCCTAGAATGGCATGCAGCTCATCATAGAAGCGTCATGTCTGGGGCTCTGACCCAGAGCGGCTGTTTGCATCTCTGCTTTTTTGGTAGGCTTGCCTGAGCTCCTTAATTTTCACGCGGCACTGTTGCGCGTCCCTGTTGTAGCCTCTGTCCTGCATGCCCTTGGAGACTTTGGCATATGTATTGGCGTTTCTTCTTTTGGACCGTAGCTCTGCTAGCACGGTTTCATCTCCCCATACAGTGATCAGATCGCGTACCTCATGCTCAGTCCATGCTGGAGCTCGTCTTCGGTTCTGGGACTCCATCATGGTCACCTCTGCTGATGAGATCTGCGCTCACCTGCAGCTCACCACGCTGGCCAAACAGGAAATGAAATTCAAAAGTTCGCGGGGCTTTTCCTGTCTACCTGGGCGGAGCATTCGAGCTCAGACTGCTGTCCAGAGCGGTCAAATGTTGCACTGTGGGATAGATCCAGGAGGCCAGTACCGTCGAATTCCATCCTCACTAAGCCTACATCGATTCGGCAATATCGCTTTAAGCGCTAATCCCCTCGTTGGGGGTGGAGTGGCGAGATCGATTTTAAGAGCCCTAGAAGTCGATGTTAAGGGCTTCGTCGTGTGGACGGGTGCACGGATCAATCGAAATAACGCTAATAAATTCGACCTAAACTCGTAGTGTAGACCAGGGCTTAGTGGAGACACAGTTTATGGTAAAAGAGCTCCTTTGCGAGTATATCTTATACCAGTTCCCCAAATGAAATAAGCTATACTGGCAAAAGGACATTTTTGCTGGTATACCTGCATCTAGGGGAGGGCTTTTGATGACATAGGTATGTTGATTAGGAATTTTGATTCTGTTTGACACTACTGACTGACATAGCTATGCCAGCAAAACTTTTAAGTGTACACCAGCCCTAAGACCATACCCGTCGAAATAAAGTAAGAGTGCTCCATGGCATCTAAAGAAACATCTGGTGGGGTGACTCTTGATGTTACCATCTCCCCATCCAAAAGCAAGGACAATTTTATGTGTGTGCATAACAGATACAAAGAAAAACTTATACAAACACCATATAATTAGCCTGTGGAACTCACTGTCACAATACATTAGGACAAATAACTCAGCCTTAATTGGGTTTTCAATGCAGAGATCTGTGTTGGGGGAAGTGCAAAATTTTATCCCTAAGGGGATATTCTGGAAGGCAAGAATACCTCCAGATGTTACCTGGTATGCAAAGTGGACATACCTATTAATATATCACTGTATACATATATTCCCCCCTGCAGGCTAACTCCAAGGATTGGTGGAGCTATGGCCCTGCCTCCTCCCTGCCCATTTACGGTCATAGTGTGGCCCTGGAAGAACGTGGAGGGAGGAGCCCTGCATTGTAATTGTACCAGGCCCTTACATGGACTGTTAGGAGGAAGAGGGATGGGGTAAAAGGCTTCTTGTGCCCTCCCCAACACGCTCACCTGTGTAAGGGCTGGGCAAAATCTGGTTTTCAATAATAATAAAAGATTGGACACTTATTAATAAAAATAGCATATAGCTAAGATAAAAATTGTATATGCTAAGTGTCCTGATGCTTCAAGGCATGAACTGATTACTTCAGTAGTGCCAGAAAGGAATTTCCTAACCCATCTTATTTCACAACTGACCATTCACTTTAGGGCAGGTTTTTACTTCTGAAGTATCATTGTGAGAGGGCAGCCCAGTTGGCAGCAGCTTCTACATGGCTATGGTGAAGGAAATGCCCCAGTTGCTGTAAACTGTATAGAAATTATATGCAGTTTTCTAAAATAACTTAATCCTTTAGTTTAAATTCTCAAAGTAAAATGAGGCTTCACTCAGTTAAAGTCTACATAAAGGAAATGAGCTTTTTCTGTGTTGCCTCCGAAGAAGCAGAACCATCCATCTATTGGCTTCCAGACTTGCTCTCTATGGAAATTCATGCTATGTTTTTGATTGTGGGCTGTCAAGAAGGAGGGGCTTGCTAGAATTTATCCATTGAGATCCCCATTAGTAACTTGCAAGTAGCAATTTTTGTGGTGGTGGCCTGCTGTTTGGAAGAAGGTTTTAACTATCTGTGATAGGGTATGCAAACCCCACACTGAGCCCAACTCTGCCACACTTGCAAGAGATGCACAGACTGGAGGAGAAGTTAAAAGGAATCAGAACAGCTCACATGGGGGCGGACCAGAGAAGAGAGCAACCCTGCAACTTGTAGTGTCTGAGAGAAGAGCTGAGGGAAGGCAGGATCTCTCCCTACAACAACTGCCCAAAGGTCCCTTCCTGAGGGAAGGGAGGACCTGCTTCAGATATACTCTGAGAGGGAGGCATTCCCCACTCTTGCTCATGGACTCACACTCATGGACAAATTCCCTTGTTTTGTTTATGGAGTACCCCAGGAAAGGAGACAGTTGGAACTGACATGGCTGAGGGCTAAGCCACAGGAGGAGGAAGCTGCTGCCCTGAGAGAGGGAGCTACCACACCATGCACAGCCACAAGGAGATGCCAAGTGGTGAGATGATCCCCTGCATATCTCCTCATCACAGATGGTGAACTTTGGACAATAGTGGGTGGTAGGAAGTAGCTCAGGAAAAGTAGCTGAATGCACCCCTGGCAGACCTTTGATAGTCTTCACAGGGCCCTGAGCTGGAGCCCAGTGGAGTGAGAGGGCTTAGGCTCCCCTACCAAAGCGCCGCCCTGCAGTTCGAAAGGCTTAAGCCCTCACCACTAGGCAATACTGTCCATGAGTGTAGGCCATCACACCATCCTTGCCAGATCCTGTGTGGAGTACATTCATGCTACTACAATAAAATATAGGCTGTTGCTGAAGTTAAGATACAGAATGAAATGGACATACGATACAGCCGTTCCTATGCTCCTAGGTTTCCTTAATTTTTTGGGGGTGAGGGGGGGTAGGGTGGGATTTTACATTAAAAAAGAAAAAGCACCTTAAGTCAAAATTATTCACATACTATATTATGCTTGACAAACATGACTATCATAGGATTAAATAAGCTTAATGCAGAAAAATATAAGCATATGCATGAATTCTATTAGCGCTCTCTGATACAGCTTAATCATGTAGAAAACTACTGGAGGGAAGAAATCACCAAGAATACAATTTCAATGTGAGAAGCTACAAAAAAGAACTGTAAGTAATATAACTTCACATAAAAGAGCTTAAGAAACACACTATCTATCATCAGGAACTCATCACAACTGCAGTAACACAAAGATCCAATTACAGTAAATAAATTCCTCAGTTGCATATTGTCAAAACTGCCACAGTACATGACTCTGAGGTAAAGTCTTGATGGACCTTACTACCACAGGCGCCGACTTTCCAAAGTGCTGGGGGGTGCTCGACCCCCGGCTCTGCCCTAGGCCCCGCCCCCACTCCACCCCTTTCCCCAGGCCCCATTCACACCCACCTCTTCCCGCCCCTGCTCCACCCCACCCCGCTTCTTCCGGCCCAGGGCCGGCTCTACCTTTTTTGCCGCACCAAGCACCAAGCCACCGAAGCAAAAAACAAAAAAAGCCAGCCGGCACAGCCAAAGCAAAAAAAAACCTGGCCCTTGAAATGTGCCTCCCCAGGAATGGCCAGAATACCACCCCTTCAGATGTGCCGCCCCAAGCATCTGCTTCCTTTGCTGGTGCCTGGAGCCAGCCCTGTTCCTGTCCCCTCTCCACCCCCGCCCCACCTCTTGCTGCTGGTGCCGGCCCTGTTCCTGCCCCCGCTCCACCCCCGCCCCGCCTCTTTCTGCCCACGGAGTCCATGTTGATGCTTACTACCTTGCTTTGATACAGGTGGCATGCTTGAGGAGGAAGCCTCTGAGCACATAATATTTAAAGGCAGAAAGCAGGATCATGAACACAGGAGGTTGTTATGGGCCTCTGAAGAGAGATAGAAGCAGGTTATGAGGAGACAATATAGAATATTGTGGGCCAAGACCAGGAGAAAGATCTGTGAACACAAAAAGGACTCTAATGAAATAAGTCATCAGGGGATCTTTTGAAGTTTTCTCACCAATAACTGAGACACTTATTCCAGATGATGTTCAGTGATGAAAAATAATATATACTGATCATTATACAAGATTAATCTTAGTGGGAAACTTGTTGAACAGTCTGTTAACTAGCAGAAAGTACAGCAGATATGGCAAATGCTATAGCATCATTGTAGATTGTTTGGAAATGGGAAACAACTGATGAGGCAGCTGCCCCCTTTCCTAGAGTGAGACACATGTAAGACAGAGTGTCCTGGGGGACTGCTCTTCAATACTTCCTATTACATTGTATACTTATTTTGGTGTAATTTGTGCATATTCGTGGCACACATCAGGATAATTAGGTGAAAATCAGAGGGCACAGTATTAGTGCTTAAGGCCCTGATCCTGCCAATACTTAAGCACATGCACTGTGACTATTTCTATTGGAGTCAGTTGGACCACTCACACAAATAAAATTACACATGTGCTTAACTGTTGGCAGATTCAGGGCCTTATTTAGCTCCATTAATGTCTTTGATTGAATCCTAATGGAAGTGTTTCCACATCCATGATCCTGCAGAGCCTGGAGGCTAGCTGGATGTTACATGAATGTATTGAAATGCTTCAGAATTCTAGTTGTAGGCTGTCTGATACGTATGTCTAATTCTGTATTTGCACACCCATTACAAACATACAAAATCTTTTTCATCTTATGGAGGAGGGCAGCCAGAAAGGAAGCAGCTCTCATTACAATATGTATGACTGTTAATCTGATTAAAAAGAGTACAGTGTAATACTACAATGAAAATTAATTTAATAGGATTTACTATAATTAGGAGCAAGCACACAATAAACTAATATAACAGAAAGAAGACAAAAGTGTTAGGGACTCTCATTAAAAGATTGTCTACTATGTTAAAGATGCTTTGTATTCATCCACATGATAATTTCCCTCTTTATAGCCACACCTTTTCCTAATAATGAAAATACACAGGTCTTGTCTTATAAGACTGGAAGGTATTTACTTTTCAAAGGGGCATTATCTGAGAGTTTAGCCACCGTACTTAGGTTTTATATTTGTTTGTTTGTTTAAAATCTTACAAAATCTAATGTTAAATGGAATTTGTTTTAAACTTCAATGAAAATAGTTACACCTCAACAGAGTTAACAGTTCAGCATTGTGCTAGTACATTAGAATCAGAAAGTGAAACTGACTGCAAACAAACTAGAAAGAAAAGTGAAACAGACTATTCTTGTTTCATTGTTCACAATGAGTCATCTTCTTCTTCTAGCCTTACTCCCATCTATCTGGAGCTGGCTCTGTGAGTCCTTCTTCTCCATTCCAGTCTGTCTTGAAGCAGTCCTTCTGTATGACGTCCATCCATCTAGTTTTGGGTCTTCCAACCCTCTTACCCACCACTTCTAAGTTTAACACCGTTCCCTAAATTGTCTTCCGATCTTTTCACATGCCCAAACCATCTAAGCCTGATTTCCCTCAGCTTTTCTGTAATTAGTATGTTCCAAACATGGTCCAGCCTTGTAACTCCAAGCATCCATTTTAACATTTTCATTTATACTGTGTTCAACATCTGCTCCTGTTTCTTCCTCAGTGTCCAACATTTGGAGCCATGATGAGCGAAATACAAAAGTATAAAAGGTGAAAAGCAAGACTTTTACAACTTTCAGTTTTTAATGATACAGGTGAGGGAATTAGTTTTTTAATGTATGCTTTTAAACCCGATAGTGTCTCTAATAATATTACATAAGGTATGTTTCTGCAGTTCCAACATAGGAAAAACTTCCATGGAGCTTTGGCTGTGTATAGACTACAGGACTGATTCCCAAGTGATTACACTATGATTACCCACCTCTCTGTTCTAACATACTCATACCTAGTCACAATAAAATATAAAGGGCTTGAGTTACGCCCATATTTGGGCATGGAAAGTCATCGAAGAGTGAGCTGCAGTGATCATAGTACAAGAAGTGATGGTGGTGACTAAGGCCCAAGTCCTTCAAGGAGCTCTGTAGGGGCATATTTGGGACTCCACCTGGCATAAGGATCCATAAGAATGGGGTAAGCTGCAGGATCAATCCTAACTTGTCGTTCTTTCCTCAGAGTCAATGCTGAGCTAATGCCCTAGCATAGTTTTATGCTCTTGGAGGTATAGGGCTAGATTCCACTATCAGTGCACTACTCATTGGAGTTACTCCAGACTTAAACCACTGTAACTGAGAGCAGAATCTGGGTCTTTTCTTTTGGCTGAGGCAAAAAAAATAATAAGAAAAAAATGCAACCCTGACCACACTTTGTAAGTGGAGGGTCATTGATTCCCCTGTAACCTAGAAAAATGCCAACTTGGGGAATAATTACATTCTGGCTTCCTAAATGTCACCTGGATAAAGTATTTTTACTTCTTCTCCTAAAAAAGAACTTTCCAGTTTTGTAGTATTACAGGTGAGAATGGCTGCCACTTTCCACTCCAAGAGTAGCTACATTTCTATGGTGGGTGAAGAGATCTCTACATACACTGTAAATAACTTCAGTAGCCTTCTGTTGAAAGACACTGCAATCCTTCTGAACACAAGTAAGTGTAAATTTTTAACTATTGTTTTTATTATGTGGCTATGACAACATATAGGTCTTCAGGACAAACAGGACCGATGCAAGGAAGTTTCGCATCCTAGGTGAAAGTTCCTTGCACTAGCCCTGCACCGCCCCTCCCCCCCACAACACCGCTCCCCCCCCAGCCAGCTCCCCCACCCGCGGGTCACGGGAGCTCAGGCCCCCCTGCCCGCCCGCGGGCCGCGGGAGCTCAGCCCTCCCCGCCCCCCGCCCGCGGGCTGCAGGAGCTGAGCGTGGAGTCGGGAGGCAGGGGTGCGGCTCACCGCAGCTGCCTCCCGGCTCCCCGCTCAGCGGCTGAGCATGGGGCAGGGGGGCAGCCCTGCCTCCCGACTCCAAGCTCAGCAGCTCCCAGCCCTCCTAGGGTCGCCTAATTATAGCGCCGGCCCTGAGGACAAAAATATCTCCTCTTCTGCAGTGGGCATATTTACAAACTCCATAATTTATGTAATGCAGACCACTGCATTTATGTTTGCTATGATACAGATAGCTAGAATAAAGAGAGATTTTTCATTATGCAGTGGTATAGTTACACATCTAGGCTGTTGAAAAGTGCTAAGGGTGACCTCACATTCTAATCTATGTGTAAAGCAAGCAGATAGGTATGGTGGCATTGTGTATCACAGACAGGATGGATTCCCTGTAGACCAATACAGCTGCTAACATTTTAGTCAGGCACAAACTCAGAAAGTTTGGCATGGTAATTTGACATCTGGACTTTTGTATGTGTTCTTGGATTGCAGGAGATATATTCTGACTCAATGAGTTCAGTAATTGTTGTATTTGTTTCAAAGAGTTTAGCTAATAGTATACAGTACACACGATACCATAATTGTTTAACTCAAAAATTTAACATAGCATTCCAAGAGATATAAAGAACATAGAGAATACAAACAATCTGGCAACAGAATCTTGTTCTGGCGCAGTAATTATTTTAAAAATACAGTATATGCTGATTATGCTGCATAAATAGTAATAATAAAATCCATAAGTAAGAAAGAAATTAACGAAAGTACCATTCAGCACTGGCTTTCAAAATGCTCTTGGAAACTTAAAGCATAACAGAACTATTATTCATATACATAGCAGAGAAAGTTTGCTAGACAATATGAGCTTGATGCTGTAAGGTGCCTTGTAACATCAGTTATCTCCGGCCATGATTTTGCCCTGCTGACATCAATGGGAATGGAGGATGCTCAACCCCTCTCACCACTGAGCCATAGAGATCTAGCACATGAACATGGGCCATTGTCAAAAAGCTAGATTTTACTACTTGAAATTATTCAAATCAGTCTGAAGACATTACTAAGTTATGGTCTGATTCTATGAACCTTTACTCATGGAAACAGCAAATGGGACTATTTGCACGAGTCAGGATTATTCATATTATTAAGCGTTTGCAAGTCCAGGTCTTTCAGCCATTGTATTCTTTTAAAGAAGAAAAGAAAGAGCAGAGGCAGCAAGAAGAAAAGAAAGGCAGAGGCAGCAAAAATGCTTTCCAAGTTCTGCCTAAATAGCATTAAAATAAGATTAAAAAAATCCCATCTCACATATGCAAAATCATTAAACAGCAAAGCTGAGATCCTAACAAAATTAAGGCCGATGTTTTCAAAAGTAGGCAGTGATTGTGGGTTCCTCAATTTTTGTGTGCTTGATTTGAGACCATTTAGGGTATCTCAAGTTAGGTAGTGAATATCACCAGCAGCTTTTGAAAAATGTTCCCCAAGTGAATAAAAAGCTTTTTTTAAAAAGTTTTAAATTTTTTTCCAAATTAAACAAATCCAAAAGGTTTGTTCTACTTTCTTTTAAGTCGATGGAGATGACATTCTTGAGACATTGTATTTCTCTTTGGTTTCCTTAAAGAATACCTGATAGAAAACAAAGAACAGTAGGTGTTCTTTATGGAGCATTGACTGGATATTTTTGATTTTGCTGAGCATACAGGGGATATTCAAAATCTGTTTTTCTGCAAACAGTTGTCAAGAGGCCTTTCATCCTCTTGTAACACACGTGTAAGATGTTTCAAAATCCTGCTCAAAGCAAACAACCAGTTGAGGATTTTTGTAGCAAACAAGCAATTCTCCGTCCTCTACTTCACACATAACACAATCAATTCTTTTTTTTTTTCTCATCATATAGTGCTGTTATTGCTGCTTTTGGCATAGGTACTCTGGCTCTGAATTTTCTGCGAATGGAACAAATTAAAAAAAATTGCCCTTGGCATAAAAATAAAACTGTCTCCATGGCATGGATGTTGCTGCCACTGTACCAATATGAAAAAAGGCCCTAAAGTACTGAATAAACTATATGAGGACAACCAGAGAAAAGCCACTGGTGAACCGAGAAGCCAGCTATTCCTGTCTCCACACCAGCACCACCTTTAACACTCCCATCAGATAATAAAAGAAATAATTCACTACTGTTATTTTTCTGGCAAGATGTATTAGGCTTAAACACAAAAAGTTGTGAATTTTGTTTTTCTCCTTTTGTTGTTTTTACTCAGCTTTCTCTTGCTCAGCTTTCTCTTGACTACCCTACCTAGGTATTATAGGTAACAGTAGTATATACAATGTTTTCATTACCAGATTTTATTTTTCCCAAACTTCAAAATTGGTCAACAAACAAGTACTCACTGATCTTAAAATATTTGCACCTTCTAATGACACTTTCCAACCACGAACTAACAAGGATGTGAGATAAGACAATACAGTTATTCAGTCTTTCTGCCCTTGTATTCTTTGGTTCCCCTTCCATTATTATTTAATATTTGTAAATAGAACAGACAAACAAAAAGCGAACTGTATAGTATTATTGTCAAGATAGCTGGGGCCAGAATCTGAGCTGGTGTAAACCAGGCTGGCTCCACAGAAGTCACCAGTTTGCACCAGTTGATGACTTGGCCCTTGGTATTTAACCCAATTTCACCTTTTCTGCATCAGAACATTTTGGTGTTGGAAGCACTGTTTCTACTCCGCAGCAAGTGTGTAACACACTACATGTTTACATACAAAAGTGCTCACAACAGTGCACAAACATCCACACCAGCATGGTTATTACAGTTGATCTGCATGGTTAAGTACTATGGTATGTACCATAGTGTCATTTTGCACTGTTCTAATGCTAGTCTGCACAGCATAACAGCTGCAATAGTATGATTATTCTTCCCAGTGCAATTCCACAACGTCTTTTCTCATTCTTCAGTGACAGCTTTGACAGCTCAAAGCTCTGTTACCTGTTATTCCATTTATCTACCAGCTGTATCCAGTTCCAGGAGCATCCAAGGTGTACTTGATCCTTCCTGTGTCCTCCATGCTCTGGGCAGGCCTCAGAGCAACCAAGGTGATACTTGGCTGATCTTGACCCTGCCCAATCCCTCCTCTGGCACCGCAACTCCCAGGCTAGCAACAAACAATGCAGTGCAATAAAATAATAAATAAATAATCTTTAACATTTTTGTAATATTTAAAACTTTCTCCCCTTCTCTTCCATTGGTCCCACGCAGGTTCACCTGCAAAACACAAAGGACAAACTTCAAAGAGCAGTTAGCAGACACACACAGGGACATGCGTATGCGCCCCACACACCTCAAATGTATTTACTTTAGTGAGGTTTGCCACAGTAGTCCAACCTCCACCTCACCACCATCTGCCACACTCTTGAGATCTGAAAAATAGAACACACACACACACACTCACAAAAAGGATAATTAGCTAATGAATAACCAGCAAGGCCACACCTGCTACTCTCCCTTTATCCCCAAGCAAATTCTCTTACTTCCCCCTGAAGCTCCAGCATGCACTTATCACCCATCAGGGCTCACTGTATTACTTGGAAGGGAGCTCACATGGTTGCATGAAGGAACCCACCGGTATGTCTTTCCTCCAGAACTTGGCCTGGAACACAAGACAGAAAGAGTTGACTGTCTGATTAATGACAAATAACAGAAAAAAAATTAAACATCTAAAAATTAGTGAATACCTGAATTAAAATCACAAAATCAAGTTCCTTATCTCCACAAGTGTCCAAAGGGGATGATCTTTCTTGTAAAGGCCAGGTCTCCAGGCCCAAAGTTGGTTTAGAAGTGGTTTGGGAGTGGCTGGTGTGTTTCTGATATAGTATCTGCATTGATAGTATGAAGTTGTAGCAGGGAACAGCTCCTGACCCTCACAGATCATGCACAGATCCCTGTGCAGGAAGAACCACTTGCAGCATCCATTGGAATAAACCAAAAATATGAACAGGTGTAAATAGACACTGCAAACCATAAATATTACAGCTCTGCTCCAGGAAGCTGTGCTTGGCATTGTGATGGGTACAATAATCCACAGGCCATTGAACAATTTTCAGGGAGTGCTATGTATGGATTATATGGGCCTAAAGAAAAATGTTAGTGTGGATGTAGATAATGCTCCAGTGTAAATAAGGCTCCAGTGATCTGTCCAAAGAGGTATTTCTAAAAAGGTTTTATAAATGTCATGTTAAGATGCATATCAACATCAAGTGATACATTCCATCTATCCTGCATATTTATGCAATGTGATCACTATAATATCTAGGCACTGAAGAGAACAATGTCCCAAATAAAAATGGTCTCAATTTTCATCACCTTCCTAGGAACTAGTCACTTGTACTTGCATTTATTTTCCCCCCATATGTTCTCCTCCTTAGTCCTATTGATGTTAATGAGTTATCTGTGTACATTAAGGGAAGTTATTTATTATAATTATTACTACTACAGAAGCACCTAGGAGCCCCAGTCAGTAGTAGGCACTGTATAAAGATTTAACAAAATGACAGTCCTTGCATGAAAGAATAATCTAAGCATACCCCATATATCTTCTAAAGTGTCGAACATCCTCAACTCCCATTGACTTCAGAGGGAGTTCAGGGTGCTGAGGTTCTCCCAGAATTAGGCCTTCAATTGGGTCATCCAGATTTTCTCCTCACCAATAGGCAGGAAGCCATCAGAGGTAATCATACAGCGCAACAGCAGAATTTGTGGAGTGCAAAGTCAGGGCAGTGGTGAAATGAAAACGTTGTGATGCTTGTTCTGGCTCCCAAGAGCTTTATCCTTTATAAAGGATTAAGCCCCATGTAGGGGTACAAGTTACTAAAAAGCCCATTTGGTTGTGTTCATAGCCATTTCTCAACATCTCTTCCTCCTGCTCTGCACAGATACCTGACATCTCATTACAAATGTGTTACACTAGAAGCACAGACTCACTTGAGTGAGTTACATTATATTCTAAATTCATCTAGACTCAAAATCATTGGTAAGAAACCAACTGAATATTCAATTAAAAGACATATAAACACAAAAGGCCTCATTTGCTACTGTGATAAATTCATGCTTATGCCAATGTAACTGTATTGAAAGTACCAGTATAAAACTGGAGAAACATAGTGTTGATTCATACCAACCATCTTGCTGGTGTAACTCCAATGGGGCCACCTCAGGGATTAATCTGGCCCTTCCTTTTTAGACTAGTATTTAAAAGACACTATGTAGTTAAAAGCCTTATACATAACATAATCTAACCAGTAAGATACAAGCAAGGAAATATTAAGATATAGCTTCCACGGAATCTTTCCCTTATACCTACTGCAATACATTTAGTTTTCCATAACACTGGACCATGTTACATACCCTGCCTGGATCTTTACAAATACATGTAATACTGTGGTACAAACACTATATAAAAGAGGTATATCTGTTCACATATCTAACCTGCATTGAGGACAAATACATTTCTGATAGTATGTATCATCACTTTAAAATTCCTTTTCCATTCCCTTTTTCTTGTAATCTACAGTAATATATTTATCACCTTTTGGCTTGAGCTCCATCTCTCTGAATCTCATTAGCACCTTTTATTATAGTAATCAACTATTTGCCCTTTGATCCCCATTGGACTTCTCTGGGGAAAAAGAACTTTATTTTCTGCTTTGTAATTCTGCTGTTTTGTTTTTGTTAGGAGATATTGCAGCACAGCACGTGTTAGTTGCACATATTTTTGGCTACCATCAAATAGAAGGAAGATAGGAAAAGAGCCACGTGAAAGCATTGAAGATTTTCACACAAGCAACCACATTGGGTCAATACTGAAAGGTTGTGTTTTTGAGAGCTTTTGATGCCCCTCCCCTTCAGCATCATTAAGTTTAATTCATACCTTTGCAGCCACGAGGAAGTGCTCTAAAGGCAACATAAACTGGCCTTCTATTACACACACAGACTGACAACGCTATATCCCATTGTCTAAGAAACCAAGTCCCAAACTTACTCTCAAATTGTCTCTCACATTACTGTACCACTAAGCCCTGGAGTGGCCTACAACACCATAAAGATTACTCTCTTTCCCTTATTCTATATTCTGACTGTGTTTACCAGGACATTTATAGGTCCTGTAGTATAAACTGTTCCCTTCTTGCACTTCTCTCTCCCCAGAGAAAGAAGGATAAGTACCACCAACCCTCTACACACGTCAATAGATCTTAATCACATGAACAGCAAATAGTGTTGAACTCAATGGGAAGTACTTGTGTGAATAAGAACTGCTCGTGTGAATAAGATTTGAGTTGTATGGGTGTTTTTCCCCATTTGTATTCCATGAGAGATTTAATTTCTCTCTTGGCTTTCATTAATTAATATAAAAACATTACTAAAGTTAAAAGGAAATTCACATACAGAATGTGAAAACAACATTAAAGGGTCCGGCTTATCCAGAAAACCAGGACACTGGGAAACTCTATATTTAAGGCACGCTGTTATGCCTTGCTGGGGGAGGGATAGCTCAGTGGTTTGAGCATTGGCCTGCTAAACCCAGGAGTGTGAATTCAATCCTTGAAGGGGCCATTTAGGGATCTGGGGCAAAAAATCTGTCAGGGGACAGTACTTGGTCATGCTAGTGAAGGCAGAGGACTGGACTCAATGACCTTTCAAGGTTGTTCTAGGAGATTGGCATATCTCCATTTATTTATTTTTTTAGCTATTGTATACTGTCTATAGTTCTCAGTGATTGACTCTGATAAGTATGGCCCATTTTGCTTAGGTAGAACAGAGGGAGCAAATGGCCAAAAATCACATAGGGGTACACTTCAAAAGGCTGCAAGGTGGAGAAAGGCATCTATATATTATAATTCCCCCCAGCATTATGTATCCACTACCCTCTGTATGATCCATATAGAAAAATTCTTATGCTGGAAAGAGGGGGCTTGGAAGATTTTGGGAACAGCCACTCTTTAACAGTTGTATCCTTTGGAAAGAAGCCTGCCTACTTCGAAAACAGCTGCATAGCTGTAACTTACACTATGCACACTGTGGTCCTGCAGATGGCTAATGGGAGCACTGCTTCTAATTTTGGGGTTTGGCGGAAGACAAGAAGCAGAGGATCTGCCATGTTTATCCAGAGATCATTAGGATTCCTTATGTCTTCAGACTATGTATGGAATTAAAGTCATGAGCCCCTACTTCTTCCATACTCTGACAATTCAATCTTACCAAAGGGAGCATGCAGCAGTTATTTGCAGCAACAAAAGCTATAGAGATTTTTATGTAAGTGTTCTCCTTACATGGGTTTTATGCAGAAGTGGAACATATGGTCCTGCATGAGCATTAATACGTAGGTACAGCTGGTCTTGGAAGATTTTAAGTGATCCAGATAAAAAGAATGAGCAAACTCCTCCCAGGGGAGTCTGTGGCTGTTTAGAGATTGTTCCCTACTGTAAGTGTTGTTTTTATAGGGAGGTGTCTCAGAAGACCTAAGACTGGAGTCGGGATTTCATTGGGGGGAGGAAAGCAGACATACAAGAAAATGAGACAAAAATAAAACACTAAACCTGGCCAGCAACGTAGAACTTAATCTTTACCTCACAGGCTGGCAGCAATGGAAAGCAAGCAAACTGATTTATTCATTTATTGTTTTTAGTTAATGCAACAGCCTAACATTTCTCTATGACAGCAATCTCGCTGTGCCAGGTTTTTATTAGGCTGTGGTGCTGGCACTCCTAAAGCTCCAACCACACATAAAGTTCAGACTGATTTTTAAAAAGGGTATTATCTGCCAACTATAACAGGAACTCTCATAATCTATGGCCTCGATGGAGCAGTGTCAGTTATACCAGATGAGGATCTGGCCTATAGTTTGGGGATGGGTGAATTTAAAAGCAAGTCTCTTTCAAATGAGAAAGACATCTCAAGAACTACCTTTGTATGAGAACTGAGACCCAGGTGATAAAAGTGCTCAGTCCATATTTATGTTTTATACAGCTCCAGGCACACTAACATGCTTCACTATTACCCACTCCAAAGTCCCAGGGAAGAACACCAATATTATTAGATGGACAGAATTTCCAACGTGAGAGGCTCATCGAGGAAATTGTCAAAATGTGGAGAATAACCATTCTTTAGAGAGTATAACATTCAGGACAAGGAAGAACACAATGGAAATGGAGGGCCTAAAGAACCTGGACAAGCAGAAACAGTATAAGGAGATTGTGTATGTTGAACCTATGCTTCAGCTGTTTCATGACCACAAGAGATAAATGAATGGAGCAGGAGAAAGTCAGAAAAATAGAGATGACAGATAAGATGGAACAGAAGTGCGGAAGCAGGAAATGAATCAGACTGCTGCACTGTGAAAAGGAGATGTTTAAAGTGCCATTGAGATCAGTAGCAAATCCAAAGCTTACTGTTATTACAAATGAGAAAGCTGAACCACAGAATCAGAAGCCAGAGGCAAACTACTATGATTAATGATGCAAGAAAGTCATATTTAGCAGGACTGTTCAAGGTAAAGATGCCATTAAAGAAATAAGACTGGAACCTAGCTACAATCCCAGCAACAATGAAAATAAAATCACAAATTCATAGTATAAGAACACAAACAAACACAACCATAATTTCCTCTCAGAATGATTGGGGACGGGGAAGCAAGGAAGGGAAAGGAATACTGTATTTAGAATACAACCAGGGTAAAAATCTTGCTCTAGGACTGCCCCTAGATAATATGTCTCTGATTGGAAGGATTAGAGCTACCATGACATAAGAAATCCTGGGCTAATTTGGAAGCACAACAGCTGAAGAAAGGCTGCTCAACAGAAGTTGGGATTAGGGCAAGAGGTTAAATTACTTCAGATTCTCTGTATCTATGCTGATCTTAGTGCCAGATGTCAAAGTCTGGACAATATAACCATCTTCCCAATGCATCAAAATCTTCTCTAGGCAGAGGGCTTGAGAGGGTAAAAACATAGATACTATAACTATACATGTGTCATAAACATGTGAACAGAAGACATTCCCTTGATACTTTTTGAATAAAGTAATCAGAGGAAACAAGTAATATAGAATATGGGAAATGTAAACGGGTCGTGCATGTCATTTTTGACGTGGGGGAAACTACATTAGGCAAAAGTCAAAATTTCAAATTGTGGTAATTTTTTTAAAGGTAACTCAAAATATGCTAGACAAATTTTCTTAAAAGTTTGCAGAAACAGTTTCCTTTGTCTGAAGAATAAATCTGGCAAATTTCTGGTCAAACCAATTTTCCAAATCAAAAGAACAGAAGGGCTCAGGTAGATCTATATAAGGGAGCTGGTTGCAATCTTACCTCCATAATATCTGCGTGTTTGTAATGATATAAATTGTCAAACATACCTGATATATGATTGATGTGTATATACTGTGACGGGGCAAGGCCAGAGGGCTATAGGAAAGTGGTAAGGAACCAGTATGTTCCTATTGGGATCCGGGAAGTGGGCGGGCAAAGCCTGCAGAGACCCAGTGCAGTCCTGACCAAAAGAACTCCAGAATCGACGTCCAGAGCTTGGCCAGGAAACCCGGGGCTGGGACCAGGGTGTTGAGCCGGTACCAGAGCATGGACAGGACTAATTGATTGATTACCAGTGCTCTCCCTCGAAAGGAGAGGCACCGGAGTAGTCCTGTCCATCTCCGGATCCGCTCTATCACCCTGCCCTCTAAACCTTGCCAGTTCTCCGGCGGGGATGGATGCGTGGCAGAAAGGTAAACGCCGAGATAGAGCAGCGGACCCGCGCTCCACCTGATGGCCTGAAGCGCGGGTGGGAGGGAGCTCGCCTGCCACCCATCCCCTACCACCAGGCCAGAGCTCTTGACCCAGTTGACCCGGGCAGAGGAGGCCGCCGAGTAGATCGCCTGGCAAGCCTCCACCTGCACCAAGTCGCCCGGGTCCTGGACCACGAGGAGCACATCGTCGGCGTATGCCGACAGGACCAGCCGCAGCTCCGGCTCTCGGAGCACCAACCCCGTCAACCTCCTGTGGAGGAGACAGTGGAAGGGCTCGATCGCCAGAGCGTACAGCTGGCCCGAGAGGGGGCACCCCTGCCGTACTCCTCGCCCGAAGCTGACCGGCTCGGTCAGGGTCCAGTTGAGCCTGACCAGCACCTGGAGAAAATCCACAAACTGGGGCCCAAAGCCAAACGCTCGCAGAGTGCTCAGGAGGTACCCGTGATCCACCCTGTCGAACGCCTTCTCCTGATCCAGAGACAGGAGGGCGAACGACAGACCATCCCTACACCCAAGCTCCAAGAGATCCCGGACCAGATAAAGGTTGTCGAGAATGGTGCAGCCTGGGACGGTGTAGGTCTGGTCTGGGTGGACCACGTCCGCCAGCACGGACCCAAGCTGCAGTGAGATGGCCTTTGCTACAACTTTATAGTCCGTGCTGAGGAGCGAGACGGGACGCCAATTCCGTAAATCGCAGTTTTACTGCGTAAATTCCGTAAATCCCCTTCTTCGGCAATAAGGCGAGCACGGCTCACCTGCACGAAAGAGGGAGGACCCCGCCCTGCAAGGACTCGGCCCAGACGGTGACAAGGTCTGGGCCGAGGACGTCCCAGAACACACGGTAGAACTCCACGGTCAGCCCGTCCAGTCCCGGAGATTTATTAGTTGGCATGCGACGGAGGGCTTCCGAGAACTCGGCCAGAGTGAGAGGCAGCTCTAGCCGGTCTCGGTCGCCCATGCTGACCGTAGGGAGTTCGTCCCAGAGCACTCTGCAAGCGTTAGGATCGGTCGGATCCGGGGAGAAAAGGCTCGCGTAGAAGGCCTTGGCCCTCCCGCACATCTCCACCGGATCCGTGAGGGGGGTGCCATCTTCTGCGAGGAGGCAGGTGACGTGTTTCTTAGCCCCCCTCTTTTTCTCCAGGGCGTAGAAGAAGCGGGAGCCGCGATCCATCTCCCGAAGGAGACAGATGCGGGATCGAACGAAGGCGCCCCAGGCCCGATGATCTTCGAGTTCCCGGAGCTCCTCCCGCTTCTCCCGGCATGCCCCACAGAGGGATGGATCCTCAGGGCTGGCGGCCAGACGCCTCTCCAGCTCTAAGACCTCCCGTTCCAACTGCTCTATCGTCGCATCCCTCCGTCAGCTGGCGCCCCGGGTGTAGTCATGGCAGAAGAGCCGGGTGCGTACCTTCCCTAGATCCCACCATCGCCGTGCCGATGGAAAGGCGTGCCGCTGCACTCGCCAGGCCAGCCAGAACTCCCGGAAGGACGCCACGAAACCCACATCCTCCAGCAAACTGTTATTAAAATGCCAATAGGCCGGCCCCGGCCTCTCCGCGCAGAGAGAGGCCGTCACGGTAGCGAGATGATGATCAGAGAACGGGGCCGGCCGGACGCTGGAGGAGTGGGCCCGCGAAAGGTGAAAACGTGATAAATAGATGCGGTCCAACCGGGAGTGGTGCGACCGATGGGCCTCCACTCGGACAAAGGTGAAGGTTGAGCTGTCGTCCGGGTGGTGGTCGCGCCAGACGTCCACCAGGGAGTGATGTTCGACAATCTCCCTGAGGACGTCTGTGGCAGCCGGGCACTGCTCGATCCCTGAGCGGTCCCGTTTCTCAAGGGTGTTGTTAAAGTCCCCGCCCAGGACCAGGCACTCGCGAGGATCCAAGGTGCCGAGGAAGGTGGACGCCTGCTGATAGAAACGAAGTTGTTCCGGGCCCGATGTCGGGGCATAGATGTTGACGAGATTGACCACGAGCCCTTCCATACAGACCCGAAGGTGCAGCAGGCGGCCCGGCACAGCCTCGGCGACCCCCAGCACCTCAGGCCGTAGGTCGGGGGAGAACAAGGTCGCCACTCCAGCCTGGCGAACAGAGAGATGGCTGAAGTAGACTCTGTCCCCCCATTCCAGCCGCCAGCTGTCTTCAGCGGCTGGATCCGTATGGGTCTCCTGCAGGAATACTACACAGTACCCCCCCTCCCGAAGGAAGGAGAGCACCTGGCTCCTGCGGAGACCCATCCTACAGCCCCGGGTGTTCAATGTTGCGAAGAGGAGAGATGCCATGAGGAGGGCTGGGGGGGATCCTCGCTGGCAGAGTCACTCACAGCCCCCACCGGGCCGCGTAACAATCCGTGACCCACCCCGTAGGTGAGTAGTGAGTCATGGAAAAGGCGGACCCGTTGGTAGGCTGTGGCGGCCTGCTTCCCAGTCCCTTTACCCTCCCCCATGAGGGCCCTCGCGGCCCGGAGGATTTGGTGGAAATCCCCCCATCGCTGGAGAGCGAGCTGTACTTTGTTGCGGGAGCCCTGGATGTCCTCCAGGAACTCCCGCAGCTCCTCTCGCAGCATATGGTGGGCCAGGGTTACTGGCTCCCGGCTATCGAAAGAAGGGGCCCCTGACACAGCCCTATGGCCCACCAAAACGGACAGGCAAGGGGCGGACCCTCGACGCAGCTCCTGCTGGGCTGGCACCTTAGGGCCCAACCCGAAATTCGGCTTAGTTGGGGGAGGCGGCGGAGAGAGAAGAGCAGCCTCTGGTGGGTCGGGATGAGGAAATACTGGAGCCGCTCCCTGGGGGTCATCCTCCGAGAAGGGGAGGGAGACAGCCCCAGGGGCGGCAGTGTCACCATGGGAGGTGTAGGAGATTGGGACGGCATCAGGGGCGGGGCAGGGATCAGAAGTAGGGGCAGGGAGGGGGACATGAGCAGGGCCAGGCTGAGGAACGGGTAGAGGATCCTGAGCCGCAGGAGCTGGGCCACTGGGAGGTGGCCTGTCTTGGTGTGGCTGAGGGATCTGGGAATTGGGAAGGGGACCCCCGACGATGCCGGGCTCTAGTATGATGGCTTGTGTTACAGCCATGGCATTGGGAGGTGAACAGATATTTGTGGGGTCCCCGCCTGGGAAGGAGAACTGTTGTCCCACCCCAATGAGGGGTACCCCCTGAGATTCGGGTCCCGGCCGCAGGGCACCGGCCGTCGCTTCAGGAGGCTTGGCGGCCGTCAGCGAGGTGTCACTTGCGACCGGGCAGGTGGAAGAGCCCAGGGGATCCTCGGAGGTGGGAGCGGAACCGGTGGTCAAGGGGAGGGAGCATGGGGAGAGGGGGGAAAGGGGCACCGGGGTGAGGTCATTGAGATTGAGGCCTGCTGCTAAAGGGTCGTCCTCCCCCTGGGTGATTGGGGTCAGACCCAGGGCCTCGATCTCCTCGTAGATGGAGAGCAGGTCACCTTCTGCCACCCCGGGGTTCTCCCCGCCGGCACCTGAAGCGATGCTCGGGTCGGGGCGCGCAGGGTCGACAAAAGGGGCAGAAGGGGCTCTATCAGGGGCTTCTGAGGGAGGGGCGGTAATACCTTCCGGTGCTGCCACGTCTTTCCCAGCTGGTTCTAGCGGACAAAAGCCGCTCAGGGGCAAAGCGGAAGGCTCGGCATCAGTGCCCCCCTTCCTGGTCTTCCGGGGGGCTTCCGCATTGGTGGAAAGGAGCGGGGCTCAAGCCTTCCGCTTGCCCCTCTTCCCCTGTACTAAGGCCCAGCCCTCCATGGCATCAGCTGGGGGCTGGCTAGTAAGGGTCGGGTCAGGGGGGAGGGGCGATTTCTTAGGGACTCGGGGAGGTAGTGGTGGGGCAGCATAAGGGAGAGAAAAGTCTCTCTGGGGCGGGCCGTCTCCCACGCCCAGCGATATCCCTGCCTCACCCTCCTCCACAGGCCTCAGCAGACTGTTCGCAGTGGGCCTCTCCCGCTCGTCTGGGCTCACTGGGGGAGGTACTCCCAGGGCCCAAGTGGGAGCAGTGGTGGACTGGGAAGGAGGAGGGGCGGCTCTGGGCACCGGGCATTCAGGGGCGCCGGCGATGACGGGGCCGACGCCCTGCCGGGGCTCGGGGGTCTCGGATGCTCCTCCTTGCCGGGCCAAGGGACAGTCCCTCCGGACGTGTCCCATCGCCCGGCAGAGGTGGCACGGGGCCTCCCCCGTGGAATAGTACACCCGGTAACGTGCCCCGTGATAGGGGACCATAAAGGACCCCTCGAGCGCCTCCCCGTCACGTGCAGCCGGCGGCATTTGGAGCTGCACCTGCCGGTGGAACGAGAGGATGTGACGGAGGGCGGGGTCTTTGCAGCCCATTGGGAGAGGGCTGACTACAGAGATGGGTCTCCCCAGGGCGGAGAGGGCAGGTAACAGGGCGGCATTGGGGAGGAAGGGAGGGACGGAAGTGAGGACTAGGTGGACGCCCAAGTCCTCCAGCGGCTCTAATGGGACAAACACGCCCCCCACCGCCAGGCCCTTCTCCACCGCCTCTTGGGTCGCGGCCTCCAATGCGAGGAAGAAGACTACCTTCCCGTACATTTTGGAGGCCGCTACAATGGCCGTGGGCCCCACCACCCTCGCCAACGCCCGCACATAGGTTTCTACGTGGGGCGAGGTGGGTACCAGGAGGCAACGGACGCCGTGCCTCCTGGTCAAGGTGGGAAAGGGGCCCCGGCCGCTATAGATGGTAGCTGAGGCGGTGGGCGGGTTAGGTGACGTTGCGGCAGGTGGGGGGGTTGCCGCCACCTGGGCGTACGCTCTGGGGGCCGGGGGTGGGACACCCGCAGAGCTGGTAGAGGGAACAGCAGGGAAGGACACCACGGCCGATGGCAGGGCCGCAGCAGTAGTGGCTGCCTCTGCCATGGAGGGCCTGGCCTTTGTCGCGGGGCCCTTACCCTTCTTTTTACCCTGGCCCTTCCTGCCGGCTGCGGGGGCTCCCTCAGAATCGGGGAGGGCGAGGGACGTGGCAGCAGCGGAGGTCTCTTCAGTGTTCGCCGCTGCCGGTGCCCCAGCGGGGGTGAGAGCAGGTGGTTCGGCAGCGGCGATCGAGGTGGAGGCTAGGGAGGGTGACGGGGGAACAGGCGGAGGAGGGGCGGTCGTGCCGTCTGGAGGGGCTCCTCCCTCCAAGTCGCCTGCCATGATGAACAGGGGGGGAAGGGAAAACTCTTGAGAGGGGGCGGGCAGAGGAATTGGGGTGACCACTCCTCTCCGCTAGGCTGCAGGCAGGGGAGGAGGGCACTAAAAGTGGGGACAGGGTTCAGGGTTAACTCGGACTACTGCGGGGGTAGGGTTCAGTCACCGACACAAGATGGGAAATCCGGCTCCCCTTGTTGCACTAGGGGAGGGGATGATATAACAGCATGGGGGTGCAGTGAGACAGGGTCAAAATTAAACAGGGGAGGGGCACAAGCGCATGGGAGGGGGCATGGGTGCATGAAAGCAGGGGCTGATCAGGGCAAACGGAGCTTCAGGGGGAGGGAGACAACCAACTAAGAATGGGGCAGAAAAACAAGGGACTAGTTTCAGGGCTAGGGTAGGGCAAACAAACAAGGCTGTAGAGGGAGAGGGGCGGGGCAGGCAAAACTGAAACTAGCAACGGGCTGGGACCAAAAAAAAAGGGGGCAAACAACTGCAAGGGGTAAATGGGGCAGGTGGCAAGGGACAAAGCAAGGGACGTGCTGCTGGGGGGAAGAGGGTCAGTCCAAAGGGTATGGGAGGGGGCACGTGCACCCACGTGTGCTTGCACAATGTCAATGGGTGGGGCTGGTTGCCGCTGCAGGCCCAGATGATGTTAAAAGGTTGTGGCGGGCCATGGAAGCAGCTAAGTCCAGAGGCTGTAGCACAAGGCAGATGGTGAGCAGCTAGCAGAGGTGGTGGAGGGGGCAGCGGTGGTGGTGGGGGTTATGGGGGGGCACAGGTGGACCGGGGGGCACAGGTGGACCAGGGGGCAGGCTCGGCGCCACACCCCCTGTGCCCCTACAAACACAGTCAATACCCCCACCACTACAGCACAGTTCGAAAGATTACTCAGTTCTTGGAGGCCCCCTCCACGGTGGTCTGCAGAGTCTCCGCCGACGGTCTTCCGGGTCTTCCTCCTCTGGGTACCAGCAGCTTCCTGGCAGCAAACAGGGCAGCAGCAGCAGCTCCAGCAACTCCAGGCGGTGGTCCGGTGGTCAGGCGGGACCCCTCACAGATGGTGGTGGTCACAGCAGCGGCTGGAGCAGGAGCCCCTCACACCCCTCCTCTGGGGAGAGGGCCAGCAGGCCCCCTCCCCCTCAAGGGGTTGCTGCAGCAGCAGGAGTAGCAGCAACCAAGGTGTTGGGGGGCGGGGGGGTTCAGCTGCCAAGCAGCCAGCAACCGGAGAGTAGAGTAGTGGGAGGGGTGTCTGGCCCAGCCAGGGGAGAAGCTGGAGCAGCAGTAGTAGCAGCAAACAGCAGCTGGGAGGGCCCAGGGCCTAGCAGCAGCCCCAGCAGGAGGAGGAGCAGGAGGAGCAGCAGCAGCAGCAGTCCTCTACCTCCTTCCCGGCCAGAGGGCTATGGGAAAGTGGTGAGGAAGCAGTATGTTCTTATTGGGATCCGGGAAGTGGGCGGGCGAAGCCCGCCCACTGCTAAAGGATCCCCCCCTTCAGCCTAAGGGGAGGGATCCACAGGACCTGGATACCAAGTGAGTCCGGGGGACAAAAAATGAAAAAACAGGAACGGGAGTGCGGTCAAAGGGTCAAACAAAGCGAACCAGATGGGGACACCGAGCAGAGAACCCCGGACAGCGCCCACTGCTCCTCAAAGGTGTCAAGGGAGCCAGTGGATGCTGCCCAGAGGAACTCTGCCCGGATGCGTGAACGAACAGAGGATCGAAAATAGGCCCCACAGTCACAGGAGCCTCCATCGGCCAACCTCCTCAACCTGGTTTTGTAGATGGCCAGTTTAGCTAGGGCCAGGAGGAGGTTGACTAGGAGGTCCCGTGACTTTGTGGGGCCGCGGATTGGAAGTGCATAAATAAAAAGGTGAGGGGAAAAGTGCAACCAAAACCTCAACAAAATGTCTAAGAGGAGCCGGAACAGGGGCTGAAGCCTGGCGCACTCTAGATAAATGTGCGCCAGGGTCTCCCTCACACCGCAAAAGGGACATGTGTCGGGGATAGGGGTGAACCGCGCCAAGTACACGCCCGTGCTTACGGCTCCGTGAAGGAGCCGCCAACTGACATCCCCGGCGGGCCTTGGGACTAAGGAGGAGTAAAGGCTGGCCCACCGGGGCTTCTCACCCTCTAGAGGTGGCAGGAGGTCTCGCCATTTCGTATCGGGGCGGGACGTGAGGGTGAGGAGATGAAGGGTGTGGAGCACGAGCGTGTATAGATGTTTCCTTGGCGCGGTCTGGAAGCGGACCGGCTGCAGTTCGTGCAGCCGGCTCACCGTGAAGGGACAGGGGACCCGGTTGGGTCCACGGGGCAGGGGCCCAATAAAAAGGTCCGGAGGGGTTGGGGTGAAGGGAGGGCGGGGCGTACCCTCTCGCAGGACCCGGTCGAGGTAAGCCCGAGCAGCGGGCGGCAAAGCAGCCTTCACCTCCTGAAGTACGCGCCGGGGAGTACGAGGTCTGGAGAGCCCCATGCGCTGAGCAAGCGTCAGGGGATCCAGCCAATCTCCCCGGTCGTAGTCCAGGAGGTCTCCGACCCTAGTGACTTCTGCCAGGACCAACCTCTGGCGCACCGAGGGGGACTCCGCCACCTGCACACGGAGCTGGGGGTTGTGTAGCAGGGGCTCCGCGAGGAGATCTGCCCCCTCGGTGGCCGCCACGGACCTGGTCGCTGAGAATAGCTTCCAGGTCCGGAGGAGGTCTTGGTAGAAGACCGGCAGCCCGTAGAGGTCTCGCGGAAGACCTCTCGGATGGAGATAAAGGAGCTGCCGGTCATATCGGAGCCCACGGAAACGGCGCAGGAAGGCGTGCGCCAATACGCTCCACGCCGGACTACCTGCACCATAAAGGAGCCTCTGCAGGGCCTGGAGACGGAAGACATGGACCTGAGTGTGTGGACACTTCAGGCCCTGCCCACCCTCCTCCAGAGGAAGATGGAGAACCCCTGCAGAGACCCAGTGCAGTCCTGACCAAAAGAACTCCAGAATCGACGTCCGGAGGTTGGCCAGGAAACCCGGGGCCGGGACCAGGGTGTTGAGCCGGTACCAGAGCATGGACAGGACTAATTGATTGATTACCAGTGCTCTCCCTCGAAAGGAGAGGCATCGGAGCAGTCCTGTCCATTTCCGGATCCGCTCTATCACCCTGCCCTCTAAACCTTGCCAGTTCTCCGGCGGGGATGGATGCGTGGCAGAAAGGTAAACGCCGAGATAGAGCAGCGGACCCGCGCTCCACCTGATGGCCTGAAGCGCGGGTGGGAGAGAGCTCGCCTGCCACCCGTCCCCTACCACCAGGCCGGAGCTCTTGACCCAGTTGACCCGGGCAGAGGAGGCCGCCGAGTAGATCGTCTGGCAAGCCTCCACCCGCACCAAGTCGCCCGGGTCCTGGACCACGAGGAGCACATCGTCGGCGTATGCCGACAGGACCAGCCGCAGCTCCGGCTCTCGGAGCACCAACCCCGTCAACCTCCTGCGGAGGAGACAAAGGAAGGGCTCGATCGCCAGAGCGTACAGCTGGCCCGAGAGGGGGCACCCCTGCCGTACTCCTCGCCCGAAGCTGACCGGCTCGGTCAGGGTCCAGTTGAGCCTGACCAGACACTCTGCGGAGGCGTACAGCACCTGGAGAAAACCCACAAACTGGGGCCCAAAGCCAAACGCTCGCAGAGTGCTCAGGAGGTACCCGTGATCCACCCTGTCGAACGCCTTCTCCTGATCCAGAGACAGAAGGGCGAACGACAGACCATCCCTACACCCAAGCTCCAAGAGATCCCGGACCAGATACAGGTTGTCGAGAATGGTGCGGCCCGGGACGGTGTAGGTCTGGTCTGGGTGGACCACGTCCGCCAGCACGGACCCGAGCCGCAGCGAGATGGCCTTTGCTACGACTTTATAGTCCGTGCTGAGGAGCGAGACGGGACGCCAATTCCGTAAATCGCGGAGGTCCCCCTTCTTCGGCAATAAGGCGAGCACGGCTCGCCTGCACGAAAGAGGGAGGACCCCGCCCTGCAAGGACTCGGCCCAGACGGTGACAAGGGCTGGGCCGAGGACGTCCCAGAACACGCGGTAGAACTCCACGGTCAGCCCGTCCAGTCCCGGAGATTTATTAGTTGGCATGCGACGGAGGGCTTCCGAGAACTCGGCCAGAGTGAGAGGCAGCTCTAGCCGGTCTCGGTCGCCCGTGCTGACCGTAGGGAGTTCGTCCCAGAGCACTCTGCAAGCGTTAGGATCGGTCGGATCCGGGGAGAAAAGGCTCGCGTAGAAGGCCTTGGCCCTCCCGCACATCTCCACCGGATCCGTGAGGGGGGTGCCATCTTCTGCGAGGAGACAGGTGACGTGTTTCTTAGCCCCCCTCTTTTTCTCCAGGGCGTAGAAGAAGCGGGAGCCGCGATCCATCTCCCGAAGGAGACGGATGCGGGATCGAACGAAGGCGCCCCGGGCCCGATGATCTTCGAGTTCCCGGAGCTCCTCCCGCTTCTCCCGGCACGCCCCACAGAGGGATGGATCCTCAGGGCTGGCGGCCAGACGCCTCTCCAGCTCTAAGACCTCCCGTTCCAACTGCCCTATCGTCGCATCCCTCCGTCGGCTGGCGCCCCGGGTGTAGTCACGGCAGAAGAGCCGGGCGCGTACCTTCCCTAGATCCCACCATCGCCGCGCCGAGGGAAAGGCGTGCCGTTGCCCTCGCCAGGCCAGCCAGAACTCCCGGAAGGACGCCACGAAACCCACATCCTCCAGCAAACTGTTATTAAAATGCCAATAGGCCGGCCCCGGCCTCTCCGCGCAGAGAGAGGCCGTCACGGTAGCGAGATGATGATCAGAGAACGGGGCCGGCCGGACGCTGGAGGAGTGGGCCCGCGAAAGGTGAAAACGTGATAAATAGATGCGGTCCAACCGGGAGTGGTGCGACCGATGGGCCTCCACCCGGACAAAGGTGAAGGTTGAGCTGTCGTCCGGGTGGTGGTCGCGCCAGACGTCCACCAGGGAGTGATGTTCGACAATCTCCCTGAGGACGTCCGCGGCGGCCGGGCACTGCTCGATCCCCGAGCGGTCCCGTTTCTCAAGGGTGTTGTTAAAGTCCCCGCCCAGGACCAGGCACTCGCGAGGATCCAAGGTGCCGAGGAAGGTGGACGCCTGCTGATAGAAACGAAGTTGTTCCGGGCCCGGTGTCGGGGCATAGATGTTGATGAGATTGACCACGAGCCCCTCCATACGGACCCGTAGGTGCAGCAGGCGGCCCGGCACAGCCTCGGCAACCCCCAGCACCTCAGGCCGTAGGTCGGGGGAGAACAAGGTCGCCACTCCAGCCTGGCGAACAGAGAGATGGCTGAAGTAGACTCTGTCCCCCCATTCCAGCCGCCAGCTGTCTTCAGCGGCTGGATCCGTATGGGTCTCCTGCAGGAATACTACAGAGTACCCCCCCTCCCGAAGGAAGGAGAGCACCTGGCTCCTGCGGAGACCCATCCTACAGCCCCGGGTGTTCAATGTTGCGAAGAGGAGAGATGCCATGAGGAGGGCTGGAGGGGATCCTTGCTGGCAGAGTCACTCACGGCCCCCATCGGGCCGCGTAACAATCCGTGACCCACCCCGTAGGCGAGTAGTGAGTCACGGAAAAGGCGGACCCGTTGGTAGGCCGTGGCGGCCTGCTTCCCAGTCCCTTTGCCCTCCCCCATGAGGGCCCTCGCGGCCCGGAGGATTTGGTGGAAATCCCCCCATCGCTGGAGAGCGAGCTGTACTTTGTTGCGGGAGCCCCGGACGTCCTCCAGGAACTCCCGCAGCTCCTCTCGCAGCGTATTGGGGGCCGGGGTTACTGGCTCCCGGCTATCGAAAGAAGGGGCCCCGGACACAGCCCTATGGCCCACCGAAACAGACAGGCAAGGGGCGGACCCTCGACGCAGCTCCTGCTGGGCCGGCACCTTAGGGCCCAATCCGAAAATCGGCTTAATTGGGGGAGGCGGCGGAGGGAGAAGAGCAGCCTCTGGTGGGTCGGGACGAGGAAATACTGGGGCCGCTCCCTGGGGGCCATCCTCCGAGAAGGGGAGGGAGACAGGCCCAGAGGCGGCAGTGTCATCATGGGAGGTGTGGGAGATTGGGATGGCATCAGGGGCGGGGCAGGGATCAGAAGTAGGGGCAGGGAAGGGGACATGAGCAGGGCCGGGCTGAGGAACGGGCAGAGGATCCTGAGCCGCAGGAGCTGGGCCACTGGGAGGTGGCCTCTCTTGGTGTGGCTGAGGGATCTGGGAATTGGGAAGGGGACCCCCCACGATGCCGGGCTCTAGCATGATGGTTTGTGTTACAGCCACGGCATCGGGAGGTGGACAGATATTTGCGGGGTCCCCGCCTGGGAAGGAGAACTGTTGTCCCACCCCAATGAGGGGTACCCCCTGGGATTCGGGTCCCGGCCGCAGGGCACCGGCCGACGCTTCAGGAGGCTTGGCGGCCGTCAGCGAGGTGTCACTTGCGACCGGGCAGGTGGAAGAGCCCAGGGGATCCTCGGAGGTGGGAGCGGAACCGGCGGTCAAGGGGAGGGAGCATGGGGAAAGGGGGGAAAGGGGCACCGGGGTGAGGTCATTGAGATCGAGGCCTGCCGGTAAAGGGACGTCCTCCCCCTGGGTGATTGGGGTCAGACCCAGGGCCTCGATCTCCTCGTAGATGGAGGGCAGGTCACCTTCTGCCACCCCGGGGTTCTCCCCACCGGCACCTGAAGTAATGCTCGGGTTGGGGCGTGCAGGGTTGACAAACGGGGCAGAAGGGGCTCCATCAGGGGCTCCCGAGGGAGGGGCGGTAATACCTTCCGGTGCTGCCACGTCTTTCCCAGCCGGTTCTGGCGGTCTAAAGCCGCTCGGGGGCAAAGCGGAAGGCTCGGCATCAGTTCCCCCCTTCCTGGTTTTCCGGGGGGCTTCCGCATCGGTGGAAAGGAGCGGGGCTCGAGCCTTCCGCTTGCCCCGCTTCCCCTGTACTAAGGCCCAGCCCTCCATGGCATCATCTGGGGGCTGGCTAGTAAGGGTCGGGTCAGGGTGGGGGCGCGATTCCTTAGGGACTCGGGGAGGTAGTGGTGGGGCAGCATAAGGGAGAGAAAAGTCTCCCTGGGGCGGGCCCTCTCCCACGCCCGGCGATATCCCTGCCTCACCCTCCTCCACAGGCCTCAGCAGACTGTTCGCAGTGGGCCTCTCCCGCTCGTCTGGGCTCACTGGGGGAGGTACTCCCAGGGCCCGAGCGGGAGCAGCGGTGGACTGGGAAGGAGGAGGGGCGGCTCTGGGCACCGGGCATACAGGGGCGCCGGCGATGACGGGGCCGACGCCCTGCCGGGGCTCGGGGGTCTCGGATGCTCCCCCTTGCCGGGCCAAGGGACAGTCCCTCCGGACGTGTCCCATCGCCCGGCAGAGGTAGCACCGGGCCTCCCCCGTGGAATAGTACACCCGGTAACGGGCCCCGTGATAGGGGACCATAAAGGACCCCTCGAGCGCCTCCCCGTCACGAGCCGCCGGAGGCATTTGGAGCTGCACCTGCCGGCGGAACGAGAGGATGTGACGGAGGGCGGGGTCTTTGCAGCCCAGTGGGAGAGGGCTGACTACAGAGATGGGTCTCCCTAGGGCGGAGAGGGCAGGTAACAGGGCGGCATTGGGGAGGAAGGGAGGGACGGAAGTGAGGACTAGGCGGACGCCCAAGTCCTCCAGCGGCTCTAACGGGACGAACACGCCCCCCACCGCCAGGCCCTTCTCCACCGCCTCTTGGGCCGCGGCCTCCGATGCAAGGAAGAAGACTACCTTCCCGTACATTTTGGAGGCTGCTACGATGGCCGTGGGCCCCACTACCCTCGCCAACGCCCGCACATAGGTTTCTATGTGGGGCGAGGCGGGTACCAGGAGGCAACGGACGCCATGCCTCCTGGTCAAGGTGGGAAAGGGGCCCCGGCCGCTATAGATGGTAGCTGAGGCGGTGGGAGGGTTAGGTGACGTTGCGGCAGGTGGGGGGGTTGCCGCCACCTGGGCGTACGCTCTGGGGGCCGGAGGTGGGACACCCGCAGAGCTGGTAGAGGGAACAGCAGGGAAGGGCGCCGCGGCCGGTGGCAGGGCCGCAGCAGTAGTGGCTGCCTCTGCCATGGAGGGTCTGGCCTTTGTCGCGGGGCTCTTACCCTTCTTTTTACCCTGGCCCTTCCTGCCGGCTGGGGGGGCTCCCCCAGGATCATGGGGGGCGAGGGACGTGGCAGCAGCGGAGGTCTCTTCAGTGTCCGCCGCTGCCGGTGCCCCAGCGGGGGCGAGAGCAGGTGGTTCGGCAGCGGCGGTCGAGGTGGAGGCTAGGGAGGGTGACGGGGGAACAGGCGGAGGTGGGGCAGCCATGCCATCTGGAGGGGCTTCTCCCTCCATATCGCCTGCCATGATGAACAGGGGGGGAAGGGAAAACTCTTGAGAGGGGGCGGGGAGAGGAATTGGGGTGACCACTCCTCCCTGCTAGGCTGCAGGCAGGGGAGGAGGGCACTAAAAGTGGGGACAGGGTTCAGGGTTATCTCGGACTAGTGTGGGGGTAGGGTTCAGTCACCGACACAAGATGGGAAATCCGGCTCCTCTTGTTGCACTGGGGAGGGGATGATATAACAGCATGGGGGTGCAGTGAGATAGGAGCAAAACTAAACAGGGGAGGGGCACAAGCGCATGGGAGGGGGCGTGGGTTCACGAAAGCGGGGGGCTAATCAGGGCAAATGGAGCTTCAGGGGGAGGGAGACAACCAACTGGGAATAGGGCAAAAAACCAAGGGACTAGTTTCAGGGCTAGGGCAGGGCAAACAAACAAGGCTGCAGAGGGAGAGGGGCGGGGCGGGCAAAACTGAAACTAGCAAGGGGCTGGGACCAAAAAAGGAGAGGGGCCCAGATAGCTGCAAGGGGAAATGGGGCGGGTGGCAAAGGACAAAGCAAGGGGTGTGCTGATGGAGGGGGAGGGTCAGTCCAAGGGGTATGGGGAGGGGCACGTGCACCCACGTGCGCTCATGCAAAGTCAATAGTTGGGCTGGCCGCTGCTTCAGGCCCAAAAGGTGGAAACGGGCTTGGCTAGCCAGGCAAGCAGCTGAGTCCAGAGGCAGGAACCAGGGCAGACGGTGAGCAGGCAGCAGAGGTGGTGGCGGTGGAGGAGGGGGCAGCGGTGGTGGTGGGGGTTGGGGGGGCACAGATGAACCAGGGGGCGGGCTCTATGCCACACCCCCTGTGCCCCTACAAACACAGTCAATACCCCCACCACGAGAGCACAGTTCGAAACATACTCAGTTCTGGGAGGCCCCCTCCACGGTGGTCTGCAGAGTCTCTGCGCTCCCTCAGCAGCCGACGGTCTTCCTGGTTCTTCCTCCCCTGGGTTCCAGAAGCTTCCTGGCAGCAAATAGGGCAGCTCCAGCAACTCCAGGCGGTGGTCCGGTGGTCAGGCAGGACCCCTCACAGATGGTGGTGGTCACAGCAGCGGCTGGAGTAGGGGCTCCTCACACGCCTCCTCTGGGGAGAGGGCCAGCAGGCCCCCTCCCCCCCAAGGGGTTGCTGCAGCAGCAGGAGTAGCAGCAACCAAGGTGTTGATGGGGGGAGGATTCAGCTGCCAAGCAGCCAGCAACCGGAGAGTAGAGCAGTGGGAGGGGTGTCTGGCCCAGCCAGGGGAGAAGCTGGAGCAGCAGTAGTAGCAGCAAACAGCAGCTGGGAGGGCCCAGGGCCTAGCAGCAGCCCCAGCAGGAGAAGCAGCAGCAGTCCTCTACCTCCTTCCTGGCCAGAGGGCTATAGGAAAGTGGTAAGGAACCAGTAGGTTAGCCCCAGGCTAAACAAATCCCTGATACCTTATGGCAGTTGCACCAGGTTAATCAAGACACCTGGGGCCAATTAAGAACTTTCCAGAAGGCAGGGAGGTTGATTGGGACACCTGAAGCCAATCAAGGACTGGCTGGAACTAGTTAAAAGCCTCCCAGTTAGTCAGTGAGAGGGGAGGAGCTGTGGAAGGAGGTTGCGTGTGACAAGCTGGGAGCAAGAGGCACTAGGAGCTGAGAGTAAGAAGACGTACGGCTGGAAGATCCTGTGGTGAGGATAAAGAAGGTGTTGGGAGGAGTCCATGGGGAAGTAGCCCAGGGAGTTGTAGCTGTCGTGCAGTTGTTCCAGGAGGCACTCTAAACAGCTGCAATCCACAGGGCCCTGGGCTGGAACCTGGAGTAGAGGGCGGCCCCGGGTTCCCCCCCAAACTCCCAACTCCTGATCAGACACAGGAGGAGTTAACCTGGACTGTGGATTCTACTAGAGGGGAAGATCTCTGAGGCAAGCAGAATCCGCCAATAAGCGCAGGACCCACCGAGGTAGAGGCAGGGGAGGCTCTAATGTTTTTGCCGCCCCAAGCAAAAAAACACCACCACCCCAAACGCCGCCCCCGAAACAAAAAAAACAACCCTCCCCGCAGCCTCTCTGCCCGCAGCCCCACTCCCCCACCGGCAGGTAGCGAGCGGGGCATGCCCGCCCGCGGCCCCGCTTTCCCCGGCCGGCGGGGAGTGAGCGCGGCATGCTGGATGCCCTGCTCTCCCCGGCCGGAGCACCGGCGGGGAGCGAGCGGGACACGCCGGCGGCCCCCGCTCTCCCCGGCCGGCGGGGAGCGAGCGGGACACGCCGGCGGCCCCCGCTCTCCCCGGCCGGCGGGGAGCGAGCGGGACACGCCGGCGGCCCCCGCTCTCCCCGGCCGGCGGGGAGCGAGCGGGACACGCCGGCAGCCCCCGCTCTCCCCGGCCGGCGGGGAGCGAGCGGGACACGCCGGCGGCCCCCGCTCTCCCCGGCCGGCGGGGAGCGAGCGGGACACGCCGGCGGCCCCCGCTCTCCCCGGCCGGCGGGGAGCGAGCGGGACACGCCGGCGGCCCCCGCTCTCCCCGGCCGGCGGGGAGCGAGCGGGACACGCCGGCGGCTCCCGCTCTCCCCGGCCGGCTGGGAGCAAGCAGGACACGCCGGCGGCCCCGCTCTCCCCGGCCGGCGGGGAGCGAGGCTGCCCCGCTCTCCCCAGGCCGGAGCGCCGGCGGGGAGGGCAGCATGTCTGGGAGGGAGGGGGAGACGAGTGTCGCGGCCGCTAGGGTTCTCTTCTCCCCCTCCCTCCCAGGCTCTTAAGCCTGAGAGGGAGAGGGAGAGGCGGCGCACGAAGCTGTTTCGTGCGCCGCCGCTCGGGGAGAAGTGAGGTGAGCTGGGGCGGCCGGGGCACATTTCTAGGGGCGGCATGGCCGGTGCCAGAATGCCGCCCCTAGAAATGTGCCGCCCCAAGCACCAGCTTGTTTTGCTGGTGCCTAGAGCCAGCCCTGGGTAGAGGAGGAACTTTGTCACAATACATGCTGTTTCATTTTGTTCTTCAATTTAGCTGAAAGGCACCTTCTACTGCATTGTTTTATTTTCTTGTAAATGTAAAATAGTTTTTAAATAAAGTTTTAAAAATCAGCTTCTTTATTATCATGTGGGAAAGGTTAGCTGACAATAGATATCACACAGAGAAATACTAACTACATAACACATTAATAACAGCTGGATGATTTGGAACTAGGAGGCTTGACATGACAGTGCAGGGCAAATTTCAGTCAGCTTACAAAATGAGATGACTATTCCTAGAGGAATGAAACTATGCCTCCAGACTGGATTTGCAGAACCCTGGGCTCCCATGTGAAGCTGTTTGATAACTTAGTCATGACAAAGATGCCATGAGATCAGAGAGCCCAGCAGAGAAATTGTTCTGCTAGGAAGGATTTCGGCTTGAGATATCTTGATAGCTTGAGGAGGTCTAATGAATCACAAAACTGTGCTTGCAGATACAAAGTTGAAAAGAAGTTCTATGAAATGGACTTTCTTTGTGAAAACTTTTATTTCTTTAAGCAATGCACCTGTATTCTGTCATCTTTCACTTTTAGATTAATTTCATTTTACAAAGCTTCCTGGTTTAGATTTTTGTGCAGAAGTTTCATTTTGTAGGTAGAAAGGCTTTCTAATTTTAGTGTCATATTTTAAAATAGTCTCTCTCTCTCTTTTTTACACACACACACACACACACACTATTGCTTAGTACATGCCTTGGGTCATACTTTTAAGAAGCAGACTCTTCAGTTTCAATAGGGCTGTAGGATTTATGGCAGCGCGTACATCCAGAAGACCATGTAAGTGTCCCTTCATAAGACTTGGGTTGTAGTCCCTAGGGAACTGTACTGGACAAAGAATTAAGTGCCGATCAGTGAGGAGGCATGAAGAGAAAAATTGGCAATTGAGAGAAATGATTTTAGGAATGTGTATATACATTTTTTTTAAGGCTTATGAAACAACGAGTTAAGTGTAGTGTAATTTGTTCCACTCTAGACCCTATTCAGCACTGCTTTTCCTAGGTCATCCCTTACTCAGAAAAAAATCGAGATTGGGCCAAGTTCTCTGCTCACTGACTCTAAACCCAAACTCCACCCAAGTCAAAGGGCAACAAAGAGTGAGTTTTGCATTGATAAGAAGTGCCTGAATGGTGTCCAGATTGTAATTAGTTTCCCAAGAGAATGAGGATGAAATCCTCATAGCTAAATGGATTTGAAATTTGAAATCCTCACATCTTTGACAGAGGATCAAAAAGTTAGTAAAATAAAATAACAAATCTTATTTTATATCAAGTTGTTAGCTTTTGCTCTGGAAAAAAAATTGTTAGAAAATTTATTATAGATCAGACTAACTCATATTGAACCTCCAGTATGAGAGCCCATACCTGCAAACATTAACTCATGTTGAGATCTGTCATGTATGCAATTAGATCCATTCGGCCTGATTTTCCCTTACCCTAAAGCCTATTGATACTGCTTGGGTGATGTTAGGGGCCATTAAAGGCAGCAGATCTTTTGGGAGCCTTTAAGATAACTTTTGCAGCATAAGAGGCTTCCCTGACTGACACAGAGATGCTGCAGTGAGTCAGAAATGAGTAAAGGGGCATAGCCATAGCCAGCAGGTGTATAAATTAGAGGAACTCTGAGGCTACTTGAGCTTATGCCAGAGCTTATGGCAAGCTCCTGGCTACTCCAAGAATATGGGAAGCACAAAAGTGTTTAAAGCCACCTTGCTTCTTGCATATCCCTCCGTAGATGCACCAAGTCAGGATAACTGAGAACTGGAGTCACTGACTTTAGTGGGACTGTCACACGAATAAGGGTTGGCAGGATGAGGACCTAACTGCTTTAGGGCCAGATCCTGTTTACATTAAATTCAGTGGATGAACTCAATTAACTTCACTAAGAACAAGATCAGGCTCTTAATGAGATGATGGTTAAAAGAGCGAAACCTGTTAAAAGAATAATTTTTCCTTTTTCACAGAAGCTGAGGGTTTAACAGTTCTTGGCTTTATTGGTCAGTATTTCTTTTTTGCCATCAGCCAGGCCACTTAGACAGTGGCTCTCAACCAGGGGTATGCAGAGGTCTCCCAGGTAGTACATCCACGCATCTAGATATTTGCCTAGTTTTACAACAGGCTACATAAAAAGCACTAGTGAAGTCAAGTACAAACTAAAATTTCATACAGACAAAGTGAGAAAGTAAGCAATTTGTCAGTAATAGTATGCTGTGACACTTTTGTATTTTTATGTCTGATTTTGTAAGCAAGTAGTTTTTAAGTGAGGTGAAACTTGGGGTACGCAAGACAAATCAGACTCCCAAAAGAGTTATAGTAGTCTAGAAAGGCTGCGAACCACTGACTTAAAAGATGCAGTGACTTTAAAGTCTTCAGTATCACAGGGCCGTGATTAGTAGTCAGTAGCCGTGTTAGTCTGGATCTGTAGAAGCGACAAAGGGTCCTGTGGCACCTTATAGACTAACAGAGGTATTGGAGCATAAGCTTTCGTGGGTGAATACCCACTTCGTCAGATGCAAGCAGTGGACTTGCTTCTTTAAAATCTTCCTTACTTTCTCATTTGTCTACTCCTCAATTTTGTTACAACCTTTTAGTTCAATTAGTTTATAGTTGTCCAAACAGAAAAAATGACTAGTTGGTGTATGACATGTTACCTCTGCATTGTATGAACATATTGTAATTTCCACAGCACTGAGTCAGCATTCTGATGATTTAGCATTTATATTCCCGACAGCTGTTTATTCCTTTCAATGTACTTTCAGAGATAAATGTCCAGAAGGGGTTTACTGCCCCAGATCTATCAGAAACATATTTAAGATATTCTTTGGTATTTAAATCATAATAAAATCTATTATTCAGTAATCTTAGGACAAATAGCATTTAATTTGGAACATTAAATAATTTATCTTAAACCTCGTAAATTATTTTAAAATATAAACTGATTAAGAAATCAAAAGAAAGTTAAAATTTCCCCCAGAATCTTGATTTGGTGGTTTCAGGATGTATCTTTAAGATCTTTAAAATTATTAAACAATATACTAAAACTGCTGGTACTGTATTCTACCTTCTAATTACTTCTTATCTCTGGAACTCATACAGAACGACAGCAATAAGAAGAAGAGGAGAACTAGTAACTGGAGCATATATGGGGCCCAAATGATTCCTGAAGTAACTGTAGCAATGGAGCTGCACTGTTCAATTTGGCCTGCAGAGTTACCACTAGGCTATTATCCGAAACAGGATGAGGGGTTTCTCTCTCTCTTTCTCATTTTTGCAAAAAATGGCTGAGCTGCTTTGGTGGAGAGGATTCATGGCTGAGAATCCCAGGTAGAGATAGGTACCTCCCTCCAGCCTGTCAATTAAGCACCTAAATCCTTTTGTGAATATATGATGTAGAAGCCCTGCTCCTTTCCTCTGCATTACACTCCTGGCTAGCTTAGGAGGCTCTCTGCTCAGCTTGCTGCCTTCTGAGAATACCCTTCTTAAGTGCCTAACTCTCCCCATACAATGCATGGGGACCTCGGGCTCCCTAACTCAGGGCTGTGAATTCCACTATATAGCAGAGCACCTAGGAATTAGGTGTTGCAATACTGAGACCCCTTTGTGAATTTAGCCCTATGCTCTTTAATAAAGTCTTCTAGCATCCAAGCAAGGAATAGCATTGTCGGGAGGGTGGGGAGTCCACTAACCCTTACTAATATCTGTAAACTATTCATGTAAGCAAGGTCTACTGATGTGGGTAAGGGTGTGAAGGATGGAGCCTTAGCCCTGAAGATTCCTCTCCAACTCCATATATAAAGGAGAAATGCATTACGAGAGAGTTCTTCTGATAGCTTATTGCATTTGCCTTATGAATGGTCCCAATCAGGGTTTCCCTCAAAAGCCCTATTGGTGGTCTTGCCAAACTTTCTTTTTTTTTTCTAAACCCTTGTCATACAATACCATGCTAACAATGTCATCAGCACTCTTGACTCAAGCTGGAATGCATCATGAGTTGTTAGGAGATTGTCACTGGGAAGAGAAAAAGAACTTTTCCATAGTGAATAATTTTTCTTGCTGGGGCTAACACTATAAGTGTGATGGGGGCTTTACTGGTAGAAAATAAGATACAATGCTTATTATTATTATTATTTTTTATTTGTATTACTGTAGTGCCTACAAGCCCTAGTCATGGACCAGGACCCCATTGTGCTAGGCGCTGTACAAACACAGTACAAAAAGACTGTCCTTCTGAGAGTAGCATAGGGCAGGTTTACATTAGAAGCGCTACATCGGTGCACCACTGTAGCACATCTGGTGAAGACGCTCTATGCTGACGGAAGAGAACTCTTCTGTCTGCATAATTACTCCACCTCCGCAAGAGGCGGAAGCTATGTCGGTGGGAGAGTATCTCCCGTTGACACAGAATCAGTGTGGACGGTACTTAGGTTGCTGTAACTCGCGTTGCTCCGAGCTTGTGGTTTTTTCACACCTTTGAGCGACGCAGGCTAGATAGACTTAAGTGGTAATGTAGATCTGCCTTTAGAATCTGCTCTGAAGCAGTTTAGGAGAAACTACAATTCTAAATCATAACCCTTAGATGTGAAGTTAAAATCTTGATCCATATTCACCATCTGATCACAGGCTCTGGGGTAAGATTATATTGTAATAAAACTTTAACATTATATTACAATATAATCTTAAGCATTGATAGTTGTTACCGTTTGTTTGATAGTTGTTTGATGTTAAACATCTTTTATACAGCTATGATGTATGGCAAACAAAGGAAAACGTATGAAAAGAAGACATTAACCTTTGGGGTCTATTTATGAAAAATTATTTAGGACATTTCTGCACAATTTTTGCATTCCTCGTGCAGAATAATGTCTAGCTTGCTTAAATGTTAAATGAATCTTAAGCGTTGATCGTGGTTACCATTTACTTGATGTCTTCTCCCTTTTAAAATCCTTATGATACCCTCTGTCTGCTTTTGATAATTTTCTCTTGACTCCGTAAAACATAAAAAAAGTAATATTATAAACTGATGGCTCTCACTATCTCTTCAATATTCCACGTAGGTTTAAAGTGTAGAGAGGAGCGTGCATGAGGATCAATATATGAAACCTGTTTAAAAGATTATCTGGCATTCTAAGTTTAATACCTTACTTAATCTATTTGTGGATTTGTAGATAACACAATTTCTTGTTTATAGATTAATCCAATAAAAGATAATAATACTCTGACCTCAAATAATGTTGCATATGTGCATAAAGATGACGCTGAAAACTTAAATGGATGTTTATCAGTTTGGGAAAATTTAATATATAGGGACCAGATCCTGGTGTAAATCAGTGTAGTTCCAGGGACGTCAATCAAGCTGCACCAGTTTGAACCAGCTGAGTATCTGGACCTACCCGTCTACACACTGAGAAATCATCCACTTGCCCAATAAAGGTCTCTATCCATGTTCATTGCTAGAGTTTTTACAGATTTGCATTGAGATTCATTTGATATAAATTATGTGTTTGTACAGCACCAAGTACAATGTGGTCCAGGTCCACGATTAGGGCTTCTAGGTGCTAAAGCAATTCACATTTGCATTTAAGTCAAAACTATCTCTTAATTATGTGCTTTTATTTTTACAGTATATTAGATCTGGTCACTTTTCACTTTCTGAATAGTAAATGCAACATTTTTAGGAGATGAGAATTTATATAGTTGGGCACCAGTGTAAGGTTATTAAAGATATATTTTTGCATTCTTCTCTTGGGCAAAAACACTATATTTGTTCTATGTTAGCTGTAGTTCTCTAGTAGCTGGTTGAAAATATGCTTTAATTATTACTAATAAAACAATGGGACACATCATGTTATTTGCTATCAGTCTGGCTACAATGTGTTATTGACAACACACCCCAGGATATTTAGAAACTCAGCAACCTCTGCAGTCACCTCCAGAGTGATGTCATTAAGGGCTGGAACTTTAGTACTAACAGCACTTTGGAATTGTTACATTTTCCTTCTTGACATAGACATTAAATAGAGCTCTTACCTTAAACAAAAGAGAACAAATATTGACCATATACGAGTTGATTCTGCATTCCTTGCACACTCAAAACTCCCACTGACTTGAGCAGAAATGCAGAATCAGGCCAGTAATCTAGGAACTGTACCAAGCTGACATGTAGTACACTTTGCTTCTAGCTGATCATATCATACTGTACTACTTTAAGATTCTGAATGTAAATCATGCACATTTGTATTTATTAACTATTTTGGAATCTTCATAATATTATTATGTAAAACAAAAACATACAAGCAAATGAAAAATCGACATGTGTCAGCACCATTACAACAAGATTTACCCTGATTTTAGACTATCACAGCAATTAAATTAAGCTGTACCAAATTAAACTATTTTGCTTTGTGCCTTATTAACAAAAAGACTGCACTAAAAAAGAAATGAAGACATTAAAAAAAACCCACACTATTAAACCTTGTTTATATGGACAATCAAAAATTCAACCACGGAACTAAAAATCCAGATTCAATTAAAAGGAAATATAATGTAACTAAAGTATGGTTAAAAATAAATAAATTGTCACAAATAGTTACAAAATCCAAGAATATTTATATCAGTGACAAAATGGAAGAATGAGCTAACAGCATGAGGGATGATAGCACCACTAAACAAATGCAGCTCAGACATCACCCCAGATTCATCTGTACGGGAGGTTTTTGTTGTTGTTGTTGTTGTTTTAAAGGCAAATAAAATAGAAACAGGCAATTTATTTGCATGTGAGCAGAATGAGAAGGCAGAGCAGAGAATATTTATGCAGATAATGCTGATGAAGACTAAAAACTATATCTCATGGGATTTCAGTTCCCTAAAGTGAAATCTCTGACACCACTAGGAAAAGATGCAAGTCCTGATATGTTTATTTGATGTTCTCCTTTCACCCTTCATTTTGCTTTTTACACTTCTTTCTAATGCTGACTACAATCATGGCACAACTGTTCCAGGTGGCAAACTAAGAGGAGCAGCTTCCTGTCAAAAACAAGCCAAGGCTGCTTGACAAATTGACCTTGACCTGACCACTGTGGTGCCACAAGCTACCTGGTAACAGCTGTTAGGTAGGTCAAGACTAGCTTTTGTTGTTGCTGCAGTTAATAAAAATGTCAGATGATAAAAGAGCATTACTGTGCAGTCACTTAGCTCATCAGAAACGAATCCTGATGCACTTCAAAGAACATTTGGGAATTGACATAATCTATGTAAGTAAAACATTACCCATATGCTTACTACCTGCTACTTTAACTAGTGATCAAGCATAAATGTACACTGTTTATACTAAAAATACATACAAAAATAAGGATGGCAATCTTATCGTGTTTGTACTGGCAACTGAATTAGTCATGCAGAGCAGCGGATGTTTGGAGGAAGCCAGTCAAGGTTTCATCTCAGTAACCGTTGGCAGGAAATGGCTATTCCTGCCTTCCTTGAGCCTTAATTACATTGGCCTAGCTCATCTCCTCCTGCAGAATAACCTACAGGAGGGGGCTGCAGAGGAGGAAAACTCTATGAGGATTCCTTCACAGAGCTTCCTTCTAATCAACTCCTCAGGATGGCAAGGTTTGACCCCTGTGGAGAAAGCCATCTGTCCCCAAACTGGTGGATCCCCAAGAATCCGTACAAATACTGCAGGGGTCCAAGGTCATCAGTGCAGAGGCCCTGTTCCTCCAGACTGGCTTTGGCCCCCCAGAAGTGCAGCTCCAACACAGCTTCTCTATCAGGGACTATCCTGGGCTGTGGCTTCCCCTAGGAACCTTGGGAATGCAGAATAGATAACAGCACCCCAGATTGTATTTTCTTTTCTGGCTAATGTCCACAGGGCCAGAAGGCGGGTGATTTACATCACTACTCAGCCAACCTCTTTCCCCAGACAATGCAGAGAGCATCTTTGGGGCAGAAGGGAATAGTGTCAAATAGGCTACTGAGGCCAACTTTCAAAATGAAGGGGGCAGATTTGGAGGGTCCCCTCTGTGAAGACTTAAAGGGCACAATACATGAAATGTTGGTATCTCTGGGGCTGAAGAGAAACCATTCATTCCATCAAAACATGATCCTCATTATCTTTGAACTGTTGTTTTCCTGGGTACTACATATGAGAATGACTATATCAAATGTAAAGGCAATCTAAATTACCTTCAGTAAATTACAATTCCTTTTGAAAAGTGGCTCATCTGGCTCTGTGTTGTGACATTTCTTGTTCCCGGATACAGGTATTTGGGCAGACCGTGATATATTTCAGATTCCTCTCCCTACAGATTTGCTTAAGTACTAAAAAGTTAAATCACATCAGAGCCGAGGGGATATTGTGTCTGGTACAACTGAGGTTTATCTTGACTAGGATTTAAAAGCATGTTAGTGGAAAGTGTTTGCTAACACATACTAATATACACATTCTAAAAGTCTAGTGTAGACAGTGTAAGCTTCACATAAACACATGCTAGCTGGTTGAGTTAAAGCCTAGGGGTGGCTTTTTATAACATGTTGCTTAAAATGTGCTAACTCATTCTGATGACTCACCTTTGAATTCTAGTCAAGACAAATCCAAAATGAATACATCTTCTATCTGGAAATTGTAAGAACCTGAGGATGAAAAGCCTTTAGTATGTTCAACAGTTTAAAACTACAGTTTTGGGGATACTGAAATATAGATGCCAGTATGGTGCTACACAGGATACTCAAGTCTTCTAAAAGTCTCAATGTACTAACTCAATTCAAACTCCTGAAAGTCATTCTTGAATTCCAACCTAAACATCCCCCAAGTCTAACAAGTCTAAGGAGTTGCTTAGCTTGGATGGAATGTTCTGTAAAATACCTCAAATGAACTTTCACATTACAATCTTACTCTTAGTGTGACACTACACCCCATATTCTTCATAGAGATATTGTTATGATATGAATATGGCATAACTAAGATGTGTTTTATGTAAGATGGGTCATGTGAGGTATCATTGGAAAGGTTATGATTTGTATTCATGTACCATTTCTGTATCTGAAGTTAGGAATATTGACTCTGTAACAATTGTAACAAATGTAACAATTACAAGTGGGTTTATACCTTTGGAACGCCCACCAGAGAGAATGCAATCAGCCTGGATGGGCCATTAGGGAGAACAACAGGACTTTGAAGATGCTAATATCTCACCTTCCTGGGTTGCTGCAAACAACCTTTGACCCCTGGCTGCTTTGACGCTGCATGGTCATGTGATTATGTCACCTGGTACTGGACTCCATCTTGGACTACTAGTATTTTTCCACTAATAGAGGGTGGGGATCAAACTGGGAAACAAAGGATTCCTGCTATATGTAAATCCTTTTTAAGGCAGGGAAGTGACTTAATCAGGGTTCATTCTTCACTGAATCTCCACCCAGGATGACTGCTGGAAACATCTAAGAAACAAGGAGAAAGCAGGGAGATGGACTGAGCCCAGGCTGGAAAAGGTGTCTGGCCTGTGAAAGAAATGCCTAAAACAACATTTAGGGTGAGAAATTACTACTTGTAACCAGTCACTTTAATGTATTAAGCTTAGTTTGCATGTTTGTTTTATTTGTTCAGTAATATGCTTTCATCTGTTTGCTATCCCTTATAATCACTTAAAATCTACCTTTTGTAGCTAATAAGCTTGTTTTTGTTTTCTCTAAACCCAGTTTGTGGAATCCATAACTGGTGGGGGAAGGAGGGAAGCTGTGCATTTCTTCCTCCACACTGAGGGAGGGAGGGAATTTCATGAGCTTATGCTGTACAGTTTTCTGTGCAGCGCCAGACAATACAATTTTGGGTTTACACTCCAGAGGGGGCATGCATTTGAGTGCTGGGCAACTCCCTAGCTGAGTCTTCCCATGCAGCGCTGATTTCAGTGTCTGTGTCTTTCTGCAGCTGGATGTGTCCCTACCTGTGTGTGTGGGTGTTGGAGGAGGCTTGAGGGCCTGGCTCAGCAGGACAGTGTAAGGGAGCCCAGGCTGGTGGAACAGGCGGGCTCAGTGGTACCTCAGTACATCAGGTGGCACCCTGGAGGATGTGGGGTAACCCGTCACACTTAGTATCTCTCCATTATTACAGATGCCACTAGTCTGGAATTTGTCTGTTGCAGGACAAGTTTGTAAGCAAAACTAACTGACTTGCAGATAATGCAAATAGGGAGAAAGAGAAATATTGGGTAAAAAATTAGAACAGAAAAAGGCACCAGACCTAATTGTGTTACTGCCCTTGCAAAGGAATTAGGCACAGCCTCATTCATCTCAATGCTGGGAAAATTTTATTGACACTCAACCTAAATTTTCCTTTATTTAATTTTATCCCATTGTATTCCATGGATGAAGTCTGGCTCTCTTAACACATGGTTATAATATGATTTGGTCTGGTCGATACAGGAAAAAGCAAATCTTGTTATAACATAGTTAGAATATAGCTGTATAGTAATTGGGTTATTAGACAAGGCCTAACTCTGTCTAAATAATTATCCCTCCTGCCTAGGTTTGGACATAATGGGCTTGGTTTAGCACTGCCCTACACTTAGTGTAGTCATTTACACGTGTTAAAAGTGTGTGTAAAAGTGTGTGTAAAATGCTACCAAATCAGAATGGTCACAATTTACACCCAGTTTTTGCTGGTGTAAATGACTGCACAAGGTGCAGAGCATCAGAGAATTGGGCCCAATTTCCCCATGTATTGAATTATCACACCGGCTACAAATTCAGGCCCTGATCCTGAATAAAGCTCCATTTTGGTGGACATTTACCCTTGCATAGAGGTCATTGGTTCTCTGGGACAAAGCCTGTTTAGTTTACCTCACCCAATGAAGTGCACTATAATAGTATTGTAATGGTATGATTAGGAACACACAAAATTGACAAGGCTCGTTAATACTTACTAATAAAAGTTATGTGAGTGTAACAAAATGAGTAAACACCTCTATATTTTCTGAAACTCTGTATCAATGGTACATTTTGTTCTGTGTTTGTAGAGTGCCTAGCACAATGAGGTCCTGGTCCATGATTCAGTGCTAGAGTAATACAACCAATAAGTAATAATAATAATTTCAAATAACTTGCTCAAATCTTTTAACAACTATATTATAGTACCATCTAGTGGTCAAACCAAACCAGATAAAAACTTTTTTTAAGATTGTGGTACACTGAGCAATACATTTAATGTTAGCTGCCAATTATTGCATCATAACTGTCTTTTGTGTACTTTAGTGATAAGCAAATAGACATATCTCTTATTAGCCTTACATAACTTATTGGAAAACAGACAAGAATAAATTAAAACTCTAAATATAACAAAGATATTTATTCCGCTGTACGACATCTCCGGCATGCTCTAAGACACATCTTATTGATTTTTGAAATTTTGATGAAGAAAGAAATTTCAAAAAATTCTTTGCATTTTCCAAACCATGCCTGTTTTTGATCAGTTCTACCATTTAACTAAAAGAGTACTAATCTCATAGAAAGATAAATAATGCCACCGAAGCATAGAGTTTAACTGGATGTAGGGAAAAGCTGGCTGTTCTTACAAAGAGACTGAAATACACAGTGACAAAAGCTTGCAGGCTGTGGATTAAATAAACCTAAATAGAACAGGTCAGTGTGTCCAACTTTTTTCTGTCAAGCTATTCCTTCTGTCGTTAATCTGTGTGTTTTATTTGACTCTGAACTCCATGAAGCAGTTAAACTAATTAATATATTGGTTAATTACATTATAAACCCAACAGAACATTTAGAAGATAGTCCTACTTTCTCATCTGTTACCATATCAGACATTAGCTAGAAATATGGTCTGCACACCGATGTCAGTAAACAAGAGAGAGAGCGAATAACACGGTGGAGGAAAGTTCCGTTAGGTTATTATAGCAATATGACCTCTGGTCTGGATTGTGGATATAGCTCAGGATTTGAGGCCTGATTTTAAGCATGGCTTCAGTTTATGTTCAAATGGGGAGATGTGGTCTGAGAATAAGCCCTTTTCTGACCATCTGTGGTAAGAGCCTGTAGCCAGTCACTCACTAATTGCCAGAAAATGGATTCCCCATTGCTCATTATTGTATAAATAAGAGTAAACTTTATTTGAGAGCATTATTCACACACTAGTCAGGCCTACGTAGCAACATGGCTCCTGTAAGACTCCCTTGATGTCCACTGGTCTCAAACTCACCTCAGTGGTAGGGTGGCAACTGAGGCATCCCCAGAATACCGAACATTCTGGTACTTCCAGAATGGCATGGGCCCACTCCTCCTGGCATGACCCATGACACATGGTTCATGCGAGGGCACACCAGAGGGAACGGAGCAGCATGCGCTGCATAATGGTGTCCTCCATGATGACACTGGACAAAACCATGTACGGTACCAGAAAGGGACAAACTTTTCCAAAACTAGAACTGTCTGGCTTAAAACCGGACAAATGGCCTGCCTACTTGCTGGCAGCATTGCCAACCCTCCAGGACTGACCTGGAGTCTCCAGGAATTAAATATTAATGTTTAATTAATGATAATGTCATGTCATAAAACCTGCAGAAATACCTCCAACCAAAATTGTCAACCCTACTGGAGAGAGGAACAGAGAGAGTTCACATCATGTGAAAGAGAAAGGGAGTAAGATACTGCTAAAAGGGTCAGCACTATCTTACTCACTGAGGGTCCGGTTCAGCACTTAAGCACTTCAGTGGGACTTAAGCATGTGCGCACATGCTTTGTTGAATCAAGAACAAGATTCCAGGGGATTGAGAGACACTGTGTCACGTATATACCCACATCACTGGGTATTTCGGAATCCTCAAAATATAAAGGATTGGGTCTCGGATCATTGGACCAACCAGAATATGACATCATTTGTAAATTATTAAATACTTTGATGGGAAAAGGATTCACTTAGCATGAAACAAATTTGCATGTTGAGACATAATCAAGACACTATAATTGAAATTCCATTTTTAAAGTAATTTTAAGAGATTCCAAAGCACAGGGTCACTGTGGGTAAAGCATATACTGATTCCTTAGCTATTAACAAAATGGAAAGCCATATTCCTCTTACATATATCCATTTTGAGAGCATATATAAGGACTATTGGACAAAATCATGGTCCCTTTGAAGTCATAAGAAGTTTTACCATTGACTTCATTGTACCCAGAATTTGACTCACTGACTGGAGTTGAAGATTTATTCTGGGAAATTATTGCCTTTTGGTTCAAAAAATTACTTTCTATGAGATATAAATAATACTTGGAACTGCAAGTGCCACCTCGTTAATTCCATTATTTTATCAATGGCATAGAAAGTGATAAAATATCGAGTTGCAAAACCTGTTATTTTAACACTTTCAAAGTCATCATAGCCTGCATTTATATTCTGTAAATGAACACCCCATATCATCGGTTAAAAAAAACCTTCATCTTGTTTAATTAGAATATATTGAATATTTCCAGATTGCCTTACAGATCTTATCTGGTGTTTATAAAATAGTAAAACAGGTTTCCCTTTGTAATGTTAAAATCAGCTGCTGTTCTTACTTCAAGAATAGTAAAACTTATCTGTTTGGCACATGGACCCTCTAGATCTTAGTGCATTATCACATAATTAGGTTTTAGCTCTCATCAACATTGGGATTAAAATATAAATTTAAAGATTCAGATTGTAAATTACTCACTGTATCCTCCTACCACTTTGCTGAAAGAATGCATAATGCATACCAAATTGCTATTCAAACTCTTCTTCCTCAATTAACAAAACAGTACTTCAAAGGCATCAGTGAACCATTTATGGCCTGATTCTGCACTCCCTTATACCAGTCTCACTCTACTGAAATCAATAAAGTTACACCAGCATGAAACTAGTGTATCAGAATGAAGATTCAGACCTGCTGCCTTTTTAGTGGCACATTACATCTTGGCTCATGTCATAGTAACACAAAATTGGATTTGTATTTTAGCTCTTACTTCAGAGGTAAAAAATGGCCTAAAGAAAGAAAGAGAGAAAAATTTTTGATGATGAGTCCCAGGTCTGCACTCTTTGTGCATGCAAAGAGTCATCTTGAAGAAATGTCAGCTAGACTTCAACAATACCATTTGTGAATCCTTTCTGATTATCTGGTCCCTAGTGGCACCTGTAATTTGCCTATATGAAAAGACAATGGGCCAGATCCTTGATATGGTCTTGCCCTAGTTGAGCAGCAGAAGATTCCATTTGGATGGATCAATAGCTGACTGGAATAGTGTTGACATACAGGAGAAGGTGTGCTGGAAGCATGGATGGGGTGAGAGCATGACTAGAGTGGAGTGGCACTCCAGAGGTCCCAAGCCAGCATAATGGCCCCAAGAGTGCAGATGCTGCCAACACACAAGATTGAGCAGCTCTGAGACTGCTCTAAGTTGCACTGAGGGTTGAATTGGCCTCAGCAGCTCTGGGGGTGAGAGAATGCAAAGGTGATATAGGAGCATCTTTTGCCTGCCCCTCACAGTACATCCTGCCCCTATTTTAGTGGGGCTGGTGCCACCACACCTAATTTTTGTACTCTTTTTATTCAGTCGGCACCAACTCTGCATGTGTACCTTTCAAAAACCAATTCTAGAAAAAGAAAGACAGTAGAGAGTGTAAACAGCTTTGAATAAAAGCAGTGCATATTTTTTATTTTACCTCATTTGAGATTCATTTAACAATAATTAATAAACCAAACTGTGACCCTCTTGTGCATGGGAATAAGCAGCAAATTAGCCTATTCCCACATAGGGGGTTTCCCACCAGCTTGAAAAACCCTGAGGATGCTCAGACCTGCACAGAGTAGGGCACAGAAAGGGTCTGCAACTATTCTGAGGGAGAGTAATCTGAATGATCGAGTACAGCTGTCTTTGCTTTCACACACTTCTGTCCCTGACAGTATGGCTTTCACATGGCAGATTTGTATACCATATTTGAGTTATTTTCACACTGAAAAAATGTTGGTTTTCAAATGCTGAAAAATAAATAATTTATTTCTAAACTGTAAAATATTATTCTAATAGTTTTCCGAAAGGTCATGGTCACTCAATGAACTGCAGCTCTTCTGCATTCAAAAATTGTAAACTCAGTTGTAAAGCAGCTTTCAAATAGCAAATTGATAGACAAAAACACACACACACACACACCATTTACATGGAAATAAAAGGCTGTCTGCAAAATCTATTATGTTCAATGTGTGAGAATAACTGGCCTATGTCATAACATCTGTAAAAACAGCATCTCATTTTCACAGTTTGGATATTATTTCCACTGCTAATTCCTCTGACACTGTAGCACGGTCTTCTCTTGATCCAGGAGGGACTGACAAATATACATTCTATTCATGCTAATGAGAGACATGTGCCTTAGTTCTTCATCCCTCAAGCAGTGGCAGTAAACATCATTGGCTAACAGGAAGGAAAGTCAGAGACTCTGAGGGAAATAATTAAACATTTTCTAGTATGTGATCTGTGTGAATTTCACAAGGCTAAGGTAAAATGTGCAATAATGCTTCAGAAATAACAAACCAAGCTAACAAACTAAAGCTGCAAAAGCACTGTTAATTTGAGCACATACTCTGGTGCCTGTGACCCCTGGCACAACCCTGTATCCCCATCCAATGGAGATTACTTTTCCTCTTGGCAACAATAATCTGAGAACTAGATGTGTGGGGCTGTGTGGGCACATCTGGAGATAACACCTTCTGACCATAAACTGACCCAGATTTGCAGAAGACATGCAGAGTGGCATCCCACAGATTAGGAGAGTAACCACAAGTGTGACAGATAGAGATGGGGTGAAGATGAAGAGTCTCACAGGGCTCAGACCTCTCACTTCCTCTGTCCAACATCTTTGTGAGGGCACTTGGGGAGATGTTTGACTGCACAGTGAAGTTCAAATTGCTGGTCACAATACACAAATCTCTAAATTATTTATGCCCAGATTACTTTAAAGGCCGCATCTTAATCTTTGACCCTCCATAGGTCTGAAATGCTGGAACTCCCTGTTCCAAGGGTGGAGACTGTGAGAGCTGGAGCAGAGCGTTTTCAGTAGTGAGTTCTCACCTCTAGAACCTCCTGCTCTGATTTAGCATGAGCCCATACAAACATTTCTGCTCTTTTTACCCAAGTCTCTTAACTGTCTGAACTATGCAATCTTGCACTCTTAACCAACAGGACAGATCTTTCTCCATCCTCTGCCTTAAAGCTTCACACAGCATGGGAACATGATGGTTTTTCTCTTCTCATTCAGAAAGATAATGATAACCCAATTTAAATTATTTAAAGTGCACCTAGAGACCACAGTGATGAACGCATTATGTGTGTAATAAAAAGCTGTTCAGTCTAACATCACATAATATCTATTCCTTATTACTTTAGAGCCCAATGCTGCTCCCATTAAAGTCAGTTGGAGTTTTGCCCTTTACTTCAATGGGAGCAGGATCTGGCCTTTAGTGTACATGTGCCTTATCTGATATTTTTTGAAATAATACTTGTAAATGTTATTAGGGGCCTTTCCATTATTCTCTTTGTATTTGCCTTTTCTTTTGCTATAGTACTGCTTAGTTTTCCTAATTGTCTCCATGTAACCCATACTTACTGTATTGTTATATTTATGTACAATATTGTCTGTCTCTGATTGGTTGCCTGGTTGGTAAGGGAGACCGTTGCCTTGGTTTTTAACATTGTGTGAATTAATGCAGGCCTGCGTGGGTAGCATGTTGGCCTGCTTGCGGCTATAATGTTTTCTTCAAAAGTAGGACTGTCATTTTCATAAATTGTTACAAGTCCTTGGAATCTATTTCCCCCCATACTCTATGTGAAATGTGTGTGGATGTGTACAGTTTCATTTCTGACAACTGATGTGGGTGTGACACTTACGGACATTATAGCGAAGGCTGGTTGCCAATTATGTTTTTCCCTTGGGTGGAGGGATAGGAGTGTCAGTACACAACAATAAGTGTGAAGATTTTTGTTCATATTTTCGAAGCACGTTATTAGTATAGTTGTGAGAAACAATATTGCTTCTGGGTGCTTTTTATTTTAGTCTGTATGCTGCAGATATTGAGGCAAACTCTGAGCTGGCTGTTTAGATGCTAATTTGTGTCCCTGCCCTCTTTCTGGCCAGGCCCTCAACAGAGGTGACCATGATCTATTGTGGCTGTGGAGCACCTTTGGCCACAGCAATCAGCAATCTCTGCACTTTGGGAGGACTAGTGATGGTACATTGCATGGGCGTGCTTGGAAAAGTATAGCTCCTAGTGCATTTTCCCCTTGAAGTGCACACATGGGATTAGCTAGAATTTAGCCGATAATATGGAATATAATTTCTTATCAGATGGAATGAATATGAATTATAACATTATGGTGGGGTTTCTTTGATTGTTGAGGAGTCTGTAGTTATTACAAGTTGCATGTTTTATGCAGGGCTTTTTGTGTGTGTGCTATTAAGGATTTCCATTGTGACTTGAGGAGACCCTCCATATTTATCTACTGCTTCTTTAATGTAGTTCTTTAGATGCTGGTACTTTTTAATTAGTTAGTTTGTATAAGTGACTTATGAGACCGATACAGTAGAACCAATTTAGTTATAGTCAGGTTGCACTCATTCACATTCTGAATAATTACACACTCTCAGAGGGTTTTTGAACCCTTATAACTAGAGATAGGCCTGAGCCACGAAGTTCTGATCTAGATTTCATCAGAGGGAGATTTGGATCAGATATTCCAATTTGGGCCCATATTTACTCATGTAACATACAGCTTATTGTAATGAGTGTCATGGGATTTCATTTTTGTATGATGTGTTTCTGTCTGTAAAGTACTTCTATGGCCCTCGTTATCATAGTAACTGATCATCTTACAGTTATTAATGTATTTATTTTCACAACACTCCTGTGAGGTAGGAAAGTGTTATCCTCATCTAACAAATGGAGAGCTGAGGCACAGAGAAACTGAACAGACGTCTATGCTGCAATTAAAAACCTGTGGCTGGTCCATGCCAACTGACTTGGGCTAAGGGGCTCGGGCTAAGGGGCTGTTTAATTGTGGTGTAGACGTTTGGGCTCGGGCTGGAGCCCAGTATCTAGGACCCCTGAGGTGGGAGGGTTCCAGAGCTCAGGCTGTAACCCTAGCCCGAATGGCTACACTGCAATTAAACAGCCCCTTAGCCCAAGCCCCGCAAGCCTGAGTCAGCTGGCACAAGCCAGCCACAGATTATAAGCTGCAGTGTAGACATACCCTAAGTGGCTTACTCAAGGTCACACAGGTAGTCCATGGCACAGCAAAGAAATAAACCCAGGTCTCTAGAATTCCAGACCACAGCCTTACCCACCACACCATCCTTCCTAAATTAGTAAATTAAAAAAGGAATATGAATTCATACATGGTGGTATGTTCTTTCTGTGTCACATGGTCTTTACCACTGGGAACTTCAAAGGAGCAACGTTAGCTGCCTTACTCCCACTGAATTTCACCAAAAGTTGGGTACCTAACTCCCTTTGGTTACTTTTCAAATCCCAGCCTACATAGCTTTCCTACATGGCACTGACAGGATTCTTGTAAGTACTAAACTGATGCAGCTGGATATCAAAATTGACCCTACACAGCTCTGAGGACGGATAGTTTGTAGACGACATGAAAAAAATATTTAAAGTACATCAGCTCTGTTGTAGTTTATTTTTATTCTTTTCCTCAGTAAGGAACCAGATATCTATAAAGTTAGTTAATAATATGAGAAGGACATGAATAGAGGGTATCCTCTGAATCAGGGGTTCCCAAACTTGGGGTCATGACCCCTCAGGGGATCACAAGGTTCACTGGGGGGTCATGAGCTGTCAGTTCCTTGGGCAGACAGCCCAGAGCCCCCATCAAATTAAATTAACCCCCTCTTTTTTAATTTATATGTGGGTCACACTCAGAGGCTTGATGTATGAAAGGAGTCACCAACACAAAAAATTTGAAAACCACTGCTCTAAATCATTACTTTACTCCTGACCACTGTAAACTAATGGTACTACAATGTATCATATGATTACAGGAGGAGACACGTGAATTTCCCACCCTCCCTGTCTTCAAATGATTGCAAATCAAGTTATCTGCTTCTGTCATGCGAAGTACCAAATGAGGAAGACCTGAGACCTTCACCAGGATCAAAAGACAAGTTCATTCAACAGGGCATTGATAGCAACATATGTCAGAAATACATGTGAAACCAAATGCAACTAGAAACTTCCTATTAGGATCTCTGAATTATTTAATACACATGGAAACTGACTAACAGCACCTATTGTGATTAATTTTTAAAAACAGATAATATTGGTAAATTTCACCTGTACCTGTTGAATGATTGAGTCATTTTTTCCTCAGCAGAAGGGTTTCCTTCCTGGTTAGTGGTCTCATAGGTTTCATGAAGCTCCATCTCTGATACAGTCCTCAGTTTTGTTTTTTTGGATGATAAGTCTGGGAACCCTCTACGCATCTGGTCTGAATAACAATAAAGACATTTTTCTAATTGCTGATATACAGCTCAAAGTCACCTGTTGCTTGATAGGACACTATCTATTATGCTACAAGTGAGTAGTATCTATTTTGCAGTAAACATTAATTACTATATTTATGGGCACCTGTTATGAGAGAACTGAACTTGACATAACCTGGACTTGACATAACCACAGCCATTTTGTGTACTCAGCCACCATAAGCTGGAAGCGACGACATCACGTAGTCAGGAATAATTTGGTCTTTGCTTATGCAGACAAAAACAGCTGCAGTGTTTCTAATAAGAATAGGTAAGGGACAGATTCATGAGAATGCAAGGATGTGTGAATAGCTGATCTTGACTCTGGGTGTCTGTGAGTTTCTTGTCCGAGAGTTTCTTGCTGGGAGTTGCTTTGCTGATAAGTTTTTTTGCTCTTATTAGGGAAATTGTCAGCCTATTGGGGTTACTATGAGTTATGGGCTTTGTTTTGAGCAACCTATAAAAGAAATTAGAATGTGCACTTTGGAAAAGTTTCAGAGAGAATTTCAATGAGCTAGGAGACTGACATCAAAATCCCCAGTGGCTAGGACCACCACCGGAAACCTGCTGCTGCCCACTCAAGACCATCTTAGACATTGGGTAATTGTATCTGGGGTGTTCTAGACTACTGTTATTTTAGATATGTACTTTAGATACAATAAAAACGAGGATTTTTTGGGTGAAAGCACTCGTGTATGTACCAGTCATTTATCAGACAGAGGAGCTATGTCCCCCATTGACTTATTTCCTGATACCACCTCATCTAAGCTGGTTTTGAAATAAGGGGCAACTGAAGGAAATGCATGTAGGCCCTGATTCTGCAACACATTACACACAAGTCGACTACTCTATATGAGTTCAGCAGTTCAACGTGTACAACAGCAGGATCAAGGCCTTAATTATTTGTTTACAAAACATTCAAATAATAGGTTAATCCTATTGATTGTTTACATTAGTTTAAGAATAAAAAGACTAACAGTAATAACTATGATGAGTTGCTAGAAGTAATTAACAGAGAAATATAACTTGACATGTAACTTAAGGTTACCAGCTGTTTGGTAGAACAGTAATAATGATGCTAAAAGAGCTTTTATCTTTCCTGACCTAAGTTTTTCCAATTGACTTCAATGGGCTTTGTATCAAGCTCTCAATTTAGAGTCTCTCTTTTGCAGTAAACATAACTGCTGTAACATTTAACTTCAAATCTAAGGATCCAAAGCTTAAGAATAGATTTTACAGAAATGATTTGGGGCTAACTGGTGAGCAGTCCACTGTCATAGTAAAAAGATCTGGAGTACTGGGAAACACTCTGCTACAAAGAGTCACAAAAAAGTAAAATTGTCTCCATATAAATATTTCCATTTGCCTTGTAAAGGCACATCGCAGAATTAATATGTTATAGGAATTTGGGAACAAATCCTACAATATTTACTCTATCTGAACTCCTCTTTGGCCAATGAAGGACTGATTTCTAACTGTACTCACTGTTCTCACCGGAGTAGGGACCCAGTCTCACTCCCACTGAAGCAATGGGAGTTTTGCTACTGACTTGAATGAGGGTTCCGTGGTAGGGACGGACTGGAAAATCAGGTCACTCAGAACTTCAGGAATAACTATGGCCTTAACACCTCTTAAATTATTCAGGATATAATCATCCATGAGATAATAAGCCAGAGGAGTTCAAAGTTGTGTTAAATTAATTGTGAGTGAACAATAGTACACACCATCCACTGGTCACAATTCACTGGTACAGTTTACTGTCTTTATGTTGAACTGAGTAAGTCTAGAGATTGAGGGACCTCTCATCTGGAAACCTGCCCTAATTTCAGTACCTGTCACCTGTTTCTCTCTACAAGAGTAGCAGAACCACACGTGCTTTGGAAAACGTTGAAATACCTTACAGGAAAATGATATTCCAATTCTTCGACTCCTGTTCTTACTGGCGAGGCATTTAATGTTTTGTAAACAGTAATGTCTAGAGTGGCTTTAGTTCTTATTACTCACAGTGTTTTGTTACTCCCAAAATACTGGTGGGCAATTATATACAGAATATACTTTTCATTTCATAATTTCCTTTCCATTCACTGTTGCAGATGCTGCATCCTGCCTAAACTTCATTATAAAATTTTAGTGTGTGTGGGCCAGATCCCTAACCGGTGTAACTCACTATAGTTTTGTCAAAATCAATGGAGCTATGCCGATTTACACCAGCAGAGGATCTGGTCCTAAACATTCAGTGAAAATACTGCACTGTCTTCAAATATATGCATTGTACATGGTGCCACTTAGCAAAGCTCTCAGGCCCAAATGATGCCTCACCTCACAGGTTTGCATAGGGTGGCCACTGACACATCTTCAGACTACCTGACATTCTAGTACTTTTGGAATGGCATTGGCCTGCCCTTGTTTGCATGCGTGAGAGGTCACACTGGCAGGGGCAGGGCAGGGCAAGGCGCTCTGCAAAATGGTGTCCTCCATGATGATACCAGACAAAACCACAACTGGTGCTGACCAGGGACAAACCTTTCCAAAACCAGGGTGTTCTGGCTTGAAACTGAACAAATGGCCTGCCCAGGCGTTGAAGGCCCTAAACACAGTGGGACTGCCAGTGTGGGAAGCCTCAGAGAAACCATGCAGTGGGATGCCATGCTACCTTTGCTTTTCTGCTTCCTGGTGTTTCTTTTCGCAATAGCAGAGAGAGGACTTGGGAGGACAGTGTGTCTGAATAGGGGGTCAGAATTGGAGTGCCCAGTGAATCCTTCATTTCTTGGCTTCCAAAGCCTAAACCCTCCATGGCTACTAGCAGACATGTGGCAGCTGCATAGCAACTCAGGACCAAGCCCCTGGGTTGCAGAGAAGGATTCCTTCCCTCTCCACCACTCTGCCCATTCACTCAGTTTTTATGCGGGGGTAGAGGAAAGAATCTGGTACTAAGAAAATAGTACACTACATCCTTTCTCATTTCATCTCTAGTCACAGCAACTCTTGGGTCCTCATAGTGGGTCCTAGTCTATTTAATTCCTGTTCAATGCATTAACTTATTCATTTTAAAACAATGCAAAATCTGTACATGCAAATACATAATATTGTTTATCTTTGATCATTTAATCTAAACCTTCAGAGTGCATATGTGAATTTGAACTTGCAATGCCTGTGTATGTAAAACTGAATCTGCAGTGTGTGTATTAATTTGAGCCTGCAGTGTGTGTGTGTATTCATTTGAACATACAGCATGTGCTTTTCTTACCCTGCCATCAGGAGATCATTATCGCCAATAACATATTCTAAAACAGTTGCTTTGAATAGCTGATGCACGCTGGTGGGGGAGGGGCATGGGGAAGTGGAACCACAGTGGCTGAGGAAAGGTAGCCTGGGGCATTCTGCCCACACAGCACAGAGCCAGGCAGAATGGATAAGGGAAGGGGGGGGAGCAGTTTCAGCAGCATCCTTTATTGTTGTTTGGGAATATGCAGCCTCTGCTCTCTCTCCTTTATTCCCTGCACCTACTATGATATATCAGCAGGCAGGCAGGGCCCCCCAGCTCTACTGGTCACAACCCCTGGGAGCACTACCAGCCCCCCAGCCTAGTAGCCAATGGAGCACAGAAGACCACATTGTGGCTGGCTGCTGTATGGGTGCTTCAGAGGCCATGGAAGGAAAGGTTCCCTATGTTCTCTCTGAAGTCTGTGTAAGTTAAGCCAAAATTTGACCCCAAATGCACATCCTGAAAATGTAGCTTTGTAGCATGTGTATAATTCAGTATATCTGGATGTGTTTTAAATAGATGGTGCAGTTCTGTGTAAAGAATTCTTTTTATGATGGCTTATAATGAACAATCCCTTAAATGGACACTGTGCATAAAATACAATTTGTATGTGTCAAAATCCACGAGGATATTTGAGAACCTCATTTTATGCTTTTATTTTCTTGTAACTGCATAAATCTGCCCTTTAAATCAATAATAACAAGGTACAAGAAATGGACATCTGTTCATAAGTAAATAATAGTAAACGGACTGTCACCCTATTGCATAATTGGATTTGTAACTGTCAATTTTAAAGGTAATTAAGCTTTCCAAGTGGGGACACAAGGCTATAGTTATTTCAAAGGCAAAATGGCTTCAGAATTGCTATGGTGCCTAGATTTATTGCTGTTTCTAATTAGTTTAAATACTGAGCGTCTTTAAAACTTTGTTCTTGATTTATTAGGAATAGGTCTTCATGTTTCAATGAAATTCTAAAATTACAAGCTGTATATAATCTTTGAGCACAATCCTGGAGTCATTACTCAGTGAACATGCATTAACTTCAAAGCTTCAGATAATTGGAATATTAAAGACTTTTTAAAAATCTAGGGCATTAGGACATTTTGTAACAACTGAAATTTTTTTCCATATCATATTTACTCACATCTAATAAACAACTTGGATTAATTTAGATATTTGTAGGGCCCAATGATCAGAGAAAATTTCCATTGATTTAAATAGTTATGTGGATATTTAGGAATACTATATTTTTCATGCAAAACATATTTTTAAATAAGTGTAGTACATAATGTAGCAAAATATACAATGTGAGAAGAACTGTGATTTAATAAGCGCATATAATTAAGATTACAATATATCACTTGAATAGAATAACTTGTTTTATTTGTGCACCTAGATATTTCCTTGAATTTCCCTTTTCTAACAAGGAGCCATAAAGAGAACAAATGTTTAGTACAAAAGAGAAAGTAAATACTAATTACAGTAAACAACTATTAGTGTCCGAGGATTTTGAGCCATTACCAATATGCACTTGAGCATTTCAAAGCAAACAATGATCTTACCTTTATAGTCAAGGAGAAAGCATGTGAGCAAGTGGGGACAGACTTCCTCCAAAATGGAACAGAAAGCAGAAAAAGCACTTGGGCCTTTTAAAGAGAGTTTATCTAAAAAATATTCAGCTTTCTTCTTATAGCTCTCCAGGGACCAAATATCTTTGTATTCCTCCAAGGAAAAGACTCCCTCATAAACCAAGTATGACAGCACTTTGTTCACATCCAGCTCTTCCAGTATCTTCTCTCTGTGATTGTTCAGGATTTCAGAAAGCCATTTACTCCTGTTCCCATTTTCTTTTTTGGTAGGTTTTTCACAGTTATAAAAACAAGATTTGGCTGTTCTTCCAAACATTTTGGCATTTAAATACAAAATATAAAATTCTACTTCTGTGCTTTTTGTGCAGTCTTCAGTATGTAATGTACACATAATGTGAACAGATAAAATGCAAATACATATTGCTGTCTGTAGTTATTGTAATTCTACTGGAATAAAGAAGGCCTACATCCAAATTATAAAGAAAACTAGCTCAGTGCTTGCAGCCCCCTAAGAGGATTACTTTACACTAATTAGCCCTTTATAACCGTTAACATCTTCTGAACCATAATGAGGCGACTGAGAATAGCTTAGCTACTGTTACTTTTTAATTCCATAACTGATCTTCAGAGATATCCCTTTGCAATAAATGACTTATTCAAGAAGACAACTGATCAAACTGAAATAATCTGCCCAAACTACTGCAGAACACACGATAAGAATGTGTATTCTGTGGATTTCAACAGTGTCTTCCTAGGGGACCATGACAAATTCCAGGATAAATGATCCACTATCACTCTTTTAGGAAGCATTCTATTTACAACACATTATATTTACATATTTAAAAATGAATAGGAAAGAAAAGTTATTACAAGCATAGTTTCTGTACATATCATTGTAAAAAGCTATATATGAACCAGGAAATAAAGGAGAAAATGCATATACTAAGACCTTTCTCTGTGAAGATTAGCATTTGTAGCTGTTAAGATTTCTTTGTTTACATTTATTAAATTATGTTTGATTAATATAAAACCCCATCATAGTTTCCACTTGATGAAGCAGAATTAAGAGAAGAGATTACTGCAATCCTACTGTAGGTGTTCTGCCACTGGTAATCATTCACTGAGGATTTCACACTTATATAACCTCCTCACACAAGGACTGCAAATCTCTTCAGTTTACTGGAATTTCTCTTTTTGACAGGGCATTTTTAAAGTCTTTTTTTCATATTCTCTTTTTGCCAGCCTGGACTCCCTCCTCCCACCATACGAATGAACAAACCCTGTCTCATCCCTGTTGCTGATATTCTGGTGCATATGGTTCCATCAGTGTCCAGCTACTCATTTGTGTGGCCTTCTCTGGGACTGGTACTAGGGCCACTTTACCTATTGTGCGGCAAAGGTGAATGTATTCAAAGATATTTTGGCAAGCCTCTAGGAAGTCAAGTTTGATAACAACATGTTTGGTCCTCACCATCTTCAGGAGCAAGTACTGTCTCTTCCTGTCAAGCCTCTTTTACCTCTGAACTTCCACCCATTTACGACCCAGCATGGCAGCTGACCAGTGAATACAACAATGCCAGCTAAACAAATGATTTGCCAGATTTAACCAAAATGTTCTGAAGCACTGCCACCTTGTGGTTATTTGTGGCTATAACAAGACTATTTCCCATTCCTGTAAACATCAGACGTGCCACCTTATCAGCATTCAGTAAGACAAGAACCTTTACTTTTTTAAAGCTACATATTAATTTCCCCCTTTTAAAATGTTATGATTTATTGTATATGGGAATGGGAGTCTTCCTACCTCTCCCTCATGGAGTTGGCTTTACTGATCCTGGGTTTTCTACTAGGTTTTAGTGTATCCCATGGCACAGGGCTCCGGGAGGGAGAGCTCCCATTAAGAGAGATTATGATGATGCAAGGCACCTGTAATATCCATTAGGAACTAGGAAGAATGGCCCCCAAAAGTGGATGGTCAGCCAGGGATAGCTACGACATCGGGCATTCAGTACATTCTCCAGGCAACCTCCACTGGTAAGGGCTCCTATAGAACCATGCCCCTGCTTGAACCCCAGAAGAAGGGTGTAGTTCAAACACCACCTCCCATTCCCTCTAAGTGAATCCTCCTGGAGTGCACATGCCCCCATTGATTGGAGTGGGCTAAATCAAACCTATTCTTTTTTTCCAAGTTGTCCATCTCTTTTTACTATTATGATTATTACTATTATTAAAAATAATCTTAATCATAATAATTAATATATTACAGCAGCATCCAGTAGCCCTGATAAAGTTTTGTGTCCCTTTGTGTTAGGCACTATACAGTTCATGCTACAATCATCCTTCAATCTAACATAGTCTAATTGTCCATTTTATATCCCCCTAATAAGTTTCCACTGTGAATAAAGTTCCAGAAAGGGCCCCAGAAGTCACTACAATACACGATGACTGTTTTTCTTAATGGCTCGCCAACCCAGGGGCATTGAGGGCTTTAGCTGATGCCTACTGAAGTCAATGTAAAGGCTCTCATTGATTTCAGTGGATGTTGGATCAAGCCCAAAATTACGATTTTGGGGTTCACAGCTCAATGTCCTGATTAGGGTGACCATACGTCCCATTTTGGCTGTGACAATCCCTTTTTTAAGCCCTATCCCAGCTGTCCCGTTTTTTTTGCAAAAGTCAGCATTTGTCCCATTTGTTCTTGCCGATTTGATCAGTTGGCAAGAGGAAATGGGACAAATGCCCCCTTTTGTCAAAAATGTAGGGCTAGCCCTGCGCAGGGTGAAAGAGGCAGCATTAGAGCATGCAGGCAGACAGGCAGGGTTCCAGGGACCAGCAATAGCCTTATGTATGGGGGGCTCCGGCGAGCAGCTGTGGGTGTCCCATTTTCCCTTTGGGAAATATGTTCACCCTAGTCCTGATGCCCTGTATCAGACACAGGTGGTTAAGCCTGTGCAGATTTCCCAGATTAACTTCAAAATGTATTCTTCATTCATTTTATTAAACTGAAAACACTAATTGGCCTCTGATATCCTTAATAGTGTAACATATAGCATAGAGGTAACGATTTATTGTGTCACATCTCTTATTTGCTTAAATTTGAGAGTGTGTCACATTTTGGTCCCATAGGATGCGCATAAAAACAAGTTGTGAAACTTATCAAATGCCAAAAAATTAACAAGTGTCTAAATTTTAGGCCCCCTCTGAGCTTGAGGCACAGGCTAAATGGCCCTCCCCTCTGATTGGCTCTGTTTGCCCCCCTGCTACACCTCCCCCACTATCTCTGGTTCTCAGTGCTGTCACCTCCTTTGACCTCCGCATGCCCCACTCCATCTTCTACAGAGCTTTCCCCTCCTTACCCCTGCCTAAGCTGCAGTTTCCAACATGCCCACAGCCACAATGACTACATTGGCCCCCTACATCACTCAGTCCAATGTCAGCCAGTGACATCTCTATGACCACAGAAAGTCAGGAGAGCTATTGTCTAGGTGAAGTTTCTATGGTTACAGTCCTCCCATATTGGGGACTCTCTAGTTAAGAGTCCTGGGGACTACCAGATCAGAATAGAAGTATTCCATTTTGCACAGCTACTTTGTACATGTGGAAATAACTACACCATGGGCAAGGACGAGGTGAATCAGACCCTGTGTCTGTTTATAGCTCTATATTTTGTACTTGCATGTGCAATAAGTAATGGGTAAATGCACCTTTGCTTGGCTATGGTACATCTCCTATAATATCATTCATTAGTCTTTCTGACTTTTGTAGTCTTATAAAAATGTTATAATTAAGATTAACAGGGCATCTCCTTTTAGCTGTGGAGACATGTCCTCTTCCAGTGCTAACTCAAAAGATTTTGCTTCCCTTGACAAATTATGAAGTGTTCACCACTCACAGATCATTGTCACTCATATACTAAACAGTCACAAAACTTCGTCTCTCCTGTTCCACTGGCTTAGGTGACTATGTCTTCTGCACGCATAGTACAGTTTGCTGTGTACATTAACCAGTTAATATAGCTCTAGCCTTCTTCTGCAGTTCTATTGCCAAGCACTGTTTCCTTCCAACCATTAGTACCCCAGAGCCTTCTAACAATTTAAGACCAGTGTAGACTTTCTTGGTTTATAATTTGAGACAAATCCTGCTTCCTTTATTGAAGAGAGTTGTCCCATTGACTTCATTGTATATTATTTACTTCAGCTAGACAACTCACTCAACAACAACTCAACAACAAGGTGGGCAGGATTTAGCACTTCATCTGTGATGAAGACGTCGACGAGGATGATCTTTTTCTGGGCCTCATCGGTGACGACCACGTCAGGTCGCAGCTGGTTGTCGGTACTGCGGATGGCGTAGTTCACGGCGACCTGCCCCAGGCGCGGTGCGATGGCTTTCACCAGGCAGTTCTGGATGGCGTTGTGGCGCAGCTGCCAGGCTTTGGAGTGGGGCTTGCAGCTGCACAGGACGTGGGGCAGGGTCTCGTTGGCGTAGCCGCACTTCCTGCAACGCTTGTCCCAGTTCCCGTGGCGGACGGCTCCGTTGAGCGGGACACAGTTGAGCCAGGCACGGTGGATGAACCGCCAGTCGGCAAAATGGGTGAAGCCGCCCCCGGCGAGGAAGTGGTTGCTGGCGTCCCACTTGCTGGTCAGCTTGAAGGCTTTACCCTGGTCCGGTTTACGCTTCACGGTTTCCATGTACAGTGAGTGGACGGCTGCCTTCAGGGTCCTCTCCAGCATGCCCCTGGCGATCTACATTGCAATACAAGACCTGCAGCACAGCTGTTGCTGGGCTAGGTCAACTGACTTGGACTCATAAGACTCAGGCTGCATGGCTAAAAATTGTAGTGGATATTTGTGCTCAGGCTGGAGCCCAGGCTCTGAAACCCTGTGAGGGGCGGAGGGTCTGAGAGTTTGGTCTCCAGCCCAAGCCCAAACATCTACACAACAATTTTTAGCACTACAGCCCAAGCCCCGCAAGCCCGAGTCAGCTGACCCAGGTTCTGCGACTAGGTGTGGTGGCCTTTTTATAGCAGTGTAGAAGTACCCACAGAGCTCTTCAGCTGACTCACCTTGATGGCAGATTCTAAGACTGTACATAAAAATGCTATTTTGCTGAGTCTCACAGCAATTAATCAAGCAGGTTCCATTAGTACCAATGCAGGATACAAAATGGATTTCAGCCACTCTCAGGGAGAATGAGGGGTAAGGATATTGGCAAAGTAGTGATGTTGGTGTTGCACAGGAAACAGCCATTGAAACAGGCACACTCTGGCAGAAAGTTTGTGTGTATATACTGTTATTTAGCATAGGTGCCAAATAACGATGCATTCTCTCACCTCTGTTTGGCATTGCCATTGACTTCACTGTCAGAAAAAGTGTAGATGGATACAACACAGACTTCACATGGCTCAACAATAGTACACTAGGAGAGCTAGATTTTGCTGACAACATAGCTTGTCTAAGGGCAGGTCTACACTACCCGCCGATCGATCTATCGGGGGTCGATTTATTTTCAAAAGTGATAGACATTTGAGGGCCTAAGTCTTCAATGACTTTCAATTAAACTTTGTCTCTTATGTCATGTTTGAAAATGGGACTTCTGCTCCCAAGTTACTTAGGTATTTACCCTTTGTCTAATCACTGGTTGGCGTTATATAGTTCCATCTGCTTTCTATCTCTCTGGTGATAACTCCCAACTCAAATGTTATTTTAGAGGGCACAGGCATACAAGAAGTGAGACAATTTAGGTACCCAGTAAATTGCAGTAATGTACAAAGCAATGGGGATGTTCAGAAAGAAATAATGTCACAAACGGGCAAGGTGGCAATTGTATTTACCAGCTTAAACTAGATTTGGTCATCTACAATCAACAAACTATGAATCTTCTACTCAGATGTTGTTTCCATCTTGACATATGGATGTGAAAGCTGGAAATCCTAAAGGTAGACTGATGCCTAAATGCCTTTGAAGGCAAATGACTTAAAATAGTAAGTGTTATATGGAGTGAATTTATAACTAATGCTGAAGTTCATCAGAGAGTTCAACCGCTCCTTATCTCTAAGGTTATCCAGAAAAGAAAATGGTAATATTAGGGACATATGTTAAGAATGAAGCCAGAGCATTTTCCATGGCAGATACACTACTGGGCAGCTGGAGGAACGCACAGAGGGGCTCACCAGAAGAATCCCTCCATCGACAGAGAGAGAAATCTTATGGGACTTCACAACATAGAGGCCATGTGAAGAGGAGCCCAGGACAGATGAATGATGGAGCCTTGTTTGTGCCCTAAGCGAGGTCTGACGTTGCAGGAAGAATTCAGATTGTTATTTAACAGTAAAGGAAATCTCAAGAAAGGGGTTAGTTTGGATGCTAATCAGCATGTCCCCTTTGCCTTTTGCTTCCCTCCTCACCAGTAGCATAGCCGGGGGGAGCAGGGGGAGCGGCCGCTGCCCCTTGAGCAGAAGCGGCGGAAGCGGCGCCTTTTTTTAGCAGCACTAAAAAAAGGTGCCGCTTCTTTTTAAGCGCTGCTTCTTGCACTCACCTGGCAGCGCTCCGGGTCCTCGGCAGCATTTTGGCGGCGGGTACCACCAAAGACCCGGAGTGAGCCGCCGAAGACCTGGAGCGCCGCCGGGTGAGTACAGGGGGAGGCGCCTTTTTATAGCGCCGCTCCCCCTGCACTCCGGACCTGGCTGTGCTACTGCTCCCCACAAACATAAACTACTCTTGTCAGTTAAGATGATGCCACTATACACAGTGACAGACTTAGCATTTTGAGTCAATGCGATGATTTGGGGAACCTTTGCCCATAACTGAGTCATTTTATACAGACGTGGGGCATGGGATCTTCATTCCATCACCAGTCCAGCCTCCCCTAACAGCCAGGAAAAAGCTTTACAAGGAACAATTTTCCAGATAAGCTGAAATGTGAGGGATGCCAGTCCCTCAGCCACAAGAGTAGCTTGTGTGCATTCTGGCAATTTTAAATATTAGCTAATTAATAATTCCACCATAAATAAGGTAGGTATTACTGACAATTTTAGAGAGGGAGACCATGAAGCACATAGGTAATATGTCAGTGATTAACTATGACAGGTTTTGGGATAATTTATTCAAGTAACAACAGAAAATAATTTGTAACGTAAAACTAGTACAGATGCTACTGGAATGTAGCTTGGCTGTATTCTCTTTCTCAATCTCTGCAACTATGGTGTATGTCTGTCACTGTGTATTAACAGGAAACATGGCACTGCATAATGCCCTCCAGGTGGTATGACAACTTTCAACTTCCTACTGAAGCTTAACCCTTTCTAGCACAAAAAGGACATGGCAATTTGAGCCTCGTTATGTCTGAATTTTTTACGTACCATTGTTAAAACGAACACTCCATGTTCCTGTAACTGAATAATAATAATGTATCTCATTTCTAATCATTTGTTTACTTTACACGTTTGACAAGAGTCTGTGGTGGCCTTGCTACCATCAGCAACACAGCCTTGGTGACACCATCCCCACAGCCACATTTTGTGCTGGGTTCCCTTAACCCCCCAAACGAGTGACTGATGGCTGTGCTGAAGACTGTGGGGCCTTCAGGGAAAGCCACTCCATGCACTTTCAGGCCCAGCCTTTAGCATTTTCAAGGTTTTTTTCTGTAAGGAAAAGAAAGGGCATCCCCCCACTTGCTCTACAAGGCGCTGTCCATAAATTACATAACACATTTTTTGGTGATTTTCAAGAGCTAACCACCCCCTTGCAGCACTGAAACAAACCAGCAACATTAAGAAATTAAGCCTCCCCTCCCCCTCTTAATGGTTAAACAGTTTATGGTCAGCCCCAACCATGGAAAGCCTGGGATTCAGCCGCGGTCTCTAAAGGCAGGGTGTGTGGCAGGCAGGATTGTACGGGGCACGGTGGCGTGGCAGTGTGTTCCCCTGTGCACCTGGCAGAGGCGAGCTCCAGGAGCTGCTGCAGTCCGCCAGGGACCGGGGAGGAGGGAGCCGATCTGGGGGAGCTCCCGAAACTCCCAGCGCGAATCCGGGGCAGGCCGGGAGAAGATGGCAGCCGCCGCAGAAGCCGTCGCCTTGCGCCTGGCCCGGCAGGAGGAGGAGATCCGCTGGTTAACAGCCGAGATCGGCCGCCTGAAGGAGCAGGAGCCGGAGCGCGGCCCGGAAAGCAGCAGCCCGGAGCTGCACAGGCTGAGGGCGGAGAACGAGAAGCTGAGCTACCGGCTCCTGCACCTTCGGCGCAGCCTGACAGCTGAGCTGGGCCGGGGGGAGCAGCAGCGGCCGGGCCCCGCAGGAGGCGGCAAGGTAGCGCGCGGGGAGGGAGAGGCAGACCCCGAGCCTGCCCTGTGCTTAGCCCTGAGTGCCGGGCAGGGGGCCTGCCTGGCATGTGGAGCGTGCAACCGATGGGGCTGGCGGCCGTGGGGCGGGGCAGCCCGTGGGGCTGGGCTGGCGGCCGTGGGGCTGGGCTGGCGGTCTTGCGGTCGTCCATCTGTACTGGGTGGCCTGTGGGGCCGGGCGGTCTGGCAGCTGTGGGGGCTCAGTGACATGAACACCAGCAACTATCACTCAAGCTCCCAAGACTCGCTCAAATTTCCCTTTGTTTTAATTTGGGTCACTTCAACGTCCCCCCAAGCTATCATCTTTGTCTTTTGACAAGTGCTGAAATGCTGGCGTGGCCATTATGTGGAGGTGGAGAGTAGCTCCCTGAGCCTGCATTGAACATGGATTGGTGCCAGGAACTTTTTTTTTTTTAATGAACTAATATTTGCTTAGTGTTGTGGTTCGTTCCCTGCGTGAGGAGCTATACTGGTGCTAAGTATACTGGTGCATTGTTCAGCAAACTGGTGTAGTGCCTTGCTGGATTAGGGCAAACTGTCTGCTACTCAATCCAGGTAGAATTGGGGTTATTTGGTAAATTAGAGGAACATACTAGAAGAAGTGGCAGGTGTTGATACAAGCTGTATCCATAAGGAGAATTTACCTGCCTTTTGTTCATGTTCACAACTTGTATGTCCTATTGGCTGCCCTGCATGATTCTACATCCTTAGGTAGCAGTAGTTGCCAATTATTGGTGATACGGGAGTCAGTGACTCCTTTAGGATAAGGACCTTGCCATAGTGATTCACATTTATGTGATTTTGAGACTAAGTTATTGCAATATGTTCTTCATGCATTTATCCTTTACAATCACTCAAACTTCAGCAGGGACAGACTGTAGCAATCCATTTGTGTTGTTGCAGAGAGCAGATTACACAGGAGCTCAAATAGCTGTATTAGCTCTCAATGAATTTCCAGATGGAATTGAAATATAGAGCCTTAAAAAGGTTACAACCTAGTTACCTCATTGATGTCCTCCTCTCTTTATGATTAAGTGGCCAAATTAGGTGTCCAGAGGCCTCAGCTGACATCAGAACTTTGCTGTTCAAACATGTAGTAATAGACTATGCTCAGGCCCAAAGGGTTTACAGTCTAAAACAGACTAGAGGGCGGGAGGGAAAATAGATGCAGGGAGGTGAAATGACTAGCTCAAAGTCACACAGCAAGTCAGTAGCAGAACTGGAAATACACTCAGGACAAGGGTTTTATGTCCATTACCTTATATTCTGGACCACAGTACCTCTCTATAGTCAGCTTGTTTTCAGTGTGGTTTGAGTGTGGAACTGGTTTCTTTAGTTTTCTCACCAAAGCCTGATTGTGTTGCTCTTCAGGCTTTTTTGTTCTCCAGTCTTTTTCCAGGGAGGATTGTGTTGATATGTTGTAGCAGTGAGAAAATTCCAGAGGATTTGGAAAGATTCTATCTCTTGGACACTGGGCCGGTTATTTTCCTGGACCAGTGGACGTACACCCAGAACATTGTATATACCGGCACAGTTTTTATTTATTTGTTACAAAATGTCTTTCAGTTTCTTCTGATAGCATACACCCATGGCTTCTTTAGCCCATCATCAGACTATGTCCCTTTTCTGAATATTCTTTCATTGCTGTATATCTATCTAAATCATGTGTCTGCTATGGAATGTCCCAGTAAACATAGTGGTATAACTTTTTTTGTTTGTTTGTTTAAGAATACCTCCAATGCCGGCCTGACTGGTGCCCAAAATAAGAATAAAAAGGAGAAGAAAAAAGAAAATGAAATTGTGAATGGGCTTAGGAATGAGGTAAACAGATATTTTATAGTGCACAAAAGAAGAGCCTTTGCTAGGTTCAGAGCTGGTCCTCCCCTTTGTCACGCCTTGTGCCTCATAAGTAAGGCTGCGAGTCTGTCACGGATTCCGTGACCTCTGTAACTTCTGCAGTGGCTGGTTACTGGCATGACCCTGCAGCTCCTAGGCGGAGGGTCCAGGAGCTCTGCGCATTGCCCATGCCCTCAGGCCCTGCCCCCGCAGCTCCCATTGGCCGTGGTTTCCGGCCAATGGGAGGTGTGCAGCCGGCACTTGTGGCGGGAGCAGCGTGCGGAGCCTCCTGGTACCTTCGCTGTATAGGAGCTGCAGGGACACACGGAGCCGGTTAGGACACCTGCCAGCCCCGCCCACCCTCCCCCCCGCCCAGCACCAGCAGGGGTCCTGGACCACCTCCCCCAGCACCCGTGGTGCCCCTGGACTGCCCACTCCCCACCCACACAGAGCACCCGTGGTCCCCCACTCAAGTTTTGGTTAGGGGTATGTGGTAAAAGTCATGGACAGGTCACGGGACATGAATTTTTGTTTACTGCCCGTGACCTGTCTGTGACTTTTGCTAAAAATATCTGTGACTAAAACGTAGCCTTACTCATAAGATATTCAGAGTCTCTGACAGATTTTCCTAATTTGTGTAACATATTTAGGGGTGGGAGGGATGTTTGGTATTAGGAAGGTGTGGGAGAATTCTAGCAACTGGCTAAGACTTGCACACATTCTTAATTTTACACACTCGCTAGACCAGGGGAGGGCAAACTACAGCCCGTGGGCCGGATTCTGTCAGGGCTTTCAATCCAGCCTGTGGGATTGCCAGGCCTTTGGCACAGCGAGGCTAAGGCAGGCTCCCTGCCTGCCCCGGCCCCACGCCACTCATGGAAGCGGCTGGCACCATGTCCCTGCAGCCCCTGGGAGAGGCGGGGGTGCAGAAGGCTCTGTGTGCTGCTCTCACCTGCAGGCACCGCCCCCTGCAGCTCACATTGGCTGAGAATGGGGAACCGCGGCCAATGGGAGCTTCGGGGGTAGTACCCACAGGCAAGGGCAGCGCGTGGATCCGCCTGCCCCACCCCACCCCCTCTAGCCACTGCCAGACATGCTGGCCATTTCCGTGAGCGGTGCGAAGCCAGGGCAGGCAAGGAACCTGCCTTAGCCCCTCTGCGCACCACTGCCACCCCAGAGCTGCTTGAGGTAAATGGCCCTGAACCCCTCCTGCATCCCGCACCACCAACCCCCTGCCCTGAGCCCCCAACGCCATGCCCTAAGCCCCCTGCTGCACCCCGCACCCCTCCTGCACCTCAACCCCCCTGTCCTGAGCCCCTTCCTGCGCACTGCAGCTCCTCCCAAACCCCGTGCTCCCTCTCGCACCCAGCCCCCTGCCCCGGTCCTGCATACAATTTCACCACCCAGATGTGGCCCTCAGGCCAAAAAGTTTGCCATCCCCTGCACTAGTCCCTTTGAATTCAGTAGTATTGCTTATAGTGTATAAAGTTAAGCATGTGCAAAGCTGTTATTTTCAAGACAAGGGTTGAAGTGCATATTCTTGTCAATTTTGACCAAGAGTCAGAAAGGCTTCATCAGCTATAAGTGTGGCAAGGGGATTTCAGCAGCTGTGAGTGATACTGTGCGGGAGTGGTATATGGTGAGCAAGAATACAGGGGAATGCTTAGTGGGGGTGCTGACAGAGGCCTTCTACCCGCCCCCCGCCCCCGCCCCTCAGAGTAGCCCTGGTGAGGGTTGGATTTTAGAATATTTCAGTATTAATCTTGTAACAAATTTGAAAATGGCCAGGATAGTTATTACAACCTGACACTTTGGGGGTTTGAAGTGTTTATGAATGTACATATGTATTTATTTCAGAAGCACCCGGAGACACCAACAGCGATCAGAGCCTCATTGTGCTAGATGTTGTATAAACACATAGTAAATTAACCTCCCCTGTTTGTGTTCCCTTGTAAAAATAGTTTTGTGACTGCTGTGTGTGATTCTTATAGCTGCAGTGTGAGCCAAGCTTCATAGAAGACAGGCTGAAGCTTTATGAAACACTGAAAAAAGAGCATGATGCCTTGCTTGCTTACAGAGCAGCCAACCAGAGCAAGCGTATCAAAGTGATTCTGACTGATGGTAAAGTTATTGAAGGGGAATCTTGGAAAACGACACCATATCAGTTGGCTGCAGGAATTAGGTAAACTGAGGTGTAAACATGTTTTAATAGGTGGTGTTTTTGTTTGTTTTTTCCCTCCCCTTTCCTTTAGAGCTAGTTGATGATATAGGGTCACTGAGTGGATGATTGACTTTTTTTTTTTTTTTTAATATTTGCTTTGCCTTGCTTTCGTTGTGGAAGCATTGATACAGGTCTTGGACTTAATGCAGAAAACACTGGGTGTGGTTCTTTGGCCTTTGTTATACAGGTTATCAGACAAGATGATCATAATGGTTTCTTCTAGCTTTAAAATCTAATGAAATTGTCAGCAATTAACTTTGATACTTGAAATTCAATCCTAAATAATGATAGAATATGGGATTATTATTCCGTACGCAGAGTTCCCATCCTTCCTTTAAGAGAAAGTAAGTCATCATAGGGTTTACAGTTGGTAACTCAAAAGTAAACCGAGTTTGAAAATGTTTTAAAAGTCTATAGATGCCAAAGGGCCAGATTTTGAAGGTTATTCAGGTGCCTAAAAATGTAGATAAGTGCCTAATAGGATTTTCAGGAACACCTGGGCACCTAAATACCTTTTAAAAATCTGGCCCAATATGCCTTTGATACACGTTATTACTTTTATTTGTTAGTCGAGGACTGGCTGATAATGCAGTAATAGCCAAAGTGAATGGTGAATTGTGGGATCTGGATCGTCCATTGGAGGGAGATTGTTCACTGGAGCTGCTTACATTTGATAATGAAGAAGCTCAGGCAGTAAGTAAACGGTCTCTTGATTTTACTTGATTAAAGAAACTAATATCTTGAAAAGAAATCTCCCTTTTATTATCTTGATTTTCTTTTTTAATAAAAATCTTGAATATTAGTAGTCCTCAGTATAGTTCAATATATTGTATACAATAAAATCATTGTTAAATGATTAGTCAAGTGAAAAAGAATTTTGACTTGACCAGATATATTTGATATATATTATATATCAGCTATTTCAAAAGGGAATTTATGAATAAACACAACTTTTTGGACTGCTTTCTTTCCCCCCTCTTTTAGCTAATGTATGGAAGTTGACTGAAAACAAAACAAAAACTACCTAGATGTGTATGTTAAGGTTAAAAGCAGTTTGGTGTTTTAAAAATGTCTCTAATATATGTTGTGGATGAAGCATCTAAGGGTTTGACCCTGGGAGAATAGTAGTAGTTAAGGTTGCTCAACATCTCAAAAGATCAGGTCCTAAATGTGTTAACATGTGGGGCATCTTAGACTTTATACAGAAATCTCATCCTGATACAGAATTTGACCTATGAATAAAATATGTCTGCCTGAGCCTGCAACACTTCAGTAACTTCAGGCACGTGTGTATCTCACTCAGCGGAACTGTGTGTGTGCATAAAGTTATGTGCCTAAGTTACTGTGGGCTAGGGGCTGAAGGCTCCAATTCTGCAAAGATTTAAGAATGTGCTTAACTTTATGCACTGTGAATAGTCTCACTGATTGCCATATAGGACTAATCACAGTGCATAAAGGTAAGTTCGTGAATAAGTCTTTGTAGGATTGAAGCCTAAATTCAAAGCAGTTTCAAAAGCTAAAAAACTTGTTATTGTGTAAGTGTCTCTATCAGATGTCCTCAGATAATGTGCACAATGGCATTTATAATCGTCAGACTGCTGTGTATGTGATCATTATTTGGGTATACATTAAAGTTTAGCTGGCCAGAAATCAGCTTATTTATAAATGAACAAAACACAAAAGATAGTTGTGGCTGAATCACACCAGAGGTCTAACCACTAAGCAAACTAGAATAAAACAGGGTCACAATGGTTCAGCTACCATCATGTTGTTGAACCAACATTTATTAGATACAATTTATTTGAATCTGCATTAATCATCTAACACAGTAGAAATAAAGACAGAAACAGCATTTCCTGCTTACGATTTAAATATCGTGGCTTCATCCCAACACTTCTCTTTGATAGAAATGCCTTGCTTTTTTTAAAATTATGTAACACCAAGAAGTCATTGTCCTGTGATCTGCTTTTCTGACTTTATTATTCATTTATAGGTTTACTGGCATTCAAGTGCTCACATCCTTGGAGAGGCCATGGAAAATTATTATGGAGGCTGTTTGTGCTATGGGCCACCTATTGAGAATGGATTTTATTATGATATGTACATTGAAGACAGGTAAAATGTCACAGATGTCTGTAAACATTTTGGTTTTGACTTCAGTACTTAAGGCTTAGTTATACTGAATCAGGTTTTTATCTGCATATTAAAAAGAAAGTAAAGTTGATCCATTTTTTAAATTTAAAACTGACAGGTTAGTCTTCTCTTCATGGCAGTTTTTGGAAGAAATAGTTATTTCTGAAGTTTATTCCTATCAGACTCCTCCTCAAGACTTAGTTACTGAATGTTTTGTGGAAGAAAGTAGAACTTTGGGATAAAACTTTCTAAGGCTATGTCTACACTACCCGCCGATTTGGCGGGTAGCAATCGATCTTTTGGGGATCGATTTTTCGCGTCTAATCTAGACGCGATAAATCGATCCCAGAACGTGCTCCCCGTCGACTCCAGTAATCCACACCGATGCGAGGCGGAAGCGGAGTCGACGGGGGAGCGGCAGTCTTCGACATTGCAGCGTCCTCACAGCGAGGTAAGTCGAGCGAGGTACGTCGACTTCAGCTACGTTATTCACGTAGCTGAAGTTGCATACCTTACATTGACCCCGCTCCCCGTAGTAGAGACCAGCCCTAAGGTGCCTAAGTAACTTTAAGAGAATAAGTCCCATTTTCAAAAGTGATTGATAGACATTTGAGGGCCTAAGTCTTCAATGACTTTCAATTAAACTTTGTCTCTTATGTCATGTTTGAAAATGGGACTTCTGCTCCCAAGTTACTTAGGTGTTTACCCTTTGTCTAATCACTGGTTGACGTTATATAGTTCCATCTGCTTTCTATCTCTCTGGTGTGTGTATATATAGCCAGGCAAAACTGAGAACCTGAAATCGGCTAATAGGATGTCTCTTCAGCTGACTTCGGCCACATGTAGCTTTTCAGTGCTGGCCCATGTGTTGTTAAAAGTCAATAATAAAGAAGAATTTTTTGTTTTGCTTGTGCCTTTTCTACTCCCTTATATAGATATAGATATATAGTTGGCCTAAATGTTTTTTCTCCATGTTTTGTTTAACCTTGGAAATGTCATGAATATCAAGTTGTCTTCCCTCTTCTTTCCTGAAGTGTGTCTAAAAGTTGGAAGAATTGAAGTGACAGTTTTCTCAATCCTCATCTGAAGGGGGGATAATGTTGAATCTTTTGCACTGAAAACTCTTCTTCTTCCATGTATTTGGCAGGAGTTTGAGTTAAGAGTGATTATTTTTTTTTAAAGCCTGACTAAACGTCAGGTGCTTAAGTCTCTTGGGGCTGAGAAATTGTAGCATAGACATTTGGGCTCTGGGACCTTGTGAGAGGGGAGGGTCTCAGAGTTTGGGCTCCAGTCGAGCACGAACATCTACACAGCAATTTTTCCGCACTACAGCCTGAGCCAGCTGACTTGCGCCAGCCGTGGCCATGCCGTGAGGCTTTTATCCCCATGTAGTCATATCCTAATGCACTCAGGTGCCGTGGAGATGGGATCAGTAAAAATAAATAGGACAATTATATAACAGTATATATTCTTTTGAGGCCCCAATCCCGTAAACACTTGTGCATGTGTTTAATTACTACAGTGAGTAGCCCCATTGATTTCAATGGGACTCCTAACAATAATAAAGTTACGCATGTGCCTAAGTGTTTGCAGGATGGGGGCCTGAATGCATAGTTGTATTAAACGAAAGGAACCATTGTAGTGATTAAATCAAAGGAGTCCGTTCCCCTTACAAAAAAGGAGGTAAATTAATATGGTTCCCTATGGCATTTGTGGGTAATAAATTGTCCTAGTAAACTTTTTTGTTATTACAAGTATAGTAACTTTTCTCCAATTTTTTGTTTAGAGGTATCTCTAGTACAGAATTCCCTACATTGGAGAACACGTGTAAAAATATCATAAAAGAGAAGCAGCCTTTTGAAAGACTAGAAGTCAGTAAGGAGATCCTACTAGATATGTTTAAGGTAATTCTTTGGAGCTACTATAAGACTTGGAGAAATGAGCATGTAAAAATGCTTTTTAAAATAGAATTTTAATTCATTTGGATAATATGATTTACTACTTTTTCTTTATCCATCTGTACAATGAGTATTAATTACCAGTGTCTTGGTAGTATTATGTTTTTAATATTTTGTAAAAGCACTTTGAGGTACTTGATGGAAAGACGCTACACGTAATCGGCATACACCAAGACAGATTAGCTATGTCTGTCTGATTGTCCTGTCTTCCTCGTATGTTTTATAACACTGTGTTCTTCTGGAAGGAATGTCAGGCTTTCTCTGCTGTGTGTGATTGTCACTCTTTAGTAGTTTTAGTGCCTTCTAATGACACAAATATGAGTGCTACCATTATACCAGAATGCCATTGTAGTAGTTGATGTTAATAAAGTTCTAGTTCCAGATATCTATTTTTTTCTCCCCCATATAGTATAATAAGTTTAAATGTCGTATCCTGAATGAGAAAGTTAACACGCCGACTACCACAGTATACAGGTAAAAATATACAAGAATACATATATTATTTCATTGCTTAAATAACTATACACTGTACTTTTATAATTGGACATTTGGGAAGATTTCATCTAAATTGAAGGAAGAAATTTTTCCCTACATTTATTAAACTAACTTCCCAGTCTTTGTGAAGGTTCCCTTTTTTTAACTAGGGATCTGATCCTACAGATACTTGTCCACATACTTAACTTTAAGCACGTGAATAGTCCCACTGAAGTCAATGCTTAAAGTTAAGCACATATGCAGGATTGAGGCTTAGATTTGCAATTGGTATTTGTGCATAATTGCATTTTGTCTTCAGGGGGATGACACATGCTTCTCAAAATTACCTCCTGTCTTCTTTGGTAGACAAGGGGAGCAAATCCACCCTTGTAATAATTGCCTCCCATCTGAGGGAGAAGAATAAAACAAATGGTCACAAGTGGAATTTGAACCCACTAGCAGTAACGTTAACTGCTAGCATGGTGTTGGATGTGAATCTTGTCCAGCTGGGGTTGTGGAAGGCAAAGTTGGCTGGAAAATGTCAAAAACTTTTTTTTGTCAGTTTTGTTTAGATGAAAACTTCCTGACCAGCTTTGGTGGGAGAGTGTATAGGCCACAGGATGTGCTAGATCAGTGGCTCTCAACCTTTCCAGACTACTGTAACTTGGATGACCAGATGTGCCGATTTTATAGGGACAGTCCCGATTTTGGGTCTTTTTCTTATATAGGCTCCTATTACCCCCCGACCCCCTGACCTGATTTTTCACATTTGATGTCTGGTCACCCTAACTGTACCCCTTTTAGGAGTCTGATTGGTCTTGCGTACCCCCAAATTTCACCTCACTTAAAAACTACTTGCTTACAAAATCAGACATAAAAATACAAGTTTCACAGCACACTATTACTGAGAAATTGCTTACTTTCTCATTTTTACCATGTAATTGTAAAAATAAATCAATTGAATATAAATATTGTAATATACACCAAAATGTAAGTACATAGAGCAGTATAAACAAGTTATTGTATGACATTTTAGTTTGTATTGACTTCGCTAGTGCTTTTTAGGTAGCCTGTTGTAAAACTAGGCAAATATCTAAATAAGTTGATGTACCCCCTGGAAGATCTCTGCCTACTTCCAGGGGTACGTGTGTCCCTGGTTTAAACCACAGTCCTAGATGGCATCATTAGGTAGTTGAGGTTAGGTGCCCAAGAGTCAGCTCCCTATGACTCAAGTGGGAAGCACTTTGCAGTACTGGCTACTAGTATATTTCTGACACTAGACCTCATGCTGCACAATTGCATGTAAAACACACCTCATAAATTTCTGACCACTTACGTATAATTATTGTATTAGTAGATGTGTGCTAGTCACCATACCTTTTCTTGTACATTATTACTCACTGTATTTTAAAGTGTTTTAAAATTTTAGGAATAAAAAGGTTTGTGTCTGAATTATTTTGTTGTAGGTGTGGTCCGTTGATTGATCTCTGCAGGGGCCCACATGTGAGACACACTGGAAAAATTAAAGCCTTAAAGATTTTTAAGGTAAGAGTAGAAATTGATAAGCTTTCAAAGCTAACTAGAGCAGGGGCAAGATTGAATTATACTGATGTGTGTATGTGACGGAGTTGGGAGCGAGATGGATTTGACCTGAGAGGCTTGCAGGGGAGGTTCCCTGGGACAGGCTGCATTGGGAAAGGCTACATTGGGAGTGTGAGACTTTACCTGGGGCTGTAACATGAGCCAGGACGGGGGTGGGGAGGCGACACCTTTGGCTGGGAGAATGGTCAAAGGCGAGAGGAGGGGCCCCGGGGGAGGGGAAGAGCCTGCTGGAGGTTTGGCTGGTTATTTTTCAGTTTGGAGCTGGGAGGTGAAACGCAGGGAGCCCCAGAGCTGGGGTCTAAGCTCCCTGCCCCCCAGAAGGGCCCAGCTGAGTGAGGGGTCCTGGTCATACTTACAAGCTCTGTTTGGACTGTGTTCCTAGCAACCCTAATAAACCTTCTGTTAGCCATTTGTTTGCAAAGTAAGGGAACATCCATGTTTATTGGTACAGAAAACAATGTTTTGCTCTGTCTTTTCTTTATTTTTAGATCCCATTAACTTGGCCAGCTACTGGCCAGCTGAGCCGATGAAACTGACACATGTGCATCTCAAGACCACCCCTGGTCTGCTACCACATGTTGTCCCCACACCCTCTGTCGAGCCCCCAGTGAGCACACTGTTGTGCTTGTCTCCCTTGCACACCACAAGATCCCTGTAGAGTGGGTGACCACAGGACCTATAGTTATATTTTTTCCAAACCTGGAATGCTTGCCCTGGGTGGCTTGAAGGGGACTGTAAATGTGTAACCTGTAGGAAAAAATTGTGACAAGCATCTGTTTATATCTTTTTTTATGTTTTCAAGGGCTTTCTTTTCAAGGAGACAGTCTAGAAACTTATTTTTGTAAATGAAAACTGAGAATCCTTCATGTTTCCAGGCCCCGCAAAGCATGGGGCTTTCATGACTGCTAATGCTGGCTTAGCTTTCTGTACCTGAAAGAACTGCTTCTTTAAAGTGACATTCTGCACAAAAGAACCAGAATTATCTTTTGTAGATGCTTCTGGTAATTAGGTAATATAAGTTATTGGCAACCATTAATTGGTTAATTTGGTTGGGCGGTCAGAGTCCTTGATCTCCTTTGAACATTCAGCATCCTTTTGTTCAGTTAACTTTGTGCTTGAGATCTGTGGTGCTGTTGTATTTAAATATTCAGATTAAGTGTTCAATCTTCAAAACAGTATCAGTATTTGACTGTGAAAATGAGTTATTTTTATGTTTTCTCCTGTTTTCTATTGTCTTACTGCATCATGTTGTGAAGTTACAGCATGTTGCTTTACGTTCATCTGTAATGTAATGACATGATGCAAGTTAAAATAATGTGGCCAAGTACAACAAATACATGATTAGAACAATTATTTATTTTTATGCATGCTGTGTTACTATCCCAACAAAAAATCAGTGCATACATTTAACTGCAAGTATCTTTGTCTTTTAACCCAATATTGGATGACTTGACAATTCTTTTCTCAAGAAGCAGTCAGATAATCAGATTGCATTAGCATTTATTCTTCCCCTGCAACTGTGTTTGTATAACACTATTTTTAAAAAATGTTATTTTTTTAACATCAGAATTCTTCTACATATTGGGAGGGAAAGGCTGACATGGAAACATTGCAGAGAATCTATGGAATATCCTTCCCTGATAACAAAATGATGAAGGAATGGGAAAAATTCCAAGAGGAAGCCAAACATCGGGATCATAGGAAAATTGGAAAGGTAGGTACTGTTGATATTTTTATTACTCTTAAAGGACGCTGTCCTGGTGATGATCCAAAATATATTTTTCTCCCAAAAAGACCCTCTGAAAACTGAGTACTATTAGCCACCCCCAAATGATGGCTAAAATGAGTCGGGTGACCCATTAACAAAACTAAGAAACTGACTTTGCCATTGCAGATACTACGCATGCATCATCATAAAAACGTAGGAATCAGAGATGACTAGTCAGGCCAGTTAGTCCATTCCTCTATTCCATATGGGTTGTCTAATGGTGATTTTCTTCCACTAGTTCCCTTATAACTATTCCATGGTCTAATGGGTCTTGTTGTTTTTTTGTTTCCTGATGTTCATCTTAAATCTTCCTTTGCTTAATTTAATCCTGTTGTTCCTATTTATTCTCCCTTGGACCACCCTAAATAATTGTTCTTTCTCTTTGGGGTTCAAACCCTCCTCTGTCCCCTCCCCACATGCCCATCTATGGTTACTTTCTAGTTAGGCTATACATACATAATTATTTTAATCTCAGAAATCATTCCTTCTCTTGCCATATCATCCCTCCAGTTTTCTGTTGGCTGCTTTCTTTCTGAATCAGCATGGGATTAAAACTGACAAGAGTCCTGTTCTCTGAATCTCCCAGATGACAGGTTAATTTCCTAATATCTAAAATATAAATCAGAAAATAAAGTGGGAAGCAACTATTTGATGACATAGATGCACATATGTGCTACGAATAATTGAACTCATTAATATATTAAACTGAAACTTGTTTACTGAGACGTATACACGCACTGAGTCTCCATAAATCCTATTTATGCCTATATATATCTTGTCCAAGCTGACTCTCTCCTCTCTTGTTTGTACTCAACCTTGCCTAAATTCTAGCCTGTAAACTCAAGGCGCGGACCTGACTAGCTATGTGAGGAACCTAGTACACTAGTCAGAATTGTACAGATAATAAACATGATCTGTGTTTGATCACATTTCATATTAGGATTCCATTTATAAAGGTTTAAAGGGGTAATAAAAAATCAGTAGATATCGTAAGTATGTTCCAGGCATGAGTCCTATGTGTGTTACAGATGGTTATAAGCACATCAGTAGAAGTTGTTATAACTATACGAGCCATATATTGACTTGTTGCACTCTATAACAATAAAGTAACCATGCATTACAACATCTTGGTCACTTATTAATCCTTTATAAACTGAATTTTAATATGAAGTATGATCTTTTGTTCAATATGTATTTACATTTGTTTCTTTCCCAGTTAAAAATGGATGAACTGATGTAACATGATACATAGGATACTAACAGAGGTTCTCCAAAGAAAAATGTACAGTACTAGATCCCAACTCTTATGCCCACATTCTTAGTACGGGGTTTTGACGAAGTTTCTATTTGCTCAGAATCCTGGGCCACTAAACCATCTCACCCGTGAGTGGTGTGTGCCTGCCAAATGACTTTTTCCCTGCACTAGTGGGTAGGAGTGTTGTACACACCGGTGAGACTGTTTTAAGGGCTCAGAATTTTGAGGAAATGTGAGATTAGTCAGTCACACGTTTGGAGATGGATCTCTAGTGTCACATGCCTTCTGAAAATCAGAATTACTGGTAAATTATTTTCTCAAGGTTTTTAATCTTGTTCTTTTCTGTAGTTCTTATTGCTACATTCTAAAAATATCATTCACTGTCTCTAACAAGTTTGCATCCGAAGAAGTGGGTATTCACCCACGAAAGCTTATGCTCCAATACCTCTGTTAATCTATAAGGTGCCACAGGACCCTTTGTCGCTTCTACAAATCCAGACTAACACGGCTACCCCTCTGATACTTGTTTCTAACAAGGAGTCTTAACACTCAATTTAAAAATAGTGATTGAACTGGAAAAAACATTCATGGATACAATTTAAATGGGCTTACTGAATTCTACATTTATTTGTACAGGAGCAAGAACTTTTCTTCTTCCATGATCTGAGTCCAGGAAGCTGTTTTTTCCTCCCCAAAGGTGCCTTTCTTTATAATACACTAATGGATTTTATACGAGTAAGTGAGCATGTCTTTAAAGTTTCTAATCAACATAATTAAATATCTTTCCTTTCTCTTGAGGATGTTGCATTTTTCAGGCTGGCCTTAGCTCAAATGACACATTTTTGAGGTCCCTTACAGCTCTACATTTCTATGATTCTTATTGATCCAACTATTGCATTAAGCCTCTCCCACACAAAAAAAATGCGTGCCCTGTGTATATATTTGTGTGCAGATATACTGAAACTTTAGTGAGGTTGTATGGGGTAACTGCCGGAAGAATTTGACCTTAATTTTTTTTTTCTAATGTATTGTGATTTAATAATTTATAACTTGATCTCAGTCATCTAACCCTTACACATGTGAGTGATCCCATTGACTTCAATAAACATCTGTTGTAAGTAAGGATTGCAGGATCAGGCCTTTACTGTATGTAAAACACACTCTCTGTAACTTTTTTTTTTTTGGGCTGCATCACCGTTTGAATTTATTTTCTAGGAGGAATATCACAGGCGTAATTTTACTGAAGTAGTATCACCTAACATCTACAACAGTAAACTCTGGGAAGCATCAGGTCACTGGCAGCACTACAGCGAAAACATGTTCTCATTCGATGTTGAGAAGGAAACATTCGCCCTTAAGCCCATGAACTGTCCAGGACATTGGTTTGTATTATCTTTCCTATTTTCCTACTTGTGAAGGTAGTGTTTTGAGGCTCAGAGAAATTAATATAGTAACACATTGAAGTTAATATATAGTAAAACCTATACAGTAGACAAGCCTTATAGGGCAATCAGCTGTCCTCAGCGCCTGTCCCAAAGTATCTTTAGTCCCAAAGTACAGTTCTGCTCCTGTTTATTAAATACATGTTTAGGGGAAAAAAGATATAATTTTGCATCTTTTTGTTTTTTTGCAGTTTGTTTAAAATTTACATTGGATAGGGATGGGATGATCTCATGGCTAGAGAGTAGGACAGGGTGCTGGAAACCACTGAGTTCTAACTTGAGCTCCAACAGGGACTTGGATCTGTTGTCTTTGTCAAGTCACTTTTTTCTGTGTCTCATTTTCACCAGCTGTATAATAGTGGCTATACTTGCCTACCTTTCAGGGGTGTGGAGAGAATTAATTGGTATATTCTTGAAAAGTGTTATGTAACTAACATATTTATCTTCTTTTTTTTTTTTTGACTGGCCTAAAATTATTTAGTTCAAAATGAATCTTTTATCTTGGGCCTTGTGGAAGAATATTAGCATGTAAAAGAAGCCAAAGAATGTTGGGTATAAGTTTTCCTGCCTAAATATACTTCGTGGTGTCTCTTCTAGCTTGATGTTCGCTCATCGCCCGCGCTCATGGAGGGAAATGCCTATTAGACTTGCAGACTTTGGGGTTCTTCATAGAAACGAACTCTCAGGGACTTTGAGTGGTTTGACTCGAGTGAGGCGTTTCCAACAGGATGATGCACACATCTTTTGCACAATGGAACAGGTGAAGAACTTTTCAGCCTTTATCTTCTCTTGGCATGTTATTGTGTAGCTTAAGTGCAACATTTGTTGTTTTTATTTCATCCCTATTGTTAGGTTGCTTCCTTCTCGTTCATTTGGGATTCAGTATGTCTTAGTTTTCTATATAATTGCTTAAGTCAGTACCCTATCATGCTTAATGTATACATCAGAAATTGCCAACAGCATAATGCCCATATGTTTTATTAAGTTTTCCTTTTATGGGATAAATGTTGTTGTTTATTTGCAAAGGAGAACAATAAGCATTTGAGATGTTACTGACCTGAGGGTTATTGAGTAGGCCTACCTGGAGTTGTATATCTACAGGAAAAAATCCTATATGGGATCTTCAGTAGCGTAGCCAGGGAGGCAGAAGCGGCGGAAGCGGCGCCTTTTTTTAGCAGCAATAAAAAAAGGTGCCGCTTCTTTTTAAGCGCTGCTTCTTCCACTCACCCGGCGGCGCTCTGGGTCTTCGGCGGCGTTTCGGCGGCAGGTACCACCAAAGACCTAGAGTGAGTGAGGAACCGCCGCCAAAGACCCGGAGCGCCGCCGGATGAGTACAGGGGGAGGCGCCTTTTTATAGTGCCGCTCCCCCTGCGCTCCGGACCTGGCTGCGCTGCTGTGGATCTTACTTTTACGTATCTTGACACAAGGATATTGAAGCAATAATGACAGAGTCCCAAGAGATCAAATAACGAGGCAAAAAGTGGTATATCATGAAAAGTGGTATACCAATGAAAAAAGTGGTATATTATGATGTTGTTCTCCGCTTAACTATGCTGAGTAGTGTCTTATTCCATGAGTGATCCCAAAGATTTCAATGGGGAGAAAATTAATACACTGTGTGAGAGAGAGTGGTAGAAGCTGGCCTCAAAATCCCAGGCCTATGAAACATGCTTCCGATTCAGAAAAAATAAAGCAAGCCTGATTACAGTGATAAAACAATAGTAATGATCAACCAGTACTCCATGGCAGCATTTTGATGTTCCCTTTGTCAGTTGATTTATGTTGCTTAAATTTCAGATTGAGGAAGAAATGAAGGGCTGTCTGAACTTTCTGAAGTCAATTTATGCAGTGTTTGGTTTTACCTTGCAATTGCACCTTTCTACAAGACCTGAAAACTTCCTAGGAGAAGTAGAGATCTGGGATCACGCAGAAAAGGTAACACGGGAAGATACTTAAGATACTTCCATTCACATAAATTGAGTGCATTTTAATATGGCTAAATGTCAATGTATCGATCTCAGAACAAAGAATGTAGGCCATACTTACGGGATAGGGAACTCTTTCCTGGGAAGCAGTGACTCTGAAAAAGATTTGGAGGTCATGGTGGATAATCAACAACATGAGCTCCCAAAAGAGTCAATGTCATCCTGGGATGCATAGAGGAATCGCGAGTAGGAGTATAGAGGTTGTTTTGCCTCTATCTTTAGCACTGGTGTGACTACTGCTGGGATATTGTGTCCAGTGTGGTGCCCACAATTCAAGAAAGATAATAAAAAATTGGAGAACGTTCAGAGAAGAGCCACAAGAACATTTAAAGGATTAGAAAACATGCTTTAGAGCATTGGTGGGCAACCTGCAACCCGTGGGCCACTGCTTTAGAGACTCAAGGAGCTCAATCTGTTTAGTTTGAAGAGGAGGTTAAGGAGTGACTTGGTTACAGTCTTCAAGTATCTACATGGGGAAAACATTAAATAACGTGTTCTTCAGTCTAGCAGAGAAAGGTATAACATGATCCAGTGGCTGAAAGTTGAAGCTAGATAAATTTAGGCTGGAAATAAAACATAATATTTTTTAAAGTAATTGAATAATTAACCATTGGAAGAACTTTATGAAGGGTCATGGTGGATTTTCCACTGCCAATTTTGAAATCAAGATTGGCTGTTTTTCTAAAATATATGCTCAAAGAATTATTTTGGGGGAAGTTCTATGGCCTGTGTTATACAGGAGGTCAGACTAGAGGATCACATGGTCCTGTCTGGCCTTGGAATCTGTGAAATATGCAACTGTCTACTGTCCAGTCTTGCAAACCTTCAGACATGCTGAAGTCAGTGAGATTATTTACACGAATAGGAGGGTGTTTTTAGGACTGGGCTCTAAAATCTGTACTAGATAGATATGCTTGCTGAGAGATGTGAAGCACTGACAAAACAAATCTCCTGATCCATATAGTTTCTTGTACATAACCACAGCTTGAACTGACTTTCTACCAGAAATTTCTTTTTGTTGATCTCCACTCACTCTATAGATACAAAACCCAGGATTTAAAGTAATTATGTTTTTTTAGCTGTATTAGTTCAAAACTCTTTATATTGCTAAGATAGTTGAGTCAGTCCTACCCATTTTCTTATTTTGTGTGACTAAATCTTTAACATACAGTTCTTTTTCCTCACCTTCCCCTTCATGGGAGGCTTGGGTAGGACTGTGTTAAAGAAATAAAAATTTTTAAACTGTAATGTTTAAACTTCATCTTTATGATTTTTATAATTAGCAATTACAAAACAGCTTGAATGACTTTGGAGAGCCATGGAAGTTGAATCCAGGAGATGGAGCGTTTTATGGTCCTAAGGTTAGTAAATCAGTGCAGTTTTGCAATGAAGCTCTAATGCAGCTTTGTGGGTGCATAATAGAGTAACAAAAACACAGCATATAGTAACTGAGGCATTTCCTTTGCAGATTGATATTAAAATCAAAGATGCTATTGGCAGGTACCATCAGTGTGCTACCATCCAACTTGACTTCCAGTTACCAATCAGATTTAACCTTACTTATGTTGGGTAAGTGCTTGAATTCTTAATTTGTCAACTATATGACAGATAAATTTTTTACTTTCACTGTTTGTAGCTCCCATTAAAAATGAATTAAACAAAAGCAGTTTAATTATTTACTGGCCTCTGGACAAGCTGCTGACCTACCACTAAATGCCTAGGTGCACTAGTGGGGCAAGAGATCCCCAGCAGTGGAAATGAGTACTTGAACTGGGCCCTGAGCTGTGGATTTCCTCCTAATTTAGTAGTGTGTTCAACTGCTCAGTTTCATTGTAAATGTAAATGAGCAGAAAAATTGATAACTTGTCTGTCTGGTCTGCTCTTCCTGAAGAGAACTGAGTGCATCTGACCTTAGGTAGCCTTTGAAGAAACTTATTTGGGACAGACACACTAATCAATCACTATGGTCTGATGCCTCCACGGAACACATTAAGTTTACACATTAAACTATCAGCCTTGCAGGATTGGGTTCTTGACACAGTCACAATTTTAAAGTAAAGATCAGATTAGCTGGGTTATCCTTGATGGAGGTGCATAAATCATACATGAACAGTTCTTTTGGAGAAGGGAAATACCATTTTTGGATTCCAACTTGAGAGAAGAACACTTTCTTGTTGAATAAACAAATTTACGACAGTCATGTTGTCCTTGGACAAGTACTTCCATTAGTTTTCTGTTTTGCCACATTTGATTGTGTGGTAATTTCTCTCCCCTGACTTTTTTTAATAAAAAAAGCAGAATCTTTGTTTTGGATTTGATCTGCTCTTGCTACTTATTTGTCACCTGAAGTCCCAGTTGTTTATTTTTCATAGCATGATAATCACCACAGAAACCAAAGGATTGATGCTTCAGATGGGAAATAAGCAGTAGGAACAGGGGCGATCCTAATGAAGATAATATTTTAATGTAAATGTCAGTAAAAATGAGTGGAAAGAAGTATATCAGAGACGAAAATATATAGATGTAGACCTGAGTCATAGAGTTGGAATCTGAATCCAAGTTTACAGTGGTTTACAAAACCAGGGCTTTCTTTTGTGCCCATTTCTCATTACATGTAGGCAGGATTATTTCAAACTGTTTTGACCATCAAGTATTTCATGAATGTCAGTATGTCACAGTAAATTTGGAGTGAAAGCTGTTGGATTTCATGCAGTTAATAACTTGCTAATATTTAATCTTATATTTATATAAAAAGCAAAGTAGAAGATGGAAAAATTACAGTAAGCTTATATATGCGCTGATTAAGGTAAATGTCTTAATCGTCTTTCTTTCTGTCTTTCTTTCTTTACAGTAAGGATAGTGATGATAAGAAAAGGCCAGTGATCATTCATAGAGCTATTTTGGGTTCAGTGGAGAGAATGATAGCTATTCTAGCAGAAAATTATGGAGGAAAATGGTATGTGACACATGTACAGTACTAAGAAACAATTAGGAACATAGCTAGAAAATACAGAAACTTCCTAATAGCCAACACATCATAATGCAAAATAATTCACCAAGACTCTTAGCAAAAGTAGTACGGGCAAAACAACCAAAAGGTAGAATGTCTCATTGTGGCCTGAGTGCCATAAAATCATTAATATAATGGTTCATATTTAAACTATTAAGACTACTGTATACAGTAGACAAACTCAAACATGACATAATTGTAGACTAAGATAAAAGGTTAGAAATTCAGTTTTACAAGATTATAATAAAACTAGTACAGTAAGACCATATTATAAATATGGCAATTGAAACGTTCGCAGAATACATTTTATTCACCCTTCCTTATTTAGCTTGCAGATTCATTTTTTATACTTATGTGACTGATGTACATATATAGCTCCATAAATTAGAGAGTCTTAACATAGTGAAAGCTACTCCCTTATTCATGATTAATATCTGAAAGATAATTTCTTCATGAATTGGTGATAAAGAAGTACCATTGAATGGAGTGGGGGCAGAAAGGGAACAGATCTCACTCATGAATACACAGTCCACCTATTATTTTAAAAGTATAAAATAAAGGAAAATGGATCATGTGTGAAAAATTAAAATGCAGTCTAGTTATGAAACCAAATGTGTAACTTGGAAAGGAACAAGAGATCAAAGTTGTGTATATATCTTCATGCCCTGTGGGTTTGTATCCGGAGCTCATTCAAGGGATTCCAAACTTTTATCTAAGCTAGTTGGGTACTGAAGTCATTAGCAGAAGTGCAAAACCCAGGGGTGGTGGTGTCACTAGAATATATCCTTCAGAGAATGATACCTGCAAGTGATTACCCTTTACACCGTAATATGAACGGACTCCAAAGCAACCTGAAAATGTTGATTATTATACCGTAACGTTTTCTCTCTTTTTAACATTAACACGAAAGTAAATGTAAACTTAAACTAGTAACCTCTTTCCTTATTTTTTTTCTATTGTTCTAAGGAACTGCGGTGCATATAATATTCTGTAGTGTCTAAAGATCAATTAACCACAACAGAGGTGGATTGAATTCATGACATTATTTTAGTTTTAACAGTAAATTTCATGGCTTCTGTTTATTTAACCCAGATCCAAAATTATTCATTAATATATTATGTTCTAGGTCAGGGTTCTCAACCTTTTTTTTTTTTTTTTTTATGAGGCCCCGCCAACATGCTATTAAAAATGCCATGGCCCAGCTGTGCCACAACAACTGTGTTTCTGCATATGTAAGCCAGGGCTGGCCTTACGGGATAGCAAGCAGGGCAATTGCTCAGGCTCCGGCTTCAGCCCCGGCTAGTGGGGTTTGGGGCCTGGGCTTCAGTCCCATGTGGTGGGGCTTCGGCTTTCCGCGTTGTGCCCCAGTGAGTCTAATACTGGCCCTGCTTGGCAGACCCCCTGAAACCTTCTCACAGCCCCTCAGAGGCCTCAGAAACTGCTGTTCTAGGTGAATTGGGCAGGATAAAGATCATGCCTTAGCCTAGATGTCTAATAAATTTTCAAAAATATTTAATTTTATAATTTTATTCAGCTATTCTTAGGACATATAAACACTGGCATGAATGGAAGGTGTGTGTTTTGTGTATGTGTATATACAACATATTTTTTATATACATTTTATTTTTGTTACATTTGCCAGGCCTTTCTGGCTCTCTCCTCGCCAGGTCATGGTTGTCCCTGTGGGGCCTACTTGTGAAAAATATGCTCAGCAGGTAAGAGAAAATTTCTATTTTTTAAAGGAAGTTTAATTTTATCAGCTATTGGATAACCTATAATTCCATCCTAGAACAGAAACATGTGTAACTCTTAGGAAATACAGACATGCTTGGCAGAGATGAAAGCATTATTGTTGTAGTCTTTATTACTTTCTAAAATTGTCATGAATCTAAGAAGGGGACATGTAGTTCCTAACAAAAATAACGTTCTTTTAGGCTTTCTTGCTGCTTAGGCTTCAGTAATTCTCTAATTTAAGAAAAAAATAACATAGCCCTAGAGTAGCCATCTTGTATATTGTAATCAGTGTTTTAATATAAAGTTGTCTGTTAAGATAACAGAATAAATTTGCCCTAATCCTGCCAATACACAAGTTTGTATAATTTTCTCAAGTGAATAGTCTCAGTGATTTCAATGGAACTCCTCACAAGAGCATATTTATGCATACTTAAATGCTTTGCAGGATCATGGTCATGATCTCTGGTGAAATATATATACTGTGATATTAATGAAACTTTAACTTTCTTTTAGGTTTGCCGTGAATTTTTTGAAGCAGGATTTATGGCTGATGTTGATCTAGATCACAGCTGCACATTAAACAAGAAAATAAGAAATGCACAGCTTGCACAGTATAATTTTATTTTAGGTAATTGTATATTTAGGTTTCTGATAATTGTAAAAGTGTTTTCTTTTTAAAATTTTGGTTATAAACTTAAAATGCTGGCATGAAATCTGATTTTATTTTAAATTTCATAATGTAAGCAACAAAGGGTCCTGTGGCACCTTATAGACTAACAGAGGTATTGAAGCATAAGCTTTCGTGGGTGAATACCCACTTCTTCAGATGCAAGCAGCACTGCTTGTATCCGAAGAAGTGGGTATTCACCCACGAAAGCTTATGCTTCAATACCTCTGTTAGTCTGTAAGGTGCCACAGGACCCTTTGTTGCTTCTACAGATCCAGACTAACACGGCTACCCCTCTGATAATGTAAGCAGGAGATTAAGCAGATTTTAGCAAATTAGTGAAAGCAGTTTCTTTTCACATATTTTTAAAAAAAGAGTAACAGAATAGGTATGAGTGTAAAATAGTTTTATGTTTAAATGGTAGGGCATACCTTCCTGAATGTGTGGAAAGGACTAAGATATGAAGCTGGAGTGGTGACCAACATTGGTCCTAGCGAATTTTTCTCTAGCAGTTATTTACTCTTCAGGAGTTACAAGCTTGCTGCCTATCCATTAATGTCTTTCTGCAATATTTCTCTTGCAGTGGTTGGAGAAAAGGAAAAGGCGAATAATGCTGTCAATGTGCGAACAAGAGACAATAAGGTTCATGGAGAGATTTTGGTAACGTCTGCAATTGAAAAACTAAAGAAACTGAAGAAATCACATGCTTTATATGCAGAGGAAGAATTCTGAAATTGCTGCTAACTGGGAGCCATGTTAACTCTAAACGAAGCCGATTATTTTTCCTCCTCTCTCTAATACTGTTGTGCTTATTTGCAAGGTCTTAATGCACAAAAATGTAGCTGTGGGTGCTTTTGGGATAGTGTGAAGGACAGATGCAAACCTTGGACTCCTCAAGCAATCACATGAATCCATAGCAACTGGAAAATTCCATTTAGAAAAAAAACCTACATCTATGCTACAAAATATATTGTTTCTGCTATATAAATAAAGCTGGGGCTCTATTAAAGTGATCAAGAGAAAAACACTGGAAAGTGTACTTGCTGCTACTGCTAAAAAACTTAATCAGATAGTCAAAAGGTAGCTATGTAACTTACTTGTCTTGCATCAGAAACTTGGAAGCTTGTAGATGAAATTAAAATGCTCCTCATATATTTGTTTTGACATCAGTTTTCTCAAATATTTTTGTTTGGGGCCTGACTATTTCCTACTGGACTAATATCTACAGGCCACGTACGTGTTGGTACGATTGTTGTAAGTCTCAGCAGCAAAGACAGGCACTGAATGGGCATTAAGATTGAATAACCACTTATTTTAAAGGTGACCACCTAGAGAGAGGTTGAATTATACTGCCTAAGCAATGTAGGGAATGGTTGTTGGCTGTAGGGTTCTTGTTCTGTGAATACACGGAAAACCTCCATTTCCAGTGCTGTAAACTTGGCTCCTTTCACAAGTACTAAATACACTTTTTAAAGACTTCAAAACAAAACCAAAAAAACCCCAACCCCTCCATAGAATGCATTGTGGTGTTTCTGCTTTGTTTGGGATATGGGCACTAGAAAAAAATGTTGAAAAATCTGTTACATGTAAATTTCCTTAATAATTTTATCTTTACAACACGGTTTATTGGAAACATCAGCCTAGGTGTATGTTGAATCTAAATTTGTACTTTTAATTGCTCCATTTTGTAATTAGATTAAAAAGTGTACTGTTCCTGGCAATTGAATAAATCTTCAATACAACAATCTGTTTTGAGATGTTTATTCCCTGTACAAGTCTAATGATCTTATTTCATTTTCTTTTATACAGTTATTTCAGTAACGTGACTTGTTTAATTTTTGTTCAACTTGATGATACTGAATAGCACTAAACCAATTGTCTGAAACAATCTAAATTAGGTGCACTGACTTACATAATTAGTTACCTGACGTCTTATACATTAAATCCTACTTTCTGCTTTATTTTTTAAGTATTTTACTTAAACAGAAAATTCAAAGTTAATATTAACCTTTGTGCACCTTTAAGTCTGCCCTTTGGGCCCAGTCCTGGGAGTCCCTGAACATGCAAAATTGCCTATACAAATCTGGCCCTGGAAGAGCAGGACATCATTTCATCTGTATAGACAGGGGCGGCTCTAACAATTTTGCTGCCCCAAGCAGGGGCGGCCGCCCGCCCCTGACGCAGGCAGACGTAGCGGGGCCCCGCTACGTCCGCTTGTGTCGGACGCAGGCAGGCCACCCCATTGCCGCTGCGACAGGCGAGAATGGGGCGTCAGTCCGAGTCCCGCGGCAGCAATTCGGCGGCGGGAAGAGCGGACCTGCCGCCGAATTGCCGCCACGGGACTTGGACTAACGCCCCATTCTCGCCTGCCGCCCCTGTGTATAGAAAAAGTCAGTGCCTTGGAGTAGCACAGTTGTATGACAGTGGTGTGCTACAACTGGAGAAGATGCAGCTCTAATAGAGCACAATATCACAAAAATATGTAATGAATTTTACAGCATTCAAAAATGTTTTACATTACAGCCAGGAAAACATGATTTCTGTCTTAAAAAGTTTACAATCTAATTTCGGTATGATGCAATAAATGATACTTTTTGATTACATTAACAAAAAAAAGTATGTAATATTTACATCAGTCTAGCATGAAGCATAGTTTAAAACCTGTGGAATTTACTGTGTTCAAATGGATATTATAAAAATATTACTAACCAAATCTATAAAGTGGTATTTTGGAAATATAATTCATCTGTAACTAATAATGTCTACAGTAATGTGACTGCAATGCTATGAGACAGAGGAGTGGGGCAGCAGGGCTCTGAGAAGGGGGTGCTGAGGAAGGGGCAGTGGCAGGGCCATGAAATGGGGGTGCTGAGGGAGGGGTGGCAGGGCTATGAGACGGGGGTGCTGAGGGAGGGTGGGGCAGCAGGGCTATCCGAGGGGGGCATTGAGGGAGAGGGGCAGGGCTCTGAGATGGGGGCGCTGAGGGAGAGGGGCAGGGCTATGAATGAGACGGGGGCGTTGAGGTGTGGGGCGGTGCCGGCAGGGCTCTGAGACGGGGGCGCCAAGGCTCTGAGATAGGAGCGCTGAGGGGCAGGGCGGCAGGACCATGAGATGGGGGTGTTGAGGCACTGAGGGGCGGCAGGGCTATAAGACGGGGGCGCTGAGGCACCGAGGGGCGAGGTGGCAGGTCTCTGATACGGAGGCGCTGAGGCAGGGGGCAGCAGGGCTCTGAGACGGGGGCGCTGAGGCAGGGGGTGGCAGGGCTCTGAGACGGGGGCGCTGAGGCAGGGGGCGGCAGGGCTCTGAGACGGGGGCGCTGAGGAGCAGCAGGGCTCTGAGATAGGGGCGCTGAGGCACTGAGGGGTGGGACTCTGAGACGGGGGCGCTGAGGCAGGGGGCGGTGGACAGATCATAGGAGGACGCGCTATTCCATCTTCCAGCCGGTTCCTCCCCCCAGCCACAGGCCCTTCGGCTGGTTCCCGCGGTGTCTGGGACAACCCCTAAGCCCGCCCCGCCGCTAGGAAAGGGGCCGGCTTCGCTTGCGTTCTTGTGCCGTCTCCACAGCTCCTGCCCTACCCGTGCGGGCCGGGTCACGCGCTCTGCGCCTGCCGGGAAGGGGATCGGTGAGGCCCCGGATGGAGCCAAGATGGTGGACCTGGCGGTGCCTGGGCTGTCGGCCTTGAAGCGGCTCTGTAGCGTCACGCTTTTCCTCTCGCAGCTCTACGTGCTCTCGGGCCGCGGTGAGTGCGGCCGCCACGCTCCTTCCTCGGGGCTCGTCTGCCACCCGCGGCGTAAGGGAGGGGCCGCGGCCCTGCTCGGCCTGGGAAGGCGGCTCCCCGCTACCCCCCGTACACACTCCCCCTGGCTTTGCCCTTCCCGGTCGCAGGCCGGTAGGAGAGGCCATTGCGTCGGAGCCGGCGTCCCGTGCACCCGCCCTACTGCCCTGCTGGCCTCATGCAGCCGCCCCTCCTGTCCGAGCGCAGGCTGACGGTGCTCGTAGGACTGAGCCCAGGGCCCTGCCTGCTCTGTGCCAACGTGACCCCGGCCTATAGACCCGCTGGCTGTAAGCCAGCGTTCCTTCTTTCTGTGTGCTGGTGGTCTGGCTGCCTCTGGGCAGGTCTACACTAGGAGTGATCTTTCAGGGATTTATTTTTCGTGTCTAGTGTAGATGTGATAAATCGATCCCCGATCGCTCTGTTGTCGACTCTGGTAATCCACCCCAGCAAGAGGTGGAAGCAGAGTCGACGGGAGCGACAGCAGTCGACCTTATGGCGTCCTCATGGCGTGGTAAATCGAGCGAGATGCATCGACTTCAGCTATGCTATTCACATAGCTGAAGTTGCCTACCTTACATCAGCCCCCCACCCCTAGTGTAAACCAGGCCTCTGTTAAAGAGGCGGCTACATTGTAGTGGAGTAGTTAATTAGCAGCATAAACAACAAATGTCAAAGTGAGATAAGGAAATAATTTTGTACAGTGCATAATTCATTTGTGGAACTTATTGCCACATGAATCTTGGTGTGGCCAAGAGTTAAGGAATCAAGAAAGAATTAGGCTTTTATGGAACTAATGAGAATTTTCAACAAACGGTAGGTAGATTAAAATGATTTAGTGCTCTTTAGATGGATTCCTTGTCTTGAAAACTGTTGTAGTCTAAGAAATGTTACCATGTTGTTTATAACAATGAGGAGTCCTTGTGGCACCTTAGAGACTAAGAAATTTATTTGGGCATACGCTTTCATGGGCTAGAACCCACTTCATCAGCTGCATGGAGTAGAAAATACAGGAGCAGGTATAAAGACATGAAAAGGTGTGAGTTGCCTTACCAAGTGTGAGATCAGTCTAACAACAATTGCAAATTAATTCCCAGGTGCCAACTCTGTCCACGTATCTATTGAAGGGACACCATCATAGGCCCTGACCACATCAGCCACGCCATCAGCGGCTTGTTCTCCTGCACATCTACCAATGCGATATATGCCATCATGTGCCAGCAATGCCCCTCTGCCATGTACATTGGCCAAACCAGACAGTCTCTACGCAAAAGAATAAATGGACATAAATCTGACATCAGGAATCATAACATTCAAAAACCAGTAGGTGAACACTTCAATCTCCCTGATCACTCAATAACAGACCTAAAAGTGGCAATTTTTCAACAAAAAAAACTTCAAAAACAGACTCCAACGTGAAACTGCAGAACTAGAATTAATTTGCAAACTGGACACCATCAGATTAGGCCTGAATAAAGACTGGGAGTGATTGAGGTTTTGTAATGACCCAATTTCCCCAATACTAATTTTCCCCCACTGTTACTCACACCTTCTTGTCAACTGTCTGAAATGGGCCACTCTCATTACCACTTCAAAAGTTATTTTTCCTCCCTGGGTATCCTGTTGTCAATTGAATTGTCTCATTAGACTGACCTCACACTTGGTAAAGCAACTCACACCTTTTCATGTATTTATACCTGCTCCTGTATTTTCCACTCCATGCATCTGATGAAGTGGGTTCTAGCCCACGAAAGCTTATGCCCAAATAAATGTGTTAGTTTCTAAGGTGCCACAAGGACTCCTCGTTGTTTTTGTTGATACAGACTAACATGGCTACCACTCTGAAACATGTTGTTTATAAGGTATTTTGGGTTTCTCAATAGCATGTGGTTATATACATGGGGTAAACATGTTTATTTTCCCATCCCGGTGTGCACCACGTATCCTGTGTGATCATGCATTATGGGTATAATTTGTGGGTTTTTTTCAAATAGTTATGAATGTGAGTAGTCCCACCAAGTTAATGGAACTACTTACATGAGCAGAGTTGAATATTTAGTAAACGTTTGAAGAATTGGGGCCACAGTCTCCAGCCAGTTCTGTGGTGCAGTTTTCCTACTAAAATGGCCAGTGAGTTACTTGACATTTAATTATTTTTGTTCTGTAATAGACAGTATACTGTAACATTTGCATTCCAAACAGTGTAGCTTTTTATTGTCTTAAGTGGAGTAAAGTGCAAAATCCTAATGAACAAAGGGGAATCTGTGGAGCTTTTTAAATATTAATTTTATCCCAAAGATGACCCTTAATGTCAAAGAATGTAGCTTGAAGTTTTATATTAGAGTGCTGGGATTAAACAGTGTTTGTTTGAAGACCAGTTAAATTCTAGGATTATTATATTCTCTTAATGGTAACTGAAATGCACTGAATCTGTTAATTTTTCTTATAGCAGGATCCTTGATGACAACAGAGCACTCGAAACAACAGTTTGTGTCTACAAAAGGTGTAACATCTCCAAGTACAAATACTCCATATACTAGAGCAACAGGTACAAGGGTCTGTTCTTTTATTATAGCTCCTAAGAAAACAATAGATTTATAGATTCCAAGGCCCGAAGGGACCCTTGTGATCATCTAGTCTGACCGCCTGTATCACACAGGCCATAGAATTTCCCAAAATAATGCATGCAGCACATCTTTTAGAAAAATATAAATGTCTTGCATTTTGATTCAAAATTGTTAGTGTTAGAGAATCCACCACAACCCTTGGTAAACTGTTCCAATGACATCCTTATAAGCCTTTTTCCTAATACTCCTGAGTTTAATAGTAAAATTCATGAATGAGGTATTAGAAAACTAACTGTACAGAGTATTCTATCATGAAAAGGTACACTGCACCCAGTGGGTATGTCTACATTGCAGTTAGATATCCACAGCTGCCCAGCACCAGTTGACTTGGGCTTGCATGGCTCGGGGCTAAGGGGCTGTTTAATTGTGGCATGGAAGCTGGGGCTCAGGGTCCAGCCCAAACTCTGGGACCCTCCACCTCAGAGGGTCCTAAAGCCCAAGCCCAGTGTCTACACCACAGTTAAACAGCCCCTTAGCCTGAGCCCCGCCCAAGCCTGAGTCAGGCGGCACAGGCCAGCCCTGGGTTTTTAATTGCAGTGTAGACATACCCTGAGGCACCATGAATTATTTTCCAAAAGACAATAACTACTAGGTAAGGTTGTGTAAATGATAAACCCATCCATGCAAACCCCACATGATCATTTAAAGGGACCTACATTCACAGACTTGACACCTGCATGTCAGATTAGCCATTCAGTGATGTTCCATGCTTCCACACAGGTTGGATATAAAACAATGATTTGTTTTAAACCAAAAACCTAAAATATTGGATTTTTTATTTGAATCTGATTTTTTCTTGACATTTTTCTTTTTTAAAAGTAAACCTATTTAAAAATTTCAAATTAACAATCTAGTGTCATCTATTAACTAGTTTAATTAAATAAAATTTAAGAAGAACATGTTTGCTGCTGAAGCTTTAAGGAAAAGTTGTAAAGTCCACTGGACTGATGGAAGTCACTTTTGAAGTGGTAAGCCAGTTTTTGATAGCAGTAACCTCTTGTGCAGGCACAGAGAATATTTTCTTCATTTGAGTTCATACAGCTAGTTCAGTTCAATGACTTGCTTATTCAAAGCTGGGAAACTGATTGGGAATTGAAAAAGCAGGAAATCTTGTTTTCCTTAGAATCTAGGAATAAAAGCAAGGTGTTAGAGGATGAGCTCTACTGGTTCTAAAATATTGATGGAAATGGCGACTAAGGACAATCAGTACAATTCAGTATTTGCAGATAATACTTCCTTTGTGTAATAAATCAGCTTTAAATCCAAAATATGCTTTGATAAGTTTTTTTTCTTATGTATACAGCAAATTAAAAGTAGTTTTATTTAATAGAAGAAAAATTTTAAATGATGATTTTGTGCATTTTTAATTTAATTCCAATTTCTATCCAAATGCAGATTGGCACAAAGCATGAGTAAATATTAATCTAGTAAATAAGAGATGCGTCATTCATAATGTTTACAAGTAAAAAAGTAAGTTAAGAATCTGAAAACATTAAGCTATATAATTTCTTAAATGTGTATAGACATAGGCTTTGGCCACACTTGCAGCTGTAGAGCGGTTTGAGTTAAATCAGCCTTCGGACAACGCACTAGGGAAAGCGCTGCAGTCTCTCCGCACTGACAGCTGCAAGCGCACTGATGTGGTCACATTTGCAGCACTTGCAGTGGCATTGGGAGCGGTGAATTATGGGCAGCTATCCCAGCGTTCAAGTGGCTGCAACATGCTTTTCAAATGAGGGGGGTGGGGTGGAGTGTGTGTTGTGTGTACGTGGGGGGGAGTGAGAATAGGTTTTTGGAGTGCTGACACTGTTTCAGCACACTATCAGCCGCCGCCCCCCCCCCCCCCCCATGGAATTATGGGACAGCTTCTGGAGGTCAGTTAGAGTGCAATAACTTAACTCCTCGTTTACACTGGCCCTGGGGCGTCTCAGCCAAGACGCAACAGCCGTTATCCCTCTCGGGGAGGTGGAGTACCAGGAGCGCTCTAACCAGGGAGTTAGAACACTCTACGTGCCTTGCCAGTGTGGACAGGGAGTAAGGTAGAGCGCTCTAGGAGGCTTTATTGAGGTATAAAGGGCAAGTGTAGCCAAGCCCATAGTGTATCCTCCTGGTTAGCAAAGAGATGTTCGAAATATAGTGTAAAGGCTATATTAAGATGCAAATCAACATGTTTTAATGGTTACCTACCAATGAGAATCAACCTTCATTTAGGAAAACAGCTAAAGGATGTATGCAAAACAAGATTAACATTGATTTAAATCTTGATTAAAATCAGGTATTTTAATTGCTACTCTGTGCTTTCATAAGAATCTGCTTCCACCTCACACCCTATTCAAATATAGGTAATTCACTGTTATGTAAAACTTCAACTCCAATCTCCACAGTATTTGCATACTTACTATTCACAAATGTGCACTGGGTAAATGTGTGGTAACAAGTGTTTTGTGGAGAAAGTATGAGGTTAGAATTAAGTTTTCTGGATGTGAGTTGGAAATGGGTTCCTTGGGGATGGGTGGAATAGGTCAGTGAATGGCTAATGTGACGTGTGGTTGTTGGCATTTGTGAAATAAATAAATAAAAGGTGTATCACTCCTTGAATGCTACATGCAGTTCTCAAAAAAGGTATATTACAATTGGAAGAGGTGCAGAGAAGGGCAACACAAATGATTGAGTATGGAACAGCTTCTGTATAAGAAGAGATTTTTAAAAGACTGACTTCTAAGCTGAACAAAGAGATGACTGAGTGGGATATGACAAAGGTCTATAAAATCATGAATGGTGTGGAGAAAGTGAATAGGGAAATGTTATTTCCACCTTCACATAACACGAGAACCAGGGACCGCCCAATGAAATGAATAGGAAGCATGCTTAAAACAAATATAAGAAAGTATTTCACACAATGTCCAGTCAACCTGTGGCGTTCATTGCCATGGGATGTTGTGAGGGCCAAAAGTATAGCGGGATTCAAAAAATAATTAGATACATTTGTGGAGGATAGGTCCATGAATGGCTATTTCCCGTGCACTATATTTATCTAAACCTCTGACTGCCAGAACCTGTCCCTGGATGATAGGATGGATGACTCGATAATTGCCCTGTTCTGTTCATTCCCTCTGAAGCATTTGGCACTGTCTGCTGTTGGAAGACAGAAAACTGGGTTAGATGGACCATTGGTCTGACTCAGCATGGCCATTCTTATATTTACACGTTCTTAAGATCCCCTTAACACAAATAACTTTTGTTAGCACCGAACAACCCCAACTGAAATCAGCCCCATTGCATAAACTTAGTAAGATAGTTCTGCCTCAGAAGGCTTACAATCTAAACAGACAAAAATAGATAAAGAGTAGGAGACAAGACACATGCAGACATGGTTGGAGTGACCTGGCCAGGGTCACACAGCAGGTCCATAGCAGAGCCAGGTATAGAACCACGGTCTCTAACTGATCATTTTTCTGCTTGTATGGGTTTGCATGGGTAGTGCCCTTGGGGAGGCCTAGATGAAGAATAAAGTTGGTGGAGGGGAGCGCATAGTGGCAGGTCTCAGCCAGTGAACTATAAATTAAATGTAAAATGTGCTACTGTTAATGACTGGCATTTGTGACTCTAGTATAAGAAGCAGAAGTAGTGCTAAAACGTGATGTCATTTTGACACTTGTAGCTTGAGTGCTTATGGAAGAAAGTAAAAGTGTCCAATCTGACTAGTAATTTAATAGTAATAAAAAGTTATTCAGAGTTTAGGTCCTTTACTGATATGATGTCAGATAAACTGATTGAGACTGGTTATTAATCAAAGGTAGATAAGCACAATACAGAAAGTTTAATACACTACCAATATGGGGAACAGTCTTACAGTGTTTACATCTTTAGTCTGTTCCAAAATATTAGCTCAATTCTGCTTCTGTTTACACTCCCCTTGTTTACAACAGATTGAAGATTCCACAAATTCTAGTGTATTACCAAAGACCGTACACTCTTCCTCTGTTTAGTACTCTCTATATTTTTATAGAGGTCAGAGACCTCTCTACCAACCATACCTAGCACACTGTTCCTATTTGGCGAGACTCAACAGAATATCCATCTTCTGACAGATGATACGCATGTGAAGGAAAGAGAGGTTACAGCAGTTTAACCCCAAGTAAATTTCCACAAGAAATCTATTATCAATACAAAGCATTCTGAGAGTACATTTTATAGTTATACAACTTAGCATGACTATAAAGCATTCTGAAAATATGATATTGGCTAATAGAACTCTGTAAATATGTTTGAGATCTTATTAATGTTTAAACACTTTTTGAGGTCTTTGGATAAATATATTGGTTCATGATTTTCATCATGGCACAAAGTTAAGGTAACAGTACAGAACATTGTGTCACTCCACTAAGGCTAATGGTGGTTAATGTATTAATCTCAAAAAGGGCAGAGATGTCAGAACTTCACAGACAGCAGAAAATTATTTAGGTTAGTCAAGACCAGAGAAGACCATGAAAAATATTAAATGAAGCTAAGTGAATGAAGAACTCATTGGATGATGAAATTGTTTTGTGAACACTGGAGGGAAAATTTTAAACTACTCAGACACCTTCTAATTACTATTTCTAAATTAACTCTGTTAACTGGAGGTGGGGGAGAGAGACCTGGATGTCATTTGGGACAGCTCACTGCTCATCAGCGGTCATAAAAGCAAACAGTGTTAGAATGCCCAAGGAACAGGATGGATAATATGGAAAATACTATCCCATTATATAAATCAGTAATGTAACCTGTAATACTGTATTCTGTTCTGGCCACCCCATCTCAAAAAGGATAAGTAGAAAGTACAGGGACATATATTTTCTATTTCTCCCTTTGCTATTTAATATTTTTATTAATGTGAAAGAAAATCACTACTGATAAAGTTTTCAAATAACAGATTGGTTGAGTGATATATAATGAAGAGGACAGTTCACTGATATAGAGCAATCTGGATCATTTGGTAAACTGGGCATAAGCAAACAATATGTGTTTTAATGTGGTCAAATATAAAATTGTTCATCTAGGAACCAAGAATATAGGCCATACTTATGTGATGGAGGACTTTATTCTGGGAAGCAGTGACTCTGAAAAGGACTTGGGGGTCCTGGTGGATAATCAGCTGAGCGTAAGCTCCCAGGGCAATGCTGTGGCCAAAATTGTTTTTTATGAACCTTGGATGCATAAACAGGAATCTCAAGTAGGAGTAGGGTTATTGTATCTCTGTATTGAGATTAATATGACCGCTACTGGAATAGTGTGTCCTGTTCTGGTGTCCACAATTCAAGAAGGTTGTTGATAAATTGGAGAGGGTTCAGAGAAGAGCCAGGAGACCAATTTAAAGAAGTGGAAAACATGCCTTACAGCTCAAAGAGTTCAAGGGGTTACTTGATTACAGTCTGTAAGTACTTATGTGGAGAACAAATATTTGCTAATGGGCTCTTCAGTCTAGCAGACAAAGGTATAACAAGATCTAATGGCTAGAAGTTGAAACTAGACACATTCAGACTTTAAATAAGGTGTATATTTTTTAACAATGAGGGCAATTAATAATTGAAACAACAATTTTAAATCAAGATTGCATGATTTTCTAAAAGAGATGCTGTAGTTGAAACAGGAATAAATTCAGGAACGGTCTATGGGCTGTTATGCAAGATGTCAGACTAGAGCAGGGGTGGGCAAACTTTTTGACCTGAGGGCCACATTGGGGTTCCAAAACTGTATGGAGGGCCAGGTAGGGAAGGCTATGCCTCCCCAAACAGCCTGGTCCCCGCCCCCTCCCATTTCCTGCTCCCTGACTGCCTCCCTCAGAACCCCAACCCATCCAACCCCCCTTGTCCCCTGACCGCCCCTTCCCGGGACCCTACCCCCATTCAACCCCCCCTGCTCCCTGTCCCCTGAGTGCCCTGACCCCCATCTACACCCTCGCCCCCTGACAGGCTCCCCGGGACTCCCATGCCTATCCAACCGCCCCCTGCTCCGTGTCCCCTGACTGCCCCCCGGGACCCTCTGCCCCTTATCCAACCCCCCCACTCCCTTACCATGCCACTCAGAGCACCAGGACTGGCAGCCACGCTGCGCAGCCGGAGCCAGCTGTGATGCCCGGCAGGAGCTTGCCCAGAGCGCTGGCGGCATGGCGAGCTGAGGCTGCAGGGGAGGGGGAACAGCAGGGGAGAGGCCAGGGGCTAGCCTCCCCAGCCGGGAGCTCAAGGGCCGGGCAGGACAGTCCTGCGGGCCGGATGTGGCCCTCAGGCTGTAGTTTGCCCACCTCTGGACTAGAGGATCACGGTGACCCCTTCTGGTCTTAGACACTATTAATCTAAAACAAGAGGACATTCTATAAATTATGAATTTGCCACCATTCAATTTAATTGAAAGTAGAATATTTTCATGTAGTGCATAATTAGACAGGATTTTATTGTACAAGATATTACCGAGGCTTAAAGCATAGCCTAATTTAAAAAAAAAATTCAAAAAAAAATTCCATGTTTATATGGTTAACAAGCATCCAAAGTTAGAATTATAAAATATTTCAATGGCTTTTGAAGGAATATAAACCTTCAAGTTTCAGGTTATATACTGACTTTTGATCTTCTTAGGGTAGGAAGAAATTTTCCCTCCGACAGATGATCCCATATTTTTTACTGGAGGGCAGGGGTCAGATTTGGTTCTGTGGTGTGAGCTGGGAGGTATGGGGAAGGAGAGTGTTGGGATGTGTCAGTGCTTTGCCCACTGCTGAAAACACCCACCAATTAATTCTGGTGCTCCCCACAACACAGATCACTTCATTCTGCCCTACCCCCAATTGATTTAATTAGACTTTCATACTCATATTTCACACACAACTGATGCAGACCGTGTGGGGAGGGGAAGACCCACGTCAGGAGCTTGATCCATTTTCGGAGATGACAAACATCATGAGGGGGAGGAATCTTCACTCCCTGCAGCAGGTCACAGGTGTCTCAGAAGGTGGAGCTGATGGCATGGTGGGACAAGGTGGTAATGGACTCACAAATGCTGGTGTATGGCCAATGCTGGCAACTGCTGAGCTCTGCTGCAGGGTTCTTCCTTTTGAAGCAGCTGATACTGGTTGCTGTTAGACCCGGGATGCCTTAATATGAGTTACTGGTTTATGTTAGCTGTAAGTGGAGAGTACTTTGTTACTTTAAATAAGTTGATAATGTACAGTAAAAGTGTGTGCCTATACTGTAGTGTAGGTAATGCTGAAGCTCTTATTCTTAACAAATCCTTTCGCCCTTCAGAGACTACGGAGATTCCATCTTATGTGAGTAAGTGTCCCAGCAACGGGCTGTGCAGCAAATTGCCTCCAGACTGTATGACGTGTAAAACAAACTTCTCCTGCGTATATGGGAAGCCAGCCACTTTTGATTGCAAGATTAAGCCACAGATTCATTGTGTTGTAAGTAATTAACCAATTTCTTTGTAGTTGGAATTTGTCACTTGTTAATTTAAACTACGCTGTGCCTTTATGTCCTAAAACTCAAAGATGTTACAAAACAAATTTCTAGGCATAAATACAGTTACCTAGCAAGTATAATTATTTCTTTAACACTTCTCTAGTATCCATTACTCAACTATCTAAGTGCTGAATATAATGTATAGATAGAAAATAAAACAGCTTGTCCATCTTGTTGTTGTTCTGTCTTTGCACAGTAGTGAAATCTGTGAGAAGTATTTGTTTATATCCTGTGAATCATTCTTGATACACTATTTAAGATTATTTACATTGATAATACTCTCCTTTATAGGATCAGGGAAACAATGAAGTGGAGAACTTTACAATCAACATGACTTGCCAGTTTTGCTGGCAGCTTGAACCTACTGATTATGTGTGTACCAATTCTACAAGTTGCATGACAGTCTCTTGTCCAAGACAACGATATAACGCCACTTGTACAGTACATGATCATATTCATTGTTTAGGTAAGTTGGTCTACGAATGAATGGTTTAGAGGGGATTCTTTTGTGAAAAATTCTTGAACATATTTTTGTTCAGTGTAGTGTATTTCAATGTCTAGTTTGTTTTTTTGTTGAGATACTGTGCATTGTTTAGTTTCACTTTATAGTCTGACACTTAATATTTTAAAATGATTATATGATGCTTTAGAACCATTGTCTCAACAGTACAACTGTAGTCTTTCATTAGGGTTATTGGGAGTGTTTTCTCTCCTGTGTTCACTTTCTTCAATGGAATTATTTGCATAGAGGTGTTTATGGCATAAATTAAAAACATCCTGTCAATTAACATTTGAAATCACAAGAAGTTTAATATAGGGTCTAAATCAAGAGATTTGGCTTGATTTTCCTTAATTTGGTGGTGGTTTGGTGAAAACCCATCTAGGAAAGTATAGGGAATGGAGATAGTGTTCAGGCTTTTATATTGTGGTCTCATCAGCAAAGACAGGTTGAGTTACTGATGCTATTTAATTGCAGAACAGACATTTGTTGTGAAGAGTAATTTGGCATATTTGCACCTCAAATTTCAGTTCCTGAGTCAATCTTTGGCCTTTGTTCGTGGCATCAGGATTTGAATGTATTTCATTTCTCTTCTCAGGTAATCGTGTCTTTCCTAAGATGCTTTACTGCAACTGGACTGGAGGCTATAAATGGTCTACAGCCTTGGCACTAAGGTAGACTCAAAGTATTGCAGAACTGCACGTTCAAATTATCTATGAATGCCTTTCCTTAAATGAGTTTTTCTTTTCAATGGTATCTTTTTCTAACCTTAAACTGAGTACAAAATATTTAATATTTTCTGAGACTTTTGACCAAAAGTATGCTTATGATTTTATATAAAATGGCCAGTGTTAGCTGTTTTCCATACTACTGGGGTCAAATTTAGGTATGTGTGTATTGGGTGGAGGGAGGTGGTATTCTTCCAAGCTTTGGCCATAGAATAAGATCCACTGAAGGGAATAACCAAAATGAGAGACTGTTTGTAATTTTGAATGTCTGTACAATCTGTTGTGACCATGCATGCCGTACTGAGTTTGGCTGTCTCCTTTGGGGCTTGATGCCCTGGCTGGACTTTATTAGATTCCTTGACTGGAGGAAAGAAAACAATGGTGGTGTTTCCCAAACAGCATCTGCACATGGTGCCAAAATGAACCTTTGCTCATTGTAGAACAGGGGTAGTCAATTTTTTGTCAAGGTCCAAATTTCTTGGTCAAGCTATAGTCAAGGTCCAGACTCCAGAGAGACATTTTTCATGTCATGATGATGATGATGATAAGTAAATAAGATTTTTGCAGTCCATTCTAAAGCATCTGGCGATCTGGATTTGGCCCATGGTTCACTTATTGGCTACCCCTGCTTGTAGAGTCTGTCTATGAATACCGCACTTCCTTTGCTCACACAGTTTAATGAGCAACGAAACAGCTAACAATGTTGAGATGTAAATTATCATTCGGCAATTGAGATGAATGGGGCAGTTCACTCTTTTAGAGTTGTTCCAGACTTGGATAGATGTCATTATGCTGGTAATAGCTGGCTCATGACGGGTATCAACTTTTTAAAAAAGAGAACGGAGATCTTGGAACACAAGATGACAGCTTGGGAGAGGTGCCAGTATGCTATGCTGTTAAACCAGGCGGTTACTTTTGATTCTTCACACACTAAGCACCAAAGCATCGTACGCACTGTGGTGGTTTGGATGTTGCCACAGGACCTCAATATATTTGTACAACTTGACTGTGAAACAAGAATTGTTTCCTTTTAAAAAAAAAAAAAAAAAAAAAAAATTTCATTCAAAATTCCCCTAAAAGGTGAATTATATAAGGGCTGATATGAGAGCCTGTACTACCTGATTTATCATAAGTTATGTGAACAAAAAAGGTAATAGATGTTTTGTTAGAAAACTGGTCTGACGTGCTCTCTTTTGGAGCTAGAACCATTCCCTTCTCTGCCTGCAGCTGGAGAAGCCTAGCTTTACCCAAACACCACAAGAGTGGTCTCCTCTGTCTAGCATTTTCCAGCTACTGTCAGTTCAGAAAACTTGGAACCCAAAGTCAGAGCAGCTCACTGGCCAACTTTCTTTTTATGAGGAGAAGCTTAAAATAACACAAATTATTTCATATCTTGTATCTGCAGTTTCACAAAAGACTTGGAGAAATATTTTTAATTAAGAACTAGTGCTTTTTAATAGAAATATGTATCAAAACATTTTAATCACTATTGTTTTTAAAGTTCTCCAGACACTTTGCATAAGATATTCATAGTTTCCTGACCCTATATGATATGATCTAAAATTACTATCAGTGTGCTGTAAATATTTAAAGGCAAGTTGACATCCAAATTCGGGATTCTTCACAACTATTTTAATGAATTGTTATGTTGTATTTCTAGCATCACCCTTGGTGGATTTGGAGCAGATCGTTTCTACTTGGGCCAGTGGAGGGAAGGTCTGGGCAAACTCTTCAGCTTTGGTGGATTGGGAATATGGACACTAATAGATGTGCTACTAATAGGAGTTGGATATGTGGGGCCTGCAGATGGATCTCTCTACATTTAAGTACACACAAAACATGCTTCAGAGAAGGATCAAATTTGGGAAAGGGCCTAAAAAAAGAATGTAGAAATTGGTCCTTAAAGGTAGAACTAGGAACACGTTCCCTGTGTGCCCATATTTTAATGTACAGTATCTGTACTTAGCCTGCCTTGAACTAAGGTAAAATAAATGAGTGGATCACTGAACAGTGTTTGTAATTAATTTCCTTTGGCTTGCAAGTACCATATTTTTTTCTATGAAAAAAGTTTGTTGCATAGCTAAACAAGTTGACTACTGTTCCTGAAGAAAATATAAACTAATTAAAATATTAAGAATTGCTTACCTCATATTTGTATGTTGTCTGAATTTAGCTATCTAACAAGTTTCCCTAAATATGCTAGCAAGAATTGTTTTCATGTTTATGGCAAGATGAAGTGCTTGTGTAAACCTAAACTACTTGGGCAATATGTAGATTGCCATCTATTGTAATCTTAATTGCATTTAGTTTCTCTTCTGCTTTTCACTTTGGGATATCACAAACTTAATTTTTCTGCTGTAATTGTAAATTTGTGGCTTTTTAGAATTAGTATGCAATAACACTAAAATGTAATATCTTAAATCACTTGAACTACACTGCAGGACTCTTTCCAGCGTGATGGTATTTCTGCTTGGCCTTGACCTGAGAGAGCATTGTATATGGCATAATTTTCGTGCTCTCAAACTTACAGGGTGTTAATATAAATCCAAAAAGGAGATCTGGTAATTAACTTGTTTATCAGCTGAAGATTTGGTAACATTTCAATAAGAAAATACTTTATCTGATGTTTACTTGTACTAACCTTCAGTGACGACATGGAAACATTCTAAAAGGCTGTAACATTTGTTTTCTGGGTTTTTTTATATATATATTTTCAACTTTGTGGGTTTTTTTAAAGTCCTACCTCTAACCTACATGTCCTCTTTCCAAGGTCCTCTATAGCAATCCAGTCTTAAATTGTGTGGCAAGACTCCTTGGCTTCTGCAGCACTAAACTGCACAACACTGAAAACTGTCAGTTGGATAAACTTTAATTGAATTAAATATGATGAAAATTAATGGAAGTGGTGGTGGTTTTTTATTTTATATTCAGTTTATTTCTTGCTGCCCCTCTTTCAATCTATACATGCGTCTGGAAGGGGGAGAGGAGGAAAATAGTAATGCTCTTGGCAGCTCTGCCTGCAAAATAAACTTCACCCATGTAAGCTGCTCTTTTACAGTTGATTGTGCAAATACTATGAGCTCCACTAAGTTTGGCTTCCCCTTGCTAGGACTTGAATATGCTCCTAGACTCCATTGGGCTTCTTTGGCATGGTTCCTTTTAATTAAGGGGAAAGAAGTGGTGGTATCTTTCAAATGCCACCATTTTTTAGTGTACTGTGAGATGTCACTCATAGTAAACTGCAGATCTGTGCTCTTCCAGGAGTAATGAAATTATTTTAAATGGCAACTTTAACACAGGTATCCAGTGACAGTTAATATTTGCCTGAGCCGAATGGGCAGGTCACACCTGTCAGAGCCATTGTTCCAGAGTTTCCGTAGAGTTACTGATATTGCTGAGTTGGGTACACATGGTTTACATTTTTGAAGCTTTATGTGACTAAACCGTCACTCACTTTTATGGAAGCTGAAATTGTGAACAAGATACCAGTTTCAAAGAAGTGCTGTTGTATCCTAATACTCCAAACCAGATCAAATGAAGCCAAGCCTATAAGCAAAGCATTAGGGAGCATTATCTATTGGCTCGGTGCTTTGGTGTCGAGGTCTTCTGTCCCTACCCAGCTCTTCCCTTGGCTATCCATTGGTTAAATGTGGCTGCTTTCTGTTTCATATCCTGATACTTACCAAGTTGTACCTATCAAGCATGGTCATCTATCCTCAAGAAATTAACCCTTGAATCTATTTGCTTCTCCTTGAGGTGCTAGCTCTAGTCTGTCTCCTAACTCCTCATGGAGGAGAAGGGTGTTGTGTTGCACGGAGCTGTCAGGGATGTAAGTAGTCATGCCCACCAGCCTGCACCTCCCTCCGGGGAGGAGCTCAGTTCATTTCAGTGCCTGGTATATTGGCTGCAAAGCAAATGGACATTGTGGCAAAGGCCCTGCCTCCCCCAGCCCAGGTGCAGGAGCCTCAGGCAGAAGCCTGCTGCTGTTGCCCTTCTGGAGGAGGAGGAGGAGGGGGCTGGACACTTGTGGAAAGCAGCTGAGGGTTGGGACGCGCGCGCGCGCGTTGCCTCAGGGGCCCGGCGCGGGGCGGAAGAGCGGCGGCGTCAGCAGCAGTGACGCTGCCATGTGACGTCGTATCCTCCGCCCGGCAGACCCACTATGGCGTCCGGCACCGACGAAGAGCGGCAGCTGCGCTTTTACAGGGAGCTTCCGAAAGTGGTGAGAGCTGCGTCAGGTCCCCAGGGCCGGGCGTTCCGCCCGCGGGGGCCGGGCCACCTTCCCCGCGGCTGGGCTGGTTATTCCCGCGCAGTGCCTGAAGCACTCCAGCGCTGCCCGCGCGCTGCGCGCAGTGATAGCAGACAACCAGCAGCAGCCGACGTGATGATCCTTTCTGTCCCTCCCCACTTGCACGGCAGGGAATGGGTTGGACAGCGTTCAGTGCTACGCTGGGCTGGGGCTGCACTTCACCTGTGGGTGGTCAGTGAGAGTTCATCCGCAGAGTGGCTTGGGCAGTAGCCCTGCTCATGTAAACTCTCCTCATTCGTAAAGCACCTACGTTTGAGGAGACGCAGGCATCCCAGAAAATCAGCCAGCACCTTTTGGTTCTTGTGCTGGGAGCTCTGTAGAGAGATGGCAATCGAGAAGACATTCAGATTAGGGGCTGCAGCCTTTTTTTGGATTCCACAGTGTTTTCCCCCAGAACCCAGACCGTCACGTTGCACTGAACACTTTTCTTTAAAGATGGGGTTGGTTGTACTGCCTTTAAGAAAAAAAATGATGCTCACATTGACAATTCGATTCGTATACAATGTGAGTGTTTCCCATCTTTATTTGGACTATATATAGTCAGCTTCACTCTGGCAACTCTTGTGCCTGTAGGAGCAAATCTGCCCTCCTTGACTCTGGTCGCAACAGAATTGGGGTGGGACAAGAGCTCAGCCCCCCCGCAATAGTGCTATCCTCTGTGCACCATCATACAGATCCTCGAGGGTCTCTGTCGACCATGCTCACTGCATGTTTTACACAAGTGAACTATTGCAGCTCTGATGTGGAGCCGCTTCTGCTGCCACTTTTACAGGGTGAGCAGTTCCCGTCTTTCCCCCTTTTCCCTGTAGGACCCTCTGCATCAGTGGCTCCCTGGGGTATGGTCTTCCAGGGGCTGGTATATTAACTCATCTAGATATTTGCTTAGCTTTACAACAGCCTACCTAAAAAGCACTAGCGAAGTCAGTACAAACTAAAATGTCATACAGAAAATGACTTGTTTATATTGCTCTATATACCATGCACTGAAATGTAAGTACAATATTTATTTTCCAATTGATTTATAATTAAATTATAAAATGAGAAAGTAAGCATTTTTAGTAATAGTGTTCTGTGACACTTTTTACAGGAACCACATGTCAGAGCAGCCTTCAGATTGAATGCATTGTACAGCTACTAAAAAGTTGAGGATGAGGACAAAACTGATGAGCTGTAGGTCTTTATTGACAGTGTATTTGAACCAAACAAATTTCGGCCCATTTATCAAGGAAAAGGTTGAAGCAAACAGTTCCTGGGTTCCTAACAAACTGTAATACAACCCATTGTGTCATGTTTATTTGTCCAAAAGTCCTCAATTGAGTTCAACCACCGATAAAATGTTAAAATTTTTTGTATAGCCTGACTAGTACAATTCTTTTTCAAGGTCTGTAGATTTATTTTGCAAGCAAATCAGTTCAACATACTCAGGGGTGACGCCAGCTTTTTTGCTGCCTTAGGCGGCGGCGGCGGCGGGAGAGGCTGCCACCGAAATGGCGCCGAGGACCCCGGCGGCCGAAGAAGCTGCCACCGAAGTGCCGGGCTCCTCAGCAGCACTTTGGTGGCAGCTTCTTTGGCCGCCGGGGACCTCGGCGGCATTTCGGTGGCAGCCTCTCCCGCCGGCGGCCGCCGAGGGACCTGAGATACCGCCCCCCAAATCCTGGTGCCCTAGGCGACCACCTAGGGTCGCCTAATGGTAGTGCTGGCCCTGAACATACTTCTTTTTTTGGCCTTTATTTTTTTTTTCCTGAGGCCACCTCTGTAAGTCTGCTTCTGATAACAGTTTTTGCTACATTCTACAGGGTGTGGTCTGACACATTCTCGCTATCATTGCTTGCTATATGTTCCTGGAACTCTTATCAGCTCAACAATTCTGGAGTCGTATACAACAAATTTCATGTCTACCATTTGAGTGTTTATTCATTAAAATTGGCACAGGTGCATGATCCAAAACATGATATTGACACTTTCTCTAAATTTTGATGCTTCCATTGCAAAAAAGTGTTTTGAAGGCATCCTTGCAAAGTGTCTCGTCTCTTTGTGGGTGGCAGATTCTCATAGTCACTGTGACATAGTGAATTCTGCAAGGAGTTTCATCCGCATGGTATGTGGAACAGCCATACCTTTTGTTAGAATTAGAGTTTCTGGACTTGATTTGATTTCCAGAAGTGGTAAGTAGCCAGACCTCTCATTAATTGGACTTGTGGCTGCTCAGCACTTCTGACAATCACCCCTTCTGTGTTTTATTGTACATTTAGTATTATGATATTATTTTTAAGTGTTTTACAATGGTAGTAAAAATGTCATCATATTTATCAATCAAGCATTTTGTGAAAACATTTTGCCAATTTTTGCTCTAATAAAAACAGGTCCCCAAAGGGGAGGGGCAGGAGAGTGAAGATGTGTGGGACAAGCTAGGTATTTTGCAGACACATTATGAAGTAAGATGGAGTGACACAAGAAGACTATTCCAAATGACGGGCAGCAAGATTGTGAGAGAGGACAGAAATGAGGGCGATGCTTAATGAAGTGGGGAGCTGAGTAAAGGATGACTGGATTCAAGAGAGAGGCTGGAACAAGTCGTGAGTTCTAAATGCAAGGAGTGCAGTTCAATTGCTAATTCTGTTTATAGAGGGAAGTGAGAGCTCGCTATGCTTTTATGTGCTCTTAAGAGTATGAGAAAAGGAAGAATATGTTTGGGGAGAAAAATGCTGCTTTTTTAGTCTAATTAAAAAGAAAAGATGAACTAATTTAGGCCCAGATTTGACCTGTTATAAAATTGAGTATGGAATAGTGCTCATGTTCTAAATTATTTTTAAAATCTTAAAAAGTAAGATTTGTTTTCCCTCCACCCTCCAAGGTGTGCTACTACAGTAATTAACTGAGACTTTAACACTCTTCACAGTGGCACCTACATTCTTGCTGATATCACTGCTAATGCTCCCAATGAGAAGTAAATAAGACAATCTCATTTGGGGCACTGGCATATAGAAACCCAAATCAAAATAGTCATTATTCGCCAAATGCAGAGGCAGGATTGGTAGGGAAATCTTTTATTTTCAACCTTCTAATAAAATAGCAATACAACATAAATGAAAAAAAAAAACCTGAAATCTAATTGAAATTAAATATACCCTCCACTCCTTTTGATTTGTTTATAATTTAGGAGCTCCACGCCCACTTGAATGGCTCCATCAGTTCTGTTACTATGAAAAAACTTGTGGCCCAGAAACCCTATCTTCAAATCCATAATAGAATCACAATGATTGACAAGGGGAAGAAAAGGACTTTAGAAGAGTGAGTATAAGTTACAACCTTAATTCCCTCCCCCTCCACCCCAAGTCCTTTATGAATACATTGAAACCAGTAGAATCTGTAAGCTTGCACTGTGTGGTTGTAGAAAACATAATTAAATTACATAACGCAACCTTCAATTTTAATCACATTTTCTCATAAAATCATTAAGAAAATTATTACTTCTTAAAAATGTCCTTAGGGGAAGACAGTTTTTCATTTCTTAAATCTGTGAAGTCACTTCTTACTTGTGTGCAAACAGAACATGTATCCCTTGTTATCTTATTCATTTGTTTTCCTTTTAATCAGATGATTGAAAATATTTACATAGAGCATGGGCTCTTTAGAGAAAATCCAGTCATGCAAGATTTCCTAGTTGGGCATGAAAAGAGCCAGTAACTTAACACATAGGAAAACAAAGATTCTTAGTAAATGCTTTACACTGTACATGCACTACATTTAAACACTGCTGAATTAATAGTTTTTAAGGCCAGAAAGGACAATTATGATGATTCAGTCTGTGCAGCAACAAAGCCAGTAAATACATGTTATTCAGGTATGGGTTTGCAATTGGAAATGCTCATCGCACCAGCACACTTTTATATGCTTAGCCTTTTAACTTTGTTGTTGTAGATGTTTTCAGATGTTTCATATCATTCATCAGATTACCAATAGGACCGAAGATATATTAATGGTAAGTTGTACAGGGCTTTGTTTTAAAAAATCAGAGCATTTCTCTTTCAAAAACAACTCCTTGCAAAGGTAGCAAGAAAAGTTATTGCACTTGTATCTGTGCCCAATGTGTAAAAGCCAAATTGAGCTGACTGTAAATTATTGAGTTCAGAGATTCAGTAATATGTTAGTCAATGGCATGTAAAAAATATTTCTGTAAAAAGTGAGAATTTAGAAATGTCAGATTCTACCTAACTGACATTTTCATTTTTTTTCTTCAGAGCAGTGAGCTACCAATATTGGAAGTCAGTCTGTGCTCTCCGATGACTGAACTGATGAATGTGATATCCATTCATATTTACCTATGCTTTAATTTAGCAGAGTCTCCTAATACTTCTGTGTCTCAATGTATATGCAGAGTTCCTATCTAGAGCTGCACTCTGTTCTCTTCCGGGTCCAGCACAGAGAGGGAGATCTGCTGGTGGGAAAGCTTATCTCGGGGTGCGGAGGGGTACAAAGTGTTGTGAACCTTCCCTCTCCAGAAGGGGTTTCAGGCAGCCAGTACAACCCTCCAAGTGGTCAGGATTGTCAAGGAAGAGGTCATTGCCATCGGTAGGGCAGCGGAGGGATGTACTGTTTCAGCCCATTGCCACTGAAATCCCCATTGGCCAGAGCAGCTTTGATACCCTGATAAAACTGGACAGAGATGTAAACACCATGGGATTTAGACAACAATTCCTTTTAATGTTATGTAATTTCCATGTTTCACACTGAAAGCTTACCTGCATGTCTTTATCTTTGAGTCATCCAGTGTAACAAATTATAAATCTTTAATTTCAAAATATTGCATATGCTGTTTTTAACCAGGTAACTAAAGATGTTATTAAAGAATTTGCTGCCGATGGTGTCAAGTATCTGGAGTTAAGGAGCACACCTAGAGAGGAAAATGGCACTGGTACAAAATGTTCTGTTTTTTAATTAGTATTCCAGATTATATTATAGAATCTCTCACTTTATAAAGTTAATATTAACAATATGTTTTGGATAGTACCAAGTGAATTATGACTGACATGTAAATAACTGCTGGAGTTACTTTTGAAATTCAGTTGTTTCAGTAAATGTGACTGATTTAGAAACAAATCAGTGAATGTCCCACTGTCACATTTTTCATATAGTGACAAATTCCTTTTGTAATTTCATTGAAGCCAGTGAAATTGCTTCAGGGGTGATTTTTTCCCCAACCCATATATTTATATAAAACTATAAATAAAAAAAATACACACACGTATATATGTTCAGTGTTATAAATATAATTATTTGCAGTGAACTGAATAATGAAAGTGATAATGTGGATAAAATTTTCCTTTTAGTAAATTTGGGGGGTGGGGGGAATTACACATTGAGCCAAATTCTTTCCTGTCATAGCTTCGCTATCCGGTGATAAATTTAGGCTATTCAGTTTAGTCTGATGTCTTCTTCTATTCGAGCTCTCTTGTCAGCATAATAAAACCACCTCTGCAAAAAGCAGAAGCTATGTCAGCAGGAGAAGCTCTCCCGCCGACATAGCGCTGTGCACACGAGTGCTTATGTTGGTGTAACTTATGTCACTTGGGGGTATTTTATTCGTACCCTGGAGTGACATAAATTATGGTGACATAGGCTGTAGTGGAGACATAGCCTTATTGTAGTTTTGTTTCTTATAATAGCTGCTACATTTTCTTTCTTATTTCTCTTAATCTTTTTATTGTTTTTAAACACATATTTCAGTGGTGCGTCAGGAAACCCTACTATTAGACTCTGTGTAATGTTATTTTTCTTTTCTTCACAAACTCAGAGCAAACAAGATCCAAAGGGAGGCCTCAGTAAAATTACATTTATTGGTAAAACCAGTCCTTTACAAAATGTAAAATCACATAATAGAATCAAGATGCAAAATGAAACTACCATTCCAAAGTGGAAATAAAATATAAGATCAAAGAGTAAAATCGGGGGGGAAAGTTAAAATGAAAAATATTTTCATGGTCAGTCTGGGATTTTATCAAATGTAACTTTTTATAATCAGTCCACTTATATCTAATCAGATCAGGTGTGCTTATGCTTGTGTGTGTTTTATAGGCATGACCAAAAGGACATATGTGGAAGCTGTACTTGAAGGAATAAAACAGTGTAAAGAGGAGAATTTGGATATAGATGTCAGGTAAAATAACATGTAAAAACCTTCTGATTTGGGATTTTGTTATGAACCTGGTGCTTGGCCCAGGTTTACAGATCATGAATGCTGAGGAGGAATTTGTATAGAAACCAGATGATTTTTGACTTAAAACCTAGCAATTTAGATATTGAAACATGTATTTTACTATCCCTTTTACTAAATAGGGAGCAAAACTGACTGAGATTTCTTAAGTCTCCATTCTCTGCAATGTTTTATAGTAAAAGCAGTGCCCTCAGGAAATATCAGACTAAGGGCCTGTCTGTCACAAAAGTTGTATCACTTTAACCATACAGGTATAGTTAAAGCAGTACAGCCCTCCCTGCCCCCATCCAGTGTTGATGTAGTTATACCAGTAAAAAGGTGCTTTATACCAGTATAGCTTATTCTGATATAGGGAGGGGAATATACTACACAGGTATAGGGCACCTTTATACTTGCATAACTGTATCCAGATGAAGGGTTGTATTGGTTTAACTAGTTTGGTTAAAAAAACCAACCCCCTACCAAATTAGTTATACTGTGTGATACAGGAGGGCCAGGGAGCAGCAGTAGTAGAGTGTGAGAGGGGAAATATATAAGCCCTAGGGTAATTAAGGCGTGGTTCCCTGGAGACTAGGGAGGGTGGCTACAGGTTAATTGGAGCACCTGCAGTCAATTAAGGCCCTCTCAGGAACCTAATAAAACCCTCTGCTTCAGGCAGACAGAGGAGGAGGAGGAAGGAGTTGGAGCAGAGTGGTTTGGAGTGGAACAGAGAGCAGTTTGGAGGAGTTGAAGCAGAGTGGATTGGTGGTGGAGCAGAGAGCAGTTTGGAGGAAAGCAGAGGAGAGTTTGGAGAAGTGCTGTGGCGGGCTAAGAAGACCAAGACCCTAGGTAAAGGGACACCTGGCTTGTGCAGAGGGAAGGCAGGAAGCCCCACAAGCAGGAGAGGGAAGGAGCCCAGGGGAAAGTATCACTAGTACAAGTGGTTTACCCGCTAACCTAGGGCCCCTGGGCTGGGACCTGGAGTAGAGGGCGGGCCCGGGTCCCTCCCTCTCCATTCCCCTTCTCTGGGATACTAGTGGGACAGCTGATACCCCAGTTCAGGGGCAAGAAACGGCGCCCTGAAAACCCCCCACAAGAAGAGAAAGTGCGGGACCCTCATAGTAGTGCCAGCAATTTGCCACAACTGGTACAATGGCTGTATGCAGATCAGACCTTAGAAAGACACTACAGTTTCTATTAGTAATTTAACAGATAATATAAACTTGAATTTTAAACCAGCTATCAAAAGTGAACTAATAATCACCAATATAGATATGATATGTATGTGTCTTCCCCTCTGTTATAGTTTAGTGATTTTCTTTGAAATAATCACGAGTGCTGCAGCCTTTGACTGTTTGTTTGGCTTATTACGGAACATTAAACTGTTGTTTTACTAACATATTTACTTTGATCCTCTGGGAAAACTGCTTTTACTGTGAAATCACCTGTCAGACTTTTAGCATGTACAAACTTTGGGCAGTTTTGTTCTTTAAAACAAACAAAAAAACCACCCACAAACAAAAAACCAACAAACACAAAACTACCAACCATAAACAAATAAAAACTACAAATATATTGGACAATTTAAAAAAAGTTTGTTATTTTAAAATGACCAACCCACCCCAGTGAAGTTTATGTGGGAAAAAACACACACTGCGCAGACAGCACCTGTGTAACTATATGCAGGAGCACTGGTTACTATGTACAATTTTCTTCTGAGTTTCACTTGTTTTTGAGAATTGAAAAATCAAAGAGAAATTCAAAAGATGTAAACCAATAACAAAATGAGTTTATTAAAACCTCTCAGAATTGTTTGTAAGTCGGAAACTTGATAACTAAATGGTGTGAAACCCAAAGAAAATAAACAGCCACTAGTTAGGGATCCAGCTTTCCTCTGTGGGAACTATACAATTAATTTTTGCAAGAAACTAATAATACAGGTTAAAAATCAGCTCTGAAAAGTTGTCAGTTCTTGACCTCTTCGTGGGCCTTCTGTAAACTATCTAAGATATAGGGCTACCTTTTCAAAGAGGGTTGCAGTGGTGCATCTGCAGAAATCCACATTGTGCAGCCCGAATGGGTAATTGCATCCCCCACAGGGTCACTTATGTGTGAAGACAGTTAACTTTTTGCACTCCAAAACTGAAATATGTTTTTCTGTTTGCTACATATTGCCTTTGAAAATTTGGATCATAAAGTTTTTTTTGTGGCAAAATATATTGTGCCTCTTAATAGTAGAGGTGTAATAATAACAAACTTGATATAAATGTGAATTAAGATACATGTATCATTTGTATACGTTACATCAGGGGTCGGCAACCTTTCAGAAGTGGTGTGCCGAGTCTTCATTTATTCACTCTAATTTAAGGTTTTGCGTGCCAGTAATATATTTTAACGTTTTTAGAAAGTCTATTTCTATAAGTCTTTAATATATAACTAAACTATTGTTGTATGTAAAGTAAATAAGGTTTTTAAAATGTGTAAGAAGCTTCATTTAAAATTAAATTAAAACGCAGAGCCCCCTGGAGCGGTGGCCAGGACCCTGGCAGTGTGAGTGCCACTGAAAATCAGCTCGCAAGCCGCCTTTCGCACGCATGCCATAGGTTGCCTACCTCTCCATTACATCATAACAATATAATGCTGTCACAGTTGTCAGCATTTGTACAGCCAGTTAGGAGGTTCCTTAGTATCTTATGGATTGGCCTTAATATCTTCTGCCTGTGCCTGAGATGTAGGGTGTTGCAGAGGTCAAATTCTAAGCTCTTTGTGGAAGGGAGGGGCTGAATTGTCTGAGCCGGCAGATCTTGCTGGCTAATCCAGAAAACAGCATTGGTAGTAGCTTCAGAAAAAGAGTTGATATATGAAAGTCAGAACTTTGGTGTGCAGGCTAGTAGCCAGACTGGGACATGATGCCAGTATACGCAGTTGCTGGAAGGATCGTGCCTGTCCAGAGGACAGGAGAACTTTGCTGTGTCTTATGTGAGATGATGTATGTTTTTAAAGAAGTATTAAGAGGTCTTTCTCTGGAGATCAGCTTACCAGATCTTTCCTTTCCCAGGGCCTGAAAAAAGTTGTTTTGGTTTTATGAAAAAGGAAGAACCAAACCATACCAATACAATTATTAAACTGATTTTCTTTCATTTTCTTTTATCCCAAGTGAGGGTTGAGTTCCAGCTCCTGTGTTCAACTGTATAAGCCCAATCCTTTCAGTGTTACATTTTTTGCCTCTAGAGTGGAGCCAGTATGGCTGGAAGGGAGATGCCATGAATGTAATGCTGGAATTAGAGCGGGTATGCATGTGGGCATTAGAGATGTGTCATTCAGCCACTGTGATAACAGCACGGTGCACTGGTATTATTGTATTCTTCACTATACACCAATGGTCCCCAACCTTTTTGTGGCCAAGAGCACATTCATGTTTTCAGAAGAGTGTGGCGGGCGCCAACAATTTTTCAAGACTTATTTTGTATTTGTACATTAAATAATATGAAAACCATCATATTTAATATTACATAAATATATGAATCCATAAGATAAAAAAGGTAATTTTACATGTAAAAGGTATTAATTAAATCGGCAATTATTCTTTCACCTTACCATGTGAATTTGCTCTTTTTTATTTACCTTTTTTGGGGCGGGGCGGCGGGGGGGCGCAGTTCTGGGCAGCGGAGACGGAAGCCGCAGCCCCGTGCCGGCCGGAGACAGAGAACACCGGCGCCTGCAGCCTGCAGCCTCGGAGTTGTCTGTCTCCGGCAGGCGTGGGGCTGTGGGGCAGCGCCGAGGGAAGCCGCGGCCCCGTGCCTGCCGGGGAGAGAGATCACCGGTGCCTGCAGCCCGGCCTGCCGGGGACAGAGAACTCTGGGGCTGCGGGCGCCGGTGTTCTCTGTCCCTGGCAGGCGCGGGGCTGCGGCTTCTCTCTGCACTGCCCCGGCCTGCCGGGGACAGAGAACACCGGCGCCCGCAGCCCAGCCTGCCGGGGACAGAGAACTCTGGGGCTGCCGCAGTGGCGTAGCCAGGTTTAGAGCACAGGGGGAGCGGCGGTGCTATAAAAAGGCGCCTCCCCGCTCCCCCTGTACTCACCCGGCGGCGCTTTAAAGGGCCCGGGGCTCCAGCCGCTGCGGAGTCCCCGGGCCTTTTAAAGCGCACACCCCCCCCCCCCAGCCCTGCTGCCGGAGCTAGGCTGGGGGGGTGCTTTAAAGGGCCAGTGGCTCCCCGCAGCGGCAGGAGCCGCCGGCCTTTTAAAGCGCCCACAGCCCCGGAGTTCTCTGTCCCCGGCAGGCCGGGGCAGCAGCTTCTCTCCCCTTCTGGGCACTAGTTGGTGGGCGGGCGGGCGCCCATAAATGCCCTGGTGGGCACCATGGCGCCCGTGGGCACCGCGTTGGGGACCACTGCTATACACGCATAATTACCCTGTTACTTGCCACCAGAGCTTTACAGTAACAGTTGTGACAAAATAAGCAATTTCTATTTAAATTATGAGCGCAGTGTTGCTTTTGCTGGTAATAGATTGTTTCTTTGTCAGGCACCTGCTGTCACTGTTCAGATTTAATGTAAGATGTACATCTGTATTCTAGGTTTTTAATAGCAATAGATAGAAGAGGGGGACCTATCGTGGCCAAGCAAACTGTTAAACTTGCTGAAGAGTTCCTCCTTTCCACTGATGGGATTGTGGTAGGGCTTGACCTCAGTGGTGATCCCACTGTAAGTTACTTTCCTTGAAGATGCATACTTTTATCATTGTAATGATTATAGTATCAAATTTTATTTTTACTCTTAGTGCTTTGGATAATTTTCCTTTGGGGGCATTAACTGTTCATGGCAAGGACCGACTATTTCCCCCCATCTAAAATATTGTATAAATGAGTATAGATGCATTTTGGAGTTCTTTTGCCTTCATCTGAAGTACCAGATATTGGCCAACACTGAAGGCAGAATATGTTGTTGCTATTATTATTATATAATTTCTTTTAAATTGTACCCACAATGTTATATAAGGTGTTTTTCAAGCATAAAAGAAGGCACACAATCTAAAGACAGAAGAACAGGTAGTAATAGTCAAAGTAGTACTTAGGATTTGCCAGGCAAGAACTATCATTCCATCTTCCTATTTTTAGTCATTTTACTTGACTTCGGAATGTATGAAGGAGTTGAGGGGATTTGACGGAAAGTTGTTTTGGTTCTTAACAACTGCCCTTTACGTAAAGGACAGCATCAACTACAGTAAACACACTGATGTGTTGTTACTAGTAACATTTGCTGAACTGAAAAGGATTAGGGAAATACATTTCCCTTTATTATCTCTCTGTTTACTTGTACATTTAATAGCACTTTGTCTGTAGTCAGTTTCACTGTTTTCCCTATATAGTTAGTCAGTAAACTTGCTGGTTTACAAGGCTCCACAGTTTGGTCTATGGGGGTTGAATTGCAGTAGGTGTTTTTAGTTTGCACCCTCAGCATTCACCTGGTGGGTTATAGTGCAACATGCCAGTGTGCACTGCAGTTCACATCCCATAGTCTGAACTGCAGGGTCATGTAGACATAAAAGATAAGCACCTAATATGCTGCTGTTATAAAGAAAAGAGGTTGAAGAATATAGTTCTCAAACTGAGGTGAAAAAAATTGATTCTCTATATTTGATTATATGTGATAGCAAAAGAAAAACAGTTAACATTAACTGCTTTTGAATTAATTATATTTAATATTCTGAAACTTCATCATGATTGTATAATTGGAAAGGTTTTAATAAAAAATACCTCCTGATTAATCATGCATTTTTGTTTGGATTTTTCTTCAAGGCAGGACATGGCAAAGATTTTTTTGAACCCCTTTTCGAAGCGAAAAAGGCAGGTCTGAAACTGGCATTGCATCTTTCAGAGGTAAATTCTTAATGTTTGTGCTTTTTCTGCGGCCACCTTTAAATAAAAACCTACTGTAACTAAAAGTAACATCTGTGGATTCAGGATGAAGTAATGCTAGTTTGTGGTATTTTGAAGAGATGGGGTTAGGAAAGAGAAATTTAAAGTAAACACTCAGATATATGTATTTTGAAGGGGAAAAAAACCAAAAGAACCAAAAACCAACTACCTAACCAACTTAGTCAAGTAACCCTGACTACATCTCTCCTACCTTTCTAGGGATGTTACATTCCACTAGAGAACCATGCAGGCCCCACTCCTGTGATTTAAGATGTCACAAGAAATGTTTCAGTGGTGGTATTGTCAGTTTTGAATTTTGTATTAATTTTGGATAGATCAATACAGTAAATGATGTAATACAATAAATGTTGAGAACCACAGAAGGAATGCCAGTAACATAACATACTCTGCCTTTAAACCTGCAAGGTCCTTACATGATTTATTAAATTATGGAAACAAATAGGACCTCGGTATCATAGAGAAAACCCTGATTCAAGAGCATGACTAAGCTTTGCTTATTAAGGATTATTAGAGGAACTATTGGCTGTAATTTATTGTATTATATATTTCAGAAGTATAAGTATTAATTTGAAATTTACACACATATTTACTGATCCATTGCCCCCCATCTGGAATATCATATAGTAGATCTTGTTATGCACCGGTTTTACTCACATGAGTAGTTCTGTTGACTTTTTTAGCTCTGTTTGTGTATGTGAGATGAGGAGAATTTGGAGTATGATCTCTAACATTGAAGATCCACTAGAGTTTGATTTAGCAGGCCTGATGAATAATGAAAACCTTATAATTTCGGAAAGAAATAGTGCCTTTAGGAAATGAAGGCTGATATTATTAATGAGGTTTTTGCATGGAACTCTTGTGCAGTGCTCTGAAAATGTACTTCCGAGTGCCTCACCTTCTTCTTTCTGCCTGTCTTATTGTGTAACTTCTCCGTTCTGCAGTCAGTTTATCCATTTGTACATTGGAGATAACTGTAACCTTCTTTCACAAGGTAGTCGAGACTTTTTTCATTAAGGTTTGTAAAGCTAATTGAGGTCCTTCAATCAAAAGTATTTCAGAAGCGCAAATAACTAATGTAATCTGTCCTTTTATCCGCTTTCCAATGAGTGCACTTCCATCTTCCAGTTCCTGCATCTCTTCCTTCTCCAAAGCATAATAACTAACACTAATTAACACACACACTTATTTCTCATTTTCTTTGTTGAAAAAATATACAAATACAAAAAACCTAGAACCCAGATCTGATCTGGGGCTAATGTAGGACTTTGATTATTTAGCTGCATTATGGTGCCGTTACAGACTCTGTGCGTGTGTGTGTGGTGTATTCTGTTTTAGATCCCAAATAAAGAAGAGGAGACCAAAATTCTCCTTGGCTTGCCTCCAGACAGAATTGGACATGGTACATTTCTCAACTCTACAGCGGGTTCAGAGGACCTTGTGCAGCTTGTTAGACAGAATCACATACCTATAGGTAAGCAAGAAAATATGAAAATTGCTTGGTAGTCCTCAGGCTTTGATACATTGTAGCTTGCAAATGATTCGGTAAGTCTGAGTAGATTTATATCTCCCAGAAATAAATAAATATGGAAAGATATTTGTGATGTGGAAATATATGGATACTGTGAGAAAATAACTGATATATTTGGTGTTCTACTAATGCTTCTGCTTTTCATTTAAAATAAAATTGGTCATAGAGTATTTTTAAACATTTTTACTGAGTGCCATTAATTAAATGTCTAGGTATTTTATATGCATATATTTCAATATACACACACATTCTTTCATACACTATTCTCAATATTGGTGCTTCTTAGCAGTTTAATGCCAGTCCTTGGTGTAGAATGAACAAATAGTGGGAAAAGGACAACAGGAAACAGAGATCTGGAACATTAAAATAGTACAAAATTGCCATGTGTTTACACCTGTTGCCACCTGTTTAATATCAATAAACTACACCTTAGTAATTTGTGTAGTGAAATTTCTTTTAAAGCTCTGTAAAAGGATTTAGTGGCATCTGTGTAGGCTGTTCAAAATTTTGTATCAGCTTCAAATACATAGGGACATAAGAATTGTGATACTGGAGCATTGATCTGTCCAGTCTGATAACATGCCTCTGGCAGTGACCAATAATGGATGCTTCAGATGAAGGTAGCAAACCAAAACATAACATACTTGACCGGTTGGGCAGTGCATGTGGTGTCTGTGCATGTGCACCAGTTCTTCAAATACCCTGAATTGGGCACACAACTAGTGAACTGTGCACCGAACCACCCATTTGACTGTATAAATCTAGGTATTTTCATGTGTGCACACATGAACATTTTGGTCCCGTGTTTGAATATGTTCTTAGCTGGCATGTACAATATATTGTAAGCATCGTGAATCACCACGAATTTAAAAACAAACAGGTAACACTGAAGTATTCAGCTATGGATTGAAATGTGTCCATTAATCTACCCAAAGATCATATTTTTGGTTCTGTACATATCCTAGTTTTTTTCTTTCAATTCAGAGTTTTTCCTTTTATCACTTAGAACTTTGCATGACGTCAAACTTCAAGAGTCAGACGGTACCTTCCTGTGACAAACACCATTTTGGATACTGGTACAACATGGGCCACCCTACTGTACTTTGTGTAAGCCATTTTGATTGTACAGAATACATTTAGATGCTGACCATACAGAACATGGAAACTGAGTCACTGGAGCCAAGTTAGAGAAACATACCTGTTCCTACCTATACAAGAGCCAACTGGACAGGGAATTTTCTGACCTCACTTATAAGAAATCCAATACCCTGTTTAGGGAGAAATGTATAGTAAAAGTCTAGGAAAATTCTTGTTGTTCAACTTCTAATTTTTATTGAAGAAGCAAATCCCAGTAGATTAAAAGTCTGATTTACATGAAATTTGGGGTCTATATAGGTTTTGGTAAGAACCAGGGAACATTGCATTTGAACATCTTAGCCCCTATATTTGTATTTTTAAATTGTGATTCCTTGTAATTATTATTTCCTTATAATTTCAAATATGTTTCTGTTGCATTCAGAGGAAAATATGGGACCCCTCTTGTAGGTAACTAGTCCTAATCCCGTGAGATGCCAAGCACCTCAGCTCCCATTGCCAGCATCTATAAAAACATTCATGTTAGAAAACATATTAGTGGCCAAGTTAAGTAAGAGAAGTGCCTACAAAGACTTGTAGGCATCTCTCTTCCTCGCATGGTTCATAACCCACATGAGAGCCCTGGATAGAAAAGGATAACAGTTGTATGGTCACACATTTACATAAGTTACATGTGTGAATAACTTGATGGTTCTGATCATCAGAATTGTTTTGAAATATAAATAAGTGCCAACAATCCCCACAGGCCTTCTGTCTAGCCATTATCACTTCTCTGTAGGCATCATGGTAGAAGTGGGTTTTGAGGAGGAGCAGTAGGAGCAGCTTTATGGATTAGTTTGGAGAGGGTGCTCCATGTGTAGTAGGAGACATAGAATAAAGCACAAAGACTCTGGCTGTTTTTATAGATATATATTTTTATAAATGAACTGTTCTTTCGCTTAGCCTTCTTTGTTCAGCTTATGATATTTTTGGATGAGATATGTTGATATTGATTTACAACCAGTTCACCCTACTGTATTTCACAGTTTACTGCAGCTAGTATTTATTCTATGTGTTAATACTTACTTAAAAGATAGAATAAGTACTAGCTGAAGTAAACTGTGAAATACGGTAAGGTGAAACTGATTGTAAATTAATTTCCTATTTTACTAAGCTAGACACACTGAGTGATGTTTTTTTTTTTTTTTTTTTACCCCTCCCCTCCAGACTGACGATAAAGGTGTCTTTGCAACGGATCTGTCTCAGGAGTACCAGCTGGTTGCTAAAACATTTAATCTGACGCCGTCACAGATATGGGATCTCTCCTATGAATCAATCAACTATATCTTTGCTTCAGACAGTGTAAAATTGAAGCTAAAGGAACAGTGGCATAAACTGAAACCAAGTCTGCTAAGTAATTAAACTATAGTTATAAATAGATGAAAACTGAATATACTAACTCAGGTAATAAGGATGATCTGCCTTTTTAATTTTTATACAACCATAGGGCCCAGTCCTGCAGCCTCTGCTTATATGAATTAAGGGCTACAGGAACAGACCCTTACTTAACAAGGATGAGAGAGAAGTTCCTTTCCACACTTTGTTTGGAAAAAGTCTGTCAGTGAGTAAAATTCCAGTTTTTTCATGTACTAAATACCATATTCACTGTAGAGAAACTAGTTTTTTTAATTATCAGACTGTTTTTTGTCAGTGTTACTAATTTGTGCATTGCTAGATCTGTCACTCTTCGCAGAAGAATCACTGACAACACAATCTTGCCATATGTGGCCCCTATATCCCTTAACTTAAGAGACTGTTTTGTGAGTAGTTTAAGTAATTGTACTAGGAATTGGGATTTAACTTCATATATTAGGAAAGAGATTCCACCGTGTAGAACTTTGGTCCTGTTACTTCAGGCAATCACTTTGCTGTCTGAGTTTCAGGAGGCCAGACTATTAATGGACTATGATATTTTTTGCAGTGCTAATGAAAGTAGACCGTACTGAATGTTCTGAAGCTATAAAGGCAATCTATTTGAATGAGTCACTGGCTATGCTGTATCAAGTTTTTGTTGGCTCATGAGAACTGTCCTGGGTAATGATTTTTTTGTATCTTGTAACAAGGCTACTAATATGAGTTGTGTTGCCCCTGTCAGCAGTCATTGTCAGTTCTACTCTGCCTGATCCTGCCAGGTGCTCAGACGATTGGGCCCTTAAAAATCTTTTTAGGAGGGGGAGATCTTGCAACAGTCATGGGGATGGCTAATACCATGCCTCCAAATATTTGTGATCTGCTCAAACTCCACAAGCCTAGTGGTAGGGTCCCAGTCCTTGGTCTCTAGATGTCAGGGCAACTTGCTATTGTGGCTGAGCCAATTGGAAAAAGGTTTATGATGATAAAAACTGGAGATAGAGTTAGAATGTTTGTGGCAGGATGAGCTTTCTCAGCTATGTCATTTAGAGTGAAGTCTCTGGCTTTCACTAAATAATGAGTGACCCAGTAGAGAGAGAGCTCTTTTCTGCTGAGAATACTCACCTCTCGTATGCTAAGAAGTCAGTTCAGACACTCAGTCATGTGACCTCCTAGCAGCAGCTGGACATAGGAAACAACCACAGCTTTATGACGTCTGCGCCGTATAGAAGGAGCTGTCCTGGCTGAGCTCTCCAGTTCTTTTCTGTGTCCCAGCAGGAGGAGATCACTCTCTGACTTCTGTTTATTGTGATCCACTTTCAGGTAGCTGCTGTTATATGTATGTGGGGAAGATCAAGACCTATCTACATTCTGCTCCCACATCCCCCCGTCCTGAGGCCAAGGAAAGAGCGCTCTATTTAGGGTGAGGAGCCGTGGTTCATGTGTTTTTAGTGAATATTCCCCTGACACCCTATCAGCCATCCATGATTGGGATCAGTTGTGCCCCAGCCATAAAGTACAAGTAATCGATGTAAATTGCTGTGTGGGGGTTGTGTGCCCACTGGCAAGCCAGCCAGAATATGGCGTTAGAGTAGAACTTCAGAGTTACGAACACCAGAGTTTCAAACTGACCAATCAACCACACATCTCATTTGGAACCAGAAGTACACAATCAGCCAGTAGCAGAGACCAACCTCCTCCCCCGCCCCCCATTTAACTGTGTTAAATGTAAACTACTGAAGAAAAAAAAAAGAAAGAAAGCAGCATTATTCCTCTGCATAGTAAAGTTTCAAAGCTGTATGAAGTCAATGTTCAGTTGTAAACTTTTGAAAGAACAACCATAATGTGTTGATCAGAGTTATGAACATTTCAGAGTTATGAACTACCTCCATTCCTGTGGTTTCATAACTCTGAGGTTCTACTGTATATTAAAACCGCTGTTGGGAGATGGGGTGCTCTGGAGAAAAGAGCAAAGGGTCAGGAACTGCGAAGTCCTGAGGGTAAACCTCATCTCTGCTGCTGATTGGCTGTATGGCCTTAGGCAAGTCACTTCACTTCACTGCCCCAGCTTTCCAGGCTGTAAAATGGAGATAAATGCTGTCTGTCCCATGGAGGTTGTTAGGAGCTGTCGTTCACTTGTTTGTGCCGCATTCTGAACATGTAAAGTGGTATGTAAACGCTAAGTTTTGTGATTGTGAATGCACGCTTGTGTCCATGCGAAACGCAGTGAGGGACAGAAGCTAGCCTTTCATTTTCTATGTAGCAAATTCTTTCCAACCCTTTTGAAGTGAGTAGGATTCCATGGGACTCCCCAAGCAGTATTCGATTTATTTTTCTTTCCACCTCCCATTCCTCTTTGTGCAGAGTGGCTGAGGCAAACTCTTTGTATAATCTCTCCTTTAGCTGGATCTCTCTAACTGGCTTTTAAAATGCAAATTAGCTTTGTTTCCAAGTTAAAAAAAAATTAGGCCAATTGTTTTGCTTTTTCCACTGAAAATAAATAAAATAGACTTGAATAAAAATCTGTGTGCCTTTTGTTTTAAAACAAAGCCGAGATAATCATGAATGGTCATGTTGGTTTTAGTTAGTGATTAAGGCCCTGATCCTACAACTTGTTCTACGTGGGTTGATGCTTGCATCCCTGTAGATCGCCACTGAAGTCAATGTATCACCATGTAGATGCAAGGGTCTGACCGTGCAGAACAAGTTGCAGGATCAGGGCCTTAGTGTGTTACAATTATACACACTCCTGTAATAATGAATAGTTCCTGCCAGGAGGATGTGTGAATATTTGTGATTGTGTACCTCATCCATATCTCAATCCAAACCATTTATACTACACTTGGGAACATGGGATCTACAAGTACATGAAATTCATACCCAGTGTAGGTTGACATTAAATATGGATGATGGACTTTCCGCATGCATCTGTTCTGTATTGGAAAAAAACCCACATTAAAGTAGTAAGGAAAGAGATGGATTTCACTACAGTCTGACTCTGTCTATCTTTATTACTATTCATGTCCTCTTCCCACTGAAGTCAGTAACAAAACTCTCATTGATTTTAATGGTGAAAAGCGCTGTGGTGATGTCCTGGGACCCTGTATGCTCAAAGAGAATCTTCTTGGAAGCACATGCCTTGTTTTGAAAATGGGTTAATAAAATCTCCTTGCTTATCATTAATGCTACTGCAATATTGTGATCTTGTCTAAATGCACTCATTTTTAATACGCTAAATAGTTTAAGTGCATTACGTTCTTTTTCAGGGAAAGTATCATATTTTTTGCCATATCATCTTCCATCCTCCCTTGTATTTGTCCATTTCCGGTATTATAAATAGTACTGGTGTATTATAAATAGTACTGGTATTTATTGTTATTTATACATAATAAATGTGTAATGGTTGTATTGCAACTTTTAAAATGTAAAAGATGTGCATATTCGTAGTGCTCCAAGGGTAGAGGCTGAATCCTGAGATCCTTGATTTCAACGGGAATGTTGCTGGAGAGAGAACTGCAGTAAGGAGTGTTGCTGGAGTGAGAACATTTTAAGCAAGGACCTCAGTATTTGGTGCCCCCGTTTAGAAATACTCAGATTCCCTGGATCTACATTTAAAAAATAATCCCTTTATCTTAGTCTCAACATACATATAAATCAATCTTTAAAAAAAGTTAAGGATTTAAACCTGGGTCTAATAAACTTTGAACTCTCAGTTTCTGTGCCACTAGAACTGCTCTAGTATCTTGCTCCACTTGGCAGTATGGAAGTCTTGTTCCTCCACTAATTTGGAATGACAGGAAGTTCCATGCATATGTGTGTAATGTAAGGAGAAGGCTTGAGCATCTGTACAGGCTGAGATACCAGTAGCAGGGCTTTTTTTTTTTAATGACCATCCACTGCACATGCAAGATGCTGTGCTAACACGAGATACAGCTTTTCGCCGATTCTATCATGCATAGGAACTGTCATGTCTTTTAAGAGCATGACGGATAAATAGGTGCAGTTTGACTAGTATCCTGATTGTTCAGTCATCCAAAGTGATTACACTGTAACAAGCAGCATTTGGACCTCAGTTTTGAATACAGCTAGGTGAATACTGCTAAGTGGAATAACACAAGGAATCCAACTGGACCAGTGAAGAACCCTTACATGGATATGTGGGATATGCAAGTAAATGATGATATTAAAGTGGAGTATTCTGTATACAGTTTGGGCAGCACTTTAGGATGAAAGGTGCTATATAAAATGTAAGATACTTTGGCTCACATTAAAAATTATAACAATTCCCCAACAGGCATGGAAGGGAGACTGCAGATGTAGGACAGTTGTGTCACACCAATCTAATTACTCTTTGCTGTATATTTTTCTATATTAAATATTCTTATAGTTAATTTTTAAAAGGTACTGTAAGAAGTAAAAATCAACACTCCTTCTCATTGACTGAATGTTTTTCATGGCAGATGAAGGAAAGAAGCTACAGTAGACAAAACCTAGCAAGGCACCCTGGATTTGTACTGGCAGATTAGTGAAACAGGAAGGACACAGTAGCTGCGATTATTTGTTTGGGCTTCATTTTCTTCTGTCCTTTCCGCTAACTAGCCCAGAGACTGAATCGGTCGCACACTGCAAAAGACGTAAAGCAGATACAGCTCATGTGAAGTAGGAATATTGTCAACTCAATTTTTACAAATTTACTCAATGGAAAATTTTCCCAAGAACTTAAGTTTAATCACCCTTTTCCAGTCCCCACTGTGATTTGCCTATAGCAGTGTCAGTTCTGAGTGCTCACATAATACTGGTATGTTAACCAATGTATTCTGGTAGTATTTGGTTTGAGTTACATTGGCCTTCTATTATGGCAATAATATCGGCAGACTCTTGGATGACAGGAGAGGCCCCGGAAGACTGGAGGAGGGCTAACGTAATGCCCATCTTTAAAAAGGAGGAACAGGGAAACTATAGCTCAGTCAGCCTGACCTGAATACTTGGGAAGCAACTAGAGCAATGTATAAAACATTCAATTTGCAAATACCTGGAGGATGAAGGGATAATCACTAGCAGCTAGCATGGATTTACTAAGAACAAATGCTAAACCAACTTAATTTCCTTCTTTGACAAGGTAACTGATTTGGTGGACGGGGAGAATGCAGTGGACATAATATACCTGGACTTTAGCAGGGCCCCACATTACATTCTGATAAGTAAACTGAAGAAATACAGGCTTGGTAGAACTATCATTAAGTGGATACATAATTGGTTTAACAACCGCAAACAAAGATTATTAATGGAATAATGTCAGACTGGAAGGAGGTCTCAAGTGGGATTCCACAGGGATCTGTTCTGTGTCTCGTGTTGTTTAACATTATTAATTACCAGGATGTAGGAATAGAAAGCATACTGATCAAATTTGCACATGACACAAAGGCAGGGAGGGTTGCAAACACTTTGGAGGATAAAGCTAAAATTCAAAGGGATTTTGATAAATTGGGAGAACTGGGCATTTCAACAAAATGAAATTCAACAAAGACAAATGTAAGGTGCTACACTTAAGGGGAAAAAAACAAATGCACTAATAGAAAATGGGGGATAACTGGCTTGGCAGCAGCACTGCTGAGAAGGATCTGGGAGTTGTGGATCATAATCTCAACATGAGTCAACAATGCGATGCCATTGCAAAAAAAAATGCAATTTTGTGTTGAATTATCAGAGGCATAATATGCAAGTTACAGGAGGAGATAATATTGCTTAACTCGGCACTGGTTAGGCCTCTGTTAGAGTACTGAATCCAATTTGTCATCAATATATAGAAAAGATGTGGAGAAACTAGAGAGGATCCAGCGGGGAGCTACAAAGATGATCAAAGGGATGGAATGCAAAAGCTGAAGGAACTGGGTATGTTTAGTTTGGAAAAGAGATTAAGAGGGGATATGATAGTGGGCTCCAAATACTTGAAAGGCTGCCATAAAAAAAGACAGAGAAAAGTTGTTCTCTTTTGCTACAGGGGACAGGACAAAAGGCAAGGGTTTCAAACTACAGCATAGCAGATTTAGATTAAATCTCAGGGAAAACTTCCTAACTATAAGAACAGTAGGACACTGGAAAAAACTGCCTAGAGAATTAATGAAAGCTCCTTCAGTGGAGGTTTTCAAAAGGAGGCTGGATAGTCATCTGTCTTGGATGGTTTAGATACAACAAATCCTGCATCTTGGCCAGGGGTTAGATTTGATGACCCTTGCAATCTAACCTTATGGTTCTATGATTCTATGTGTCTTAGGTGCATTGTTTGTATGTAATAGCGCTTGGCTTTGTTATTCATGTTATATACTTCACTTGCTACACAGTGCAGCCAACCCTGTACTTGAGTTGCAGAGGTTCTGCTTGTAGGCAGGCTGTTTCTATAACTCTGGAAATGTGTTGGTTGAGCGAGTGCTGGAAGCAGGAGTAAGATGTCACTGACAAACTGAGTCCCACCCACTGCACTACACACGGGTGATACAGGATACAGTGGTAAATACAAAGCCTGTAGTCTTTTTCTGGCTGCTAATAGGACATTTCCTTGTTGGCAAACTGTATCAGATCTGGAACCTTGAATGCTAATCTCCACTGCTTCAGTATAAGTTTGTCTGCACTATGCCACTGCTAACACCTGCTTTGAGCAAATCTAATTGACATGGTGTTAAAAATAGCTCTGGCCATGAGAACTTTGTCAACACTTGGGCCCCCACCATTGCTAATATCAGTCTAGTTGTTAGCAATGACAGGAAATTTTTAGAAAATTTCCGTAGTGTAAAGGCCTGAGTTGGAGACTTATTCCAGTCCAGTGAAAAGAAGAGGTAGATAAAGGGACTCGTAGTAATGAAATCTATATTGAGGATATTTGCTGGCTTGAGTGCTAATGGAAGAATGTACGTGTTTGACATATCAAAATTACTGTGTGATTCTATAATAATCAGACTTGATTAAGTTAGTTAGATTTCTGGTACTTGGGTTAGAACACCCGTTTTATTTATTTATTTATTTAAATTTCATTTTTATTTTAAACTTGAGTTTTAAAAGGTTTGAGTCCTTTTGCCCTGGCCACCAAAGCTCTGTGTTTATAACCTGAGTAAGCCCAAAAAGAACCTAAATTGTGTTTAATCGTGGTTATTAAACTTATTTCTTATACTACCATAGATGGGCTATAGTTAGGATTGGAAGGATTAGTTTTACTGGTAAATGTCAGTAAACATTGATTTCACCATACACTCACAAACCAATGTAAAATATTTCCATCAATGATGATAAAAATTTAGATAGGCAAAGTAAGAAAAATGCTGCTTGAAAACTTTAGAGTTTGATTTAAAGATATTTGCTTTGTGTATAGTTTTGTTTATAATATAAACAAACCCCAAGTTATTAGACAGCATGCTTAGGTTTTCTACATACAAATAAGCAAGCATATTTATTGATTAATTACAAATAAAGTACAGTAGAACCTCAGAGTTAACAACACCAGAGTTACGAACTGATCAGTCAACCACACATCTGATTTGGAACTGGAGGTACACAATCAGGCAGGAGCTGAGATAAAAAGAAACAACCCCAAAACACCAAATACAGTATATTACTGTGTTAAACATAAACTACTAAAAAAAAATAAAGGGGAAAGCAGTATTTTTCTTTTGCATAGTAAAGTTTCAAAGCTGTATTATGTCAGTGTTCAGTTGTAAACTTTTGAAAGAACAACCATAACATTTTGTTCAGAGTTATGAACATTTCAGAGTTATGAACAACCTCCATTCCTGAGGTGTTCGTAACTCTGAGACTCTACTGTATGAATTTACTGTTTGACTTTTCAACAAACCAGGCTAGAATTAACATAAAAGAGGCATATTTAGTTTACATTCATAGAGGAATGATTAAATAGCATGGATTAGTTTGCAGATTGGTAAAATAACTATGTTTTTTGTATATTTTAAATTATGTATTTAATTGGTTCTTAGTAATAATATCTAGACTACTGCATGGATAAAAGAGTGTATATGTATGTGCATGCACCCCCTGCAAAGCATATATAAATATAATATACTATATATATTTATTGTACTCATACAGGTATTATCACTAAGAACTAATGAAAGAGTAAGTTAAATGAGCTCGATGGAAGTAGAGAGATTTTTTCAGAAAGTGACTTAAAATTTGTACTTTACTAGCTTACCTCTTTATTCAAAACTGCCTTTAATACTATTATGTGACACATGACTCATGCTAAAAGTTACTCTTACTATCATGATATAAGCTTTTTTTCCTTTTCAATTTGAATATTTTCAGAGCAGGGAGCTTGACTTTAATGTTTGTAAAGCACTGAGCACACTTTCAGTGAACTACAAATAAAATTAAACAGCTTGAAATAAATTAGTTTGAGTTGTTATCAACCAAGTTAACACAACCATTAGTTAGACACGTGTTTTAAAAACTTATTTCCATCACAGTAACTTTCACCTTTCTCCATCATTGCAATAAAAGTATTTTTTTCATAGCTTTAAAGATTATTTTGAAATTCGTTTTGATGGTGAAATCAGACTTGTGATTTATCACTTTTGAAAATGCTACCCCATAGCCTCTTAGAACCATTTCCTGCTTGACTTACTAATACTAATTTCAATTGCAAGCAGGATTTGACCCATAACCAGAAGACACAACAAAGCAAAATGTTCCTCACCAAAAGGCTTCCCAGCAGTCCTCCAGGGTTTGATGGAGTCTATGACTTTGATGTAGCTGAGTTGTTTTCTGTCCATTACAGGACCACAACCTGCAGATGGGAAATACAATTTCTTAGCACATTTTTTGTACTAACTACTAAGTACCCAGTCCTGCAAGCTTTACTTGTGATTAGTACCAGTGACTGTAGTGGAACTCCTTCCAACTAAGGGTTGCAGAGTTGGATCCAAATATTTTTTTTTCCTACTAATTTTATATAAATGTTGATGTAAGCAATGTGAAAGAGGAGAACGGATTTGTCTGCACATTGTGTGTTGCAAATGAAGACGTACTCAGTGATGTCACCTCACATTTCTTGAGATAATGGCAGAAAATGTTCCTAGAGGGAAATGATGCATATTGTCTTTCATTTGGTTGTCCAGTGTTGGAAAACAGATGAGGTAGCATACATGGTAGAATTTGGTTTTGCATAGAGTTACAGTGAAGCTATTTGCAGCCAGTTTGTTATTAGCATAGACATGTTTTAAGTAATTTGGTGACAGTGACATTATTTTCTTGAATAACTGCAGATCATTTTGTAGGCATGGCAGGCAGGGCCGCCCAGAGATATTCAGGAGGCCTGGAGCAAAGCAGTTTTCGGCGGTGGGTCCTTCACTCGCTCCGGGTGTGTTCGGCGGCACTGAAGGACGTGCCGCCGAAGACCCGAAGTGCTGCCGGGTGAGTAAAAGCACCGCAGCGGGTGGCTTCTCATGGGGGCAAATTGCCCCGCTTCCCCCCTCCTCTGGGCGGCCCTGATGGCAGGTCCAGAACTGAACGCTTCATTTCATCAGGGACCTCATTAGATGTATCTGTAATTCACTTAAGGGGATGCTGTCTCATGAAAGTTGGCTCAAAATTTGTTTCATTATGGTTGGTTGAGTATTGTATTCTTTTACCATGTTCTTTAAAACAACCTTGTTTTGTTTTAAAGGTTTGGCCAGTTTATCAGATAAGATTAAATTTATTAAAGCAATGCAAATGTATTTTTAGTTTGTATTAGTACACTGCTGCTTTGACACAATGACCTCATCTACACTGGGGAAATTTAATACACACACACATTATATAAAATCTTTTGGTTTAACTAAATTGGCTATAAGAATGGTGCCAGCTGAGGCTTCTCTACAAAGCAGCTCTAACCTTGAGATAATGGCAGAAAATGGTTTGAAAAATGGTTCAGTTTGAATTTTGAGGAAAATTTCTCTAGTGTAATCAAAGCCGACTGAGCCTTGATACCCTATTGGTTCTCTCTCTGACAAAGTTTCTGCCACCTGCATGCTCTAGCAATTGCTCTTTGTCTGTCGACGTGGCAGATTTACTAGGGGCAGGCAGCAGAGCATCTTCTGTGGAAAGCCCTCAACCTTGGATTTTGTAGCCTCTTGCTGTCTGCCAAAACTAGGGTTTAATAACTTTTAGCAAAATGCACAAATTAGATTTGTTGCTAGCAAATGGGGCTGGATAATGGTTGGTTTTGATTTTTGTATTTCTCTCTATTTGGACAATGACCTAGATGAGTCAGTTTCACTTTTCTCTACAGTGAGTTTTAAGTCCGTTCTCCTTTCCGGTTCTTATGCATGAGGCCCGTGTTGCAATTTCTGAGAGGTAAAGAATGCAAAGGAATTTAAAAATAATTCCATTGGACTTTGAAGAAAATTAATGAAAATATTGTACACATTTTTATTGTTTTGTGAAAGCTTATTTTTGTAAAAAACAAAAGTTACCATGCGTTAAACAAGGCCCATTTCTCTAACTGAGATAATTTCAGTAATTTAAAAACAAAATGCTCATTTGGTCTTCTGCTGAGATTTTGTAAACCAGGGTTTAATCAAAAGTTGATTCATTTTTACCTGAAGTGGAAACGAGGTTAGCTTTCATGACTTGGGCCTGGATGTTCCTTGTATTTGTCCCATTTTGGTACCTCAGAAAGTTCCTCCTCCCCTAGAGCACACAAATAGTTAAAATCTCATTTTGGAGCTTGATTCAGTTCTAGTGACTTCAACAGGATCAGGATTCAACCGTGAGCCCCCAAAACAGTAAGAAATATTTGTGTTTTTAGTAGACAATACTTACTAGATCAGTAAGATAGACCTTTGATTTGTTGTCCATTTTATGGTCTGAAAAGACTGTTGGTGTAGAAATTAAAGATGGTCTCTGAAAGTAAGAAAAATAAAATAAAAAAGATTAAGCAAATAATGCTACAGGTTCAATTATTTTCTGTAAAATAATTCTCACACATTCTATTTCAAATATATTGTAATTTTTGTGCATAACAAAGTACTTATTTTTAAAAACACAGTATTTTATTTGAATACATACTGATTCTAATATAAATTTGAGTGTAAACCTATTTTATTATAAACTAAATTGTACCAAATTTCACCAAAAGAAACAGAGTTACTCACCTGGCACAGAAGGACATGATGTAATCAGCCTAGGTGTTGGCTTAAGACTGGGTTTTATCTGATTTCTGTACAACTAGTTTCAAGTAATGACTTCACAATGTGTTTAACATGGAGTTTGTGACCTTATGATTTGTGAAGCAGAAGTATCATCATTTGATACCTTAAAATGAGTTGCTGTATTGTGAGATTTATTACTGATTAAAAGTTGTCTTAAAAAGAGGTTATTAGCACAGAAGTTCACCAATTAACTAAGTGGATTATTGATACAAAAAGGAAGGAAGAGTTTAGATTTGGAAATGTGTTCTTATGAACAGGCACAAAAGGGACTACAGTGTAGTAGCGTAGCTAGCGGGGGAGCAGGGGGAGCGGCCGCTCCCCCACAGCAGAAGCGGTGCCTTTTTTGTGCTCAGGCACCTTTTGCTCCTATGCTGCAGCCAGAGCGGAGCATTTATTTTTGTTCCCGGCGCCTTTTTTTGCTCCTGACACTTTTTGCTCCCGGCGCCTTTTTTTAGCTCCGCTCCCCCTGTGCTCTAAACCTGGCTACGCCACTGCTACAGTGCTATGGCAAAAAGAGTAAGAATAGTTTCCCTCCTTAATCCAGGGAAACCCACTACACCAATTTATTGAGAAATACGACATTTGTGACTCTTCGATTTTTAAAAAAAAATCTGTAGTTGTTTGTGTCCTCAATTTCCTGTTGCCAGGGCCTATCACAAGTGAACACTCCAAATTATTTCAACTGGTCCATTGGATTCTCCCAGCTCCATGCTTACCTTGCATGTTCTACAACACTGGATGCTCAAAGCTTCACCACAGGATCATGTACTTTGATGCTGTTGACACCATCACACTATGCAGACAGTGTAAGAGTAGTTTTTTAAATGTTAAATAGTTCTTGGCAGAGTATCGTCAATAAATTGTAACTTATTTGCAATATGCTATATTAGTACTCAAGACCATAAAAGGAAATTGATTTATAAGCAAAACATAGTTTACCCTAATTTTGCTTAGCTAAAGTATAGAAACTATAGTGTAGTTAAAACATAAATATTTCAAATTGATCCTTTTAATCAAGGTAATATGCACTCCATGAACCAGCCATTCAGAAAGGACTAAAGTCAGGGGTTATTTATTGAACAAAACTCCCATTGAATTTACCAATCATTAGTTGTTAGCAATGTAAAAAGCACATACTAACTAATCAGACTGATCACTACAGCCTGAGAGCTTTCTCCATAATAACCAAATGTCAAATGTGATTGTAGATACAAAGAACCAAATGTCACGCTTAATTACACCTATTGTTTTGACTCCCAGTGATGCATGATTGGTCCTCATCTCCAAATATAACAAAACAGTTCATATGCCCATCTTATTTAATGGCTGAAGTAAAAGTTATCCAGATGGAAAAAATTAAATAATATTTATTTCCCATTCCCATTCTTCAACCGATATTAAACAAACTTACTTACAGGCTTTATTTCCAAGGCCTGTACATTATTTATTTGTAAGTTTATTGAGCATGTATAAAATATGAACATGGAATATTGAAGTGTTTGGTGACTTTTGTTTTGGCCTTTTTTGGAACTAAGATGATCGGTAAAATAAGTACATTCACTAAAATAGTCACATTGTGGAATGCTAATGGGAGACTACAGTAATTAATGTTACACTGAAATAGCAGTACGTGAATGCAATTATTACTCTTCAAAGGCAGCCATTGAATGGCGAGCAGACCAGGGCATTGGCAAAGAATGAGTCTACATGGCAGCTTTGTAATCTGCATTATCAGGGTTTCCACAAAATATGTTTCTCAACCAAGAAGTATGTGGTTGTGATGAAGTAAGGAAAATGACATGAAATTGGCCCGAATATCTTATTACCTGGACTTGAAGTAAGTTTAGGACCTTGTTAGCAACCTTGAGACTAGATTCCGATATCTTTACTCACAAAGAATAGTATCTCAAACCATGAGTAGGCTCACTGAAGTCTCTGGGACTACTTGTAGAGTGGGGCAATACTTAGTGAGAGTAAACAGCAGAATGTAGCTCTAGCTAATTGAGACTATATTCCCCTTCTTTCACTTCTGTAAGGAAAAGTGACTGCACTTCAGCTCCCTGATGAAAGGTTGTTGCAGTCTGAGGATGTTATAGTTTAACCATGTTTTAGAATCTGGAATAAATAGGCCTCTAATCAATGGGATTCCCTGCTGAATTCTGTAGTGTTTTTCTAGGATAGAGTTTTCTGATGGGGTTGTCTGTGAATAATGCTTTTTAATGTGTGAATTAAAAAAAGGACCAAGTTACTGGCAGATACTCATTGAGTGGGACACTTCTGATGCTAATTAGTTGTGGTGTTGCATCAAAAAGTTTCAAGCAAAACCAGCTGATTCTGAGTCCAGGAGAAGATTTCATATTCAAAGCAATGATACACAGGAATAAATTTTACTTTTGAGGCCTGCATACTGAGTGAAACAATAGTACAGCTCTAGTAAGCTTTACTATTTTTACTTGTTTTCTCTGTAAGCGTATATTGCCTCCCCACTCAAATAGAGATGAGCTTTTTTGCTAGATAAACGTTTGAGAGAAGACTGACTTCTGAAAATTAAAGATAGCTACTTTAATATCAGTTGTGCTACACAAAATGAAGTCAAATTTGTTTTTGTTAGCTATAGATAACCACTTAAAAATGGACCCTGAGCCCGGGAACAGCGAATGCTGTATTTCCTTTCAGATTGTAATAAATACAGCAGGGCTACTGATTAAAAAAATTATTTCAAAGTACTGATGAAGTGGTTAGTAGTTGAAAAGTGATCATGCTACTGTATTTGACAGAGGTTGGAGCTCACAATTGGAAACTTTAAATTACAGCCTATTGGTTGGCATAACATGTTTTTCATAAGAATGGCTATGCTTTGTCAAAACAATGGTCAATCTAGCCCAGTATTCTGTCTTCTGACAGCAGCCAGTTCTAGAGGCTCTTTGGAGAGAATAGACAAAACAGGGCAATTATCAAGTGATCTATCTCCTGTTGTCCAGTGTGAGGCTCTCCCAACTGGAGGTTTAGGAACAGCTTGAGCATTGGCTCATTTCCCTGGCCATCTTGGCTGATAGGGACTGATGACTCTATCCTCCATGAAATTTATACTTTTTTTTGAACCCAGTTTTGGCCTTCTCACCATCCTATGACAATGAGTTCCACAGGTTGACTAGGCTTTGTGTGAAGTACTTTGTCTTAAACCTGTTACCTATTCATTTCATTGGGTGAGCCCTGGTGGTTGTTATGTTATGTGAAGGGGTAAGTCACACGTCGGGCCCTGTTGAGCTGTTTCCTTGTTTTCTCATGCGGGTATTGTAGTTTTGAGAATGCTTGGTGAAGATCTTGTAGGTGTTGGTCTCTGTCAGAGGGGTTGGAGCAAATATGGTTGTACCTCAGTGCTTGGCTGTAGACAATGGATCGTGTGGTGTGTCCGGGATGGAAGCTGGAGGCATGTAAGTAGGCATAGTGGTCGGTGGGTTTTCAGTATAGAGTGGTGTTAATGTGACCATCGCTTATTTGCACCGTGGTGTCTAGGAAGTGGACTTCCCGTGTAGACTGGTCCAGGCTGAGGTTGATGGTGGGGTGGAAGCTCTTGAAATCGTGGTGACACCAGGGTGCAAATAAGCGATGGTCACATTAACACCACCCTATACCGAAAACCCACTGACCGCTATGCCTACCTACATGCCTCCAGCTTCCATCCCGGACACACCACACGATCCATTGTCTACAGCCAAGCACTGAGGTACAACTGTATTTGCTCCAACCCCTCTGACAGAGACCAACACCTACAAGATCTTCACCAAGCATTCTCAAAACTACGCTACCCACATGAGGAAATAAGAAAACAGATCAACAGGGCCCGACGTGTACCCAGAAGCCTCTTGCTGCAAGACAAACTGAAGAAACCAACAAAACTCCTCTGGCCATCACTTACAGTCCTCAGCTAAAACCTCTACAACCCATCCTGAACAACGACCCCTCACTTTCACAGGCCTTGGGAGGCAGACCAGTCCTCGCCAACAGACAACCCGCCAACCTGAAGCATATTCTCACCAGCAACTACACACCGCACCATAATAACTAACTCAGGAACCAAGCCATGCAACAAACCTCGATGCCAACTTTGCCCCCATATCTACACCAGGAACACCATCACAGGACCTAACCAGATCAGCCACACCATCACCGGTTCATTCACCTGCACATCCACCAATGTAATATATGCCATAATATGCCAGCAATGCCCCTCTGCTATGTACATCGGTCAAACTGGACAGTCCTTACGCAAAAGGATAAATGGACACAAATCAGATATAAGGAATGGCAATATACAAAAGCCTGTAGGAGAACACTTCAACCTCCCTGGACACACAATAGCAGATTTAAAGGTAGCCATCCTGCAGCAAAAAAACTTCAGGACCAGACTCCAAAAAGAAACTGTAGAGCTTCAGTTCATTTGCAAATTTGACACCATCAGCTCAGGACTAAACAAAGACTATGAATGGCTAGCCAACTACAAAAGCAGTTTCTCCTCCCTTGGTGTTCACACCTCAACTGCTAGAAGAGGGCCTCACCCTCCCTGATTAAGCTTACCTCATTATCTCTAGCCTGAATCTTCCCTGCACATTTATATCTGCCCCTGGACATTTCCACTGCTTGCATCCAAAGAAGTGGGTATTGACCCACGAAAGCTTATGCTTCAATACCTCTGTTAGTCTATAAGGTGCCACAGGACCCTTTGTCGCTTCTACAGATCCAGACTAACACGGCTACCCCTCTGATACTATTCAAACTATGTGGTGCCTCAGAAAAGCTGTGCTAGTCTTTATATGATTTCCTACTGAAGAGCATATCAACTCAAATCCAGCCAACTAGGCTGTAAGTAGTTTGACAAATTTAGGATTTTAAACAACTCCATGCACAGGACCCCTTCCCCAAGCTTCTCCCCAGCCCCACTTCATGGAAGAGGTATGTTACTCTCATCTATATGAATAATAGGCCTCTATGGTAGAATGTATTAATTTATATCAGCCTTGAAAAGGGACCAGCAAGACAACTTGTGTTGGTAGAGCTAATTTACTCTTATTTTTATTTAAAAATTTAATTTTTATCCCAATTGCTCATATGTTCTTTAGTGAAGCCTGATTTTCTTCAGTTCCCTTTTCCACTAGGTTATCCAACAGTCCCAATTTTAATAAATCAAGTAAGTAACAATACCTCCCAGGATGGTTTCTGCTGTTAGTGACATTTTCTGTAAGATGAAGTTTAGACCTAGAGGCACATTACCCTGCTTGACAAGAAGAGTGAGCTGTGACCACTTCTTAGGAATACATGCATTACCACAGATGAAGTGATACATCTAATCTGGACTTCTGCCACCTGCAATGTGTTTTTAAAAAAAAGAATACTCAATGTGCCCATACTTGTGCAATCCTGAGGAAATACTCTAGGTATTGATATGTACTTAGGCAAAACAAAACATGCACACCACCTTTGTTCAACTATATTGAATGCTTATGGCTTTGCTGTCTGGACTCTTTGAAGATAGAAATTTATGAGAGCCATGTACTTAATGAGTTAAACTTAGGGCTTGTACACACTGGTGCTTACTTCAGTATAACACAGGGGTCTCAAACTCACGGCCCATGGGGTTCTTCCGTGCGGCCTGCCAAGCTCCCCCTCTGCCTACCCCATGGTGCTGCGAGCAGCTGTGTACTGCACCAGGAAATCTGGGACACCACATTTCCTGGTGCCTTATGCAATTGCGTGCTGCTCCAGCCCCTGCTCCGCCCCAGCCCCGCCCCCACTCCCCTGAAGACTTCAGCCAGGCTGGACCTTGCACTCACCAGTGGTAAGTGGAGTGACCTGGCCCCAGCCTGCTCCGCTGGCTCCCAGCTGCACCGCCAGCGAGTGCTGGGGGGCGGTTCCCCCCTCACCCAAGCCTGGGAGCCAGGGAAGCGGAGCAGGCTGGGGCCACAGGCCTGCGGAAGGCGGGTGGGGGGAAGGAGAAGAGAAAGACTGGACAGGGGCTGGCCACTTCCTGCTCCACTCCCCTGGCTCAGGGAGAGGGGGGAACCACTCCCCTGCACTCACTAGTGGCACGGCTGGGGCTAGGTCACTCCACTTCCTGCAGGAAGTGGCTGCCCCCCCCCACCGCTCCCCCTCTGTGGAGGCCTGGGGCCCCACACAGCCCCCCCATGGGGGGGCTGCATAGGGCACCAAAATAGGGTCGGCCCTGCCCATACCCCTCCCGCAGCCCAGTTCCCTGCCCTGAGTCCCCTGCTGCACCCTGACCTCCTGCTGCACCCCACAACCCAATTCCCTGCACACCTCCTGCACTTCCTGCCCTGAGCCCCCGCCACACCCCTCACCCCAATTCTCTGCCCTGAGCCCCCTGCCATACCCTGCACCCCTCCTGCACCTCAACTCCCTGCCCTGAGACCCTGCCGCACCCCTCCTGCACCCCCAGGGGCAGGGAGGTGGCAGAGTTGGGGTGAGGACTTCAGGGAAGGGGTTGGAATGGGGGCTGGGAAGAGGTGGGGCAGGGGTGGGGCCTCATGGAAGGGGTGGTATGGGGGCGGAGGCAAGGGGTGGGTGTCTGTGATGCAGCCCTCGGGCCAATGCACTAGTCCTTATGCGGCCCTCGTGGTCGTTTGAGTTTGAGACCCCTGGTATAACGTAAGTCACTCACTGGCACGGAAAAGCGACGCAGGTTACACAGATCTAAGCGCCAGTGTGGACGGTGCTGTTGGTGGGAGAAGCTGTCCCGCTGACAGAGCTACTGCCACTTGGGGAGGTGGAGTGATGCTGACAGGAGAGCTCTCTTCTGTCAGCATGGAGTGTCTGCACTAGCCGTGCTACAGCTACATCACTACAGCTGTGCCACTGTAGAGATTCTAGTGTCTACTAGCCCTTAGATTGCCTATATACATTAATATAAGGCCTAGTTTACACACAGGATTCACTTTAAACTGCATTGGTCACTTGGCATAGTAGGTAGAGCAAGTCGTGAAACTTGAGACCTAAACCTGGGCCAGACAGGGTTGGAAGATGTAGGTTTTCCTATTCCATATTCCAAAGACAACTGTTTAGCCTACTTTATAGGAAACACCCATTTAAACAATTTGGTTTAGACAGTCACACACTTTAGAACCTTTAGTCTTTATCTGATAATTTTGAACATTAGAATCTGATACCTAGAAAAGTTTTCATTACTCAGCATTTTTTTATTCACATCACAGAAAATACAGAGTTTGGTCCTATTATATAGCATCTTTGGAAGTTTAAGCAAACAAGTTTAGCAAAGTGTCTGACATGACATTACAGCTTAGTGTTCCTTTCAACATACTGAAAATAGGAAGCCTTCAAACCTCTTAGTAAACAGACTGATGTATTGCTTTGAAATGCTATGGTACGACAGCTAAATATTATCAAGTGTTTACACATTGCTGTTCAGAATCATAGCTTTGCACAAAAATGCAGTTACATAAATTGTTTTAAATACCTGGCATAAAAAAAGTAACATTTCAATATTCATCTCTTTTAAACAAAAAAAATATAAAAATAATGCAGATTAAGTGCAAATACAAATATACAAATGAGTCTCTACATGAATACAAAACCTTTAAAAATTAAATACTGACTTCATTCAGTCACTTAAGTGCTAATCTTTTTACCAGGCTTGAAGAAAAATAAATTGATTTGTGAAACTTGTTTTAAAAAAAAAATACCCAAGATTTATTCATTCTTCATAGGTTTATTCCTTTCGCATCCATTATGGAATCCCTTAGTACCATCAGGACCTTTGGGTAACCGCAACACTCCTACAGGTAACCCATCTGCATTTTGTATTTTCCGGGCAAGCATTGGGCTACTTACTGGACTTTTTTCTTGTGTTACAGTTTGAGCTTGTCTTCTCCTCTGAACCCACGGGCTATTAGAAGGAGTAATACTGCTATCTGAAGAGTAATCGGCACATTTCCTTGAGATTTCAGGGCTAGTGCTAGGGTTAAGTTTGCCACCTTCAGCAAGTGGAGACTTCTTGGACACTTTGCGCAGAGAAGATGGGCTATTCCAGGGGCTTGACCTGGGTGAAACATTAGGGCTCAGGTGGTTGTTCTGATAGGTGGTAGGGCTCAACTTGTTAGTAGTATTAGTCTTGCGTCCAGACAGTGGAGATGTAGGATTACTCTCTGGATCAGAAGAGCTGTTTGCTGATGATTCATCCCCAACATACTGAAGTTCCTCAACTCTCTTATTCAGGGATTTAATTTTGTTGAGAGACTTGCTGGGATCTTCATCATGGTTCTTGTCTTTCACAACCTTTTTCTTTGGAGGCTTCATACCTATCAGGATAACTTTCATGCCAATTTCATTATTCTTTTCAATGCACATAATTTCATGAGCTTTAATTGCTGCCTCTACTTCTTCAAACTCTACTATTGCACATTCCTTTGTTCCAACCTGGGTGTATCGATTACTGAATCTCTTGACATCAGGTGGAAGATCCTTACCAGGTTTGAGAATGCGAACTGATGAGATTACACCGAAAGTGACAAAGGTCTTGAGAAGATGCTCCATCATCTTTTCTTGCATGCATCCATTTTCTTGATCCTGGCTCAGAACCTGTAGCTCAGAAATCAAGTGGATATCATACACAAGCAGCATCTTGCTAGGCAGGGTCTCACTAGCAAACACTGGAACTGGGGTATTTCTTTTAACCTTTCTGCTATCTTCATTCAGCTCAAGAATGTCTGAATACTTCAAGGCATAGGCTGTGATTCTCCAGTCTCTGGTAAGGTGTTTTACCTTTAAGAAAAAGGGATACACTTTAATGCAGCTCATTAAAACCACGGGAACTATAGTTCCACAGCTATTGAAAACCTGAGACTGATATAGGGTTGGATTTCAAATGAAAGATCAGCCAAATTCTTCTATAGTATCCTTCCTGAACAGAAAGTAGGTTTAAAAATGTTTCCTTACTGTCACTGTGAGCATCAGTACAATATTGTGAACTTCCTGTTCCTTTTACAGGATTGGAAATCAGTCATCACCAACTGCAGACTAAACAAGTCATTATTTCTATGGCTATTACATGCCTCTTCAAGAATTTAGAATCTTTCTACTTCCATCTCATCCTAGAGGCATGCTCATTCTGCATACTCAACAGTTGCTTTGCCTCGTGCATCAAATTCCAAACAGGTAGCTTCCCCCTCTATCCTATTACCTTATTTTTGTGCTTAATTTTAGAAAACAATTAAACAGAGGCCCTACCCTCTAACAGTTAAAACAGGCACTTCCATAGTCCCCTTCAGAGGATTATAGGCAAAATATCAGGCCTAGGACCCACAAGTCCTGAATCTCTCAGGGCACTATAGCTATTGGACCAAACTGTACAGCCAAGTTCTTAAGTCTGCGTAGGTCAAAAGACAATCTAGTCAGGATGGTGCTGGCTCAAAAAAATATCTACCATGTAATTTTAAAAGTCTGCCCCCTAAAGCTAGGAGTTCCTAAGGGGGGGAAGAAAAAAAAAGACAGGATAAGATCTTGCTTGGTAGGATCCAAGTAAGGGATGCTTTTTCTAAATCTCATTCTCCCTTAGGCTTGATGGATTTACACAATTTCTTGGGCAAATCAAGAAGTTTTGTCTGATTATACAACATTTTAGAAGAAAACAAATGTAACAGTAGGATGTTAACTGCATCAACCCTTCAGACTGGCCAAAAAAGGCAGTGTGCCATATCTGTTCAATAGCTCATTAAATTGGATAGAATAGATTTAAAGGCTCTTCAGAAATGAACCTACCTTTTTGAAAGAAGTGAGTAGCTTAACACTGACATAGCCCATCTTATTTCTTCTCACATGCTTTAAGAGGAAGGCATCTTTCTCAAGGTTCTCATCTGAGAAATAATATTCAACCTGTGTTATAAGCTTCTGAATCAGCTCGTTATCTGGGGGTTTCCAGTCATGGTCGAAGTCATCACCATCATTCTCCCCGCCACTAGAACAAGACAATGAAGTCATTTTATAAACTGATCTTAGTCTGGTCATTGCTGTCTTACTTTTCATTAGCTTTATCAGTAAAAAGCAAGTTAGCAAACTGCAGACGCTTGTTTAGAGAATGCTGTGCTAGAATTATTATAAATTTGATTCACTAAACTAGGCAGTATTAACCCACCCTTCGACTCCAGCACTGAGCTTTGTTTGACAATCTTAGCTGATTCCATCATCTCCACTGTACAAATGCAACATCAAATGTGAATTTGAGGAAAGGAATGGGGACAACAGGCTGTTAAATGAGGAACTAAAAATACCCATTTGAAGCAGATGTAAGTTTCATCACAACAGTTTACTCCTCTGAACAGAAAACAACTATGCCTATGAGGACAAACATCTAATTTTCACTTGTGACTTAAACAACTAAACCAGCAACTCACAGTGAAAGGGCACATGCATTAACTCACAGAACCACATGGGCACCAGAGCAAAAGCACAGACTCTTTTGTCCAATTATTAGATAAACAATGAGTAGGTTCAGTCAGTTCTCCCTGTGCAGCAGGATGCCTGTTCAGAGATGGAATCTTTCCAGTCAGCCCGAGGAGCCAAAGTACGCAGCTCACTGCAAGAGCAGATCTCGCAGAACAATGAGTCATGTACTTTAGCAGTTCACAAACACTACACCACAAGTCCAAGTCTTCAGCCAGCTTCTAACAAAATAAGATGCTTGGTGCTATGCAAAGCTTATTTATCTATCATTGCTTCCCTTTTCCATCTGAAGCTGCTAAAAAAATTACTTTAGACTTTTTCTTGTGAGGACAGTTGCATAACAAGCAATGAGCCAGAAAACAGTGCCTTAACAACTGGAGTGCAAAACTGTAGTTGATGTTAAAGCTAGGATTCCAACAAGCATTTAAACACTGAACAGGACTAAGAGGATTATAATTTTTACACATTTTAAATGTCATTTCTATACCAAACAAAGGCACATATGCTAATCATACAACAGAGAGGCTAGAGCTGACAGTTTCAGATCCATGGTTTTGGGTCCGGATGCATTCTTGTTCAGTGTTCATCTTATTAAACTTTGGATGTGTACAGACAGGTCTCTGGGAAATAATTTAAAGTGCCTTTTTTGTTCTTCCCTTGGGAGAGACCTTCCAAAATCTAGCTGTCTTTGCCTAAAGTTCTCTAGTGAACAAGTCATCACATCAGTTGGACATCTCATCCAAAACAGTAATTCTTAATCCAGCCATACAAACTTCTCATGAACCTCTGTCCCTCTACAGCTCCCAATGCCTGTAATTTGAAGTACAATCTGGGCAAATTAAGTTACCACATGTCATTGGAGCAAAAAGCTCAACCCAAGAGTACATTCCTAAAGTTATATCAAGGTTCACAGAAGTTTAATACATAATTATACATGGGATATCCAGGTACAGGTATGCGTCTTATCTATTAAAAGCCTGATTTGCAGTGGGGCCTCATCCAGGAATTTACCTGAGTCCCCAGCATTCTGGATACATTTTAGATTTAAATAAAAATGCCTACCCAAAAAGCTGTTGGCACCATAAATCACAATGACCATAAAAATGGGTGTATTGATAAATTAACTCAGCCACCCAAGTAATTCAAATAAACAGAAAAGGCCCCTAAAACATCCCCTCTTCCTCCCTCCCCAACAAATTTTATTTGGCTTTCGCAACAAGCTCCAAATATGATCACATTCATGCTATTGTGGACCAATGGAGGGAGTAAGTTCCAGAGTCCCAGGGTTTTCATAGGGGAACACTTTGTTGGCTGCTCACTATTAGCGTATGAGGGAACGCTGCTTGAGCACCTCTGCTATGGCAGTTTGTCAAGCAGTGATAGTGCACTTGCCTGACTGACAGCCTATCACTTGCATATGCAATCTTGAGGCACCACTGTCTGTACCCACCAAGAGAGATTTAATCACATGAAGATGGCTGTTTTGTATACAAAGGTTCTACTTGGGTCAATGGATTTTTCACACAATACTTACTGCTCATTCAGTTGTGGACACAAACAGGGCCAGTGCAAGGAAGTTTCACGCCCTAGGCGAAACTTCCTTGCACAAGCCCTGCGCCGCCCCCCAATGCCGCCCCCTGAACCAGCTCCCCTGCCCACAGGAGCTTGCCCTCCCCCCCCCCCCCCCCCGCAGGCCACGGGAGCTGAGCGGGGAGCCGGGGGCTGGCTCACCGCAGCTGCCCCCCGGCTCGCCGCTCAGGCACTGAGCGGGGAGGCAGGGGGGGCGGCTCGCCACAGCTGCCCTCCGGCTCAGCAGCTCAGCCGGGAGACAAGGGGAAAGCCGCGACAAGCCGTCCCTTATCTCCCCGCTCACCGGCGAGACAAGGGGAAGCCGCAGCAAGCTGCCCCTTGTCTCCCCGCTCAGCAGCTCAGCGGGGAGACAAGGGGAAGTCAAGGCGAGCCGCCCCTTGTCTCTCCGCTCAGCAGCTCAGCCACTGAGCGGGGAGGCAGCGGGCAACTGCCCGCCGCCCCCCAAATCTTGGCGACCGCCTAGGGTCGCCTAGTGGGCGCGCCGGCCCTGGACACAAAGTCAGGCCCCCAGATAAACATACTGGAAGAGTTCTAAAAAAGGACTCCATATTTTAAGACCATTTTAGCCAGCGAGGTGATGTTGGAAGTACAATTGAAAAGGGCAGGGGGAAGAGAGAGAGAGAGAGAGAGAGAGAGAGAGAGAGAATTCTTGTTTGAAAGCTAGGTCTTAAGCAGGTGGCCATGAGGATAATAAAGTTTTGTGCCCTTTTAGTACAGTTACTTTTAGATAGGGGCATCAGAGGGGGATGGAAAGGAAAACTTATTAGCATCCTAGTCCAAAGAATTGGCTATTTCTCACTGAGCTTTATCTTTAGTGACATAGCAATTTCATCTAATTAGAATGTGGATTTTTAACTCTATCCATATCTTCACTTAGCTACCACTATGGAATTATTTTAACCTGAAATTTAAGTACAAAACATACAGCTATCAAGGTTTTTTGAAGTGATTTTATTAGCATGGACATTTGCAACTATTGAGTTAAGATTAATGTGGGAAGAAAATCCAGGAAGAGCCTCATGCCTCATTTACAAAGGTCAGTACCACCCCCACAATATTAAAAAACTCAATTCATGCTAGCTGGTCCCATTTTCCCTTTTCCCTCAAGTATTAGGTATATGCCAGAAGCAGAATACCTCATCTCCTGATGCATTGGTCTGAGCTATACTGCATTGCTAGTTCTACCCACCTCAAACACTATATGCCTTTTTAATTCTGTTTGACAAGACTATTTCACTTGGCACATTAAGTTTCAGGTTTTTAGAATTTTTAGCTCAAATTTTCTATAAAATACTGAACGTTGGCATTTCTATTTACAACCAGCCTCCTGTGCTTGCTCTAGCTCTGGTGACCATAACCTGAAGAAATCAGCATTTTCATAATACCAAAAAAATAAAAATATTAAAAGGTGTTCAGCAGTAGCGTAGCATGGGGGGGGAGAGCGGCCGCTCCCCCTGTGAGGAGAAGCGGCGCTAAGGCGCTGCCCAAGCCCCGCTGCGGGAGGCGCTTTAAAAGGCCGGCGGCTCCTGCCGCTATGGGAGCCACCGGCCCTTTAAAGCGCCCCCCCCCAGCCCTGCTGCCGGACCCAGGCTGGCGGGGGGGCGCTTTAAAAGGCCGGCGGCTCCTGCCGCTGCGGGGAGCCACCGGCCCTTTAAAGCGCCCCCCCAACCCCCTCCAGCCCCGCTGCCGGACCCGGGCGGGGATTTAAAAGGCCTGGGGGCTCTGCAGCCACTGGAGCCCCCAGGCCCTTTAAAGCGCTGCCGGGGTGAGTACAGGGGGAGCGGGGAGGCAGCTTTTTATAGCGCCGCCGCTCCCCCTGTGCTCTAAACCTGGCTACACCACTGGTGTTCAGGAATCAATCTTAGAAGGTCAGGAGGATTTTGTGTGAGAAACAAGTGTCTTAATAGATATATAATGTCTACAACATTATACTGAGTGTTTCTCTTTCTTTGGATATCTTTTATAAAGGACTTGACTGTCAAAGCTGCTTGGGCAGACTGAAAAACAACTTATTTAGGTTGTGACTCATCTGGAGATTACTCATACAGGAAACCAAATGCATCTGCACTGTGGGTAGAATGTGTCCTCTGGATATCAAAACTCATAGGATTATCAATATATTAAGCTGTTTGGATACATTCTAACCTTTTGACAAACCTTACTGAAATCTCATTTGAAAGTGACTCTGCACTACAGTAATAAGCCTTGTATGAGAATATCAAAATTAAAAAGCACTGAACCGGGGTGCCACTGCCCTAGTCACTGAAGACAACAGGAGTTTGGTATCCATTTAAATGGCTTGAGGATTGGGCTCCAAGTAGTTGGAGCAGCACTAATTACTGCCTTGCTAGTTACAAAACTATTTCCTTTCTAAAGCACTATTTTTATATTTTATATTATAGTCATATCATCACAAAACATTTCCACTCTTAGTCTGTGCCCCAACATTTATAAATTTGACCAAAAACAAATAAAGCTGTTTTTGTGTAAGGGGAGGGAAATATTAGAAAAATATTTTTGCAACCTTTTAAACTACCCATCAGCCAAAATAGCTGAGGATTGAATATTGCAATTTGCCTGGAAATAGTCCGCAATGAGGTGTTCACTGCCATGACCCAGAGGAAATTGGTTTTCAGTTGCTATGTTACAAGAGTCTCAAACTGCAAACTTAAAGTGCTGTGATGATTTGGAGAATCTGTCTGTACAATTTATGATTCTGGTTGATATTGTGAAGTTGTTCTTAGGAAAACTGCTCTATCATGCAATGCTTCGGTCTATGGATATGTTTATGCTACAGGGCCTATACTGGCATAGCTACGTCCCTGTAGCAAAGCTGGCATAACCTTGTAGCATAGTACACACAACCTACACTGATGGAAGGTTTTCTATCAGTGCAGGAACACAACCTTTCCAAACAATGGTAGATACATCAACGGAAGCATTCTTCCTTCCATCAGCACAGCTGCAGCTACACCAGGGGTTAGGTTGGTATAAGTTTGTCAGTCAGGGTTTGGAGTTTTCACACCCCCTGATCAGCATAGCTATGTTAACCTAATTTAAGTGTTAGGCACACAGGGCTTGTTGCATGTCCCTCCCAGACAAGATACAATGGGGGTCATTAGAACTCAGTGGAAACACCTGAATGACATTGGGTTGGCTGAGGCTGGGAGAAACTATTTCTTCTTACATGTCTGCAGGGTGCTGGCACTTGGAGAGTGTAAAGTTTCCAAACAAGGCAAAAGCCTGGTCTACACTTAATTTAGATTGACATAGCTGTATCACTCTGGGGCAATGAAACATTCACCCCCCTGTGTACTGTAGTTAAGCTGACCTAACCCCTGAGTAGATGCAGTTAAGTCAATGGAAGAATTGTCCATCAGCCCAGATAGTGCTGCTCAGGGAGATGGATTACCTAGATCTACATTGATAGAAACTCAACTTATGTCCATATAGGAAACCTTTATGGCATGGTCCTACAGTGGGACAGCTACAGTGCTGCAACTGTGCTGCTGTAGCAACCATGGCATAAACATTTAAAAAGGACTCACAGGAACCTTTGGGAAGGAGAGGAAGAAATGGGCATATTTTCAGGGGTGGCAGCAATTTAGTTGCAGGGCCAAGCTCAGAGAAAGCAAGCTGACCTAAGATTGCAGCAAAAGTCAAAGTAGGGGCTGCAGCAACTATGGGACACCAGCCCCAGGAAAGCTCCAGAATGGAGAGAAAACTGACATGAAAATTAATGTAGGGTTTCTAATTTTTGTACAGATCTGTGCATTTCTTCTGCTATTAAAGAGCAATTTTTTTTTGGAATCTTGTACAATCTGTGTTGTTACATCTATCATGTGCATCCTTGAAAAGGTAAACTGTGGACCCAGAACACTCACATGGTTGGAGTTCTCAGAGAGGGTGAACCTCTGTATTATACTATAACTGAGACTGATATTGCAATTAAAGACTAGAGAAATCAGCACAAGGAATGGGCTCAGCCATAGCTTATGGATGTCCTGATTTTTGAGTGCTTAACTATGATCTCTTCGATTTCTCTTAGCATATTAGATGGAACTTGTCAAACAGCTTTTACACTTGAGTATTCCTTTGTATTTTAAAGATGTCTTTTTATTCATCCTAGAAATAAAAATGCAATATGAAGTTAAAATTATTTTCAGGTTGACTTTCTTTAACTTAAAAGTAACTAAATTTCAGGTACTAAACCTGTCTGTGGTCCTTGGCCAACTTTTGTGATTCTATTTTTTTTAAGTGTTTCATGCAAACAGTAAACTGACTTTCTAAAGTCAGATATCTTTCTCTACACAAACTAAATAGCTAAATGGTAATCCTAGATTACATCATTTTAATGGCTAGAGGCTGATCAACAAGATTACAAACCAGTGCTCAGAAATAACTAACCAGTAATCTGATTACTGTGTTTCTACTTCTAAAGAAATATCAAGTCTTATAATTCAATATACCATTTCTGATTAGGCATCACTAGTAGTGCAAAAGTTATCCTTCATCCAAATCCAAAGCTTTCTGCTTTTTGCAACTTTCTTGGCACCAAATGAGGGATCAGTTATGAGCCTCAATTCCCCTTTTCACTCCATTCCTCCCTCTGTTGCCACACTTCATTGGTGGGGGGGCGGGGTGTCAACAAGAACTAAACTGTGGGCCTTGTCTACTTACAAAAGTTGTACTGCTTTAACTATACCAGTATAGTTAAAGTTGCACAATCCCCTGAACGTGGATATGGTTATACCGGTATAAATGCATCCACACCTGGGGGCTGTAGCAGTATAACTGTATTGGTTAAAATATCCCCCACTCCCTCCTTAACCAACAGTTATACTGGTAAAAAAAGTGGTTTAGACCAGGTCTTAGTTATGAATTTTAAGTTGTCAGAGCTCTTATGGTGCCACTCCAGCCAACAGCATTTTGTTGCCTAATTTTAGCACTGTATAGGCCCCCCTGTACACACCAACTTTTCACCACTGCCATCTCCCCACAGTATATTTGCCTTTGGCTTTCCACTCACATAGACCGTAAGGTGAACTGAGCTAAGAACTAGTCTGGGTTTCATTGCAATGCAGAGCCCAACAGTTCCATTAAAATTAACAAGATGTCTCACAATGGAACCTGTAATGGGTGTAAGTCATTTTAATACTGCTCACTATTTGTATATTTTTATTAAACAAGTCTAAGTGTATTTACATCATTAACAGATTGGCATTTTAGCCAAATAATTGATCCCACACTACACACACACACTAATGACAAATACCAAACTGAAAATGGCAACCTATTAACTTAGGGGAGTTATAGCTGCAACATTTAGTCATCTCTTACACACCAAGCGTAGTAGTGGTAGCATGTGAGCAGGGGCGGCTCTAACAATTTTGCCGCCCCAAGCAGGGGCAGGGCCCCACTACGTCTGCCTGCGTCAGGGGCGGGGCCCCACTACCTCTGCCTGCGTCAGGGGCAGGGACACAGGAAGTCCAAGTCCGCGGCGGCAATGGGAGAGCGGCGGACGTGCCACCTCATTGCCACCACGGCAGGAGAGAATGGGGCGGCAGTCCGAGTCCCGCGACGGCAATTCGGTGGCGGGAAGAACGGACCTGCTGCCGAATTGCCGCCATGGGACTCGGACTACCGCCCCAAGCACCAGCTTGTGAGGGAATAATGACAACATATTTCTTCCACCCATGATTAATTAGATTAGCCTACAACTCACACAGGCCCCATCTATACAAGGGGAAATGTTTTTACAATGTGGTAGCTAACACATTGTAAAATCCTAGTGCAGACAGGGCAAGTTTGTAGTCTTACAACCAGCTAAATCAAAATAAACACATACCTTTTTTACACAGCATAAGACATACCCACAGACCTTGCCCACAACCACAATGGCATTGTCTATCCTGAAAAAATGATTAGTGTTATTGTCTACACACAAAAGTTGTATGGGTTTAACCAGACCAGCTCAGCCCTCTTATGTGCATGCAGTTATACTGGTATGGCTTATTCCTGTAAGGGAAGAAGAATAAGTTATACTGGTATGAAGCACTTTTATACTAGTATAAATGTTTCCACACTAGGGGTGTACTAGTGTAACTATCAGTAAAAAAAAAAAAACTCATATCCCTAACGGAAACTAGTTCACCACCACTTAGCCCCAGGTCAGTCATGTTTAAAAATGTGTTAGCTGGTCACAGTTAACTCCATAGACCTCTCTCCCATCTATAATAAAATCTGCACAGACAATACTTCCCAAAAGCAGTTTGATTGTCACAATAGTATAGATAAGTGCATACTGCACTCTTTACATTATCAGCAATCCTCAAAAGATCATTATAGCCACAACACAGGAAGATTACTGTGCCTACAAGCAGTTCTTGTACCTTGTAAATCATCTACCTAAGGCTTCATGATTACAGAACAGGATGTAATGTCAGGACAAGAAACTAGTAGCAGACAGAAGCCCTTCTAATTTCCAAAGGAGAGAGTTTTACTAAGTGCATCCAGCACTCCACCTGGCAGGAATGCCCCAGCTCATTACTACAGCTTTAATCTGAAGTAAAGCCATTGGATTGAGCTGTTTGGAGGCCTTTGATTCATTTCTAGGGTAACTCCATGTTGAGAGTGGCCAGTGCATCACACTCCAGAAGGAGACTGACACAAACCAATAGTGCTAATGAACAATTCTGGAAACAGCGTCCAATCTCAGCAGCACAGTGGTAGCTCTAGTGTTTTGAGGCAACATTCTAATCCTCCTTTCTCCTCCAACCCTGGGTGAACTCTGCCATGTAAACATCACCCACTCAATCAGATTAGCAAAGCCCCCAGCTCAGACGGAAATACCTAATCCATGATTTACAGGAGAGGTTCGCTGTGTGAGTACTGCAGAGGGGAGAGGATGGAGAGTCACAGCCAGGGATATTTCACCCTCTTAGTGTTCAATAACCGCCCCAGCAAAGAAATGTATTTGCCCTCTCTATTAACGCACTGCAGTATATTGGCAAAGGATAATTTGGATCCCGTTTCCAAACGTGTGCATGATTTCCCCCCACATTCCTTATTTAAGTCACTGAAAAGCCCCACAGCACAGATTTTGCCAGCCAGCAGGAGGGCAGGCTGCATTTCTATGATTCAATAAGGGTAGTTAAGCGCCAAGGAAGGTTGTGGAATCCCAATTACTGAGGTTTTTTACAATAGGTTGGACAAACACCTGTCCAAGATGGTCTGGGATTACTAGGTCCTGCCTCTGCAGGAGGCTGGATTAACTGACCTCTCCAGGTCCCTCCCAGCCCTACATTGCTCTGATTGACCCAGAGGGCTGGGAAATGCAACCTGGCCACTGGCTGCACCTTTAGAGACGTTTGGCTTTTCCCCAGTGGTTTTGCATGGGAATCTCTCCCGCAGGGTTCAGACGATGTCATCACGGTAAGATTTAAAGAGCTGGAAGGAGGGAGACCCCAGCACCTCTGCCGGGGGAAGAGGGAGGAAGGTCACCTCCTCCTCCGGCCACTGCCCGCGGCTCCTCCCCTACCTCGGGTTTCCAGCGCTAGTAAACCCGACCCGCCAGTCCAGCCCCCTCCCCGTCGAAGTGCCATAACAGCAGGGGCTCCCTCCCTCGCCTCAGCCCCAAGACAAGCCTCCCCCAGGCAGCGCCCTGCCAGACACGTCTCCAGTAATGTGCGTGTGTCTTGGGGGCGGGGGCAGCCGCTGCCTGACGCGACGTCCATCCCGAGTTCCACCAACTTTCCCATTGGACCAGCGGCTATTCCCGAGTCCTCATTGCATCAGGCGCTGGCCGCCCCCTAGCTGCGCCGCTGCTGCAGCTCCCCCCCCCCCCCCCCGGCCCATCGCGGGCGAACACCCGTTTCCTACGGCGCTCGCAGCCCAAGGGGGAGCAGCACCAGGCACCCCCCGGCCCGCCCGCGTCTAACACCCGGCGGGGCAGCCTCCCAAGCCGCAGGGTCCCGCGAGGCGCAGCACAGTCGGCAGGAGGGGTCCCCTAGGCAGGCACTAACTGCCCCCACTTGTCCGGGGCTCCCCAGCACAGCCCCCGAGCCGGGGGCCGGGCTGGGCGCCGCTCACGTCCCGGGGCCGCGCTGTACCTAGATTTCCCATATCTGCCGGAGTCATCCTCGCTACAGCTGCCCCCGCCCAGCAGGCTCAGACCCGGGGCTCCGCCGCCGTCCTCCTCCTCCTCCGCCGGGGCGGCCACTCGAATCCGCACCAGGCCGCTCCCCGGCTCCCCCGTGCCTGCCTCCCCGACCGGGCTCGGGGCGCCGCCGGGCCCGTCCTCCAGCGGCTCCGGGCTCCGGCTGGCGACCCCGGGCTGCTCCGGATCGGGGCCCTGGGGGCTCCCTGGCGGCAGCTCGGCCATGGGGCTCCGGTGCCAGGGCAGAGCCCGCCAGAGCTGGCGGAGCCTAGCGAGCAGCGATGCCCCCGGACTGCCTGCAGCCGCCGCCGCCTCCTCCTCCCGCCGCTGCGCCTCTGAGCCAGGCAGCGCCGCGGCGGCGCCCCCAGCTCCAGACCCCTCCTGCTCTTGGGCGGCCGGCCCCCGCCTACCTTCGCGGGGAGCCGGGGGGCCGGGCCAGCGCTCCCCCTCCGCCGCCCCCGCGGGCAGCAGCAGGCAGAGGAGGCAGTGGAGCCAGGCGCTGAGCAGCGCGTACATGGCCGCCCCGGGGTGAGCTTAGCGCAGGGGCGGGGGTGGGCTGCTCGCCGGGGCTTTTATACCCGGGGGCCGGTCTGTGTGCCGGGCTGAGCCGCACGCCCCGGGCGAGGCAAAGGGGGTCGGGGGGCACAAACTCCCCATCCCGGGCTACTGGCGTGGAGGGAGTCTGCGAGTGGGGCCGAGGCCCCTCTCAACTCACCCAAGGAAGTGGGGGTGTCTCTGGACGTGGGATCCGGGTAGGACCACCTCGGGACAGAATCTCCCTCCTGTAGGCCCCTGTTTCAGGGAGGCGTGGAGTAGACCCCTCCCCATGTTGGAGAAGGACTCTGTCTCTGCTGGGTGAGTTTCCATGAGATGGGGGCTCACTCATTTGTCGGGGCAGGAAAAGGGCTATTGCACTCTTCTAAAGCAGAGACACAGTTTGCCAGCCTTCTCCTAATCACAACCTTTGTAATCCTCCTATATATGCAGGAGGAAGCCTGGGAAATCCCTTCATCCAAGATAGTAGGATGACCAAACCTCTGGATGTTATCAGGACCCTCCTGATATTAGGGGCTTTGTTTTATATACACAACTATAATCCCCTGCCCCCGCAAAAAAAAAAAAAAAAAGTCCTGATTTTTTGCATTTGCTAGCTGGCCACCCTACAAGCTAGCAACATTCAGTGGCTTCCAGGCCTGGGAATAGGTGATATCTCAATAGGATCAGTTTGGGGCTGAGAAGGGTAGACAGCGGGATCGCAAGCTACTCAAATTCAGTCACTGGATGTTTCTGCCAATATTACCATCAGCCAAATATGTTAATGTTATTTTATCTGTTGCCATTAAGTTTCAGAGTTAACATTTCAATGAGATGACTGGCATCCGTTCACACCTCTTTCCCAGGTGTTATTTTCAGCTATCTGAAGAAAGTGCTGCATCAGGTCAAAATAGATTATCTTGGCAACTGTAAGAGGTAGGAATTAACTTTTTTAAAATTTAATTTAATTAAAAAGTGATTGGGCCATCAGGGAAGTGCAGCTATAAGGGTTCACTATATTCCAGTTGGACTTCTGATTATCTTCTATCTATTCCTTGATTTGCATTCTCATGTGCTAAATATATTACAACATGCTATTTATCTTCGTGAACAACTTTGAGACCTTAATGTGATTTTGCATCTAATAACTTCATAAATAAATCACTGCATGCAATGCACAGCTTCAAAGGATAATGTGACTGTCACACAAAGAAGTTTATGGTAACTATGAACACCTTAAAGGAACTCGTGGCATTTTCTTTTCCTTGTATTTCAATATATTGAAAATGTCTGTTATTTTAAATTGTTTACATTCCATCTTGAATCTCATCTTCTGGACAATTAAAATGGTTTATTCAATAGCTGCTGAGGTTGTAAATGTTTGAGAAATGTCCTGAAGATAACAAACATGAATAAACAGAAATGATTGCATACATTTTATTGTTTTATAATGTAGGATCATAGATGTGCCTGGTGCTTTACAGAGAGACTATAGGTATGGTCTCTGCTCTGAACAGCTTAACTTTAACATGGGAGTTGCTCCATTGACTGTGTCTTGCCCATCTTCAAAATGTATTTCCCTATCTCCCAGTGATGGTATGAGGGAAAATACAATAAAGAATGAGATGCACTCTTAATACTGCAGTGATGCAGGGCCATTCACATACTATAGAAAACACAAGTTCCTGTGAGGCAAGGGAGTGGTATTCCCATTTTATATCACCTGAACTGCCATTTATCAAAACTTTAAAAACGATCATATTGATAATCCAGTGTACTACACTCAAGGACTTCACTAAACTTACTCATATCCATGGCAGTTTTTCATCATAACTATTTTACTTCAAAGGCAAAACCAACAACAATACCTCATACTTGCATAGTATTTTTCATCCAGAGGGCTTTAGCAATAGTAAGTCAGTGTATAGGAGCAATCACTTCCTGCCTACTGCCTATAACCTATACATGGTTATAATTGTGTACCAAACTATACAACAGCATTTAGGAGAGAAACAAAGTTACCATCATTTTGCCACTTTGGTGATAGGTAAGAGCATAAGAATGGCCGTAATGGGTCAGACCAAAGGTCCAGCCAGCCCAGTATCCTGTCCATCGACAGTGGCCAATGCCAGGTGCCCCGGAGTGAGTGGACCCAACAGACAATGATCAAGTGATCTCTCTCCTGCCATCCATCACCCCCCTCTGACAAACAGAGGCTAAGGACACCATTCCTTACCCATCCTGGTTAATAGCCATTAATGGACTTCATCTCCATTAATTTATCCAGTTCTCTTTTAAACCCTGTTAGAGTCCTAGCCTTCACAGCCTCCTCAGGCAAGGAGTTCCACAGGTTGACTATGCGCTGTGTGAAGAAGAACTTCCTTTTATTTGTTTTAAACCTGCTGCCCACTAATTTAATTGGGTGGCCCCTAGTTCTTCTATTATGGGAACAAGTAAATAACTCTTCCTTATTCACTTCCTCCACACCACTCATAATTTTATATACCTCTATCATATCCCCCCTTAGTCTCCTCTTTTCCAAGCTAAAAAGTCCTAGCCTCTTTAATCTCTGCTCATATGGGACCCGTTCCAAACCCCTAATCATTTTAGTTGCCTTTCTCTGAACCTTTTCTAATGCCAGTATATCCTTTTTGAGATGAGACCACATTTGTACGCAGTATCAAGATGTGGGCACACCATGGATTTATATAAGGGCAATAAGATATTCTCCATCTTATTCTCGATCCCTTTTGTAATGATTCCTAACATCCTGTTTGTGTTTTTGACTGCCGCTGCACACTGCATGAACGTCTTCAGAGAACTATCCACGATGACTCCAGGATCTTTTTCCTGATTAGTTGTAGCTAAATTAGCCCCCATCATATTGTATGTATAGTTGAGGTTATTTTTTCCAATGTGCATTACTTTACATTTATCCACATTAAATTTCATTTGCCATTTTGTTGCCCAATCATTTAGTTTTGTGGGATCTTTTTGAAGTTCTTCGGAGTCTGCTTTGGTCTTAACTATCTTGAGCAGTTTAGTATCAGTTTAACAGGAGCCAAGTGTGGAGAGGTTTAGTGTGGTGGGGGATCCAAGTGTAGGGTGAGAGGTTTCTGTTTGGGGCAGTCTGGGTGCAGGCGGCTCAGTGGGAGATCTGGATGCACAGGGGCCCGTTGGGGGTTCTGGGTCCAGGGGCAATGGGACTCTGGGGGATCCAGGTGAAGGTAGTTGGGGCTCAGTGGGGGGGGTCTGGGTGTAGGGACTCAGTGGGGGGGTCTGGGTGCTGAGGGAGTGGGGCTTGATGGGGAGGGGTCCAGGTGCAGCTGGTTGGGGCTCAGTGGGGTGGGGATCTGGGTGTGGGAGCTCATGGGGGGGTGTCATGCAGGTGTAGGAGGGTAGGGCTTGTCAAGGTAAGGGTTTGATGGGCCTGCTTAATGGTGGAGCCCCAGCTGCTGCCAAGGGGATGCCACATGCCTGGCTTCTGCTTCCCCCCACAATCCCCCTTTTCTTCCCTATCTCATCCCCCTCTCCCAATGCCCCATCCCTCTCCTCTCACTCCCACATTCCCCTCCCCCTGCCCTATTCCATCCCCTTCCTTTCCCACTGCCTCTTCCCCCCCACCCCATAACCCCCTTTCCCTCATTTTTCCTCATCCCCACTTCCCTCATTTCCCTGCTCCCCCTTACCCAGCCTCACCATTGGCACTCACTGTTGCACAGAAAACAGGAAGGCTTCCAGCATGTAGAAGGGGACCATGACTGGCACTCGGACCAGGAGGTGGGTGGCGTTCAGCTGCAGAGTCAGTGGAGCAGAGACACACAGTCTCCTTCAGCTGGGCAGCTCTGCACTTGCAGAAATGAGGGGAGGGAAAGTGGTACATAACCCAGTGTGCCCTCCCATGCCTCGCCTCTGTTTGGGGGGGATCACCCCCAAAAAACTGCACCTGGCTCCGTCTGTCCCCGCCATGTGGCTTCCCTTTGCTTCCCTGCTGTTTTCTGCTGGGAAGTACACAAATTTGAGGGGGGGGGGGGGTGTTTTCTGCAGGCACGCAGTCCTGCAGAATTCCCCCAGGAGTAAGGTAGTACAGTGTATATTGTGTGGATGCGGGCCACATAACACAGAGAGCTGCATATCCATCCCACAATGGTAAAGAGGTTGAAAACCACTGTCCTATGGGTTCCTATGTTATCCTTTGAAAAAATCCTTCAATTTCAGGTTCAGATGAACCCAGTATTTCCTAGTGAAACTCACTCTGCCTTTGCATCAGATCATGCAGAAATAAAATTTCATATGGTTTTGCCACAAAAGCATCAGTTAACTCAGATTTTAAAAATATCCGTACTTTGGTTAGCCTTTTGTTGAGTCTCATCTGAGTTCATAATGTAACCCCCTAAAGCCCAGGTGAGTTTGTTGGTGTTTCCTGCTTAGTTGCAAACATTTAACATTAGTTGTGAAGGCTGAGCAAAAATTCTCTTGTAATTTCAAGATTGGCTATAGAGTGAATGTGCAGGGTTTTAACTTTGACTGTTTTAATCTTCAGTGGACAACACCAGAAGTAATCTGTGAATGGATGTTTGCCTTGGGCACAGTGCCCCCTAGCTGTAACAGAACAGATATAAGACATTCAATTAACCAGAGTCCAACTTGTCACATTTTATTTTGCATTTTATTTAAAAATGTTATTGTACATTGCTGTTCAAAGGTATAGTTGAAATGAACTTTGAAAAAACACATTATTTACAATAGTTATTTTTAAAAGTTACATTACATGTGCAATTTTCCTCTCTGCACTCAACATGCATTACATGTACTACAAAGTTCAAGTTTCTTTGCATACAACACAGCAAATGATTAGTTGCTAGAATAAGTTATCTCAGAAACTTGTATGTAGCCAATTAGTATTAAAGCTGGTTTGCAATCACCTGGCCAGGGAAATTTTGAGGTCATTTGTTTAAAACTAGATCCATTGTTAACTTTATATGTCTCTGGTGTTTTTTTCCATGGATCTAACACTTTGTCAAGTGTTAATTAGTCCATTTAAAAATGGGAAATTTGAGTTTATTTTCATTAGTGCTTGCTACTATTATGTGTCCTCATGCAATATGTTAATGGTAGTAAGCTCTACTGAAACTAAACTCCAATTAATGGAGTTCAGCATGCAGAATTAGCACATAGCCTTAATTTTACCATACATAAAATGTTTGCCTCTTACAAATTCAGTCTGCCAGATTAAGTGGCTAAATTGATAAAAGTCCTACTCCAAAAATATTTCTTGTATATGCAGCCCTTCTATTTCTAAATTGTGATATTCATATCTGGCTTTAACTTCTGCAAGGAAACACTCCAAACACACCACTGGTGTCTCTGCTTTGAGGTTTGCATGTCAAGCTATTGTGACTTTAGGCTAAATTCTGTTCCCAGTGAAATAGTGGTATTTTTGCTATTACCTTAACTGGAAAAAAGCCATATTTTGGACCTGACAAAACTAGTTAAAATTGCTCTTTGATATGCTTTTACAGCTGTCTCCAATGGCACTAAGGGGCTCCTTCAATTCAGATGTATGTGCCGCATGTTCCTAAGGCTGCCTTGGGTGAGACTTCATCAAATTTCCATGTAGAACAGAATTAACAGACCAAAGAGAATACATATGGATTAATAAGATTAGAACTACAGCCTAGCAAATTATTTTAAGATTCACTCTCTCAGTATGTCTCTTCCTTCACCTGAACAGCTCTGTGTGTGACAAGTCACTCTGTTCAATTTTTCCATCCCACTCAGTATCAGTTTCTTAGTAACTGGAAAGCGACAAAGGGTCCTGTGGCACCTTATAGACTAACAGAGGTATTGAAGCATAAGCTTTCGTGGGTGAATACCCACTTCTTATTCACCCACGAAAGCTTATGCTTCAATACCTCTGTTAGTCTATAAGGTGCCACAGGACCCTTTGTCGCTTCTACAGATCCAGACTAACACGGCTACCCCTCTGATACTTAGTAACTGGAGTAAATTCCAAAAAGGGATGAAGTACTAGGAACAGACTAAAGCTCATCTGTCTGAGTGGCTGCATCACAGTGTAGTTTACTGGATACTTTCACCTTTGCTTGAATACCTGTAAAAATGGGTGGGGGGAAATCTGGAGTAAGTTGATCACACTTGTGTAACTGCAATGTGATTTCATTGATTTCAAAGGAAATCTAAGGGACAGTAAACAGACCTACCTATGCTACAATGGAATGGTTTGTTAGGCAAAAAGATCCTTTCCCCTAAGAATCAGGCAGGCACAGACAGTACTGAAGGGGGTTTATTCACAGTACTGGGAAGACTGATAAACAGCTTCAAAAGTGTAGTACTACAGTGAGCAATTATATACCTCTCTCATCACTTCATTTGCATTTATCTTGTTCTTATAGAGACAAACATTGTTTCAGAGACAGAGAACACATTTAACATGACAGTGACAGGAACAGAACATATGCATCAAACTGTTTTGATTACACCAATTATTCATTAATACCTTAAGGTGAAGGGGTGAGGGTGAGTGTTTACAAATATCCGGAGAGCTGTGAAGGGAGGGTTTGTTCTGTTCTAAGAGCTGAGTTACTGGGTGATATTCGACCATATAAGTTTATCAAGTGTTTACAGTTGTCAGTGTCCTTGGGCTTTTGAAGCATTCCTGCTTTCTGTTGTAGCTGTTAGCTAAATTTTAACTCTTGCCTGACAGGTCTTTTCAAAGAGACTTGTGTACTTTTGCACTCTTTAAGTGTATAAACATCAACATGCAGTACAAACTTAATTGACTAGTGCTTTTATTTTTAGCAAAAACACTTATGTAGAAATGCTTTGGTTTTTTTCTCAGTATTTTAGGAAACATTTTTTCCCTTTTTATTATACAATGGCTTCTGTGAACTCCAGTGCTCTGATAAATAGAGCATTGTAATTAGGAACACCAGTAACCATATACCCAATAAACTAAGCCCTACTCAACACAAAGGTCGCTGTGTACCGTGCATGTGTGTTAAATACTCTTCTCTACGCCAGCGAAACTTGGACCCTCTACGCTTCGCAAGAAAAGAGACTGAACACCTTCCACATGCGCTGCCTCCGTCGCATACTCGGGATCACTTGGAGTGATCGAATAACGAACAACGAGGTGCTGGAACGTGCCAAGATCTCCAGCATGTTCACTCTCCTCCGTCAACGCCGCCTCAGATGGCTTGGCCATCTAAGTCGCATGGAAGATGGACGGATCCCCAAAGACCTGTTGTATGCCGAACTTGCCTCCAGAAACAGAGCTACAGGACGGCCCCACCTTCGCTTCAAGGATGTTTGTAAGAGGGACCTGAAGACTGTTCAAATCGACATCAGCAGCTGGGAAGAGCTCGCCCAGGACAGATGCAGATGGAGACACGCTCTGACCACTGGATTGAAAACTGGTAAAGACAAGCTGCGGCAGCTTGCCGAGGAAAAGCGGGTTCAACGAAAAAGGAAGCAGCGGCTCCAACCCACAGCTGACACCGCCTTCAAATGCAGCAAATGCAATCGAGACTGCCACTCTCGTGTGGGGCTTCACAGCCACAACAGATGCTGTACAACCATCAACTAAACATTCCCCATGGGCGCATATCCATCGTCTCTCGAGACTAACGGACGCCAACAACAACAACTTAAGAGAGCTTATCCATATGGGCAGATCCCTACAGAGCCTATTGAATGCAGCCTTTAGCTAGGTCTTTTATTCAGCACTAATTTGTCACTGGCTGGAGAACATCTACAGACCTATTATAAATGGGCACTTCCTTCTCAGTACTGGCTGTGTACGGAAAGACTGGCTGGTCTTTGTTTGACTGCATTAAGTCCATTATTTCCTCAGGAGTGGTGGGCTTGTTGCATAGCTAGTATCTGTGTGGCTGCTGCCATTTTTGATTGGTTAACGCCTTTAAGACTCATTCTACCAAATTTTTTGTTAATAACTACAGGTACTTACTCCCCAAGTTTAGCTGCTCATTTTACTTGTGAAGGCTTATTGGAGCTGCTGTTTTGAGTGTATGTACAAATATAGATGCATAAAAGATTTTACAAAACTTTTAAATGTAAAGTGTAATGTCACATGGGTTGCTTTTACTGTCCTAAATCTGCTGATTATTATGCTATTCATAAATAGCAAGCAAAGGAGTATGTTTTTATTTTGCTTCAAAGGGAGGTGTACACCTGTTCTACACAGATAACATACCTACCCCCTCAGGAGCATTTAAAGGTGTTCTTAAAGTTAACAACATGAGTTATAAGTACAGAGCCACTCAAAGAAAAGTCACACAGTCCTCCCTGAAGTTCAGAGACCATAACATGATTCTCCAAGGTGTAAGTTGTGTCACTTGGTCCTAAAAAGAGTTTTTTCCGGTTACAAGTTCTCACCTAGTCAGGCTCTCAGAGAAAAACCTTTTCGGATGAGTTTCAGTTTTATGATTATACTTTTCAAAAACGCATTTAACAGAAATCAACTGGAACAGTCCCTGCCTAAAGAAACAAAGCACGTTACTGAGCGAGGGGAGTTGCTCCTGGGTGTAGCTATTGGTCCCATGATCACTTGCCTTTCCAGGCAGCCCACGACTAGGGGACACCTTCACAGCCAGCTGTGCTGCTTCACTGGTTAAACCGCCCCCGTTTGGTTTCCCAATGTCGCTTGGCCCTGGCGGAGCAGCAAGTGCCGGGGAACGAAAAATAGAAAGGAAGAGCCGGGGCGGCGGAGGGGGCAGCTGGGACTGACGTGACACGAACAAGGCGCTGGCACCAGGGGAGGGCAGCACAGAGAGCAGAGCCCGCAACGGGGCGCTCAGCACCGCGGCCAGCGCTCCCCGCCCCGCTGAGCCCGCCCCTCCAGGGCCCGTTCGCTTAGCTCAGGCTGCGGCTTGCTATGCCCTGCCCTGCCGCCGGGAGGGGGCTAGCCGGAGCGCCAAAGGCCTGGACCGGAAGTGGCGGTTGCTATGGCAACGCGGCAGAGGTTTCCGCCGGCCAAAGCAGGAGGCGGCGGCCGCGCGGGGTGGTAGCCGGTCGGGGAGATTCGTTTCCATGGTGCCCAGCAAGTTCCGGCCCGGCGGCGGCAGGGCCGGGCCCAGCACTGTAGGTGCCGCGGGGGTGAGGGGCGAGGATTAGCAGCCGCCAGGGGAGGGCTCGGGCTCTGCCAGTGGCAGGTGCGGGGCTTGTGAGCTGGGTGCCTCGGATCTTGGCTGCCCCAGGGAGCTTTGTGCCCCTTCCGCGCCCGCCGGGCTCCCTGGTCCCCGCCCCACATATCCTGCCCGTCTGCCGCCCTGGGACTATCACCCCCCCGTAGAGGCCATGGCTCCATCCCCTCTTCTCTCAGCCTGCGGGTGCGGTCCGGACTCCGCAGGGGGAATCCCCCATGCCCAGGCTTGCTGCCCCTGCGAGGCCGTGCCCAGCCCTACCCCACCTGCTAGGAGACTACGATTCTCCCCCCTCCCGTCTCATGCCGAGGCTGCTCTCCTCACTCTGCTCCTGCCCCCGGGAAAACGCAGGCCGGGCAAGCTAAACGCAAGCCAAAAATTCAGCGTTGTCAGGACTTCGGATGTGTACGTTACTGTATTCGTGCTAAATGCTGATGTTTGGATTTTTTTTCTTTTGCATCTTGTATCCCTGGAGATGGGGAATTGCGCAGGTGGGCAGGTAGTCACAGCAGCTGTATGGTTTCCCTTGGATGCTGCTTGCTTGTACCACTGTGCATGTGTTTCAGAGAGCGCTGCAACAGCTTAACATTTGCCAGGCTGAATAGTACACTATAGCAGTGATTGTGATCAGGAGGATGAAGTATTTTTACATTTGTGTATGTTTCATACTGTGCCCGCTGGGTGTGTGAGCTGGTTTGTACATTTCTACTAAACAGTTGTGATTATTTATTTAGAAATGTTTTGGAAGATTAGCTTTAAGCTTTGTAATGTACATAATAAAAAATTAAAAAACATGATATCTGTCCCTTAAAAAAAGTCTAAGGGATATTTTTCAATTTAAAAATAGATCTAATGTAACTGCCTTTGAGGACACCCCCGCCCCCCAAAAAGAGTGGTTATTTCAAGCTGTTTTTGAGTGTGTGTTTTAATTACGAAGACTGCATCTACATTACACACCACTTTCGGTGGGGTATAGGGTATGTGTATCTATGTCCCTCAGTGAAAAGGAAGCTGCATCCATACTGCAAGTGTATAGCTATGTGTCTCAGTGTGAAAAGCTCTAATAGGTGCGTCAGCAGGCCTCCCCCTTGGCTGAGTCTTTCCCTGCTGTGGGGGGAGGCTCCAGCAGCTCCATTGTCGGAGTCTTTTCCTACGCTAGGGAAAGGCTCCAGCAGCTGGGAGGCAGGGGGACACTACATGACTAAAAATAGCATTGTAGATGGGAAGACATAGCTTGGGTGAGTAGAGATCACTATAGGGTATGTACTCATATACATAGTCACACCCCTTAGATGTGTCTTTACTTCACAGTTTACACTGCTGTTTAAACCTCTGCTGGGGGGCTATTTGAGTACATACTCTATATCAGGGGTGGGCCAACTTTTTGGCCTGAGGGCCACATTTGTGTATGGAAATTGTATGGCGAGCCATGAATGCTCACAAAATTGAGGTTGGGTTGTGGGAGGGGGTGAAGACTCTGGCTGGGGGTGCGGGCTCTGGGGTGGAGCCAGAAATGAGTTCAGGGAGTGGGAGGGGGCTCTGGGCTGAGGCAGGGGGTTGGGGCGTGGCGGGGGGATGAGGGCTTCTGGCTGGGGGTGCAGGTTCTGGGGTGAGGCTGGGAATGAGGGGTTTGGGGTGTAGGAGGGTGCTCTGGGCTGGGATCGTGGAGTTTGGAGGGCGGAAGCAGGATCAGGGCAGGAGATTGGGGTGCGGGAGGAGGTCAGGGGTGCAGGCTCCGGGTGGCGCTTACCTCAAGTAGCTCCCAGAAGCAGCGGCATGTCCCCCCTCTGTCTCCTACGCGGAGGCGTAGCCAAGCGGCTCTGCGCATGCTGCCACCCCCTCAGCTCCCATTGGCCATGTTTACACACCACTGGGAGCTGCAGGGCCAGCGCTTGGGGCGGGGGCAGCATGTGGAGCCCTCTGGCTGTCGCTACACACAGGAGCCGGAGGGGGGACATGCTGCTGCTTCCAGGAACCGTGCAGAGCGGGGTAAGCCCCAGACCCCGCTCCCCGGAAGTAGCTCGAGGGCCGGATTAAAACTTATCATGGGCCAGACGCGAACCGTAGTTTGCCCACTCCTGCTCTACATAATACCAAAAGATGCATGCAGTGTAGACCAGAGTTCCAGATGCTGCTTGTACTAAGGTATATTTAGCCTTTTGTTTTAAGCAGCCAGTTTTTGCAAAATGCAATCTGTTTGTTTTTTTTTCCGATTTACAGGTTAACAACTGTGGACTTCATCTGGTTATCCAAACCTCATCAGTGGCAGAGAGAAATAAACCAGTAAGATCCAAATATAATTTTTTTTGAAATTACTGACACATAACTTAATTAGTTATTCCAAATGTATTAGTTAATACAGATGCAAAAATACTCTTGTACTTAGGATTTCCCTTTTTAAAATAGTTTTTAATATTTGGTTTTTAGTATTTTGTTTTGTAATGATTTATTTCTGCCATCGGGAACAGGTGCTATATAAAATAAAAGCACTGGGGTCAATCATTGCTTTGCTATGAAACCAGAATAAGTTTCAGCATTTTGTTGTGCCTCCTTTCTGTTTTTCGTACTGCTCTGGGTGTGGCACCTATCTGATACAGTGCATGTTCCCCAGTTCAGCTATGCTGGCCAGTGTATTGTGGGGGGTGCAGTCGTGTCTCAATTCCCATCTTTTTCCTCTTGCCTATGTGCTTGAGGAAGTGGAAGAGTAGCCAAGCGGAGACTGCTCCCCCTCCAGTGCCACTCTCCAGGATGTGTTTGACTCATTATTATTAAGGAAAACTGATTTCTTTTTACTGTACTCATACCTACTAACCTGAAAATAAAATTGTTTATTGCACGTGCAAGATTTGACATTGGAGGCTATCTATTTTAATCTACTGAATTCTTGCATTTATATTCTAAAAATAAAGCTGGTCTTCAATAGCATTATTCTTTTAATAAGTAACACATTTTGGCTGAGATTTTTAAAGCCAGCAAAACAATGTAGACACCCAGTAGCTATTAATTTCAATGGGAAGTGGGTGTTCAAATTCTCTAGGCAACTTTGAAAACCTCAGCTTACCTGCAGTACTATTTGTACCTTCTGTCCATTTTCTTGTTGATAATGAAATATTTTAAATGAACATAATTTTATCTAATCTGTTTTAGATATTTATAATATGCCTATTCAATAAACCTGTCATATGAAGTCTTTCTGGTGCTACACAGTGAAATCTGAATATTACTGCCTTATAGAAGTAAATAATACATTTTAACATGGTGTAAATCTGCTATTAATTATTTCTTTTCTGAGGACTGATATCTATCTTAAATAAATTATAATAACTGTGTACCAAATTTATACAGTTAACTGTAAAACAATATGTGTGTTTAAAAATCTTGTTTCATGTATGTCATATTTTAAACATTGTGTTGCAGTTTGAATTCAGGGTAAATAAAGACCAGACGTCTTTCCACAACAGGCTCTTGCAACATGATCTGGAAAAAAACTATTCAGGAAAACAAGGTAAATTTGTTAGTCTCTAAAGTGCCACAAGTAATCCTGTTCTTTTTGCTGACACAGACTAACACGGCTGCTACTCTGAAACCTTTCCTTTTCTAGTTAACTTCTATAACAGCATTAATTATAGAAAGAAAATGTGTGACTAGCAAACAACAACTTATTTCATACACTGAGCACACTTAAAAAATAATTATTATTTCTTCTTCGAGTGGTTGCTCATACCTATTCCAGTTAGGTGTGCGCGCGCGCGTGTGCACAGACGTCGGAAACTTTTTCCCTAGCAGCTACCCGTCGGGCCGGCTGGGGAGCCCCCTGGAGTGGCCCCGAAATGGCGCTCTATATAGTACCCTGCCGGCCTGACCCCTCTCCAGTTCCTTCTTACCACCCGTGACGGTCGCTGGAACAGTGGTCTCTTGCTAGCAAGTGCTCCACTACTCCCTAGTTATCCGTGTTAATAGTTCTAGCTATCCGTGTTAATAGTTCTCTTTGTTCTTAGTGTTAGTAGTTTTCTTCATCGTTTATAGTGATTAGTGTAGTTAAAAAACAAAAACAAAACAAAAAAAACCCAATAGTTGAGAGGCTCCTCCTGAGCCCTCCGGGCTTAGGGCATGCCTTCACAAGGCTTCAAGCCGTGCAGATCTTGCAACAAGCCCATGCCCACAGGCGACCCCCACGACTCCTGTCTTCGGTGTCTGGGTGAGTCCCACACAGCGGACAAGTGCAAGCTGTGCAAGTCCTTCAAGCCTCGCACCAGGAAGGAGAGGGAAATCCGCCTCAGACAATTGTTGATGGAAGCGGCACTGTGTCTCTCTCAAGGTGCGGGCTCCAGCGTCTCGGTGCGCAGCGCGCCTCCATCAGCGCCGGCTGCAGCACCGCGGAAGGACTCCCGCCCCCCGCGGGGCCGGAGATCTTCGGGAACCCGGGGCTGCTCACGGCACCGCTCCCTGTCTCCATCTGGCCGCAAGGGGCAGACCAAGACTCATGACGTTGTTGCGGCACCGTCCTGCCCCAGTCTGCCTGAGGCTGCGAAGACCCAGATGGGCCATGTGAGCCCATGCCCACTGGCACCGCCGTGCCTTGATGATGTGGCCGCACCCTCAACTCCTGACACTTTTGAGGCCGCGAGAGGACTTATCGAGATGACGGCACCGGCATCCCCCGTGCCGGCGCCAATCCCGGTACGGCCCCCGGTGATCTCCAGAGGCAAGCCGACGTTCTTCGTCTCATCCGCTCAAGTACAGCCTCTGGCATGCCGCTCTGAGTCCTGGCGCCGTTCAGAGTCCCATCACCGCACGGTGCATCGGTCCGACTCACGACGCCGGTCTGACTCGCGGCGCTGGTCTTGCAGCCCGGATCCTCGGAGCCGTTCACACTCGAGGTCATCCTCACCTGCCAGATCGTGGTCTCGTTCGGCGTCCAGGATGAGCTTGACGCCCACCCGGCACCGAGCGGACCTGCATTACCCGGTATCGGGGCGTCGATCACCACCTCGGCCCCGATCCTCGGTGTCCGACCGTACGGAGAGGTCATACCACCGTGAGGTCGAGACAACAACCCGACTCTCCCCGCTCCGGAGTTCACCTCAGCGCCGAGAGTCACCGCATCGCTGGAATTCGCCGCGGCATCCGATGTCTCCACGACACCGTGACTCGCCGCGCCGAGAAGAGTCTCCCCGACGCCGAGACTCGCCGCATTGGGAGGTGTTCTCCCGGCGCCAAGATTCACCGTACCGTGGAGAGTCCCCACGCCACCAAGACTCCCCGCGCCGAGAGGTGTCTCCCTGGTACCGAGACTCGCAGCGCCGAACCGTATCTCCACGGCGCCGAGAGTCGTCGCACCGAGACGTGTCTCCTCGACACCGAGACTCGCCACGCAGAGATGTGTCTCTCCGGCGCTGAGACTCTCCGCACCGAGGCGTGTTTCCGAGACGCCGAGACTCGCCGCGCTGAGACGTGTCCCCATGGCACCGCGACTCGTCGTGCCGAGATGTATCTCCCCGGCACCGAGACTCACCGTGCCGGGTGACGTCTCCCTGGCACCGAGACTTTCCACGTCAAGAAGCGTCCCCTCGGCGCCGAGGATCGCCGCGCCGGGAAGTGTCTCCCCGGCACCGAGACCCATCACGGCACCGGGACTCCCTGCGATATCGGGACAACAGGGTGCAGTACCGATCACGGTCCCACTCTCGGTCACGTGGCTCACGTTTCTCCTGGTACCGACCGTCGCTCGACCACCCTGTCTCACGTACCGCTCCACCTTGGCCATCGTGAGAACAATCATCTGCCAGCTCAGCTAGGCCGTCCAAGACACCTGAGACAACCCAAACGGCACCTGCGCAAGACCCCGTGCCTGTGAGCTGGCAACCCCAGTGGCCTTTCTGGACACCTTGGGCATACCACCAAGCCCAAGGTGCACCGTTGCCCGCCTACCCAGTGGTACGCACCCATCCTCCTGTGGCAACCATCAGCCACCCGCCCGCGGAGGAGTCTGAGTCTGCAGGCCCAGTCCCTGTGTCAAGGGAAGCGCCCTCAGATGCCCAACAGGACCACTCCACTGTGGAACAGGAGAATCTGCCTGATCCCCCCCTTCCTTTGACGACATCTTCATCCTCGCCTGATGAGGCAGTGGCCGGTACATCGGCCTCCACGCCTCCTCCAATGGATTTTAAGGTCCTGCAGGAGCTACTCCGGAGGGTGGCTCTTAGCATGAATCTGCCAATAGAGGAGGTGGTTGAAGAAGAGGAGGATCCCATGGTGGATGAAATCCTAAAACCAGAGGGACCTTCCAGAGTGACCCTGCCAATGAACAAGACCATTCGCAGCAATGCCACGGCACTTTGGCAAACCCCATCCTCCATTCCACCAACCGCTAAAGGGGTTGAAAGAAAATATTTTGTGCCCAATAAGGGGTTTGAGTACCTGTTCACTCATCCCATGCCTTGCTCCCTGGTGGTGGACGCCGTCAATGCAAAAGAAAGGCACGGTCAACAGGGACCTGCACCAAAATCTAAGGACTCAAAGCGTCTGGACCTTTTTGGAAGGAAAGTCTATTCCACCGCTGGACTTTCGCTAAGAATCGCAAACCAACTCGCAATTCTTAGCAGATATGCCCACAACTCCTGGTCGTCAATCCTCAAGTTCCAGGACCAACTTACACCAGAGTCCAGGACTGAACTTACGGCCATGGCAGACAAGGGCAAGCTGGTAGCCCGTACTTCCCTCCAAGGCGCCCTGGATTCAGCAGACGCAGCAGCCCGTACGCTGGCGACGGGTATCTCGATGCGTAGGAGCGCTTGGCTTCAGTCGTCTGGCCTTCCAGCTGAGGTCCAAAACACCATACATGACCTGCCTTTCGACGGCAGAGGCCTATTTGCGGATCAAACCCGGTTGCATAATTTCAAGGACACAAGAAATACCATCAAGTCCTTGGGTATGCACACCGTAGCAACACTGCGAAAGCCATTCAAGCCTCAGCCTCCGCAACAGCGCTCATTCCCACCTCGAGCAAGGCAGGACTTCTCCCGTCAGAGAAGCAGCTTTACACGCCGCAAACCTTCCCGTCCTTCCCAGGGACAAAACCGGAACCAGCCTAAACTGCCGCCGGGCGCTAAACGTCCGTTTTGATGGGACAGTCGAGGACGGCCTACCAAAACCACAAAGTCCAGTCTCCCTACCCTTCTTGAATCGTCTATCCCGATTCTACCATGCCTGGTCCCGTATTACATCAGACCGGTGGGTCTTACTGACAGTAGAGATGGGATATTCTATCCACTTCCACTCTATTCCTCCCTCCCACCCACCCTCCCCATCCCTCTTCAGGGATCCTTCTCACGAGCAGCTCCTCTTCCAAGAGGTAGGTGCAAGCCCTCCTCAGCCTGGGGGCAGTGGAGGAGGTACCTCAGGAATTCAGGGGCAAGAGGTTCTACTCCCGATACTTCCTAGTCCCGAAGGCCAAGGGAGGCCTACGACCCATTCTGGACCTAAGGAACCTCAATAAATACATCGTCAACCTGAGTTCCGTATGGTCTCCTTAGCCACCATCATTCCTTCTCTGGACCCAGGGGACTGGTATGCCGCCCTCGATATGAAAGATGCATATTTCCACATCTCCATCACACCGGCTCACAGACGCTTCCTTCGTTTCGTCGTTCGCAAGACACACTACCAGTTCACAGCACTCTCTTTCGGACTGTGCACGGCCCCCTGTGTCTTCACGAAATGCATGTCAGTAGTGGCTGCGTTCCTCCGTCGCCACCACGTTCACGTGTTCCCGTACCTCGACGACTGGCTGGTTCGCGGCCGGTCTCATCAACAGGTCCAGGCACACGTACAGATGATTACGGACACCTTCTCTCATCTCGGTATCATCATAAATGCCAGCAAGTCGGTATTGGCGCCAACTCAGGCGTGGTTGGCTTCCGTCTACCGACCAGGACGCAACAGTCTGGACATGGTCATCACAGTTCCAGCTCACACGTTGGACTCTCTGCATTGGTGGTTAGACCCGCTGACGGTAGGCGAAGGAGTCCTGTTTCAGCCACCCCTCCCCTCCCTAACTCTAGTGACGGACGCATCAGCGCTGGGTTGGGGCGCACACCTCGGGCAGTTAACAACACCGGGCATGTGGCAACATCACGAGCTCGATCTCCACATCAACATCAAGGAGCTCAGGGTAATTCGCCTGGCGTGTCAGGCATTCCTGCCTCACCTATGGGAGCGTTGTGTGGAAGTCCTTACAGACAATACCACAGCCATGTTCTACCTGAACAAGCAGGGCGGAGCCCGGTCATCACCACTGTGCCGCGAAGCCCTTCTCCTTTGGGACCTCTGTTTAGCCCACTCCATCTCTCTCCAGGCGTCCTACCTCCCTGGAGTCCAGAACGTTCTGGCAGACAATTTGAGCAGACGCTTCCTTGTGCACGAATGGTCCATACGCCCAGATGTGATCCTTTCGATCTTCCGCATCTGGGGGTTTCCCCACCTCGACCTGTTTGCCTCACGAACCAGCAGGAAGTGCCTGACCTTCTGCTCCTTCAGAGGGCACGGCTCGGGCTCTCTTGCGGACGCCTTCACGATATCGTGGTCACGCCACCTGCTTTACGCGTTCCCGCCTTTTCCACTGATCCACAAAGTCATCCTCAAGATTCGCAGAGACAAGGCGGACGTCATCTTAGTGCCCCTGCCTGGGCACGGCAGTGCTGGTACCCGACCCTGCTGGACCTGTCGATACAGCCCCCTATTCCTCTCCCAGTCAGTCACGACCTCATCTCACAGGATCACGGTCGCCTTCTCCATCCGGACCTCCACTCGTTACATCTCACAGCGTGGAGAATTCGTGGCTGAACCGATCAGAGCTGGCTTGCTCGGATCCAGTTAGACAAGTACTCCTTGAGAGCCGCAAGCCCTCTACAAGGCTCACATATGAGGCTAAGTGGAAGAGGTTCTCTGTCTGGTGCGCCCAACAGCAAATATCTCCACACCTTGCCCCCGTGCTGTCTATTCTGGATTACGTATTACACCTCAAGGACAATCACCTTGCCCTTGGATCATTGAAGGTCCACCTCGCGGCCATCTCGGCCTTTCACCCAGGAGCAGATGGCCGCTCAATATTCACACACCCCATGGTGCGTCGCTTCGTCAAAGGATTGGAGAAGGTCCACCCTCCAACGAAGTCACCCGTTCCGGCGTGGGACCTTAATCTCGTCCTTTCTCGCCTCACAGGTCCTCCATTTGAACCGATGGCCTCTTGCTCCCTTCTCTATCTATCGTGGAAGGTCGCTTTTCTTGTGGCGATCACCTCAGCCAGACAGGTATCCGAGTTAAAGGCTCTCCTGTGCGACCCTCCGTATACCATCTTTCATAAGGACAAGGTTCAGGTTCGGCCTCACCCGTCCTTCCTTCCAAAGGTAGTCTCGCGCTTCCACATGTCACAGGACATTTTCCTGCCTGTTTTCTTTCCCAAGCCGCATGCCAACTCCAGAGAGCAACAGCTACATTCATTAGATGTAAGGAGAGCGCTCGCCTTCTACATAGAGCGCATGAAGCCGTTCCGTAAGACGTCCCAGCTGTTCGTCGCTGTTGCGGATCGTATGAAGGGCGCACCGGTCTCTTCACAGCGCATATCATCATGGATTACAGCCTGCATCCGTGCCTGCTATGACCTGGCAAAGGTGCCTCCGCCACTAGTCACGGCCCACTCTACGAGAGCGCAGGCTTCCTCGGCGGCTTTCCTGGCTAACGTCCCTCTTCAGGAGATCTGCAGGGCCGCAACCTGGGCATCGGTGCATACCTTTACATCGCACTATGCCATCACCCTTCATTCCCGTGATGACGTGGCCTTCGGTAGGGCTATCCTTCAAGCTGCTTTTCCGTAGCTCCGACCCCGCCTCCAAGGTAAGGCTTGGGAGTCACCTAACTGGAATAGATATGAGCAACCACTCGAAGAAGAAGAAAAGGTTACTCACCTTTGTAACCGTTGTTCTTCGAGATGTGTTGCTCATATCTATTCCATTTCCCCCCACCTTCCCCTCTGTCGGAGTAGCCGGCAAGAAGGAACTGGAGCGGGGTCGGGCCGGCAGGGTACTATATAGCGCGCCATTTCGGCGCCACTCCAGGGGGCTCCCCAGCCGGCCCGACGGGTAGCTGCTAGGGAAAAAGTTTCTGACGTCCGTGCACACGCGCGCGCGCACACCTAACTGGAATAGATATGAGCAACACATCTCGAAGAACAACGGTTACAAAGGTGAGTAACCTTTTCTTCTGGCATATGAAAGACTTGACTATTCTCATCTTGGTGCATGGCCACAGGGGAGACTAGCTCTAGTTTTTAGTTTTTGTTTGTTTTCAAATTCGTTGTAATAATGTAATCTTGGTGATGTTTTCTGCTTTACCATGTAATGCTATTTAGCAATACGTTATTTGGGTAATGTAGTTTTTCATGTAATAATCATGTCTTGCTTTATAAAAATCATAGAAATTGACCATCATTTCATGGAAACTTTGTAATATTACATTTGTAGGGCAAGACAGGGAGTTTTGCATGGTCATAGTCTGTGCTGTGTCTAATCTTTAAATGATAGAATTTAAATGTTTACAAGGCTGTTAATCCAGCATCTTGGAAGAAGGTTATTTCTCAGTCTTCTGATGCTTTTTTGAAGTACTTTGAAATCAGGAATTTTGTCACTTGCAGTACTATCTAGTTACCAGAACAGAATATGTAGAGAGAATAAAAGTTTCAGTGTAAACCTAGGTGTCCAACATATCACACTCAGTTAAAGAGCTAGTTCCTCAGCTAAGCAGCAAATTAACACAGTTACAGCCCTAGTTTTGGGGAACTAATAGTTTTCTTTTGAGTAAGGTTGGGGAAATATGTTAAATATGGGGACCATCTACTGTGATTATACCACTTGATATCAAAAGTAAGAAAGGAGCCAATATTCATTTTACGTGAATGTATTATGTTGAACTGATGTGTGTGTGTGTGTGTGTGTGTGTGTGTGTGTGTGTATGATTACTGTCTCCTGTTCTATCAGTACCCATAGGCTCCATGAGCTCAAAAAATTCAGACTGTTTCTCCTAAATCTGTTGCAGTGCTTCAATAATTGGGATAATTGAATAGCTCTTTCTGGAGCACTTTGTAACTTTTAACTGTGTGTGCCAGAAGAAGAATTTTTTTTGTTTGGTTGAACTAGACAAGACAGTTTTTAGATCAAAGTCCTGTTTAAAGAGGAGAATGATTCCACTGGGAAGAAAATAGGGGTCATTTTCTTAGTGATTTTTTTAAACAACAAAACATCTTAGCTGTTGGGAGGAATAAGCCATATAAGATTTCACTACCAATTGTACTGAGGCTGGAAGGAGTCATAAAATTCATCATGTTTTTTGCCATGTTGTTGCTGCCTGCAATCCTACAGGAATTGTGATTGATGTGAACATAAGATTGGTTTGATTATAGTGATATGGAAGTCTCCAAACACCACTCGGTTTTTTATGCATGTGTGACATACCATGGTACAATCCAGACTAATGAGCAACCGTGTCACCCATGCCCTGCAACCTTGGGTGCCTTACAATGCCTTGCTGAAGTTCCTCCCAGCTGGGCTGCTCACAAACAGCCTTCCAGCATAATTTCTGTTTATGGCTGCAGCCTGCCAGACACACTTGGGTTACACTCTGGCTCTCACTAGCCTTGGTTTTTTTGCAGGGTGACTCCAGTACACCCCCAGTCTTAGATTTCCCCTCAGAAATGTATGTCCTGTACTGCCCAGACCTTTCTTGGACAGTACAAGTTATATTAAGTCCGTTATTCCTTTAAGAGATATGCACACAACTTGTCACCCCCAGTGGAGTTACGCACAAACTTCAATTTAAACACATTCAATTAGACAAAACAATAAAAAAAGTGTGTTAACTCAGGACATGCTTTCAGCAGTCTAACTGACCAAACCCAATAGGTCAGGACCCCTCCCCCAGAATCTAACAGATGTTTCCTTTGCGGCTTCAAGTTCAGTGTATGTGATAGGCAGGGAGAGAGAAAGGGGAGCCTGGGATGTTTGTCCCTCCTTTTTCTAGTTTCAGTCCCTCTCTTGAGAAATATTTCCAGCTGGGCATTAGGAATCAAAGAATCTGTGTGGAAGGATGTTCCCTTCTGGGTTTTTTCACCTGTTTGAGCTTCCTTTATTTCCCTTCATGCTTGATGACTCTGTGTTCTGCTTAATTTGCATTTAAGCAGTAAACTCATTCCTTTGTTTAGGACAGACCTGTTTGCCAGCTTCTGTTTTGGCAGGAGTGGGGGGTTTGGAACATATGTTAATAACATCATACAGGGAAATCTTATAACGTCACATATAATGTTGCCACACATATTTTATCAGGACGATACTAACCAACAAATTATGAGTTTTCAGATGATACCTTACAAGGCATACTTGTACAAAGGTTATTACAATAGTGTGTAGGGTATGAATACAGGGGTGTAGTCTGTCACAGCATGTCCAGTTCTTTTTAAAGAATACAAATAAACAAGAAGCGACAAAGGGTCCTGTGGCACCTTATAGACTAACAGAGGTATTGAAGCATAAGCGTTCGTGGGTGAATACCCACTTCTTCAGATGCAAGCAGTGGAAAGAAGAAGAAGTGCATCCAAAGAAGTGGGTATTCACCCACGAACGCTTATGCTTCAATACCTCTGTTAGTCTATAAGGTGCCACAGGACCCTTTGTCGCTTCTACAGATCCAGACTAACACGGCTACCCCTCTGATACAAAGAAACAAAATACTCTTTAATGTAATGGTTTTATAGGCAAATAAACTACTGATTTCTAGATAGCTTGTGTAGTTTATTTAATAGGTGCCAACTCCGTGGGTACTCTGGGACTGGAGCACCCACATGGGAAAAAGGTGGATGCTGAGCACCCACCGGCAGCCCCTGTCAACTCCCACCCCCTTGCCCGCTGGCGGGCCCCATGGATCAGTGCCTCCCACTCCCTCCCCATGCCTCCCACCTGCTGTGAACAGCTGTTTTGCGGTATGCAGGAGGCTGGAAGGGAGGGGGGGAGGAGTGAGGACGTGGAGCACTTGGGGGAGGGGGTGGAACGGGGGTGGGAAGTGGCGGGGCAGGGGTGGGGCCTTAGGGGAAGGGTGGATGGGGGGGCCTGGGTGAGAGCCAGGGGTTGAGCACCCCCTGGCACTTTGGAAAGTCAGCACCTGTGGTTTATTTTATTGTGCAATGAACTGCAGGTTTGTGGTAATTTATTTTTTTTTCCCTCCAGGAGATGGAAGATTATTGACTCCTTTGGTGCGTAATAAGCAGGTGTATGTCCCAGTAGCAGCCAATTTGGCAGACCTTTCTGGTCTGGACTTGAAACAAGGTGCAGGCTGTCTATCAGCATTTGGGGATTCTTCTATTCATACTCCTACAAAATCCAGAACCCGACAGGGCTGTCATAGTGCTGGTCCAAATATTTCAGGTAACTATGGAGACTAGTCTGTGTTGACAAGTAGTCCAATTTTTTTCTTTCTAATGATGTGTCTTGTGGAAAAGTTACAGGTTACAACTTCTTATGCCTCTTCCTCTGCTAGTATGTGTGGCTAATCAGAAAGCACTGGCTACTAGTCCTTTATGTTTTTGTATTATGAGGATCAGAATGAGCCTTATCAATAAATAGTTAGTTATAGTTTTACATTAAAAGGACATCCTTTTTTAAAATATAGATTTCTTCTTCTTCTTCCCTAAATTTTGTATTGTCTGTATGAACCATTGTCCAGTATTATACCGTACTCCACACAGGCTTCCTGTTAAGTTTCAGATTGATTTTCAAGTCTTTGATCTTGCATGTATTGGTCCAAACATCTGTGATTAAACTTATTCAATTTTCTCTTTGGTCCTATCTATTCATTATATTTTCCCCCCCCCCATCTCATTTTTTCTTTTTCCCCCCCCTCTGCTCCCCACAAATAAATAAAAACAAAGTTTGGGTTGCTCCAGGAATTTAGCATAAAAATTAGGGGAAAGTGCGGAAAGTATTATGTTTAAAAACAAGAATCCTACCTAATCACAATATTCATCAGTATGTCTAGTCTAACTTTAGGTTTAAAGCAAGAAGGAATGCACTTTTTGATGTGTCAAAGAAACTATTCGTTGTTGCTTCTTTCAAACTTTCTTTGTCACCCTAACCCCAATTTAAACTTATTTTAATGATAAGGGAAGGAGGAATTTGTGCGATCAGCCATAGGACTTGAGCCCCCATTCTTATGGTGGGTACGGGCATAGGGACCTATTTCAGAAGAATAGTTTTTCGGTGAATGGTTCTCCAAATAAGTCAGAGGTTTGCAGGCTCCTTCAGTTTTGTATGTGTTGTAATGAATTTTAAGCCCTTTCTCCTCCCCGCCAATTATTTAACTATTAAGTATAGACTCCAGAGTAGCCAATTAAATTATGTCATCAAAATAGCCCCTCTTTTCTTTCACCATAACAGAGAGAGACATAGGGCCCATTCCTATAAGGTGCTGTGAACTCCTGACCTTGTGAGTAATTCCATTCAGCACTTACTTGACTGGACCTTATAATGTTAGGCTGCTTCATTTTGTTGTATCTTTAAAATTAAAATATCATCATCCACACCCACATAACATGTTTCCCCCTTTAAAAATATGCCTAACTTCAGGCATAGCCAGTTATAAACTCAGAATTGGGGTGAAGTAAAATTAAATTCTTCTAGTTCACCTCTGTTTCATTTGGAAGATGTCTTCCTCAGAGTTCAGATATTGCAGTTAAATCCATGAATGCAACCTGTAACCTGATGTCTGAATGTTTCTGGAGCATTCTAATACAAATAAAGGTAACTTTGAGCAGGTTCCAAATTTACAACATACTATAAACAATGAGTTGGTATCAAGTGATGTGAAATCAACCAAATTAATAGTTACGTTTCTAAAAGCATACGTATGGTATGGTTGTAGTAACTTATAAATAACACAAGAGAAAACATGGGTAAGTATTCATTCTAGTATAAACATTGGGTAGAGTCAATTAAGTACCATGATGGAGTCCTAACATACATGTGAACAATGCATATAGGAATATTCCACCTTTATTCTTCAGAATTAATAAAGTAACTTAAAATTTCTAATTCAAGTTTTTTTTTGTATGATTTTTTAATAGAAAACATAAATTTTGGGAGCAGTGCATCAATCACAGCATTTCCCATTCTGCATCGTGTTGCTGATGAAAAAATACTGACTTCTGATAGGCTGACCCTTGAAAGGTAAGGAATGTTCCAATAAGATGTATTTGAGAATGGTGTAAGTATCATGTTGTGTAGATGAGAAAAATGTGCACTGCATTTAAAACTTCAACATAATTTATCATAACTTTGACAAATATTCCATTTGTGTCTGGTCTCAGTTTGAGAGCTAACTTTTTTTCAAGTTTGACAGATACCTTTTTTGTTATATTTGAATGGGCTAATGTTTGCATTTTAACTCCTATAGTTTGCTTTATAATCTGAATTCTGACATGCCAGAATCTTTAAACTAAAGCCTGCCTCTCTTATTATTAATTAGTACTATTCAAGTAATGCCCAGAGGCCCCAATTAAAATTTGGCCCCCATTTTGTTAGATGGTGAACACATATGAAGACATGGTCCATGTTGGCCTCCATTACTGTCGTGGCTGAGTACTACCAAAAATTCGTTCTCACAACACTCCTCTGAGGTGGAGAAGTATGGTTATCACCTTTTTAAAGATGAGGAACCGAGGCACTGAGAGGTTAAGTGAGTTACTCCTAGTCACATTGGAAGTCTGTAGCAAAGCCAAAAATTAAACCCTAATTTCCTGAGTCCTAGTCCAATGCATTGACCATAACATTCTTCCATATAGATAAATATTTCCCCCCTAGTTAAGATGCTCAAAAGATGTCCCAAAAGAAAAAGTATGCATAAAGATCATGATTAACTTGGAGTCAGGCAGTGCAAGGAACGTGATCGTGCACCCTGGATGTCATTCTGCCATAGTAATATGCTTTGGAGAAGTTGAACAGCCTTCCTTCCTTCCAAGACATTCCCTTTCCCCCTATCCCCAAATTTGGTGGTGACACATTAGAAATGTTCTGGCTTACATTAACACTAAAAATGATTATACTGTTTTCTGGCATCAATAACAAGGAGCAGGCACTGATGCACCAAGGGGTCTGAATGCCAGAGAGGGCACCAGTGTACCGAGAAATAATTATTAAAACACTTGGGAAGCTTCACAAAGAAAGCTGGTTCATGCATTATTTATGGTTTTACAAGAAAAATACTGTGCTGAAACATGGAGGGCAGGTGCTGTGGCAGATACTGAAACACCGGAGAGAAAGCATGTCACAACGTGAGTGAATATGTCAAAACATGCACTGGCTCTCCCCAGCTGGTGTCAAAACCCTAGGTAGAAATTGAAGCCAATGCTAAAAAGCTAGTGGAGTGTCCTGTAAGTATCTTTTGTACAGCAGTCTGGAAAAAATGGTGATAAGTCACGGTAGAATTTGTGAATTTTGCAAAATCTTAATTTTATATAAATTTGTTTAAAGGAAAATTTTTCTCTTCTCCAGTGCAAACTTGTTTTGATTCTTCCATCCCTAATAGATGCCTTATAAATAGGCATTCCATATTTAAATGGTAAAAATATTATATTTTTCTCCTTTTCATGTAAAAGGTGATAAAGTCCTGCATTAATGATGCATAATTCTTTTAAAAGACAAGTTCCTAACTAGTAGTTAGATTAGAAAAATTATCTACACATTCAGGGTAAAACCCTGGCCCTATTAAGGTCAATGGGAGTTTTGTTATGGTTAGCAGGGCCAGGATTTCACCCTCACTTGTTAACTTGTCTATCAGGTTTTATGAATTTCTGGGCTAAAGTATCATGACTATGATGTAATTTCTGGCTACATAACTATAGTGGCGTAACTTTTAGAATAATAATAAAAAAGCAAAGGTGTTAAAAATGAAATAGTAAAACAGTATAAATCCCCAGCCTGCAAAAGTTTATATCCCAGCATGTAGCTACTCCCACAAGCAGTCCCATGAGTTCAGTGGGATTCTTCCTAGAAGCCACTGTCAGAGGGGCTGTAACCCTTTGCAGTACCACACCCACAACTTGTTTTACTTTTGTGTATAGCCTAGATTGGTTTTGTTTTTACTTGTCATATTTAATGTGTATTGTTTCATAAAGTAAAAGTTCAGTAAACCAGTTAATCCCCCCACAAAATAGTAAAAGGATAGTTTTTGATTGGCATTAGTATAAATATGGACTCTGATATAGTATCCAGGCAGCCACTGGCTGCTGGAAGATTATAATGTTGACACAAAGGGGCTGATACTGAGATGATGAGTCTGTAGCAACACTGCTGAGTAACAAGTAAATAAATGATGATTAATAGAAAGGCTTTAGGAAACATTTTGAAGCCTTTGGCCATATTTATTAATATAATTTGGTGCATAATTTATATATTACGTTCAGTTAACATCCCGTAGTTCTAACAGTTCTTAAAATAAATGAAGTTTAACAATATAGTGTAATGAAATGATTTTATTCTGTGTGTTTTATTATCAGAGTAGTTCAGATTATTAAAAGAACACTAAATACAAAACAAAAATGAAATATTGAAAATTGTCATGATCTCTTCTGGATTCTTTGATATAATTCACATTTGCACAATATTTTTACAAATATATTTCATTCCTACTAGGGAGAGTTTGTTTTATCACCTACTTTACGTTTTTTAATTTTCTAATAATGGATTACAAAATTATTACTTATAATCTTTCTTTTTCAGGCAAAAACTGACAGTTTGTCCAGTTATCGATGGGGAAGAACATCTTCGCCTGTTGAACTTCCAGCATAACTTTATAACTCGGATCCAGAATATCTCTAATCTGCAGCATCTTGTTTTCTTAGATTTATATGATAATCAGATAGAGGAAATAAGTGGGCTTTCAACTCTGAGGTCTCTACGTGTCCTCCTGTTGGGGAAGAACCGGTAAAAAATTTTTTTTTGACTAGATCTGTATATTTTATTTATGGTGTAACACCTGTAACCTGCATCATATCTGTTCTGTTTAAAGTTCCTGGTTGTCAGATTATTTATGAGAGCTGCAAACTGTTTCATTCATCTATGTTAGGACCAATGTGGAGCATGGTACTGGGATTTTTCATTTTTCCAAAATGCTACAAAACTCAGCATTTTCACTATGGAATTTGCCATTTTGCCTGCGGCCAGGTGTTGAACAACTTTTATATTCTTGTGTTGCCAGGAACTGCCTGCTGATGCCTCTTGCTCTCTAGCTTTCCCCAAAAGAGGGTGTTAATTGAATTACAGTGCATAATCCCTGCACTGTTTGATGTATCCAGGTAGCAGGTGGTTGGAGAACCAAGAGCTGGAGTTCAGCTTGCAGCTAGAGAGTGGAGGGAGTGAGAAGTGTAAGCCAAGTGGAGAATAGCACAGTAATGAAGTCCTAGGGAGTAGTGGAAAGGAGCTTCAGAACTGGCTACAGTCTCCCCCTTTCCTGGCATATATTGGTGGAAGGTGAGCGGAGGCTACAGGAATGGAGCTAAACTACTTGGAGAGCATGGTTTTAAAAAATTGTCAAAATAATAATGAGTTGTAAATGAATAAGTATTTTTAACTGAGATGTGCATGGTTTTGTATGAGTAAGGGAGGATGCGAATGCGAGGTGTTTCATGATGGCAGAATAAATGTTTCAGTGAAATTTAGGGTTTGCTGATGTGAAATTGGGTCCCATTGTACCACTGTGTCCGGGGACTTGAATATAGATTTCTGATACAATGGAGTGGCTACACCACATTTAAATATGGAGGCGCAGACTAGTAAGTAGAACTAAATAATATGAATGATCTTGAGTCTGATAGTGTTTCTAATTATATAGTTCTGTTGACAGTGTAACAAATAAGTTAAAAGTTGAAATAGTAACAATTTATATTGTAATACAGGACAATGAATATTGCAAGGAGTGCACAAATTCAGATTATCGGGCAAGAATTTTTAGCAATTTCTGTTGATGTGCTCACTTTCAGTAAAATGGTTATTTTTTTAAAAGTAAACTAGTTTAGCTGCATGATTCTGAGAACAAAGGCTGGTTTAAGTTCACAGCTCCCGAAATTATGTGGTTACATCAGAATCTCGGCTTTCATTTAAATGTAAAAATAATTTTCTAGCCCTGTTTTCTGGCACTCATGATTGTAAAGAAAAACTTGAAAATGTGACTTGTGCAGTGACAGCTGGTTAACTTTGCAGTCAGCCTGAAACACAAGCTTTGAGAGAGGTGAACTGCATCTCAGTAGGGTGTTATCTTCCGGACCCACTGTTCTGAGGTGAGGGGGAGCCTGAGGTGGGGGGAAAAATGGGAGTCTTAAGCTGCTACCCTCCTTTCTGCCACAACCATTCCAAGAGGAATCGGTGGCCATAGCATGGGAGCGGGGGCATGGGGACAGAGCCACTGTGGGATCTCTGATGTGCCTAGGGCATAGATTGCTCCAGTACAGCCCTGCTGAAAAGTGCATCTTAAACCTGAAGAAATTAACTAACACAATAGGGCTTGGCATCTTTGATGCCAAATGACTAAAGCCTGAGTGGGCTAACCAATTAGTCCTATTTTGTGATCTTTTTGGGGTTTTTTATGTCCTGCAGTAATACAAGGGGGTGTGCTGTGGAATGAAAGATTCTATTCTTCTATAGGGAATTACCTTTTATTTTTTTAAGGATTTTTTTAGATCACTATGATTTTGGTGCTATTTAGTAACATCTTTTAAACATGTATCCATGTTTGCTATTGCCATTTAATCTGTGGTTATGCTGTTTGAGAAAGGGAGTATGTGTACTGGAATGTGAAATATTTCATATAAAGCAAGGTACTTTCTAACTATAGTATTTGTCTACTGAAGCTTTAGGATTATATATGATCTTGCCAGTGATCTTCAATGGGGCTTATACTTTTTTCTGGTTAGCTATTGTCAGGATGGCAGTATTGAACCCCATTCTGCTGAATCCCTAGATGGTGTCCCGAGCCTCTGTGCCATGACAGAACACTGAACCATCACCCCTGAACTGGCTGAACACTAGCCTTAGTGCTCAAGCCTTTAGCCCCATAGCAGCCATGTCCCAGGCCCCTGATTGGCTGGACAGACAGCATTCTCATAGGATATCTGGGCTATATAAAGACCCCAGCAGGAAGAGGAAGCTGTCTGAGCAACAGGCCATTGCCTTGCCTTGCTACTTTTGCATAAGCTTATCTTACTGCCCTGCTGCCTGGCCTGACCCTGCCTGGCTGCCCTGCTGTGTCGCCTGACCTTGAGTTGTCAGCTCATTGCCTTAACGTGCTGACCCAGCCCCTTGGATTGGATCTCCTGACTAGTGACCTCTGCGAGAACTCTGACCAGTGCCCTGGACTGCCTCTGATACCAATTAACCTCTTGTCTGCCCACCACCTGTGCATACTTGACCATTGCTCTGGACTGCTGCTAGCCCGCTTTGGCCAGCGTGCATTACAGCTATGCTATGTGTTAACAGAGCAGAACACACATTGCATATGCTAAAGCAGCAGACATTCAAGTATTTACTGTGAAATTCTTAATTCTAGAACCAAAACAAAACCAACCAACCAACAAAATTTCCTAGGAGTGAAAAATTGTTTTGTGATATGAATAGTTTGGCTGTCAAAAATCTTAATAGAAATCTTTAGGATGAAACTTCAGAGACCTGAACAAGTCTCTTGTGTATCAGGTTAGGGTTAAAATATATTAAATATATTATTTCATAAATAAACAGGAAATGTTACTTATATATTCAAGAGTGCACCTGTACAATACTTTTTAAAAAACATAAAATTACTTCAGAACATAATCAATCCTCAAAGGTCTGTAGAGTTGACAGTTTTAACTTTAGGCTAATATTCACCAGTAAAATGTGCTGGAAGCATAAAGCATAGTTAAGGGTGAGCCTGTCTTTCAACCTGCATTTGGGCCTTTTTCCTTCATGATGCTACTAGCTATGATTTCTGATACACGATTCATAATACTTACACACAGCTGAGGGATGCTCGTCTGTGCAGAACATTGAGATTTAAGAGTTTTCCTGCATTGTAGGATATATATGTTAGCTCTTCTGATTGGCAGTCCCTGTTCCACCTGGAAATTTAAGAGACAGTGGAGGCCTTTTAATTATGAAACGAGTAGGACTTCAGAATCATGGTCAGGGGAAGGGAACAGGGAGGGGGAGGCAGGGGACAGAGAAAAGATTTAAGGGGTTGCTCTGAACAATATCCCATAGGAAATAAGGGCCATAACAAAAGAACAAATACATGACAGATATGTACTCATGCTGCTTAATGCGCTGCTGGATAATGATCAGATGTTACAGTGATGAGCTTGATATAAGAACTTGTATAGAATAGATGTGGATGGGCATAAAGTCCACATTTAAATCAAAGGAAAGTGATGTGGCAAATCTAAGCGAAGAATATGGCAAGAAAAATGGAGCAGGAAAAATAAATGGGTGAAAGAGAAGACAGAATGGAGAAGACAGGTAGCAGATAAAAGTATATCCCAATGGCATATCTACTATAAGGATTTTCTACTTTCCTCTGAAGCATTTGGTATTTGGTACTGACCCATCTGGACCTCTGTTCTGATCCAATATGGAAATTCCTATGTTCCTAAGTAGGATGAGCAAGAAACAAAAAGTAGACACAGAAGTAGAGATGCAGAAAAATAAAGAAGGAAAGAGAAACCTCAAAAATCAAAGGAAATCATGGAAAAGTGTGCTAAATTTTATAGAGACTGAAAATTGTGAAAAGAAGAGTCTAGAACAGGGATTTCAAACTCGACTCACCAGGAGGGCCACATGAGGACTAGTACATTGGCCCGAGGGCCGCATCACCGACACCCGCCCTGCTGCCCCCAGCCCCACCCCCCAGTCCACCCCTTCCATGAGGCCCCGCCTCTTCCCACCCCTTCCCCGCCCCATTCCAACCCCTTCCCCAAATCCCTGCCCCACCTCTTCTCCGCCTCCCCGCTCCTCCCCCTCCCTCCTGGAAAGCGCTAAGCGCTACCAAACAGCTGTTTGGCGACGAGAAGCACCTGGAGGTAAGCAGAGGAGCAGGGACGCAGCGTGCTGGGGGAAGGGGGAGCAGGGGGAGGGGAGTTTGGCGGGCTGCAGGAAATAACTCTGGGAGGGCGGGGGGGCACGGGGAGCTTGGCGGGCTGCAGGAAATAACTCGGTGGGGGGGGCGGGGGGGAGCTTGGCGGGCACCAGGAAATAACCCTGCGGGCCATGTGTTTGAGACCCCTGGTCTAGAAGAATGCAATCAGGATCACAAATGACAAACATTAGGGGGGAAAAAAGGACCAAGAATAAGACAGTGGTGAGGGTGGGGATGTGAATGTGACATTCGGGACAGCGATTGGTTATAAATGGGAAAGATGTATTTGATTGCTTTTTAAAAATATTTTTTATGGTGTGTTGGCAAAATTTCAGGTTCTAGTAAAAACAGTCAAAAACCCTAGGCTTACTGAGGGGTCTTGGAAGTCTGAGTTCTGTGTTTTGTTTTTTAGTTTCTTCTATATCCTTAGCCATCAACTTCATACTATTGCCCAAATATTTTTTACATTTGGGAATTGCTGATATCTGTCCTTTGGGAACATGTATATAGTATCAAGAGCAACACAAAAATCAAACATAAAAATGCGATTGATGCAATAAATAAGCCTTTTGATTTTGCTTGTTACTGAAAAATACAACCAGATGGGAATTTATGTGGAAAATATTTAAGCCTTGTATAATATTTCTGAAAGCATATTGGGGGAAAAGGGAAGAGCTCATTTTTTAACAATCTAAATTTATTGTAAACTAATCAAAGATCTAATGAAGCTGCAAAACGTCTTTTTGGCTTGTACAAGGGGAGCCCAGTTTCTTCATCTTTTTTTGAAGAACAGAAATCCTAGACTTTTTCTGAACTATAGCAGGTTTGTTGCATGTGGCAAATAAAACAGGGAATAAAAAAAAGAACCAGTTAGTAAGTACAGAAATATCAGTGCTTTCTGTTGTCAAATGGAGGAAATCAAATCAGATTCTTACCACAATTTTATCAGTGTAAATTGAAGTTGTTCTGTTTACAGTAGAGCCTCAGAGTTACGAACACCTCGGGAACGGAGGTTGTTTGCAACTCTGAAATGTTCATAACTTTGAACAAAATGTTGCGGTTGTTCTTTCAAAAGTTTACAAATGAACATTGACTTAATACAGCTTTGAAACTTTACTATGCAGAAGAAAAATGCTGCTTTTAACCATCTTAATTTAAATGAAACAAGCACAGAAAGTTTCCTTACCTTGTCAACTCTTTTTTTAAACTTACTCTTTATTTTTTTAGTAGTTTACATTTAACACTGTATTTGGTTTTTTGTTTTTGTTTTTTATCTCTGCTGATGCCTGATTGTGAACTTCGGGTTCCAAACGGGGTGTGTGGTTGACTGGTCAGTTCATAACTCGAGTGTTCGTAACTCTGAGGTTCCACTGTAAATTGAACTGGTTTACATCAATGTACCTGATAACCGATTCTGCCCCATCAGCATAGGAATGAAACTGTTTCAAAACTAAACTTAGAATGTCAGTTAATTTAAAGTATGCAAATATACAAATATGAAGGTTTCAGTGGAGTAAATGCCTCTACAGTTTTAGGATTGTGAAGTTAAATTGATTTCACTCTTAAGCACCATACACATGGCTGGATATCAGGTTTCAAGAAAAGATATAAGCTTGAGATCTTAACACTTTACTTTGCTTAGATGAGGCATGATATTTCGTGGGAATTCTCTGGATTAACTCTGAATTCTCCTAGTTATCAATTTCTGTACGCTATTAGGGTCTCATTGTTAATGGCTTTTCTCTGTGTGAGATGCTAGAAGTCATCTACTTCAGATCAAGTTTTGTCTCAGAACTGGTGTTCAGGTCAGGTCTTCTTTTGATTTTGGTCGAACCTGTTCAGGGAATACTGGGTGTTAGTTTTAAAGAAATTAATCTTAGGGACTTCTTAAAAAATCTTCTTTGGCACAGGAGTTTCCTCCCTGGAGCCTTGGACACTGAACTATCTTTCACTGAAATAACGTGAGAGTTACCAGTTGCTCACTGTCGCTAACTGTCCAAGCTTGCCAGTCTGCTTTTTTTGTTTGTCTCCTTATTAGATGGTACTATGTTGCCGGAATTCCTGGTTCTGACTCTTTCATCTCCTCTCTGAATCTTAAAGCTCTCTCTCCCCTTTGTCCCCTCAGCTCAAACCTAATCCCAGTTTTTCCTATGACATGGATACTTTTTCACTTTACTGATGAGGGTGGAATCTACATAAACATAAATTAGTTTAGTTTGAAAGGAATGAAAATAGAGACGGGCCTTGGGTTATAAGCCACCAGGCACCATTCCAGGAAGTTTCCATGGAAACACTCATTAAAACAGGTGTCTTATCTGTCTTACCCTCATCTTCCCTTAGTGGTTTAAAAAAAATTCAGAAAAACACATAGGAGCAACAAATTTAACCCTTTTCTTTCTGGAACTGGAATGGCTGTTTCTACAAGCAGAAGGCCTTCAAGGATGTTACGAATACATTCATGTGTACACCAGTTAAAAGGAGGGTTTTTACTTGTTGATACTTGGCTGAGCTATTTTATGTTTCATTTGTGAGATTATTAAATCTCACTAGGGTAAATTCATCTTTGATACAACTCAACAATGATGATGGAGCTAGGCCATAAACAATAAATCTGGCCTATCATGTTTAGGCATCGGGTTTTATATTTTTTTCTCAAAAACTTTAACTTTGCAACAGTGGTAATAATGCACACAATCAGGATATAAAATGTGATGAAACAGTCTGTTCAAAGTACAGTGCTTTTCTAAGAATATTACATTAAAACAACAACAAAAAAATGATATTGACATCCAGGTACACACAATACAAAACTAAAACAACCTAAACAAAAATTAGAACCCTGTTCCAAATGTTTTTAAATAACCAAAAATTGGGCAAGCTGTCTACAGATTAACTTTTATATGTTTTGGAGGAACATAGTAAGGCTTGTGCATTGGCTAAAAATAATAATAGGATTTTTGCCATTTTTATTAAGAATAATTATTGTTGTTTTTTTAAAAAGTCCAAAGATTTAGTCTTAGTGAGTGAGTCCTCCATTTGTTCACATTAATTCAAGAATGGGATCCATCTGTTTAATAATCATGTATTAATTGCATGTAATATCAGTTAATCTCATAGAACTGGAAGGTCATTGAGTCCAGTCCCCTGCTTTCACTAGCAGGACCAAATACTGTCCCCTGACAGATTTTTTGCCCCAGATCCCTAAATGGCCCCTTCAAGGATTGAACTCACAACCCTGGGTTTAGCAGGCCAATGCTTAAACCACTGACCTATACCTCCCCCCTAAATCTTTCCATAATAATTATATCCCACACTTCAGTCAGTCAAAATGAGGTTGAGAGCATTTTGTTCTTTTTCCAAAATAAGGCTGTCATGCCAAGGGGAGAGGTTGCCTTACCGTCTTTGCTGGAATTTATTTTCTCACTAGGATTTTCTCAACTGCAGGGTCCCAGGAAAACTCAACCTTTGTAATTTTTTTCTTAAATGAGAGGATACTTCTAGTCAGAAAGCTTGAGGGAACCATAACAGTCTCACTAAGTACATAAGTGTTCCACTTTTCCCACATTTACACCAATGTTTATTAAAGACTGATCTATTTGTTCTTTTCTTTTAATATTAAGATGGGCCATAACCCGATCTGTTTCTGTATCCCTCCTCAGCTAAAACAGGACCATAGCTGAACCGTCCTGATTTTCATTTCTTTTTGCAAAAGATATAACTGAAGAAGGTTCTGTAAAACCAAACCTATTCTATTTTTGTATAATGAACTTTCCATTCTTGCTGTCTTCTCCAGATGTCCGCTCTTAACAGATGTTGAAAAGGAACTTGCAGAAAGCAAGTTTAGGCTCTTACATGCTCCGAGCATTGGCCATTTCCTTTCTAAATACCCATTGGGTGCACATTGCTCCATCAAGTTCTGTTCCATTTTTGCAGCTGTTGGCGTTCTGAACCACTTTGCATTTGCGTTAGTATTGTTCAGTGTTTTCCTTTGTGTTTAGCTTTTGTAGGAATAGTTTAGTCTTAATTTTGTTAGGTTTTTTATTTTAATGCGTTAAAGCTGATCTTGCCAAAACCAGCGTAATGCCAAAAACAGTATGTGATGTTGTCATAATAGATTTGTTACTAGCAAGCAAGCACACTACACTTTTTCAGTCCTTCCCTTTCACTCTTCCGGAAAAAAGGTCTCATTTGGACCTTTTCTTTCTGAGCCTGAATTCTTTAAACAGGTCAATATCAATTTTTCACTCAGGGTATAGGCCGGAAGAAAGTTTTTCTCTAGTTATTGCCAGAAGCTAATTTACAGAACGGCTAATGTGTGCCTCAAACTTCACTGCAGCAAGGTGGTAGTCACAAGTAAACTTAGCCACTTCTAATCTCATACTATCTATCTCCAGTCATCAAACTTTCCTTTTTTTTAACTGCATATCAATTCATCATCTTAGAGTAGTAAATGTTGAAGACATTACAGAAGATATACATGCTTCAATTCTTACAGCTATCTTTTCTTGCTGTACTTTTTTACATGAAACTTTTATCAATATTTCCATAAAAGTTTCCTACTTTTAATATACACGAGCCCATGCAATCTTGTCATTGAAGATTGTCTCTAAAAGTAGTTTTAATATTTTGCACATTTCTCTGCTACAGATGAAGGCCTCTGTCTTCCTGCACACAAAGTAGGCTATTAAATGGTCCCTTCCAGCCAGTTTAAATATTTCCTTCAAGTAGTTCATCTTTAGATGGGAAGACAGTACATAGACTGGATGGTGGATTTTCCCGCTGGTTCATGGATTCTGCTATGGTGGTAGTAAATAAGGTATGCTACGTGCTACAGTTACACAAATATAGGCCAAATCCTGAAACCTTTACTCATATGAGTACTCCTATCTAATCAATAGGCATAGTTGTGTTACTAAGGGCTGTATGATGGTACCCTGTGTCTGTTCAAGTCATTCATATTGACCATCTCCAGCAAAAGGCTGAACTTTATCACTTGCATTGGAAGAATCATTAAGCAAATTTTAGGTGGTTTATCCACTTGATTACCAAGGAAGTGTTTTCTAAGTTAAAAAAAAAACCCAAATCCCTATAGAGTTGTCAGAATGTATTGTATTGTTCCTATTTATTTGGGGGCCTTAGCTTTTTGCACTGTAGCATTAAATATTTTACTTACAATTTTTAAGCATGATGCCTAGTACTGCATAAAACAATCATTATTTAAGAGTGGTATGAAAGGTCAGAGTTTCCGACTAATAATAACATCAGCGTGCTAGTATAGTATGTTGTATATAAAAGTTGTGGTTTGGAGGCAGCCACTGAATAATTGTATTTTCATAAATGGCTAGAAAGAACCTTTTTTTCACCTTGCTCTGGTTTTTCTAATTTGTTCTTGAAGAATAGTACATGGGATATTTAATACATTCTGCCAGTAGGTGATGCTGTTGTCTATATAATAATGCATGGTGACTTGAGGATGTTAATCTCAGCAAATGGAACAGAACAAAAAAAAAGGCAGTAAAATAGTAGAACTCCTCAGGGCTCTGAGTTAGGTCTTGGCAAGGAGTGGAATGTGCTTGAGAAGAGATGTTGCCAACCACAGAAATCACCTCCCTTTACTTTTCCTTTGACATGTTGTTTTACTTACAAGAAGTCCAGTGATCTTCAGTTTAATATTTTTAGTGCTTTTCTCACTAGAATCTCCCTTCCTACAAACTCTCAAAAGCCTGCATCACTATTGGTTTCCTTCTAGGGATCAGCTCTTTGCCAGTAGTGTTCTGCTTCAACCAGTGGGGTTTTCTATGGAGAAAGTGTTTAGTTTCCAGTTCCCCTTCCTCAGAGTCTGAGCACTCAGGATCTGTATTACTGTTGACAGCCAGAAAGAGAGTCAAGAGCATAGGTCCCTAACTTTTATCCCGTTCCCCAAAGTGGCAGTGTGCTGCACTGAAGCTAGACCAACAGGCTAGCACTAGTTACAGTTTAATAGTATATTTCATTTTTTTTACTGAAGACTATAGACATAATTTGTCCTGTATATATTATTTTAATTAGCCTGAGCTGTAACAGACTAAAACTGGTATAAATGCATCTTAGATTTAAAATTGTTATTCTGAAATTAAGGAGTCTGTCTCTGTTATATGCCATTTGCTAAAACTGCAGTTTCAGGCTGTTTCTGTAATACAGTAGACAGTGCACTTATTTAGTGTTTTAAGGCTGAATTAGGATGAGGATTTTGAACTGTTGCTTCAGATCTCATTTCATCCTCGAGTAGACTAAGCACCAGGTTCCTTAGTGGCAAGTTCGGGGGTTGGTGAATTGAATAGGTTTTTAAAGGTAAAGGAAATACTATATTTGCTCAAAGCAGGCAAAATACCCTACAGTTAATGTTTAATTTTTTTAAATAGTTTTGGCTTTGGGAGTAAAGTTCATCTGATGGCTGGAACTAGCGTTTTCTATCAAATACTATATTGGTAATGGGTGAGTTGAGGCATGAGGCTGGAGATTGTAACATAGCAACCACAACAAAGGAGAAGGAAGCACTTAATCTTGCAGAACAAGAGACCATGGAAAATAAAGGGAGGGTGGATTAAAATAAAAACATCTAGTGTGGCAATAGAAGGAAGATGTACAAATTAGGATGTGTAGATGGTAAACCAATGGGAGAAAGGAAAAGGTATGTAAGTCAGCAAGTTAATTTTTGTTCTCATACCAGCCACAGTGAAATGGATATGGATGTAAGCTGTTCACTTTCAAAGTGGTGTAAAATAAGTTGGATGATAATTTTTGGTGCACCAGATTTGTTTGCTATACTGGTAAATGCAGCCCTGCTATAATAATGGAAGATCGATTTCCTAAGGCCTTTAATGTATGTGCAAAGGCTGTTTCACAACAAAGTGGGTGATTTGGGAAAACTTTATCTTTGATGCAGCCGATTTCAGATATTTTAGAATTGCAGAACTAAAGGTACATGTAACAATGTCACAGAATTTCAAAAGATGTAATTTGTTTTTTTTAATTACTGTAAAAAGGTGTACTGGCCCTTTAAGATTTTGTAGGTAGGCTAGCAATACTGTTCCAAGAACAGTACTTCTAGAATAGAGAAGTAGTCACCGAAGAAAAGGAAGTGGCCTCAGGAAAGCAGTCTGGGGTTTGGGGAAAGGAACCCATACTCCTAAATGCTTTTAAATCCTCTTGATGTTCCTCATTCCAGCCTTAGACAATTCGACACCACTCTGGATCACCTAAAGTGAAGGGTCTTTTGAGAGCTCAGAAACTTTATAAATTGGTTAAAGGATTGACTAGTTTCATTTTAGTTGACATGAATTGTGATATATTTATTTAAAATTAAAACACAAAAAATAATTTTCTGGGAAAATGTAATTCTGCTTTGTGGGTAGAGCTTATATATATATCTTATCACTTTAGGTGATCCATATATATATATATATGTGTGTATGTGTGTATAATATATCTGTATATATTATATATATAATATACACACATGTACTCTACTGAAGAATCCTAAGGTAAACAAAATCCGTTCTTCCAGTATTATTTTAGCTTGTTGGCAAGAAAGCATCCTGTTGAATGAAAATCAGACCTGTACTGCATATGTATTCCCCATACTGAATGCTTGACAGACACTGAAAGGTTAATACATGATTACATAGTTGCAGGCCACACTTGGGGGAGAAAGTATATCAGAAAACTAATAGCGGCACTCCGTGACCCTCTTTTGTTATAATTAGCTTGATTTACTAATTTAGTAGAATCTCCCAGAATAACTGTTAAATTCATTTTGTAATTCCTATGAAGTAAATTGGTTCTGGTGGTGACCTTTTGCAGTTTCATTTCTAACTTCCTAAAACAGTATTCCTCAATTAGTCACAAAAGACATTGGTACGTTACTTTTTATAGAGAAAGGTGCTATGTTTTTCTCTTTCCTCGGTGGCAGTAGCATCCTGGTATTATGACGTTAGCCTTTACTCAACACCTGTATCACTGGATTCCTAAAATGTCTTGAATGGGAATGGGCTTTATGCAGAAGTTTACTCATTCCAGTTGGTTGACAGTTATCCTCTTATTTTCTTATAGTTGGTAGGAATAGCTGATAAGCTAAATGTTTTTGTAGAAGAAATGTGAAAATACTTTAATCTAAAATGAAAAACAATTTTTGTCAACATTTAAATGTTTCAGAATAAAGAAAATCTCAAATCTGGAGAACTTGAAAAATCTTGATGTTTTGGATCTTCATGGAAATCAGGTACTGTACAGTAAGTACATCTGTTATTATAAACCATTTGCAAATAGCACTGATTTAGAAATGTTGCATCTCTGATGTGGTTTCCTGTAGTATTGCTTTTATGAAGGGGGATTTAATAGTTTTACAACTGCTTTTATTAGTTCACAGAGATTTATAAATTAATCAAAGGGAGCATGATGTTATTTTGGATCTTGGTCTCTAATTTCTTATATTTGCAGTTTATGAAAAGTAAAAAATTAACTTCCTAAATATGCATACAACTAAAAATAACCGGTTCAGTTCAGTTAGAGCTACAACATACTCAGTCGAGCGCAAAATAGCTGTGATGTAGCTAAAATAGTATGCAGTCATTTTTATGGTAGAAGAATTAAAATGGTTGCGCTATGTCAACCTATTTAGCCCTGGAGGCTATTTAGCACTGCACGGGGGAACCCCCCTCACTTCCTTCTCTACCGCCTTTGGCCTTTGACGGAACGAGCAGTCGAGGCTTCGCAAGATGTCGTATTCATCAACAACATTACTCCACTGGATGTAGCTGTTACAGCTGCCTGCCCAGTCTCCATGACAGCGGTACTGAGGTGGGTTGTGGATTTTTTGTTCGCTACACCTCTCTAGATTGCCCAAAGAGCTACAGACTTCCAGTTTGAAGAGCCAAACTCTTTGCGGAGAAGACAGATTTCTCTCCACATTCTCAAGGATTCTCGGACCGCACTACACTCCTTAGGAATCTACACTGTGGAACAGAAAAGAAGATATACCTCTCAACCACACCACAGATCAATCTTCCCAATACTCACCATCTCAGTGCGGTTATGGGCCACTGTCACGGAGTGTGGGGGGGTCCGGCCCTGCACCCCTCTTCCCCGGATTCACTGGGAGTCTCAGCCAGCCAGTAGAACAGAAGGTTTATTAGAGATGCCAGGAACAGTCCAACCAGAGCTTGTCAGTACATCCAGAACCCCTCAGTCGGGCCCTTCCGGGGGGCAGGGAGCTTAGACCCCAGCCCGGGGGCTCCCTGCATTTCACCCCACAGCTCCAAACGGGGGCAGGGAGGCCAGACCCTGTCTGCCTCTCTCCCCTCTTCTCCGGCCAGCTCCAAACTCCAACTCTCCAGCCCCTCCTCCCACTTCGTCTCCTTCCAGGGCCAGGTGGTCACCTGATCCCTTTGTTCCAACACCTTCATCTCTCACCTTTGCAGGGGAGGGGCCGGGGCCATCTGTTGCCAGGAGACAGGGCCATTCTTTGTGTCCACGCCTCTGCCCACCCCTGCCTTCTCGGGCTTTGTAACACTGCATAGGGGAACCCGAGGCACCCACACAGTACTCAGGGAAACCTTAACAACAGTCCTAGTTCATCACAGCCACACAGTGTAAGAGGCCCAGGGCTCAAAAGTGAGAACAATCTGCACCCCAGTCCATGACCTCTCAAACTGCCTCTTATAAGCACTTTTGATGAGCTGGTCGGGAGCCTGACCAATGATACCTTACAGCGTCAGCTGCCATCTATACACATGTCACGCCACTCAGAAGTCACCTTAACTTACTTCACAGCAATTAGGACCAGCTCCAGAGCAAAGAGAGTGATTTCTAGCCCTGAACCTACAGGGTGCCTACTTCAATATCTCAATACAACCATCGACAGGAGATTTCCTACTGCTTACCTTTGGAGCAGCATCATTATCAGTACAGACTGCTCTGCAGAGGGTATTCTCCAAGGTTCACTTCATTGTAGTGGCATACTAATCCCGGTACAGTGACTGGACTTTATCAGCACCAACCTGATGCGGTATGAGCGAGAGCGCTCCTCTCAATACCCACATTCACCACCCTGGGACACATGTCTCCCTAATATGCTGCGGAGCTCACCTACACAACAACAAGTTTCAGAACAAAGGGCCTTCCACAGAAATGACCTTCCATATCACTCTTTCGGGCTAAGGGCTGTCAGGAGTCCCTATGCACAAACTGCTTTTCACCAAAAACAACACACAAAGGTTATGATGGACTTTATGTGACCTGTATGTTTTGTATAAACCGCCAAGGAGCTGCCCGATCTCCCTCCCTCTACAAGACAGCATTCAAACTTTGGAATTGATGCACCCATCACAATGCGCTCATCTCAGCTGACTCTCTACAAGGGATACAGAGTGATACAACCAACAGTCTCAGTTGAAATTTTCTCACAACAATGAGTGTATACTGACTTCAGAGGTGCTTCAAGATATAGCCACCCTTTGGGGAACCAGGCCTATGGATCTCTTCTCTACTTATCGGAACAAGAAAGGTCCTTGTTACTGCTCCAGGGCTACAGTTCCTTGGGGAAACATTCACTAGCAGTTGCCCTCATCTTCCCAAGAGACAGGGCTCACTTGTATGTCTTTCCCAGTTTCCTGCTCTATCCAAGATTTTGTTGAAAATTCAGTGAAACAAAGCGAGAGTTATTCTGATTGCCCCTCTTGACCATGACAAGTCTGGCTCCCTTAGCTGACGCAGATAGCAATATGCCCTCCTGTTCCTCTGACTTCAGCCCATTCCTCACCCACTCTCTAAGCAATGGGCTGACCTTTCACCCCAACCCGTGGATCCTCTGCCTCCAGGCTTTGATTTTTTCTTCATTCCAAGGCTTAGAAGCAGAATGCTCTGACAAGCTGAAACATGTGTTGCAACACAACCACAAGTTGACCATTCCACATACCTGTCTACAACATGGAAACAGCTCCAAGTGTGTACCATTCCAAACGGAAAGACCCAACCTCATCTCTCCTCCCTCTGATTTTCCACTACATTTAAACTCTCAGTCCGCTCCCTTAAGGTACATCTCATGGCAAAAATGGCTTCCCACTTGGAGTTTGCTCAGCCATTCATGCATAGATTCTTTAAGAACATTGGGGACTCTCTTCCCCTACGTGACACCACCCGCTTCAGCCTGGGACTTTAACCTAGTTCTCAGGGCTTGGACTAGACCTCCCTCTAAGTCCAGGGCAACTTGTTCTCTTACATCTGGCCCTGACAACAGCATTTCTAATTGCCATCACCTCAGCTAGGCACATACGAGAAATAGCAGCACTGATGGCACACCCATCATTCACGCCCTTTTTTATTTCTAAGGATGAAGTAACTCTAAGACCATATCCCAAGTTTCTCCCTACTTTTCTGCACTTTCCATATGAATCAACAGATCCGCCTCACTGTTTGTTTTTTTCCCAAAACCACATTGTGACAACTGGGAGACAATTGGGCATATGTTAGATATTAGAAAGATGTTACATTCTACTTGGACAGGACTAAGGACCTCAGGAAATTCCCTAAACTCTTCCTTTCGTCCACAGAAAGATCCAAAAGCTCTGTGATATCTCCTCAAAGACTATCCAAATGGGTCTCTAGTTGCATTAATCACTTAGCAAGGGCACAACTTGCTTCTGTCCACACGCATTCCATGAGGTCAGTTCCTACCTCAATCACAATCCATATGGATACCCCTACCTCCCCAATCTATAGAGCAATGATTGGGGCCTCTGTCTATATTTTTGCAGAACATTATGCAATCACTGAAGATTTGGCTGCTGACACCATCTTCGACTCCACAGTACTCTCTCTATTAAAAGTCCGCTCCGAAGTCCCAGCCTCCAGTGGAGGGTACTGCTCTGGAGTCACCTAACATGGAGCAACCATAGGGACACTACTCGAAGAAGAAGAAGTTACTCACCTTGTGCAGTAATGATGGTTCTTCGAGATGTGTGTCCCTATGGTTGCTCCACAACCGGCCCTCCTTCCCTCTACTTCGGAGTCCTCTATGGGACTCTGTGGTAGAGAAGGAAGTGAGGGGGGTTCCCCCGTGCAGTGCTAAATAGCCTTGAGGCAGACCACGAGGGAGGGAGGGCACATGCACGGGCTCAATGGGACACTGCTACCAAAAATCTCTGAATAGAGGCGCAGGGGCACACAGACACCTAATGTGGAGCAACCATAGGGGGACACATCTCGAAGAACCATCGTTACTGCACAAGGTGAGTAACTTCATCTTCAGAATTCCCTTTGTTGGCATAGCCTTTGTAACCACACCTTTAGCAAAGAGCCACTTTGTCATCCAGTGGAGCTATAGAGAACCCGAAGAAATTGGACACATTAACAATATAAAAAAAATTATAGTATAATAATTAATATATTTGTCAAAACAAACATGACTATTATGGTGCTGATCTTGCCACCCTTACTCATGTTGATTAGTACCTTCGTTTGTGAGTAGTCCCATTGAATTTAAGTCATTGAGGATGGCAGAATTAGACCCTAGGTGAGCAATTTTAATTATAGTCCAATATTAATTCCTTTCTTAATATCATTAACCACAATTACCTTCCACTAGAGTGACTTTGTTGAAGTTTTTAATTTCCAGTAATTCCTGAGGCATATTCACCTCACCAGGACATTGAGCAATGTATTGTTGTCAGGTGAAAACTTGTCTGGCAGATAAGCACACTGTATAAAAAGCTAGTTGTTGTTCACTGTTTTTGTTAATAAACAGAAACTTGCCAAGTTTGTAAGTGTTGAGGGAGGTTGAAGTCTCTCTTATGCTCACAAAAAAAAGTTTGATTAAGCCACAAATGGCCCCTTTAAAGATATCCTTCTTTCTCTCACTCCCAAGACTTGGCTCAGTATCCATAACAAGAATCATGTTCAGGGTGAGACTGATTGCTGAACACTCTTGTCCCGAAAATATTATTTACTAGGAGCTTTTGGGAAGCTTGTTTGCTAGAATTCTGCTAACAATAATAGTACTTACCACTTAAAGTTGATAAAAGAAAGTATTTGTGTAGTATAGCTTTCTAAAGATGGGAAACAGAGACAGAAGGAGATTAATGGCTTGATGTTCAGATGTGCTGAGTACCTACAACTTCAGTTAAAGTCAGTGGGAGTTGTGGGCACTCACTACTTCTGGAAATCAGACTCTTGAAAAGGATGTATATTGTCTCCCTAACTGTCATATTTAAGTATTAAAAGCCAAGTAGTACAAGATGTTGATCACCCTCAACTCCCCTTGAACTCAAGGGAAGATGAGGGTATTTATTATCTATGGGGAAAGGGTTGTTAGTTCTCATCCCTTTGTAAATGTTGTAATGATCCAGAAGAAAGACCAATCCCATTCCTAGTGTCTGAATGAGAGAGATTGCTGCTGTTGCTCTTATTACAGAAGTTTCAGTAAACTTGAGTGTCACACACTGCCTCGTAGAGCTCCCCCAGCTGGACACTCATCAGTTTGCTGCATTTGGGTCCCAGCATATTAGACCCGTGTGCTCTTAAGCATCACTTGGTCTGAATAGGCTCCAGCAGTACCTCTTTCCTTTGCCTCTCTGGCACACTTCCTGGGTGCAGGTTCTTTGATACCTTTTCATGGAAATGGGACCATGCGGCCCGGCTGCCCTAGATGCCCAGGGCCAGTGCTGACTCCACTCCACCCATCAATTCCTCAATAGGTTAAGCACAACCTTTGCCAGAGCTCCAACCTTGTGGGTGCTCTGGTTTTACAGTTCGCCTCTTCAGGGACATATGACAGTGAAAGCTCTTGCTTAAGATCTCCTGCTGTTGCACTACCACTGAAGCAGCTTCATGGGGGATTGTGATGTACCATGGTACAATCCAGACTAATGAGCAGTTATGTCACCCCGGCCTGCAACCTTGGGTGCCTTACAATGCCTTACCGAAATAGCTCCCACCTGTGCATCTCACAAACAGCCTTCTAGCATGCAAGCCATACCCTGAGTATCTGTGTGTAACTGCAGCCTGCCAGCCACACTTGGGTTACGCTCTGGCTCTGCCAGCCTTGGTTATATTGCAGGGTGACCCCAATCCCCCCTCCCAACCCCAGTCTCAGATTTTCCACCAGAAATGTATGTCCTGTATTGCTCAGCCCTCTCTTGTACAGTACAAAATATTTTAAGTCTGTTATTCCTTAAAGGGAACAATATGCCAGCATATTATCTCAAATAGTTCTTCAGACACTTCAGTTTGAAACACACTGGTATAGGTCAAACAGTAAAACCAGTTTATTAACTACAGAGAGAGTTTTTAAGTGAGTACCAGTAATGAGGCATAAAAGTCAGAATTGGTTACAAGAAAAAGATAAGACATCTACTAATGCCCGACTTAACAAACGGTATCAGATTCAAGCAGAGTTTCTCACCACATGTTTACAGCAGTCTTACTGACCAAACCCTGTAGGTCAGGACCCCTCCCCCAGAGTCCAACAAACACTTCCTTTATTGCCTCAAGTGCCATGAATGCGATAGGTAGGGAGAGAGAAAGGGGTGCCTTGGGATGTTAGTCCCATCTTTTTATAATTTCAGTCCCTTTCCTGAAAAAACATTTCCAGTTGGGCACTTGAAGACAGAGTCTGTGTGGAAGGATGTTCCTTGTTGGCTTTTTTGTCACCTGTTTGAGCTTCCTTTATTTCCCTTCCTGCTTGATGACTCTGTTTACTGCTTTAATATGTCTCTCTGTTCTTACTCTGCTAGATACTAAAAATCAAGTATCTAGAACAGATACTGTGGCTTATTACAACAATCTGTAACCACTAACTCCCTCTTTTTGTCCTGCGGAGGTTTTAACAGGCCATTCTACCTTGAATGGTCCCCTTACAATATGTGCTAACTACTTATGCTAAACAATCTGTTCCACCTAGCATCTTGCTGTGATGCTGGGAGCACTTTTCCCAAACCTAAAGAAAAACTCTATGTAAGCTCAAAAGCTTCTCTCTCTCACCATCAGAAGCTTGTCCAATAAAAGATGTACCTAACCCACCTTGTCTCGCTAACAGTGGCATAGCCAGGTCAAGAGTACAGGGGGAGCGGAGCTAAAAAAAGGCGCCTCCCCCTGTACTCACCCGGTGGTGCTCCGGCGGCGCTCCAGCTGTTCGGCGGCACTTCAGCAGCAGGTCCTTCACTCGCTTCGGGTCTTCGGTGGTACCTGCCACCGAAGTGCCACCGAAGACCCGGAGCGAGTGAAGGACCCACTGCCGATGTGCCGCCGAACAGCTGGAGTGCCGCCGGGTGAGTGCAAGAAGTGGCACCTTAAAAAGAAGCAGCGCCTTTTTTTAGCTCCGCTCCCTCTTTAAAAAAAGGTGCCGCTTCTTTTTAAGGCGCCGCTTCTGCTCACAGGGGGAGTGGCCGCTACCTTCGCTACCTCTCCCCCCTCCCCCCCCGGGCTATGCTACTGCTCGCTAATATACTCGGACCAACACGGCTACAACAACACTGCATTCAGGTCAACGTTTCATTTCTAAGCAATGTGCTTCCAAGCCTGAGCAGCCCTGTGAAGAGAGGGATTGAATTCTAGTTCTGAACCCTTGTGTGGCAAAGCAACAGCCTTTCATTGAATTGATAGGTATGCTCTTCAGTATTTCATTAAATCTCTCCAAAGGTATTTTAGCTATAGACATATTGGGCTAAATTCTTTCCTCCAGTTACACCCAGGCTGCCCCATCAAAACGAATGGAATTGGCTCAAGTGTAACTGACAGGAAAATTTGGCCTATTGCATATAGAATAGATTTTATGCCATATCATTTAATTAAAAAAAATAAAATTATTGTTGGAATTGCTTTATGTAGTCCTTTATCTAATTCTATGCCATGCTTTCCTAACTGAAAGCTCAACAACATAAATATAAGAAATATATGCAACATTATTTTTAAGCAGAGACCTCTTTTGAATGTACACAAGAAAAATATGTCATAAACTGTTGCTGTGTTTGTGGTATTTCATTATGGATGAGTTATGTGCTGCATAAAAATCTTTTTAAGGCATTTTTATGTTGACTCTTTGAGCGTTTCAAATTTTCTCACATCTAATAATTCTCAGAAACAAACAACATGAAGATACGGTGTAGTATTGTTTTGTACATTTATTTAAAAGTAACATTTCCCATTCTTATTTAAAACCTAATGCAAAAAAGGAGCTTGAAAAACTGATTATCAATTACTTTTGTTTATGGTCAGTAGAAAATAGTCTACAGGAAGTTAGATCTGTATTATTTACATCTGTTAAAGGGAATATCACTTGTAATGGCCTAGAATGAAAAGGCAATGACTTATTACCTAAAAATAAAATAATGGCTAAAAGCAGGTGTATCTTTATGTAAAAAAAAAAAAAAAGTGTGATAGGAAGAAAGGAAGGAATTCCATTACTGTTGACAGAGGCTTATGACTAGGAAAAGTTATAAATAACATCTCTATAAATTATTGATTAAACCCAGATTTCTGCAGTACCAGTAGAAGCTAGGACCATTTAGAACTTGTGCATTGCAGTTTGCTGTAGTTATAGCTAGACAGCCATTTGCAGAAAGCTGTGCACTTATTCTAACCATCTGCTGTTGGCTTCAGTTTCACAAATCTGTCTGTCTGAATACACAATTTTAAACAATAATGTTCACTGTGCATTTTGCTATTATTTTGGTGCCCCAGTATATTAAGAGTTGATCTTTACTTGTGCTTCTAAAATATCTTTTGTTTCTTCAGAGAAGACTAATATTAAACTATTATAAGTCACTGAGGAGAAGCCTGTTACTGTTTTTCTCATGTTACTATAAACAAATTGGTTTAGGGAATGCTTAATTTGATTAATGATGTTTTGGTTCTATTATCTATTGGCTTTGTATATATTTTCATCTGGAATTTTTTGTCATGAAAAAAACCCGAGACAATTGTTGGAATAGTTGACACACCAGTATTCTCAATTCAGACATATATCAGTAAACAATTTAACATTTAAAGAACCCTTAACTCTGCCTGGTGTAGTTAGTTGTTGGCTGTGTGTGTTTGTTCCCAGTGTATGCTGTCCCAGCTCTGTCTAGATAGCTGACACAGCAGACCTCTATCGACCTGCCCAATAAGACCATAAGACTTGGTTTAGTAGCAAAGGCATCCAGTCAGGTTTATTGTCAATGAAGCACAGTCCTAGCTGCCCGGATTAATGTCTACAGTTACACTAACACATGTATGCCTAGTGCAGTGGACTCAGCCCAGTGAATGGCAGGACTTTCCATTCTCCCCTCAGCTGGCCAAAGACATTCCCTCTGAGACCAGCTGAGGCAGTCAATGCAGCTTTCCAGTTAGGTCCAGTAATGTAATAGCAGCAGCTGCTCACTACCATTTTACTGCCTCTTTGCATTCTGTTCACTTTTTTAAAGGTTCTCTTCACAATCATAAGGGCTATAGACTTATTTTTTCAGTTAAAGCTTACATTTTGCAGAAATTGATGGCCTGGGTCGCACTAACTCAAGGAAGCTCCATGTTTTCCTCAGTCAAGTGAGTGAATTTGCAAGGCTGGCTTGAAGGAAGGCTCTCAGACAGAACATTTAAGAAGCAGCACATATTTGGCCCATATAGCAGAAATACACAGAATGTTAGACTATTAAAAATAAAAAAAACTAATGTAGAATTATATTAGTACGTATCTCCATTACTTTAAACTGTATCTCTAGCAGGTGTCTAAGCAAACTAGGTACAGTATGCATGCTATTAATTATACTTCTCGTTACAGATTGCTAAAATAGAAAATATCAATCATTTGGGTGAACTCAGAGTGTTAAACCTTGCCAGAAACCTTTTAAGCTATGTAGAAAACCTTAATGGACTGGATTCACTGACAGAACTTAACCTTCGTCATAATCAAATCACCTCCATGGTAAGTGATAAAACTCAATATTTGTTGTCCTCCCCCTACAAAAAAGTTAGCAAAATACAGTAATATTATCATTTGATTTGAACCATGTTAGTGTTACACAGTTCTAGAACTATATTGTTTTCATTTGTCCTATGAGTTTGATGCTCTTATGCTTAGTTTTATGTGAAGTGGATGAAACCAAAAATAACACATGGATATTGTATATAAATAATCGTTTATAGCTGTGAAGCTGTCTTTATGCTAATTAAAGTGCCAAAAGTGAGGAAATCTTGAAGAAGCTATACAATTCTGGTGAATAGATTGAGTAGGTATCTAAAAATATAGTAAACAATGTACTGTACTGACTATATCCTAAACTTAAAAATCATGGCTATTGATGGGATAAAGTGCTTTTTTAGTAGTAGCCGCTCTTTTTTTAATATGACAGTTAGAGAAAGTCAGTATGATCTTAAAAGAAAACTAAAAATACTATTTAAAACTTTGCAGTTTCACTTAACATTAACCAATACTTTCAAAAAGAAAAGGCCATCAGTGTCCAACATTTTGTCAGTGAGAAATAATTAAAGATCTGTTTCTGCAAAAGATGTTGTTTCAGTTTCTTACTACGTAACCTTAATATAAAGCAGTTGTAACAGACTCATAATACAATAACAAGAGCACATTGCATAAAAGAATTCTGTTTTGCTAAATACCTAGAACAGTGTATTCCCCCGCTTGGAAAGAAACAAATGGAACATGACAACAAAGGAGAGAGGTTAATATATGCAGTGAGTCTTATTCCAATTTCTTCTTTATTAGCGCTGTGTCTTAGATCATGTCAACTAATCTGGCCACTGGTATATGACTTTCTGACAAAAGTGACCTGTCAGTTTTGCTGAATAGAAAATGGAGGCTTCAGCTCCTATTTCCAGTTTTGTTTGCTTGTTGTTTTTTTTTTGCCTTTCTTCATAATACAGTAAATCCTCGCTTATGTTGTAGTTATGTTCCTGAAAAATGCGACTTTAAACTAAACGATGTTAAGCGAATCCAATTTCCCCATAAGAATTAATGTAAATAGGGGGGTTAGGTTCCAGTAAATTTTTTTCACCAGACATGATGATTGTGAAGCTTGGTTGAGGTGGTGAAGTCGGAGGGTGGGATATTTCTCAGGGAATGCTTTACTGCTAAATGATGAACTAGCAATCAGCTGAGCCCTCAAGAGTTAAACCATTGTTGTTAATGTAGCCTCACACTCTACAAGGCAGCAAGAATGGAGGGAAGGGAGACAGCAGGGCAGACGTGTGTGTGAGAGAGAGATGCGCATTACCCTTTTAAGTACGCTGACCCCACTCTAAGAACACTGCCTTTTTAAGTATCATAGAATCTCAGGGTTGGAAGGGACCTCAGGAGGTCATCTAGTCCAACCCCCTGCTCAAAGCAGGACCAACCCCAACTAAATCATCCCAGCCAGGGCTTTGTCAAGCCTGACCTTAAAAACCTCTAAGGAAAGAGATTCTACCACCTCCCTAGGTAACCCATTCCAGTTCTTCATCACCCTACTAGTGAAAAAGTTTTTCCTAATATCCAACCTAAACCTCCCCCTCTGCAACTTGAGACCATTACTCCTTGTTCTGTCATCTTCTACCACTGAGAACAGTCTAGATCCATCCTCTTTGGAACCCCCTTTCAGGTAGTTGAAAGCAGCTATCAAATCCCCCCTCACTCTTCTCTTCTGCAGGCTAAACAATCCCAGTTCCCTCAGCCTCTCCTCATAAGTCATGTGCTCCAGCTCCCTAATCATTTTTGTTTCCCTCTGCTGGACTCTTTCCAATTTATCCACATCCTTCTTGTAGTGTGGGGCCCAAAACTGGACACAGTACTCCAAATGAGGCCTCACCAGTGCCGAATAGAGGGGAATGATCACGTCCCTCGATCTGCTGGAAATGCCCCTACTTATACAGCCCAAAATCCCGTTAGCCTTCTTGGCAACAAGGGCACACTGTTGACTCATATTCAGCTTTTCGTCCACTGTAACCCTAGGTCCTTTTCTGCAGAACTGCTGCCCAGCCATTCAGTCCCTAGTCTGTAGCAGTGCATGGGATTCTTCCGTCCTAAGTGCAGGACTCTGCACTTGTCCTTGTTGAACCTCATCATATTTCTTTTGGCCCAATCCTCTAATTTGTCTAGGTAGACCAGCAAGTTGAGACAGCAGCTGCAAGCTCCCTCTGTCCTGAGCCCTGTCGTGTCTCCTCCCTGCTCTATGGATATGGGGTAAGCAGGTGCAGGAGCAAGGGGGGATGGGGACACTTTGACATTAGTCCCCCTTTTCTCCCCCCGCCCGCCCCCACACAGCAGGCAGGAGGCTCCGGGGAGCAGCTCCAAGGCAGAGGGCAGGAGCAACACATGGCAATGGGGGGAGGGACAGCTGAACTGCCGGCAGTTGATAGCCTGCTGGACAGCTGCAGCACAGGGAACTTAGGGGAACGGGGAGCTGATAGGAGGGCTGCCGGTCCACCATGGTTCCAAGCCCCCACCAGCTAGCTCCAATGGGCTGCTCTTCTTGCAAGCAGTGGACAAAGCAGGCAGCTGCCGAATGACATTCTAAGGGAGCATTGCGCAACTGTAAACGAGCATGTTCTCTAATTGATCAGCAACGAAACAACGTTAACCGGGATGACTTTAAGTGAGGCGTTACTGTAATAGCAAAGCCCTCTATTAGTCTATGTGGCTGAGCTGAGATTTGAGAAAATGGGCAGTTTGGCCCTTTTAAATTTGTGGTGGTGCTACCCATAGGAGCCCGCTGAGGTCACTCAGTGAGGGTGAACTGCAAACAGAATGGGGCAAACAAACCCCAAATGCTGGTGGATATTCCAATACTTAGATTTACCAAGCCAGCACAAAACAGCATCTATAGTACCTCACTGGTTACTAAGAAGTCCAAACAACACAGTTCCCTTGAAGTGCCCAGCCTCCAACCTCCGTCCAGACACACACGTCGGATATGATGATAAATTCTGAAAATCTTAATTCGTCATATAAAAGAAAAGGTTCTCCAATCCCAAAGGAGGGCCCCAGACCCAGGTCAAATATAACTTAGATCTTACCCCAAATACTAGTCAATTCTTATTAACTAAACTAAAATTTATTAAAAAAGAAAAGGGAGAGAGTGTTGGTTAAAAGATCAATATATATACAGACTTGAGTTCAATTCTTGAGATTCAGATACATAGCAGAGATGAGCTTGTAGTTGCCAAAAGTCCTTTTAGAAATAGTCCATAGGTTATAGTCCAGTGTCCATATTCAGGGTGACTCCAGTCAGTGACTGGGGATCTCAATCCTTATGGCTTAGGGTTTCCCCTTCTTGAAACCCAAAGCAGATCTGAGATGAAGAAGGATCGTGTCCCAGCGTTTTTATACATTTCCTGCAGCCTTTTGGCCTGAGAAAACAATAGGCTTAGGATCATTTATCCATTACACAGTTCAGACATAGGTTATCACAATCTTCAGACACATAGACAATAATATTTATTTCACTCAAATATCTTCCTAAATGTTAATATTCCTTTTTTGATCTTTGAATCAAAGCTATAGACAAGACTTGTTTGCTTACATCACAAGAGCTGAGCAAACATTTACTCTTCTATCTCTAACAATGCAGGCTTGCATTTCAAAGCTCTATTCATTTACATATCTTCATAACCAGTCCTTAAATTTCAGCCATGGGTCAGGTCAGTCTGTGAGTTCATCAGCTCTTTCTGGCCCTGTCACCTTTCCATGAGATATTATGTTATACTCATAACAATCACAAAATTCAATCTCCTTTATAACATGTGCAGCCAGCAGAATTTTGTATCCATCTCTCTGGTAAGATGACGTGCAAATGGAACTTCCTCCTTGGGAGTGATGGAGCTTTTCCTGTAGGAACGTTGACTGTTTTTTTTCCAAGTTGATAGGATCATCTTTTACAAGTAGAATGCAACTCTTAGTGCACATGGGGCTGCTTTTTTTTTTAAGTAGGTCTGAGTTACCTCAGGTACTGATGTGTATCTGGGAATTTAATCATTGACTTCAGCGGTGCCAAGATTTTACTCAGCATTTTTTGTGAGTTTTTGATGATGTATTTGTTTTCTATCATTCAGTGAAGGATATTAAAAACAAACCAACTCCTAAATCAACAGTAACAAAAATGTTGATTGTGTAATCAGAATTTCCCGTGTCATACTACTGCTCCCTGCTCTCTTTCCCTTAGGAATATTTTCTTGAATCTCCTGGGTGTCTAACTGTTCATGTAGTATGCCAAATTATCCACAATTGTTTTTGTTCTTTGAAGCAATGAGAACATGGAAATAATGACTGACTAGAGTATGGTAGATATTTTTGTTACTTTAAATTATACCCAGACAGTTAATACTCTACATTTGTAAGAATTAACATGTTGGGCTATAGTAGCTGTAAAATCTGTCTTAGGTCTCAGTCTACTTTGGCTTGTTTAAAGAAAAATTATCCTCCTGCTCAGTTCAGGCAAGACTTGGATCATTTTAATTTTAGTAAACATGCTTTCTCTTTGGCCTGTTTTAATTCAAAGGTATTAGAAATTGAGTTCTAGGAGGTGTTGACTATTTAATGAATGCAGTATATTATTTTTATATTTTTACTGTAACCTTCTGTCACAGGGTAACTGGCCCTTTTAATGGGAGATGGGGCCAGTCTACCTGTATTAATTAGCTGATTCCCAACCTGAGGGGATGGGATTATAGGGGTCAGGTGATAGTTTAATGGACACCTGGGCCTCTGCAGGAATATAGGCCTAAACTGAACCTAGCTGAACTGTGTTTTTTTAAATTGAGTTTGAATGTTAGCATAAGTAATAGGCCTAAAAGCATGTGACCAAAAAAGAATGAGATTACAGGAAAGAGGAGCTTGTTTGTATTAAACTGCTTGTGACCCTTAAATACCAGCATTATCTTATTTAACGTTTGGGATGAGGTAATAGAAATAAAGAAAACTTGCTTAATTGGGCTCCAGGTGCAGTAAATAATTGGTTATATATGGTTTGTTTAAAAAGAAATGCTTAGTTCAGTTATTGGGAAGAAATATGGTAAAATAAAATAAGAAGAAAATCTTGAGGAGCGGGCCCAACCATTAGTCTTGTCTTGACTGGGCAAAAGGACAGGACACAGCCCTAAAACTCCTTCCTCTGTATTTGGCTAAGGTCTGATAACCAGCAGTGATATCATTTATTTATTATAGTGTATAAAAGACAAGGTTTTGGGGAGTTTCTTTGTCTCCCTTCATGCTGTGACTCCAGAGGGGTATGTCCTGGGCCTGATCCTGTTGTAAGTATTTTGGCCAATACTTATAACTGGATTGATACTGGGACAGGGGTTCTCAAACTTCATTGCACCATGACCCCCTTCTGACAACAAAGTTACTATATGATCCCAGGGAGAGGGCCGGAGCCCGAGCCCTGCCAGTCCAGATTGGAAGAGAAGGGGTCGCAGCCCAAACCCCACTGCCCTGGGTGGGAGTGGAGCTCAGGCTACAGTTTCAACCCTGGGTTCCAGAAAATCTAATGCTGGCCCCGGCAACCCCATTAAAATGGGGCCCCGACCCACAGTTTGAGAACTGCTGTACTAGGATGTTGCATATAAGTTTGTGTATGCGTATATTTGTATTTTGAGTGTAATCAACACCAGGTGGCCTTTGGTCTAATAAAGGAATGCTTTTGTGTAAATTGAGTTGTGGTAAACCTTAGTAAAGTATTAGGGAAATTATTTTCAATAGCCTCATAAGAGGGCTGAGAGATCTGTCTTGGTGTGGAACCACAGGGAGTGGGTAGGCTCTTGTGGAAAGCCCTGAGCCAGGGTCTGCAGGAAGTTGGCTATCCCAGGGGAACCAGCCTGAGGCCCAGTGCTCTATACTGGAGCAGGGAAGGATGGAAGGAATGGAGCCCAGCAAGAACTGAGAATGTACTCCAGGGGACCCAGCCTGGGGGCAGAGTGTTCTATCCCAGAGCCAGAAAGAGTATCAAAGGTAGCCCAATGAGGGGATGGGTACAGGACCCAGAGGGCTGGTTGAAGAGGAACCACTGAAGTACAGAACAACTTTTTTGTTTGTTGGGATTTGATTAATTGGAGTTTCGCTACCCCAGAAGGGGATGAGTTTGTTTATGACTTGGCTGGAGGGCTAACTGAACTGACTGATTTGTATATGGAGTTCTTGGGGACTCTGAAGGTATGTCTACACTGCAACATAAGCTCATGCCTGAGCCCAGGCTCATGCCTAACCCCCCTTGTGTCTACACTGCAATTGCGCTAATCTAGTCCTTGGACCCAGGGTCCCAGGACCCTACAGAACTGGAAGGTCCAAGCTTGAGTTAATCCGGGACCCAGGGTATGAGCCCTGTTGCTTTGCAGTGTAGATGCAGCCCCGCTTGACTCGGGTCCCTGTAGTCAGCTGGAAGTATCCCACTATTCCATGTGACAACTATCCCAACATCTGCAATCCACTCTATTTTGTGAAAGGAGTATTTCTTAAATATTGTTAGTTAGTCCCTTTTGGATTTCTTGTGCAGCTTTATTTTTAAGGACAGTTTGGGATTTTCTTTACCAGTGATAGGACAGAATAATTCTTGTTTTTGTTCCTTACAGTTGAATCATGATATAGGACTAAAATTGCAGAAGTATCACTTAATTTTGGTACTAAAATGGATTAAGTTTCTTGTGCATAGGTTGTATTTTGACAGTATCGTTGGTGGCAGTACCTAATATAGCTTGACAGAGTAATTATGGAATAAAGATATATCATAACTTTGTTGTAACTTCAAACCTTAGATAACCTTAAACAGCAGAATTGCTAACCCCAAGATTTCAGAAATCATGTCGGGCGGCCAAACACATGAGATTATCTTCAAATATATTATTTTAAATATATTATTTTAAAATTTCTTTTCTTTGCCATCTCATTTTTGAGCCTTTAGTGTTCTTCTCAAGCTTTATCTGTGATGCCATGAGGGCTAACACACGTACTGTTCTTGAAAGCTGAGACTCTCACTGACTAAAGTGTGGCCGTACACTCAACTTGATGGCCTTTGTCTGTCTGTTTGAAAACTGCATCTGACATCTGATCACTTCTAGAATTTTAGTCTGGGCTGTATCCCCAGCCGGACCCCTTGCCCTGCTCTAGGCAAACTTCCCCCCCTCAACAAATCAAGTTGTGTATCTTTCCACAAGGACTCCTGCTCCATGACTCTAATAGATACATCCCATAGAGCAGGCCTGCACCACATGCGGCCTGCGTGGGCTCACTGTGTGGCCCGCGGGGGGGAGGGGGGTGAGTAGGGAAGCAGCAGGGTGGGGCAAGCCAATGGCCGGCCGGTCGGTGGGCGGGCTGGTGAAGAGGCCAGTGGCAGGCTGGGGAGTGAGGGTGATCCAGCGGCAGGGGGCGGGGGCAGCGGCAGAAGGTAAGAGGCCAGCAGCGGGCAGGCAGGTGAGCTGGCGGCGGGGTGAGCTAGTGGCGGCGGGGCTGAGGAGGCGAGCGGGGGGGTGGTGGGGGGATGATCAGCCAAGTGGGTGGACAGTGGTGGCGAGGCTTTATACTGGGAGGGGGGGAGGGGGGAAGGAGGCGAGCGGCGAGTCCGTGGCTGGAGGGGGGCAAATCTCCCAGATTCAAAATCTGGGACTGTGTCTGTTGGTCTTTTTTGCTGCTTGTCTCTGGGCTGGGGGTTGTCCCAATGCTGCAAAGAGAGTGTTCCCAAAGGAAGGTGCTTGCTTCTAACCCCCGAGGCCGTCAGTATGTCTGCTCTTCTCTAGTCAGCCTACTTGACAAGTTTGATTGTCTTTGGTCTGGTTCTCATTCCCTCTCCAAGGGTTGCAGCTGTCTGGAGGTGCCTGCCTTCCAGGCCTTCCTCATTCACACCTCATTCATTCAACAGGGCAATTGAATACAAAGTGGGGGGAAGATCTTATTCTACTTCTAGCAAAAAGACATTTTTCTTTTACCTTAATTATACTACCTTAGGGGCCCGCTGTAACATATTACCAAGGTTCAATATAAAGTCACATAAAAGTTATACAAAAATGCATAATGCAGAGATTTATCTACAACTGCATTGATTGACTGTTGTGTGCAGTAATATAGTGACCCCTGGGGGCGTGAAGAGGGGTGTGATGGTGGGGCCGAGCAGGGAGGTTCGGGTCCTATTTTACTGCTGTGATCTGGTCACCCTATGCACGCTGTTTCTTTCCCCCTCTACAGGCTTCCACACCCCAGCGCTGGGGAAGGAGGGGTTGTTTCCGCGGGGTGGGCAGCACTGGGGGAGGGAGGTGTTTCCGCAGGGCCGGGGGTTTTGGCCCTCAGCTGTTTTCTTTGGAGTAATATGGCCCTCACCGCTTTACGAGTTGTGCAGGCCTGCACTAGAGCCACTGTCTGAATGAGCTAAATTGATGGAAGCAGAACACTCTGTGACTTCCTTACAGTACTTAGGGTAAACTTACACCCATGTTTGTGATGCTTGCAAGCTACCCCAGGGTAGGGTTGCCAGTTTTGGTTGGACATATCCCTGGAGGTTTAATCACATGACATAAAATTTAATTAAAGATTGATCTTTAATTTCCAGAGATTCCAGGACAGTCCTGGAGGGTTGGCAACCCTACACGGAAAAGCAAACAATTGGGGCTGTGGTAGACTGCTACCCAAAGAAAATTCCTTCACATCCCACAGTATTGTGATCAGCTAGACACTGAGGATTTGAGTAAGAATCAGTATGCACACAACCTCTTAATATCTAGCCTTTAGGTGTATTTCTGTCCTGCTCTTTCCTCACGTCAACTATAACCACAACTATAAGTCATGGAGACTAAATCTGATGCAAGGTGGGAATATGGGCCTAGCTATTGGAAAAATACAAGTGGCCTGCACCTGCACCAGTCTCCAAGCACTTGGACTGGGTGTGTTCATATCCACAGGCTGCAAGTTGGAGAATGGGTTTTAACAGAGTAGGGAGATGCACCTAATGACATAAATGAGTACGTGGATGGGTAACGACAAACCAAAATCCCTAGTAAATGTGGATTTGTATTTTGCAAATACAGCTTGCTCTTATTTGCTTTATTAACATGTTGAATTAGATACTATTTCAAGTATTCCAAAAGATTTATAGTAGCATGTAAAATCACCAGTAACAATTTTGTACCGTTAAAATACATAGCTTTTGGAAGATTGGACTCCAGAATCCATCTATATGTTGTTTTTTGTTCATATGGTGTAGATTTTTCTATAATTTAAAAGATAGTGAGTTAGTTGATAAGAGAGAATCCTTACTTAAAGTCTTTCATTGACAGTGCAGCCACTGCGATTTGGAAAGTAATTTATGAGTTTGCACTTTGAAGCTTTCGTGAAGAATGGTCACAAAATCAAAGTTATATTTATGCAGTTTGATTACAGCATGCTTGCCCTGAAGCTTAAACGCTGAGGCAAGCACCTTGGCTCCTTTCCTGAAAGCCTGTTAAAAAGGGTTAGCAGCAGTCTCATTCTCTTTAACGCTATTTACCTTGCAAGTGGTGCAGCTTGTTCTGCAGAGTAGATATCTGCACTGAAGCACTCCCTTGGAGTCTGCACCAGAGAGGAATGAAGCTGCATGTTCAACAGAAATCAATGTTGCAGCAAGGTTACAGAAAATAGAAATGTGTATATTTCATCATCAGGACAAATAGAGAGGTTCAAAAGATGTTCTCTTTCAGCTGCTGAATTTATGCTTCTCTTTCTTTCTAGAAAGATGTGGATACTTTGCCCTGCCTCCAGCATCTGTTTCTCAGCTTTAACAATATATCTAGGTAAGGGGGCTACCAGTTTGCTTCTTATCGGTAACTTAAGTATAATATTGCAGCTGTATTAAGTTAAAATTGGAATACTTTGCAAGTGGTTACAATTTTCTAATATGGCAGATTGAATAAGAAATATATGTCTGGATTATACAAAATGTATGAAACTGAAGTTCTCTAAACCCTCATCCTTTAAATGTACAGTATATTTATGAAAATTCTACTGTTTAAAGATGACCATACAGTTTATAGTAATGAAAATAAGATTGTAAATACTGTATGATTTTAGTGTTAATTTAAGTATCTGTTTAACATTCATCACAACGTAAAATATTGAATGAAAATCTGTTTAATTGATGTGACTAGATTATTCTTAATTTGTATTGCTTTCTGAACATCTTTTGTTACCTAAGGCTGCAATCTGTATTCATTATTGTGTCACTCTTTCAAACTGGGCCATCAGAGCATAGTAACTCAGCTTTCTCAGTAAGACTTCCGTTGTTTTAAGAAATGATGAGCATGTTTCATTATAAATGTATAGAAACATTTGTCATCTACATCTGTCTTCTCATTGTATTTTCAAATGTTACTGGATTCTGTATTTATAGTCATCCCAAATTTTTTTTAAAAAAAACTTTATTTTAAAAAGTACTGCATGCACTATTTTCCTCAGAGAGCAACTTATGGTTGCACATATATCTTAATCATCATAAATATAGAACTAAGGAGAAATCTAACAGCATCAAATGGTTTTATTAGCGACCTAGAAAAGGTACTGCTTTCCTTTATTGCTGGGAAAACCATGATGTTTTTGCTGTACTTATTCTCTTTGTAGAGATGGAACATAGGAATGATTTATGTTATAATTAAAATAAATTTTTATTATACTAGTAAGTTAGAGTATTTTATGCAGACCTGTATTTTATTCCTTGCAAAGACCTCCAACTAACTTGTTTATGAGCCTTATGTTCTTAATGCAGTGATGCAGCATTTACCCTTAAAATTACTGGGTATTAAAAAAAAGTTTGAAAATCAAATATGAGCTTCTACTAAACTATAGCTATTGCACATGAATTAACCTAGTAGTGCCTCTGCTTCAGGTTTTAAATTTGGATAGTAGCAGACATAGATTAGCATTTTATTTCTGTTGAATAATGGTTGGTTCCCAAATTTTAAACATGCTTTTTGTTTCTGTTCTGCCAACAAATGTCCTAGCCTGGTTTTAGCAGTTAGAGGACTGCAGTGACCAGTTCCCCTGTCACCAGGAAGTATTGCTGCAGTCAGTGGTAATTACTTTATGATTTTATGTAACTGACCTAGTAACTCATCCAGCTCTCAGCCTCCTCTCCCACAATGTTTTATACAAAATTATAATATTATTTTTGCAGTATACCAGGAGAGAAAAGGACCTAAAAAGAAGCTTGGCAAATCCAATTGTTTACATAATCTGTAGCTGATTTCAAACAAATATCTTGCCTGCTTTTATAATTTATTCAGCGGGATTGCAGTGAAGCTATGTGTGCACAACTCAGTCTTAGAATTTGTCCCTAAATGGGATATACATACCTTAAACATTGTCTTGCAAGTATGTAATGTTTAGTTTTGTTTTTGGTTTAGAGTTGAAATCAGTTTTTAAAAAAATCTAAAATCAGTTGAAAATCGCACTTTTCCACTGTATGAACCTTATGTTTGGACCAACCTAACACTTATAATGGTGACTGGCATGTAAACACCTTGATGGTGGTGGCATTTGGCTTGTTGATGTTTTGAAATGTTGGCATGCCATTGAATAACAGCATTTCACCAAGGAGGTGAAACAACACAATGTACATTTTGTGTTATCTAACTGACTCGTGACATGTTTGTACAGTATCAGGGAAATAATTTTAAAAATGTGGTTTTATAACCAATTATGTACTAATATTTTGCCTGATGCAGTTTGACTTGACCAAGATGATTAAACTGAAAATTGGCAAGTTTAATGGAACTTTAGACGCAATTTTAACATTGAGTATTGTTGTAGTAAGATCAAGCATTAAAGTTCCCACTACCCTTTGTACATATTCTCATGGCTTATTTATTTAGATTTACCATATGCCTTGTGGTAAATTTTGAAAATATTTTTTCAAGAAACAATTCTGTATGCATGTATCTGTAAAAAGACAAAAAATATTTCAGACAAATGACAATACTTATGCAATGATCTAAAGCATTTACCCACAGGTACACAATGATAATTTGCTAGCAGAAGCAGCAAGATATGTTTCAAAAGTCTGGTTGTATTCACAGCTTGGTTTCCTTAGAGTCAGTTAATCAGACATTGATTTAAAAAAATTACTTAATAAGATGTAATAATATGGACTTTATGTTAAATCAGAATATCTCCCAAGGAGGTGTAGAACATTTTAAAAAGACTAATTAAGAATGAATTGTTTTGACCTAGCAAAAATTCACATTGGAGCATCAATTTGGTGCTTGTCACATGGCAGCAAGAGTTGTTGCATCATATATTGATAAACATTGACATGTATCAATTGGAATGTCTTTGTAATATGCCTCGTTACAGATTAGGACATTTCAAGCTGTTACGGTCTTAATATTAATGAGATATTCTCTCCTCTTCATTTTCAGAGTAGGCCCCAGAATGCTACTGTTCCTCTAAAGAAATCTTTTTTACGCGAGTTCCCAAGTATTCATGTTGTTAAGACCTCATAAGCTAAAACCAAACCAAGAACTGGTATGGGGACTGGAACAAAGAAATAGTGTCTTATTTCCATCCTCAGCCTGGACAGATTTAGTAGTCAGGCAAACTAATAGCATTCGCACTTGTTACATTAATTTAGATGGAATGTATGGGCTAAAGGTGTTGACATAACCTAGTCACTGTCCAACATTAAACAGTGTTAAAAAACGTTTGGGGGTTTGGTAACATGGCAAACACACCATTAAGAATCCTATTAACCTTTTATTAAAGACATAGAAAAGAAGGAAAAACACTTAAAACATTTAAAATGCGAAATATTTGTTAAATAAGGCTTTCACTTTAACAACATTCCTTGTTCCCCTTCCCCTTAGCTGGAGAGTTTTTAGAAGGAAATCCTCCACTTCATTGTTTAACAGTCTCTGTAGATCATATTAAAGAGGGTAATAACTGTCCTTTTGGGGAAAAGAGAAGAAGTTAGTTGAGATGAGCTGGAGCTGTTGTTGCTGTTATTGAAGTCCAAGCCTGTTGCATCCCAGGTAGTGTTTGGGATTCAGTTGGAGCCAGTAGAGGTGGCGATATTATCTGGGTCCCTGTCTCTGGCATGGTCTAGTCAGGACCAGACTCTCAGGATCAGGATGATGAAGGCCCTGGGTTCCAAGAGATGGTGGTGTTGGCAGCCATGATGGTGAAGCTCACTCCATTAGACAATTTTTCTCCCAAAAGTCTCTCTCTTTAAGAACCCACTAAGGGAATGATGGGTGAAATAGCCCATCCTCTCATTATTTTGACCACTAGTTAGACCTAGTTTCCAATATACCAATTTTGGTTCACTGGTTTCTGGTTCCACACTTTTCCTGTTTACTAAGCATGATTTTGACAGGCCTGGAGTTATATCACTAGGCCTTTTTGTTTGGACTATTTCAGTTATTTTCATACCATTTCCCATGAACACTTGCTATTACATGTTTTTGTGACATCTTACGAACTTTCATGCATTTTTTACACCTATTGAAGTTCCAGGGGTGGGCAAGTGCAAGCTTTTTACATTTGAGTTCACAATTAGGGAAAATATTGTAGGCCCAGTTATCGCAATACAACTTGATGGTTCCTTATAACCTATTATTATTTATTTGTATTATCGTAACACCTAGGAGCCCCAGTAAGGGACAAGGATCTCATTGTGCTAGGTGCTGTACAAACACAGAATAAAAAAATCATTTTTTGGTCTCTTGCTGAATTATCCAGACTTCTCATCTAGATTGGTATCAGGCAGAACTTTGAGAATTTTTTTTTCTTTTAGAACTATTTAACTTGCGCCACTAGAGCTGAGAGAGATGGGGTGGGGTTGTTGTTATTACTGGTATTTCTTAATATGAAAAACAAGAAGGCTATTTTTATTCCATGTCTTGGAGATGTAAATTAATTTGCCAGTGATTGTAAACTTTACAAGGCCAGGACTGTCTTTTATTCTGCATCTTGTAAATCATCATATTTATTTAGCAGTGCAGAGACAGGCTGGGTACAGGTGTGACCCCTTCAGGTGTGGGTTTTGGAGAAGAGGAGCAATTTCCCCATCTGGTTACTTAGTGAGAGGAATGATTGGAACCATTGTAACACTCATCTATTACAGCTTTCTATTATGCAACTGCAGGCAGGTCAGCAACACCTTTATGGTGGAGAAAGAGATCAGAAGAGAGTATTGAAACATAGGCTGTATTCGTGTAAGGGGTCATCTTTTAGTGCTATCTCTGTGCTGTGCCACAGTCTGAATCCTGATTTGCAAATATTCAGGATGCTGGCAAATATCACATTAGAGCTTGTTTGTCGCTACTTGCGCATAACTTGCTTCGGGCTTCTCTTCATTACAGTGTTAGCTTGAGGTATAAAGTGTTGCCTCTAACCCAACTCCGTCATGTCCATGTACAAAAATCTAGCTCAAGTTAAGTGGTGCTTCCTACTTGAGCCAGCTGGCCTGTCAGGGGGTTTCAACTAAAGCTTGAGTGCTCCCCATGCCTGAACTAGTACTGCTATGTGGTTGCAGCTACTCTGTGCTGCTAATCCAGTCTCTCTCGGCTGCTCCAGTATTGTTTTGCTGTGAGACCACTCTCACCCAGGCTAGGCTAATTTAAGAGGAGTTAGCTCAAGTGTAGATAACTGAAGCTAATACTTCATTGAAGACAAGCCCTTAGATATGGGCTATTGGAGACAATGTGATAGAGAGGGTTTCTTCATTTAGCTTTGGCTTTTTGAGGATTTATTTGTTATTTTATGGTTAAAAATAAATTAAAAGCACATTTACTATAGCATGTAGTTATTTTTTTTAAGGTTCATACCCTTAAAAAAATAAAAATAAAAAGGAGGGACATCTGTTTCAGTTCCTTCTGTAATATGTTGAAGTGCTCAGAACTTCAAAGCACTACAGTATACATTTATCATAAGGGGTTGAAAACACAACCAACCTTTCTAAAACATTTTTTGTCGTTTCCTGAAGGAGATTGCTTTTGTTTTGTTTTTTGAATTCTGCATATAGCAGCAGAATTTCTAGAAAAGTAAATACTGTACAGGCTATTACTTGTAGTAGAGGGCTTTATTGCAGGTATTGAATTCTGATGTATTCGAAACTAGTTGTGAACATCAGAAGTATTAGCTTATTTAGAATGAATATTGTTACACTAAAATCTAATCTAGCATAATAGAGGTTCACAAATAACATTATCGCATTTAACTCTGCAGTCACAAAAGTTTCAGTCCAAAGTCTTCTGCAGAACTAAACATTTAGCTTTATTCAATTTATTTGTGTGACGTTTCAGTGGGAATGATGGATTTTTTTGATCAGGTAATATTGTTAAATAGTAACTAATAAATCATCACAACATCCATAAGGTAGGTAGGTAATTATTGTCTATTTTGCAGTGTGGAAATTAAGGCACAGAGCAGTTGAGGCTAAAAATTTCAAACTTGGCTCCTAAACCTACGCACCGAAAAGGCCTAATTTTCAAAAGTGCAGAGCACATGGATTGACTTCAATATGAGCTGCCAGGTGCTCAACACCTCTGAAAATCAGGCTACTATTTTAGGTCCCTTAATATGGATTCAGTTGCCTACATTTATGACCCGAGGCCAACATTTTCGGACTTGGGTGCCAAGAGGCATGTAGATACTGTAACTAATTTTTCAGAGGTGCTGAACTTCCCTATGCAGAATCCAGTTGCAAGATGGAGTTTTGGAGTCACACGGGCAAGTCACATGTCCATGCATGACTCAGAACTTTACCAGCCGATGCCACATTCCCAGGAAAGCTCAGATGTGGATTGGCATCTCTCAACGTTCATTGTTAGCTTAAGTGTTTCTTGATTGGGCACTTACTGAGAATAGTCTTTTCTCAAGAAGCTGACCAACTGCTTCACTGAGGCTACTTAAAATCAAACAAATACATAGTCAATATTTATAACTTGGAATACAAAAATGATACATGCATGTAAATAGGATGAATATATCCAGTAGATCATAACCTTTGCAGAGATATGTTACATGGCGTATCTATCATAAAAGGGGGGAGGGATAGCTCAGTGGTTTGAGCATTGGCCTGCTAAACCCAGGGTTGTGAGTTCAGTCCTTGAGGGGGCCATTCAGGGATCTGAGGCAAAAAGTGGGGATTGGTCCTGTTTTGAGCAGGGGGTTGGACTAGATGACCTCCTAAGGTCCCTTCCAACCCTGATATTCTATGAAAACATATTCAAGTTATGTCATATTTACACTCATAAGCATATTTCTATAAAGTATTATGGGGTGTAATGTCACAATAAAAATCTATAAGAACCCCTCTCCCCTAAATATTCCAGCCAGGAGCCCCCTGTATTCAGAGCTCAGGACTTCCTCAAACTCCAGTCCTGGGGCCAGTAACTTATTTTAAAACAATTTACAGCTCTTTTGTGCATTAGAAATAAAATCCCTTTCTCACTTTTTTTTAAGTGGGGTGGGGGGCCATCAGAATGAAGTTGTATATCTGTAGGACAGTTTAAAAACTGGTATCCTCCTGCTAATATTTATCTTAGGGGTCTTTTTAATAATAATAATAATAATAATAATTAATACAAAATACCCTGCGCAACTAAATTATACTATTTTAGGGGCTGTGTATAGTTAAGATTCCAGATCCATAACAATATCTATACACTGAAACCTTCCCAAGAGATCACCCTTATTACATAATCTCCTGCCCTAAGAAACCTCCTAAAAGTATTAAGCACAGTTCTGTTCCATTTTTTATTAGAAGATCAGTGTTTACTGATCCCTTGGGTGATTGCTTAACTTAAAAATAAATAATACACTTTTAAATACAATATTTTAAAATCATATCAAACCACCAGCAAATAAAGCAAGTATAATTTTGTACTCCTCCTCGGTCTTAGTGGCCTATTTCTGCTCCCATTGAAATCAATTACAGAACTCTTGTTGACTTGAATGGTACAAGATTGATTCTTAAGTGCTTATCTTGTTAGCTGTTGCAGGAAATCACAGAACCAGATTTCTTCGGTACGTGACAGTGAAATTATTTTAATGTAGTTATAATTTTCAGTCCACAAATATGCCTATTTAGGTTTTCATATTTTGCACTATTTTGTCTGATCATCAGTAATATCATTGATGTAAGATTGTGAACAATTTTGTTCTATTTACAGACATGCTTATATAAACTTTTAGATGGAAACAAATTTTGTAATAAATATCAACTTCACTGTTATATAAACTGTCAGAAACATCGTGTACAAAATATTTTTGAAGTCTATGGTAAACTTAAATAGATCTAACATTGAGTTTTTAAATTTAGTTTCAAGAAAACATTGAGTTTTTAATTTAGTTTCAAGAAAATTGTACACTTATCTTTTCCTACTGACACAATTTCAATAAAGAGGAGGATGCATATTGATAATTAAATCCAGTTATGCCTGCATCTTCCCATGCTTCCCCCCGAAATCTTTTTTCTTCAAAAATATATTTCTTCCCATTTCTTTTATAACTCTGCTGTGTGGTAGCCTATCAAAGCATGTGTTATACTCTTAGCAATGTTATTGAACTAAGAACTGGGCTGAAGAGTCCTGTTCTTCTAAGGCTCTAGCTAAGTAGAGCTAGTCAGGAATTTTTCAATGAAATCTTGTGTCAGAAAATGCTGATTAGTTGAAACTGAAACTTTTTGAGGGAAAGAGGGTCTGTTTCACTGAAACTTTTGTTAGGATGGTTTCTTATGTCCAGGATAGAATTTCGTGAGGGGACACCCGCCCAAGAATAGTTGATAGCTCAGTGGTTAAGGCACTCCCTGGGATGTGGGAGACTCGTATTCATGTTCCTGCTGTGAATCGGGCATATCTAGGATATGTTGGCTTTTCTGGGGTGTCTCTCTCTCTTCCCTCTCCCCCCATTCCACATAAAACGTTGCAAAGGTCTCAGTTTCATCCAGATGTGGAGCAAAAACATTTTGGAGGTCTTCAAAATGTTCATGAGACAGGAAAACAGTTTTCTGCCCAGCTCTATAGCTAAGTCATTAGAGGGAGAGAAAGGTCCCCTTCATGCTTTGCCTGTCATAGGGGGGGAAATTGTCCCAATGTTTATGGTCCAATGCTCCTTACCATCTCTTGCCTCAAACAGGAAATTGAGCCATCTTCTGGGAAGTAGGGCATTTTAAACTTACTGAGAAGTTGGTTTATTTTTCTTTAGGGAGAAGATTGTATATATTACTGTTACAGTATTTAAAAAACCTTGTGTAGTTGGTAAAGTAACTTATGTAAACAAATATTACAAATTTTATGATTAGCCCAGAATTCTTGATACCTTTAAACATGGGACATTGTCAACATTATGAATTTAACAGGGAGAAACTCAGTCCTTCCTCCTCAAGAATGGCAAGACAATCCTTCCTCTCATGTTTTTTGCAGGCTAATTAGAAAAACTGTATTTCATTATATGTCAAGAATGACTTAGTGTTTATTATCAAAGAAAATCTTTAGTAGTAGTAATGTTGTTGTTCTATCATTTGTAAATATTTTTGGAATGTTATGTCACCAAAGTAATTTGGGGAGATCCTTGCAGAACCTGGTATTAGAGAAGTGATAACGTCAAACATATCTTTTCCTTTTCTTAATAGGTCAGTTTAAACATGCACATTGTGGCAAGATAGCAGATGTTAGTATGGTGGGTCCTGCGCTTTTCTTAGCAAGGGTGCTAAGATGCCACCCCTTGCCCCTGCGCTTGGGGCGCTGAGGGCCCCACTAGTGGCCCAGGAAGGTGGTAGAGGAGGGAAGCCGGGGAGGGGTCTGGGTTTGCTCCTCACTCTGAGCCCCAGCTCCTCTCAATCCCTGTGGGTTCTTACCCTCTTCCCCCTTGGGTGGGGGTACCTTTGGTCCTTAGAAGCTGGGGGAGGGAGTCTCCCTCCCCTGCTGGGGCAGGGTCTCCCTTACTTCGGTTCTCTGGTCTTTCAATTCTCATAACACACCTCCAAGCTCCAGTCCTCTCTCCTTCCTCCTCCTCTCTGACTGCCTGAAGCAGGGGGTTTTATTAGGTTCCTGACAGGGCCTTAATTAACAGCAGGTGCTCCAATTAACCTGCAGCCACCATCCCTAGTCTACAGCGAACCACACCTTAATTAGCATAGGGCATATATATTTCCCCTCGAACACTGCTCCCTGGCCCAACGTATAGGTCACAATCAAAACCAACAGCTAATTAGAGAACAGTGGTTACAGTACTTTACTCAGTTGCGGGAAAGATTTTACTACTCATAGCTTGTATTGTTTGTGCATTTGTATTACAGATGGATATTTATAGCTCTTCGTAGAGCTCCAGAGTTTAGTTCATGATGACAGGCATATCTAGGATATAGGCACATTTTTTCCTGCTCTAATTAGAGAAGAAAAAAAATTAATAATTCATTAGATCCTTCAAGAACATGTTTATTTTGGTATGTGATAGTCTGTGTGCTGTTTTTTCAGTAGAAGTCTGAACCTCCCTCAGTTCCTTCTCTATGGCTCTTGGCTTGAGACTGAGCAGTTGACAGAGCCTCTAAGCTTATCATAGTCTAGCTTTAACTTTAGAATACTGGTTAGTTAATCAATAGTTAATAGTCAATATTTTACTCCCCTACCTATTCCCCATTCATTCTTTCTTTAAAAAAATCTTATCTTTGGAGTTTAATTTTCAGTTATTAGGATACCCCTTAGTATAGTATAGTTACCCTCCTTCTTGAGAGAAACCCTATTCTAAGGGGCATGCCCAGCTCCTTGGATTTTAAACGTTGCTTCACTTGCCAGTCCTCACAGTGTGTCTGCTGCCTTGACTAGACACACATGCCACAAAAGTGCTCACACTGCCACAATCTCAAGGCTCACACTAGGAAAGCAAGGGACTTGCACCTAAAACTTCTCATGATGGAGAAGACTCAGCACCCAGCATCTGATTCAGGATCACAGACCCCTTCTGGGCACTGGTCTCCAACGGCAGCATCTGACAGAGGTTCCCCAACACTGTCTCAGAGGAAGGAGCACTCTGCTAAAAAGGCGACAGAGAAGCAGGTGCTGACCTCCCCTCCTTGTGAATCCACCAAAAAGAGACGTTCCCCAATCTGTCATACCCCATTGGTATCAATCGCACTGAGACAGTTCACCTCTGAGGTAGTGGGACGATCCAGTACCGTGGGTACTGTGTGAGCCAAAGACCCTAAGCGGGCTGGCTCAGAAAAAGGCACTAAAGGGAAACCTACCATCCTTGTCTCGGTTCCACCGGAGACGCTCAAACATGCGGCACCAAGCATCTCGGCAGCACTACAGTCTATGGCGCCACCTTCTGCCTCCTCAGCACATAGCACACGACCCTTGTCACCGACAACTGCAGTAAAGACATCGATACCACCGACAACACCCTCCTTGGTACCGATGCTCTCAGTACCACAGGAATTTCTCTGCCATAAAGATCTTCTGGTCTCCTTGGCACTGGAATCTCCAGTCCTTGGTACTAACCTCACTCCAGAACACATGGTACTGTGCCAACTTACCACCCCACCCAGATCAGCTCCTCCTTTATCCAGTTATGAGGATGATGATGAAGGGGAAATCTTCGCCTCCTATCACTCCCTGCCTATCCACACAGCTACCAGACCAGGTCGGCCAGAGCACATGAACACCACCCCAGACCTGAAACTCAAGGATGGTACAGACATCCATGGATGCTGCCACCTATGCCATTTCCACCACAGTGGCCTTACTGGGACTCATGGGCAGCATACCACCAACACTGCCCTTAGCCTCCCAGTCCACCCAAGGAGAGGTTGACGCATTGTCCATCACGCTCTGTACCTGAACCCTCTGATCCTCTGGAAGAGGCAGTAGAGAAATTGGAGGAGACTTCGGATCAGAAAGTCACCCCAGCTGCCAATTTTTCATCCTCTTCTCCGGATGAAGCTGTCATGCCCTCACCACCCACAATGGGGGATGACTTTAAACAAGATTGTAGATTTCCTTGCAACACTGCTGGAAGAAGTGGTGGAGGCCCAACATAAGTTGCTGGACATTCTCCAGACTTCAGCCTCTTCCAAGATTGCTCTCCCAATAAACGAGGCTCTCATGGACCCAGCCAAGACCATCTGGCAGACGCCAGCAACAATTTCGCCCACCTTCAAAAGAGTGGATAAAAAATGCTGTGCCCTTTCCAAGGGGATGCAATTTCTATTTTCACACCCCACACCAAACTCTTTAGTGGTAGAGCCCATGAACGAGCAGGGAGACAATACCATTCCAGATCCACCCCATATGACAGGGACTGTCTGGAAGCTACTGCCTCTTTGCCCTGATGCAGATTTAGTCAATCTAATCACCACAAGTCAGCCCACAGATATTGGCCAGGATCTGCCTCCAACTGTTAGGTCACATGTCAGCGATGACGTCTGTCATCAAATATGCCAGACTGCACATGCGATGCTTGCAAGGCTGGCTCAGAACAGTATATATTCCACACAGACAGAATAAACAAGCGTCTTATGATGCCAACCAAAGTAAAAAATTATCTACATTGGTGGACTCAACCACACAATGTTTGCACAGGAGTTCCGTTCACACAGACCCTTCCATCAATGATACTCACAATAGACTAAGTTGGGGTGGGGGCACACCTGCACAACCACACAATCCAAGGCTGCTGGTCCCCACCGGAATCAACATTACACATACACCTGCTGGAGCTGTGGGCAGTCCGTAATGATCAGGGACAAGGCCATAAAGGTTCTGATAGACCACGTCGCTTTTATGTTTTATATAAACCGATAAGTAGGGATATGGGATAAGCACACTCCTTGTGCACAGAAGCCATGCTCCTGTGGAACTGGTGCATCCTCCACAACACTGACATCTTAACCTCCTACCTACAGGATGCCAAAACACCACTACAGATACACTGAGCAGAAAATTTTCTTAGGACCACAAGTGGGAAATGAACACCAGAGTACTACACAGCATATTCAAACACTGGGGATTCCCAACTATAGACCTCCCAAAATGACAACCCAAAATGCCAAGTGCCCACACTTTTGCTCAAGAGCAGGATTGGGACCCCATTCTCTAGGCAATGCTTTTCTTCTCAGATGGGATGCACCCCTATTGTACACCTTTTCCCCCAACCCCTCTCCTATTCCATGGTCTTGCACAAGATCAGGACCGACAACATCAGAGTCATTTTGATAACCCCCCCTCCCCCCCGTGGCCCAGACAAGTGTGGTTTCTTTACCTCTTGAAGATGGCTGTGTGCCCACCATGCACTCTTCCTCTTCTACCACATCTCCTGTCTCAGGGCGCAGGCTAGGTCTACCACCCAAACCTGGCAGAACTCCCCCTGAAGGCATGACTACTCCATGGTTCCAAGACAGTGAAATGACCTGTTCAAAGGAGGTAAGGGACATTCTTTTAAACAGCAGAAGGTCTACTACCTGGCATACCTACCTGCACAACTAGAAGAGATTCCATACATGGTGCCACAATAGACAAATAATGGCAACTACCTCTCCTTTACCACTGGTACTGGACTACATACTGGAACTTAAAAAATCGAGTCTCTCAATGAGCTCGATCAGAGTATACCTTGCAGCAATCCTGGCATTCCACCGCAAAGTGGACGAGTTCTTGATCTTCGCCCACCTGACAACTAAACGCTTTCTCAAAGGTCTTTGTAACCTTTACCCCGAAATACGAGCCCCTGCTCCATCATGGGACCTCAATCTGGTGCTGTGATGTCTTACTGGACCCTCTTTTGAACCATTAGCGATGTGTTCACTTCTCCATCTCTTGATGAAGGCGGCCTTTCTCGTTGCTATCACATCCGTCCGATGAGAAACAGGGGGCCCTCATAGCACCCCCTCCCCATACACAATATTTTTCAAAAACAAAGTTACCCTAAGACCACACCCCAAATTCTTACATAAAGTAGTTTCCTCATTCCATTTGAATCAACCCATCCATCTCCCATCATTCTTCCCAGAACCTCACAGGAATAAACAAGAAGCAGTGCTTCACACTCTGGATGTCTGAAGGTTGCTAGCATTTTACATTGAGAGGACAAAGACTTTCAGAAAGCCACCAAAGTTATTTCTTTCCATCATGGAATGATCTAAGGGAGTCTCCATATCCAAACAGAGGCTGTCTAAATGAATCTCCGGCTGCATTGACTTTTGCTATTGCCATCAACAGCTACAACCCCCACCGGGCACCTGCATACACTCCACCAGAACACTCTCTGCTTCAGTAGCCTTCCTCAACAATGCGTCCATTATGGACATCTGTAAATCAGCAACCTGGGCGTCAGTCCATACATTCACCCAGCATTATGCCACAGAGCAGTACTTGTCATCAGACGCTTTTGATGGACATACGGTTTTATCATCCACTATAACTGCAACTCCAAAGCCCCTCCCTTCCACCAAGAGGCACTTCTCTACAGTCACCGAAAGTGGAGCACCCACAGGGACATTCATCAAAGAATGGGAAGATTAATCACCCTGTGCAGTAACTGAGGTTCTTCGAGATGGTTGTCCCTGTGAGTTCTCCGCTACTCTCCCTCCTCCCCTCTACTTCAGAGTTTTTTTGCACCAGGGACTCTGCAGTAGAGAAGGAAATGAGGGAAGGTTGGTCACACAGGGCTGTGGAACTGCCTGAGACGGTATGTGATCCAATCAGGCACTGCTACTAAAAATCTCCAATTACAAATGCAGGGGCGCAGATTTACCTAAAGTGGAACACCCGCAGAGACAGCGATCTTGATAACCTCAGTTACTGCACAAGGTGAGTAACCTCTTTTTTCAAAAAAAGGTATATGTATATTCAGAATCTATTGTCTAGTCATTTTATGCTATAGAATGCAATAATGAAGAATAAGGGTGAAATGCTGGATCTGTTGAAGTCAGTGGCAAAACTTCCACTGATTTCAGTAGGGCCGGGCTTTCACATTAGGTATTTAAAGCTTTTAGCTAATCAATTTCCCTTTATGAAAATATAGTTATGCTGCTTTTCCCCTTTGCCAAGTAACTCCTTAGTTTAGCTCTTATGGTGCTCCGTCACATGGGTTCATCACTTGTAGATGCTATACCCATTAGTTTGTTGTTACACAGAAATGTCATAGAAAATGTAATAAGGCTTGGTGTCTTTTTTGTAAAATTCTTTTAGGCCCTCAAAAGGAAGACATTATAGAAGTGCAAAATGTAATTATTAACAAATCCCAATAGTCTTTTCTCCTCTGTTCTTCATTACTTATATCATTTCTCAAGTAATTTCATCAGCACGAGTTCCATTATCCAGTTTTAGCACAGTGGGTATTACTGAAATTTTTGCACATAGTGCCATTCACCCACTCATTGAGTGCACCTTTTATATAGCTCTGGGCTGGGATCGAGGGGTTTGGAGGGCGGGACAGGGATCAGGGGTGGGGCAGGGGATTGGGGCGTGGGGAGAGGCTCAGGGGGTGCAGGCTCTGGGCAGCACTTACCTCAAGCAGCTCCCGGAAGCAGCGGCATGTCCCTTCTCCGGCTCCTACACAGAGGCGCGGCCAGGTGGTTCTGCACGCTGCTCTGTCCACAGGCATTGCCCCTGCAGCTCCCATTGGAGCACCGGAGGGAGCCATTGGAGCGCATAGGAGCCGAGGGGGACCATGCTGCTGCTTCCAGGAGCTGCGTGGAGCGGTCCCTGACCCTGCTCCCCGGCCGGAGCGCCGGAGCGGGGCAAGCCCCAGACCCTGCTCCCCAGTGGGAGCTCGAGGGCTGGCTTAAAGTGGCTGGCGGGCTGGATTCGGCTCGCGGGCCGTAGTTTGCCCACCCCTGGTTTAAATAGTTGGCTTTTAAAAGAGGGGATTTATCATTCACAGAAATTCTGTAAGGATTTCCTTATAGATGTTCTCCTGCACTGTTCTGTAGAGCCCTGAAAATCTGCGGATATCCGTGGACCATTTTTGCGGATTGTGGATCAGATGCAGATACAAATTTTGTATCTGCATAGAGGTCTACTGTTATGGGGTGGTAAGGCACCTAATATGATGTCTCGCCCAGGATTTGCAGGAGGCCTGGCCATCTGCATGGAGGCCTTGCACCTCTCCTAATGCTAGGGTGACCAGACAGCAAGTGTAAAAAATCGGGACAGAGGGTGGGGGTAATAGGAGCCTATACAAGAAAAAGCCCCAAATATCGGGTATGTCCCTATAAAATCGGGACATCTGGTCACCCTATCTACAGCTCTGGTCTCCACTGTCTTTAATGGAGCCATACTTGAAAGATCCCCTTTTGGCTGCAGCTTCTGTAGGGTACACAGTATTTTTTTGTTGCCATCTAGGAAGATGAAGGCACCAGAGCCTTTTTTCTCCATGGAGGGGTCTTCCACACACAGATCGAAGCGGCAGCATGATATTGTACCGTCATATAGAAATGTTTTTGCTATTGTTTACAATGTTTATCTTAGAATATTTGGATTTTTCCACTGTCTGCTTTTCCTTTTTTGAAGGATTAGAAATGGTGTCTTGAATCTGTCTCTCCACTTCTCAGAGAAGTCGTCTTGTATTTTCATATAGTATTTGTCTTGTATCCGGACCAGCACATAGCCAAGTTTCAATGAAATTTCGGCAGCCATAGTTTTACACAGAGGACTTATAATTGTACATAATAGCAAGATTGGAAATGTCCTTCGGGTGCTGGCGAGCGTAGGCTCTTATCTAACTAATGGCATTTAAGAAAAATAGCCATCAACTTCTGATATACTCAGAAACATGAAATATGAGCAGAACTTCACTAAGCTGCACACTTTATAATACACACAAACATTAGTGGTCTTTGCTGTCTTCTCAGAAAATATATAAATAGATGAGCACTGTACTGAGGTCTCATTACTAAGAATTTATTTTTTACAAAATATTTGAGCAGCACATGTTCTTGCACATTATTAAATATCAGAAAAAAAGATGTGTCAAAATAAAGGAACAATGTATATTTTATTATACAGGGATCCTGAATTAATTTCTTATTTTGCTTTAATTCACACAATTCAGCAGTTTGGAACAGGTGCCCCTGTAATTAGGTAAAAAAATGCTGCCATATCTTATATTTTAAGATCTTGAAAAATTCCAAACTACTATGTGAACTATGTAAAAAGGAATCCCTTCAGCCACCACTGAATCAGCTTCTGTTAAAATGAATTATGGCAGATGTTTAGCAGTTCTGAGAAGCTCTATATAATATTTTAGGACAGTAAATTAAGAAAAATGACATATTTCTCCAATGTTGGTGGTGGGGAAATTTACTTAGGCAAAATGAAGTATTCAAAGTGAAATTTAGCCAAGAAAATGACAATCATTCTTATTTTGGGGGTTATAATGCCTGCAAGCGATTATGAACTTCAGTTTTCTGGTTCTTCCAAGAGACAGTATCTTGTGAATACAGGGCTGACATCATGCTACAAATAGTAAATGCATCTTGTAACTCCTTTTCTATTATTATTTCTATTATTTTATTTTAATTGACATCAGCCAATATATAAAGATATAAAATGAAGAGCAATAGTGTTATCAAATCATGAAATTAATTGAGCAAGGATAGTTTTTATTGCAACTCCTTATTTATTTTGTAAATGTCTTGTTGAAATATTTGCTTGTCATGCTGAGAGATCCTGTTTAAAAAAACGACCAATTCCTAAAGAATTAGTGATAGAGGAGAGGGAAACAAGAACAATTCATATTCATTTGTAACACGCTTCTGATGTAAGCATATTTAGCGTTTAGAGAATGCCTTCCTGTAGCTTGTATGTCTTTGTGAAGAAAATTGATTCCTCAGTTGCACTAAAAGCAATTCCCCTTTTTGTGTGCAGTTTTGACAACATTCTGTGTCTTGCTGATTCCTCATCCCTATCTGATATCACCCTGGATGGCAATCCGATAGCTCAGGAGACATGGTACAAGAACACTATTCTCCATCATATGATGCAGCTCCGACAGTTAGATATGAAGAGAATCACGGTAAGGAACTTTCTGAAAAAGTATTCGTCAGATGCTGTAAGCATTAAAATTGGTGAATAGGATTGCTGGGTTCTATGTGTGACAAAACTTTTACGTTATATCTACCTCTGAATTCAGATTTAACTTGAACATTACAATATTGTAACTTGTTTTTGTTCTATACTACACGAGTATGTATTTTTCTTGCTTAACTCTAACACATTTATTTTGATTAAACCATTTAAAAATATTTTTCTTCACCCACACTGTGTGACAACAGTTCCATGACAATGGTAAAGAATATCAGAGGTGTTTTCTTCTAAACATTGAACAAATAATGTTATTACAATAAGGAAAATATATTTTCTACTGACTCCTTACTTCAGTGTAGTGCTTCTTCCTAGAACCTTCCCCATACCAGTCGTTCCTGGCTTCCTTCTTCAGATTTAAGTAACAGTACATGTCCTCACAACCACTATATTGTTGGAAGAACAAGCCCTCTGTTAATACCTTTAACTAGGCCCACATCCTTATTGAGTTCCTCAGCTCTGTTATGTCTGATCTCTGCCAGCTTTTTGTCCCATAGTTGTCTTAAAATCCACAGTATTGTTAAGCGCTCAAGTCTCCCCTCCGCCCCCCCCCCCCCCAAACCACGAGATTGGCTTAAAATCATGAGATTTATTTACATCATTCTTGTTATGTGCCTTCTGGTTTTGGAGCCTTAAGGTTTCACATTTTCAAGCTTTTTCCCCACAATCATGAGGACTAAAAATTCCCTTTTTTTTCCTTTTTTTTAAAATGAAAGCTGAGTTTCTCACATATATGACTTCAGGAGCTAGGTCTGTAAGAAAAATACCAAATATCATGAGGCTCATGATAAAATTGAGTGGGCAACACTGAATTCAGGTGTTTTGATTGGCAACAGCATGTTGCACTGGTATACACTGGGCAATATCTAGCTTGATGTTTCTATGAGTGGATGAGTTTACTTTACACTAACAGGAAAGTGTAACTAACTTCACTTGATGAATAGACCAAAATTTCTACTTGGATTGTAATTTTTCTTCTCCTTTGTTGTGTGGTCCACCTGAATATTCTGAATTCCCCAGTCTTGCTTTGCCTTGCAGACAACTAATAGGTAGACCTGGTAATTGCTCTTTTCTGGTTAGAAATTCCTTCGTTTCTTATGCAAGAGAGTTGAAGAAGCTGTTTGTCTGAAAATTATTTATAGTGGGTGCTATTACTGCATATTCCCCTTCATTTCTGTTTGGCATGTCATCTCTGCTGGCAAAGGTTTTTAATTGAAGTGAGAGCAGAGGCTAAGGGTAACATTTTTCAAAAGCACCTAAGTCCTGTTAACTTTCTATGAGACTTAGGCTCCTAAGTCATGTATGGCTTGTGAAAATATTACCCTTGGGCTGCAAATGTATATCTCTTGTCTAGGAGGCCAGTTCCAGTTAAGAAAAACAAACCTATCCAATTGTTTAACCTGTAGATAAATCCCACCCCAAGAGAAAGTCTTTAGCTCTTTCCCCCATCAAACTTCAGTTGATAAAATATACTGAACCTTTTTGGATGACACACTTTGTAAGTTTTTTTTCCCCCCCAAAGCAGGAAAATGGCCCTTCTCTGCCATCTACCATCGAGAAAAGTAAATCGAAGATATCCTTTTTACAACAGTTTGCAGATATGTAGAAAACATGTCTAAATTTGAATTGAATACGGTGCAGCTTTATAAGTAGGCTTTGCAGAATTTATTTTTTTGTAATTTCAATAATATCGATGTTTTGGTTTTAAGCATTTTTTTTTATCTATATACATTTTCACAATTGCAGGAAATTATGGGGTTTGTGTGATGGGGTATACAAACCTCACACTGGGCCCGAAGGAGTTAAAGGGCAATACTGGGCCCGGGTAGTCCCGTCCCTCCAGGCCTACAGAGCATGCTCTGACTGGAGGTACAGGTTAAAAAGAAGCTCAGAAATCCAGGCAATGAGAGGGAGAGCAAACAGGCTGGGGGAAAGGCTCACTTGAAAGCCACACTGAAGGCTAAACTTGAGATGTGACCATGGTGCTGGTGAGCCCCACAGGCGGTGCTTTCTCTAACCTACCTCTCACCCACGCCTGTTGTTTGTTTGTTTTTTGGAAACTGACAGTTCCTGAGAGGCTCTGCTCATTTGAACTCTGTTAAACTTCTGATTGTTTGAACTTTAGGGGACCATGCCCCAAGCTGAAGGAGCAGATAGATAGGAAACGGTCCAGGGTGGCAGTTCTCTGTGTGGAGGACTTGGTTGGTGCTGTTTCCCACAGGGCCCTGGGCTGGGATCCCAGGGAGAGGGCTGGCCCTGGTTTGCCTACCCATCCTGCTTGAGACCTAGGCCCATAGGTGGGCTGAGACCACGACACCTCTGGGGTAGGGACCAGGCATTTCTATCCTTCTCCCCCCACACACACTTTTTTTTCTGTGATGAGTGACTGGAAACCAGGTACGCTAAGTCCTAACACACCAAGACCCCCTGAATACCTTATTACCGGGTGGTCAGCCAACAAGGGGGTTAGGCAGTAATTATTTAATGACAGTACATGGTGAGATTCAAAAAGTTAAAGCTTTATAACTGTTAAAACACAAATTGTAAATATCATGTCAAAATATACAAAATAAATATCCTTAAATCAAACTCCAATAAATTCTCAAGCAGCATTTTTCTTACTTTGCTTATATGTACATTTTGATTATTATCTATGAAAATATTTTTTGTTGATTTGTGTGCGTATGGTGAAATTAATGTTTACTGACATTTATTGAAAAAAATCTACTCCTTCTAAGCCTACTTACTGTGGAGGATTTAACCAGAAAGAAATACATGGACTGTGCATCATGTATGTAATTTGCCCTTCCAACAAAATCTGTTAAGTACAGTACATATATTTTAAAAAGCTTTGCCATGGTTCCCAGCTCCAAATGTAGACTTAACAGTTAAATATTTCCAGTAATGTTTACACCCCCCCCCCACCCCCCGAGTCCAGGATTTCATTTTTTTAAAGTCTAGTCAAACTCAAGTTTCCTCTTAAAACAAACCAACCCAAACAAACTAACCAAACCCCCCCACCCCCAAATGTGCTTGAGGTAGAGACCATACATGAGAAGTTTCAGGTTTAAAGAACATTTCATGAGAAGCTTAAAGGATGGAAGTATCAAACTTGCCATGAAAACAAATTAACAATAGTACTTAACATTTATCTTTCATCTTCCCTGTGCTTTACAAACATTAGTGATTTACTAAGAATGACAGTTTTACCTAAGAGGTCTCTACCATGCATCCATATTATTTTTTTCCCTACTAGTTTCCTTAATTTTTTCACAAGTGTGTGTTGGAGGGAATGTTCAGGATGTATAATTCATAAATGGCTGAGTAGATTATAATTTTAAATCTTAATGCATCTTTTCCATCGGGTGCTTATAAGATTTCAGCAGCTCCTTCCATGCTCCTTGCTGCTCTCTACTACTTCCATCACATTGGGTTGCACAATGGAGCATGGAGCTGCCAACTGAATGCAGCATTCTCCTCAACTTCCCTTAGCCTTGACATTAGGAGTGGGGCAATGAGAAGTCAGTTTTTGGGCTGGGTTTGCAGTTAAATGAGGGAGGTGGACCAAGATGGAGGAGGAGGCCTAGGATGAGGGAAGATCGTTGGAGAAGTTGAGAGGAATCTGAATAAGGAAGGTGAGTAATGGTATCTGTCTTTAAAAGACCAAAAGAACTTAAAAGAAAAAAAAACATATAAATGAAATGTCAAGTTGATATATTTAAATACAAAATATATAGGAAATGCATAAGTTATAAAGTTGTCATAAACATAGTATCATTAAACTTGTCCCCATTATCATTATGTATATATTTTATGTTAGGGCTATTTTAGACTGTTTACACGAGGATACTAATATTAATATGCTGGATGTGTAATTAGGGTAAACTTAATGTTATGACAGGTTTCAGTGTAGTAGCCGTGTTAGTCTGTGTCAGCAAAAAGAAAATAAGAAAGAAATACTTGTGGCACCTTAGAGACTAACAAATTTATTTCAGCATAAGCTTATGCTGAAATAAATTTGTTAGTCTCTAAGGTGCCACAAGTATTTCTTTCTTAATGTTATGAGAATCTTAATATTTGTAATTCTTAAAACTTTGTGTTTTAACTTTGTAAATATAACATTTAATTAACATTTTCCTTTGTTTTGCATTGATAGTGTATACATAGTATTTGTGATTTGTGTAGTCCTGGGGTGGCTGTGATGTACTGTACTATATTTTGCAGCAGCCCTCAGTCCCCAGTCAGGGATTGCGGGCCCCTTTGTCTTAGATGCCTTGTACACACACACAGAAACACAAACAGTCCTTTTTTTGTGGACATAATTTAAAGTATATTGTACTCTACCTCATTTTCCACCGGATACTGTGGTAATGACTTAGTAGTAATGAAGTTTAATAGGATAAGTGTGTCATAAAGTTCCTGTTTATTTCATCTTCAGATAAGTAACTATCCAGTTACTTTGTGTGCTTTCACATTACTTAAAGCTTAAAATGAATTATTGTATTTGTACAGTAGTTTTAACATATCAAGATTTTTTTTTTAAACTGCCTAAATTCTCTATTAGTGTCTTAAGTTTCTGAAAAATGAAAGTGAAAAGTTAAACGTCTGTTATTTCTTACAGGAGCTTTCTATTTTAGAGGGGACACCCCCCAAAAAAAAAACTTTTCTCTGATGGTTTTGGAAGATATTTTCATATAAACACTTCAGAAGGTTATGAAGTAAATAAAATTAAGTTAAAAAGTATACTTCTCAAATGTTTGTGTTGGAGAGCCTCTTTGCTTTTCACGTCATAGCTGACATTTCTTTGTTACTTGGAAAATATGTGTTCTAAAAATACTGTGCTATGAGAATATTTGGATTTCTGTAAATAAGGAACATTTAACCTAATATAGCTCTACTGCGTTATTTAATTGTCCTGATGCGAGACTTAAACATTACCAAATGCTTGTATTTAGTGACAAATATGTAGTTTCTTGAGCAATACAAAGTAACAATGTTATATGAAAAATATAGTTAATATAGTCTAGTCAGTGGTCCACAGAAAAGACCCTATGCTTTCTCTCTTTTTAGTTCTCTTACTGAGTGAAGTAGTTAAATCGCTGGAACAATAGGGGACAAAAACAGTTTAACTATTAAATCTTGTGGACTATGATTCAGACATAAATTGAATACCTCAGACTCATTTTATATATATTTTACTTACCAAAAAAAATTGGTGTAAAATTAGTTTCCTACAAAAAATACTCTCAAATATTTCCAATTGCAATGTTTAGGATGTAATGAAATAATATGTTATAAATGCCCTCTGAGTAACAAGAGTACTTAACATATATTCAGAACTTTACATTTTTTAAAGCACCGTACAAATGTTAATCTGTAGAAAACACCAAATGTGGTGCTTTATTATCTTCTATATTTTCATTATAGGAATGTGTACATTTCCTGATAGTTTTTTCTTTTAACTGCTGATTCTGTATAGTTTTTATTTTTGTTTTAGTAATGAATTTATTTGTAGAAACATTATAGAAAATATACCAGATAATTTAATATTGTGGTATTAGAATTACAGTCTGCAAAAGTGGTGGGAGAGATGAAGAGAAAACATAGGTCTACAGCAAATTTAAGTTTAGTCATAACTGACAGCCTTTGATTAGTCTGAGCATAAATGTTCTATATTAGAGCCAATATTTACTGGGGAGTAGATTCTCAGAGGCATTTTATGTTCCAGGCGTTTGCATGCTGTTGTAGCCAGCGTCGCAAGATATTTACATTCCAGATACGCTAAAGATTCATCTGTCCCTTGATGCTTCAGCCACTATTCCAGAGGACATGCGTCCATGCTGATGACGAGTTCTGCTCGATAACAATCCAACGCAGTGTAGACTGATGCATGTTCATTTTCATCATCTGAGTCAGATGCCACCAACAGAAGGTTGATTTTCTTTTTTGGTGATTTGGGTTCTGTAGTTTCCGCATCGGAGTGTTGCTCTTTTAAGACTTCTGAAAGCAAGCTCCACACCTCGTCCCTCTCAGATTTTGGAAGGCACTTTAGAGTCTTAAACCTTGGTTTAAGTGCTGTAGCTATCTTTAGAAATTTCACATTGGTACCTTCTTTGCATTTTGTCAGATTTGCAATTAAAGTGTTCTTAAAACAAACAACATGTGCTGGGTCATCATCTGAGACTGCTATAACATAAAATATATGGCAGAATGCAGGTAAAAAGAGCAGGAGACATACAATTCTCCCCCAAGCAGTTAAGTCACAAATTTAATTAATGTATATTTTTTTAACAAGTGTCATCAGCATGGAGGCATGTCCTCTGGAACAGTGGCCGAAGTATGAAGAGCATATGAATCTTTAGCGCATCTAGCATGTAAAGATCTTGCGATGCCAGCTACAATGGTGCCATATGAACGCCTGTTCTCACTTTCAAGTGACAGTGTAATTAAGAAGTGGGCAGCATTATCTCCCGTAAATGTAAACTAACTTGTTTCTCTTAGCGATTGGCTGAACAAGAAGAAGGACTGAGTGAACTTGTAGGCTCTAAAGTTTACATTGTTTTGTTTTTGAGTGTAGTTATGTAACAAAAAAAACTACATTTGTAAATTCTTTTTCATGGTAAAGAGATTGCACTAGAGTACTTACCTGAGGTGAATTGAAAAATACCATTTCTTCTGTTTGTCATATAATCAAAAATAATATAAAGTGAGCACTGTACACTTTGTATTCTGTATTGTAATTGAAACTGATACATTTGAAAATGTAGAAAACATCCAAAAATATTTAATAAATTTCAGTTGGTATTCTATTGTTTAACAGTGCGATTAATCGCAGTTAACTCATGTGATTAATCGACAGCCCTAAAAGAAGGAAAAATATATACAAACACCAATTAAAGCTATATTTTAAAATTATGTGTAAGTTTAGAACAGAAAACCACATCTGAAAAGGGGAATTCTTTCAACCTCCAGCGGTGTGTGTGTACATGTGGGACTGTTTCAACTAAAGAACTGGCACGGCGAGCTAATAAATTTCCCACTGCAGTGAAGAGCGCCATGAGGAAGTGGATTATGGGATTTGTAGGAACAGGTTGGGAGAAATCAGCAAAATGAACATGACTTGTCAAACTTCATATTTTAGATATGTGTATTCAGTGTTGCCAGATTTCTACTGCAGTAATTGCCCAAAGACACTTCAAATCTAGCCCCATAGTAGCCCAATCTATTTATTGAAACAAAGTTGTTTTTATTAACATATTGGTCTATACCTTTAAAAAGAATCACTGTCTAGACTATAATTAAATGATGGATGTTAGCAGTGTGGATCTATAATGAACAAATTTTGGTAGCCAAATCTTGCAAATTGTTCAGATTGGCTTGGGTTTCTGTGCACAGAAGGTTTTATACAAATAGTTATGATAAATACAAAGGATTAGGTTGGAAGGCGGTTTCTAGTGTGTTGCTGTAAGGATTGGTGAGAGTATGCATCCGATGAAGCGGGCTGTAGCCCACGAAAGCTTATGCTCAAATAAATTTGTTAGTCTCTAAGGTGCCACAAGTACTCCTGTTCTTTTTGCTGACACAGACTAACATGGCTGCTACTCTGAAACCTATCATCTCAATGAATTTCACTGATGCTTCTCAAGCTTGTGAGACTGCTGTACCCTTAGAAATATTAAAGAGTAAGTACAACCGGAGATAAGAATACTTACCAGGTGGAAAAGAAGGAGCAACAGCTGAAAAATGGCTGTTTGAGAGCAGCAGTTGAGGGCCAGCAGCTCCTCAAAAGATATTCTGGGAAAAATGTCCTAGAAAAGTGCAACCCCACTCTGGTGAGATTTGGTAAGAGCCTGGCATTCACAGAGGAATTGGTGTTTATGTGTCACAGCCTATGGACCTGACCCAACGCCAGTTGTAAGCAAAGGAAAGACTCCCTCAGACAAGTGGGACTAAATAGGAAAATGAATGGCCACACTGGGGTACTGCAATTCACTAAAAAATTAGAGAGTTGAAAAAAATGGGAATGTTTAAGTGTAATTTAAACAATATTTATGGTGGTTGCAGCTCATACTTGCTTCTTCACAGCAGCACTGCTCTTACTGTCTGAAACTACCAAAGCTGTGCTGTCTGTGAGGATAATCATCCCCTGAATGTACAGCCCCCTCCCCCACATGAGCAGCCTTGTGTCTACTTGTGTCACAAGGGGCTTGCTCCTATCTTTTTAACATGTTGACATTGTGATGGGTCCCCCTCAGGGATGCCATCTGGAATTGAGGTGCAGCTGAGTCCTCTGTCTCATCAGTCTGGGTTCCCTCTTGCACTGTGACGTTGTGACAAACTGTGATGCCCTCCAAGCTTGCACTCACACCAACATCCACAGGCAGGGACCACACCCAGCTGTATTCATGAATGCTCTGGCCAGCCACTCATGAACCCACAATAGAGAGACTACAGCCAAAGACCCCGGAGTTGTACCATCCTGCACTGGTCAAAACCTGACCAGTATTAATTTATTACCCGGTCCGCCACTTCTACAAAGGAAAGTGGATGTGCACCAACTCTTGTTCATGAGCTGAAATGTATGCCCTTTGCACTTCAAACAACACACAGTGTTTTAGGTAAAATATAAAATAGATTTATTAACTAAAGAAAGATAGCTTTTAAGTGATTATAAGTGATAGCAAACAGATCAAAGTAGATTACCATAAGAAATCAAACAAAACCACAATCTAAGCCTAATGTACTAGTTAGTATTTGAATCAAGCAGTGTCTCACCCAGTGAGATAGTACGAGCGGGTTAGCTTTTGCATACACAGGCAGGCTTCCTTCTTTTCTGCCTGGGAACAGCACTTCTCCCTCCCTCCCCCCCCCCCACTTCAGTCTTTTTCCTCTGGTACTTTCAGGTATGGTGTTTTAGGGAGAGTGAGGTCCAGTCATGATGCCATTGTCCCCCTTTTATATCTTCTTCCAACTTGCTGGAAAGCTCTTTTGCTGTGACCTGGGTCAAACAATTCCCATTGTGTAGTGCTATCTCTGAGAGGTTTCTATTGTACACAGGTTTCAGAGTAGCAGCCGTGTTAGTCTGTGTCAGCAAAAAGAACAGGATTACTTGTGGCACCTTAGAGACTAACGCAGTTCCTGGGGTAATCCTTGTGCTTGTGTGCATTTCCTCAATAAGCCATTAACATTGTTTGGCCTTTTTTATTGTTGTACCTGAAAGGCTGCTTGTGGGTGTTCCCAACCTCGCAACATGTTTTAGTAGTAATACATAGCATAACTTCACATACAATAATAGCACATATAATCCAGTGAGATATTAATGTCTAGCAAATCAAGGCTTTTAGAATGATATCTCACAAGGCATGCTTTGTACAAAACGTATCCTAATTATATGACAGTGAAGAATATGGGGGTGCCAGGGTGACGAATATGGGGGTGCCAGGGTGTCACAGATATGTGAAGGTGAGGGGCAGATCATGATGAAATCCGTAGCAAGCATCTTCCGACCGATGCACGTAGCTTGAGCGCTTCCTTCCTCCTACCACTCCTTGAGCATGATTGTTTCAGGAATGAAGAAGTGCTGCAGAAGCTCCCAGTCCTGCTATTGGCTCTGTTAGATACACCTCTACATTCTGTTGCTGAGCAAATAATAGGCCAGTGAGGGGTGGGGGGAGAGGAGCGACTACTCCTGACTGGTGAGGGGAGGCGGGAGTGGAGCGAGCAACGTCTCTTCCAGCTGGTGGTACAAAACTTGGGGGAGGGGAACCCCTCCTGCCCCCCCTAAATGGCGCTCCTTTTTGAGTAGCAATTTTTAAAGTGTATGAGTCTGTTTAATTGTCTCATTTTTTTTCTTGGCATTTGCTAATTGGCTCCCTGACCTGTTTTATTCTTACTCACAATGTGTAGTACGGCACAGCCTGAAATAGTTGGGATAAATTCCTACTTAAGCTTGAGAAATTATTCTCTTTGTTTGGCCTGGGTGCCTGGACAGAGGTCTGAGGAAAAATGGAGCCTTTCTAGATACATTTTACTGTTACTGCATACAAGATGAAGTGTTTATCACTGAAATGTGGTCTAGATTACAAGGATTGATTATTTATTTTTTGTTTCATTTGTAAAATGTTAAATGTTCTAAACAATATTCAAATGTATTATGACTATATAGACGGTTGTTCTGTATATATCAGGGTGATAGCATTAGAATTACTCAATATGTGAAAATAGATAACCAAGAGGAAAGTTGTTTAATAATAATAATTATATAAACACACAAAGCCTACTCTCTTTTTCCCTTCAGTTTGGTTTATTGCATCATAGTGATAGAAATCTAAGTCACTACTATAACAAGAATCAGCACTCAAAGAAACTTCACACAATTGCTGCAGCTTGCTAAAATTAGAGGACACTATATGTTGTTGAAAATAAATTGCTGGAAAGAACCAGGAAAGAAAATCAAAAGCCCAGAGTAATAAGTAATAAAAGTAGATCTTTCTTTTACTGTTATCATGCTTAAAGACAAAAAACTTTAAAGATCTGGGCTTTTGCCTCTATTTTGGTTCATTATGGTGTAGGGAAAAAACCCTGAAATATTTTATAAAGGGTTTGGTTTATTTGTTTGTTGGCATTGTTTTTTGTTTTGTTCTGTTTGTTTGGTTTTTCTGTTTATTTTTCAGCTTAGAAAAATCAGGAAGGTCAAGTCTAATCTTTCTTGGGTTTTCTTGGGGATCCACTGGGAGTTCTCACAACATGTTTTGTGAGCTGTAACACCTTAATTGAAGGTGTGGATGTGCTGAATGTTTTACAGAGGTTTGCTTTATTTAAAATGCAAGTCATTGAAATAAGTGTGTGCTAATAAAAATAATAAATATTTCAATATATGTAAAATATTTTTAAACCTTAGTAAGAGAAATATTTTTGTTTTTAATAAAAACACAGCAGAGTTTCCAACAGTCCAACTAAACACTGCTGCTCCTCTCAATTATTTAAGTTCTTTAAGTAAATATAAGTTAACCACTGCTCCAATTTTCCATTGTCTGAATTTTGAATGTAAAAGCCAAGCAGAATTTTTTAAAAAAAAAGAAAGAAAGAAAGAAAGAAAGAAACAACCAACCAATCAACAAAAACGTTCAGGCTGCCTTTATATATTCTAAAGAAGCAAAAAAGGGAACATGTCCATTTTTTCCTCCCTTTTCAGATCACCTTTAAACTACAAAACTCCTATAAATTCTTGATAGAGCTTGGTATAAAAATTGATTGTGTAAATACTAAAAGTGTTGGAGGGAGTATATTTTACTTAGTTATTCATTGACATGTTTTAATAACACTTTTTATTTAGAACACAGAAAGCTTTACATTTCTATACCAAAAATGTTACAGCACACAGCATTCAGGTTCACATCCCGAATAGAAGTGTTAGCTTTGGAAATTGTCAGATAAAGACAGAAATAGGAGTGTTACCAAGCCATGTTTAGTAGTGCCTGCAAGTCACCCTTTGGTGAATAAACCACTGAAGATATATTTGCCTTTCAAACATTAGAATTTACAAGCTTGTCAAGTACATTTTCCATAGGTTACTCCTGCTTTAGTAAACTTGATTGTATTTCTTCATCTAGGAAGAAGAAAGGCGCATGGCATCTGTTGCAGCAAGAAAAGAGGAAGAGAAGAAGCGTGAAAGCCACAAACAGACCTTGTTAAAGGTATTTTCTGTTCTTGCTAACACTAATTGAGATTAGATAAAATGCCATACGCTAGTTGTATTGACCATAATAAGGTAGACTCTGATATCTTGGTGCTGTAGTTTAAAAAGACACTGTTTCCTTTAATTATACCTACTTTTATTATTCATCTCAAGAAAAATGACACCTATGATAATAAGTCAAAACTGACATGATACCAGTTCTTCTTCTTGGATGTGGAGCTGGCCAAAGCCAATTTGTAGCAGCCTCATGAGCAAAGTGCAGAGCCCTCAGACCACCATCAAATCTGGTCATAAGGCAGTCGTCAGTGATGTGTGATATTGTCTGTCTTTGGCCACAGCCTCTCATTGGCCCCAGGTGTGAAAGCTGGCTCATGTTGACCCTGGCCCATTTGAAATCTGTTCAGAAGGGCCCATGAGCAGCATGGCAGATCAGAGCTGGGTACATGCATGGTCAGGGTCAGTTATAAGAGACTGGCTTCTGATGTTATGTGCGGACGGACCATTCTTCATGCCACAATTATGTCACAGAGAAATCTGGGCAATGCAAGAGGGCCCACAACAGATGCCTTGATGAAAAGTGTGCTCTTGGGTGGTCGAACAGATCTGTGTATGGTGGTAAGCTAAGTTTTGCCCTGATTTTCTCAACCATTCTAGCTGTAATATCTTCAAGACCGATTATGGAGGAGTGATGTTGCTTAACATGGGGACCCACAGTACTGGTGTGGGTCGAATTGTCCTGGTTATAATGCTTGTGGTTGAGTGTAGTTGTGTGTCCGCCAACTTGATATGAGACATATGGAACCTCACCGTAGCACAATATTCTGCTGCAGAGTAACAGAGGGCTAAGCTGGATGTTCACAGAGTTTGATCATTAGCATCCTGTGAAGTGCCAGCCAATTTGCTTAGAAGGTTGTTACTCGTCCTCAGCTCTGTCACAGTTTTCTTCAGGTGTTTAAGCTATGTGAGAGATTTATCTAGGGTGACTCCAAGGTAGAGTGGTTGGGATTTGTGTTTCAAGTGATGTCCATTGAGAAGAATATTGAATTCTTGGTCTGCTCTGTCATTGTGAAAAAGGAACACACACAAAACTCTCTTGGACATGCTTGGCTGTAAATGCCACCAACTGCAGTATTCAGCCATCTCAATCAAGTCAGTGTTTAGGGCATCTTCAAGTTCTGGAAATGACCATGCTTAGACGTCTAAGCAAATGTCATCTGTGTATGTGAACTTGCAGGACAGGGTGAAAAGCATAAGTGTGTGTATAGGTTGAAAAGCATGGGTGCCAGCACAGATCCTTGGGATAGACCATTGGTTAGTCTTTTCTTCTTGCTAACTCTGTGCTATGTGCATTTGGAAACTTCTGTATGTTGACTACCCATGCTGGGAGAGTGTTCTTGACAGTTTGACTAAGAGCCTTGTGTGCCAGATGGTGTCATCTGCTGCTATCAGTTCCAGAAATATGGGTCCCATCTTCAGGTTTTTCTGGAAACCATTTTTGATGAATGTTGTCAAAGCAAGCACTTGATCGTAGATGGTCCAGTTTTTCTGCACAGCCCAAGGGGGAACGCCAAGAGAACTTTCAGGGCTGTGGAGCAGCTGGTACATAGATGGGACAGAGCCATAGCCTGACTTCGTCCATGCCTTCTTGATTTGTCTTGCACCCCAAGGAAGGTAAGTTAAGGGAATTAGTCTTTGTACTCAATTGACACAGAGACTACAGTTGAATCTGGCTGTTACAAAGGATATCTTATCCCCACCCATCCTGCACCCCTGGAGCATCCAGGCATAATCTGGCCCATAACTTGCATCTAGGGCCAAACTTTCAAAAGTAGATGCAGACTTTTGCACACACAAGTTGGTGTTTCGTGTGCACGCATGGAAGCTGATTTTTCATGTGTATATTGGGCATTATGAGCTTTGGAAAAATTGAGCTTCTATTTTACCAACACTTATAATCCGCAAAGCTTCATTTGATATACTTTAAATATAGTCAAATAATTCTCCTCTATCTGAACACAACACATGCAAAATTTGAAGTAGAAACCATTTTGATGGGTTTAGACCATGGAGTAGCCAAAATATTAAAGATCCCATTGGCCATGTAAGAACTCCACCAACAAACTCTCTCTTCCAGTAATTACCAGTGGCAAAGTGGGCACATCACCAGTAGGCCTCATAGACTAGAACCCTGCAATACTCCGTAGATGAGTTCACAGGTCAAGTGAGCATAGAAATTTGTAGTGGTACTGGTGGGTACCCTTGAGATGATTACCCGCACCAGTGGAATAGTACACACTACTTGCTCCATTCTATAGGTACACATTGCCATATGTTTGTCAGAGAAGAGTAAGTCAAAGAAAGGCACCTTTGCAGTTGGAACGGAGGTTTGTGATAGTCTTAGTTTCTGTAGGAGTTCATTCCACAGCCTTGAGTCAGCCCCCAGGAAATCAGTCTCCTGCACATAAAAGCTTTGCCCGTACTGACTGTGCAAAGTGAAGTCTAACACTCAGCTCATTAAGATTTCTCTGTCTGTAACATGATGATAACTTTGGAACACCACATCTGATCAGTTCTAAAATTTCAGCAGATGTTCTAAGCATCAATGTGCACAAGTCTGTTGATGATTAGAGCAAATTGGACGAGTGGAAAAGCTTGATTTGCAGACTGTCTGGTGTTGCAAGCAGAGGAATCTTTCATCTGCCTTTGCTGCTGCTGACATATATCAGAGGCAGTACCTTAACTCTTGGCACGGGAAGATTTGTCAGTATCTTGAACTCTAACATAAATCAGATAGTCTCGCAGGGATGGTTTGTAGGGGGGAAGTGAGGATCCAGGGTCAGGGGAAGTGGAGTGATTTTGAGAAAAGAGGAATGAAGGAAGAGGAGGCAACAGTGAGTGTGGAGAGAAAGCAGCAGGGACTGGAGGGATGAGGCAGGGAAAGCAGAGTCCCACTGATTGGGGAGGTGGAGGGGAGGAAGTTGGGACTCAGAGAGCACTGAGGTACTGTAATAGTGGTGATAGAAGCAGGGACATGAGGTTAGAGGGGGAAGGGGACTTGGTGATTGAACGGGAGAGAGAAGCTGGAACCCAGAGGGAGGGAAGTGAGTGGCTGGGAGTGACAAAGCAATGACCCACAAGGGGATGGGAAGTGGCATGGTGTTGATGATGGAATTAGGGACCCAGAGGGGAGAACTGGGTAGGTGGGTGAGGAAGCAGGGACCTAGGATGAGGAGGAGAAAGTGGAGCCCTTGGGGGTGGGGAATGGAGATGGAGATGGGGAGGGGAAAGCGGGGTTTGAGGAAGATGGGGGATATGTGATCGGGGGAGGAATGGAATTGAGGAGGGAGAAACAGAGGTGCACACAGGGTATGTCTAAACAGCAAAGAAAAACCTGTGGCTGGCCCATGCCAGCTGACTCAGGCTTGCAGGGCTTGGGCTAAGGGTCTGTTTCACTGCTGTGTAGATTTCCGAACTTGGGCTTTAGCCCAAGCCCTGGGACCCTCCCACCTTGCAGGGTCTTGTCCTGAAGGCTACAAAGTAATGAAACACCCTTGCAGCCTGAGAATCTTGAGCCTGAGACCAGTGAGCCCAAGTCAGCTGGCATAGACCAGCTGCAGGCTTTTCTTTGCTGTGTAGACATACCCACAAATGCCCTGCCATGAGGGAGAAGGAGGGAATGGGAGGATGCACTGAGCCACTGCCTTGTGGGGGAGAATTGAGGACTGTAAAGTGCCCCTACTGGGTGCAATGTACTCAGCCTACAGAAGCTACAGAACATGCAACCTTGAGTTGTAGAAAGTTCCATTGCGCCAGTGGAGCAAAATTGTCAACCATGGGCTTCACCCCAGAGCTTTAGTCAAACTTTTAGATACCCTAGAGCCAGGCCATTGAGTGTCTTGCAATAAGGACCGAGACCTTGAACGTGATTTGATAGTCTATGGGAAGGCAGAGTAGGGAGCAGAGGACAGGTTTGATATGTTCACAATAGCCAGTGTTGCTGAGGAGATGTACTAGTGTTCTATAGCAGTTGGAATTTTCTAAGTGCTACCAGATAAGTTACATTGCTGTAGTCCAGCTGAGAGCTAATGTGGGCATGGATACCTGAGGCAGGTCATTGTTTGGATGTAGTCTCTTAGGCAACTGGAGACTATAGAAAGCACTGCTGTGTGAGAGCTCATTATCAGTGAGGAATTCAGGAGCACTCCTAAGCTACAGACTGAATTAACCAATTGTGGGGTGTGTACCTTTAATCAGAGGAGACTGTTCCACCAGTAGCACCTCTGTCTCATTCAGGTTCAGCTTCAACCAGCTCTTCTTAATCCATGAGCTGATCTCATCCAAGAACTGGCCGTCTTCGGGTAGTGGTATAGTCATAAGTGATGAATGATAGATGGAGCTATGTGTCATCTGCATATTGCTGATGCTTGAGTCCATGTTGTCTGACCAGTTCATGTAGATGTTGGATAGGACTGGTAAGAGAATTGATCCCTGTGGGACTCTCCACATGAGAGGTCTAGTGGTGAAAATGCAATTTCCTATTACAGCTTGTTGAGTGTGACTCCCCAGGAAAGACTGAAACCATTTTAGCACATTACCCTGGGCCCCACTACCTTTATCGAGTGAGACAGCAGTATCTTATGGTTGGCCATGTTGAGTACTGCAAAGATTCTACTAGAGTTTGGGATAGTATTGTCCTGAAGAATCTTGCGAAGGGGTGACTCACCCATGACTTAGGGTACTGGTTAGATACGCTGTGGTTTGTCAAGGTAAGATTTCGTATCACGGGTCTGGAGAGTGTGGGTTCAATGTCCACCATTTAGGAGCTTAGAAGAAAAGGAGTAGCTGGAGGTTGGGGCGAGGGGGAGGGCGAAATATAGCATGTGTGTAAAATTGGACCTTGTTCAAACCAAGGACACATGCAGAATTTTAACAGTAGGTATTGTAAACTGGAAGCAATAGGTTAAAAATAGGAAAAAGTAAATAGATAAAGAAGTGGGGTTAATTGTTATATGGTAATCCAACAGTGTGTCAAGTATACTTCTGCTTTTCTGCATCTTACCTATTAAAACAGATTTTTCTGAGTTTGGATTTGTTCAGTTCAAAAACAGGTTCCAGAAAATAGCCCTCCCCCCCCATTTTAAAAATTAATACTTTCATAGTTTATTTTATTTTTACTATAGATGACTGATATGTTTTAAATTTATCTGGTTTTGAAGTTTTGGTGTTAGTTCCTACTGGTATAGAGAAGGGACGTACACACAGACACATACATCTGATGGTTTGGTGATATTAATGTGTTGGCCCACTTACTGAGCAACAGAAATTTTTGAAAGTGTGATTTATTTTTATTTCTGTTTCCTTACAGTAGGAGATGCTGTTGTTTGTCTTGATGCCCTAGATCTCTCAAACCATTTTGCCAGTGAAAATTCCCATTGGAGGAAAGGGGCATGTATTGTTAATGTGTAATGCCATACTCACTCAAGCTTGAACAGGAAATTGAAGTTTTCATTCTTTTTAGTGAAGGTTTCTTTCTTGTCTTCAAGGGGGTAAAGAAGCATAACAGCCAACTGCTGTTCTCTTTTATTTCCTTCAAAAAGATGATTCTTATCTCCCTTCTATGTAAATTTCCATTCCATCCTTGTGTGTTTAGATTTTGTTTTCTCTGTTTCAGACTCTTGTTTTACTTGAATGGAACTTTCTTTCCCACAGATCTAACAGTGGGATTAAATGGCAGTGAAATAATTTGCGAAGTGTAAAAATTCAGCCAATGAATGGAAATTTTATGGAGTCATATTCAGCAATAAAATATATTTTCCTCCACAAGCTTTCTTGAGAAAACCATTACATTTTACCTTGCTTACTTTTAAATGAAATGTCATGGCATACTGCCCATTTAATAAGGTAACTGTTGCTGTTTTACAAAAGTGTCTGCCATCAAGCTTACCATGCTAATAACTGTTGTTGAATTTTCATAAAGATTCCCTGATTCATTTCACAAGTTCTAACTCCCACTTTTTTTCCTGTTCTTGCCGGTCTGTCTGCACAGTAGGTTTTTCTTCCTCTCCACCACTTCAGGGTGGAATCCAGTGCTTTCTAGAAAAACCTGACCCAGAATTCTCTGCCTTCAGAGGCTTGCACAGGGTAAGCGCTCTCGTTTGACAGGGTCTTATCTGAGTATTTTCTGGCATAAAAATGATCAGTTGCCACCAAACCTTTAAATTTAATTGGCTTTCAAATAAATAACCTGTTGGGTGGGATATTTTAGTTTAGATGCACTACAAGAGATCAGCAGCTCCACAGCTGAGGGCTCGCAAGATGGCCAACCAGCACAGAAAATAAAATAGAAAAGCAACAGGGACTCTCAAGATGGAAAGGATGCCTCACTGATGTGTCAGAGTAGGTCTTCTAATTCAGCACTTCTGAATGTTCTCCCCGATCCCAAAAATACTGGAGCCACAGAAGGGTCACCCTTCACCTAGGCCTCCTTCCTTCCACATTTCTGACCCATTGTACTCTGCTGGCATGAAGTTCACCAAGGGGTACTCCTCAACAGTACTGGAAGGGAGAAGTCACCCTTTCCTGCTTACTGTGGAACCTCAAAGGGAGCAAACTTCACTGGGGCACAGCAGTAGCATAGCCAGGAGGCGAGCGGAGGTAGCGGCCGCTCCCCCTCTGAGCAGAAGCGGCGCCTTAAAAAGAAGCGGCGCCTTCTTTTAAAGGGGGAGCAGAGCTAAAAAAAGGCACCCCTTCTTTTTAAGGCTTCTTTTTAAGACGCTGCTTCTTGCACTCACCCGGCGGTGCTCCAGCTGTTCGGCGGCACTTCAGTGGCGGGTCCTTCACTTGCTCCGGGTCTTCGGCGGCATTTCGCGTGAAGGGACGGGACCCGCCGCCGAAGTGCCACGCCGAACAGCTGGAGCGCGCTGCCGGGTGAGTACAAGGGGAGGCGCCTCTTTTTAGCTCTGCTCCCCCTGTGCTCTGGACCTGGCTACACCACTGGGGCACAGGTGGCAACAGGCCTGCAAGGGAGCAAGTGCCCTCAGTTTTTCTTCTGAATTCTATTTCTCCACAGCCTTTCCCAGTGTTCTTAAATGAGGGTTGCTCATGTGCAAGCATGCATGTTTGGATATGTGAAAGCAGCTGTCATCCTACTCATAGCTATGATTTATTCACAGATTTTTCCCTATGATCGACCTAAATCAAGAGTTTTCAATGGGCATTTCCTTTCCTTCCTTACTCATATTCTCAGAGAAGCAATGGTCCAGAAACTACAACAGCCCCCACCCTTAAAAAAGAAAAACTACATAGACGTCTTCAAAGGAGATTATATCATATTTGAAACAAAAAAATATTTATATTGGATGTAAACACAACACTAAGAAAGCACCCCTTTGTCATAACCCAGTTAGAAAGATTTCCACAATTATTTCTTTAAACAAAGGACATTAGTAAGAAAAAAACCCTATAAAAATAGTTCGTAATTTGTGAAGAAATAAGTTCCTGAGGAATATCATATCTCCCTTTACAAATGTGTGTTATTTTAAAAGACACAAGTCATAACTTTTGAAATGCTTCACAGGGAAAACTAAAAATAAGGTCATGTCAATATGTAAAACACATTTACAATAAAAGTAAAAATTAAAAATAAAATGTATCCAGCTTGGCATTTTTAATTGATTTAAAAAACAAAGATAAAAATAAGGACTTAATATATTAAATGTTCATTTACAGAGCAGTTTTACAATAAAAATGAAAGTTTAAAAGGAGAAGCTATTCAAAGATTGGCCCTTTTCACCTTTGTTATCTGAAGAAACATATCTCCCTCCTTTTTGCTAAAACTACTATTGTCATTGAAAGAATAATTTAACTTTCTAAATATTTAAAGCACAGAGGAAAATGTCACTGTAGATAGCCCATATTTGCATATGTGTTGTCCTAAAAAATTAAGTTTAAAAAGACAAAAGCCGTGTGTCAACATGAAGGATTGAGTAACTGTGGTAAGGAGAGGAGATGAGCATGTGGCATATTTGAAGCAGCAGGTTTCCCAATACCCCTCTGGCTTTTTTTGAAAACTTAACTTTTGCAGAGAGAGAATTTTTAATCACAGGATTAAAATTAAAAGAGCCTTAAAACTTTTAAATTGGATCTAAATGTGAAAATAAAACAACACACAAGCAGTCTTAACACTCCCCATAGAAAATAAAATGAATTCCAAATGGCTGACATGCCAAAAGCGTACACATCCACAAATGAAACTAGAGGGCAGGACATAAATCAAAAAGAGAGCGTGGAAACCTGTCAGTATATAGAATGGGTAAAGGTATAGAGTGCATTACTATTTAGTTTTCCAAATAGAATAAAATATCGCCATATGCAGTACTGGTTGCTATCATAATTGCATTTGGTACTATCCTGATGAAATTCTTTTCAGTATTTATTATCCAGGCTTCTGTTAGTGGTTGTATTGTTGTCTTTGGAGGAGATTCTGGTACTTTGCATGAATAGGCAGGCCACGTTGCATTCTTATATGTAATTTCCCTTTGACTCACTTTTTCTCTGTCTCTTTTCTGTGTACGTTGTTATTGTTTATACACATTTTATTTAAAATTGGATCTGATGAACTTGTATCTCTTTTTTTATTTCCAATTTGAAATGAGAAATAAATTACATAGCCTCTTTGTGGCTTACTTCAACTGTGCTTTTTTGATTCAGTGTTAGGTAATACATTGATTTAATAACTCTCTTGGCAAATTAGAGTTCCAAGTTTCTTAGTTTAAAAACATTTTGTTTAATAACTCTCTTGGCAAATTAGAGTTCCAAGTTTCTTAGTTTAAAAACATTTTGTGAAAAATCGTAAACAAAGTAAACATTTTGTAAACCATGAGGTACTATGAAGGCTCTGAAAGAGTTTGGTGGAAATGTTCCAATACTTTTCTTGTCAGATAGTGTTATCAAGTATTATGTACAGGCGAGTCGCATCTTAGGAGCATTTAACATGCGCGAATTCAGCTTTGCACAGTCGGCAAAACCAGAAGAAAAAACTATTTAAAAACGGCATCGGTACTGCGGGCGATTCCATCCGCCATTCAACTCAATGGCGTTTCACTATACGTGGTTTTCGCTTTACGCGCGAACCGCAGAATGGAACCCCCGCGTAAAATGAGACTTGCCTGTATGTTTCTTCATGAGGCCTTACAGTTCCTGAAAAAGGGTCTCTGTCAGATTCTGTATTTAACACATGTGCTCCACAAGAAGCCTTCTAAATTAGTAAATAGTATAATGGCAAAATTACTTCCCTTTGGACTAGTTATGGTAAGGAGATGGTGGAGGCAATTAAATAAAAGTTGGCATTTTGAATGTTAGTGCTGGTTATGTACTTAAGTATAAATAACTAGGGAAAAGGAAAAGTACACTAATTCTTTGCATATTACAGAGGAATTCTGATAAAGGCTCTTTATTTTCTATATGAATATATATTTTTCCAAATTATAGTGAGGATATTGGGCTAACATGTATAGATCCTGTTGCACGTAGGCATACATTTAATTTTCCTGTATCAGTGATGCTCCTTGTACCCAGGAACGATCACCTGCCCCCCATTTGGGTGAATGACTGCCATTTCCTTCTCTGACTTTTAATCTAGGAACGGGATGTGTGTCTGGGTGAGGGATGGGTAGCTCTAACTCACACAGGAGACTTACCAGGAATGCTGTGAGGTGCTGAATCATCATCCTTCTCTTCATGTGCTGGTCCATGTGGGTATTCCACATGTGGATATGCATGTGAACCATTTGCACAAGTCCAGAAATTTTGATAAGCAGTGTCCATTGGCCTGCACATGTGCAGATCTCCTCATGCTCCTGACTGAAGGTATAAGAGGCATTGCAGGCTGACCCGTCTCCAGTTCCTTCTTACTGCTGTGTGGCCTGAGTCGGAATTCCCATGTCCACAAATCTCCTCAACTACGGTAAGATTCATGATGGGCCTAGTCAGGACCTTTCCACCAGTGGTCAAACCTACTCCTGAGTGAGACCTCAGTCTCATCCTGTCGACACGCATCAGGCCACCATTTGAACCTTGGCTCCATGCTCCATGTCCCACCTGTCCATGAAAGTTGCATTTCTAGTTGCTATCACTTTGGCTACAAGGGTGAGCGAGTTGGGAGCACTCATGGCAAACCCTCCTTGTATCCCTTCACCTCCATCCTAAGTTCCTCCCTAAGGTTATTTCTGAATTCCATGTCAACCAAAGTATCCACTTAATATTCTTTTTCTGAAACCCCACTCTTCTGTTGAAGTGAAAAGACTTCATTCTCTCAACTTCATTCTCTCCGGGACTGAAGCACCCATGGGGAAAAATTAGTGGGTGCTCTGCACCCACTGGCAGCCACCTCACCTCCTCCTCCGCCACTTCCACCTCCTTCCCTGACCGTGCCACGTCCCCGCTCCTCGCCTACCTCCCAGCGCTTGCCTCTGCCAAACAGCTGTAGCAAGCTCCGGGAGGGAGAGGGGAGGAGGTGGGGAAGAGGCGGGGCAGGGCAGGGATTTGGGGAAGGAGTCGAATAGGGGCAGGGAGGGGGCGGAGTTGGTGCGGGGACTTTGGGGAAAGGGTTGGAAGGGGGGCGGGGGGAAGGGGTGGAGTCGGGGCAGGGCCGGAGGCAGAGGGGAGTCAAGCACCCACTGGCACCATTAGAAGTCGGCACCTATGGTAGGGACTAGTACTCAATGAAGAAATGGAGCTTACTTGCTTGTAACTGGAAGTTTTTTGAGAAGTGTGGTCCCTATCTGTATTCCTCTACCTGTCCTCCGTTCCCTCTGCCTCAGGTCCTGTTGTACTTATGGGAAGGAACAGAACTTCAGAGGCATCAGTACACATTGCCTCTTATACACTCAGTTGGGAGCATGAGGAGATCTACTGTGCAGGTGTTGGCCAACGGACACTGTTTATTAGAATTTCCGGTCTCAGGCATATAGTGCATGCATACCACATGTGGAATATAGATAAGGGCCACACATCTCAAAAGAACTTCCACTTACAGACAGGTAACTTCCATTTCCATGCCAGCTTCATCTTGCCCGCTTTTGAGTGGCGCTGGCATTCAATGATTCCCCACTGTAATGGATGAGAAATATGATTTACACCTCTGTGACATCAACCCCTGATAGTCTTTCCATCACCATGGACTTGCGTGGCAGAGTTTATGCTGGCAGAAACCCAATGTGAATCTGGCCCAATGTCATTTTCGGTTAATTAAAACACATTTTATAGAGTGTATTCTTACGTAGCTCCAGTCTTATAGATCAATATATTGTATGATAATGTTCACGGTGTGGTTACAAAATAAAATATTTGTCATATTTCTCAATATTCCTTTCACTTTAATGGAAATCTTCAAGTGAAGCTCATTTGTTTCCTTTTCTGAATAGCAGTTATTCAGTAAACTCCTGGGCTTGTCTCTAAGTTCGCTATATAAAATGTTAGTGATTAGCTAAAGGATGGACAAAACAATTAGCCATAGAGAACAGCATTGGTTTCTTTTCACGAGATGTAATATATATAGAAGGCTGTCAAAATAATGGTTTAGTCTGATGAACTTGAACTAAATTAGATGTTCACACTGACTGATAAGGGCTTTGTCTCTCATTTGTAGTTCTGTTTTCCAGTGAACAAATAATTCATACCTTTCAAATCTCTTTAATTTCCAAAGAGATATAATTCTGTTGCTTTTAATCTGAAACTCTTTGGAAAAGTAGTGTAAACCTTTGAATACCTTGCAATTTATGTTTTACTCATATGATTTTATATTATTTATCGGTTTCTCTGTCATATGTAGTGGTTGTATTTAAAAAGTTTGTACTGGTTTCAAAGATCTTACTAAAAAGAAAATAAGAAAGAAAGAAATACTTGTGGCACCTTAGAGACTAACAAATTTATTTCAGCATAAGCTTTCGTGGGTTAGAACCCACTTCATCGGATGCATGGAATGGAACATACAGTGGACAGATATTTATTTATATTTATATAAATACATGATAATGTTTCTCTGACTGTATAAATATCTGTCCACCGTATGTTCCATTCCATGCATCCGATGAAGTGCGGAGTGAACAGGGATCTTAGCGATCTGAGCGGCCACAGAACGTAACTCGGGGAGGGGGTGAGGGGAGTTGGCAGCCACAGAACGTAACTGGGTGGGGGGGCGGGGGTGAGGGGAGTTGGCGGCCATAGGACGTAACTGGGAGAGGGGGTGGGGCGAGCCTGGCGGCCCGCCTCTTCTCCCCCCCTCCCCTGTTTGCGTGCTTCCCGCTCCTCCCCCTTCCGTCCCAGAAACCGCGAAGCCGCCAGCAGCTGTTTTGGCTGTGAAACTTCAGAACGTAACTCGGGGAGGGGTTGGGGTGGGGCCGTGGGGAGCCTGGCGGAGCGCTTCCCTGCGGCCCGCCGGGCTCCCCACGTGCCCCCCCCCCAGTTACGTTCTGAAGTTCCGCCGCCAGAACAGCTGTCTGGCGGCTTCACAGTTTCTGGGAGGGAGTGGGGAGGAGCGGGAAGCGCGCACACAGGGGAGGAGGGGGGGAGCTCCGCCTCTTCTCTCCCCTGTGTGCGCGCTTCCCGCTCCTCCCCCCTTCCTCCCAGAAACCACTTCAGAAAGTAACTCGGGGGGAGGGGGCGCGGGTAGCCCTGCAGGCCGCAGGGAAGCGCTCCGTGGACTTGAGACCCCTGGTGTAGACACTGCTGGAATGACCTAATTTGCATTAATGTAATCCTCTTCAAACAGGATTACATTAAGATGGTGAACAGGAACCTTTTAGTTTGTGCCTGCAGCATCCACAGGGGAGTGTTACATTGCAGCACTTCGGTGTGCACTGTTGTTCAAACCCCTGTAGTCCAAACTGCAGGGCAAGAGTATACATGCCTTAAAATCTTTTCTATGCATTTAATTCAAAGGGTCCATTTCTATGGCATTGGGTTGCCAACTCTCCCAGTTTTGCCAGGAGTCTCCCGTAACCAGACTTTATCTCCCCCAGCCGCTTCCAGGAGCCGCGCAGAATCAGGGCAGGCAGGGAGCCTGCCTTAGCCCCCTGTGCCACGGAGCTGGCAATCCCGTGGGCTGGACTGAAAGCCCTGATGGGCCAGATCCTGTCCACGGGCCATAGTTTGCCCTCCCCTGCCTTTCACTTAAATCTCACAGTGAATGAGTTCCATGCGGAGCTGGATGTATTAAAAGACTGATACATGAACAATTGTCTTTAGTTGCATGAACATACAACAACGTAAAACATTTAATATAAGATATCATCTGGATTCTTTCATTGATTAATTGTCTGGAACTGTATGTGATTTGAATGCTGTTCTTGGAGTAATCCTTTGGTGACAAAAGAAAAACGGGGACAGCTTTTCAACATAATTCCTTGTCAAATTTCCTACATCTACAGGAAAAAGCCAATATGTAAATTGCTGTTGCCCATGAGTTAAAGGGAAGGGGTATCTTGGGGGAGACAGCTTACCTTTCTTTGCTCAAGCAGAGCAAGAGTTTTCCCCCCTCTCTCCAATGTTTGAGGATTAGTTAGGTAGTGGTTGTGTTACTCTTTCAATTATGAGGCTTCAGTTTCTGGAAGGTCAGTTTTGGGCGAGATCGTGGCCCATCCAGCATGCAAGTACCAGGAGCACAGGAGGAGTAAGGCACCCCATCCCGTCTATGAATTAGTGTTTGACTATGGAATGTATTCTTCTGCTGCAAACCAACTTACTAGCAATGCATTCAGATAATTTCATGTGGCTTTTATATCATGTTTCAGGAAAAGAAACGATTGACAATTGGCAATATTGCTCGCCAATGGGAGATTCAGCAGAATCGAGTTGCCCTTGTGACTTCTTCAAATCAAGATAAAAAAGACAGTGACTCCTCTCAGATTAATGGCAGTACCGCATATGTATTTCCTGAAGAAACCAGGTATACAAGTATTTTCTTGGAAGTATATTTCCTAGCTAATGTTTTATATATAATAAAAATGGGAAACACTAATCCTTCCATTCGTGTGTGTGTGTGTGTATATATATATATCTCTGTAAGTAGTGTATGTATATAAAGATGTGTATTTATTTTTGGATTTCTAAATTGTGTCCATTTAGCACTCTACGTAATTTTAAAAAAACATTTCAGGAGTTACTGAACAATGTCTACCACAGATGAACTCCATCCCAGACTAACACATTCTCCCCATGGCTTGCTCAATGTAGAGTCTGAAAAAAAAAATAGATCAGATTCAGTAGCCTGAACAACTTCAACATGTACAAAAGCACCCAGCTGATCTCAACAGTCTCAACTTTAGAGTTCAAGACAGCTGGTCTTTTAAGTAGCCTGGACTGATTCCTATGGACAGTGTTTAGAAACTGCTGTCATTGGTGTCACGGTTACAGGGCTAGGAGCACTTCTGTCCCCTTTTCTTGTTTCATTGAGTGCCCCCACCCCCAATTCTCTTCTCTCCCCTTCCTCCCCTCTTCCTTTCTCTCTTTCTCCCCCACAAATATCAGGTCATGTGCCTTTACCTCTCCTGGGATGCAATTCCGTTTTTTTCTCTCTTAGAACTGGCTCTGGGTTACAGTGTGCTGTGTATCAGCTGTGCTTACCCCTGCAGGTCCGACTGGTTTTGTACCTGCATTCGTTCCTTTGGGAGTCTGTGACCAATGATTGTGTCTAGTGACCAGACAGCCTCCTGAAAATCAAAGTATTGTTTATTTTAATGGTAGGAATGAATAAAGCATAAGAGAAAAAGGATTTTAAAATCACAAAGAGTCTTACCTATGTGTCTATCTTATTTGAGAGTCACAATTGCCCAATGATAACCTAGGCAAGTCTAGCTTCTTCAAACACCCAGTGAGAGTGTGTGTCAGTCTGGTTTCCCAGAACAGCCACGGTCCCCCTTCTGCTACCCTCCTAAAAACCAAACAAACTATGCGTGCGCACACACTCTCTGTCTCTGTTTCTCTCTCAATTGCTATAGTCCTTTTGATTTTTCTAGTCTTCCTGGGTCTTTTCCTGTTCAGCACTGTCTCTTAACAATCTGTAAGTGTTTACTGAGAGTCGTTTATCTTGAGACATTGTTTTCCTTCTTGCTTGTTTCTCTGGATAATGCTCTTACTACAGAACCAACATATTCATACTATAAACCTCCCCAATAACCCAGTCAACATATAGTATTCATGAATTATTACAGAGCACCTCCAAGTCTGTTATATACAAAAGCTTAAGTAGGTAGTCAGGAATTTGTAGGTCAAAAGCAATACCTTGACATGTATCAAGAAGCCTAGGAAGACTTTGGAGAATGGGTGTAATGTGCTCTCTACATCTAGCACCGTTGTTTAAGCAAGCAGCTACATGCTCCGCTAGCGGTACCTTGCAAGTGATTTACAAGGGGAATTCTGGCTCCAAAGAGTATGTTATAAACACATAGCTGACAGGTGCTTTTGTAACAGTGGTCGGGTCCATATTTGAAAGAACTATTCACAAGAATGTAGCCAAATACAGACTGAAAAATATGCCTATGGCTACTGATGAAACTTAGGACTGAAGGAGCAGTTTGAGATCCAGAAGCAGACAACCAAAGATGATTGACTAGAGCTGTAATTTTCAACCTTGATTAAGAGACTTAGGAACCTAAGTCCCATTTTCAAAAGTGACATAGGCAGAGAGGAGCCTAAGTTGCATTGATTTCAATGATACTTAGGCTCCTAAATGCCTAAGTCCCTTTGTAAATGGGAGTTAGGCTACTATGTCGCTTAAGTGTTTTTGAAAATCTTCATTATTCATCTTTTTTTCAAACACATACAGAGACAATACTTATTTTCTTTATACATGCCTCTTTACCTTCGTTCAGTATCACACACATTTTACACTAAATTGAAATTAAATACAAAAAAGTGTGTTAAAACAATAGATATTTCGAGACAATGAGCATTAAAAAGGAGAAAAGATCACATACAAAACTGTACCTAACTCATGCCTGGGTTTTTTAACAAAGCCCTGGCCCCATTGAATTAAGTAGGAGGTTTGCTGCTGATTTCAGTGGATCCAGGATGTCACCTGTAGTATGTAATATTGCTCCCTATTTTGAGGTCCTCCAGGTGCTACAATATATGGCTTTAATTCAGGAGGGTCATAGTGTACAAACCTCTCTCTCATACATGACAGCTATGAAATCCACTTTCTTTCTCTCCCTTTCTCCTTCACACACACATTTTCATCTTGGCCCTAAACAGTGGAGATAGTTGTATAGAGTGTAGATATTATGGAGATACTGATAGTTATAGTACCATAGGTGGGGTTGAGCCAGGGTTTTGCCATTTGACAAAACCTTTAAAACTTCTCTGGAGCTGCAACAATAGCTTGCTTTAAACTGAAAATGGAAAACACTCCTTAAGGGGGCATCTGTGAATTTTTGTAAGGGTATTATGATCATTGATAAGTGATCCTGGAAAAATAAATGGTAAAATTCACTTTTCAGAAATTTTGTCTGGGATGTGTCTCAAAATTTGTACCCCTTTTGCACAAAAAATATAGCATTCCAAACTTCAAAATTCACACAAATGTAGACATTCCATTCACTTCCCCCTTTTCAAAATCTTTTAGACCTTCTCTTCAAAAAACTTCACAATTTCTACTTAACTGGAAAGAAAAATGCTAAACAAAGCTGCTGTTTTTTAGTGTGCAGGAGAGAGTGCCCTTTCAAAAATACTTTTTAGTGAAGAAGAGAGTGCACTGTGCGAAGTCAAGGACACCATCAGTTCAGTTCTTGCCTCTTCTTCTGACTGTTTGGAATAACTCTCTGCACTTCCCAACCTTATTGAGTAAAGCTTTTAGGTATCCTTCCCACATTTTACGGATGAAATAACTGAGCATCTCTGAAGTTGGACAAGATAATTTCTGACAGAGTTGTAAAGAAACTCATCCATTTTGCCATACTGCCTCTCAAGATGATTAGGCCAAAGCTATGTGTTAGGCTATGTTCTCTGTAAATGGAAGTGGGCTTTCAAGTATGACATTATGCATGATATACATGGCAAAAGGTTGTATATGTTGTTGTATGACTAGAGAAGTACCAATCTGGTTTTGTCCAGGACTATAAGTGCATTTCCTGCAAAACAAAAGTGCTTCATAAGCTTCTCCTGAGCTTAATTAGCAGATGGGATGCTTGAGTAGAACTTCAGAAAATCTTCCATTTTCCATTCTTTCATCAACTTATTTACTTACCCCCTAGTCACTCAAAGTGTTTTCTCATTTGAGAGCCCAGGTATGATTTCTGCTGAATATAGAGTTCTCATTAAATTGAGGGCTTATTTTAGGCTGTTTTTTCGTCTGCATTTTTACTTTGATGCATTCAGTAGCTTCTATCAGTAAAAATTAGAGAACATGTTAAACTAAGTATTAGTGTTTTAATCAAAATTTTAGAGGATCTACGTGACTTTTTTACTTCTGCATGTTAGCTAGGTATGCATGAATATGTGCTTGGGCATTAAATACTATTCCTGATTGCTACTGATAAATTTAGGATTAGGTATTTGTTCACTCTTTATTGTAAATAACTCTCACACTTTTACTTTTGCATCCAGCTCCCTCAATAAAAATCTCAAAAAAGACAATTGAACATGTTTACTGTTGTCAAATTAAAAACTTGGATCTTAAAAAGTAGTAGTGAGCTTATCATGTGCCATGCAGGTTTTAAGCCTAAAATTGAGCTGCTTTATAGTGGTATCTGCATTATATCTTTTTAATCAGAATATTTCCAAAGATAGTAGACTATTAAGGCAGAGTTAGTGTAGTGATGTCTAACTCTGGTACTCCTAATATAAATTCTTCCATTGTACAACAAAACATATATCAAGCTGGTCTGATTCCACTGCTGTCATTAGTGTTCTGCCAGAATGCCTTCTGTTAAAGCATCTGTTTGTTATACAGGCCTAAAAGTCAGCCTGGATACAAGATGTTTTAAAAGAAAAAAGTGTGAACTGATTGGGCAGCTGTAAATAGGTCAAACATATATATCCATCAGCAGTATTATATATTAAATCTCTTCAAATGAAGGTACTAATATAATGTTCCAGGTATGCCTTGCAAAAATAATGGATGTACATATTTCAAAGCATCCAAGTATGTTGTTTTCTACATCAACTTTGTTAGTTATGTAGCCTTTCAGCTACAAAATTACGTGCTTTTTAAATTATTCAAATTTAAAATTGCTTACTTGATTAAAAATTAAACTTTCCTCAGTTTGCTACTGTAATCCTTCTGCCTTTTCAGTGTGAAAAATCACAGACTTCAGCTGAAACTTAAAACAGTGTGCATGTGCAGAAGTTGCATTTTCTAATATTGTATATGTATTGTTTTGCAGTGAGTCAAAGTCCAATACAAATATAATATAAACTTAAAATGCAGTCCCTGTTAAAATACATTGCTGTGGAAGATTGAGAAAACTCACGTTATGTTCCCATTTCAATATGATGTGACAAGATGGCCAATGTTTATATGGTGGGTCCTGCACTTTTCTTGGGGGGAGGGGGAAGAAAGCTAAGAGGCCACCCCTTGCCCCTGCTCTTGGGCGCCAAGGGCCCCACTCGTGGCCCAGGAAGGTGATAGAGGAGGGAAGCGGGGGAGAGGTCTGGGTTTGCTCCTCGCTCTGAGTCCCAGCCCCTCTCAAACCCTGCAGGTTTCTTACCTCTTCCCCCTTAGGTGGGGTTACCCTCAGTCCTTAAACACTGGGGGGGAGGGGGGAGCAGGGTCTCGCTTAGTTTGGTTCTCTGGTCTTCCAAATCTCACAACACACCTCCAAGCTCCAGTTCTCTCTCTCCTTCCTCTTCCTCCTCTGATTGCCTGAAGCAGGGGGTTTTATTAGGTTATTGAAAGGGCCTTAATTGACTACAGGTGCTCCAATTAACCTGTAGCCACCATCCCTAGTCTACAGGGAACCATGCCTTAATTAGCTAGATCTTATATATTTCCCCTCGAACACTGCTCCCTGGCCCTCCTGTATCACAATGATGTGATGCAGAATAATCATGGGGCACTGTTATACCTTATAATGTGAGATTATCAAGGGAGCCCATTACTTTCCCTTTATGATGTGTGTTATGATGATGAAAAGATTTCAGTTCAAGTTGAACAGGCTTCTGCTACACTTTCAAAACTAAATGCAAAACAAAATAAAAGCCCACCAAACCTCTTTGAGTATGTCTACACTGCAATAAAACACACGTAGCTGGCCCACAAGGAGGTAGGGTCCCAGAGTCCAAGCTCCAGCCTTAGCCCTAATGTCTACACTGCAATGTTGTAGCTCTGCAATCCAAGCCCTGTGAGCCAAAATCAGCTGACAAGGGCCAGCCGTGGGTCTTTTACTGCAGTGTAGACATACCCCCAGAGTGTACAGAAAGCATAGCTTTGTTGCCATTCATTGGCTTCTTCTACTTTTACAGTGGCTACTACTAGGTGTACGTGAGTAGTTTTAATTGAGGTGAGAGGAGAGGAACCTCAATTCCTAGTTGAGATCAGTTGATGGGTATAAAGGGGAACACAGGAAGCTTGCTTTCTAGATCAATAAGCTATTGGGAAGTACTGAGATTGCTTAAAGTCTGGTGTGCCTTGAGGGAGAAAGGGCAGTTTATTATATCTTTACAGCGTTGATTTCTCTTCCACTGGAAAGTTGACCTGTAAGGTCCCAGATATTAGCTACCAATAGGCATACTGGTTTCTGAACATGCTGTAAAAAGGACCATAGACCAAATTCTGTCTTGAGATTAGGGGTCCTAAAATAGCATTTGCTTTCACAAGAGGTGGTCTTTGGCCCATTCAGTCCCCTTGTAATATCCTAGTATGCGCTAGTTGAAATTAGTCTATTTTTTTAATTGGAAAAAGTGGAGGGGAAGTTTTGAAAACAATGTTCCCAAGAGATCTATTCACAATCTCCATCTTTCCCACACTTGTCAAGGTGGGAACAGATTTCCAAGAAATTAATGTTTATTTTCAAGTTAGCTTTGCCTTCAAGCCACTAAGCATTGGAACAAACTACCAAGGGAAGGGTAGATTCTCCATCTCTTGATGTCTCCATATAAAGACTAGATGCTTTTTGGGAAGATATGCTTTGGACAAACACAGGTTACTTGGTTCTGTACATGGGTATTTGGGTGGAATTCTATGACCTGTGTTATGCAGGCGGTTGGACTTGAGGATCTAATGGTCCCTTCTGGCCTTAAAAAAATCAGTCTGTCTTTTCAAAAGATCATAAAAGGAAGGTGTGCTCTGAACTTGTAGAACCATAGAAATTTAGGGCTGCAAGGGACCTTCAGAGATCAAGTCCAGTCCCCTGCATTGAGGCAGGACCAAATATACCTATGGTAGATTTACTTACTATCAGTATTCATGTGTAGAGATGGAATGGAGTCATGTCCCAGCCAGCAAATATCTTTTTGTCATCTCCTAGTAGTGTATTCTAGTTGATACATGATACTTGTATTACACTGGTCTACAATTTTTGAGAAGTCGTCTGCTTCAGAGATAAAATGTGCTATTTAGTATGTATTTTGATGTGCTGAATTCAAATACGACAATTAAAACAACTGATTGGCTACTGTTTCTAAGATATTTAAGTTTTTACATTTTATGTCTATGTATATTGTGTAGATAGAGTTTTAATCATAAATTGTAAACCTAGGTCTTTTCATGTGTTTATGGTTGCTTTACATGATACTATTTCACCTGTCCTGTTTATGTAACACTTTAAAAATCAGCAAAGGGGTTATATAAATAAAATTTATTATGAAACAAAAGGCAAAAAACTATTATGTACATAGTTTAGTCCTATTCAGTGTCTACTCGGCGCTTCTTGGCTTGTCTCTTGTATTCATTAAATGGAGCATCTCTTGTCACTGTCCAGCAATAGTCTGCAAGCATTGATGGGCTCCATTTGCCCTGATAGCGTTTCTCCATTGTTGCAATGTCCTGGTGAAATCGCTCGACGTGCTCGTCGCTCACTGCTCCGCAGTTCGGTGGAAAAAAATCTAGATGAGAGTGCAAAAAATGTATCTTTAGTGACATGTTGCAACCAAGGCTTTTGTATGCCTTGAGGAGGTTTTCCACCAACAACCTTCTTGTTTCCGAGAAAATTTATTGCCACTAACTGGAAGGCTTTCCATGCCTTTTTTTCCTTGCCACGCCGTGCATGGTCAAATGCATCATCTCAAAGAAGTTCCCGAATCTCAGGACCAACAAAGACACCTTCCTTTATCTTAGCTTCACTTAACCTTGGAAATTTTCCATGGAGGTACTTGAAAGCTGCTTGTGTTTTGTCAATGGCCTTGACAAAGTTCTTCATCAGACCCAGCTTGATGTGTAAGGGTGGTAACAAAATCTTCCTTGATTCAACAAGTGGTGGATGCTGAACACTTTTCTTCCCAGGCTCCAATGACTGTCGGAGTAGCCAATCTTTCTTGATGTAGTGGGAATCTCTTGCACGACTATCCCATTCGCAGAGAAAACAGCAGTACTTTGTGTATCCAGTCTGCAGACCAAGCAAGAGAGCAACAACCTTCACATCGCCACAAAGCTGCCGCTGATGTTGGTCATAGTTTATGCACCTCAAAAGTTGTTTCATGTTGTCATAGGTTTCCTTCATATGGACTGTTTGACCAACTGGAATTGATGGCAAAACATTGCCATTATGCAGTAAAACAGCTTTAAGACTCGTCTTCGATGAATCAATGAACAGTCTCCACTCATCTGGATCGTGAACGATGTTGAGGGCTGCCATCACACCATCGATGTTGTTGCAGGCTACAAGATCACCTTCCATGAAGAAGAATGGGACAAGATCCTTTTGACGGTCACGGAACATGGAAACCCTACCATCACCTGCCAGGAGATTCCACTGCTGTAGTCTGGAGCCCAAAAGCTCTGCCTAACTCTTGGGTAGTTCCAAATCCCTGACAAGGTCATTCAGTTCACCTTGTGTTATGAGGTGTGGTTCAGAGGAGGAGGATGGGAGAAAATGTGGGTCCTGTGACATTGATGCTTCAGGACCAGAAGTTTCATCCTCTTCCTCGTCTGACTCAAGTGAGAATGATTCTGGTGCATCAGGAACCGGCAGTCCTTCTCGGTGGGGTACTGGGCGTATAGCTGATGGAATGTTTGGAGAATGCACAGTCCACTTTTTCTTCTTTGACACACCTTTCCCAACTGGAAGCACCATGCAGAAGTAACAATTGCTGGTATGATCTGTTGGCTCTCTCCAAATCACTGGCACTGCAAAAGGCATAGATTTCCTTTTCCTGTTCAACCACTGGCGAAGATTTGTTGCACAAGTGTTGCAGCATATGTGTGGGGCCCACCTCTTGTCCTGATCTCCAATTTTGCAGCCAAAAGAAAGGTGATAGGCTTTCTTAACCATAGTGGTTATACTGCGCTTTTGTGATGCAAAAGTCACTTCACCACAAACATAGCAGAAGTTATCTGCACTGTTCACACAAGTACGAGGCATCTCTGCTCACTTTGGCTAAACAGAAATGTGTCCCTTTGCAAAATCAAACACTGACAAATAAGAGAGCACGACACTGTATGATTTCTAGAGCTGATATAGGGCAATTTGTTCAGCAGAGTGATGTAAGCTTCGTTATGATTGCATCATCCATGACTTCTGGGAATAACATGATGCAATTCATATCATGTATGACGCAATACCAGCTTCAGATTGCATCATTCATTGTTTTGCCTAAAAAGCAAGTACTGTCCAAACCCAGTCATAGATTTATTCATAGATCCAGTCAAAGATGTATTTTAGTCATTTCTGGTTTAAATTGAGATCCCTTCCCTTTATAACTCACTTATCCTCCGCCATTCCCAAGTCAGGGGTCGTATATACTGACCCAATAGCATGTCTTGAAAACTAGAGCCAATCAACAATTTTAAGCATCATTTTCGTTCTCAGTGACCCAGAATTAGTAAAGTTTGACTACATTTATTTCAGAAGCATTTTGGCTGTAGAGCAGTGTTATTGGAAGTTATAAAAGTAACTGTGTAAGAAGAGAAAAGTGCATTGAAGAAAGAATATACACTGCACAATGTTTGCTGCTTGTAAAAAGCAGGATCAGATTCTTAGCTTGTGTAAATTGTGTAAATTGACATAGCTCCACTGAAATCATTAAAAAACATGAAAGGATAATTACAGCCCATAAATCTAGCCTTTAATGTCTACGCATCATCCCTGTATGTGCTATGAAAAGAATCTTTGGGTTTTCACAGCCATAGGAGGCCTCTAAAGATGGAGAGAATACAGTACTTTAATCATTTATAGCCCTGGCATTCACACAGTGTTGGAAAGGAAGTGAATGATCATAGGAAAAAGGGTAAAACATTTAGAAAAATTTGAGAGAACAGTGCCGTAGTGGGGTCTTGTGTGTGTGATGGGGGAGAAGGATATGGTAATACATGGTAGAGTATACTGGAAGGGAACAGAGAAAAGGCTGAAGAGAGGCAGATTCTGAAAGGCAAATAGAATCTTGAAGCGAGAGGAAAAGTTAAAAATTATGTTCTTAAATACTTAAATTTTAGAAAATATTTAATACAGAATTACTAGGTTAAGGGGGGCACATTAAAAGAGACTGACGGGTAGCTATTGTGAGTGAGCAAAAGAAAAAAAGGCCAAAGGAAAGGAAAAATTAGAAAGAAGGTAAATGGAAGCTCATTCTTTTATGAAAGTTTGCTGCAAAAACTATATATATTTATATACATAATAGTAGTTTATGCATATTTTATATACTATGGGTGGGGCTGGTAGCACTGCCTACTATTAAGGTTGCCCAAAACATCTGTTTATAAGACCCCATTTTCAGTGGCTTATAACTGCGTAACTTCAATGATTTTGCATGCCAGGTATCTGCCTCAGGCTAAATATTTTTGGCGACAATTTCAGCCAAAACAGTTCAGCTATTTCCAAGAACAAGGCTTTTTCCCCATGTTAAAAAATTCTTGGGACTTTTTGTTTGAAATGTTCAAGTACCCCATGCTTTGGACCAGGGACTTGAAATTTGGCAGGGGGATGATTCCAGGCAGGGCAGGCTCCAGGCACCAGCTTGGCGGCGGCGCCTCGCGGGAGGCGGAGGCCGAGGCGGAGGTTAGCTGGGCGGGGGGAGGGGGGCACGGGCACCAATTTTTCCCCGTGGGTGTTCCAGCCCCGGAGCACCCACGGAGTCGGCGCCTATGCTCCACAGAGTTCCTATGTGATACTAAATAAGTCATTTAAACCATACTTTTTAAAGGCTATGACTAATCGTGTGTTCCCTCATTTTCTGGGGGTCTAACTTCAGACCCCTGGGACCTCTTTGAACAAGTGCTGAATGCTCACAGCTAGATCTGAGCAATATGTTTCCAGCAAATAGCACTTTTTGGAGCACTGCAATGAATTTGGGTCAAATTCAGTGTATGGTTTTACCTGGAATAAACTGTAGACACACATTTTGAAAACATTGAAAGATTTCATTTTGAAAATATCAAAACTGTTTCAGTGTTTCCATTCAATCCAAATGAAATTTTTCCAGTTATTTCCTTGAGGAAAAACGGAAAAAATGCAGTTGTTCTTCGAGTGATTGCTCATGTATATTTCACAGTAGGTGTGCGTGCTCGCCACGTGCACTGGTGCCGGAAGTTTTTCCCTTAGCAGTACCCATAGGGGGAGCGCTGCTGCGACCCCTGGAGTGGTGCCTCTATAGCGCGCTATAAGGGGAGCCCCGTGCTCCCCCCCACCCACAGTTCCTTCTCGCCGCCAGTGAGGGTGCTTCGGAACTCTTGCTCCAGCTTCGCTTTGCTGCAGCTCGTCCCAGAACTTGTCGTTCGTTGTTAGTAGTACCTGTCTTAGTTCTTAAAGTTTCAGTTTAAGTAGTTAGTGTTCGGGCATGTCCCGGGCCCCAGGGTTTAAATCGTGCGACTCCTGTAGGTGTTCGATGCCCAGTAGTGACCCATATGCCAATTGTCTCTGGCGCATGCCGATTGTCTCTGACGGGTATATCGGCATTTCATCCACCGGTCCAGGGCCGCTCGGTTTTCTCCTATGCCATGACCAGGTGTTTCCTCAAGGAACTAGACCGGTTCTTCCCCTATGCTAGATCCCCTGTTCCCCAGTAGGACCTAAACTTGGTGTTATCCCGCCCCATGGGGCCCCCATTCGAGCCCCTAGCCACATGCTCCTGGTCTCACCTTTCATGGAAGGTAGCCTTCCTCATGGCTATCACGTTAGCCTGGTGGGTTTTGGAGCTCAGGGCCCTGACCTCCGACCCCCCCTACACTGTCTTTTACAAGGACGAGGTTCAACTCCGCCCACACCGTGCTTTCCTCCCTAAGGTGGTCTCCGCCTTTCACATGGTCCAGGACATCTTCCTGCCTGTCCTCTGCCCCAAAACTCATGCCTCTGATGAGGAATGCCACCTCCATACACTCGATGCGTGCAGGGCACTGGCTTTGTATCTGGATCGGACTAAGCCGTTCCACAGGTCTTCGCAACTATTTGTTGCTTCAGCCGAGCGCATGAAGGGTCAGCTGATCTCCACCCAGAGGCTTTCTCGGTGGATTACATCGTGAATCCACACATGCTACGAACTAGCAAGGGTTCCCTCGCCACCTATCCTGAGGGCGCACTCGACAAGGGCTCAGGCCTCGTCGGCTGCCTTTGTGGCCCATGTCCCTATCCAGGACATCTGTAGAGCCACTACCTGGTCCTCAGTTCACACGTTCACCTTGCACTATGCGATTGTCTCCCATGCCAGGGATGATGCTGGTTTCGGTAGAGCTGTGCTTCAGCCAGGGAATCTGTGAACTCCTGCCCACCTCTATCACACATAGCTTGCAATCAGCTACTGTGGAATACACATGAGCAATCACTCGAAGAAGAAAGGACAGTTACCTGTTCCGTAACTGGCATTCTTCGAGATGTGTTGCTTGTGTCTATTCCACATCCCACCCTCCTTCCCCTCTGTCGGAGTTGGTCCGGCAAGAAGGAACCGAGGGTGGGGGGAGTGCGGGGCTGCCCTTATAGCACGCTATAGAGGCGCCACTCCAGGGGTCGCAGCAGCGCTCCCTCTATGGGTACTGCTAAGGGAAAAACTTCCAGCACTGGTACACGTGGCGAGCACGCACACCTACTGTGGAATACACATGAGCAACACATCTCGAAGAACGCCAGTTTCCGGAACAAGTAACTGTCCTTTTCTATTTGAAACCAACCAAATATTTTTCAGTTTGGCTAATGAACTGAAAAATCAGTTATTAATATTAATGGCAATAGCTGGGTTTTATATAGCACTTTCATCAGAAGATTTCAAATTATTTGTTTAGCTCTACTCTCAACTGCAACTGAAGTTAATGGATTCTATGTTTGAATATATAAAGTGCTATATAATAGTAAGTATTCTGAAAAATCAGGTCCTAGACATCTCAAATTGGGCACTCAAAATTATTGGATACTTTTGATATTAATCTTTGTATGCCTTAGCTTCCCAACTGTAAAATTGGGATAATAGTACCACTCATTTCATGGAGTTTGCAGAGATAAATTAATGTTTGTGAAGCACTCAGCTACTATAGTGGAAAAGCCCACAAGGAAATTAATAATTCTGTCTTCAGAGCAGGGTTTGAATAATGTGCAGTAAATAAGGCCTATGACCGCACATTGAACAATGAGGGAAAAACAACAGCTATTGAATAGCAGCTCATTAATTGATCACTGCCCATCTTGTGGACTGAATGAGGCAGGGGTCCTGTGGAAAAAGTTATATGATCATGTACCTAAAGACTATCACAATTAATAATCACAGGAGGGGCAAATTAATATTACACGGGTAACTTTAATTCTGACATTTCCTAACTCGTGAGTGCTGGACCTAGCAAATTGAATGTTCCTTTTAACATCTTTGTCATATTTTCAGTGTAATATACAGTATCTGTTATATGTAACATCCTGAGAAGCACTAATCTGGCATTTTGTGGGGTTTTTTATATTGTACAACTACTTAGAAGAAAACAATTTATGTCTAATATGCCTAGATGAGTATTTAAGCCATGATTTGTCAGAGAACAATGTTTCTGATAATGCCAGCAAAAAATAAATAAATCAAGACTCTCGTAATCTCACATTCACATAAGTAGCAGACAAAGGCTCATATCCTGCATAAGGTGCACTGGTGTGGACCCCTGCTACTTATGTAAATTGATGATTGCATAATTCTTTTAGTTTCATTAGTGGTGCCCGAGGCATTATTTCTACCTTGTTATAAAGGAATTTTTGCTACTAATTGAGTAAAACAGAGTGAGTTAAAGTATATCAAATTTCAAAGTTGTGATACATTTTTAGACAAATTCAGAAGATAGATCACTATTCTTCATTCATTTTAATCCCTTTCCATCCCGTTAGCCCTATTGTTCTTTGTGACTATACACTTGCATAGTTAGTCTCCTCCCTTGTGAAATATACACTGCTATTTTCCCATTAGAGAACAATGGTACGATTTCAGAATTGAAGGGAGCACAAAGACCTGTTAAATTTTTTGAAGTAAATATTAAAAGTAAAAGAGGACTGAATGAAACAACTCTTGCTGATTTCTATGAATCACTTAAAATTGTTAAATTTAATTAAGTTGGGGAAAGGCTTCAACTGAATAAAACCCATGTCCAAATCAGGCTTTTAATTGTAATTCTTTGTTACTTATTTCCACAGAGAAGGTGATACCCGTAGTAATCTGAGAGGTATTAATGTCCTGCTACAAAGGCAGATTGTTCAATGTACTTCAGAAAACTCTGCTTTCAAAATTAAATGTAAAGAATTACATCATTCCAACCCACCCTTCTTCCTTTAATCTGCTCTGTCATAGTAGTAATAGGTCAGTTATTTCTAGTGCAACTTCTCACACACATAAGAATGCTCATAAGTGGTAGGAGTTCGTGATAGACTAGAGCTGATTTATGTCAATCGTACAAAGACAGGCTTACACAATTTCTAGTAATACTTATGCCACAGTTATACATTGATCATGCAAATGATGAACAATAGTTTTACAGTCTGGAGTTGCTGTCCCCAGTCCCAGATTTCTACAGTTATTTGCCACTAGCCCATAGATTCTTCAGCTGGTAATTTACAAGAATGTTCAAGTATCAGAGGGGTAGCCGTGTCAGTCTGGATCTGCAAGAGTGACAGAGTCCTGAAGATACAGGACTCTTTGTCGCTCTTGAAGAACATTCAAGTCTCTTGTCTAGAATTATATCAACAGTTGCCAAATGATTTCCTACTCTCACACTTCCTTTGTTTGGAGTTCTGACCCTGTTTCTCAGTTGTGTGACCACAAAATGTTTGAAGTATAATTCTGCTTTCCAGATGCAATGCTGCTATTTTTTGTTGTTGCTATCTAAATAGCTAACCGCAGCTATAGCTAAATAACTGGATTTATTAGATTGCTTCTCTAACCAGACATCTCAAAATTTCGTTATAATACCACTGTTAGCATTAGACACCTTGTTCAAACATTATTGTATCCTAATATAGATATTGCCATGTACAGCCGGGGTATTGAATACAGTAATTCCACAGTATATCCAACATGGCTTTAGAATATACATATATCAGCTATTTTAGGATTAAAGCAGAGAGTGAGTAAAGTGGTGAGTCAGCATGTTTTAAGTATGTACTGCCTCATAACCACAGGAGGTGCTGATTTATTGATCACCAGAAATTACTTTTATGCTAATCAAGGACCCTCTCGTTTTCAAATTCAGTGGGGAACAAGTTGCAGCGAAGTCCTCTAGCCTAATTCTAAATCACTTGTGCAAATTATATCTTAATACAAGATGCAAAACATTACAGCTGCAGTAGATTAACATTAATATGTTAATAGATTCACTGTTTGAACTGCTTTAGAAGACTCTTCTTTAATAGAACTTAAAAAAAATTTCCATGCAGTTATAGGAAAGATCTTGTTGCAATATTTTCTTTACTTGAATTGGATACTGGTTGTGAAGTTGGTTTATTCTTGGTAATTTCCTGACTACGAAGGTTGTGACTTTTTTTTAGCCAAACCTACTATAATAAAATACAATGTGTAAAGTAAACTTTCATGTTCTTTTGAAAGTTCTAATTTAAATTTGTAAAATCAGTTTTGTAGAAATCATACTGCTTATTTAAAAAAAGATTATGCAAAACATTCAAACAAAGCAAATTTTATCTGTACCTTTTAGAATCTCTTCATGCAATTCTGGTGTCTTAACTTTTTGTATTAGCGATCTAGGCACTAAAGACTGATCTCTCCCTCTGAATGCCTAGTACCAATTTAAGGGGCTCCTACCTGAGTGAGTTTTAAGCTGTTCGGCTACCTTTTTCATTTTGAATTTCTGTTTTATTTCTTTAAATCTTAATATTCTTTTCTCTACAAAACAAGAAAATGTATTCCAGCCCAATCAGTGAAGGAAACATTTTTATCCTTTTATCTGACCAATAGGGAATTAAATAATGCAATGAGAGTGGAGATGCTTCTGAATCCATGTCACTGTGATAAACTGCAGCAGCTGGCTTTGGTGTGGAGGGTGATAGTGTGAGGTGTAAACCCTCTTACCTGATCAAACCAATCAGCTGTTCTGTTTCTCTAAAAGTTCTTTCTCTTATGTTCTTTGCTAAAATTGAATAGTCAGTAGGGCTAGCTAGAAAACAACAATTCTGTCTTGCAAAAAATGTCAGTGTTTTGAAATTTGTTTTTGTTCCACATTAGGATAAACAGGAGATCATCTGAATTTTCTCTCTCACTCACACTCACTCACACATACATCCTGGTGGTTATGGAAGTCACATGGGAAGTGGGAGACAGAGGCTCAAATCCCTACCCTGCCTGATTTGAAGACGGGACTTGAATCTGGGTCTCCCAAATCCGTGCCCTAACAGTTCAGCTGTATTGTTAGTCTGTCTATGTCGTCTCTCTCTCCCTCCTCCCCACCCCATCCCCGACACCTACACACACCTCCATTCTAAAAAAAAATCCGTCTTGGTCCTGGGAAATGTTCCTGATTAAATTTTCAACAAAATGGAATTTTTCGCCACAGAAACATAAGAGCATAAGGATATACTGGCATTAGAAAAGGTTCAGAGAATGACAACTTACATGATTAGGGGGTTGGAACAGGTCCCATATGAGGAGAGATTAAAGAGGCTAGGACTTTTCAGCTTGGAAAAGAGGAGACTAAGGGGGGATATGATAGAGGTATATAAAATGATGAGTGGTATGGAGAAAGCGAATAAAGAAAAATTATTTACTTGTTCCTATAATATAAGAACTAGGAGCCACCAAATGAAATTAATGGGCAGCAGATTGAAAACAAATAAAGGGAAGTTCTTCTTCACACAGCGCACAGTCAACCTGTGGAACTCCTTGCCTGAGGAGGTTGTGAAGGCTAGGACTCTAACAGGGTTTAAAAGAGAATGGATAAATTCATGGAGGTTAAGTCCATTAATGGCTATTAGCCAGGGAGGGTAAAGAATGGTGTCCCTAGCCTCTGTTTGTCACAGGGGGAGGGGGGATGATGGATGGCAGGAGAGAGATCACTTGATCATTACCTGTTAGGTTCACTCACTCCAGGGCACCTGGCATTGGCCACTGTCGGTAGACAGGATACGGGGCTGGATGGACCTTGTTCTGACCCAATACGGCCATTCTTATGTTCTTATGATGTTAGAGTGAAAGATATGTCCACTTTAATTCTTCATCTTCTTAAGAATGGTACACTGTCTCACAAGAGAAATGAAGATTTACAATAAATGAAGATATCTAGCAGAGAAAACGCACAGTTGGAATTTGATATAACTTTGAACACAATTCAACACAGCTGTACAAGACTTTTTTTTAAAAAAAATTATTAAGTAGTAGTGAGCCAACTTACAGTTTGTGAAAAATTGAGCCCTACCTCTCCAGAAGTTAGCACATTCGATGCTGATTAGTTGAAAAAAAAAAAAGTGTTCTTCCAGATATCTGGGTCTGGGCTATAATTTATTTTAATACCACCAGAATTAGTCACTTTAAAATGTTAGATTTCCTTCAGGCCAGAAGAAGTTGGGAATGTTGTGAGGCTATTAGGCTTAAGTGTCTGGCTGATCTTCAAAACTTGAGTAGTGCAGGTCAATCAAAAGAGGTTTTGACAGGCTCTTTCTAAGGAGCAATAACCTGCCCTATCAGGAAGTAGTCAAAATGTGTGGCCTGTGTGTATAGCAGACACAGATTGTCTTACTGTAGGGCTAAGAAAATGCCCTGTTGGGTAAAAATGATTCTTGCTTGGTAGAAATAAATCAGGCCTAAGTGATGGTCCCTGAAAGAATCAGAGAAAAAACAATAACTGACTCCTATAAATGGCTGTCCACAGCACCTTGACATATTATTGCTTCAATATGACAAGATGGGTCAAGGGGGGTGTAGCAGTGTGGGACTCATCTGGCGGCGCCTCCTGCTGATTGTCCGGGAATTAGCTCTTCCAGCCCAGAGCACCCTCTTCAGGTCACTGTCCTGCTTGCCGTTGGCCCCATGTCCCTTCCGGACCCTTTGACTGGGTGCTGCCCCCTGGCAATGACTTAGTATTGTCATCTTTAAGCCAAGTAATGTCTTGGTCAGAAAACATGGTATAGGGTTTTTAAGTGGTGAATGATGCAATTTATAGGAAAAAATGAAACTGCCTATTTCAACATTTATGGTTAATAGCATTATTATCCCGGTTTCTTTGGTTTTGTCGTCCTTGTGTTTGATCTTAACACATGGTTTGATCCTGCAAACAATTACCAATGTAATGGGATTAGTTGCATGAGAAATTATTCATGTTGGATCGAGCCCTTAGTTTCGTTCCCTGAATTTGAATGTAAAGTCATTTGAGCAAATGCACGTGTTGAAGTTCTGTTTGTAGCAACCAACACCAGCACAAAATAGTCAAACATTTGAGCCACAATTTTAAAATGATTGCTAATTTTGGGTGCCACAGAGTTGGGGTGCCCAGCTCCAGTGACACTGTACATCCACATTATTTGATGGTATTTATAGCATCTCTGAAAATCAGGGTCTAGGTATCTCAAGTTGGAAACCCAAAATTAGTGGATATTTCTGAGAGGTTAGGCTTTGGTACTTTGGTAGGACTTCTGGAATATTAATAGTTACTTTAATCAAATGCCCCAAAAGATATCTTCTCTTTTATATTACATCTGTTTGTTTCCCCTCACAGGTCTCTTGACACAATACTGAGCAATGCTGTACAAGGCTTATCTGTCCTCGATTCTCACTTAGTCGAAGTGGAGGGAGACACTCTTTACTTGTATGGTTCTGGAGCACTGGAATCCCTGGATCGAAACTGGAGCGTTCAGACAGCTGGAACCGTCACCACAGTCTCCTTTATGTTCATAGAATTTGATGAAATTATTCAAGTTCTACCAAAATTGAAGATCAGATTTCCTAATTCTGTGGTAAGACATTTTCTCTGAGACGTCAACAGTCTGAATAGCTACAGAATATTTGGATGATCTTTACTAACACCTTCTTTTGGTCAAGTAACATTTACTTTTCAGCTTATTATCACTTATGTATATGAATTTGGGTTATTTGTAAAACTCCTCAGATTTGTCTAAATTGTACTTTTGACTTGATAAGGCCTTCTTGATTGAGCAAGAGACTTGAGTCAGAATTCTCAAAGGGGATTGAGGGATTCCTCTTAGGTTAGAAATTTATTTCTGACGCAAACATTTCTTTTGGCCCTTCATAAAATAGAAAAGGGTTGCTAAATTGTGAGTGTGATGGTGTACCCCATAAGGCTTTATGGGGAGAGGCTTATAAATGTATACATGATGTAACTGGGATATGTTTTATGCTACATATGGCATGTAACATATCTCTGTGAAAGTTATGACCTACTGAATCTATTCCTCCTGTTTGTATGCATGTATCATTGTTGTAGTTGGAGTTATGAATATTGGTTTTATATTTGCTGGTTTTGTACATAGCCTTTGTAAGAGCCTGGGATCATGTCTTGAGAAAGGTATGTGCATGTAAAGAGACCAATCAAGAAACCCTTACACAGACAATAGGAGGTGCAGACCCCAATCCATATTTGGGCCTGGCCAGGAATGCAGCTGGCTGGACTGGTTAGGGTGCATGGACATGTGACTTGCCCATGTGATCCCAAAACTCCAGGGTAAGATGATGCTACACAGGGAGTGGGGGAGAGGCTATAAAAAAGCTTGGAAGACCCTTCCATGTTGTCTTCAGCTGGCTAAAGAGAGACGCTCTCCACCCCCCAAAGACATACCTGAAAAAGACTGAACAAAGGACAAAGACAGTAGGGGGTGTGAGCGATTGCTGGACCCAGGCTATGAGTTCTACAGCCTGTAAAAGGAAGAATCTGGAGCTGGTGAGGGTTTTATATCTGTGTTAAGTTTGATTAGACATAGATGTGCGTGTTTTATTTTATTTTACTTAGTAATTCACTTTGTTCTGCCTGTAACTACTTGGAATCACTTAAATCCTACTTTCTGTACTTATTAAAATCACTTTTTACTTATTAAGTTACCTGGAGTACGAGTCGGTACCTGGGGAGGGCAAACAGCTGTGCGTATCTTTCTATCTTTGAAATAGAAGGCGAACTATTTATGAGTTTACCCTGTATAAGCTTTATACAGGGTAAAACGGATTTATTAAGGGTTTGAACCTCATTGGGAGTTGGGCAGCTGGGTGTCAAAGGCAAGCCAACTTCCTGAGCTGCTTCCAGGAGCCTTACAGTTGTTAGGGAACGTGGTTCGGACCTGGGTCTGTGTTTGCAGCAGATCAGTGGATCTGGCTCAAAGCAGACAGGATTCCGGAGTCCCAAGCTGGAAAGGGCAGGGAAGCAGGGGCAGAAGTAGCCTTGGCACACCAGGTGGCAGCACCAAGGTGGTTTCTGTGATACCAACCCGTCACAGTGAGATGGAAATACAATACTTTTACATTGTTGTTCCGTTATTTCCATGTATCAAGAAGTATTTGTTTGTGTATCAAGGCCAGCATGTGAGCACCTGGAGACAGAGAGTCAGAGGTGGTGCTGGGTAAGCAAAGAACTCTCTGGAGTTCTGTGATTCTTGCTCAACCGAAAAAACGTAAATGTGCAAAGTCTCTGGCCACATTCCCTTCAGGCAATATGGGTCTGTAAAATCAGAGCAAACAAAATAAAACTAACTAGAACAGCATAAACAGATAGGCTCATATGCCTTGATAGCTTCCTGTCTTGGTTTCTGGTCAACAAGCCTCTGTCTCTCCTTCTCATAAAGATACCCCATGCTTTTTTTGGAAGGTTCTGAGATTAATTGAGCCTACTTGCTTCAGCTCAGGCAGGTATTTCCAGCTATGACTTCAAAATCCCAGCAAAGATTTTAACCCCTCAAAACCTCATTCTGCTATCTGGCTCATCATGGCCTCCTTTTAGGGGTGCTACTGAAGCAGTGTTGGAAGGAGCCGAAGAATGTCTTGCTTATTTCCTTGCTTACAGTGTAGAAATATCCCACTCTTTTCTGTCTATACAAAATTTAAACAAATCTTGTTTAAGTTGTAAAGTTGTTGCAACACTTCTACAGAGGGGCGTGGGGTTTTGCCCCTCTTATTGCTAATGACTCAATTTAAACCCAAGGAATCACAATGATGGTATAATAAATATGTGTGATAAACCAATCATCCAAAAAACTGGGGAATTGGGTCCTATACACTTGTAACTTAATCAAAACAGGTAAGGCAAAGTGTCTGTCTTAAGTGACCATAGCATTATAGCATTATACATACTTGAAAAAGTTATGGTCACACCTTTCTGAAAACTTACAAACTAATTAACGCCTATTGTATTTTTACATGCTTTAATACTCCCTTGATGAATTTTCATCATTTTTTTCATAACGAATACAGAATAGCTATGACTGTGCACTTTCAATCTCCTTCACTTGAAAGAGTAAGTGCTAAGATTTTCCCACTCGGAGACCACCAGAGGTCTGTATCACTGAGATCTCTTACTTTATTTTCCAGTTTTTATTTTAGTTTATTGGATACAAAAGAGAGAGGGCTTCTTTTTAAAGAGGGAATGCATCATGTGCCACATTGTTTTGAAGAGGTATTAAAAGCTCTACACATCAAGTGAGTCCAGTTGCTTAGATGGGCCCAAGAGCTGGTTAGTCATGTCTGAGGGGAATTGAAGTAGCATGGAATGGAGCTAATCTAACACTGAGCTTGATGTCTGTAACACAGTTGTGTCCCTTACCATTATGTGTCCTCCTCAGTAAGTTTAACATAGTTCATGTCTGGTTTTTTGTTACAGCACCTGAAGTTTAAGGAGACAAATATTGTCATATTGCAGCAGTTTAATGCATTAGCACAGGCGCGTCGCATTGAACAGTTGACAGTCGATCCTCAGGGAAATCCAGTTGTCAACTTTACTTTGTGGAAATACTATGTTCTGTTTAGACTGAACCATTTTAATCTGCAGAAGATAAATGGAACTGAGGTAAGAGAAAGTAATATTATTTTAGGAATACAAAGAACATATAATATCCCTCTCAAAATTATTCCTATAAAATGAATGCTCATTAATGTAAAGAACAGTTTCTTATTTCATAAATTTATATTGATTACATATTAAAAAAATTAATAGAGCCACTCCATTCATTCTTACGCAAAAGTAAAAAAGATGTAAATATACTTCCTCGCATAATTTACTGTGCTCTGAAGTCGTCAAACTTAATCTGTTGGTTTTACTTATGTAGCCTCAAAATATACCTATTATTGCTATAGCTCTTGGTAATTGGAAAAGACAATTCAACCCTGTTCCTGAGTACATATGATAAAGAAACAGAAATCAATTTGTATTTATTTGTGTTTTTTTTTATTTTAAAGAATTCATAGACTTCACCTCATCAGTTTATTGTAAAAGGTTTTTTCTGGTTTATTATAATATGTTTGAAAGGAATTTAAATATTGACACTGGAGATAGATCTATATAAGGTCTGTCAAGCGATTAAAAAAATTAACCGTGCAATTAATCGCACTGTTAAATGATAGAATACCATTTATTTGAGTATTTTTGGATGTTTTCTACATTTTCAAATATATTGATTTCAGTTACAAAACAGAATACAAAGTGTATAGTGTTTACTTTATATTTATTTTTTATTACAAGTATTTGCACGGTAAAAAAACCCAGAAGAAACAGTATTTTTCATTTCACCTAATACAAGTACTGTAGTGCAATCTCTTTATCGTGAAAGTTGAACTTACAAATGTAGAATTATGTACAAAAACAACCTGCATTCAAAAATAAAACAATGTAAAATTTTAGAGCCTGCAAGTCCACCCAGTCCTGCTTCTTGTTCAGCCAATCGCTCAGACAAACAAGTTTGTTCACAGTTGCAGGCGATAATGCTGCCCACTTCTGGTTTATAATGTCACCTGAAAGTGAGAAGAGGTGTTCTCATGGTACTGTTGTAGCCGGCATCACAAGATATTTACATGCCAGATGCGCTAAAGATTCATATGTCCCTTCATGCTTCAACCACCATTCCAGGGGACATGTGTCCATGCTGCTGATGGATTCTGCTTAATAACAATCCAAAGCAGTGCAGACCGACGCATGTTCATTTTCATTATCTGAGTCAGATGCCACCAGCAGAAGGTTGATTTTCTTTTTTGGTGACTCGGGTTCTGTAGTTTCTGCATCAGAAAGTTGCTCTTTTAAGACTTCTGAAAGCATTCTCCACACCTCGTCTCTCAGATTTTGGATACTGCTATAACAAGAAATATATGGCAGAATGCATGTAGAACAGAGCAGGGGACATACAATTCTCCCCCAAGGAGTTCAGTCACAAATTTAATTAAAGCATTATTTTTTTAACAAGCGTCATCAACATGGAAGCATGTCCTCTGGAATGGTGGCCGAAGCATGAAGGGCCATACGAATGTTTAGCATATCTCGCACATAAATACCTTGCAATGCCGGCTACAAAAGTGCCATGCAGATGCCTGTTCTCACTTTCTGGTGACATTGTAAATAAGAAGAGGGCAGCTTTATCTCCTGCAAATGTAAACAAACAGCAATTGGCTGAACAAGAAGTAGGACTGACTGGACTTGTAGGCTCTGAAGTTTTACAGTGTTTTGTTTTTCAGTGCAGTTATGTAACCAAAAAAAAATCTACATTTGTAAGTTGCACTTTAATGATAAAGAGATTGCACTACAGTACTTGTAGGAGGTGAACTGAAAAATATTTTCTTTTGTTTATCAATTTTACAGTGCAAATATTTGTAATAAAAATAATATACACTTTGATTTCAATTCCAACACAGAATACAATATATATGAAAATGTAGAAAAATATTTAATAAATTTCAGTTGGTATTCTATTGTTTAACAGTGCCATTAAAACTGTGATTAATAGCGATTAATGTTTTTAATCGCAATTAATATTTTTGAATTAATCACATGAGTTAACTGCGATTAGTCGAGAGTCCTAATATATAAGCATACTTGACAGATGGTTTTAGTACAGCACATTATTATTTATATAGTATTTTTTAACTCCAGGTACAGCATATACATAAGATCTCAAATATTTTCTTCATGACACGATTCCATCAAATGGAACTCTTGATTTTTTTTTACCTTTTACACAAAATCATTAATTGTTTAAAGTGAAAAGAAAGGGAGTACATTAATACTGGTATACATCTGCACCTTGTGTACCCATTTGCACCAGTGCAAAATGGATGTAAAAGCTACCATCTGATCTGGATAAATTATACATCTGTTGTGCACCCAGGGCTCAATCAAGCAAGGTGCTGAGAACTATAGCCCTGATACAACACTTAGGGTATGTCTACACTACGAGAGTAGTTCGATTTTACTTAAACCGAATTTGTGAAACCGATATTACAGATTCGAACGTGTGTATCCACACTAAGGACAGTAATTCGACTTTGTGAGTCCACACTAACGGGGCAAGCGTCGACATTGCAAGCGGTGCACTGTGGGTAGCTATGCCACAGTTCCCGCAGTCCCCGCTGCCCATTGGAATTCTGGGTCGAGCACCCAATGCCTGCTGGGGCAAAAAATGTGTCGCGGGTGGTTTTGGGTAACTGTCGTCATTCAACCCTCACTCCCGCCCTCCCTCTGTGAAAGCGGTGGCAGGCAATCATTTCGCGCCCTTTTCTAGTGATTGACAGCACGGACGACACAGCACTGCGAGCATGGAGCCCGCTGCGATCATCGCTGCAGTTATGGCCGTTGTCAACACCTCGCGCCTTATCGTCCACCTTTTTCAGAGGCAGATGCTTAGAAATTGTGCGAGGAGGCTACGGCAGTGCGGTGAGGACATTGACTCTGAGAGGGGCACAGACCTCTCACAAAGCACGGGATCCCGCACCCTGGACATCATGGTGGCACGGGGTCATGTTGATGCAGTGGAATGGCGATTCTGGGCCCGGGAAACAAGCACGGCCTGGTGGGACCGCATAGTGCTGCAAGTCTGGGATGAATCACAGTGGCTGCGAAACTTTCGGATGCGTAAGGGCACTTTCCTGGAACTTTGTGAGTTGCTGTCCCCTGCCCTGAAGCGCCAGGACACCAGGATGTGAGCAGCCCTGACAGTCCAGAAGCGAGTGGCCATAGCCCTCTGGAAGCTTGCAACAGCTACCCGTCAGTCGCGAATCAATTTGGAGTGGGCAAATCTACCGTGGGGGTTGCTGTGATGCAAGTAGCCAATGCAATCGTTGAGCTGCTGCTCTCAAAGGTAGTGACCCTGGGAAATGTGCAGGTGATCATAGGTGGCTTCGCTGCGATGGGATTCCCAAACTGTGGTGGGGCTATAGATGGAACTCACATCCCTATCCTGGGACCGTACCACCAGGGCAGCCAGTACATTAACCGAAAGGGCTACTTTTCAATGGTGCTGCAAGCACTGGTGGATCATAAGGGACATTTTACCAACATCAACGTCGGATGGCCGGGCAAGGTTCATGATGCTCGCGTTTTCAGGAACTCTGGTCTGTTTAGACGGCTGCAGGAAGGTATTTACTTCCCGGGCCATAAAATAACTGTTGGGGATGTGGAGATGCCTATAGTGATCCTCGGGGACCCAGCCTACCCGCTAATGCCCTGGCTCATGAAGCCGTACACAGGCGCCCTGGACAGTGAAAAGGAGCTCTTCAACTACCATCTGAGCAAGTGCAGAATGGTGGTGGAGTGTGCTTTTGGACGTCTGAAGGGGAGATGGAGAAGCTTACTGACTCGCTCTGATCTCAGCGAAACCAATATCCCCATTGTTATTGAAGCTTGCTGTGTGCTCCACAATCTCTGTGAGAGCAAGGGGGAGACATTTATGGCGGGGTGGGAGGTTGAGGCAAATCGCCTGTCTGCTGATTACGCGCAGCCAGACACCCGGGCGATTAGAAGAGCCCAGTGGGACGTGCTGCGCATCCGGGAAGCTTTGAAAGCTAGCTTCCAGACTGACCAGGGTAACCAGTGACTATTACGGTTGTTTAAGCAGAAGCTGAACCTGCCCCCGTTTCTTTACCCAGTTAATGTTGCCTATCCTCTCCAATTACCAACCCCCTTCCCCCCCTTCAAACACACCTTTAAGCAGAAAATAAAGGAAACATTGTTCATGAAAACCATCTTTTTTATTAAGGATTTCACGTTAAAGGGTTGAAACTGGGACGCAGGCTAGGGTGGGGTGTGGGTGGAGTGATGGAAAGGGCGCTTCTAAACTCGGGGACTGACAGGCTCCTGCTCCTAGAGCAGTCCGCAGTGGTGGACTGGTTGTTTCTACGGAGCCTGCCACCCCTCCTTTTTGGGACTCTGTGTGTGGGGGCTATGTGACTTTGTGGCGGGGGAGGGCGGTTACAGATCCCCTGTAGCGTGGCTCTGTCATCCTGGCTCCGGACCGCTGCAGAAGATCTGTAACCGCCCTCCCCCGCCACAAAGTCACATAGCCCCCCCCACACAGAACATGAAAACTACCTCCCAGGCTGACCAGGGTACCTAATGACTGCAATGTGTGTATAACCTTCTGGTGAACCTGCCCCTGTGTCTGTACCCTGGTAAAGGTGCCTATCCTCTCCAATTACCAACCCCCTTCCCCCCCTTCAAACACACCGTCCTTTAAAAGAAAATGAAGGAAACAGTACTTAACAGAAACGTATTTTTTATTGAAGACCACACAGTTATGGGATGAAACTGGGACGGGGGCTAGGGTGGGTTGCGGTTGAAGGGAAGGAAAGGACGCATCAAATCTTGGGGAATGAGAGCCTTCTGCTACTTGAGCAGTCCGCAGGGCTGGAGTGATTGTTTCCACGGCCCCTGCCGCCCCTCCTTCTTGGGACTTCGGGTGAGGGGGGAATGGGACTTTGTGGCGGGGGAGGGCGGTTAGAGATAGAATGCAGTGGTGCTCTGTCCTCCTGCCTCCGGTCCTGCAGAACATCTACAAGGCTCCGTAGCATGTCCGTTTGCTCCCGCATTAGCCCAAGCAGCGTCTGAGTCGCCTGCTGGTCTTCCTGCCGCCACCTGTCCTCCCGCGCTTCCGTCCTCTCCTCCCATTCGCTGGATGCTCGCAACATGTTCTCTCTCCACTGAGTCAGCTGTGCCGACTCAGTTTGGGAAGAGAGCATAAGTTCGGAGAACATCTCATCCCGTGTTCTCTTTTTTCGCCGCCTGATCTGAGCCAGCCTCTGGGAGGGAGATGCCGTGGTAGGCCAGGAGACACTCGCAGCTGTGGGATGGAAAAAAGGGAGTGAATTCCTCACAAAGATACATTTTCGCGAACAATGAATATAGTCTTTCCCTGTGAACAAGACCATGCACACTACCTATCACATGTGCACTCAGTACAAGGTCGAATTTTCTATCTTTATATTGAGTGCCTGGGGTCTTGGTGTACAGATCACACAAGCGGGGCCGGACAACGGAATTCGGCTAGCAGGCGGCCATGGTAAGCCGTAGACTTTTGGCTGCTGAAAGCTTAATTTACAGCAGTGCCCTCCTTTCACATTCCAAGCACAGTTCCTAGCGTTGGCCACTTCCTGCTGCCAGCGATCCGGCCAGCATGAACTCTCCCCCTGTCCCCCCCCACCGCGTGGCTGTCCCCGGGAACGGTCCCTGCATTCTGCCGGCGAACCGCTCAGCATGAACAGTTCGCCTCCCCGCCCCCACCGCATGGCTGGTCTCGGGAAAGATCCCTGCAAGCTGCCGGGGAACCGCCAAGCAGAAACGTTCCCCCTCCTCACCCCCACCGCGTGGCTGGGAACTGCCGGGTAGATTTCTTTAAAGGAACAGGCAACCAGTCCCCATACTAAAATTCACCTAATTCAAACTAGGTCACCATGACTGATATCACTCTGATGAGGATTACGGAGACAGAGAAAGACCGTATGCTGCGTGAATGCCAGCAAACACCAGGGCCGTATGCCACCATGCTTTGCCAGGCAATGATACCGGAGTATCTGCTACTAGCCTGGCGTGGAAAAGTTTCCTACCATGGAGGACGCAATAAGGCCGCTCTCCCCAGAAACCTTATGCAAAGGCTTTCACTGTACCTCCAGGAGAGCTTCATGGAGATGTCCCAGGAGGATTTCTGCTCTATCCCCAGACATGTTAACAGACTTTTCCAGTAGCTGCACTGGCAACGACTAAAAACTAAAGCGCCTAGGGCAAACTAATCATTAAAAACCCATTGCTAACATAGCATGCCTATTGTATTCAAAGTAAATGTTTAAAAGACTCACCTACTGATCCTTCCCCTGATTCACGGTCCGGGTTACAGCCTTGGGAGGGTTGGTAGGGGATCTCTGTCAGGGTGATGAAGAGATCCTAGCTGTCGGGGAAATCAGCGTTGAAAGCGCTGTTGACTGCCTCGTCCTCCTCATCTCCTTCCTCATCTTCCCCGTCCGCGAAAACCTCCGAGTAAGCGGCCGTTGATAATACCCCATCGTCGGAGTCCACGGACACTGTTGGGGTAGTGGTGGCGGCCCCACCTAGAATTTCATGCAGTGTCTCGTAGAAACGGCATGTTTGGGGCTGGGATCCGGAGCGTCCGTTTGACTCTTTGGTCTTCTGGTACACTTGTCGCAGCTCCTTGATTTTCACGCGGCACTGCGTTGCATCCCGGCTGTATCCTCTCTCCGTCATTGCCTTGGATATTTTTTCATAAATTTTTGCATTCCGTCTTTTGGATCGGAGCTCGGATAGGACGGATTCATCTCCCCACACAGCGATCAGATCCAAGACTTCCCAATCAGTCCATGCTGGAGCCCTCTTTCTATTCTGGGATTGCATGGTAACCTCTGCTGAAGAGCTCTGCATCATTGCCAGTGCTGCTGAGCTCGCCACGATGTCCAAACAGGAAATGGTATTCAAACTGGCCAGACAGGAAAAGGAATTCAGATTTTCCCGGGGCTTTTCCTGTGTGGCTGTTCAGAGCATCCGAGCTCGGACTGCTGTCCAGAGTGTCCACAGAGTGGTGCACTGTGGGATAGCTCCCGGATTTATTAGCGTCGAATTCCATCCACACTAACCCTAATTCGACATGGCCATGTCGAATTTAGCGCTACTCCCCTCGTCGGGGAGGAGTACAGAAATCGATTTAAAGAGCCCTTTATGTCGAAATAAATTGCTTCGTTGTGTGGACGGGTGCAGGGTTAATTCGAGTTAACGCTGCTAAATTCGACATAAACTCCTAGTGTAGACCAGGCCTTAAATACATACTTAAATGTAAGCATGAGATTAGTCAGGTGCTTTACAGTTAAGTGTTTTGTGCGATCATGGCCAGGATGCTCAACACCTTGCAGGACTCAAATCTCACCTTGCATTTGTGTAAATGATTATACCAAGTTCAGGATTACAGTGATTTGAGCTGTCTATATGGAGTGTAATTCCAAAAATTTGTACCTATGGATGTGAATTTTTCAGCAACATCATGGGCAATGTTAGCATTAAAGGTTAAGGAAGCTAAATTGCAGTAGTTACATTTGTTTTTCCATTGTTCTCATTAACAAAATATCTACCAGAAACTTAAATAATTACATTGTAAAAATCTTATGAGAAATAGTAAATTAAATGTCTAGTACTTTAAATTGGCCATTATAATTTGTTTTAAATTGACTGTATCTGATAACTAATAAAGTATATAGAAATTTGAACTCTATAATTTAATCTTTTTTTAGCTGTATCCAGCACATATTAATCATGCAACATATGAAGAGAGGGTTAAAGAGCTAAACTGAACTAAAAGCTCCCACGGGGAGGGAAATAGAAAGCAAAAATGCCTCCCTTTAATTGTGCTATATCTTAAAAAGAAAACAAGTCATTAAACTTCTAATACTATTTTTGTGTGGACTTTTTCTTAAACATAAATAATCCCAGGAGAACGTTTTGAAATAACCTTATACTGTGCTACTTGTTTTTTTTTTCTTTTCTTTAAATGTATTGATCATGAACTCTTGTAAAAGGTGCCTGTTAAAAAGTTGGGATTTGTAAGACTGAATATGGCTTTTAAAAGCTTGTTTTTCAATTTATACTATATATGTATTTAAATGTTGTATCTCCTTGCAACATTTACTGCACCATTTAAAATGTGAACATGTTTTTAGATTTTAAAGAGTTCTTCAGCCTACAACAATAACAAAATAGAAAATAAATCCTCCCTGCTTATCCCACACCTTGTCCAAAAAAGTTTAAGTAATTAGGCCTTCCAGTATGCTCTGTCAACAAACTCAGGTTTGAAAGAAAAGCCGTGAAACTTATTCACAAGCCAAACCCACACTTGAGAGAAGAGCTGTGTTCTAACGAGAGACAGCCCCCACAACAAAGGGTCTCTACTCCCAGGCCTCACCCTGCTATATGGGCTGGCTGGGAAGTGCCCAACTCTTTTTTAATGTGGTTTCATAAGTGTAAATTTTCCTAATCTAGACAAACCCCTGGACTACATAACAAACCAGTGCACATTTAATTGTGGAACTTTACAAAATGTTTAGCAGCAAAGATGTATAGTTTGCAAATGACAGGGTAGATTCATTGAGTATTGTATGCATATTTTCTTGACATATTATATACTAGTAAGGAGCATTGATAATGCATCTGTACTTCCCTAAGTGCTGTTACCATTGCATCCTTTGGTGGTGAATAGTACCAAGTAGAGGTTTCACTAAAGATTATCATTCTTATTTAACATTTGTATATAACACACAGTGACTGCCTTGGGGAATTTTACAGTAGCAAAACACGATGCTGGGAAAGAAGACATCGGACAAGGGGAATGTTTGTGTTGCTCATTTTTTATTTGAAATTAAATAGATTTTATTTAGATGGGTGGGGAGCATCATTAGAGAGTTTGGAGGGGAAAAGAATTGTGCTTTGAACACATATTTTTAAAGTACATGGTGTCATTTCATCAACAGTTTGAAATTATTTTAAAGACACAGCTGTAATTTTATGCTGGAGCAACAGTATAGTTCATGTTTATAAAAGTTAAGTATTACGGGGAAGAATTAATTTTACTGGGCTAGGAAAGGCCAGCCAGTGAGCCCTTACAGAAAAAAAAATCTTTCTGTAAAGATTGCCCCATAGTGCTGCCAAAGTCAGAGAGACCATGGCTTATCTTTCATCATTTAAGTGCGTAGAGACCTTTCACTTCTGCATCATAACTTGATCAGAAACTTCTCCAATATATCTCTGTAAATGTATGCAAAATGGTAAAGAATTAATCTGTGTGGGCTGGAACACTCAGCGTGGAAGAACTTAGTGAAGAAAGTCATTTAATGAGCAGTATCTTGAAACATAGAATATCATATTATATGCATCAAAGTTTCCAGAGTTGGTAGAAAATAATAAGTAAAACAAGCAAAAGTAACTTGTCTGATTGCTCTTTGAATATATTGAAGATGCCAATAAAAGTAAATCTAAGTTTTGAAAAAGTCATACAGATATATTGTTTCCTTTCCTTAAATATGCCTGGAATATCTCTGGTATGCAGTGTTTTATACACATATTTTAACTGATTTGATTTGTGCTGGTCATTTCTGAACATGATCAAGTTTTACTATTTGTGAAAGTTTTCCATTCCTATTTTTTTCCACAGGTTACTCAGAATGATATAGTAATGGCTGAAAGGCTCTTTGGCATTCTTGCATATGTAGCATCTTCTGAATTGCCCCAGTATCGCCTGCTTTCACTACTTGGAGAATCCAGGTAAAAGTTATTTTAAACGGTTTAAGAAGGAACGCTTTTATAGCCATATAAATGATACTTTTACCATAATTTTGCTTGTATAAGTGTGTTAAGAATTAAGTTAACAGTTAAATCAGTCCACCCTTGCTTTTGGTGAGGTTAGATTAATCAGTTTTTTCAAAAAAAAAACTTGATTTTCTCTTTTTTAAATAAAATAAAGTAGTTAATAGATAAAACACACAAAAATCAATTACAAATTGATATGTGCAATGAACTTCTAGGATGATACACTTTATATTTCAGTGGCTCATAGTGTCAAAGGTCCCGTACTCTAAGTGTGCACTGGAAATACTTACTGGCTCAACCTACATTTATTCAGACCAACATTAATTCCTTACACATACAATTAGACTGTTTGGGATATTATATTAACATAATGAAGAAGAGCAAAAGTAAATTTCATATTGGCTTGTATAAGGCCAAGTTTGATCTTACTTTCTGCATTTTACAGGTTATGAAAATTGTTGATAGTTCTTCACAGGAGAGACTGCAAGTTTAGTTGGTTCAGGACACTCAATGAGTGCTACGTAGCAGGTGCAGCTGTAGAGCACCCACTGTGATCTGAACTCTCCTTGCTCAAGTCTCAGAGCAGGGAGACAGGGATGAGCCCAGATCAGAATTAGTACTCCATAGCCTTCCGGACACCGGATACCTTCCCAAATTTTGTGGGGGAGGGTGCAGACCAGGTCTGGAGGGAGAATGAGATTCCCTACCCACTTCTCTCTTGTTCCACAAAAGCCAGTGCTTTTATTTTCTTAACTCTTATTCCCACCAGGCTCATGTGCTTTTTTCTAGTCTGCTTTTATGGTTTTTTTTAATGTTCAGAAATATAAACATTTAATTTTAAAATGCTTAAATTGCCTGGGGCAGAAAACTGACGGGGTGGGTGGAATACAGACAGGGCAATGTGAAAAAGAGGAGAATTCAGGGGATCAGAATAGGAAGGCAACGGATGTGGGGGATCAGCAGAGGATGTTAGGAGAAGCAGTGTATGAGTGGAATGGAGTTAGAAAATGCTAGAGGTGATGGCATTTAAAAGGTCCACAATGTAAGTGCCTGCTATGATCTGCCCTACTGAGCTCTTCTCTTGGAATCCATGGAAGTGCAGGGGTGTGAAGCCTGTTACTGTCTGGACCTTAACAAGTCCACATCTTAGGACATTTACATTGAAGATTTTCTAATATTTTCTCAGGGACAACCGGTCCAACTAGTTCTATTCCCCAGTGCTGTTGTCCTGCAACCCCCCTACATGTCTATAACATACCGGCACTTCCTGTGCTAAGCTCTCCCTAAGTCTTGCTCTCCCATGCATTGCTTGTGCCCCAAAAAGTGCTGGCTCCATCCTTGTCCGCTACAACTTACCCACTACAATGTTTTACTGGGTGACCAGCGGAACTGTCCCTGTCTTCGTGAGTGGGGCAACTGCTTCCCTGATGTCTCCAACCCTGCAGAGATTTGTTGACTTATGTTACTACAAAATATATATTGCTTACTTAAACTGTGAGAAATGTTTTGTTTTGGAAGATAAATATTTTTACTTAAATTGTTTTGTTTTGTTTTGTTCCACTTCTCCATAGCATTTCTGTCACAAGCAGAAGTAGGTTTGCCTATATTTATTTTCTGAAGGTCTGTTCCATCATGTGTTGTTGTTTTCACATTTACAATATACAAATAATTCTTTACATGTCTACTACTTCCTCCAAGGACCTCAAAGTACTTAGCAAACATTTATTAAGCCTCACTAGAGAGCCATCAAGGTAATTAAAAGAGATAAGAGATTAAGAGATCTCTAATGTTCTATAAAAATATGGATTTCTTCACTCACCACTGAACTGAAGTCTCCTATGCATCTATTTAAAAATATACAGCAATACTGGTTAGCAGTTTTAGGACAGAAAGCAAAGACAGACATATCCAGTTGAAACTTCAGGGGGATTTTATGTTAGCAAAATATAATTAACTAAGAATTTGGCCAGAACACATGGGTTAACATACTCTTATGAAAATCCCTTTATAAGTAAAATGACAAATATTACACAGATCCCACTGAATAAAAATACTAAAAAAACCACGAGTTTTTCTGGACATTGCAGAAATATTGAGCACTTTCTTCTTGATTCACAAATAGAATGTAGTCATACAAGTTGAACAAAGTCCTTGGGTATATAATGTACTATGTATATGCATTTCTGATAATAGATAGCTGATATAGGACATGGTCCAAGATGTCCATACATGTAAGTGTACTGTTCATCTGATTCCAATATCTTGTGTTGGGCAGCACTTACTGCGTTATATACTAGAGACACGGAAATAATTTTAATGGGTGTTTTATAGTTGAAATACATGACAATTAACAGTGTTGAGTTTTGACATTGTAAAATAAAAGGTGTTTAAAAGTTTGTGGAAAAGAAGTTTCAATGGTATACTTTTACTTTAAGTACCTTTCTTAAGTTGTGTGATTATTTTCCATTTTGGAGCCCTGTTACGGTATGTGTCAAAACAAGCATTTGTCTTAATAGTCTGCAGTTGTTATGGGACAAAATAATGGATGGATATCTCTGGGACCTTCTGTATATATCAAAGCTGCAGGATGCAATAAACCAAAAACTCCTAAACTCAATGTTCAAAGCAACAACAACAAAAAAGGGTGGGGGGGTGCTACATAAAACCACTGAAGAGCATTTGCACTTTAATAAAGTCTCTGATGATTAAATCTGTAAATCTTTTTACTGTCTTTCTACAGGAAGAAGCAATTCTGTTATATGTTAGAGGCAAAGGGGAAGAAATCTGGGATTGTCAGTGAAGAAAGTAATGACAGCAGAAGAGTTGGAGGAGAAAATGCAAGTCGAGCTATACTGAATTACACCACAAGGGAGTTTCATACAGAAAAGCTTGAGGTAAATGTGTTAGTTTGAGGATCCTGTGAAGATCATATACTTTGAAACATTCCAAATAATTTTTTTTTCTTTTGGGTGGCTTGTTTAATTTTTAATCAGTTTTCATATATATTATTTGTCTGAAATAACGTTATTCACTTTCACCAACTGAAAGAGTTTACAGGGTACTTCCAACGTCTCTGGGACCCAGTGACTAACATCCATATTATAGCAATGGTGCCATGAAAAATCTGTAAATTTTAATAATCTGACACAGTAAAAATGTTTAATAATCTGACACAGTTAAAAATAAATAATGTTTTTATAAGATAAAGTATATAGACCAGTTTCTGCTCACAGATGTGCCGGCATGGCTTCCACTGACTTCAACCAAGGGCAATCTTTGTCATTCCTCCTGCACCCCGAAGCTCTTAGTCCAGTTCTGCTCTGCTTGTGAGCTCCCTCTCTGAGTTCTGGACTCTGCATTGCAGACTTATGCATATTTTAAGAAATTGTCATCAGACAGTCCTTTTAACTTATCCTTCTTCTAGCCCTGTGTACAAAGATCACTCATGAAATTTTATTATATGTCAGTTTTAGTGGGGGTATTTAGAGTATTAGTTTTTACATATCCCTGTTTATCATATTTGTTTGTTTTTCAACCGCATGATCAAACAGTTCAGCTTACAAGTATAAAAATAGCAACTACACCAGACGGCAAGGTGGTCAGCACTGTACCCCTTTAAAAAAGGTGTTACTCATACTGTGAAACATGCGTGGATCATACATTCAGGATGCAGGACTTGTACATGAAGTATGCAAGTGTAGCCTTACTTGGATTTTCTCTCCAATTTTTTGGTACCATTCAAACTGGAATTTTAAACTACCTAGAATAATGGAATATGATAGGGATAAATAAGCACAGCTTTCATAAGGGGTTAGAATCCTTTAATTTAGACAGAGGCTTTTAATACAGTTCTTCCCAAAGAGACTGGTAGAGACCTAGTTATCATGTGGAGAGCTACATGTGGTGTGTTAAAACAAGACTGAGATAGGAAACACAGAGTAATAATAAATAATAATTTCTCAACTTGGGAAAAGGTTAACAGTGGAGTGCCTTATAGATCTAATACTGGGGTTAGTATTGTTCAATATAGAATGACAAAAATTGTTTACATCTCGGTAGAGGAAATCTTAGTGCAGCCCAAATTTAAATAATAATAAAATGACAGACTGTCTTGTTTCAACCAAGCCCATCTTAGGTCGGCTTTTCTGGCTGCAAACCCCTGTCCTTAAGCAGGGGGAAAGAACATCTTTTCCCTCCTCTTCCTTTTGAGGGGACAACCTTTAATAGCATTTGTCTCTAGCCTTTACTGAGATACAGTCTAATACCCAGGTTTGTCCCTTGCTTACTCCTCGGGTTTATGAGGTGTATAAATCCCATCACAATACTGGTAAGTAAATCAATAGCACATACTCAGCTTGATTATTGCATTGAGTTTTGGTCACCTCATCTCAAAAAGGACATAGCATGGAGGTGTGATGGCAGAGATTAAAAATACCAAAGCTGTTTAGTCTTGAAAGGAGTAGTAGTGATGGCTGAATGGTAAAGGTAATTAAAGTAATTAATAGTGTAAGCCAGTGAGGCACTCCTGTTTGCACTTTACCAGAATCAGAGGACAGTAATAAAATAATGCTTTGGTGTCCATGTGATTACATTAAAACTATACATGTGTTTTTGTTACCAGTGTAGTAATTCACACCTTGTCCTTCATTATAGTATTCCATATGTGGTTGCCGATTTTACTGGTTGTCACAAGGGAAAAGCAAGATAGGCAAGAACTGCCAATTCCCGCTTCACATTAACAGTAAACTAACATACTAAATGTGATCAAGTCAGACCTAATTACTGAAGACAGTAGATTAGGGTTATTGATTATTAAGTTTTCAAACTAGGCAGCTGGAAAGCATTTACTCTCTTTTTTTTTCCTGTAAAAAATGCTCTGTGTTGTTTTCATGGGCCAAGACATGACCTAATGTTTTTAACAATACTATAAATCACATGGATTAGGTATAACTATTCAAAGGACAACTTGTTATGGCACTTTCTGGAAATCCTCCATAAAAAAGAATTAGTATAATTGAAGAATGACTAAAATGTGGTGCCAGTAGTTACTCAAAATGTATTTTTTTGTCATGAAGTTAGTTTCTAGAAGTTCAGATGACTTTTGTACAGTGCATACTGTATGTTGTACGTAGGCTTGGCAGAATTCAATGTTTGTTTTTTTTAATAAATTTCAGTGGAAATATTATGGCACCTTATAGGCTAACAGACGTATTGGAGCATGACGTATTCGTCATGCATCCGACTAAGTGGGTATTCACCCACGAAAGCTTATGCTCCAATACATCTGTTAGTCTATAAGGTGCCACAGGACTCTTTGTCCCTTCTACAGATCCAGACTAACACGGCTACCCCTCTGATAGTGGAAATATTGATATTTATTTTAAGGATTTGTATCAATTTTTTAATTTACATTTTCACAATTGAGTGAAATTATGGGTTGTTAGCATTTTTTTTATTTCTATTGATTTAAATTTTCACAGTTGTGGGAAATTACAGGGGGCCAGACTAATTATTTACTGACAGTAGATGTTGAGATTCAAAAAGTTAAAGCTTTATAACCATTAAAATATATTGTCAACATCACATTTCAAAATATACAAAGTAAATATCCTTAAATCAAACTATAATAGGTTCTCAAGCAGCACTTTTCTTATTTTGCCTATCTGTAAATTTCTATTATGGTCAATAGAAAAGGTGAAATTGACGTTTACCGACATTAACTGATAAAAATGTACTTGTACGGTATGCACACATCAGAGAAAATATGGAAAGGTATATACTGGTGTGCGAGTTTATTTCTCCCTACTGTAGTTTACTTTGCTGCTGTTTGAAATTTTACATAGGCAAACTGATATTTTTCTATGTCAATGTGCTTTGCAGTGCCTAGATTATTTTTAAATCTAAAATGTAATAGTTTGCATAATATGCTATCACTCCTATCCCCCACAGCAACAAAAAAAACCAATTCTGTTAGAGAAAGTTAACATTGTTACTTCCAAATGGAATTTCAGAAAAACCAATTTGAGAGTGGTTAGTTAAATGGTTATGAAGCTTGGATCTATGGCCCTATTCATTTAAAAAAACTGGCTGTATAATTTGCAATTAAATTCATTTGTTAGAGAAAAGTATGGAGTGTTCTGTTTTTGTGCAGATCACTATTTTCTTGGATTCATTCAAAGTTCTGGTTTCCCTTTTAAATTAAACATTGTTATTTAGCCTTTTTTGTCTGTCTTATGTAATCTATATTGGTTCTCCCATCCAGGAAATAAAGGAGAGAGAGAAATTTTGCCAGACATACATACAAGACTTAGTGAAAGAAGCTGCTGACATCAATATGAAAAATGAGTCTTTGCAGAAGCTGTGGCCTCAGATGTTCATTGAGCTTGTCAGGGATGCGGTGATAGAAATACGCAATAAAAATTCCTACATGAAACTCTGCCTACAGCGGATCACTGATCAAAAATAGCAAAGTTGATTCCTGCTGACTTGCAAGCTATTGGTCAGTATTGTATCTTATGTTTCACAAAGACATAAAACAAAAGAATATAAAATTACCATCACTGTAGGACACGTTTTTTAAAGGATGCCTTTAAATTCAATGAGCTCTGTTTTTACAGCTAATGTTTCTTTCTCTAGTTTTCAAAACAAAAGTTTTCTTTTATACAAGTTTTCTTGTATAAAATTCTAACAGTGCATCCTTTGCTAAAATGATGACATAGAAATAACTTGACAGCTGTGCCATGGTTTACTAAGTCTTTTGCTTTTTGTTGTTGCTGATGTTCCTGCTATAGTGCTAAAGCATGGGTTTAAAGGAAGAAGTTCACACTCTGATGCTTGCCTTATGTTTTTTATTGAACACTTTTGAGTTGTTTCCTTTTTGACTATTTGCTGCTGTGGTTAAAAAAATTCACAGTTCAGAATATTGTTTTTTTATGAGCGGAAGCTAATAAATTATTAAGTTTACACTCCCTGAGCCTAATCATTTAAGACTTAATATTATTTAATACAATGGATTGTAAAACTGCATGTTGTCAGTTCAATACTGTTATAAAAGGAGTACATTTTACCAAAATAAAACTAATTGAAGATCCTCAACTAAACATACTGTGATGCTAGTTTTAATTCCAGATATTTTTAATTATTTTGCTTTTATATGTTTATAAATGTGAACTATAATGTGTAAAATACCAAAGTAAAATAAGGGGGCTTTGATGAATTTTATCATTGTTCTGTTATAATACATACAAAATATTCATATAATTTATTCTGCCTTCCGGCTAGTAAATGATGAATTTCCAGCTCACCCCACGTTCTTTGAAACATGAGACATGGAAACAATATATTAAATTCGATCTTGAAACAGGATGTTTCCTTTTAAGTGCTTAGGGCTGGATTTTTAAAAATATGTATATGCCATGGTTAGTCACTTTTGAAAATCCCATTGGGTGTCTATCTGCATCTTTAGGTACCTAAATACCTTTGAAAATCTGGGCCTTAACAGTGTATTGTAGATAGTTGTCTTCTCAGCAGAGGTACAGTGTAGCACCTCATTTGCTGGTACTGTTTTTACAGTACTGGCCCTGGGTTTTGAGCAGTTAAGAATGGCCAGACTCCTTATGGAAGAGAAATGGGTAAACTGAGACTGAGGGATGTTCTTTTTTAGAGTTTTTATTTTTTATTTGCAGTGGGACAAATCCTTTCTCCGCCCAGGTAGTTTACGATATGAGGGAAGGAAAGTCTCTGCTCCCCTGCCCCAAGTTCTACACTCCACAACTGAGTAGACCCTCTGGTTGTACCCTGTTTAGGGTGGAGGGGTTATTGTCTGGTGGTCTCTGTCCTTGGAGTAGGAGATCCACCTATCCTCACCCCTCCAGGAATGCAGAGAGACCCCCTATGCAAGCTCCCAGCATCCTAGCCATACCCAGCCTCTACAGAGCAAAACTGCACTGCTTCCACTATGCCCAGGGCTCTCCATGGCTGCTGAGGAAGGCCTGTGGAAGGAAGGCTTTGCCCCTTTATACACACAAATCCTGTTACTGCTAAGAACAAATAAGTTTTTTTTTTAATGGTTAAAAGCAATAGAAAAGTTTATACATACACAGAAATGCAGCCTCACTTTCACGGCTCCAGTAAATCAACCCGGTGTTTTAACCTGCAGCCAGCTACTAGTTTCTCAAGCAAAGCTGCAGTGTCTCTCCTGCTTCAAACTGCTTAATCACTCCCTAAAGAGACAAAAACAGTTTGGTAAGGAAATGTGCCTGGCTGCCACCTAGAGTCACCATTGCCCGCCAACTGCGATATTTATGTATTTTTTCAATTGGTTAAAAATATATCATTCACTGCTTCTCAAGGCTCAGAGACTTTAAAAAAAACATAGTTCACAAAAGAAAAGCCTAATGTCTTCCTCCCCCACCACCCAAAAAATAAACTGTCAGTCAAAAGCCTGCAGAGATGTGCAGTACATGCTGCCCTAGAAGTCAGCTGATGGGAGCTCTTATGGGAGACAAATTCCAGAGTACAAGGACATGCCCTGACAACACCCTGCCAGCTGCTTCCAGACATTTAAAGGAAGGGACTGTTCGTTTGAGTGCTCCAACTGACTTCAACGGTTGAGGCTCATCTACATGAGAGAGTTGCACCAGTTGAACCCAGGTGTGATTTAAAGCACAGTGTGATTAAGCCAATGTAAAAGCCTGTGTGGACACTCTTATTTTGATTAAACTGGGATAATTTCCTTTTAGTTTAAGTCTATTACAAATCTGCTGAATTGAGATAAAATATGCTTAAACCAAAATACGAATGGCCACTTAGGGGTTTGCACTGGTTTACTAAGTCAGCTTGTAATTTTTCCTTGTGTATTAGATAAGGCCTCAGCTCTCAGAGCACCTGTAGAGACTCAAAATAGAGGATCTTCAATCTATGTCAATGCCTTGAAATGTAGTTGGAAGTGACTAGAGGGAGACAATGTAGTCAGTGCTGATGCTAACCCATTGGGGGCCCTTTGCATTAATATTTTTGTCCCCCTCACAACAGATAATAAAAAGTGAATAGGGATCCCCCTTGAGCTGCTCAGGGCACTAAGCAATTGCTTAGTCTGCTTATGCCTAGCACCGGCTCTGAATGTAGTCATGAGAGCATTGGTGTAGTACACTCTCCTCACCAACTTGGCTAAGCAATTCAGGTGCCACATTCTGCATCAACTGCAGCCTCTGAGTGGTCTGAAATAGCCCCATGGCGAGAGCACATTACAGTAACGCAATCTGAGGATGACAAAGGCCTGGGTGACTCTGAGCACTTCCTTAACCTGCCAGCATCATCACTGACTTCCTTGCTTCAGAAAAGTTCTTCCTGTTTTATGTATGTTTTTCTGCTCATTAATCCATGCTCTAGGTCACTGCTATTAAGTATAATACCTTCGTGCCGCAGCTGGAAAACTATGATGCCTGGGAACTTACCCTTTATATTTAATCATTGCAGAATTTAATAGAGATTAAATCAGTTGGGTCCTATAGAAATTTTAAGAAGTGTATATAAACTAATGCAGTCAGTAGAATTTAATAGAGAATGATCTCCTTTCAATGGGCTTTTTGAACCATCCAATGACATTTATAGCAGGGATATTACATATGAAATCATTAGGATGATCCAAAAATCCCAATAGAAAAGTTATTTTCTATTAAATCCTGTAGTACTTTTCCATAAAGGACCAGTGCATTCCCTACAAAATCATAAGAAAAGTGGAGTTCACACTGTAGAACTGCAGTCTGGGGATTGAAATTATCTGGAAAATGTGCATTTTCAAAACTTTTGGGGTACATCAGTTCGTTTTGCAGCATGTCCATACTGGGGGGCCCCTGTGAGGGAAATCTTCTCAAGCCTGCTTCTGCATAGGGGTAGGTTCTGTTTGCTCCCATTCAGCAGCAATAAAAGATTGAAACCTCTTTAGAAAAAAAATCTGTAGGGCTGGAAGGGGACACCCTGGAAATAGTTGGTTCCAGAGGGAGCCAGGGCTGTGATAATATTAAGCCCTTAAGAAGTATAGTCCTGCTTCAGGACTTTGTGGTTTGAGTTAAGGACCCTGATAAAGCTGAATGAAGTGACCCAGAAGATACAAGTATGGACTGTAGAACCATCTCTCTTGAGGGGAGGGGGGTGTTCACTATGAGGCGTGAATGCTGCAGGTCCACATTGCCCAAATTTTCCTCTCCAATGGCAGCTGTGTCACGGTAGGATTATTACTTGGCTAAATGATAGTAGCTGATCAGTTTATACTGACAAGCATTAAAATTGGAACAGTTGTATAACTGTTACTAATTTATTTTTTTTTTAGTAGGGCTAATATGTTCAGTCACTTTCCCCCCTTCCCCTAAATTTCCACGTGACCTTTAGGAAACAACTGGGTTTTGGACATTAGTGTGGTTTTAAAAATAAGAGAGCTTATTATTTTAACAGCAATACAGTCTAAAGAAAATTTTGAATAGACTGTATGGTGTTAATGTACATATTGAAATTACTTGAGTCCGTTCAGACAGAAATGTGTGATTGGTTACTGCAGCCACTGTGCTAATCATTAGAGGCCTGAGTTGCTGAGCACCCACAACTCCATTTGAAATCAGCATGAGCAGCAGGGGCTCAACATTTGTAAAACTCAGGCCCCTGTTTGTATAACATTCCGTACGTAAACTCGGGTCCAGTTGGAGTAGCTAACGGCACATGCAACAGTGAAGGCCATGTGCCACCTTGCGAAAATACATTGATTTTCACTTCTGGAAAAGCAGTTCTTTTTCAGCATGAAAAGCCTAATATATAATAGGCAAATATGAGCCTTGCTATTTGGAATGATGCATACATTCATCAATCTCCAGGCCAGAAGGGACCACACTGCATACCACAGGCCGTAGAATGTCAACCAATAATTCCTGCAATGGAAGGCAATTACTCTTCTCAAGTAAGTGAACGTTATTGAACCTGATAACTAGTGGGTATAATTTGGGAAGACCTCCCTGCTCAATATAAAGACTCCAAGTGGTGATGAATCCACCACTTGATTATGTCCAAAGCTGTCTTGTTTGAGAATGGTTTAACTAAAACCTTTGTGTTTTAATCACAATTCTGTTGCCTTTGTCAATCTGAAATACTCTTAAAGGTGGAAAGGGTACAGTATGAACTTAACCTACAAACCTTCTGAAAACCCACTTTGTCTTGGATTATTTATTAAGCTTTTGCTTTATATGTTGTCTGAGACAAGAGTTTTCCTTTGAGGACAAGGACAGATATGGCTATTTCTTGCTTTTACTCCATAGACTATTATCTGAAATAATTTTCAAATACTTTATTTTTGCTGGACTGATTCATTGTTTGTTATGCATAGCTCTCCTTGCTGAGGATCAAGGTTTCAGTTGCAGAGCAATATTTCCTACACTCATTTTGATATGGGATCTTAAAAAAAGAACAGAACTGTGGATACACCCATATATCCAGTCTCTACAGAACAAAAGGAGTGGTGATTCATCTGATAGGAACCACAAGACAATCCTGCCAGTTATGTGGAGAAAAGCACTGGGAAGAGGTTTTATTTATGTGCAGCAAAGTAAGTAAAGCTGCTTTGCTTTCCAGGACAAAAGATTAGATTTGTGTCTTGAAAAAGCTCAACTCTTTGTTCTTCATCCTCTGTTAGTCTCTGATATAATTCAGAAGTACCTTGGCTCACAACTATAAGTGATTCCATTTTCATCACATTAGTTATAACAAAAAGCCCTCAAAAGCTCCCTGCTGTACCAATCAGAGGAGTCCCCAACCCCTTCCCCCGTTCTGTTCCTTTATCCAGTACCTCCTTTTAAGTCCTTTACTAGGCCATTTATCTGGTCACTGGCTGCCCTCCCTGTGGAGTACCTGCACTGAACATCTGTCCAGTCTTACAAAATAAGTTGCGACATATGGCCTACCACCTTTTCTTCTCACCAGAAAAGGTCCATCCTCACACTCGCTGAGGGGAAGGCGAAAAAAACGCTCCACCGAAGCCAATTCTGGTGGTGCACAAAAAATTCCTTCCCAGCCCCCCTTTAAAAGCGGCAACTAGTGTAATGCCCACAGCAGGTCCTAACCCAGCCTGCCATTCACCTCCACTAGGGAAGGGAGGGTGGGTGCTGGCTTCCTCGCTGCATGGAACAAAGAGACTTGCCCCACCCAGGTTTTGTATCTTTATGCACATTCCTGGGGGGTGGGGGATGAGTCATTGCTGCAAAGCTGACCACCGAGCACCTTTTTTTTTGCAGCAGCAGCAGCAGTTTCTGACCTCCTTCCTCCCCCCACTCCCAAAGCAGAGCTGCCCTTCCTGGGTAAGCCCAGAAAAACTCTGCACCACCTTAGTTGTGGTGCACTCGCTCTAAGCTGGTTATTTTACATACTGAGGAGTGGGGAGGAAGGTATATGTTACAGCTTACTTCTGTGTAACTAGTACCCACTTGCACATCACCTCTGAGGAGATGTGTGGGGGGTTGTGTCAAAATAGAAGTATAGCAGGAAGAGCAGATAACCAGTTGGTGAAAGAAGGTGCAGGTAAAGAAAACCCCACACAGCTCCTTCTTCCAGTTCTCTGGCATGTGACTTGCACCAGCTTCAACTTCCTTACTCTCACTTACCAATATGTAACTTATACCACCTCATACATCACTTCTGTATTTGGCCCAGCATTGTAAATGTGCTACAGGAGCCATGGGAAAACATCAGAGTGTTATGTTACCACTCGTGTTCTGAGTTGCCATATTTGCTGTGTGTGTATAGAGAGTGAGGTGGATGGACATCACACCTGGGAAGTACTGGTTCAGAAAGCCCTAGTAAACAGAGTGAGAGGTTTAAAGCGGGGAGAAAGCATTTTTCTTCTCACCTAGTGGTAACAGATAGACATATTTCTTTGTCTCTTTGGCCGGCTTGTTCTCATCTGTCCCTCCATGAACACAAGTCGATGCCACACCATTCCGTTTTATTGTGAGCACATTCTTTCCATTTCTGGCCAAAGATTTTTGTCATGGGATCACCCAGTGTGTTTTCGGTCTGCCCAGTGATCGCTTGTGGTGTCTGGGGATCCAGTCACTGATATGGGTTGTCCACCTATTGTCTTGTCTGTGGACTACATGACCCGCCCATAGACATATTGCAAGCTGGAATATCTTCAGCTAGTGAAGATTCTCTCTGTGCAGAGATGCAGAAAACAGCTCAGGTTAGGACACCTGGGTCAACGGTTACATTGGAAGCAATGTACTCAAGGAGTGCCATTATACAAGATAGCTCGACTTCTCCACCTGGTGACTGCATTGACTCGAGGCCACCCAATGCACAAGTATGCGCAATTAGTTTGCAAAAATAAAATTGATGGCTCTGAGTGTGTTTTGGACATTGATTGGCTAAGGTACAGTACAAAAGAAGAATATAATCAAGAGAGTGGAACCAAATGAATCTCTGGTACAACTACATTTTGGTTAATAGAGTTGCACCAGAGCTTAATCTTGCCTAGTTTGCTTATCCTTTGGTTCATACTGACCTCCTTGACCTCCTCCTAATAATAGTGAGGAAAAAGTAGTTTTGTGTGATGAGAGAACAAACGTGACAGATGTTAGTCATATTGCTTAATCCACTAATAGCAGATGCTCACATACTACAGTGATGAGAATGATAGAAGAATCTACATGGAGTAGAATAGACCTTTCCCCTGGTATATAGTGTATACTCAGTCTATCGATATGTAATTACAGGTGCGTTTTACTGGAGCTTAGTAAATTGTCACATCTATAAGTGTGAGAGCTTTTTAGTTTCAGACAAATTATTCCCTTCACTTTAGCATCCTCAATGTGAAATGCTGGTACATTAGTCACTTTATTTTACACCTCTCACATCTGGGGCTTCATATGAACACTGAACAGATCATAAACACACTCATTCTCTTTCTGGAACGCTAGATGTGGATAACATAAACAGTACTAAGCTTTTGAAAGTTGTGAGAACTATACCTTTACGAAGATCAGGATAACAAAAAGCCTTTCTGTATGTAATACTGTGCCTTTAACACTTAAGCACAAGAGAGGATAGCCCAGGTTCACATATGGTTTCCATCTATTTATAATATACCATTAGACAAGTGATTGTAAAGTTAATTCAGAATACAGTGGTGAGGAAATTGTGCCTGTGAATGTTATGTTTGCATTACTTATATACATTCACATAGTCTAGACTTCTTATTTGGGTATGCAAGTGACTTTACGGTATTAACATAATTTACACTCAGTGAAACAAACCATGGCAGCATATAGAGAAGCTCGGACTTGCCAATAATGAATCATTGTGGCTTTGTTAGCTAGCTGCTATATCAAGTTAAAAGACTAAGAAGTGTACTCCATAGCTAGCATTTGTGCTCTCCCTGCATCCATGCAGCAGGCGTTGAACCACAGCATATAGATGGGAAGCGCAACATACCAATCTCGAGTTTTCTGTGTTTCCTAATGGAGTCATAAAAGGATTTAAAAAGTGATGGGAACAAAAGAGAACTGAACGTAACCTTCCCCTTCCTACTAATTCAGCACGTATCAACAAGATATAATAAACAGCATCCAACTGTCATAGTGTAAAATAAATATTTTAGGACTGTCAGGTCACCAAGGAGTAAAAAGCTACTGTGTAAATCTACACTATGGAGTCCCTACAGAGATGTACATTAGAGTCCAGGCGCTAACAATTAGGTAATAGTGGTGACATCAATCATTATAATCAAAGGTGAATTTTCACTATATTGTATAATCTGGAAGACAGGAGTTGGCTTGCCTCTTTGGAGAAAAGGGGAAATGGGGAAAGGGAATGGAGAAAGGCTCTTCACCTGCCTCAAGCAACACTGGATTGACTAATGAACACAATGTTTATTAAAGCAATTGTATTCTCTGTGTGATCCTTTGGAAACTATGGAGCCTTTAAACCAGGGGTCTCAAACATGCGGCTCGCGGGCCACGTGCAGCCCGCAGAGTTATTTCCTGCGGCCTGCCATAGGCGCCAACTCCACTGGCAGCCAAGCTCCAAACATTACTGAGTGTTTATATTTTATTAAAATCCCTCTTTGCATTACAGTTTTTAAAAAGTTAATACATTGACTTTTAATAGAATACTATATTACTCTTCCTTTTTTTCATTTTTGACTATACTTTTGTATCATTGTATGAAAAGGTTTCAGTGATGCAGCCCTCGGGCCAATTTACTAGTTCTCATGTGGCCCTCGTGGTGATTTGAGTTTGAGATCCCTGCTTCAAACACATAGCAAATCTCATAACTGCCAATTTAAGGATGTGAGCATGAAAACCTCTCCTGACAGAATGGCAACCCCTTGACAGGCATGTATATGTAGAAAATTTACCTGTGCAGACACAATGCTCCCATGCTGCCACCACTATTGGGTTTATGGAAAGAGCAGCGAAAATTAGAAGAACAAGACCATAAGATAGTGAAAGTGAAGGATGACTTATTTTGTGGAGATCTCATTTCTTCCTTTTGCTTTCAGTGTTCACCTTATTCGTATTGTTAAATTGATCTACCATAGCTATATACAGTACATTCAATAGCCAGGGTTTTATAAGAGTAGAATGTTAACCCTGTTGTCTGGGACCTGTAGTTCTAGAGCATTTAAGAGCTCAGCAATAAATGCAAAAGTTTATTTTTATTCAGTTTCCCAGCTAAAACCAGAGACAGAATCTGTCATTACTGATGTGGATGGTTCTGTGTTTGTCTGGGCCAGTGGTACCCTTTATATGCGAGTTGTTTAGCTTTTAGCAGTGCAAATGCAGGCACTGCTGAGATCCACCAATTCAGTGTGGCCCTGACCTAGCAAAGCATTTAAGCACTCGCTTAACTTCTAGCTCGAGTGAGTATTCCTATTGGCTCCAAATGCTTTCCTGGATTGGGACCTATTACAGTTACTGTATGTTCGCTTTGGGCCTTATCCAAAAGCCTGTAAGTCAATAGGAGTGTTTCCATTAACATTAGTGATATTTGGATCAGGGCCTTTTTGATTTTAAAGCCTGTTTTATGGGGTTTTTAACCAGTATGAAATGCTGGCTAAGATGGAGCTTGGCAGAATCTCAGTTATATTTCGTTTATTCAGAAATGGTTTACTTGCAGTGGAGATTTATAGTTATCCAAAAAAAGGTCTATTATTTATAGTTTTATTAATGTAAATTATGACAATCCCTGCCCTGAGAAACTTAGAGTCTATAAAAAGACTTTTCCCATGAAATGGTGCTATATCTTTGATAACAAAATGCAAAGCAGAGTGCTCTAGAAGGAAACAGTTTATCAAAACAACAGCACATGTAAATATCACAGAACACCCATGTAGTTCATCTGGGGGGGAGGGGGAAATTGCAGCTTAACCTGAAAATATATGGAACATAAGCGTTATTTACATTTCAAAATAAAATGGTAACAAGGAATATCAGTGGTAGCCACTGAAAACTTCAATGCTGATTTTTATGATTGCAAAGTGAGTAGTATAATTATATCTTGATTCCATTGTAGGTCATGTTGGGATGCCCTGAGTATTAAAGGTGTTACTATATGGTGTATAAACTCTGATTCTATTCTATTTGTTTGTAGTCTGAAATTGTAGTAACTACAACAATTATTGTAACCCCACAGAAAACGTCCATAACGCAGCTGTTGAAATGGTTTGTCACCATCTGTTTCCATTTGTTAGGTTATTTTATGGTTGTCAATTGATTCCTATGCAAACAGAATATCATAAGGTTTAAATGCAAGTTCACAGGCTGATAAAGATTTTAGAAAACAGTTTGTGTTGATTTGAATCCCTCACTGGGATGCAGCATCACAAAGCAACCCCTAAAATAAACAAGACCACTACTATGGGGCGAAGTCGTGGTCCTTTTAAAGGCAATGGCAAATTTCCCATTCACTTCAATAGAGTTAGAATTTCACCCATAATCGATAATGGATATACAGTATCTGTTTTCTGTTTCCTTCTTATGCAAGTCACTTCAGTTTCACCTTTTGTACTAGTCAGTTCCAACAAAGCTAGTTGGACTTGCAATTTGAATTTGCATAAAATTTTCAGAGGAGCCTAAGGTTCGTAAGTCCTATTTTCAAAAGTGACAGAGGCATATAGGAGCCTAAATTTCACTGAAAGTCAATGGGACTTGAGCTCCTAAGTGCCTCAGTTACTTTTGAAAATGGGACATAAGTACTTTTGACAATTCTGTCCTTCCTCTCTCATTCCTGAATGTAAATGCTACTGCATGTAGTGAAGATGACATAAGAGAGGCAGTGTTTTGTAATGGCTAGAGCAGGATATGTGATGTTAAGCAATTACTTAACCTTTCCTTGGCTCGGTTCACTCAGTTGTAAAATGAGTATTGTGACAGGGTGGACTAAATCCGGAGGCCCTCTGCTGGAGGCTTTGTGGCCCTGCTTCACTCTGCCCCAGAAAAGAGCAGAGGATAAGTTTTCCAGGCAGTCTGCCAATCAGAGGGGCTGCTGGAGTAACCAATCAGGGGCCAAAAGGGCCATATAAAAGGAAGCAGCAGAGGCAGAGCAGTCAGTTGCTGCCTGGAGCTGGAAGAGGGAGAACCAGGTGCTTGGCTGGCTGGAAGAACAGTAGGACTGCAGACAGCTCAATGCAAGCAGGACTGAGCCCAGGAAAGGCTGCCAAAGACTGGGTGCAGTCTGGAAGAACAGCAGGACCATGGACAGGTCAGTTCGGGCAGGCTGGGCTTACGGGACTGAACCTAGAACCTAGCCAGACCAGCGAGGGTATTGTGATGGGCCCTGCTGGTCTGGTTGAAGACTGAGCACAGGCGATGGCTGCCAGAAGGACACCAACTGAGGGTACCGAGATGGGCCCCTGTTGGGCTGTTAAAGAAGGCAGTGCCTCTGGGGAAAAAGTCTTCATGCTATGGCCCCATAGTAGGGCTGGGAGAAAGAACTAGAGATTGTATGCCCCGGAATGGGGGACAGTGTGTGTGACTTGGCTGGAGGGCTGAGTTGCTGAAGATCCACCAAACAACTATCGGCCAGGGGAGGGGCGCTTACGAGAGGCGGGTGCCACCCTGTTGTAAGACCAAAGAAAGAAGCAGGCTCACACCTGACCAGAAAGGGGGCACCCATCAGAGCTGGGTGCCACTCCATTCACAACTGAGGGATTGCAGGCACGTATCAGCCAGAGAGGGGGCACTTGCGAGAGGCCAGTGCCGACATTGTTACAGGTATAATACATCTCTTATCTAGGCATTATTGTCTCTTGTAATGAATGGTTGTAAAATGCATTGAAACATTAGATTGGAATTATATGAATTATATAAATTGTATTATTTGTTAGTATTATTCTGTGGCATAAACTCCATCTCCAAAGACCCTCTCTCACTTCAAATAATACTGGTATCTTCTGAGTTGATAGAACTTGCCCTCCAGAACTTGCTTTCTGCAAAGTGCCATATATGCTTACAGTACTCTCTATACCTCAAGACCTAAATGAAAAAGGTCCCTGCAGCCCCCCAATGCACTCTGCTTAAAACCTGCATCCATGTTACCTTGGGCTCTGATCATAACTCATAAACTGAACAAGGCCAGGCCTTGTTCAGACTTGGATGGGAGACCTCAAAGGAAATCCCAGATGTTGTAAGAGGTAGAATTGGTGATTCATTCTTCCCGCGGAGTTAGCATTGAACCGTTGACCCAACATAGTACTAGCAGACACTGTGCTGCCAGAGGCTTAATCTTCTGGATTAGTTGTATTACATGATTGGAGGCCCTAAGTAATTGGGGCCATGGCTGTAAAGGTGTTTGCCTCACTGCCCTGGGCAATTTCCAAAATTAGTAGTCACATTCTATCTTTTTAAAATGAGTCCTGTGGCTTCATTTGTCGAAAATATATTCTATCGCTCCTAACCAAGAGAAACTGTGTTACAGTGTTGATAGGGAAGACAGGCTGTACTTGGGGTAATTTACCCTATTTATTCTGCTTGTAAAGCACTTTGGGATCGTCTAGGATGAAAAATGAATAAGAATCACTCTTCTAATACCTGTGTAAATTGCTTTGAGATCTACTGGTGCAAAGAGCTATATAAAAGCTAAGTAGTAGTATTAATATTAGAAAACATCTTTGAGGCAGAAGGAATTTAACAAAGCTTTCCATGCCCTCACTACTAACTGACGTACATCTTATAGTCAAATGAAGGAGGAGACGCTCTTACAGTATAGGAAACTTGTCAGACCGTATTTAGAGCGCTGTTTGCAGTACCAGCCACCATGACATAAGGCAGAGGGCATTGCCTAGGAGAGGATGACCCCTGAGGAGCCCTACATTTAATAACAGCAAAATCAAATGGGCTTGCTTTTTCGAATCATACCATGTGTCAATATTCCTGATGACAAAGCTGTTATAGCAGCCAGGTTCTGTACATTCTATCCATGGTGTTCACAGTATCTACAGAGAATGTGTCAGCCGAGTGTATTTTTAGAAATGTGAGAATTGCCCAGCGGAACAAGGTCCTTCTGTCCTCCTCCTCCTTTACTCTTGCCAGGAGGCTGTTGCCATGAGCTTCCCACCATGCACTTCTAAGCTTCAATTTATTTTATTTTAAAAAAGAAAACTTTATTGGCACTGCTTGAGGCCTCAGAGATTTAGCCAGTGGTGATCACAGGCAAGTGTACTTTTCTCACATTCCAGTGATGCTATTGCTTTTCCTTAATTAGCGTCTGTTACCATCATAAATATGGCTCAGCATAGCTGTACTTTTCAGAGAGACCCAAGAGATTGAATACCAGAGAAGGGGAAGCTCTGTCAGTTTGGAATGAAATGGTTGTAGCAGATGCAGTTTCAATAGGATTTTCCCTGGTGTTATCCTGTTGCAGAGGGAGTTGCACCCAGAGTTTCTTTTTTTTGATTGCTCCTTATTTCAAGTGAATTAGCAGAAGAGGGAGTCCATTAGTTGGCTGCCACTGACAGACTTCATTAACTAAGACTTTCAACTGTAACAGTCACAGGTGAAGTTGAGCCTGGCTTTTTTGTACTAGTCTGAATTGGATTCTAGATAGGATTTGTGTTTCTGTCCTTTTATTATTCACCTGAATCTGGAGGGATGTGGGGAACTCCCAGTAAATCAAATGCAATGGAATAAGCCAATTTATTTTTGTGTGCTTATGCTAGAATGTGCTAAGTACCTGACATTGCATTGAAACGCTTGTTGATTTAGAGTGGACATTTCTCACTATCTCTTCTTACAAATTTTCAGTTTTCTGATTCGGTCCTTTTTTGCTTCAAAATTCAATTAATCAGATGCTCCTTATTCAGAAACATTTAGCAGAACCCTGGCTAAATTTCCTTTTTCTTATTTTAACCTATTTTTTTGGGCAAAGCTCTCCTACAGACTTGTTTCCATAATCTTTCATGGACAGTTCTGTGATATACTCAAGGCCAGGTCTTTCCTGTCATGTATTTTTCTGAAGGGACTCTATGTAATTTAATCTTCTAGAAATAAACAGCACTGTCACCACCCACTAACCTTGGTTTTCTTCCCAGGTTAAAGCTGCATAATATGTAAGAGTATTTGGCTTTACTCCACTCTAGAATTGTTTGATGCCGTTAGCTTTAAATCAGAAAAAGGTGGAGCTTGCAAAATTGTAACATCTGTTTCACCCGACCAAAACAGCGTGTCATCTGCCTGGCAGGCAATCACTGCACTGTAAACTATGTTCATGATCTCAGCCAGGGCAAACGGATTTCGAGGCAGGATGATCTTCCTTGGAAAAGAATAAATCCCCTATTATACTGTAACACTGTGATCCAATATCTTCCTTGTATTTAACCCACTTACTTGGGGCCACGGAGGTCAACTTTTTCTTTCTTGCTTTAAAGTTTGAAGGAAGGAAGGAATCAATTAATGTTCCAATTGAAATAAGCTTCATAAAAGGTTAAGCTGTGAATTTATAGACAGAAATTTCACAAGTATTTTTCTGGAAATTTAGAGCTGCCTTCTGGAAAGTTTTTAAGTCATTTCACTCGAGATTTGACAAGCTGTCTACCGGAAACTTTACTTCATCGCAACTAAAATTAGTAGCCCCCCCCCCCCCTCCCAGATTTGAGAAGTATAGAGACTCTTTAATTACGAAGTGGTTTGAAATCAAGAAATAGCGATAATATTTTTGGATCCTAATGTGAAATGTTCCACGGTGCATTATAATACAGAAGCTTTGAAAGGTCATGGATTTTGCTTCTGAACCTCGAAGAGTAATTTAGTTAAAAATACACCTGGATTGTACAAACAAATATTGGGTCAATTTTCTCAGTGCCTCTCCGCCCCAGAGCTGGCTGGAGTGGAGATCTGAAGTAGACTGGCCCAAGCTGTATTTTTTTTCATTGAGAACTGTGTGGACAACCCCATAGCTCATAGCTTTCCCTAGCAGTATTCTTTGACTGCACTCTCAACTCACGTTAGAAGAAAGCTTTCTGCAGACCACGTGTTTAAAACAGGATGCTTTTGCCATGTGTTAGGTTACTAATTTAACTCACTGGTGAGTATTCCATGCTCCATTTACCGTAGGAAGCTTCCATTTGAGATAGTACAAACTCCCAATAACCAGTTTCTAAAACAGCTCAGAATGGATCCCAGAAACCAGATTAATAGCCCTTCTCATTCACAAAAAGCAACCCTAAACTCCCAAGCTACCAGAACTTTTAAGACCAGTATCAGTTATCTACAGGTAATATATAGGCAACACGTCTGGCATCATTACTTCATACAAACACTGAAGTCATTGTGCAAAACTGTGCATTAGTGTGTGCCACCACTTTACCTGCTTAACTCAGTGGAAACTGTTCTGCCCTCACTGAAATTCATGCATTTCAGCATTTGAACCATGTAAAAAAAATCTTCACAGCTCTATCTTCAGAAGCACCAATTCAATTCCCATATAGTCTCTCTTATGTTGAATAACTTATATTTGGAGCCGTCCCATAGATTTCTGTGGGGCAACTCACAGAATAAGTGAATATTCACTCATTGTAGATAAGGGTGGCAGAATCTGGGTCCTATAGTGATTTCAGTGGGAGTTGCATTCATGTAACTGAGGGCAGAACTGAGCCAATCATCTTTTAATGCTGTCCAGAGATGATCGTATTGCCAACAGACAACCAACCTCTGGAGTAATTTCCACTCATATGGGAGGCACTGGACTCCCTGACATCCATCATTCTCATGATGTTCTCAGAGATGACCATATTTCCTTCTAACTAAATAAGACAAGTCTACAGAATCTGCACAAGCCAAAGGCTAGAACCAGAGACAGAGTCCTATAGATTAGATGGGGAGACTGCTTGATTACTAAATTAGATTAGGTGCCATGGAAAACCAGAAACTCGAACACCCAAAGAGCTTCCAAACTGATCCAAACGTCTGTTAAATGGGACCATTTGTTTTACAAAATGTGGCACTGCTATTCCATTATCCCTCCCCCAGACCTTTTAAAAAATGTAAATGTATTTTCTCTGGCAGGACCTGAGCTTTAGGCTGTAGATCAAACAGGTTAAAAGATTTTTCTGGACTTTTAAAACTTAGCTGTTTATTTTGATTGTTTTTTTTATATTCCCATCAACAACTACTTATATTATATTTCAATGTGGTCTGGCCAAAAGTCTTGACATATAGTCAAAAGTCTTTAGTACTGGTTAAACAAAACAATAAAATGTATATTTTCATCCTGAAGCATGGGGTTGTCCTTGCAATATGCTGTAGATGTTTTCATCTTCACTCTTTTTTGGAGACTTCCAGTGCTAAATAAGCATTGAACTGGCAATCCATTGGCTTTAGGCTCAATTACTTTTTCCTCTGCTCTGGAATCACAACTTCTAAGTTGGTGTGCAAGTCCATCACCCTGCTCCTCTAATGCATCAGTAGGGAGCAGGGAAGGGAATAAGGAATGGTGATCACATCCATTTACCTAAAATGTGTTGCTGCTACCTCTAACAGTCTTTGTCTACATTGAGAATATAGCAAAAATTTCTCCCCGTTGCTGTAGCACTGGTGTGGCTCTTGTGTTAGCGTTGGCAGATTGGCCACAGCATCTTTCCAATGTGCATGGTTAAACAACATAATGGTAAAAATGCAGCCAACACTAGTGCTCCCATCATTACGGGCACTGGAAGTACTAGTGCAACACTGAAACATTTTCACTAGAAACTTGGTGTAGGGGCACTCCCATTGAGAACTCCTGTCCCCCTCTGCCAACAGTTTTCTTTGCTTTTCTTTCTTTTTCTCCCCTATCATCTGGGCTTAAAAACAGCCAGAAGACTCCTATACAGGGAATCCTCTGAGGCTTCTATCTTGTTCTTCAGAATCCCAGCTTTAATTTTGTCTTGTAAAAAGTCTCTAGCTGTTAGGGTGAGGAAGGAAAGCTCAAAAATTCAAAATTACTGTAACTGATGCAGAAACGGGTCTGCAGAGAGCCTGGAACCAAAGCTCTGAGAGGCATGAACTTCCCCATTCATCTCAATGAGGTGTTAGCTCAAGTATTTAGTGGTGATGATTTTAAAAAAGTCAGCATTAAGTGTTTTATCCCTCATGGAGGAAAGCAGAGGGAGGGTCATAGATCTGCACAGTTTCCGGTGAGTGACATCTCTTTTTGATGCCACGAGTCAGTGACGTTTGGACGATACCTCCATGTATTTCTCCTCCCTGCTAATTAAGCCGGAGCCAGCAGAGCCCCATGTCATATTCAAGCCCCACAGAGGAGGTGCCAAGCTCAAGGAACGTAGTGGAGCCAAGCAGCACCATGGTCAGACTTCGAACATCTGCACACTACTGCAAGTGGCATCTCCTTTTAGCAACTCACCTGGGTGGAGCTTACTCTGTATACCACCACCACCATTTTTTCTCTCCCCCCGCCCCTCCGGGCATCGGACCATCACTTACTAGGGAAGCAAACAAGCAACATGTGTTTATTCCAGTAGTATATTTAAAAATTAAATGAGTGACCCATGAAGCCAGATTACGTTTCAGTCCCACTTCCAGAATATTTTGTGGCACCGACAAAGCTTTTCTTTCCATATGCCTCTGTGCCCTCTCAGACCCTCCCCGCAATCTCTCCCTGTTGTGAGCCCAAGTGCAGCTGATCACAGAAGTAAGACCTAGCTCCCAAATGTCATAGAAAATCGAATTTCCCCTTTGATCTTCACCCCTCGCCCATGCTGTGACTCACAAGTTCTGCTTTCCTCTAGGTCACAGAAAAAAAGACGAAAATGCTTTTGTCTTTTCACAGAACCAAGCAGGGACTCTAATTAGCCCTTGCACTGAAACTTTTACAATCGCTCATTCCTAGGCCACTGCTGGACACAAGCTCAGATTAATGCCAGGTTTCCAGGACAGAGACATCACCTCTCATTACTTCAGGAGAGCAACTTGACTAGAAAAGCCAGCAATCGCTATATGCAAATCTGGAAATAGAGAAAACATAGAGTTGTTGTAACACACACTCTTGACTGTATGATATTAGCTGTGCTTTGGCTGTTTATTTTGTTCCTTTGGAAAATTCCAGTGAGAACCTGTGTTGATTTCTCCATCTAGTGTAGTGATCATACAATCAGTGCTTAGCAAGTTGTCAGTAAAAAGAATGCAAATCTCCTAGAATCTCCTTTAGTCTAGGACACTGGCTAATTGTGAGGCAAGGGGCTTACTGGGTGTTCATCTCAACATACTATTATGCTTTTGCTACCTGGGGGGGATCACTCTGGTGTTTAGCTAGTGACTGACTTTGGATTATAGTGGACTACAAACCATAAGAAATGTGTCAGGGATTGTAAAAACAGGAGCACTATCAGTGAGGGCTAGCAGTGTTTAGTAAAGACCTGTCCAGGCAGTGGTCCTGTATGTAGGTGGTCCAGAATTGAAGGTCAGATAGGGAAGTTAGAGAAAGGGTAAAGGCAGCATGTTTTCATCATGTGAAAGATGGAAATCGGTGAGGGTGATAGGCTGGGAGAAGGCAAACTCATCAGAATTGGAGGAGACACTCAGGCCCCTCCCAACTGCCAATTAGTGAAGGAAGAAAGGAAAGAGATGAGACCATGAGAGACTGGAGTAAGGGGAGATGGAAAGAAATCTTGCCATGCTGCCCTGTGTATTTGGTGATGGGGGGGGGGGAAGGTTGTAAATGATCACTCATCTCACAGTGAGGCACAGCGTTCTGGAATGGGCACCATGACCGGGGTGTTAATTCTCAGTTTAATGTATTGCTTATTTTATTACCCATTCTCAGATTTGCTATAACAGTATGTTGCCCCTGAAAGCACTTAACATTTCAGCAAAATTAACAAACAATGAAGCTTTCCTCCCTTCTGTTTTTTCAGATGTTAATATTTATAGTTTAATTACCAATTTCATGAGAAAACAGTTATTCTTAGACGTAGGGCCAGGAGGGGTCATTATAATCTTCCAGCCTGACCTCTTGCACAACACAAACCATAGGATTTCATGCGGTGATTCCTAACTCTAGCACAGCAATTTATGATAGAGCTAGAGCATATCTTTTAGACAGACAGACAAGCATCCAATTGATTTAAAGATTCCACCTAGTGGAGAATCCAGCATATCACTTGGGCAGCTTTTAACACTTTGTGTCATCTCCCTTCTTCAATTAAAAGAATATTAAATAAAAAAGGGAGTTAAAAGCCTCTTAAGAGTGTACATTTCTTCTTGATCAGAGCTAAGCATTGTTTTAATGTCAACAGTTTTCTCTGTAGTTAAAAGCTGTATTAGTGGCAGGTCGGTCAGCCTGAATGAACCTTTCCTGGGCAGTTGTTTTTAACTTGGCTACAGTTGCTATGGGGACACCAGGAATGGAATAAATGTCTTGGGAGAACAAAATTTAACGATTCTAATCTCCTATCTTGTTTTGAAAAGGAAAACGTAATTTTTTTTCTAGGATAAGAGTCAAGGCAGCTGGGAAGAACTTTTTTGTGAGCCCCTCTGGGGAGCCATTTGTTTACATGGACACATCCTTTTTCATGCTTTAAATGTAACTCTCAAAATTGTAAAACTCGTATTAATACATGTGTAATCACTTTGAATGATGAACATGGCTAAATATTGAAGTGCCTAATTCTGCATTCCTTGTACATCCAGAATTCTCAGTGGAAGTTTTGGGCAAACAAGGAAAGTGGTATCCAGCTCAAATCTGCTTCCAGGTGTGAATGGATCTTACTTGATGTTGAAGGCCTACATGATTCTAGTGTTTGGAATGGTCAGCTCTCAAATGTTCTACAGCCAGGGGAAAACAGGTAAGCACAATGAATCAAACTTTAAACCAAACTCTGAAAGACCTGAAGAGAGAGCCAGTAAAGTCATCCGTAATGTCAGAATGGCAGAGGAGTCTCCTAGATTTGAGTTCACACGTAATTGCCTGAACTAGATTTTTGCTCTCATCAGGAATAGTTCCTAGTTACTCCTCCAGAAACAAAGGGAATGAGTGTGAGTTGGCCACAGAACAATATGGGGCTAGATTTTTCAGCTTGTGTAAATCAGTATAGCTCCATTGAAGTCAATGGACTTACTCCCAATTTACACCAGCTGAGAATCTGGCCAATAATCTTTCTCAATGACAACAAAATTGCGAAGAGAGATTTAAACCTCAACTTAGAAAGCCATCAAAATATCCATTAAATAATATTCATTAAACCTTTACAAGGTCATAAGACATGTCTTGAGGGCCAGCATTTTCAAAAGGGGCCTCTGGTTTGGGGTACTCAAGTTGAGATGTTTTGGGCATTAATTTTCAGACGTGCTGAATACAAGGAAGGATATAGCAGAGAATCTGCCCTGGTTCCAATCACTCTTACACTGTTGATGTCAGTGGAACTACTGATTTACACCAGTGCAAATTACATCAGAATCTGACCCTGCCTGTGGACACTTAGAGGTATCCTGTTACCTGCAGGCACAAGCACAGTCTGGAGCAGTGGCATCGGTCTTAAGAAGAAATACAGGTCACAACACTGGGGAATTCCTTTACTTAACAAACCTCAGGATGAGACTGGTTTACAAACTCTTTGTGTGCCCTGGTTTTCGTTGGGCACAGGAAATCAGGGATGCCGTATGTGCACACAGCAGGGAAGCAGGGAATGCCATAGGTCTGTGCTGAGGGACACTTGGACACCCTGTATCAGCTGCTGAAAATGCATGAGTGAACATTGGTGTATACTTATGGGGCTGCATAGCTTTGTGAGGGTTTTGTTCCACTGTGGGGTGGCTGAAGGTCATTAACCATTCTTTCCTGTGGCACTGCATACATTAAAGACAATTAACCCAGTGGAGATGCCATGTTATATCACTACAGAGTTGGGGGGCAGCCGAGTTGTAATGCACTGATTGTGCAGTGTTTTTGCCTTCAATATTCACGCTTGTTTTACAAACCTCTGTTATTATGAGCACTTAATCTGTCTTACCTGCCTTAGGAAGATTTTCTTGGGGGGTGATATGCAGCTATTCTTCTTTTTTTTTTTTAACTGTTCATTGTCAGCGGAGCTAACTGCACTTTGTGGTTGTTAACAAAACACTAATCCTTTCAGGGTTGAAACTGGTTAAGGTGTCAGTGGGGAGGGAAAGATGTTTATGCACAGGGTAGTGGCAGATGCTGTCATTGCCTGTATTATTGCTAGAACTGTGTTTCGATTTTCTGCATGTGAATTAAGCCACATAGACATTCATGCTCAGGGGAGTCACCCTTCTTGGGGTTTTGGGTGGAGTGTGAGGGATGGGAGCCCTGCAGGCTTCCTGTTCTCCTCCCAGTCACTTGTGGGAGGGGAGTCCTTGGGAAAAAAAAGGATTCTCTGGCTCAGCAGCACTCTGGGTGGCAGCTGGAGGAGGAGGAGGTGATGGTTCATGGACTGGTTCAGTGTCCTTGGCAGCAAATGGACCCTGAACTCATTTGGCCACCAGCTCAATTAGCCTCTCCATTAAGGAACACTCCCATTCCCTTTGCTGTGCCTCCTGCTCCATGAACCTGTTCAGAGGTGGTGCCAGTCTCTTCTCAGTGAGGGGCCTGAGGTGGGCTAGACAGACCCCAAGAAAACCATGAGGCCCTGCCCTTCTCCACGGCCCCACCCCTGTTCCTCAGGTAAGTGTCATCTGTGTTGATCTGCAAAGAATGTAGCAGAAAGCTATTCTGATATGGTCAGCACAGCTCGTTATTACTGGTCAAAATGTGGGGGTGGGAGACAGGGACCTTTCTAGATTGGGTAATAATCAGAAAGAAAAGGGTTCAGTGCATTGTGGGAATGGGGATGGAGGCCTATCGAAACCTGTGACCTGGCCCCTTTCCCCCATCCATGCACGCTGGCATGGGTACAGAGCTGTGCCACATCCCGAGGTATGTACTTCTCCACACCCCTTAGGTGTATTAGCCCTCTCTTGCCTTCAGACACATGTTTCTGGGGGTACAGATGTGGACAATGGGGGTATGGCACAACCACGTGCACGGCCACGTGTATTGTCACTAGTGTTGACATAATTTAAGAGAGATTTAACTCTTTAGCCAGCAACAGAATAATCTCCACATTTAGAGAGAGAGAGAGAGAACATTCATAAAAATTAAGACAGATATTTCCCACATTCTTCACAAAGACCCAATTCATATTTGAACCAACTGGATAATTTTACCTTTGCAAGGACTGCAGGATTGAGCATTTGGGGAAAGTAGGAAAATTCACTGATCTAAATTCTGACATCACTTTCCTAGATATTAATACCATTGTGTTCAGTAGAGCTACTCTGGATTTACACCAGTGTAGATGAGATCAGAATCTGCTCCACTCTCATTAAATCCTCACACATGACCCAGAAATACAAACCCATTGTCGCTTTCCTACTTCATTCTTCTCATGAGCTGAGTTTCCTTTTTCTGTGTGCTGCTATGCAAGTTCCAGGTAATCTGTGCTGCATCTTTCCCCCTTGAAGGATATGAAATTCACTTCAGGATATATATTTAACCAATCCAAATATTTCTCACCTGCTTCCTCTCACTTACACAGAACAAAGACAAGTTCACTTTCATGAACAGATACTTTTTTCTTCAAACCCTTCAAGGTATGTAAGTTTCACGTGCTTTCTTTGTGCCTTAGGGCCTTGCGATTGTGCTCTCTTTTTTTATTAATTAGGGAAAAAAGGAGGATGTGGGGGTGGAGGGAAGGAAAGAAAAAGAAATGCTAATGGGGAAAGGGAGTTTGGTGTTCCTGGGAAATGTGATCTGATTTATTTTGAAAAATCAGAGGTATTTCTGTCTTAACTCTTAAAGTGCACTTACTTTTAGCTTGCCTCTTAAAAACTGCATACTCTGCACAGTGTGTGTAATAATAATGTCTTTTCCATGTCCTTCCGTAAGCTCGGCTATCTTATAAAATTTGAGATTTTTATTCGGAAAAAGGAGTAAGAAACCAAGCAAAGAACATAAGGTTTTTAACTTTGAACTTGTTGCTCAATGGCATGAGTGTCTGTGTGATTTCACTGAATGCCGCACAGGCGATGGCAGGTTTTCTGAAAGTGTTGATTAAATTCAGAAGGAAGCAATCCAAGGGCCCTCACACTGGGAGTGGTGCTAAAGGCAGCATATAGTTTTGTGAAGAAAACCATCATTCTTTTGGAACAATTCCCCGGAAGGGTTTGCAGGCTCCAAGTGCTCGACCTTAGGAATAAATGCAGCTCTATGTTGCTGATTCCATTGTTAGAGAAGAGAAATGGGAAGAAAATTAAGTGGGAGATGAATGTGTACATTTACAAGTTCAGTATTATCTATGTTTTTATTTTAATCAGCAGGAAGATCGTCCAGCTATGGGCTGGATGGTTTAGGTGACTGATAATAGGATATTAACCGTTTCAGCTCTGGTCCAGGTTGGCAGCTATTACATCATTGATAATGTGTGGTATATTCTTGATCTGTGTTCACTTCTTACAGACAGGTGTCCATAACATCAAAAATAGCATCACAACTGCCCATCTTGTTGGCAAAGAGGACAAATGGGCATCAAGACAGAATGAGGTGGTAATAAAGGGCAAAGAGCAGAGGTGTTTGAATGCAGCCGTTTAACATTGAAAATGATACACCGTTAAAATGACCATGTGAAGAATTTGCTTGTGTGTGAAGTCCCTAACTGTTAGATTGAGAGACCATTGCTCCATCTTGACATTGGTGAAGATCCATTAAAACAGGAACCCTAGCATATAGGCTGGTGGTATTTGTATTGTTTATTTTAAATGTTTGCAAGGAAGACCACTAGTTTTAATAGATGTAGGCAAATTCACTGTAATGTGAACCTGTGATTAGTTTTGAGATTGAGAGATTAAAAAACCCAAAATCTGTTCTTCCTTCGATATATCTGAGTAACTCCCATGAACACAAATGGCAAACAGCAGAATATGCTTGTGGGGCTGTACCTCGCAGCTGGTGGGACCATGTTGCTTAGCAGGCTGCAGGGGTATGTTGTAGAGGTTTTGTCATTGGGGAAGGGATTGGTGCATCTCTCACTGGAGGTGTACCAGAGAGGATTTGAGCAACTAGTGAGTGAGCAGTCAGCACGGAGTAGGTGTTCTTGTAGGGCTTAAGAGGGTGTCCAAGTTCATCTTTAGAGGTAAGTGATGGTCATATCAGAGAAGCAGATGGTGGTGCTTTGGGGAGCCTTTGGTGCATGTTGCCAGGGATTGCAGTAGAAGATGTGGTCTCAAAAGAGCAGGACCCATACAAGTCTATGTAAAGAGATCAGGCTGTCGGCTGTCAGCACATCTAAAGCCAACCCTGGACGTTATACACACAGACATATCAATGGGTGAACTGGACTCCATTGTCTCTGATTCGCACAAAAGAATGAGCCAGGAGCATCAGAAAAAACTTTTTTTGTGCTTCCAGTTTTAACAATAATTGTCATTTTTGTTCCTTTTGTTTTCAGTAGTAATAGTCAAAGTAACATGCTGCACCTCTTTGCAACATTTCACCGAAGGATTTCAAAGTGCTTTAAAACGTCAAGACCTACATTTAAAAAAAAAATTCCAGTGGTTTTTGGGTTCCTGACCTTCTTGGGTGCTCAGTACGAGATACCCAAGGCCTGACTTTTCAAAAGTGCTGCGAATCTGTAACTCCCATGGACTTAGTCCACAATTCAAATTGCACAGCACCTTTGAAAAATTAGGCCTTACGTAGCTCAGGTTGGACACTCAAACCCCAAATCTGGAGGCACTTTTAAATATATCATAGAAATATCAAGCAGGTAGGAATCTCAAGAGGTCATCTAGTCCAGCCCCCTGTGCTGTGGCAGAACCAAGTATATCTAGACCATCCCTGGCAGGTGTTTGTCCAACCTGTTCTTAAAAACCTCCACTGATGGGGATTCCACAACCTCCCTTGGAAGCTTATTCCAGAGCTTTATTACCCTTATAGTTAGAACATTTCCAGATACCTAATCTAAATCTCCCTCATTGCAGATTAAACCAATTACTTCTTGCCCTATCTTCAGTGGACACAGAGAACAACTGATCACCATCCTCTTTATAGCAGCCTTTAACATATTTGAAGACAGTTATTAGGTCTCACTCCATCTTTCTCAAGACTAAACATGCCCAGTTTTTTAACCTTTCCTCATATGTCACTTTCTTTAAACCTTTTATAAATTTTGTTCCTCTCCTTTGGACTCTCTCCAATTTTCCCATATCTTAAAGTGTGGTGCCCAGAATTGAGCTGAGGTCTCACCAGTGCCAAGTAGGCTGGGGACAGTTAACTCCGGTGTCTTACATATGACACTCCTTTTAATATATTCCTGAATGATATTAGCTTTTTTTTGCAACTGTATCACATTGCTGACTCAAATTCAGTTTCTGATCTACTATAACTCCCAATCTATTTCAGCAGTACTACCACCTAGCCCGTTATTCCCCATTTTGTATCTGTGCGTTTGATTTTTCGCTCCTTAATGTAGTACTTTACATTTGTCTTTAAGGAATTTCACCTTGTTCATTTCAGATAATTCTCCAATTTGTCAAGGTCATTTTAAATTCTAATCCTGTCCTCCGTAGTGCTAGCAACCCTTCCCAGCTTGGAGTTGTCCACAAATTTTATAAGCATACTCTCCACTCTATCATCCAAGTCATTAATGAAAATATTGAATAGTACCAGACCCCCAGTGTCTTGCTCAAGAGCACATATCAAGTCAGTGGCCAAGATTTGCAGTGGCCAAGATTTGAGAAGAAACCCCAGGTCTCTTGATTGAGAGTCCTATATTTTAACCTCTATACTATGCTTTCTCCTTATTAATGAGTAACTCTAATTATAATTACCAAAACTCTATATTTATCAAACCCAGTATTTCATCAGACAGAATTGGGATCTGATTGACATAGGTGGGGGGAATATTTTAGAAATATCAATATTTGGTAATTATTGCTACAATTCATTAGAATTTGAAAATAGTTAATGAAACAAATTGAAATTCATTTTTTAGAATATTAAATATTATATTAAAAATATGTACTTATCACTTTAATTTGGGCCACTTGATCAAGATCCTCGTTATTCCATAGGGAAAGGTGACATTAAAACTAGAAAGAACTTATTTGAATGAAGACTTACTGAACAGTATTTACCTGAATTGATGACCTTTCACGTGCAATTCCTAGATTCTCTTCTACTGACTTCAAGGAGAGCAGGATTGGGCTCATTAATGTGCTTGTTCTGTTTTTATAGTTTCTCCCGTAAGTCTTTTTTAAATAGATGATTATTTATAAGGCTGAAAGTGAGGATAAAAAGGCAGTTAAGCAATTCTAACCTCTGTCACTTATTACAAATGTTCTTTGTGTGCTTCTACCAGAAGTAGCATGGTGAAATGATTCTATGTTGTTAGTGATTTAGTAACTCGGCTTTGTACACTACAGTGAGGTGTTTTTTGTTGCCACTCTATTTGAGAATAACCAAGCAGCTGTGAAGAATTTGGATGAGGCAGCTAACTTGGCAACCAGGCTTTCTTCAGGTGTGTTCTGACTTTAGTGTGTGCTGATTTTATTCCTTCAGTGGAGGCTTGCTTCATGGAATGCTATATGCTGAAGAGACAAAACTTTATATGATGAGAACATCCAGATCAAGCTTCAAGTTTAACAAGCTTCAGTCTTCCCAGCTTTTCCACACAAGGCTCCCACTGATAATTTACGATTGTTTATAAGTTTCAGACTAGTGGAAAGCAGTGGGTCAACATTCTCCTGTTCTACATTTTCATTAGACTGATATATCAAGGTAAGAGATATCTATTTATCTATATATCTAATCAATCAAAAGCACTTAATGGGAGTTTTGGGCCATAGAAATATTAAGCCCTATAAAATCTTGTCTGCCTAGGGGAATTTTCTAAAAATGTCCCTGTTGCTAAAACTAGTGCAACTGCAATGTTGGGGAGTGAAGATAAGGCTTCCATGGTTGCTACCATTTTCAACATGTAGCAATTAAATTATCTCAGAAGCAGTCTGATCAAATGAGGAGCCCTGGCCTCTCCAGGAAGCTCAGCTCTATTCCAGTGAGTTGACATGTGCCTACGGGTTTCAGCCACACTGCTGCCCTCACCTCCCCGCGATGGGGTCTGCCCCACCCGCCTGTCTCCCGACTCCCAAACTCATACCTATGCTGGGCCTCCCTTGGAACCCAAGCCAGACCCATCACCCCACAAATGCCTGAAGTTGTCGCAGCAACTGCAGATTAGCTTGCAGCAGCTGCGCAACACCATTAGTGTCCCCAGCAGGGGCGCTTCCTCGAGCTGGGTCTGATATGGATTCTGGGACTCCCATTCCTGGCCCTGGCCTATTTGTTACCCCGCAAGGCTCACTCCCATCCCCCTCAAGGACACTCTGAGATGGACAATTTCAGCCCTGATGCTGCACCTCCCTGAGACCCGTGCAACCACCACACATTGTCACATTAAGGCAGGATATCACCTGTGCCACCTGTCCCCACAACCTCAGTCTGTTGCAAAACACACTCACCCCTGGAATCAGCCTCACCCCCATTTCCTGGGTTCCGTGTAGAAGAACATTGCGGTTCTGGGCGGCCCAGTACACTTTGGAAGCCCCGCAGTGCTGTGGAAACAACCTCACTGACCACTTGCCGCAAATGGCTGTGCCAGAGTTTGCACCTTTAAAACCTTCTGCCCTTTCATTCCAAGGGGGTGAGTCAGTGCTGCAAAGCTGACCAACATTATCTTTTTGCAGCAGTTTCTGACCTTGTTCCCCACCCCACCCCCCTGCCATAAAGCACTACTGCTTTCCTCCAGCAAGCCTGGACATCGGCCCCTCTGCTTACAGTGCAGGGTGGTCATTATCCACCACACCCGCCCTTTTCCCTGTCCACACTTCAGACTGGCATGTTAATAGAGCTATGCCATAGCCCAAGCAGTACTTAATTTTGCCAGGGCTCGCCAGGGCTGAGCGCTGGCACCTCTGGGCTTGACAGTTCATAGCCCTGGCACTTCTTGGTTTACCGCATCAGTTGTGCAAGTAAAAAATATTGCTTGAGCCTCAGCACCTTTCATTACAAATTAAGCACAGAGCCCAAGGCACATACTTTCTTTCCTTACTTACATCCCAGCTCATGCCACATTCCTAGAGGCCACCCACACTTCCAGTCCTTGAGTTCCATACAGAAGTGTTCTGTCTGCATGTAAATAATTGGTTAATAGACAAAGCACTAAAGTACGTGGGGCAGGGTTCCTGTGCATTATTGTTATGTGGAGTTTTTAAAACATTCCGCAGAGGGCTGGGGAGAAGATGGATGAGGACAGGGCTATGACCCAAGGCCAGTGTGAAGTGAGGGATCTGCACACTGCAACATTTTGGCAAATGCTGCGGCCCCTGTTCCAGGTAATGTGACTAAGTCAACCAGGATGCCTCTAGGGTGCCTGCTGTTGTATCTCACTCACAATACAGCTCACTTCAGTGTGAATAGTTTGCACTGGAATTTTTAAAAATGGAAAATTTTCTATTGTTTGGTTTGGAAAAGGATGGTTGTGTGGTTCCAGCACTGAACTGGGACTTGCGAGATCAAGATTAAATTCCAATGACCTTGGGCAAGTCGCTTAATCTCTCTGTGCCTCAGTTCCACACCTGTAAAATGGGGATAATACCTCTTTTCTCCCATCTTTGGTCTGTTTGTCGATTTATACTGTAGGACCTCCAGGGCAGGCACTTAGCTGCTGCTTCTTTCCCTTATCCCACCATCATCTGGGGTTGGGTTATCAGGTAAGCATCCTCCATCCTCATCTGTCTGAGATGGCACTAGATGCACCTTCTTTGATGCAATCAATCCATCACTTCTTCATTTTACCTTGGTGTCTCTTTCCTACCCCCTTCTTCACTAGGGCTTCTTCTTTCATCTTCTGTATGTGTCTAAGCCAGCAAAAGTCAAGCTTACCAGTAATCATTGACAAATGGTGTTACAATATCCTCCTCCTTCCCTGTGGGTCTCATTTTTGCAGTGCTATAGATCTCTTTGCCAGCCAGATGTGATTAGTTTACAAGCTTGGAGTTCAAGTCATTTAGGACAGTCTCTTTGGCCTTCTTTACTGCTGTGTGGCATCTCGTTTTGCTTCTTTGTATGCACTTTCATTTACACTCAGTGGGTTCATTTATTCTCCTTTACACACCATTTTTTGTCCTGCTTACACAAACTTCTCTGCCGCAATTGCCCATAACTTCCTGTACTTTAATCTTGTTTCTTTTGAGCTTAGTTCCCCCTTTGTCCAATGCTCTACCACAATCTTTGCCACAAGAGGTTTGTGCTGCAGCACTGCCATCTTGCTAAATATCACTTTGCAGTCCATAACTCAACTCCATTGAGATTTCTTCACCATCATCATATCAATCTGGCTTTTGTATCCACCACAGATGCATGTGGCCACCTGACTCATCCTCTTTTTGAACCATGTGTTACCTATCATCCATGGATTAGCAATACATGTCTAGTAACACTTCCCCTTCCTCATTCATTGTGCCTAGGCACTTATCACGTAGGGTATGTCTACACTGTATAGTAAACATGGGTCTGTGGGACTGAGTCTCACAGCCATGCTAACATGTCCATACTGCATTATGCAGTCCTTCTGACTCAGGTCTGCGGCGTGAGATGCATCTATACTGCAAAATGACAGGGCTTGGGCCTGAGTCACAGTGGGACTTGAACTTGGACATACTTCCCCAGGTGGGTCCAAGGACCTGCGTCGGTATTGCTTGGAGACCCGAGTCAGAAAAATGTGTATGAGGACAGCTGTGAAAATTGGGCTCCAACCTGAGTCTGATCCAGGGTGACAGTGCAGTGTAGACATGCCCTTATTATGAATTTGTACAGGGCCTACCATAATGGGGCCTCAATCTTTGCTGTGGACAACAGGAGTTACTGTAATACTACTGCTATTCCTAATTTTTTTAAAATGGCAAATCTATACTGTCTGATCCTATACGAAAATTTAAAGCATTACAGAAAATATGGCTGAGTAGTGTCTTTTCCCCCCACTTTCTTTTAATATCTGGCACAAGTGAGTAGCATCTGATGGCTTTGCAGCAGCCTGTGAAAATTGTTGGTAGTCAAAGTCCAGTTGCTAGTGAACAGCTGTTCAGCTCAGAAAAACTACCATTACAATTGCCATTAAATGGACTCCCTTATTGGGAGTTTTATCACAGAGGCAAGCATTGAATGGACACAGATACTGAAATACCCCATGCATACTTGAAGAACAATTAAATTGCATTTGACCTCTTGCTAACACACTGTTATGGAAAGGCATTGAAACCAGTGTACATTCTAGAGTTTAACACAGCAGAGAGACCCCTTATTTTGAGGAATACAGTTGTGCATTCTAGGCATGTACTGCCAGAGGACCTTTATTTGTCATAAAATATTGTATGTCCTTGATCCAGCAGCTGACAGAAATTTGCTGCCTGGAACTAAAGCTGGCAAAAGGAAGGACTCTGGTATAAATCTGTAATTCTTCAGAACAATATATGAGAGTCTGAAGTTAGGAGTTGGTCTTTTTAAAAAAATGACCGTGTAATACACTGTAACATCTGGGAAATAAAAATATGAGAAGTTTCTTAATAGATAAATCTATAAAACTATTTGTTGTTGGTATGTTAAATTCTTAGGGCCAAATTCTGAAGAGGGTCTGAATTGGGACTGAGTGAAAAACTCTGTAAGGCTTCAGGATTTGACCCTTTGTGTTTATCCCTGTTAGAGCAATTATCTTCATCTTCTGGGAATGAGATTTGTTCCTCAGATCAAGGATTATACATTTCATTCTGATACTCTTTGTGTGGCCATCTCCGTTCCCTTTGTATTTAGGTGAAGCTGTATTAGGGGGTATTTGAGTGGAGTCTATTCCTTCTGTGTCTTTTTTTTTCTACCACCTCTTTTTCGGTGGTGGGAGGCTGAAGGGGAAACTCAGTCACATAGAGTCTTTTTTTTTTAAAAAAAATCATTAACACTTCCCCTGGGTGATTGACACAATTGTACTGAACCCTAATACTCCATGTGGGAGGGGCCAAGATGTCAACCTGCCACGCTAACATCTTTTTTGTTGATGTTGCTTGATTAATATTTTGTGTATGTGTTGACTATCCAAACAACTTTAAACAAAGGCCACTTCCTTCTTCCTGAATTGGAAACTGTTGGAGGACACTTCAGGGATTTCTCATACTTTTCTGTCCATATACCTCAACCTTGATCCTGTGGAGACCACCCAGGGTGGGGGAATCAGTGCCTTCTCTCACTGAAAGTTAGGAATCTCTGATGCAACAGCAGCTGCTTATTCCAAAGTGTATGGCTATTCTGTGACATTGGCTAATCTCTCTTGGGACGCTGGAGAGATTCTCCTAATATGGATCAGAGAAAAACGCAGTGAATTTTTCAGTTAGCCAGTCCTTCTCCAATTATGTTGCCTTTGAAAGGCTGTAAAAGGCTTTGTTTGAAGCTCTCTATTCAAATCATACTTGCACCCAAGTGAATGATAAAGGCAGATGGATTGCAAACTCATTCCCCATGTCAGAGGGGAAAAAGGGGCCTTTCCTGTCTGATGATTTGTGATCAGCACAATGGAAAAAACAACTCTGAATCAGTAAAGCATGCTAAGAATATTTAAGGAAATGTGCTGAGAGTAGCTTTAAGAGTTCAGATCATGGGAACTGGACAGCGAAGTCTGAATGAGAAGTGACATAAATAGCTTAGAAATGTTTCTTCTTATTCCTTTTAAAGCTAAAAAATTCAGAACTCCTGCCATTTAACACTAATTACATTACAGAATGCTAATTCTAAGGATCATCCCAGGCAGAGGGTGAAGAATTAGAGAGGACTTCAAAAGGTGAAACCTCACTTTTTTTTAACCTGGCACGAAACTTTGTACGAATGTAGGGTTGGTTTGTCTGTTTGTTTATCTTTTAAACAAAGGCTTTGATTTTAATCTTACACCAGCATATGTGAAATCAGAATTAGGCCTATAGGCTTCAGTTTGTTAAGTTAGCATCATCAGCAGTACAAATACCCCAATCTGTATAAATACAGTGAACTCTGGGTAGTGGGCAGGAAAAGGATTCCCAGTCTACAGTATTTTGGGAATGTCATCTATATACTGATTGTTGGCTTAAAGGCTCATCTTTGAGATGTCAACTAGCTCATCCCCCTTACGCTGAGGTAGGACCAAGCATACTTAAACTATCCCTGACAGGTGTTTGTCTAACCCAGGTGTGAGCAAACTTTTTGGCCCGAGGGCCACATCGGGGTTGCAAAATTGTATGGCGAGCCGGGTAGGGAAGGCTGTGCCTCCCCAAACAGCCTGGCCCCACCCCCTATCCGACCCCCACCCACTTCCCGCCCCCTGACTGCCCCCCTCAGAACCTCCAACCCATCCAACCCCCCTACTCCTTGTCCCCTGACTGCCCCTCTTCCGAGACCTCTACCCTAACTACCCCCCCGGGACCCCACCCCCACCCAACCCCCCCAGTCCCTGTCCCATGACTGCCCCGACCCCTATCCACACCCCCTGACAGACCTCCGGAACTCCCACACCTATCCAACCTCCCCGTCCCCTGACCTCCCCGCCCCCCCGCCGAGCCTCCACCCCATCCAACTGCCCCCTGTCTCCTGACTGCCCCCCAGGATTCCCTGCCCCTTATCCACACCCACAGCCCCAGCCCCCTTACCATGCTGCTCAGAGCAGCAGGAGCTCACTGCCCAGGAGCGGCGGGCCAGAGTGTTGGCGGCGCGGCGCGCTGAGGCTGCCGGGGTGGGGGGAACAGCAGGGAAGGGGCCGGGGGAGCCTCCTCGGCCGAGAGCTCAGGGGCCTGGTAGGACGGTCCCGTGGGCCGGATGTGGCCTGCAGTCCGTAGTTTGCCCACCCCTGGTCTAACCTGTTCTTAAAAATCTCCAGTGACAGGGATTCCACAGCCTCCCTTGGTAACTTATTCCAGTACTGAACTATTCTTATAGTTAGAAAAAATTTCCTAATTTCTAACCTAAGTCTCCCTGCTGCAGATTTATGCTGATTACTTCTTGTCCTACCTGCAGAGGACATGGAGAACAATTGATCACCATCCTCTTCATGACAGCCCTTAACATATTTGAAGACAGTTATCAGGTCCCCCCTCAGTCTTGTCTCAAGACTAACTATGCTCAGTTTTGTAACCTTTCCACATAGGTCAGGTTTTCGAAACCATTTATCATTCTGGTTGCTCTCCTCTAGACTCTTGCCAGTTTTTCCACATCTTCCTTAAAGTGTGGTGCCCCAAACTGGACACAATACTCAAGATGAGGCCCCACCAGTGCAGAGTAAAGTGGAGCAATCACCTCCCGTGTCTTCCATGTGACACGCCTCTTAATACACTCCAGATTGACATTTTTCCTTTTTTTTTTTTTTTTTTGCAACTGCATCATATTGTTGGCTCCTATTCAATGTGTGATACCTAATCTATCATAACCCCTGATCTGTTTCAGCGGTACTGCTGCCTAGTCATGTATTCTTCATTTTGTGTTTTGAGCATTTGATTTTTCCTTCCTAAGTGCAGTACTTTACACTTGTCTTTATTGAACTTCACCTCGTTGCATTCAGACCAATTCTCTGATTTGTTAAGGTCATTTGGAATTCTAATCTTGTCCTCCAAAGTCCTTCACATCAGAACATGGAGTACAATTGTTAAATGGTCACTAAACACTTCTGTACCCTCTCCCAGCTGCTCTTCATGACGAAGGCTGTCTCTTACTTTGGACCCAAATGACCTACTGTCCTACAATGACTGGCTCGTATCTTATTAAAATTACTGTCAATAATTCACACTGGGAAGGTAGAATTGTGAAACACAGGCGGTAGACAATGTTGTTCATCAAAAAGAGATGAATACCAAATCTAGTTTAAGATTTCGCCACTCCTCCTTGTCTCCCTGCATAAGATAGAGATAGATAAGATAAATGGAGATATGCCAATCTCCTAGAACTGGAACGACCTTGAAAGGTCATTGAGTCCAGTCCCCTGCCTTCACTAGCAGGACCAAGTACTGTCCCCTGACAGATTTTTGCTCCAGATCCCTAAATGACCCCCTCAAGGATTGAACTCACAACCCTGGGTTTAGCAGGCCAATGCTCAAACCACTGAGCTATCCCCTCCGTCCCATCCCATATTTGGGCCTTGCAGGCTAAGGTGTACCAGGTGATATGTACCCTTTGCATAGTTCAGTATACCATAGAAAGACTGGTTTGCAAGTGATAAAGCGACTTAGAGCAGAGAAATGTCAGTGACTTCACTGGGACCGCTTGTGAGCAGGCTCTTATGTGAGAAATATGCAAGGTAGATTTACATGTACATATGGCCTCTTGTGCAAATAACCTAAGGTATTTTATGTTTTGCGTTACATGGTATGAATAAGACCATGTTAGTTTTAAAAAAAAACCTTAAGAAAAGACTTTGGTTCAGACCCACAGATGGGCTAAATCAGCATAGTTCCATTTGCATTCAACACAGGTGCACCAGTTCACAACAGCTGAGGATCTGGTCCTCTACCTCATTGTCTCCCTTTCAAGGTCAACAACAATCAGATGCTTGGTGAACTCAAATGTTAATTAGTCACAATGGTTTATGATTATATGATTCAAGCTGGTATTTATGAATGGTACGAACCATAGTATCTGATGGACATAAACCTTGTCTACACTAGGAAAATTACCAGTTGCTGACATTGGGTGTTGGCAGTATTGCACCTTCACTGGAGATAAATGAGATTTAGCTGTACACATAGGCAAGGACAAACGGTGTTGAGCACCACTTCAGAAACTGTGATTAAAACCAGGGATGCTGAGCATGTTTGTTCTTAGCTATCCTGGCAGTGTTCAGCACAGGTACAGTGGAGACAAGGATAAAGAGAACGACCTGGGACCAGAGTGAGAAAGCAAATCTTCTGAATCAGAAGGAGTAAAGTGGTAAACTGTTGGTGCATTTGGAGAGCAATTTTATAGTCAATAAGCTAGCTAACAGGAAGCCAGTGAAGCAAGTGCGGAGTGGGAATGATTTGCTGAGATAGATTAGTGGGAATAAGTACCCTAACAGCAGCTCTCTGAACCATCTGCAGATGCTATTACATCCTACAAAGAAGTTAAGTGAGCAATAGATTACTAAGGTTAACATGCTGAGGTATAAAAATAAAACAGTGAGTTGGGGCTTTGCTGAAATTTGAAGTTGACGCCAGTATCCCAGGGATATTAATATGTTGTGACAATTTAAACAAAAAGAACTAGCAGAACTATATTACACACACACACACGTGTGTGTGTGTATCAGTAATTGTTACTAACAACTGATTCTCTATCAAGCATTCTTAAAACTACAATACCCACCTGCTGAAGTGAAAAAACAGATTGACAGAGCCAGAAGAGTATCCAGAAGTCACCTACTACAGGACAGGCCCAACAAAGAAAATAACAGAACGCCACTAGCCGTCACCTTCAGCCCCCAACTAAAACTTCTCCAGCACATCATCAAAGATCTACGGCCTATCCTGAAAGACTATCCCTTACTCTCACAGATCTTGGGAGACAGACCAGTCCTCGCTTACAGACAGCCCCCCAACCTGAAGCAAATACTCACCAGCAACCACACAACAAAAACACTAACCCAGGAGCCTATCCTTGCAACAAAGCCCGATGCCAACTCTGTCCACATATCTATTCAAGTGACACCATCATAGGACCTAATCACATCAGCCACACCATAAGGGATTCGTTCACCTGCACATCTACCAATGTGATACATGCCATCATGTGCCAGCAATGCCCCTCTGCCATGTACATTGGCCAAACCAGACAATCTCTACGCAAAAGAATAAATGGACACAAATCTGACATCAGGAATCATAACATTCAAAAACCAGTAGGAGAACACTTCAACCTCTCTGGTCACTCAGTAACAGATTTAAAGGTGGCAATTTTGCAACAAAAAAGCTTCAAAAACAGACTCCAACGAGAAATTGCCGAATTGGAATTAATTTGCAAACTAGATACCATTAATTTAGGTTTAAATAGAGACTGGGAATGGCTGGGTCATTACACAAATTGAATTTATTTCCCCCTTCTTAAGTATCCTCACACCTTCTTGTCAACTGTCTATCTGAAATGGGCCATCTTGATTATCACTACAAAAGTTTATTTCTCCTACTGATAATAGCTCTCCTTAATTAATTAGTCTCTTAGAGTTGGTATGGCAAATTCCACCTTTTCATGATTCCCTGTATGTATATATATCTTCTTACTATATATTCCATTTTATGCATCTGATGAAGTGGATTGTAGCCCACGAAAGCTTATGCTCAAATAAATTTGTTAGTCTCTAAGGTGCCACAAGTATTCCACCTTCTTTTTACTGATTCTCTGTGTTCTAGCTATTAGTCTTAAATATCTTATCTAGCTACCTGTCTTTCTACACTGTGCTCCTCACCACAGAGTCCATCACGGTAGAATCTGTCACTAATTGTGTCAGAACAACTTTAGCCCTAGTACAGTAGTAGAAAGAATGATCCGCTTCTCAGAGTTAATTCCAATACTGCACCTTAACTTGTGACCTGTGTGCCTGTATCTGGCAGCATCCCAGACACAGTGTGTACTATAATAATTTCTATGGATATGTGACTTCAGAAATGCCTAAGCGCTTGAAATGCGTTTATGAACATGTGTTGGCCTGACTGGATTTTGATGTTTAAGTTTTTTTTCCTATACTACCCTGCTGAATCTCAACTATGTCCTGGTGTTTCAGTCACATGAGCAGAATTCCTAGTGAACCTATACCTGTTTTGTGAGCAGTAGCTGGTATTGGTAGGTGTCAGTCACGTGCTCTAGTCCCTGCTCTGAAGAGATGACAGTCTACAAGACATACAAGAAGTGCACTGGGAAAGCCAGAGGAGGGAGTAACTTGGCTGTTGTTGTTACTCACTTCTTATGGGCATTGTGAATAAATCTTTAGGAGAGATTGAATGAGGAAAGAATTTGGCAAACTGGGAATGGGTAATTTTTAATTTGTATCTTTGCAAAAATATTTAGGATGGGCAACCCTAAAGAAGAGTGTAAAAAACTTTTGCGGGGGGGAGGACATAACACAGCCACATGATTGGGCAGCATGATGATATGCATGATCAGGTGTGGGTAAACTACGGCCCGCATCCAGACATTTTAATTTGGCTCTCGAACTTCCGCCGGGGCGTGGGGTCCGGGGCTTGCCCCACTCCAGCTCCCAGAAGCAGTGGCATGTCCCCCCCTCCGGTTCCTACATGTAGGGGCATCCAAGGAGCTCTGCACGCTGCCCCCGCAGCTCCCATTGACCAGGAACTGTGGCCCATGGGAGCTGCAGGGGTGGCACCTGCAGACAGGGTGGAGCGCAGAGCCGCCTGGCTGCGCCTCCATGTAGAAGCTGGAGGAGGGACATGCTGCTGCTTCTGGGAGCTGCTTGAGGTAAGTGCCGCCCAGAGCCTGCACACCTGACCCCCTCTTGCACCCCAACCTGCTGCCCCAGCCCTGATCCCCCTCCCTCCCTCCGAACCCTTCGGTCCCAGCCCAGAGCACCCTCCTATACCCCAACCCCTCATCCCCAGCCGTAGCCCTCACCCTCCCCTCCACCCCCGACCTATAATTTCGTGAGCATTCATGGCCCGCCATACAATTTCCATACCCAGATGTGGCCCTTGGGCCAAAACGTTTGCCCACCACTGTGATAGGTGAACTTCTGTGTTGAGAAATGCAGAGTAATATACATTGGACCAAATAATTTGAGCTAGTCATATCCACTCCTGGGTTCTAAATCGACTGTAAGCTCTCAGGAGAAAGACTTGGGGTATGTCTACACAGCCTGCAGAAGCAAGCCTCCTAACCTGGATTGACAGGCTTGGATTTGTAGGGCTTGCATTAGCACTCTAACAATAACTGAGTAGACAGAGCTTCTTTAAACTTGTCTCAGGCTACAGCTCAGGCTCTGAAGCCTAGGGAAGGGGCTCTAACGTGAGTTGCAACTTCAAAACACTGTCTACACAGCTATTTTTGGAGTGCTAATGCTAGTCTGTTGACCCAGGTTGGGGGGCTTGCTGCCACAGGCTGTGTAGATGTAACCTTAGTGTAACTGTGAATAACTCCAAGAAAGGTTCTATTCAGCCCATAATAGTGGTTAAAAAGGCAAAAAGCTGTTAGGATGTGTAAAGAATGAATAGAAAACAGTACAGAGACTATTAGATGCTGTTATCAACCTCCCCCACCCATTCCAACAAACAGAACAGAAATAGAAGGGGTTCAGAAATGGGCAACAAAAGCGATGAAAGTCCTTGGGAGACTTCCATATGAGGAGAGATTAGGACTGCTAAATTTAGGGAGGACACAAATAAGAAAAGACGTTATATATATGAATGCTCTGAGAAAACCCATCTGTTTTTCTTAGCGACCCTTTTTCATAACACAAGAACAGGGGACTGGACTAGATGACCTCTCGAGGTCCCTTCCAGTTCTATGAACTAAACTAACGAGAGACCATCCGATGAAACTGGAAGGCAATATATTTAAAATTATGACAAGAAAATACCTTTTTTGCACAACACATCATCACCCAGTGCAACCCATTGTCGTATAGTGCCACTGAAGCCAAGAGCTAAGCACCTTCCTCTGAAGCATTGGTTCTAGTAAGTGTAGCAGAGATGATACCAGCTTTGAATGAGCCATCAAACTGATCCAGTGTGGCAAGTCCTATGTTCCTAGTGCCACCAAAATCACTTGTGTTAGCACAAATGTCTCAAAATGGTAAACTGACGACTTCGAGTATATACTATAACACACTCAACCAGAATTCATCCCTATTGTCACACCACTAGTTTCAATGGAGTTATAGGATGGCTGAATTTGGCTTCATGTGCATTTAAAAATGGATAAATATATATTCAGGGACATTTGATAACCTCATTACATTCTACCAACTCTTACTGAACAAACTGTAAGGTTCTACAATCGAAGTATAATCGGGTTTTATACAATTAATAACTAAGCATACCTTTGAAATGCATACCACAATATTCACTCAATTACTCTCTAGTTTTCCGGCCAGTTCTTGTTCGACTAACTTTAAATAGACTTCCACAATACATCCGAGTGGGCAGCAAGCAACAATCCTGCAGTTTCTAAAATAATGTGAATATGGGTTGTGGGTTCTGCTGTCTCTGATTGGTGACAGTCTCTGAGGGTGCGGTCCTGCTCATACTGAAGTCAGTGACAATATTCAGTAGGAACTGAAATGGATTCATTATCCTACAGCTTGGTGATTTGAGTGCAAATCAAGTTTACTCATATGGACCTTTTACTATAATTTGTGTGTGTTTGTTTTAAAGGAGTTATATGAGCACATTGATACATGCTCAGTCTTGCTGACATGTAACAGAAGCCAAGGGATTTATATTAGTAAGCGGCTTAAAGAATACAGTATCTGACTTGGGCATGTCTTGACAGTGGGAGGTGGCTGGACTGATTATATAAGTTACCCTTTTCATGCTTGCTCACTGCACATGTACACAGGTACAATAAGACTTAAGCATTTTCAGAAAGCTGTCATATGATACATTGGATTACAGACAAACAAGATGAAATTTCCTTGCTATTTAGGAGCTTGACGGGCTTGACTCCCACTTACATTCCTATTCTGTGCATTCCTAGTTCCCAGAAAAACAAGGTGAAAGAGAAGAATTAAAATAGAGATGTAAATTCTCCTCCTCAGTTTACAAAAATATCTTCCTTTCAATCTGCAAACCCACACAGTAGAGTTATCCTCCTAGATTCTTCCTTAAATTAAAGATGATTTGCACCATGCCACTGGATTAAAGTTGTCCTGAAGCCAGTGTAGCCAGGCATGGGAGGAATCACCCCAGCAAAGGAGAATCCTCTAGTGGTTGAGAGTTCTGTCACCCCACCTTCCTGTGGCTAGCATATAAAGGAAAAGGAGGGTCTGGCCAGGGGAAAGGGATCTCAGCTGGGACTTTTCTGTGCTTTGGTGATCTCCAGCCATCCCTTGGAGCTGTTGACAGCTGGTGTAACTTAGTGCATTCAATAGGCTACTCTAAGTTATGCCAGCAGACCAACACAGAGGCAGCCCAGGATAGGAGATGCACAAAGCGCCTTGCTGTCACTATGCACTCCTCAGCTGCAATCAAGAATCAGGGCCAACAAGTCTGTTCTTAATCCTGTGCCTTGCATTGAATGCTGGCACGCAATAAAACAGTCAAGTCAAGTCATGCCTGTTCTTTCCCCTCATCAATACCTACAGCAGACAGAGCTGTGTTCAAAATATTATGAGTGATAACAATGTTTTTAGTCCCTAAATAGGTTTAATTCCATGGCTCCCATCTCCTGCTTAGAGGCACAGATCTTTCTGATGCACTTAAACTCTCTGGCTTGTTTGAAGAGAGAAAACACCCTTCTCTGAAGTCAAACATCTTTTGTGCAAACATGCTCTGTAACCTACTTAATGTCTGTCGCCTCCTCAGAAACCCGAGACACATTTGGAGACTAAAAAAGGATTTCTCAAGTGCGTATGTGATTTCTAAGATTAACACTAAGGCTGCCTATTAGCTCTGGTTGCATTTGGTGTGGATTCTGAGGTAACTGAGGGCCCTGGGGCTGCTTATTTCTGTGAATGGGCAGGTAAGCACAATAAGATTAATGTCAGGTAGGATTAAAACCTTTGTAACTACTGCCTCACAGGAAAGACTTTGCCCACAAAGCAACAGTGTTCCTGGCAGACTTGAATGTAGGCTTTGGTGCAGAAGGAACCCTCCAAAAACAGCATTAAAATTAGTTTATTTCCCCAATATCTATACAATGTGACAATCACAATCTCTCTAGGCAAACTGAAAAAAGAAAATTTAAACACCCAAAATAATATTCCCAATAATTACTCCCATTAAATGGGCGGTGTAGAGGCAGAAGCAAATATCGGTAATAAGGAGGAGCTTTACATTTTCATAACAAGATACATACGTGGTCTCCTGTTTATAGACTTGCTTACACAGCCTGCATCTGAAATAGAATAATTGCATAATTGACTGTCTCCCCCATGTAATTTAAACAAAAAACCAATCCAACCCACCAGAATAACCAACAGCATCTAGGAATAATGGGTTGATAAGGAGAAATGGAAATTTTGATTAAATATCAGGAATAGATAGAGATGGTGCAAGGCTGGCAGACTGTCTATGGGAATGTGGGCTTTTCTGTTGTTAGTCTAGATTCTGTTGCCAAAACCAGGCATAAAATTCAGGATAAATACTTCTTGCTGACAGTTGGATCCTATTATTATTATGTAACCAGGGTATAAAGCAGATGGGGGTTATCATTTGAGCTAATGGCACCTAGCCAAACACCAGGAGAGGGTTAGTTTGGACTTGACCTCAGGGTATATGATCTCCTGAGGAGAGGGTAAGGTTTTTGGCCTGTACAGAGACCTATTAGGCTGCAGAATAGTTTTCCAGGAAGAAGTGAAGGGGTGGGATCAGCACTTGAGGTATTAAAAACTAGGCTGGATTAAACATGTACAGCATGGGAACAATTTTGAGTTAGCAGACCAGTAGGTCTTTGCCTTCTCCAATTGCTCTGATTCTGTGACCTAACTCTAGCATTACACTGAAATGGTTAATGTGACAAGAGAGCACTCAATATCCTATAACAGAACATGTATAGTATGTTGCAATTTAGGGATATTGCAAAGTGTAATTTACACAGATCAAATTTCAGCATTTTTCGTCCAGACCTACATGTTTTCAGTTGGTTTGTAAGGTTGTTTCTACACTAGGGTGCTCGAGAAAGAACTGCTGGCTTGAATGTGAGCTGTATGCTGACATTGATCAGATACCTTTCCGCCTCATATCTAACTCTCACAAGTCAGAGAACATGAATAACTGGTAATATGCATATCCAACCAGCTTCAGTCAAGCTTTGACTAATGAATGTATCATTAGAACTGCTCAGGATGAGGTTTGCAAAGACCCTTACAGAAACATAAGAGCAAGTGATGGGAGAGAGTGAGTGAGCTGGAGTTGGCACTCATCCTTGCTATGTGGGCCAGCACCGGCAAATTGCCACAGTAGGTGAAACTATTGCAGTAATTTATCATGCACATGACAAAACAGATGAAATTTATTGCATTTCACAGCTCTAATCAACTTTTATGTAATTAATATATTTTCAGAAAATCTTTTTTTCAAAGCCAAAAGGCTGCAGCCACAGCAGCATGAGGCATATATAGGTTTATCTGTGGAAATTCTTCAACCCACAAGAAATATTTTTTGTTTTTTTTCCATTTCAAACTGGATCTTGTTGCTCAGGATGGGATGGCAGAGGTTGCTTAGCAGGATCGTCAGTCCCTGGATGACAATCAGCCCATGAAAGATGTGGTGGGGAAGGAGGCTGACAGGAGACTGTCAGACAGTTTTTCTTGACTCATTGTTTTTAATTTATACTTCAGCAGCTGAGGGACTGAAGCGCTTTTTGTCTATTTTTCAAGGTCTTGGCCGCTCCTGCGCAAAGGAGTTTTGACAGGTTCTTGTCAAGCAGTGATATTTCTGGATAATGCCTCAGTTTGTTATACCATAGTGCTCCCCTTTCACATGGCTTAGTGCTTTATGGCATGAGCCATGGTGCATAGCTTGGATAAGTGAGTGTGTATGTGGTGGAGCAGATGTACTACACTTGCCATGAGAAGACATCACAGGGCAGTCAAGAGATTTTGTTAATATGTGGTGCCCCCCTGCCTCTCTTCACTGTGGATGTTCTGTGGCGGTGCAATAGGTGAAGTCTGATAGGAGGTTTGGAAGGGCACAGGTATGAAAGTCTGGAGTTTGGTGTCTGCCTCTCCTGTTCCCCAGAGCCATCATCAGGAAGTTGGTCTAAGTGAGATTTAGGTTCAAAGTAAGATAATTCCCCCAAAACAGGCACTTCTTCCACCATGGCTAAGAGTCCCTTGATGTAGGCAGAGTTGATGTGAAGGGCTGGAGAGGGGTATAGCATTAAGTTGGCTATAAAGAAATTCAGATGTATGCCACAAGATATCCTCTGCCTTTGTGTGACATCTTCTTAAAAGTGCAAGTGGATGTCCATGTGTAGAAAAGTAATGGGGCAACATTCTCAATGTATACATGGTTTTTACTTTGCAGGTTTGATTCTGCCATCAGTGCTCTTTTTACTAATTCTTTACCTCCAAAATTATTTCTAACTTTCCAAGTCTCTGAGCAGCTTCAGACAAGAATAGTTATTTTTGTAAAAAGAAACTGTCACAGAAATATTTCCTCCTTTCCATTTTAAAGGTGTATCCTCCTCAAATTAACAACATCCAAGGCTCAGGACTGATAAATAACAGACCTGGGCTAGTGACAGGTTCAGGGTCTGAAATCTCATGAACCTGTCCAGGTTACAGACAGATGCTTTATGCCACTACTAGTTTCAATAGATTGAATTTCTCCATCTGCATCTAATCAGAAGGTTGCACCTTTTTTTCTTGGATGTGCACTTTGCCACGGTAATCCATGCCAATGTCACTCTATGCTGGACAGTTGCAAGGAGGGCTACCTCTTAAATTTATTCAGTAGCTACTGAGGAATGCACTGGATGGGTTGGTAAGTGGAGTATCCTGTCATGAACATTACACCACTACTTTATGATCTGCCTTGGCTGTTGTCTTTCTTTTACATGGAGTATAAACTATTAGTTTTGACATATGAAGGCTTAAATGACTTGGGATCTGCCTGCCTGAGAAATGACCTCTCTCCCCATCTGATACTTCCTCAGTTACAATCAGTGAGGTGCTTCGGCTGGTTTATAAGGGAGCTGCTGGTAGGATCCCTCATTTTTAGCTTTAGTTCCCCTTCATTGGTGTGAGATAACCCAATGCTACATGCTCCCAAGCCCATCTTTTTGGAAAGGCATTTGAGGATAGCTCAAGTGTGTAGGATGGAGATGGGTTTTTTGGAAACCTGAAGGATGGCCTCTATGTTTTTTGTGGAATGGCTGTGTGTTCTGTAATACCTGCTACAGAATTCTCTGTGTATTTTAATGGTTGTCCTGGGTTGTATTTTATTGTTTTGCCTAGATCCTGCTTATATCTTAAATAAAATATTAATTTGGGTTCATGTGAATAACTCACACTGGGTCAAGCCATGATTAAGTTACTCAGGTCGGCTTCAAAAAGTGATGATAGAACCTTTGTGGCACATGATTATTTATGCACACTCATCTCCTGCATAGAATATATACACACAATACCCAAGATAAATGTAACACTTTTGAAATGATCAGGATGTTCCCGGTAAGACAACCATTGCTAAGAGAGGGGATATGATTTAACTGGAACCTATTTTGCACAATGCAAAGGATAATTAATGTTAGAAATGTAGGAAAGTTGAGAGGCATTGGTAAAACAGGAAGAAGGAGGGAGAGGAAATCTTTACTTGTACAATGTAAATCACACTCGCAAGTAATTTCCTTGTTACCATGAGACTCCACTTACTCAGAAACAAAGCAGCTTGTGCAGACAGGTTCCAGTTTTATTAAAGAAGAACATTTTCATTGCATAGCTCATAGAGTACATGTAAAAAGCCCTCTTGCAACAGGACACCATTTGTTGCCAAGATCTATCTAATCTAGCAATGTTCTGCCTTCTGACCCCTTTTGTAAGGTAAGGAAGAATGATTCTCCCAAGAAACCTTATTTGCTACCAGATAAAAATGAGCTGGGCTCAACACATTAGGAAAATGCTTATATGCCTACCTATTGCCTAACCCTGCAAGGTACTGGATGTTTGCTGTGAGGTGCTGAACTCCCTTAGAAACTGAAGTGAGGGGTTAGCGGCAATGCTCAGCACCTTTCAGGGTTGGGCTCCTATGAGTAACTGCGATGTTCTATGTACTTCCCACTCCACAAAAGAATATGTTAATCTGAACTTATTTAATAAAAAGAACTATAAAGCAATCTCCTCTTGTATTCCTCTGCATCTGATTTCCCTTAGCTGCTCAGCTTCTGTCTCTTCTTCAATGTACAGTGGTGCCTGCCTAGGGTCTGAGCTGGAGTTATTTTTCAGGTTCTCATGAGGCAGACTGATGATAGTGTGTTACTTTCTCTGATGTGGGTGTTAAAGAGCAATTGATGTCTTCTGGAAAACTATTCTGCCCTGTCATGTATTCTGGTGGTTTTTCCTGCTTCATATTTTATTGTTTGGGACACCAGCATGAAAAAAAAAAGATATTTTCTAGCCTAAGAAATCATGTGCTCTTGCTGTATATTCCTTTCTTGAAATCATAATCCTCTGTAACACTGTAATAATTTCTGCAGCAATTAGTTGTGATTATATAAACAAAACTGTTTCAAAATCAACTTTTTTCCAAAAAATTCTATCTGGTGTCAGCAGGTCTTTAAAGGCCTCATTACTCTTAAGGTTATCAAAAGTTTTATTATTGCTTTTCCCTTCCTGTTGCTTAATAAGTGCTTTGGAGCTTGGCTTTACCTTGTACTGACAGTAATCCTGGAATTCCAAATGCTGTAATTATTTGCATTTCACAACTTTCACTGATAATACTTTAAATTTAGAATCTTGATACTCTCCTGGGTTACTTCAGCCATAGGCATATTTTACAAATTAGAGGAAGGGAAGCTGGATATATTTTAATTACCACAAATTAATTTATGAAGAGACAGTAGCCTTGCACATTACTACAGATAGGGAGTCTGGTCCCACCATCCCTTGGGAAAATTTCCACAGATTGAAGATACTCAACAAAACTCATAGGCCAAATTCTGTACTCAGAATGTAAGCATTCTAGTGTAAACCAGGAGTAATGTCTCTGAAATAGAAAAAATTGCACTGTAATGTGGATTTGACTAAATCATATCTTTTTGTCCACAAGGAAATTCCCTACTTTTATGCACTTTCCAACTGTTTTCCTATTTTTTCCTAGTGTGAGAAGTGGGTTCCCCCTACTTTTTTCAAGGGTGAAAATAGAGAGGAAAAGAATAGAAATGGGAGAGAAATCTTGAAGACCAAAAGATGAAAAACTGAAACCTTTTAATTTCCAAATGTTTTATAAGTGAAAACTTAGTGTTATTTGGAAACTAAATAAAATAAAAATTCTCATAGAAAACCCCAAATATTTTGGCTGAAAAGTTATAAAAAAGGATTTTTTCCCCCCCTGTGAAATTTCCTGTGGGAAATCTGTTTGGATTTTCAGACCACCTCTAGTCAGAGATTGTGATGGAGTGGGGTTTGCCTCCTTACAGAATGGGCACAGGTCTTGACCCCGTATGCACATGACTGTCAGTGTCCCATAACACATCAGGAAATTCCCTGGATCCCTGCCCCATGTGAACAGCTCTATATTCCTGCCTGCACAAACATGACACCTGCTCCCTGCCTCCCTCTGTGGGCTTGTGCAGGTGTAGACAGACACCCCTGGAATTAACTGTCAGGAACCAGGGCCTGCAGGACAGGGAGGGATACCTCAGTGGTTTGAGCACTGGCCTGCTAAACCCAGGGTTGTGAGCTCAATCCTTGAGGGGGCCATTTAGGGATCTGGGGCAAAAATTGGGGATTGGTGCTGCTTTGAGCAGGGGGTTGGACTAGATGACCTCCTAAGGTCCCTTCCAACCCTGAGATTCTATGATTCTAGTCTTTGGTGACCAAATGAGCACAGCTGGCCTGTAGTGGGCTGCCTAATTGTCTGTGCTGCCTAATTAGTTGGAAGAGTCAGCAGACCGGCTCTTAAGCTCAGCAGCAGCAGTTCACTGGCTGCTCAAAGCATTTGCCCATGGCTGTGATAGTCCATGACGCTGGCTCTGGTATTGGGCCTCTAATTCCAGCTCTTACTGTGGGGTCTGGTTCCTGTCTGCTGACTCCTGTTCTAACCAACAGGCCTGACAGCTGCTCCAACCATTAGGCATGACCACCCACATCCTGGTCACGTGTCAGTAACTTTCAGAGTCAACGTTAATTCCTCTGGGCATTTCGCTGTGGGTTTGACAGGGAATCATGCTGTGTAGAGCAATTGTTCTCTCTCTATCCAAGTACACCCCTTGTGAAACCATGGAAGCCCAAATGCCTAGGACTTTGGGGCCACAGGGAGAAATAGATGGTGCCATTTAGCTTGACAGATTTTTGGCCATTCTAGCAGGGTTTCTATTCCTTTTATCCACTCCACGCCTCAAAGTGGAGGTTGTGGTTTGGCAATAGTTATTCGTGCTGACAAGCTGTATTTATATGTTACACAGGCAGTATATAGACTATATAGAGAGAGATGTATTTTTCTCCATGGTGACAGGTTTCAGAGTAGTAGCCGTGTTAGTCTGTATCCGCAAAAAGAACGAGGAGTACTTGTGGCACCTTAGAGACTAACAAGTTTATTTGGGCATAAGCTTTCATGGGCTAAAACCTACTTCATCAGATGCATAGGCCCATCCTGAGTTGCTGGAGGAACAGACCACTGCAGGGTGAGTGGTTGTGAAAAACGGGGATGCCGGGGATGAAGACAGTCTGCCTCACATCCCTGCCGGACCACTAGGTGGTGCTGGTGGTGAGCGCCCCCCTTCACACTTTATTAAAAATTTATCTGCCCAGGAGGGAGGAACTGAAGATCTCTTGGACATGAGAATGACGAAATATGGTGGTTTAGAGTAACCATTGCTTTTTTTCTCTCATTTGCCATAAATACGAATGATACAAAAAAACCTTTTCTGCACAAAGAGCCAACTAGCATAGCTTGGATTTAATAAGTGATTGCTTTGGCTAAAGTATCACCTATCCTAAGAGGTGTGTTATGTGCGTTCTTGGCAAGATTTGCACATGAGGTAAATGCTTTTGACATAAAATGGCATCTCCCTACTCCCCTTATGCTTATTTGATTTTGTAGCTGGGTTGGAATTAACCATACAGACGTGCTGTGAGCTAAAGGAACTGGAAACTGGGATTCCAGGAACATTGCAGATTGAGATATTGCTGTGTAGCTCAAAAACATGTTTTCCTTCTGGCTTGTCTACAGATATGTCCGGTCAATTTTTGTGTGTGGCTGAGCTGGCCCTTCAGAAAGTAGCTCCACTTCTATGAAGAGTATAGGAATTATTTGATTTAAGTAATAGATTGACATCATCTACAAGTTTTCCACAGCTTTCATTCAGGAAGATGAGCAATATTTCTCACAAATTTTACCTGGGACTCTGATGCAATTAGTACAGTTTAATCCTCCGGAGACTGTGAGAGAGTATCTAATCTACGTGAGACTCTATGTATATGCTAACATATTCATCATTGCCCCTTGGCCAAGCAGACAGAAGTCAGGGCCTTGCAGGTCAGCTTCCTGTTGGAGGAAAAATCAAAGACAGAATTTGGGTATTTTCTTAGTGTAACTTTTTAATTTGTGGAAAAGTGCTGGTCACAAACATCACACAGGCAAACCCCCCTCATCCCTCTCAGGCATCTCAGCCCAAACACCAATGCACAGGCCCCAGGGAACAACTCTCACCCCAGGAATTGGCCGAAGTTTAGGGAGTTTAAGGCAGAGAGAAAAGTCTCTTGCTGCTAGCCATGGCTCCCCCAGAGAAACCTCATCAAAAAAACAACAATACAGCATATTTTCCAAGGCTTGCTTGCTTGATAAGGAAAAAGAACTGAGCACTATCTGCTGATCCCTGCCATAAGAATAGGGCCTACATTTTAAAAAATGACTCATGAATTTGGGTATCTCGTCTTTTCACTGCCCAACTTGAGACACTTTAAGGGTGCTCAGTCTGCTGAACACCCACTTCCTGATGGGCATCCTTCAGGCATCGCGAACTGACCACCCAAAAATGGAGGCTCCCAAAATCTGTAGTTGCTTTTTAAACGTAGACGAGTATGCACATTATAGGCACACCCAGAAGATTTCTCCCAGTTTGAAAGTTTTGCTGCTTCAAAACTTTGCTGCTTTGCCTCTCAAAGGGGTGAAATCTTTAATCTGGGAGGAATGCTTTGTTTCCCCACTGTATATCCCAAGAATGACTTTTGTGTGTGGTCTGGAAGAGGCCAGCACTCTCTGGGTTAAGTGCATGGCGTGTAATGAATAAGGGCTTTAAGAATGTAACTAGATTGAGACGCTCTGAAGGCCGTAACCACCTTATTCATCCAAGTGTACCTTGCACATGCCAAATCCCTGTGTGAAATCATAGAATCATAGAATATCAGGGTTGGAAGGGACCTTGGGAGGTCATCTAGTCCAACCCCGCTGCTCAAAGCAGGACCAATCCCCAATTTTTGCCCCAGATTCCTAAATGGCCCCCTCAAGGATTGAACTCACAACCCTGGGTTTAGCAGGCCAATGCTCAAACCACTGAGCTATCCCTCCCTCCTCATAAATGGAGATATGCCAATCTTCTAGAACTGGAAGGACCTTGAAAGGTCATCGAGTCCAGTCCCCTGCCTTCACTAGCAGGACCAAGGACTGTCCCCTGACAGATTTTTGCCCCAGATCCCTAAGTGGCCCCCTCAAGGATTGAACTCACAACCCTGGGTTTAGCAGGCCAATCTAATTAAAAGGAACTGAAATCTACTTACATATTTGTGCAAAGACAAGACACATTGTCTAGTTGTTTAAAAACAAGTTATCTTCCTTCTATTACCATTCAAGTGAAACAAATGCCTCTCCCTCCCTGCAGGGGATACAAGAGACTTTGTCGGGGCTAAAAGAGGCTTAACTTTGCCCTTTAGAAGAAAAAGCTTCCATTAAGGGCCAAATCATGCCTTTACTTTGTGGGTGTGGCCAGCCCATTGGCAATGGAAGTGATGCCATGCTGCTGCACAGGGCAGGATATGGGAGAACATACTGTGCTCTGCAAGAGCTCCCTGCGTGGCAGGTTGGTGTGGGGCCTGACTGGGCCAGGGAAGAGGTAAGGCCAGAAACGGGACTGCCCTTTTCTTTCACTAATGCTCGTGTATGGTGGCACATAGTGTTCCATTGCACTTTCATTGTCTACAGTGTGGGATAGAAAGGATGATCCATGAGTGCTAACGCCCACCATTCACAGTAAAAGATGATGCAGACCATCTTATCAGTGCACACTTGTGGGAGAGACGTGCACCAGAATGTTTTGTTTCATGCTAGTCCTCATGCAGTCAAAATATTTGGGGCCTAGATCAATGTTTTGATATTAGGCTTGCCTGCAGATTGGTATGCAGGTCGCTTATGCTCCAACTGTTTTCATGACTCAGGCGTAAAACATCTAGGCATCTCCACCTCACGGGGAAGCAGGCACATATTTTTTCACTTACATCAGGCACAAGCTTCTTATTTATATTTTCGTAAACAAGCTTCTTATGCTTCAGATTAATATCCTGATTGAATTGCTGGTACAAACATTAACATATTTAGCAGTTAGCTGCCTGTGTACAGCATGAAATCACACGATGAGCAGGAGTACTGTCGCCAGTGGTTTGTAATCTGGTATCTGTTCAGAGCCATAGCTCAGAGATTGGAATTCTGCGTTCTGTTCTCTAGGTAGTTCCCCAGAGTATTGCTCAGGAATACAGCTGTTTCAGTTGCAGATCCTAAAACTTTTCTTCCTAGCTAAGGAACATGGTTTTGGCTGAGACTATAGTTTCAGCAAGTCTCCCCATGAGACCAGAGAGTCTCCCTCCTGAACTTTATTTACTAATTGCCCTTACATGTAGATTGGAAGCAGCCTTGGACATGCACGGACCTTCTGTCTCAAACTTGACTGGTGAGTTCAGTTTTAGGGACTCGAGCCTGCATGGCCTGGGTTCAGAGTGTTGCACACATAGGTAAAAATATACTGAGCAGGGCAGGCAGGATTAAGTAACCTAATTTTGCATTTACAAGAGCTCTGCTGAAGGTTACCAAGCTACTCCTGCTCTTATAAAGAGGAGAATGTAGCTATGTGCCTCCTTTCTTGCTGTGGATCACCCTTAATCTCATGTCTCCTCAACTGCAGCTTGTCTAATCACATCCTCTCCTTTTTAGACCTGTGTTTTTGAGAACAAGAGATTGGAGATTTAGGACCAATTTAGCAAAGTACTTAAGTATGTGCATAACTTTAGCCTGTGCTAAGTCTATCCTTCTTCAGCAACTCACTTAAACATATGCTTAAAGTTAAGCACATGGTTAAGTGCTTTCCTGAATTAGTCTTACTTCTGCTTAATTCTACCTGCAGCCACATGTAGCCTTCATTCACATGCACTAGATCAGAGCCACCTAGTGTTCTTTGCTGGTTACTGTGCTTGGACTGGGAGGCTCCAGGCCTGAATGATTTATTGTACAGCCATGTACAATAAACAAGATTAAAAACAATCCGTATTCCTGTATACATTGTGCCTCAGACCATGCATTATAATGTGATTCATAGAATCATAGAATCTCAGGGTTGGAAGGGACCTCAGGAGGTCATCTAGTCCAACCACCTGCTCAAAGCAGGACCAACCCCAACTAGATCATCCCAGCCAGGGCTTTGTCAAGCCTGACCTTAAAAACCTCTAAGGAAGGAGATTCCACCACCTCCTTAGGTAACCCATTCCAGTGCTTCACCACCCTACTAGTGAAAAAGTTTTTCCTAATATCCAACCTAAACCTCCCCCTCTGCAACTTGAGACCATTACTCCTTGTTCTGTCATCTTCTACCACTGAGAACAGTCTAGATCCATCCTCTTTGGAACCCCCTTTTAGGTAGTTGAAAGCAGCTATCAAATCCCCCCTCACTCTTCTCTTCTGCAGGCTAAACAATCCCAGTTCCCTCAGCCTCTCCTCATAAGTCATGTGCTCCAGCCCCCTAATCATTTTTGTTGCCCTCCGTTGGACTCTTTCCAATTTATCCACATCCTTCTTGTAGTGTGGGGCCCAAAACTGGACACAGTACTCCAGATGAGGCCTCACCAGTGCCGAATAGAGGGGAATAATCACGTCCCTCGATCTGCTGGAAATGCCCCTACTTATACAGCCCAAAATGCCGTTAGCCTTCTTGGCAACAAGGGCACACTGTTGACTCATATTCAGCTTTTCGTCCACCGTAACCCCGAGGTCCTTTTCTGCAAAACTGCTGCCCAGCCATTCAGTCCCTAGTCTGTAGCAGTGCATGGGATTCTTCCGTCCCAAGTACAGGACTCTGCACTTGTCCTTGTTGAACCTCATCAGATTTCTTTTGGCCCAATCCTCTAATTTGTCTAGGTCCCTCTGTATCCTATCCCTACCCTCCAGTGTATCAACCACTCCTCCCAATTTAGTGTCATCTGCAAACTTGCTAAGGGTGCAGTCCACACCATCCTCCAGATCGTTGATGAAGATATTGAACAAAACCGGCCCCAGCACCGACCCTTGGGGCACTCCACTTGATACCGGCTGCCAACTAGACATGGAGCCATTGATCACTACCGTTGAGCACGACCATCCAGCCAGTTTTCTATCCACCTTACCGTCCATTCATCCAGCCCATACTTCTTTAACTTGCTGGCAAGAATACTGTGGGAGACTGTATCAAAAGCTTTGCTAAAGTCAAGAAATAGCACATCCACTGCTTTCCCCTCATCCACAGAGCCAGTTATCTCATCATAGAAGGCAATTAGGTTAGTCAGGCATGACTTGCCCTTGGTGAATCCATGCTGACTGTTCCTGATCACTTTCCCCTCCTTTAAGTGGTTCAGAATTGATTCCTTGAGGATCTGTTCCATGATTTTTCCAGGGACTGAGGTGAGACTGACTGGCCTGTAGTTCCCCGGATCTTCCTTCTTCCCTTTTTTAAAGATGGGCACTACATTAGCTTTTTTCCAGTCATCCGGGACCTCCCCCGATTGCCATGATTTGTCAAAGATAATGGCCAATGGCTCTGCAATCACATCGGCCAACTCCTTTAGCACCCTCGGATGCAGTGCATCCGGCCCCATGAACTTGTGTTCGTCCAGCTTTTCTAAATAGTCCTGAACTACTTCTTTCTCCACAGAGGGCTGGTCACCTCCTCCCCATACCGTGCTGCGGAGTGCAGCCGCCTGGGAGCAGACCTTGTCTGTGAAGACAGAGGCAAAAAAAGCATTGAGTACACTAGCTTTCTCCACATCCTCTGTCACTAGGTTCCCTCCCTCATTCAGCAAGGGGCCCACACTTTCCTTGACTTTCTTCTTTGTTGCTCACATACCTGAAGAAACCCTTCTTGTTACTCCTAACATCTCCGGCTAGCTGCAACTCCAAGTGTGATTTGGCCTTCCTAATTTCACTCCTGCATGCCTGAACAATATTTCTATACTCCTCCCTGGTCATTTGTCCAATCTTCCACTTCTTGTAAGCTGCTTTTTTGTGTTTAAGACGAGCAAGGATTTCACTGTTAAGCCAAGCTGGTCGCCTGCCATATTTACTTTTCTTTCTACACATCGGGATGGTTTGTTCCTGCAACCTCAATAAGGATTCTTTAAAATACAGCCAGCTTTCCTCGACTCCGTTCCCCGTCATGTTATTCTCCCAGGGGACCTTGCCCATCAGTTCCCTGAGGGAGTCGAAGTCTGCTTTTCTGAAGTCCAGGCTCTGTATTCTACTGCTCTCCTTTCTTCCTTGTGTCAGGATCCTGAACTCGACCATCTCATGGTCACTGCCTCCCAGGTTCCCATCCACTATTGCTTCCTCTACTATTTCTTCCCTGTTTGTGAGCAGCAGGTCAAGAAGAGCTTTTCCCCTAGTTGGTTCCTCCAGCACTTGCACCAGGAAATTGTCCCCTACACTTTCCAAAAACTTCCTGGATTGTCTGTGGACCGCTGTGGACCGCTGCTCTCCCAGCAGATGTCGGGGTGATTAAAGTCACCCATGAGAACCAGGGCCTGTGATCTAGTAACTTCTGTTAGTTGCTGGAAGAAAGCCTCGTCCACCTCATCCCCCTGGTCTGGTGGTCTGTAGCAGACTCCCACCACGACGTTACCCTTGTTGCTCACACTTCTAAATTTAATCCAGAGACTCTCAGGTTTTTCTGCAGTTTCATACTGGAGCTCTGAGCAGTCATACTGCTCTCTTACATACAACGCAACTCCCCCACCTTTTCTGCCCTGCCTATCCTTCCTGAACAGTTTATATCCATCCATGACAGTACTCCAATCATGTGAGTTATCCCACCAAGTCTCTGTTATTCCAATTACATCATAATTCCTTGACTGTGCCAGGACTTCCAGTTCTCCCTGCTTGTTCCCCAGGCTTCTTGCATTTGTGTATAGGCATTTAAGATAACTCACTGATCGTCCTGCTGTCCCAGTATGGGGCAGGAGCCCTCCCCTCTTGCACTCACCTACTTGTGCTTCCTCCCGGTATCCCACTTCCCCACTTACCTCGGGGCTTTGGGCTACTTCCCCCGGTGAACCTAGTTTAAAGCCCTCCTCACTAGGTTAGCCAGCCTGCTTCCAAAGATGCTCTTCCCTCTCTTCATCAGGTGGAGCCCATCTCTGCCTAGCACTCCTTCTTGGAACACCATCCCATGGTCAGAGAATCCAAACCCTTCTCTTTGACACCATCTGCGTAGCCATTCGTTGCTAACGCTAAGGTATACGTATAGATATGTTTATATTTTCAAAAGCTGCTGAATGAACAAAGCTTGTCCTGATAGTTTGCTTTTTAAAAGACATGTGCAAATGTACAAAACTTTGATATACATTTGCTTTGTTTCCCCTTCACTAATGAAGCCTGATGTACAGAAACAGAAATAAACCAAAGGTGGCAATTTTGCAACAAAAAAGCTTCAAAAACAGACTCCAACGACAAACTGCCAGATTGGAATTAATTTGCAAACTAGATACCATTAATTTAGGTTTAAATAGAGACTGGGAATGGCTGGGTCATTACACAAATTGAATCTATTTCTCCATTTTAAGTATCCTCACACCTTCTTGACAACTGTCTGTCTGAAATGGGCCATCTTGATTATCACTACAAAAGTTTTTTTTCACTCCTGCTGATAATAGCTCTCCTTAATTAATTAGCCTCTTAGAGTTGGTATGGAAAATTCCACCTTTTCATGATTCCCTGTATGTATATATATATCTTCTTACTATATGTTCCATTCTATGCATCTGATGAAGTGGATTGTAGCCCATGAAAGCTTATGCTCAAATAAATTTGTTAGTTTCTAAGGTGCCACATGTACTCCTGTTCTCCTTACAGAAGAAACTAAACGTGGATCTCACTGCTCAGCCAACTGTGTCTGTTAATGGGCCAATGATTTGTCCCAGAAGTTGATGTTTGAACTGGATCTGACAAAGACTTCCTATTGGAGCCTGAAGCTGGCAAGAGGCATAGGAACACAGGAATTGCCATACTGGATCAGACTAGGGGGACAGCTAATCTACGATCCTGCCTCCCACAGTAGACAGTACTGCCTCAGAGGAAACAATAAGAAACCCTGCCATAGGCAGTCCTGGGATAAGCTGCCTACAGGGAAAAATTTTTCCTAACCCCTGTCAGTTAGAGGTCAGCTTCTGGCTGAGCTGTGGGAGTTCATATCCCTCCCCAAACTCTTTATTTTTTGTTTCTCATCTTTGCTATCATAACTTTGGATATGGTTGTTATCTATATAAATGTCCAGTCCTTTCTTGAAGCCTACCAAGCACTTGAACTCAGTGATCTCTTGTGGCAATGAGTTTGTAACAGCATAGCCTACCCCTATAAGAGCCAGGGAACCTTGGGCCAGCCTGCCCTGTTCAATTAACCCTGCCTATGCTATAATTAACTGCCTCCTACCCAGAAGGAGTGGGTGGGACTAACAGGGTCAGGGGTTACCATGACAAATATGTAGGTCTTATAAAAAGAGCTGAGGGAAGCAAGGAACTCAGAGGAAGGTGCTCCAGGAATTAAGGTAGATGTGAGGTAATGTCTACAGGAAGGTCCTTGGGAGTCCCCGGGGGGGTATTGCTAGGAAAAAGGGCTTCCAGGGAGAGAGATCAAGGAGGCTGTGCTCTTCCAAAAGAGCAAGGAAGTACTCTGCAGGGCCTGGCTGTAGACATCAAGAACAGGGAACTCCAATGTATGGAAGACCGTGAGAGGGAGGGACTCCAGGGAAAGGAGCCTGGGAGTGGCTCTCTGAACAGAGCAGGAAAGCGCTGACAGCCTAGGAGGAGTGAGAGCCGAGTCTAGAAGATGGGCTGAAACGTAGCACAAGTGGGTCAGGATGTTTGGCTGTTTGTTTGGACTTTGATACCCTAGAAGGGTTTAAAATTTGTCATATGACCAACCTTGATCCAGGGCTGGCCAAGGGGACCCACCTCAAGGCAGGGAGTCCCTCCAGCATCAAATTGGTTCAGAAGGGGGTGTGATTGCTGCCTTTCAGTTTAATTTAACATTTCCTTCACCTGTGGGCAGCAGAGGCTTCCTGCCTAAAAGGCTGATATACAGTGTATTTACACTAAGCTTCAGAGCTGTGAATAACAGTCAACTTTGTTTATGAGCTTGCTGTCTTGTTCTGTTAGCTAGACAGCTTTGGGTGCTGAAATAAAAGTAGCGCTCTGAAAAATGTCTTTAAGAAAACTTATCTACCCTGGAACTCACATTTCAGAGACGTAAACAGTCTCTCATAACTGTTAAGCCTTTGTGATTTCATCTGCAGCATGGAAACCAGCCCAGTGGAAAAATCCTAGGGTGGACTCCTGTTTTAAACTTATAAAATAGCCTGTAAACTAAGGGGTCATTATGTGCCAACTGGGATGAAAGCTGTTGTGACTGGGAACTTATCCAGCAGGAATTGAAAAGAGACAACCAAAGTCATTTAATGTAGACAGAAATAGTCCCTTTCCTAACCATAATGGACCTGACTTTCCTCATTTGCATAAGTATAAATTAGGAATAACTTTACTAAAGTAAAATAAGTTACTTTGACTTTATATAAGTGCAAGAGAGTGGAGAATCAGGCCTTATAGCATGTGAAGGGTTGTAACTTACAAAGTAACTGTAAGGCAAAGATTTATGGGTAAAAGTGCATGGCTTCCATGGAAAAGAAAATAAGAGAATTGATCAAGTGTAAAGTTCAGAAAACTTTTTTTAAAACAGTATTTCAGCCCATAATCAATAGAATGCTGACATGCGTTGGCAAGAAGAGAAATGGGCTGACAAAGAATCCAGAGTAAATCAAACAGCATGAAATCAGGCTATCCATCAAAACTCAGCCTTTTCGTTTCATGACTGAGCAATTGCATCACTATTCAAAGGGCTCATTCTTGTGACATGTATGTTGCCTTAGGCAAATTAGCTTGGGCAATCGGGGGGTGGAAATCAGAATTTTGTCAAGATTTCTCCAGAGTCAATATTTGTGAAGCCATAATGCCATAGGAGGAGTCCTGGCTGTTTCAGGACCCTTGGCCTTTCACAGGATGTCAGGTTTTTTCACACCTTTTAACGGGCAAATGACTTACAAAGGCAGCTAATGTATGAACAGCTTCTCCTCTCAATGGCCCAGACCACATCGCTGCATATAGAAGGGTCGCAGCCCGCCTATGCTGAAAAGTGGTTCAGCCCCTTCTGTAGCAGCACCTTCCCCTTCCTTAGTGGGCTGAGGAGCTGAGCCGGGGAAATGTTTACATTCCCCTCGCATCATTCCCCGAAGTTTACTTGCAGAAAGCAGTGCTCTATTTTCTGCAGAGTTCCTCCACGGTGCGGCAGCCTCCCCTTTAAGATGTTCCCAGCCAGCCTTTTCACAAGCTGCCATACAATAATTTCAGGGTATAATGTTGGGGTTTTCTGGGAAGGGGAGCAGGAGAAGGCAACAGCATAGGAGGTGGTCATTGGTCTTTTTTTTTTTTTTTTTAAAGTTTCCTAGCTCTATATTGTAAGTGGCAATAATGAAAAACATCCATCTTCTCTTGTGCTTGTGGGAGTCCCACAGACAAATCAAGGACAGAGAGCGAGATCCCTAATGTGACTTCACAACAAAAACAATGCTACTTTGTAACTAATTAGTTCTTCTCCTTGCTCAGACCATGTAGGGCATGTGCAGTCTAATGTTTTCTTAATATACCCCACTAGCAGTTGGGTTTTCATTTTTGATTCAGAACTTCATGTGCTCCAGGGAAGTGTGAAAGGGGGTCAACTTTTATGAATTTGCTGTAGTGCCAGTTACATTTTAAAGCTGAAGTCTAGGGTTGCCAGTTGCGTAAGTGTTAGCCAGTATAGAATAGAATCTAAATCAGGGGTTCTCAACCTTTTTCTGTCTGACGCTTCCCCCCCCCCCCAACATGCTATAAACATTTCATGGCTCACCTGTGCCACAACAACTGTTTTTCTACATATAAAAGCCAGGGGCAGCTTTGGGTGTAGCAAGCAGCACAATTGCCTGGGCCCCATGCTGAAGGGGGTCCCGTGAAGCTACATTGCTCAGGCTTCAACTCCAGGCCTGGGTGGCGGAGCTCGGGGCACTGGGCTTCAGCCCCATGCGGTGGGGCTTCAGCTTTCTGCCCTGGGCCCCAGCAAGTCTAATGCCAGCTCTGCGGGGTGGCCCCCCCTGAAACCTGCTTGTGGCCCCTCAGGGGGCCCTGGACCCCTGGTTGAAAACCACTGCTCTAAAGGATAACGCCCCTGTATTGAGTTCATGGGGCATTATCTGACTAACTTTAACGTTGGGTTCTTTTCAGGTCAACTTTCATCTCAAACAGTATTTCTTAAATCAGGACTTGCTTATTTTTAACCAACAATTTATTAATTCACCCAGAACCACATTAGTCTACAATCAAGTGTAGACACAACCAATGTTCTAGGTGTGTACTACACATGCAATAGCCTTGCAAGCAATTATCACAGACTAGAGTTGAGGCTCAGTGGTTATACCTCGGAACAATGCAAATTACCAATATAATTACATTAACTTATGATCATCAACTCTCAATTTCTTTAGTATCTAACACAATTATCACACTTCCAAGGATGCTTTTGTCTTCAAGGCAGTGGTTTTCAACCTGCGGTGTATGGACCCCCGGGGGTCTGCACTCTGTGTCTAAGATTTCTAAAGGGGTCCGCACCGCAATTTGACATTTTTTTAGGGCTCCGCAAATGAAAAAAGGTTGAAAACCACTGCTTTAAGGCACTTTTAAGAGTGTGGTTACTATTTATCTGAACAGGTTGGTCCAAAAGGGACAAGTTTAGAATACCAAAAGCAATTGTTTAAAGTTCTTGTTTTCCGACTCTCTCAGGCCAATATACTTGGACTTACAAAGAAGTTAAAATCTAAAATATGATTACTTGAGGACTCACTAGAGAGTGCAGACTTAGTAAGCTAACCTACAGTTATTTGTACTTCCCCTTATATTCTTTAATATAATCTTTGAAATGAAATCTCACCATTTCTTATCCTCTTAACCCTGATATGGGGAAGAGTCCTTTCCACATGACTGGTTTGGGCGTTGGTCAGTCAGGTGTAGCAGAGACCCATTAAGCTAAACTAGCAATGATTGATGAGCGATAGTCCAAACACGAGCTGTAGTGGTCAGACAGCCAGATGTCAGAAAATCCATAGCAAACAGAACTCTGCATATGTTCCTTAATTGAGCAACAAAAGAGAGGATTTTATTCAAGGAAAAAAGGAGCCAAATAAGACAAGTGAATTAAGCAGGCACTTACAAAGGCCTGAAATGAAATTTACATAAACTTTTTACTTGACACAAACAATATCCTATTGGCTCTGAGAGAGGCCAAGCTATCTCTCTTTAATCTGAGCTCAAAATGTCAGGCAAAGGGATCTATAGAGTGAGCATGATGCAGTGCAGATACACATTTATAAGATCAGAGTCCATAGATAGAGTGGCCTTATCTCTTGTTTTTACTTTCGCTGTCTTTAGCGAGACTCTTGACCTATAGCATGTACCAAGTCTGCTGTCTTGTATTTGTGTTCCTCTTGTTTTTCTGTTGTATAATTTAAATCATTTTTGTATTATGTGACACTCCAGCACATTATAATGTTTATAAATGAAGAATGACTTGGCATAATACTTAGTGCAGCCTGTCTGCCATCAGAGAGGCATTCTTCAGCTCCTCCTTGTCTCAAAAGCTGGGAAATCTGAGCTGCAACTCCTTTCAAAAAGGCTGAGCAATAGTCTGCTTAGCAGCAGAATTGCTGAGTGTCCAGGGAACTTCAGCTGCTCTGAAGGGAATGAATGCGAATGCTGGTACAGAGAAGAGAGAAATGCATCTCAGCCTTGGACCTTGGTGTCCGTCGGTCTCCTTGATTGTAAACATCACGTGTTGTTGATGTGCAAATGCAGCGGCACCTTGAGAGCCCTACTGCAGTACTGCTGATATAAAGTAATAGCTGTAGAGGTGAATATCACATTAGGGCCAGATTCATCCCTGGTGTAGTGCTATAGCCTTCTGTAGAGTTACATCAAGAATGAATTTAGCCCATTGGACCAAGTCCTCCTTTGTGAACAGTCCCTTTAGGAACTAGCTTGGGTCCATCAATGCTTCAGCTGTTTTAAAACCTGACTGAAAGGGATTGTGTGACTGAGAGGCAGGTGATACCCAGGAAGGAGCCTTGTATAGTGTTGGCAAGGAACTATCAGCGAGCCCTGTTCTGAGGAGTGAAGGGTTGTGTTTGAGATACTATTAAGGTCTAAGACAGGTGGAGTGATGTGAGTCTGGGACCAGGTCTCTGCAACTGCTCATCTTTTATGGGTCCCAGACAATTTGACTCATCTAATACCCTACTGGATCATCTATAGGTCACAGGCTGGTGCATCTACAGAGGGTGGGAGGAAGTCTTTCATTGTGAGCCAAGGGGAAGGGCTTGACCTGGGAAGAGTGGCTGCTCTTTACTCTGGCAGGACATTCTTTTTGGTGTGGCTGGGTGGATGCTGTGACACTATAAATCTATACTCATGCACTTAATTTGTGGAGTTACTCTGGAATTACACAATCATAGCTGAGACCAGAATTTGGATTTCATTCCAATAGGACAACTTAGGTCTTGTGTAACTTTCCATCTATTTATCTCAGAAGCTCTTTCTCAAACATGAATATAGGGCTGGGAGGATCAATTCCTTACACTAGAAAAAATGAGAAGAGAACTTTACTCATGTAATGGGGTGTCCCCAACCTGATGCTATGTTCATGGCTACATTAGTCCCATGGATCCCAGTGGGAGGTTTACTGCTTAATTGCATGTCCTCCAACGTTAAGAACTGTGGGCCACCTCCTCAGCTGGTATACATTTGTATTCCTCGATTGACTCAAAGGTGCTACAGTGACTTACACCTGAGGAAGATATGGTCCTTTGCTTTACACTGTGAGCCTCAGTACTGTAAGTCACAGAAAACATGGATTCTGTTTGAGTCTCTACATTCAGTTCTCATTGGATCTCTCTTGCCTTCTGGTTGTCTCATTCATGCTGGTTTCCAGCCACTGATGAGAGGAAGTGCACACCCAGTAGAAATGATTGTTTTTAGCCTCTTATGTTCTCAGTTTCCAAATAATTGTCTATTATCTAAGAGGCAATGTGACATATGGTCTCTGGACTGAAAGTCCTGGAATCCACATCTCCTTCCCAGTTCTGCCACAGGCTTACTTTGTGGATTGAGGCAAGTCCCTTATCCTGTCTGTACCTAAGTTTGCTCTTCTGTAGAATGAGGGCAATGATACTTTTCCTTTAACATGAGCTTTGAGACCTCTGGATGTGAAGTGCTAAGTACTATTATTCAAGTTTTCAAAACAGCAATTCCATTAAAACCTATGATTGTCAAGTAGTAATACCCAGATGTGGACATGTGAATTTTTGCCACTAATAAAGTGATTGATTAACATAGAGATGAAGAAGAAACCTGTAGAAACTGCATGCTCCGTCCAAGCCAACATTCCACTCGCTCATTATCTGGCTTTGCATTATAAGGCCTCGGAGCAGTTTCTCAGGCTTAACTATGATGCTGGTCTGTTGGATCCTCCTGCAGATCTAAAGTGGGCTTCCTTGTACTGATCAGTAGACTTCCAACCCTCTGCAATGTTGTTTCCTTCTCTCCCAAAGAATTGGAAATCGATCCATGGCACGTGCTTCGTCTTAAAAGTAGAAAGATCCTATTTCATCTGTTAGTAGCTCACAAAGAGGTATGGGGATGAGTTATAAGGGACTGAGGGAAACCTCAGTACAAGAGTTTCTTATTCTCACAAAATCTCATCTCCTGTGTGGTGTTTTTCTTCTTCTTCCCTACTACTAGAGGGAAAGGACAGGGAGTGGGTGCCCTGGCAGGGCAAGATGCTTCCTGGTGAATAGTAATGGGTACAAAATCTCCTGCTTTCCTGGGCAATCCCCAGTTGTTGTACCATAACATTTCTTATCACTTTTACCTTGGGCAGGAACCTAGTGTGGGATTTTTAAAGGAGCCCTGAAGTCCATTTTCCAGGCTACTGTGACCAAAGCATTTCAATGGAAACCCTACAGGAACAGGAAACTATTCACTCACTGCAGCAGCTGGCCTAAGAACTGGCATGTCTTCGTGGGCAGGAGTATCTTCCAGCTGGGAAGACCGAAGGACCCTGGGTTATCCTGTGTATTTCAAATGGATGTAGTTGCAATGTGCCCTTTAAATTAAGCTGGTGGATACTCCTGCCTGTGACCTGATAGAAGCAGCAGTGTAGCCAGGGGGGAAGCAGGACCTGGGCTGGCGGGGGGGCGCTTTAAAAGGCCGGCGGCTCCTGCCGCTGCGGGAGCCACTGGCCCTTTAAAGCGCCCCCCTAGCCCCGGGGGGGGCTCCTGCCGCTGCGGGGGGCTCCGGGCCTTTTAAAGTGCCCCACCCCCCCCACCCCGCTGCCTGAGCTGGGCTCGGGTGGGGATTTAAAAGGCCCGGGGTTTCCGCAGTGGCTGGAGCCCCCGCAGCGGCTGGAGCCCCGGGCCCTTTAAAGCGCCACCAGGGTGAGTACAGGCGCCGCTCCCCCTGTGCTCTAAACCTGGCTACGCCACTGGATAGAAGGGATCTGGCTTGGTCATGATGTGCTGAGTGAATGATCAAGTTGCTTGATCTGTGCCCTCCCCCCAGTTTTTTGTGTGCCTGGTGGCATTGGTTTCACTCAGGCCTTCCCCAAAGGCATAGTGTTTCAAACTTTCATCTATACCTACAGTCACAAGTTGAAGTGTCAAATATTTCCTTCAGGGATTACTGCAGGAGAAATGCTTCTAAATTCACTGTCAGTTCTGGTCCTGGAGTGCTTCAATGAATCCTGTTTTCCTCTTAGCACCCATGTTCTGCTTTTGTCAAGAATGGTGTCTGTTTCACAGGGTCCTTTGTGGTTTTGTGTTTCTAAAATATAGACAACACTATCAGAATGGACTTTTGCCTTTTTCTAAACTCACTGTATGAGATTATGAAATCTCTGATGAAAGCTTTAGGATTTTATTGGAGTATGATGACAAAGTGACGTTCATAACAATATACTTGTTGAAAATAAATTCTGCATGTCAGCTAATCTGAAGAACAGCTACATAGCTATGGAAACATTGCTCCTCTTCCATTCACCAGCTCAGCAACAAATTTCCTCTTTGGCTGATGAAAAAGTGATGGCAGCTGTACCTGCCAATACTTAATTAGGCAAACTAGGGGTTTTGTTCACCTCCAGGCTCCTGCTTTAGCCCTGGGGGAAGAACTCTCTCCCAGTGTGGAAAGGGAGATGAATGGTGCAGAGGGAAAGATGAGTTGTGGCTAGAAATGACTGCAGAAGAAGGGAGTGGAGGAAAAGACATGAGAAGAAAAGTAAAATGGTGAGATGGGTGTGTGATTGGGTATATACTCTGTCCTCTAATATTCAGATAATGTTGAGAGTCTCAGTTATTTGTGACTGTAATTGTGAATGTTGGACTTCAAAACACTGAGCTGCCTTCTGAATGCTATTAACATCTGTTTCAATAGGGATTTTGTTCATCCCGCATGCCTCTCAGCATAGAAACTGTTGTTCGTTGGACTTCTTTGTCTTGGGCATCTCAAGCAATATTGTCCTTCAGCTTGAGTTTTGACAAGATTAGGTGGCCCAGCTTCACATCAGCATTCAGTTATAGACTAAATCATTTGTTCTCAACCTCAGGTGTGAGAGATTGCCGCAATCAGACTGTGGCAGGATGGCAAATGCTCTGCAGTGAAGTACTCCACTCTTTAGGAAAAAACTAACACTCCATTCTGACTATGCATAAGGACCCAGGAAACAGACATGGTTCTTGACAAAGAGCAGAACCTGGGTGCTGAGTAGAGAACAGGGTTCACTGAAGCCCTTTGAATGGTATAAAATGAGGTAATTGGCATTCTTTACCCAGGACAGAGCCAGAGTGGAGGAACAACATGGATCCACCTAGCACCAGAATAATGGTGATTAACTTCCTATGTTGCAATGAATCTTTCCCTGTGGATATCTTGTTGTGAAACTGAGATCTCATTATGGGCCACTTCATCATAAGGAAAGATTGTTAGTAGTAGTACCTGGAGGGACTGTAGCTAGGTTTTAATTTAGGTTCCAGTATTTAATATGGTGTGGAGGGGCAGGCAAATACTTAAAATCCATTGTACATGGACTTGAAGTTCAAACAGAACTCTTCCCTGTGTTTGTACTCATTTTGTGTTCTACTTTCCACAGATGTCAGAGCATCACACTTTTACTAGCATGAATGTTGACAGCATCAAATTTCAGAGTCTCCTGTGTAAATATTGGCAGAAATAAAAAGTTAACCTTTCTTTAGTGAGTATTCATGTTAGATTTAGGGATCTGGGACAAAAATCTGCCAGGGGACAGTACTTGGTCCTGCTAGTGAAGGCAGGGGACTGGACTCGATGACCTTTCAAGGTCCTTCCAGTTCTATGAGATAGGTATATCTCTATATATTATATTAATTATATTATAAGTACTTCCACACTCATCCATCCAGGAAACAAACCATAGGCTGTGGTTTACCAGATCAATCCTAAAACCAGGTAACACAACTCTTATTGCAAATATTCATTAGTGCAAACTTGCAGTGACATTTAATGACCAATCTATAAATAAGAAACATAAAAGGTTCTAATAATGAATAAATCAAAGAAATCTATGGCTATTCCATGATCAGAAAAAGGGGCTAAAATAGTTGAATAAATTATTTGTTGGAAATCATTCACTCAATTCTAATAGGGACTGTTTTCTCAAAGTCTCCCAGGAAGAGTATGGTCTGTAAATGAGGTCACAGCCACACACACAAAACACTTTGGCACTTTGTAAGACTGTAGCAGGCAACATAATTGCCCTGTATAATCTTAAATGATGACTATATTGCTGGGAGACAAGTATTCCAGCACTCCCTCCCATGAAAGAGAGCTGGTGAGGGCATTACTGTCTTGGCACACAGCAAATATTCTCCTTGCAATAAATTAATTGTATAAGAGCATACATGTGACTTACTCTGCCTGCTCTAGCCTTTTGAAGTGCCAGAGGACTCTAGCCTGATCACTCTTCTCTGTAATCTCTCAGGGTTGGTTGGCAGGTGTTGGGTGCGGTGTTACCAATCCTTTCCACTTTAAAAGTAGGATTGGTGCTAGTTACCAAGGGTATGTCGACACAGCTGGGAGCCATAGCACTGTCTACACTGCCACTTTACAGTGCTGAAACTTGCATCGCTCAGGGGGCTGAAGTAAAGAATTTCTAACTAGGCCTGTGTGTGTGAATGGAATCTTTTACTGTAAACCTGGCTGAGCATTCCCCTTGAACCAGAGGCTAAGCCAGGAGGGAACAGAGGAATTGCCATACAGGGTCAGACCTCTGGTCCATCTAGCCCAGTATTTCCTCTGTGAGGGGCTGGCCCAGGCATGCAGCTCTCAGGGTTCTCAGCAAGTCCCTTACTACTCAGACTATTGTCATTTTCCCTCTTCTGCACCTAGCAAAGCTGCTAGGCGCCTAGGATTCACCCTTCCACTAGCCGTGCTAGGGGAGGGTCAGGTGCCCTGGATGAACGCATAGGGGGGCGGGGGGGTGTGAGATGATAACGAGGCGCTGCCTGGTTCTGACTTGCAGTTTGTTAAATGCCGGGGGGTTGTTGGCGTTGGCTAAGTAGTTTCAGCCTGTGCCGAGGTGCGCAGGGAGCCGCTGAGAGCGGAGCGGCAGATGCTGTTCTCCAGCAGAGCCGCCAGGTGGCAGCAGGGGCAGCCGCTCGTCCGCCGCTGCCTGTTGACGGTGGATTCTCTGCCCATTCAGGCAGGAGGGAAAAGGGAGCGCGGAAGGGCGCCCGCGAGAGAGGCGCTTTCCCCGGAGCCTGGGAACCTGCCTCGGACCCCGCCGGGTTGGGTTTCCAGTGGCCGCTGCCTGGCTGTGCCCGGGGCATGCCTTAGGGGCTCGCCGCTGCTCTCCAGGGGCTCGGGCTGCTTGGGCATCAGGCTTTGCATCAGCAGCCCCAAGGGAGCCTCCCCGTGGGGGAGTGGACGTGCGCTCCCCGTGCCACTGACCAGGTAAACGCGGCGCTTGCTCCAGCAGGTCTCCAGCCCGGCCCCGCTCCCCAGCCGCCGGCCTGCAGGGGAGCTGGGGGAACCGGACAGCAGAGGGGCAGGTCACTCGGGTCGGAGGGGGACCTGGTGCTTTTGATGTGAGGGGCGTTAGCCGGTGCGTACGGGGTGTCACTCCCCCCTGCGGAGCGTGTCTCTCTGGGGGTGGTTTGAAGGGCCGCTGAGAGCCCCACGTGCTGAGGCTGGAGTTTGCCACGGCGGGACACGTTGTGTATTCACAGTTCCGAGGGGGGATTGGCCAGTTGAGCCCCACAGGGCGTAGGTGACTATTCAGCCCCCCTGTCTCCCAACCTGCATCTGCACTTCGGGCCGCCTGGATGTCCCCCATGGATGGCCCAGAGCCCCGGGCTGCCAGCAGGCTAATGTGACCCTGCCCTGTGGGTTAGTTAATCTGCGGTCATGAGGATTGTAGCTTTGAAGGCGGTGGCCTCTCCTGGCACATTTCTGATCTCATCCGGGGGGTTCTTGGCACTTCTTTTATTGTTACTTGATTCTTTTCCCATAAGGAACCATTTCCGAGCTGCTTTCCCCTTTGCACTGACTGACGGGGGGTGGTTGTAATCCTAGCGTGTGTAAGGAACAGGGAGCCTCCTCTTGTTTTGGAATTTGTCCCATCCAGATAACCCAAGAGCTCATTCCAGAGGGTTTCGTACAAGAGGTTAAGGGAAAAAAGTTAGTTATTTTTATGGAGGATGAAGAGCCAGTGGCCCTAATCTCTTCAGTTTGGTAATAGGCACGTTGGGCCATATCCAGGGGTTCAGCTTGATGCAGTGTGCAAATTGGGGTGGTGGGTGTCTTGCAGATCCCTATTGCACTCCACTGATGCTGCGCTGTACCAGGCGGGTCCCTGGAAACTGTGCTAGAACAGCCTATGGGTTGCTCTAATTTACGTGGAGCTGTAGTGGCTCCAGGGGCCTGAACATTCAGTGCAGGATTAGAGTAGTATAGAAACATCTCAAAATACCACTTTTCCTCTGGCCGCACTCCCTTTCCTTTCTTTATACATGTCAACATAATTGACATGTATACATTTTAAATAATGAATATACTGCTGGGAGACAAGTATTTAGCAGGAAGGAGGAGTGGTGTAAGAATCACTACTCCATCTCTACATCACCAGCGGAACCCCTTTACACTCCCTGGGTGATCTCCCCCGGGCTGGTAAATGCCCCATAGAGCCAGATTATGCCAGCAGCATGGAGCAAACTGGCTGCACTGTAGAATCTGGCTCACTGTTACCACTGGGATTAGTGTTTCACAAATGGTATTATTGCCGTACTCCTTTTCTCCAGGCCACTTTTTTATAAAAAGCTCCTGAATGAACATGTCCTTTGCTAAAAATGTAAGTTTTTTTTTTTCCTTTACTCTAAAGAAGTTTCAGGTCTGACATGGCAGAATTAATTCGTCACTGTGGTGATATGAACTCCCATCAGAAATAGTAGAAATCCTCATTGTTTTCTCTGCATCCCTCTACTGATAAGACTTTGTTCTTTGGATTGAAGAATAATATCACTTAATTTTGCTAGTGTCTCAAGCATAGCACAGTTACACAATTCTGTGGATGAGAGAAGCCAGTGCTTATTATCTTCTGACATCCCACCAGTCTTGTATGCACAGTGCTCTTGTCCCTGTCTTGTGTTCTGTGACAAGGGAATGCACTGGAAGAGACCAGTGCTTTGCTGAGTTTATTGCTGACCATGGTACCATCAATGCACTCTGACTCACCTAACTGGTCCATCAGTCCTATGGTACATGTTTCTGCCAACCTGGACTTCTCCCTGGCACAAGGTCTGGTGATGGATATGATTCCAGGTCATTTTAGATATCATCAAGGATTCAAAATGAAAGCTAAAAATGGTGACATTCTCCAGACTTTTGTAATGCTGGACTCCTTTTTTTTTTTATTATTTTTTATTTTTTTTTGGGGGGGGGGGGGGAGGCAGCTTGTGAAAATTTCAAAATATTCTGTTGTAACAATAGAGTTGAAATCCTGGTTCTCTAAACTATTCTCTGAGAATGGGTGTCTTCGGTGAAAAAACAGATATCTGCCAAGGAAAAATGCCATAAAATAACAAGTGTCAGGTGGCTAGAAAGATCAGACAAGCTGCTCTGGCTTGAGGTATCTTATAGGTGCCTTAAACATAAGTATGGTTGGAATACCCAGCACACTTACCTAAGAACCTAATGCCTTAATCTGGCCCCTGATTCTTACTAGTTAGGTTTTAGGAATAGATCAAATCTTACTCTTATTTACACTGACTTAAATCTGAAGTAGCTCCATTGAAATCAAAACGCTGAATAGTGTTTGCATGAGCTATCTATTGTACAGTTTTTTTCCTCTTTTTCCTGCTTCAGACAACAGGTTTTGCTCACAACAGTTGATTTAGTTGCAGAAAATGAATTAGGGTTACTGGTGTGCAGTGATGAGTTTTATGATGGGAATATAAAACATTTGCTTTAGGGAACATGGATAACTGTCTCTTTTTTTTTTTTTTTTTTAAACCTGCTCTCAATTAAAACCAAAAGCTACAATTAAAAAAAAGAGACTCGAACCCTTTGGAAGACTTGGAAGCAGCCCAAGAGAGTAACTCTGGAGTTGTTGAAAATAACAGTTTATCTGCTGTCATCATTTTGGGCCCAATCCTCCACTCCGTTACACTGGTTTTGTGCTGTTGTAGGCCCTTTAATCCCAGTGGAGCTGTGCGAGTGTAAAATAGTGGTAATGGAGTGTGGGATTAGGCTCTGCATTTAAATGAAAATTCCACCAAAAGTCCCCTGTATTAAGGGCCTGGTCAAAGTCCACTGAACTCAAGACTCATGAGGGTCTGGATCACGCCCTAAGAGAACATTAAATTTGGGTAGGTAAGTGCTTAAAAGTCAGGTATACATGTGCAACTTTAACAATGGCCTCTGCACTATCATCATAGGCTTTAATTATGTAAGGACATCAATTTTGGCAAATAGAGAAAATGCTGTTCTCACAGGAAGATAATTGCCATGTTGGCTGAGACCAGTGTTCCATTTAATCCCTATCCTGTCTCTGACCATATCTTTTCTGTCACCTTAGATGCATATGTAACCTTTTGTAACTTTTAATTATTTTATACTTCACTCCTGTAGTCCTCCTAATGTTCCATTGTATCTTAACAAGCTTGAGCACTTACCTGTGAGAGCGCAAGGCTTTTCCTGTGAGATGTGTGAACAATTTTCTTTTCAAATGGCAGCACAGTCTGTCATAAGTGCAAGTGAGGGGATGAGTCAGTTAACTATGGAGTTAATTTGGCTGTGAATTTAGTGGCCTATATATGCCAGCTGATTACTCTAGGCTATATAGTTAGCCTGTCGGATCTTGTGTACATGTGGTTTATTGTGTACTTCTCATCTGAATGACTTCCCTGGACTGTTTCTCTGGCATTTGGGATAGCAGATGATGCTAGAAAATGACACTTACTAGGGTGACCAGATAGCAAGTGTGTCGGGATGGGTGTGTGTGTGTGGGGGGACTAGGCGCCTATATATGATAAAGCCTCCAAGTATCGGGACTGTCCCTATAAAATCAGGGCATCTGCTCATCCTGCATGTATCCGTCATGAGGTTGTAGAAAAATTGTATGGTATTATGTTGTACTGAGAAATATTATGTAATTAAGGCCCCTTAGCTGTATCCTCAACTGGTGTAAATCTGTGTGACTCAGTTTACTCATTTACACCAATCGGTGGTGGTGTTTTTTAATACTGCCTAAGGCTCTGGCCCTGTATCCTACTGCATGCTGTTTTGTGCAACCTTTGCTTTGGCATTTCCTGATATATTTTTATTTATTTATTTATTTTTTTGTGCCCTTACCCTTGTAATCTGATCATTCCCTTAACCTAGTTGTCTAACAGAACTTCCTAGGGTTTGTGTTTTCTCAAAAAAGAGAGGAGAGAAAAACAAACAAAGGTAAACAGGAACATCAGTCTCCAGGACTCCAAAGCTCATCTGGCTTGTGATACCTGGCAATAGCAAGTATTCATTCCACAAGCTGGAAATACTTGCCTACATAGCACTGGAATGCCCTGTCCCACCCTGCGGTCCACTCCAAGGCCCATTGAAGGGAATAGGAAGAACTACATTGATTTCAATGGTCTTTGCACCAGGGCTGATCCTTACTGCAGGGCATGAGTTAGTCTCTTGCTTACCTTAGAGTCACACAGCAGCCTTCTTAAACCCCTTCACACCTTGCAAGGGCCACAGAGATTGAGCCTCTAAGGAGGACAGGTTATAAAATGCACCTGCGCTCCTATGGAGTCTTGCCTCAGCTTCTGCGCTCTCTCACTATGCTCTTCACTGCACAGCTAAATCAGCCACAGGTACATGTACACTGTATGTGCACAGTGTGGTTTTGCTGATTCCTCCCTCTGTTCAATCCAAATCAGTTTCCTCCAACACTAAAAAGTGTTTCTCATCAATAAAGGCTATTTCCACGGCAAAGGGCAACATTCAGGTGAGGAACCTTTAAATGGTGGATGGGAGAGTTCCAAGCACTTCTAAATGGGAAGAATGTACTTTTTTTCACACTTCTGAGGCTTCAGAGTGGCTGACCTGTTATCCCGCTTTGGAAAGATTTTCATTTTGGAGGTGGGAAGGTAAAAGTTACAGGAAGTTTTGAATCCCAGAGGAAGGGCTGGTCTTGGACTGTAAATGTTGCTGCAACCATAACTATAGCTGCTTCTGCTGTAATAACTTTTATGTCTTAAATTCAAGAATCTTCCTCTGTGAATTATGATTATTGCATAAATGAAAGGTACTCGATTAATTTGATGGAACAGGATACAACCCTTACTACTATATTCTGATGTTCATTCACTTTCCTTTACTGAGACAGTCTCTCTCTGTCCATGCTTTCGGTGTGTTAATGTTAGGGTCCCCACCTTTGGTGACTGTCAGGATCTTAATGCTGCTGCAAGCCCCTGATTGCCCCCTATATAGCTGGGGCAAACTGCAGCCTCTATGGCAGTGCAAAAGGGACTATTTCTGCATTCGATACTAACCTGCAACTCTGAGAAAAGAGTTCATGGGAATATCTTCGCAGCTGCCCTAAAATTACAGTTTGGAGCAGAGCAGAAGCAACCTGAGGCATTCTGTGCCACAGCCACACTTGCTTCTGCAAGTCCAGCATGCTTCTCTTGGAGGTAGCATCGGGGCTTTTGTCACTGAGGAGGAGTGTCTGATTAGGCCAGGGATCTCAAACTCAAATTACCACGAGGGCCACATGAGAACTAGTAAATTGGCCCGAGGGCCGCATCACTGAAACCTTTTCATACAATGATACAAAAGTGTAGTCAGAATACTATATTACTCCATTTTTTTTTTCATTTTTATTAAAAGGCAATGTATTAACTTTTTAAAAACTAATGCAAAGAGGGGTTTTAATAAAATATAAACACTCAGTAACGTTTAGAGCTTGGCTGCCAATGGAGCAGGAAATAACTCAGCGGGCCGCATGTGGCCCGTGTGCCGCGTATTTGAGACCCCCCTGGATTAGGCCATGCAGGGAAAGGATTGCTAGGAGGGAATCTCTAGCCTGATTTTCCTGCCCAAATTTCTTCTCTCCCCAAGCCAGAGAAAGCCAAGATACTCATCTCCTCTGGTAAAGGTGGGAATGCCCCTGTGACTCCTTTTCTGTGACACCAGCACCATGCTCCTTGTTTGTTTGTATCCATACAGCAATAACCAGGATTAAAGTAAGGAGATGCTTAGGTGCACAGCTTCCCCTCCACTAAAAGCAAAGGGAGACCTTTCCATTTTCCTTTGCTGGTGAGGTAAGGACTGGAGGCAGGAAGAGCTGGTGCCTGAATCAGGAGGGGCTCAAGTTCTCGGAGGGCAGCAGAAGTCTCCCAGAAAGGAAGCCTCTATCTGCCTTCCCTCGTCTATGGAAAATTCTGTCAACTGCTGGGTCCCTCTTTCCTCCAGTGGTGAAGGGAAGGAGGACACTTGCTGCCTGCTTGGAGGGCAGAGGTTGTAGGAAAGGCAGATGAAAAACTGACTTTGCAAAGTCTCCCAGCTAAAATGCAGGAAACGGTATCAGGCTTTTTTCCAGCATTTTCTAGGGAAGTAACCCCCCACCCCCAATTCTCAGTTTTTATCTGTTTTTATACTGATACAGGTGTTTCTTTCTGGGCAAGTCTAAACTGCAGCATTTGTAGAAATGGGGGAAGGAGCACAAGGGGATATATCCTTATGTAGTTCCACATACTGGACATCCTTCCCTCCCCCAACACACCATGATTTTGTTTAGCTAGAGGCCTGCTTGGAGATGGGAACTCCTTCTGGGTGCATTTCTTCTCTTGTCCCTAATCTCTTCCTCTTGCATCCTGTCACACACAATGTCAGGACCTGTGACAACGGCCACTAAATTTGGTAGAGACCAGGTAGGTGAGCTAATATCTTTTATTGGATTAACCTCTGTTGGTGAGAGAGACAAGCTTTTGAGCCACACAGAACTCTTCTTCAGGTCTGGGAAAGGAACTGTATACTAAACTTGGTAAACAGAGGCCCCTTGGTGCCAATGGGCAAAGTGTTCACTGTTCTTTGAAAGGTCTAAGACAGGAGTTGCTTCTAAACTCACTACACCTAATATTTATCCATGGTATTTATCCATGAAAGGTTGCATGTGGGGGCTCCACTGACAGCTTGTCTCTTGGCAACACACACAGTTGTTGCGAGATATGTGTACCGGTAATGTTTAAGGAATAATGTAACTCGATTGAAAATTAATGCCCTTATGGTCTTGAAGTGAAAGTGATGTCACGAGCAAATTGTATGTTTCTGTGACAGCCCATTCAATTGGGAGGGTGTTGTCACCCCTCCCCCGCTAGCCAATTATTGTTCAGTCGCTCAATTTCCCACTGTTGCAAAAACACAGAAAAGTCAATGGAAAACCATCAAAGATGTACTATAAACATCAAAACCACTTGGAGGTAAAAAGGAACATTATACTAGACGGGATCATTCTGTCTGTGAATAAAGACAGAAGACTGAATCAGTCTATCACCGGGTGAAGAAAGACACTCTGCATCCATTCACTGAGGAGACATCTTGTTGAGTGGTATATTTCATGAAAGATTGAGTCCTGGTTCCTGGGAGGCCAGCCAGCTCTCTGACAGACTGAACTCTGGGGGTGAAAGGGAAACCTACTTTATTAGACAGGAAATAAGTGTAGGTCCTAGTTTACATTTTGTGATTTTTGTTTTGTATTGTAACCATCTGTTTCTATTAGTCACTCTTGTTTCTAGTGGAACCTCTATTGGTTCTTAAATAAACATTCTTATGTTTTGTTATGAGTACGCGCAAGTGCTGTGTGTTCTACAGGGGCAGTGCTTTAAGGTTAAACTGGAGTACATGGCTCCTTTGGGGGCAGAGGATCTTGGATTTTTGTGTTGAGCTGGAGATCACAGGGGAATGATTCAAAGGGATTAGGGTGCACCTCTTGTTAACCTGCAAGGCAAAGACAGGACTGGCATAGTCCTGATGAGAGTGCTTGAGTGGCTGAAAAGCTGGTGGTGTTAGGGAGCTGACACCCAGCTATCACAGGCAAGACTCCCTCTAGCTAGAGATAAGGGGCAATAAGGTGACTCGCAGTCCTGGGTCCCCTGAGAACCATCACAGTTCCTCTTCCAATTTTGACTGATATTGGCAATCCAGTGATTAATGCACTTGCTATTGCACTCCCTCTGCCCAGCACTGGGCTTCAAAGCTGCCAGGCAGAAAAACAAGAGGATTTTTGCTTTGGGGCCCTGTGAATTTAAGCCTGGAAAGACACCCACTTCTACATTGGCTTCTACAGCGGCAGAATTGTGGCATTCTTGGAGCTTTGGTCAGTATTTATAATCTTGGCATCCTCCAATGTGCCACTGACCTAGATGGATGTATTCCTGGCTCCTACTGCCAGAGGTTTGGGAAGTGAAGGGGTCAATGTAGCCGTTTTAAAACGCTTTTCTTAGTGATGACTACTGGTTAATGAAAATTCATGCACTCCCTTCAGCATGCCAGCTGACATCACCCCCTCATTCTTCTGCATCCATACAGATGCAGGGCTATGGTAGTGTTCTCTCTTACAGGAAAACTTCAGCTAGATACCCTAATATCTTGGCACTGAATCCTACAATTCTAATTCAGGCAACACTCCCATTGACTGTATTTCGACTAGTGTGAGCTCAAGATCACTCACAAGCATAAGGATTTCAGGATTGGGTCTATAATAGCTAAATAGTTAACTAAGACTCTGTTTAAAAGTTTATGGCAGTGTGAGGTCAGCAATTCTGTGGTGTCAATTAAAAAAATTTATCTCCTAAAATTGTCTTTAAAATCCATATGAGCACCTGTTCCAGTACCTCACACAGTGACTGTTGTCTCTCCCATCAATGGCTGATGTTCTATTCATGCTGAATTATTACCTGAGCAGTGTGAGTATCAACCTCCAGGGAAGAGTAAGGTGCTACTTAGCATGAATAGGAGTATTGCAATGTAGCCCTTCCTGAATTGAAGTTTGCTAAGGACCAGATTCTACTTCCCTGTACTTGTGCTGAGTAGTAGCTACCTTGTTGAGCAGTCCCATTAATTAACTTAGTGGCAGAATCTGGCATGTGTGTGTAAATATATATATTTACAAAAACCAGTGATAATTTACTTGAAGATAACTCTGAAACTTTCTGATTTCCAGTTCTTTCTCATGGCAGTGCCCATTGTGTCAGTTCTATTTTGTTTAAAATTGCCAAGGTGGTGGTTGTATATGTCATTTGTATTTTTATTTAGGCATTGTTTTGTCTATAAGAGATACAGTTCATTTGCTTTTTTTCTTTACATCTTTAATCTGCCTGTCTGGTTGGCTAAGAGAAACCAGGTGTCCAGTCCCGCTCCAAGTAATTAGAGTAAAATGACACTCCGTAAGCTGCCCAAAAGTCAGGATATCCTACAGGATGGACTCAATTACTAAATCTGGCAACAGTGAAAACTGTATCTAATACTTCTCTAGTCCCGTGGAATAGTGCACTGGATAAATGAACGTGGAACAGTGGGTAAACCTGCTTGCTGTGACCCCGTTGGCCCTGTACATGGAATTTAAACATTCAACTAGAGCACCAAGGGGATTGATTTAAAAGAAAAAAGGAAATTAACTATTAACTCTTAGGTCGCTAGTACTGTTCAGGTTTGGCAGCCAAAGAAATACTGTGCTTTTTCTTTCTAGACCTGGTAGCTGGCGGGGTTCAGGATGAATGTCAGTATTGATCTTGTAGTGATACCTGACCATTAAAATGCAATTTCCGTTACTTCTTAACTTTACTGTTATTGCCTTTAACTGTTAATCCATGTTATTCAGCAAAAATTAGATTTTTATTATTCTTTGCTAGCCTACAGGTTAGGGATCCAATCCAGTGAGGTGCTGAGCACTCTCGTTGGGGTCAGGGGGTTGGGAGCACTCGGCACCATGCAGGGGAGGTTTAGAATGTTGCAGGCTCAGGCCTTGATTTATTACAGTGGTGCTGACAACGCTGCTCTAGTTAATTGTCTCTAACCATCATCATTACAGAATTTATATCCTGTCTGCTCAGATCTGCTGTTGGCTAATGCTTAGCACAGCAGGGCTCTCCATGGGAGCACAGTTTGAGTCTGTGTGTGTTTTTTTTTTTTTTTTTTTTTCCCCTCTTCTTTTAACGTAATTTGAAAAAAATCCATTTGGCAGTTTTGAATGATGGGGGTATGAAAAAAATCTTAGAAAGTTGTTCGATGATCCTTCTGTACTCAGGATCTGAGATTGATTTAACTTCTTTTGAACATTTACCTGTGACTCATAGTTTAAAACAAAAACATGCTTTCCAAAGACTCTTTTCAGAAACCAGGATTTACAATAAATGTTCAGTAGCTTTTGTTTCTCCTAATAGAAATGTCACGAAGCTGGTTTTAGTATGCAAGTTTACTGTGCATGTGCAGCACATGTATTGATGCAGTAGATCTTTAACAGCTCCCAAAGAGCCATTACAATTGAGAGGGTTGTTGATCCACAAACTAAGCTTCCTTACGCACATAGGTTATGCTGGTTCTGGCAGTGCTTCACATTTCTGCTTTCACATGCCCCTTTCCTAAACTGCTGTTGCATGGGTTAAAATGGAAGCTCCTGTGTCACTGGTGGTATGACCTGCTTTCCTCTGATTTTTCTTAAATGAATATGCACAGTTATCAACAAACTCCATAAATGAGCTTCAGTAAGCAAGGTGGCAGGAAAAGTACCTCCAAAATTTTCTACACACACATATACATACTGACAGTCCTGCAAGTTTGGGTCAAACACAAAAATCAACTTGGACCCCTCACCTCTCCATTTAAGATGCAATAAATCCTGAAACTAAACCAGCATTTCTAAATTATCCACAATGCAGTAGCCTACACCACTACACATAATGTCGAGCCTTTTGCAGAACTCCATACTCAAGAAAAGCTATTGAAATCCCTGGGAGTTTTGCACAAGTATTGTGCGAGGGGTTCTGAACAGGGCCCTGATTGTGAGAGGTGAAAAAGAGGTCAGTTGTTGGCAGATAGATGTTGAACTAGTTTGTGCTCAAGGGCAAATTATTACAGAGCACTGACCCTCACCTGCCATCAGCTGAAGCTGCAGGCAAAATACCCATCTGTATGCAAGTGAAAAAGGGGGATTCACAATTTATTGAATGGGGAACATCTTGAATTTGCAAGAAAGGGAATAGCAAAGCTCAGCCCAATGCAAAGCTCTGGCTAAGGCAAGCATGAGACTTTCCACTGTGCTGAACGTAAGAAAGGACCATCTCTCCAGTTTGTAATGCCTCAAGAACAGTCTTGCATCCATTGTGCAGTTTTTCTTTTCAGTGGCCCATGGTGTCTCAAGTTGGATACCTACCGTGCTGAGGCATCCAGTATCAAAGTACATATGTCTGCCATGGATGATAGGCTTTACCTCCCCTTTAAAAGAAAGGAGGGGCAAATTTGAGATCTTAAAAAAAAATCTGACAGTCCTGCAAGTCTGGGTCAAAACACAAAAATCAACTTTATACAAGCTGATTTTTGTGTTTGACCCAGACTTGCAGGACTGTCAGATTTTTACATATATAGACTAATACTTCATTAAACATGATAATTCTATGGCCTGGGTTATACATGAAGGCAGATTAGATCATTTAATGGTCTCTTCTGACCTCAAAATCGGTGACTACAGTAATAACCTTATACTAGTCCTCAGTCTCTAAAATATGTTAAAAATTCACATACGAATGCATCCTCCAGAGAGACTACATAATATTTACCTTCCCTTTAAGAGAGACATTTTAAAACATAAATAGACAGTGTCCATTTAAATTGCACTTAAACTCAAGAGATTTGTGATATTAATAATGCATCTACTCTCAATGGCAAGTCATCAATTTTGGCAGAACATGTGGTGAAGTCCCTCTGACTAGCTTGTCATCTGAACTGATCTTAAGTTACCTCTGAACATTTTTGTGATTTCAGCATATGATAATACTGGTGTAAACCTGTGTTTTGGATTTATATTCTTTTACAGTCACTAGCACTTAAGTTAGTGAACTAAGCAGCTTTGCCCAGCGATAATGTAAGAAAGAAGGAGAATCCAGATTTAAGCTACATATTTTATTGAAGGTTGAATAAAATAAGTTAAGACATTTATTTTTGTTTCTATTCCACACATGAAACTGCTAAATTCAGTAAGGAGCAGCATTTCATTCTCCAAAGAAACAAATTAACTTTTTGTAATTAGTGAATTGAGTGCTTATAAAAGATACCCCATTACTAGCACAGAAGGATAAGGTTCTGATCAAGACCTGTTGAGAGTCTCTGGGTTAGGCTAAAAGGGGTAAAAAACAAGGGTGATGTCATGCTAGGAGTCTACTACAGGCCACCTAACCAGGTGGATGAGGCTTTTTTTAAACAACTAACAAAATCATCCAAAGCCCAAGATTTGGTGGTGATGGGGTACTTCAATTATCCAGATATATGTTGGGAAAATAACACAGCAGGGCACAGACTATCCAATAAGTTCTTGGACTGCATTGCAGACAACTTTTTATTTCAGAAGGTTGAGAAAGCTACTGGGGGGAAGCTGTTCTAGATTTGATTTTAACAAATAGGGAGGAACTCGATGAGAACTTGAAAGTAGAAGGCAGCTTGGGTGAAAGTGATCATGAAATCATAAAGTTCACAATTCTAAGGAAGGGTAGAAGGGAGTACAGCAAAATAGAGACAATGGATTTCAGGAAAGCGGATTTTGGTAAGCTCAGAGAGCTGATAGGTAAGGTCCCATGGGAATCAAGACTGAGGGGAAAAACAACTGAGGAGAGCTGGCAGTATTTCAAAGGGACACTATTAAGGGCCCAAAAGCAAACTATTCCGCTGGGTAGGAAAGATAGAAAATGTGGCAAAAGACCACCTTGGCTTAACCACGAGATCTTGCAAGATCTAAAAAATAAAAAGGAGTCGTATAAAAAATGGAAACTAGGACAAATTACAAAGGATGAATATAGGCAAAGAACACGGGAATGCAGGAGCAAAATTAGAAAGGCAAAGGCACAAAATGAGCTCAAACTAGCTGCAGGAATAAAGGGAAACAAGAAAACTTTTTATCAATACATTAGAAGCAAGAGGAAGACCAAGGACAGGGTAGGCCCACTACTCAGTGAGGAGGGAGAAACAGTAACAGGAAACTTGGAAATGGCAGAGATGCTTAATGACTTTTTTGTTTCGGTCTTCACCGAGAAGTCTGAGGGAATGCCTAACATAGTGAATGCTAATGGGAAAGGGGAAGGTTTAGAAGATAAAATAAAAAAAGAACAAGTTAGAAATCACTTAGATAAGTTAGATGCCTGCAAGTCACCAGGACCTGATGAAATGCATCCTAGAATCCTCAAGGAGCTAATAGAGGAGGTATCTGAGCCTCTAGCTATTATCTTTGGTAAATCATGGGAGACAGGAGAGATTCCAGAAGACTGGAAAAGGGCAAATATAGTGCCCATCTATAAAAAGGGAAATAAAAACAACCCAGGAAACTACAGACCAGTTAGTTTAACTTCTGTGCCAGGGAAAATAATGGAGCAAGTAATTAAGGAAATCATCTGCAAACACTTGGAAGGTGGTAAGGTGATAGGGAATAACCAGCATGGATTTGTAAAGAACAAATCATGTCAAACCAATCTGATAGCTTTCTTTGATAGGATAACGAGTCTTGTGGATAAGGGAGAAGCGGTGGATGTGGTATACCTAGACTTTAGTAAGGCATTTGATATGGTCTCGCATGATATTCTTATCAATAAACTAGGGAAATACAACTTAGATGGGGCTACTATAAGGTGGGTGCGCAACTGGCTGGATAACCGTACTCAGAGAGTAGTTATTAATGGTTCCCAATCCTGCTGGAAAGGTATAACGAGTGGGGTTCCGCAAGGGTCTGTTTTGGGACCGGCTCTGTTCAATATCTTCATCAATGACTTGGATATTGGCATAGAAAGTACGCTTATTAAGTTTGCAGATGATACCAAACTGGGAGGGATTGCAACTGCTTTGGAGGATAGGGTCATAATTCAAAATGATCTGGACAAATTGGAGAAATGGTCAGAGGTAAACAGGATGAAGTTTAATAAGGACAAATGCAAAGTGCTCCACTTAGGTAGGAACAATCAGTTTCACACATACAGAATGGGAGGAGACTGTCTAGGAAGGAGTACGGCAGAAAGGGATCTAGGGGTTATAGTGGACCACAAGCTAAATATGAGTCAACAGTGTGATGCTGTTGCAAAAAAAGCAAACATGATTCTGGGCTGCATTAACAGGTGTGTGGTGAGCAAGACACGAGAAGTCATTCTTCCGCTCTACTCTGCGCTGGTTAGGCCTCAACTGGAGTATTGTGTCCAGTTCTGGGCACCGCATTTCAAGAAAGATGTGGAGAAATTGGAGAGGGTCCAGAGAAGAGCAACAAGAATGATTAAGGGTCTAGAGAACATGACCTATGAAGGAAGGCTGAAGGAATTGGGTTTGTTTAGTTTGGAAAAGAGAAGACTGAGAGGGGACATGATAGCGGTCTTCAGGTATCTAAAAGGGTGTCATAAGGAGGAGAGAGAAAACTTGTTCATCTTAGCCTCTGAGGATAGAACAAGAAGCAATGGGCTTAAACTGCAGCAAGGGAGGTTTAGGTTGGACATTAGGAAAAAGTTCCTAACTGTCAGGGTGTTTAAACACTGGAATAAACTGCCCAGGGAGGTTGTGGAATCTCCATCTCTGGAGATATTTAAGAGTAGGTTAGATAAATGTCTATCAAGGATGGTCTAGACAGTATTTGGTCCTGCCATGAGGGCAGGGGGCTGGACTCGATGACCTCTCGAGGTCCCTTCCAGCCCTAGAATCTATGAATAAGACTTGTTGAAGTCAATGGACTCTGGATCAGGGTCTAAGAATCTCTGTCTTCAACAGTTAGAACATAGGCATGTATGCAATATAGTTGTAGCCATGTCAGTTCTAGGATATTAAAAAGACAAGGTGAGTGAGATAATATCTGTTATTGGACCAACTTCTGTTGGTTGGAGAGACAAGCTGTGTGTGGCTCAAAAGTTTTTCTTCAAGTCCTGTCTCACCAACAGAAGCTGGTCCAATAAAAAAGATTTCCTCACCTGTCTTGTCTCTCCAAGAACATAGGCATGGCAGTTCTACTATTCAGGACAGTGCTGTTAAACCTGTAGCTTCTGGGCCCCACAAAGCTTGGTGTGATATTTACTGATTATGTTGCAGTGCAAGATGATGCTGAAGACGGGCAACCTCATGCTGACTGAAAGATGTGTGGGGATAATAACTTGGGGGATCAGAATGTATCCCATTTTTATTGTGTCCATGACCGAAGCTCACTTTGGGTTTCCGCTGTCTGTTATAGGAAGCTTCCATCAGCCTAAATCTCGTCACGAGCACATACAGGAGTTCTGGACACATTGCTTATTATTTTGCCTCGTCAACTTTCCCTGCCCAAGCAGACGTGGGTTCCGATTGAGCGACTGTGCAAGTGAACTCAGGTTGGTTTGTATTGACCATGCTGCTATTTAGACAATTCTAAGGTCCCAACTCAGATATCCCACCAGGCAAACTCCCTTTGAAGTCAAGGGAAAATTACTTCTAGAGTTAGGGAGAATCTCAGGACTAAAACCTGACCTGGAAAGGACAACAACTGGGGCTTAAAGGGGAGTTCAGGTTTCATGGCCCATTCTTTTCTTAGCTTCTTTATTGAGAACTACCAACAAGGGTGCCAATGTTTGGTGGTGTTTTTGTTATGTGGCTGTCTGTCCACTATTCCGGCTAAGACCATCAACTCATTTTCCTCACGGTCCTGGACAGCAGCCTTCAGACAACCTCCTTCCAAAGAGGGAGATTTTAATATTCAGCTTGTAAAACATTTTAGCCTTGATGACTGATCATTTGAGAGTCTCTTAACACAAGGTTATCTACATTTTTGTGTGTCTGAGCTCTCATAGGATTGTAACACTCAGTGTAGTTTACATTAAAATGATAGGAACACTGAGCGCACAAAGCACAGCAGTGAACCAAAATCTCGGTGTGTCTAAAATCTTTTCCCAGACTAACAGGATAGGAATAAACAGTGTGAGCCTTCACATCTGATGAGATCACATCTTGGTTGTAAAGGTCAGAAGGCAGGTATAAGCCAGGGATGAATAGTACCAGGAGGAGATCTTCTGTTTGAAGTCTGCACCAGAATGAGAACTATGCACTGAAAATGTCCTCAGATATCACTCCAGGCTTACATTGGTGTAACTGAGAACACAATTTTGCCCTCTGTTTGCAGATGTGCAAAATCTGTGCCTTAAATATATCCCTGGCTGCCTTAAATACCATACTGTCTCTTCCTTCTCTTTCTTAGCCAGCAATGAGCATGTTATCTTGTTCTGCCATTCTTGTTATTTAGTGCAGCCAGGGAATTTAACCTTTCTTTTCTCTTCCTGTTTCAACTTGCTCATTTTAACACTGAGGGGCAGAGGTGCAAATATAGGTTTCTTGAGGATTAAATAGCCCCTCTCTGAGTGATAGAAGGTCAGCAAAGTAGTTCTGACACATGTGGCTGCTATCTTGATTTCCTAAATATTTTCCTGTTGATTCAGAGGAGAGACATTTTTTGTAAGACTGGTGAGTCAGGCCTGCTGGACTTTGTATTTCCGTGGATAAAGATATTCAGGGTCTATTTTGTCATGTTGGGAGTGTTGGCCTGTGGCTTCTTATGGGGCAGAAGCTACCTATGTAAATAAAACTCTATGGAGCAGTCTTCTAATAGGTATTCTTGATTGCACTCACATAGTCATAGACTTTAAGGTCAGAAGGGACCATTATGATCATCTAGTCTGACCTCCTGCACAACGCAGGCCACAGAATCTCACCCACCCACTCCTGTAATAAACCCCTAGCCTATGTCTGAGCTATTGGAGTCCTCAAATCATGGTTTAAAGACTTCAGGGTGTAGAGAATCCTCCAGCAAGTGACCCGTGCCCCACGCTTCAGAGGAAGGCAAAAAAACCCCCAGGGCCTCTGCCAATCTGCCCTGGAGGAAAATTCCTTCTCAACCCCAAATATGGCGATCAGCTAAACCCTGAGCATGTGGGCAAGATTCACCAGCCAGACACCCAGGAAAGAATTCTCTGTAGTAACTCAGATCCCACCCCATCTAACATCCCATCACAGGCCATTGGGCATATTTACCGCTAATAGTCAAAGATCAATTAATTGCCAAAATTAGGCTATCCCATCCTACCATCCCCTCCATAAAGTTATCAAGCTTAGTCTTGAAGCCAGATATGTCTTTTGCCCCCACTGCTTCCCTTGGAAGGCTGTTCCAGAACTTCACTCCTCTGATGATTAGAAACCTTCATCTAATTTCCAGTCTAAACTTCCTGATGGCCAGTTTATATCCATTTGTTCTTGTGTCCACATTGGTACTGAGCTTAAATAATTCCTCTCCCTCCCTGGTATTTATCCCTCTGATATATTTATAGAGAATAATCATATCTCCCCTCAGCCTTCTTTTGGTTAGGCTAAACAAGCCAAGCTCTTTGAGTCTCCTTTCATACGACAGGTTTTCCATTCCTTGGATCATCCTAGTAGCCCTTCTCTGTACCTGTTCCAGTTTGAATTCATCCTTCTTAAACATGGGAGACCAGAACTGTACACAGTATTCCAGATGAGGTCTCACCAGTGCCTTGTATAACGGTACTAACACCTTCTTATCTCTACTGGAAATACCTCGCCTGATGCATCCCAAGACCGCAGTAGCTTTTTTCACGCCCATATCACATTGATGGCTCATAGTCATCCTGTGATCAATCAATACTCCGAGGTCCTTCTCCTCCTCTGTTACTTCCAACTGATGCGTCTCCAGCTTATAACTAAAATTCTTCTTATTAATCCCTAAATGCGTGACCTTACACATTTCACTATTAAATTTCATCCTATTACTGTTACTCCAGTTTACAAGGTCATCCAGATCTTCCTGTATGATATCCCAGTCCTTCTCTGTATTGCCAATACCTCCCAGCTTTGTGTCATCTGCAAACTTTATTAGCACACTCCCACTTTTTGTGCCAAGGTCAGTAATAAATAAGATTGGTCCCAAAACTGATCCCTGAGGAACTCCACTAGTAACCTCCCTCCAGCCTGACAGTTCACCTTTCAGTATCACCCATTGTAGTCTCCCCTTTAACCAGTTCCTTATCCACCTTTCAATCTTCATATTGATCCCCATCTTTTCCAATTTAACTAATAATTCCCCATGTGGAACCATATGAAATGCCTTACTGAAATCAAGGTAAATTAGATTCACTTTGTCTAAAAAATCTGTTACCTTCTCAAAGAAGGAGATTAGGTTGGTTTGGCACGATCTACCTTTTGTAAAACCATGTTGTATTTTGTCCCAATTACCATTGATCGCAATGTCCTTAACTACTTTCTCCTTCAAATTTTTTCCCAAGACCTTGTATACTACAGATGTCAAACTGTAGTTACCTGGATCACCTTTTTTTTCCCCCCACCCCTCCCCTTTTTTAAAAATAGGAACTACGTTATCAATCCTCCAGTCATGTGGTACAATCCCTGAGTTTACAGATTCATTAAAAATTCTTGCTAATGGGCTTTCAATTTAATGTGCCAGTTCCTTTAATATTCTTGGATGAAGATTATCTGCCCCCGCCCCCCCAATTTAGTCCCATTAAACTGTTCGAGTTTGGCTTCTACCTCTGATGTGGTAATATCTACCTCCATATCCTCATTCCCATTTGTCATCCTACCATTATCCCTAAGCCCCTCATTAGCTCATTAAAGATTGAGGCAAAGTATTTGTTTAGATATTGGGCCATGTCTAGATTATCCTTAACTTCCACTCCATCCTCAGTGTTTAAGGGTCCCATTTCTTCTTTCTTCATTTTCTTCATATTTATATGGCTATAGAACCTTTTACTATTGTTTTTAATTCCCTTCGCAAGGCCAAAAACCATGTAGAGTTGGACCTTTTCTCACTTTATCCCTACATGTTCTGACCTCAATAAGGTAGCTTTCCTTTGCTGATCCCTCCCATCTTCCACTCCTTGTAGGCTTTCTGCTTTTTCATAATCACCTCTCTGAGATGCTTGCTCATCCAGCTTGGTCTACAATTCTTGCCTATGAATCCCCCCCCCCCCCCCCTTTCTTGGGATGCAGGCTTCTGATAGTTTCTGCAACTTTGACTTGAAGTAATTCCAGGCCTCCTCCTGCCTTCAGATCCACAAGTTCTTCAGTCCAATCCACTTCCCTAACTAATTTCCTTAATTTTTTTAATTTAGCCCTTTTGAAATCCAAAAACCTACTCACAGATCTATTTTTGTTTATCCTTCCATTTAGTTTGAACTGAATTAGCTCATGATCGCTCGAACCAAGGTTGTCCCCTACAACCATTTCTTCGATGAGGTCCTCACTACTCACCAAAACCAAATCTAAAATGGCATCCCCTCTTGTTGGTTCAGCAACTACTTGGTAAAGGAATCCATCAGCTATCGCATCCAGGAAAATCTGAGCCCTATTATTATTACTAGCACGTGTCCTCCAGTCTATATCTGGGAAGTTAGTCTCCCATGATCACACAATTTCCATTAGTATTTACTTCATTAAAAACATTAAAGAGGTCTCTAGCCGTATCCAAATCAGATCTCGGTGGTTTATAGCACACCCGAAGCACTATCCCAGGGGAGGCTCTAGTAGCTTTCTTTCCCAGTGTGATATTTGCCCAGACAGACTCTGTCTTATCCATTCCATCACTTCTTATTTCTTTACAGTCTACCTCATCGTTGATATACAATGCTACTCCACCACCTTTGCCTTTATTTCTGTCTTTCCTAAACAGCACATACCCTTCAATACCTGTACTCCACTCATGACTACTATTCCACCATGTTTCTGTTATCCCTATATCTGGTTTCACTTCCTGCACCAGTAGCTCTAGTTCCTCCATTTTGTTGCCTAGGCTCCTCGCATTGGTGTACAAACATCTTAATTTTTGCTGTTTTGTCTTTGCTCATGTTCTTTACCCAATTAGGCACAGACAGTCTACCGCCAGTATCATCTATTAGACTGGTATCAACACTACCCTTCCTCCTCATGTCCATTCTTCTATCCACGGCTGTATCCTTCTTAGTTCGTTTTCTTCCCTCTCAATGTTAAAATTGTGCGTGGAGATTACCTGGACATCTCCCCCAAATTCCTAGTTTAAAGCTCTTAATCAGTTGTGCCAGCCTCAATCCTAGAAGTCTATTTCCTTCCCTAATCAGGTGAAGTCCATCCTGAGAGAACAGTCCTCTGTCCATGAATGCCTCCCGGTGACCATACATCCAAAGCCCTCCTTATAGCACCACTGCCTGAGCCATCTGTTGATCATCATAATCTTGTCACCTTGATACCTTCCAGTGAGAATCTAGCCGTATCACTTGTTTCCACATGAAGGACAATCAGTGGATTCTTTCCCGCTCCCGTTAGGATCCTCTTCAGCCTCAGGTCCACATCCTGTATCTTAGCACCCGGCAGACAGCACACCCTTTTGTTCTCTGGATCAGCTCTGGATACAGGCCTGTCTAGTCTTCTCCATAAGGATTCCCCAATCATGTAGATCTGCCTTTTCCTGGTGATGGTGCGATTCTCCGGTCTATCCCCTGTTCCCTCTGGCTGCAAGTCCTCTCGATTCCTATTCTCCCTTGCAATCCTCTGCAACCCATCTTGTATCCTCCTGGGGCTCCTGTTTGGTGTTATCTCCATCTTCCCCTCTTCCTATAGGATTAGCTGCTCTTCTTTTCTTCCTTGCCATAGTCATTATTTGTTGGCATGTAGTCAACCTGCAGATGTACATGCAATTTGGCATCACAAGCATTCAGTAGACTTTTTGTCACTCGTATAGGTGGCTCTGAGATCCATTTAGCCCTTCATGTTGCTCTTCTGACACTTCTGACAATTTTGTAATAGATTATTTGGTTTCACAGTGCTCTTCAGACATCTAATTAGATCAATTATCATTATGTAGGAACATAAAAGAAAGTCATAAATCTTCAAAATGTTTTTGTTGTAATTTTATTGCAGTATATGGGGAGTCTGATCAGACAACTTTTTAAAGAGGAAGAGTTTGGAAACTCATCAAGCATATTGACTAGTTAAACTACTTCATTAACTAATTAACTTAAGCAATATTCTTCAACTAGTCTGTTTCAAAATGCCACGCCTAAGCTCTGAAATGTGCCAGGAAATGTGCATAAACTGCCACTGGCTGCTATTCTGTCCATGATTCAGAGTTTGTTCCTTATCATATACAGACTTTTTTTTAAAAAAATGAAAAGCAACACACATCACTCATTATAGGTAATTTGAATTTCTTTAGGAGCAGACTTGCAGCTGCATTTCAATCAGAATTGACATACTTAAGATTTATCTGACTACCATAGTATTGCAGTATTAGGTGACCTGAAGTTAACACAGATTTCATGTGCCTTTATCATCTCTTCAGTGGTACCTAAAGTCTACCCCAGATGGGTGCACAAGAAGCTTCTACTTTCATTCCTGCACAGAGGCTTTTCACTACTCCAGGATGCTCTCTCATGCTGCTCTTCAAAGGGTGTAGCAGGATCTGTTCTGGCTCAAGCACCCCGGCTTGTCTGATGGTGCTGTGCCTGCATTGGGTACAGGACTTCAGCGAGGGCATCTGCATTTTACAGCTTGGCAACTGCTGCTTTAAATCTTAGTCTGCTGTCTTTAAATAATTATCTGACCCCCTCCCCCCCCATAATTTCCCACTACTCTGAACATTTAGCTAGATAATTTTTAAGCATTCTTTTATTTTTAACATTGATAGCTGATGAAATTATAAAAACACAAAAAATGAATTCAGCCAAGCCTAATTACGCTAATCCGTGGGGTCGTGGAGGAATGAGAGCCCTCTGTTGTAATAATAAAGCAGATGAGGTAAGGGGTAATTCTGGTTAGGGATAAGGCCCACAGCAGGGTGTCAGGCTTAGGTGATCAGGAGTGAAGTTCCCTATGAAGGCCAATATAGCAATTAGAAACTTTCCTTACAATAAATTCTCTCTCAAAGACAGCTTCTGGAGCCCAGTTCTCCTAGTGCGGGATATGGGTAATTCTCACTGAAATCATCCAGGGATGGGCAAATCAGCCCCCCCAAACTACTGTAGTTGGAAGACAAAGTGGATTCTGGAAACCGGGGAGAGAGAGAGGGAGGTTAGTAGAAAATATGATGGATAATAGAAACTGAGCAGGAATGGAGTCCAACAATACTGTCTGAAATGTAGCTGAAAACTCCCTAGGCTTTGAGAGAGACCAAACTCTCAATTTTCAGTGATTAATTCCAGGTATCGATCAGTGCTTCATTTATGACTTCACCATGAGGAGGTTTTGATCCATGCCATGATTTGGTTGAGGATCAGTGTCTAGGTGGTTTGGGAGTTCTGTGGCCCCAAAGAATACTGCTGACAAATATAATTGTCAGATGTTCAGCCCTAGCCACTGACCTTGCACACTCATTTTTGTACATAAAGTTGCCTGCAGTCTCATGTGAATGTACACCCATTTTTAGTCATACAAATAGCTATTCTGTGCACATGTTGAGATGCACTGCTACTCATGCTGTATATGTGTACATCAACTGTATGCACAAAAAGGGATTCCCTAAATCGCAGGTTTGCTGAAAATCTGTCTCTGAATGTCTTGAACTTTTAATTTTGGAAGCATTGTGTGATTTAGATAATGTACATTTAAAAAAAAGATTTGGTGGTTTGCAATATGCAGAGTAATGAATATTCATTTGACTGAAAACAGAACCCTGGATCCAAAGGTGGGCACCTTTTTTAGAATGGCTAGATTCTACAGAGGCTGATCTTAGGTGATAGGCAATAGAGAATGGGTGTTTACACCTTGATTAAAAACTTGTAACAAAGCTTGAGAAGGTTGTCTGAGTAGTGACTGCATGGTGAGACACCTAGATAAATGGCTCCCAAATATGTTTGGTTAGTGCCCCCATTTTTTGGATGCATTGGTGCTTGGGGGACTCTTACTCTCTGCTGTAGTTGATGGGTCTAACCGGTCTTTATCCATTCATTCTCTCTCTCTCTCTCTCTCTCTCTGCCTTTGCTACCTCCTTTTCTTTTTAGAGACCTAATCCTCCTCCTGACTTATTTTTATTTTAGTTTAGCTGCATTGACTGAAGTAAAGTTACTCCTGATTTACACCACAGTAGCTAGAGGAGAATCAGGCCTCTTCTACTTACTCTGGTTTTGCTTATTTCTCATTTTGTTTTTCTATTCTCCTCATTACCCCTTCTCCCATTCTCTCTATTCTTTATCCCATCTTTTCTCTTACTCCTCCTCCTCTCTCTGCCCCTCCTCCCTCACCTTCCGCCATGCCCTCTGAAGGTGCCCTGTAGGATCAGGACCTCGGTATGCATGCATGCTCTCCCTGGCATTCTGCTCCTCCTTGAAAGGATCAAGGAGCATAAGATAATAGTGCTGATTGCCAAATTAAATTAGAAAGAACAAGGTCTACAATCTTGGTTAATAGAGTGCATCTGTTAGACTGTTTGTTTTCACTCCAAAGATTTAATGAAAAGTAATTTGACCATGTGGAGCTCCTTTAGTTCCCTTGCACCTGTGCAGTGAATGTATCCATGTTAGATGGCACTGAGTTCTGTTTATCCCATGTCAAGAGAGAGCTGTTTGTACAGGGAATGTCACTCATGCTGATGATCAGAGCAAAACATAATGAGTTCTTGTTTAACAGAGTGGCTCCTTAACAGCAAACTCCATCAAAAATGACTTATGGCAATGTAAAATATATTAAGACTTGTCAAGTAATATCACTCATTTCTCAAGCTTTAGGTAACAGTTGCAAATTGACTGAGTAATAAAGCTCAAATGGGCAGACTGGACAGCATCTTTCAGTATGCCCAAGCATCAGTAAAGTCATTGATGGTCTCTTCTCCCCTCCCCCCCCACCCCCAAAGCTACCAGATTTACATAAGCTGGGGAGAAGGTGGAAAGATTTATGAACAGCAGCCATTCAGGAGTTGTCTGATATGCAGAGGAGGATGAAGTTGGTTGAAATAGTAGAGAATTGGTCTATAGAGAGTTGTGGCTGCAATACAGGATGGGGAGCCAGAAACTCCTGAGTTCTAATCCCATTTCTGATAGTGACTCTGTCAAATGATACATGTGGATGAACACTCTCTCCTTCAGTTCCCACAACCCCTCCCCAAATATTAACCTACCTCACAGGTGTGGTTTGAGGATTAGTTAAGGAGCTAGATTTTCCCTGACACTTCTGCAACCCCACTAAAATCAATAGAGTTGCACAGGTGAAACTGAAGAGGAGCGGGGCTAATATAAGAGTGGGTAGAAGTTGTTTTTGTTTTTATTGGTAAGCATCAGAAGACATTGATTTCACCTTACGCACAAACCAATGAAAACATATTTCCATCAATAATCATGGAAATGTACAGACAGGCAAAGTAAGAAAAATGCTGCTTGAAAATTTTAGTTTTGATTTAAGAATATTTACTTTGTCAACATCACACGTGAAAATATACAGTTTGTGTTTTTAACAGTTATAAATCTTTAACTTTGTGAATCTCAACATCTACTGTCATTAAATAACTGAGCACCCCCTTAATTTTCTGCAACTCTGAACAATTAAATACATAAAACTGGAAAAAAATGTTTAAACCCCACGATTTTGCATAACTGGTCATTTTAAATTGATAAAAACAAAAAATTGTTAAAAAATAAACATTGATATAACCAATTGAAATTATTAAAAAAATCAGATTCTGCCAGGCCTGCATAAGAGCTGCCAGAGAAGTGAAGAGAAGCTGACTGTCCAGTAGGAAGATAGGAACCTAGGCACTTAAAACTTCTTCTTTTCTCTGAACGACATCTTTGAGGATAAAGCTGTTTCCCATTGCCTAGCATGGGAAATATCATCAAGTATACCATAAGCATCTAAGACACGTATGACCAAAAGAGTTCCTAGAGGCACATGAGTCATGTAGGCTACAGAAGATTCAGGACGTTGGTTTTTCCCTGAGAGGGAGAACAAAAAACTTAAGAACAGCCATGCTGGGCCAGACTGATTGGTACATCTAGCCTAGTATCCTGTCTTCTGATTGTGGCCAATGCCAGGTGCCCCAGAGGGAATCAACAGAACAGGTAATCATCAAGCAATCCATCCCCTGTTGTCCATTCCTAGCTTCTGGTAAACATGGGCTAGGGACATGTCAGAGCATGGGTTTGCATCTCTGCCCATCCTGGCTAATAGTCATTGATGGACTGATCCTTCATGAACTTATCCCGTTCTTTTTTTTTTTTTTTTTAAACCCTGTTATAATCTTTGCCAGAGGATGTTATGAAGGCTAAGAGTTCCACAGGTTGACTGTGCGTTGTGTGAAGAAATACTCCTTTTGTTTGTTTTAAACCTGCTGCCTATTAACTTCATTGGGTGACCCTTAGTTATTGTGTTCTGAGGAGTAAATAACACTTGCTTATTTACTTTCACCACATCAGTCAGGCTGGGAACCAACTGGCTAAGCGGCAGTTCTCCAGAAAAGGACCTGGCGATTACAGTGGATGAGAAGCTACATATGAGTCAGTGTGCCCTTGTTGCCAAGAAGGCTAACGGCATATTGGGCTGCATTAGTAGGAGCATTGCCAGCAGATTGAGGGAAATGATTTCCTGCCTCTATTCGGCACTGGTGAGGCCACATCTGGAGTATTGCGCCAGCTTTGGGCCCCCCACTACAGGATGTGGGCAAATTGGAGAGAGTCCAATGGAGGGCAATGAAAATGATTAGGGGGCTGGGGCACATGGCTTATGATGAAAGGCTGAGGGAACTGGGTTTATTTAGTCTGCAGAAGAGAAGAGTGAGGGGGGATTTGATAGACTTCAACTACCTGAAGTGGGGTTACAAAGAGGATGGAGCTAGGCTGTTCTCAGTGGTGGCAGATGACAGAACAAGAATTAATAGTCTCAAATTGCATTGGGGGAGGTCTAGGTTAGATATTAGGAAAACTATTTCACTAGGAGAGTGGTGAAGTACTGGAATGGGTTACCTAGGGAGATGGTAGAATCTCCATCCTTAGAGGTTTTTAAGGCCCGGCTTGACACAGCCCTGGCTGGGATGATGTAGTTGGGGTTGGTCCTGCTTTGAGCATGGGGCTGGACTAGATGACCTCCTGAGGTCTCTTCGAACCCTAATCATCTTCTACGATTTAATAGCTCTGTATCATATCCCCCCCTCTTAGTTGTCTCTTTTCCAGGCTGAAAAGTCCCAGTCTTATTAATCTCTCCTCATATGGAAGCTGTTCCATATCCCTAATTATTTTTTTGCCCCTTTTTCTGTATCTTTTCCAATTCCAATATATCTTTTTTTTTTGAGCTAGGGCGACCACATCTGCATGAAGTATTCAAGATGTGGGTGTACCATGGATTTATATAGAGGCAATAGGATATTTTTTGTCTTATTATCTATCTCTTTCTTAATGATTCCCAACATTCTGTTCACTTTTTCCCCACTCAGCTGCACACTGAGTGGATGTTTTCAGAGAACTATCCACAAAGACTCCACGATCTTTCTTGAATGGTAACAGCTAATTTAGACCCCATCATTTATATGTATAGTTGGGATGTTTTCCAGTGTGCATTACTTTGTATTTATCATGTACACCCCTTTCCTGATCTGCTTTATTATTACAGCAGAGGTCTCTCATTCCTCCACAACCCCACGGATTAGTGTAATTTGAATTTCATCTGCCATGTGTTGCCCAATCACCCAGATTTGTCAGTATCCACATTATTGTAAAAATATAATACTGCACATTACATTTCTCCAACAACACATCCTAAAAAGAAGGGAGGTTTGATATGGGGAAAGTTTTTTTTTTTTGTTTTTTTTTTTTGTTTTTTTTTAATTCTAATCATTCATGAGCATTACAATATAAATTATTCATTTTAGATGTAATGGCCAGATCTGAATTGACATAAACTGGCACATCTCCACTGAAGTCAGTGGAACAGTGCTGATTTATACCAACTGAAATGTACCTATGGTATGGCTGAGGATGTGGCTCAGTAAGTAGGGTGAATGACCAGGTATCTGAGTCATTCAGACCGAATTTGGTGGTAGGTATGTTGCATTTCAAAATCTGTTACATCTGTGCCAGACAGAAAAGGAAACAGTTACACTGATGTTTGGAGCTGTTGATGTATCAATTGCTACCAAAAACAAGTTTAGCTTTCTCTCTATTTGCAGATGATGTTTGATGGGCCATTCTTGACTCTCAACACATGGCCTGGTAGAATCCTCTAGGCAGAGGAAACCAGAAGTGGCTCAGGGTATCTTTTTGTGGGAAAGTGAAAAATCAGCTGGGTTTGTAGAGCTAAGGTATTTTTATTAATAAATGTCAAGAAAAGATGTGTGTGTAAATCCTGGCAGAGATTACATTCTGTTTGTTGGCATGTAACATCATTTGGTAGCTTTCCAAGCTGAAAATAAACAAGAAAAGCCATCCATCAATTTCCATGAGCTACCTGTGGTCTACTGCTGAAGGAAGTGAGTTCAGGCCAGTGATCTTAGTTTCAGCTGTAGCAATGGATCTGTATAACCTTGACAGTAGTACAGTTATATGTTGGGAAACTCTTGCCAAGTGTCAGGTTATAGCCAACCCCAAAGCGTTTCCTTTCTAAACATCAGCACCAATATGATCGCTTGTGTAATGGTAGAGGCAAACTGCTGTATGTGGTGATAAACTTTGCAATTATCTCTGATTTCAAAGAGAAATCCTATCTTGTGAAAACACTCTTCATCTAGCAAGTGGTGAAAGGAGAGAATAAGATAAAGACCATTTTCTGTAAGTTATGTATCGGTACTGAGCAGTAGATGAGATTAGTATGGATCAAAGAAAGTTAAGGGTGTGGGAAATTTCTTATATAGCTACTCATTGTTTGTATATTATACTGGTTCTAGGACTACAATCAGACCTGTTGTCTCTGTCATCTCCTTGCTGTAACATCAGGGCTTTAGTTTATACAACACTGATTTTTCTTAAATGCTCTGAAATGCAGCCTCTCCTGTATTTTAAAAGGTATTTTTATTATTTGATTTTCACCCAAGAAATCTATTAGGAGAGTGCAGAGAAAACACCGGTTAGAGGAGACTGCCTTCCCTCTATCCTGTCCAGAGCATTTGACATAGAACCTCCCCATCACAAAGGATCTCAAAGTGGTTCATAAACTGAAGACGTGAAACACCATTCACAAATCCCCAGAGGATTTCCCACTCTTTACTCATTGTACCTTGCACCGGCCCTGTTTGTGTTTTACTTGGGAGGAAGTTTCGCGCCCTAGGTGAAACTTCCTTGCCCTTGCACCGGCCCTGCGCCCCCCCCCCCCCCCCCCCCGCAGCGGCAAACCACCACCCCCGTCCACGGCAGCCTCCCCACCCACCCGGGGCTCGGTGGAGGGGTTGGGCTCGGCTCCCCGCCCCTCCCAGCCTGTGGCGGGGGTGCTGCGCTGGGCTCAGGCCCCCACCCCGCGTGGCGGGGGCGCTGCGCTCCGACCCCCGGCTGTGGCGGGGGCGCTGTGCTGGGCTTGGCGGGGGTGCTGCGCTGGGCTCCCTGCCCCCCGGCCACGGCGGGGGCGCTGGGCTCGGCTTCCCATGCCCCCCCCGTGGGCCGAGGTGGAGCTCGGCTCCCTGCCCGCCGGCAGCCCCCCACCAGTGCCCCCCACGGCGGCCAGCCCCCCCCCCCCCCCCCCCCCCCCCCCCGCCCGCAGCAGCTCATCTGGGGCAGGGGCAGCAGCTTCGGGGAAGCTGCACTCTCGGCGGCATTTTTTCAATTGCCGCCGGTAGTCTCCACCCCTCAACTGCTGGCACCCTAGGCAACCGCCTAGGGTCGCCTAGTGGGCGCGCCGGCCCTGAACACAAATTTAATCTTTTAATATATTCAAGTGTCTTGATTAGAAGAGAGACTGACACATAATGTTTTTACATAGCTGTAGTTGGTAGTCCCCCTCAAAGTCATAAGCAACCCCTCACCATGATGAAGCTGTCAGAATAACTCCCCTTTCCTCTTCAGCTCTCCCCACATCCAAGTGTATGTGGAGTGCCATGCTCCTAAGTGCCCGAACAGCATAATATTTTCCTCCTGCAGTTTGTTACTGAAAATTTAGAGGCTTGCAAGGGAAAGGAGTATGCTGCTTTCTCTACCGGACACTTTTAGAGTACATTAGTTGGGGGTGGGGAGAATGCAGTATTCTTGCACACTTTCAGATGGCCACGTGGTCACCACATTTCTTGGTCCAGATCCTGGTGTGTGCTACAGCCACTTTTCAATGCTGATACAAAGCAGCTCCAAAGCTGGTGTGTCTGACCATGAGAGGGTCTTTGTGGTGTAGGGGCTGTTCCACTGGTAAAGAGCTAGTGTAATGACTCCTACACTGTCTCCCTTCCTGCAGCAAATGCAGGAGATATAGCTGAGATAAGAGGCATGGCAAGGGCATGTTTATACCCACTTGTACCCAGCTGCTGTATTAGCATCTCAGGGCCATTGGCTTATGCCGAGGGACCAGTCTAGCATGCTGCTGGGCCAGAATAGGGGGAGGACAAAGGTGGCTAAAAGCCACCTCTGCATTCTCCCTCCTGAGTTGTGCTGTGCGCTCAACTGCTGCAGCTGGGCTATTATTTCTCACCCAGTTCAGATTACATGCTGGAAAAGACTTTTTTCCTTCATCTCAGAAGGACATGGCAGGATGGATTACTTCAGATAGATCACACTCTTTGTAGGACTCTTCTCCAAAAAAACATTGTTTAGATTCCATTGACCCACTTGTTGTTTGGGGGCTCCAAAAGCTGTTAGAAAGGAGCAGTGCTTGGAATTAAGTGGGCTTCCTTCCACAGATCTGTCTGTATGTTGGAGAGTCTCTAATACCTTCAGACATTAAATTAAGAATCTTTTTTGCTGCTTTCTTTTCCAGAGTGCACTGTTATACCTCCAGACAAGTGCACGTTTCTACACAAAGGACTAGAATCAATAACCAGAAAAAGAAACTTGGGTGTTTTAAAAAACAAAGACTTCCTGAGGAAGCCTGCTTGTAGTCTCTACGTATCGGGAGCTCTCTTGCTCTACTCAGTTTTACATTGCTATTAAGTGAACTGACTGCAGAGGAATTACTCTTGTTATACTCTGGGGTGAGGGAGAACTGGACTCCTAGTGTAACTCACAGCTTTTTTCTTCATTGTAACCAATTTTCCATGGTATCTTCATAAATTGACTCTTGATACAGTTGGTACATTATATTAACTTCTCCTTTTGTCTGGGATGCTTTTATTATGACAAACTCTTGAGCCTAAGCATTTCAGAGTGGAATACTTCGTAATAGCACGCTCTCTCTTCCTTCGCAGACTATATGGCTATGAATTGCCATTGTTCTATTGCTCAGTTTGGTAAAGCAAGAGGCTTTCCAATAACTTTTCATAATGGCTTTGGCTGGAATATTTTAATTATTAGAATCAAAGTCGTTGCATGAAGGATCGGCTTATGGGTTGCCCAGTGATGCTTTTGTGGCAAATGATTTCCTCACCTCTTTCATATCGGGAACATTTATTTATACAATACAGTGCAACATTTCACAACAGTACAAGGGTTTTAAATATAGGACACAGTCAGCTTGTCTATCCTTTCTTGATCTGGGGTATTATTATTATTTGTCTGGTTTTATTCTGTCTCCAAGGTCTTTTGAAGTATGAGGGCTGTTTTAATAGGACATAATGCTCAGTTTACCTACTTCAGAGAAAATTGTGGAAAATGTTAAACTCTGACTATTGTTTCTTTATGGAAGGAGTACAGTAAAGCCAGGAAAAGATCAGTCATGTGACAAAGGCATAGCCAAGCCCTAATTTTGACCTTTTACATAAGCTTTTCTAAGAAGGTTGCAGTGGAGGACAACACAGACTGATTCAAACACCTATGAATGTTAATCAGAGCCAAGATTGCTAGGCAAAAGTTGTTGTTGAACTGGAGATGAGATTGTAAGTGCATATTGGCATTGTAAGAAAATAACCTTCTCAAGAATTGTAGCTACTAAAAACAAATGTTAGGGTATTCTGATTTTCTAACATTTGGGGTGTGTGTGTGTGTTTTGTTTTTTTGTTTTTTGTGTTTTGTTTTTTTGTTTTTTGTTTTAAGATTAAAGGGACACTATCAATCTGAAATCTAGTCAATTTCTAAAGATACATTGGGAGTAGTTTCAGATACAACACTTTCCCCTGATTTTCCCCCTGCCATTTCTGGGGGCTTCATAATTGCATTTCTGTGTGATTCATCTCACTTTGACAAAAAAATTATCCTCTTGCTAAATAAACCACACATGCAAAAATTGAACATGACAAATATATATGACCTAATAAAAGTCATTTAGAGAAGTAGAAGGGGAAGCAAACACAGGTTTAAAATGGAAAGCTTGTTACACCTTGACCATGGAGAGAGATTCATTGTCCTGTTACAAGACGATTCCGTTCACGTTAATGTTTTCAAAGCAACCCTATTGTCATTTTGGGAACTGGGTATCAACTTAACCTACCCTACTCAGGACTTGTGGGTTTATAAATCTAAAACCTTCCTAATCAACTTGATACTGATATCATCCCTGTGGGTTTCCTCCTCACCTGACATCTATTAATTCAGTCTCTGCTCATGATTCATGTCAGAATAGTACATTTATCATGTAATCATCAATCCTGTCATTACATCTATGAAATCCACATTTCAACAATTAGCATATTTATAGAGTTGAAAAGCTCTTCAGTGGATTTTAGAGGCAAATCATCATCTTCAAGTACAAATACATGTTCAGTATAACCTTCTCTCCGATTCCCATAGTGATGACTCACAGGGTAGTGTAAGTTTAAATGAATGGATGAATGAACCAAAAACAATTCATAAGAAAGCTGCATCAATACTAAAGGACTTGGTTATTCCCAGTACAGTGAGACTGTCTCCAGTACAAGCCTTGTTTTAGATTATCACTTTAAAATCTTTCCAGAGGTTCCAGAAGCATTTTGTTTGACTTCTGTTAGGCAGCTGCTTTCTAACATGATTTTTATAAGGGAGGTTTTACTTTATGCCAAACAGAATTTCATCTCTCCCCAAATGTGTTGGGAGGAGCAACCAGTTTAATACAGATACTAGTAATATTTCTGCTTCTCTTGTTCCAGGGCTTAATCCCTATCCTATAGGGATCTCCTACATCATGAATAAGCTAAGGGAAACTGCCTCCCAACAAACAGGGCCTTTGCACTCTCATGTGGCGCTGATTCCTCTGCCTTACAGGAAACCATTAGCTTAGGCTAGATCTTTTGAAAATTTTGACTGCACTCATTCTTTTGCATTTTACAAGAAAAATGCTTGAGCTCTGGTAATTTCTGCAGTAAAATGTGTATTTGCTCCACATAGGCTAATGCAAGAATATGCTTTAACAATGGCAAACTGCAGCACAACACCTCCTTTTCACATGACAATGTTTATGAATTTTGTGGGAATTAGATCCCTGTCATCCAGATTTCAGAGATGAGTTTGATTTTTGTAATTAATAAACAGTTTAAGAGTTACTGTATGATTGAAGCCCCCATACCACCAACTGCAAACATTCAGTGTCCCACAGTGTATACCGGATGTGCAGGTTATATACAAGTTATCCAGCTTGATAAAGTTGCTGTAGTACACACTGCTTTTTGAGAGTGTTGTGAATGTAGTGCACTGGAGGTGATCCAAAGGACGCATACTGTGCATAGATTAATAGATAGGAGCAGCTAATAGGTAGACCATACTTTACTGACATGTCTGTCATTTTATTCAGACTATCTATGCTTTAAGAGATATTTGATTTTTCTTTTTCTTTTTAGAAGACGACAAATCTTGCTCAATGTTATTTGCTATTGAACTTTCCTTAAATTAAAAAGAGAGATTATAAATCACTAGAAAATACTTTTAAAAAGCCACTCAAGTTTCATAGCTACTTCAAGTAGCCATTGTCAGTAGCTGGCAAGATACCCAATCCTACCAGAAAGATAAATATCAAGGGAAACGTAGCTTGGCTTGCCATATATTTAAGTCAACAAGACAAAATAGGTTACACAGCACATACCTATTCTGAGTTGTTGTATAAATCTAGATGACGGAAGCTTTATGCCTCAGGTTAAAGTATTTTTATGAGCTTTCTTATTGCATGTGTGTATGCACAGAGATTAAAGAGGGAGGTTTCTGTGTTTATAGCTAATATACAGATAATGGCAAATGACAGGATATAGAAAAATGTACAGGTTGAAAGAGTGACTAAGTTTGCATGGGAGTTCATGAAAGTGAAATGCCATCTATTCACAATAAACAAAAGGTACAATCATTTACAGAATTCTATGTGAGAGGTTCCATGAGATTTAAAAGGTTAAGATATCTAATAAATTAGCTTTTGGCATATTTTCAAACCTTCTCTTACAAGGAACTTTTTAAAACTTAATTATCCTTATGGATATTGTTTTTTAACACGCTATTGACTCCCAGAATAGCTTCCTCTTTTCTTAACTTCCTGAGCCCCATCAGATCTCTCCAAGTGATTATGAAGATTTAGTACTCTTGAGTACCAGATACTTTATGTAACTTTGATATGTGGTGCCAGAGCTCTATTAGTTTCTGTACAAAAATATATTCTGTCCTGGCTGGCTGCTGTTCTCAGTCCCTGCCTTTTAGAGCAGTGGTTCTCAACCAGGGGTATGCATACACCTGGGGGTACGCAGAGGTCTTTCAGGGGGTACATCAACTCATCTAGATATTTGCCTAGTTTTACAACAGGCTACATAAAAACCACTAGCAAAGTCAGGACAAACTAAAATTTCATACAGACTATGGCTTGTTTATACTGCTCTATATACTATACACTGAAAAGTACAATATTTATATTCCAATTGATTTATTTTATAATTGTGTGATAATCAGAAAGTAAGCCGTTTTTCAGTAATAGTATGCTGTGACACTTTTTTTATTTTTATGTCTGATTTTGTAAGCAAGTAGTTTTGTGAGGTGAAACTTGGGGTAGGCAAGACAAATCAGACTCCAGTAGTCTGGAGGTGCTTTCCCCACTTTTTAATGGGTATGGGGGTGCAGGACAGGGCTTTGCTAGATGTATCTGCAGTGCTTTTAAATTCACTGAGCCAATGTTGTTTGGTTTATGGAGTTTACAAGCATTCAAAGCGTTAGCCACCACAGACACCTCATCGGGCTCATGGAAGTTTTCAAAATTCATGGCATATGATTTAAGTATCTTGCCATCTAAAATATAGTCTTATGCCTTGGATCTCACTGAGGTCAAATGACTGACCTGCTTTCAAATTATGTTACAAACACTATGAGTAAAAATCATTGAAGTGCCTAAATGATTTAGGATCCTAAGTTTCAATTTCAAAAGTGACTTAGGAGCTTGTCTCTGACTTTCAATGGGATTTAAGCTACGTGCTCTTGAAAATAAGACTTGGGCTCCTAAATCACTTAGGTGCGTTAACAAATTTTACTCGGTAGCCTATTGACATTATTTGAAGAAGGCACACATGAAAACTTCAGACAGTGAGAGAGTTTTGAGAAGAGCAGTGAGATAATGGTCAAAACTGGGCTTTTCATGGAACTGTCTCACTGCCTTGCGTGGAGTTTTTTCCAGCTTCTCAGGAACACCATCTCCACCAAAATGTCTTTCTGCAATTCAGAATGAGGTGTAATTTGCAGTATACTAGGAAGATAGACATTTCTTGTAATGTCTGGGTTTGTATCTTATTGCAATATTCTGTTGGGATCACATTCCCCAAGGAACATGTGGGATGAGACGATTATCCTGCAGCAAAACAGAGGAATAGAGTACATCTGGAAAAAACAAAACTAAACTGCTCTGCTTTGAAACCATGCTGGTGACAATCCATGTTACATACCTACCCTACCTTTTCTGTTAGCATCCCGAATCTAAGACAGTTGGCCTCTGGATTTCTGATAGCTAAGTACCAGATTGCAGGAAATGAGAGATTTGTTTCCCTAACAGTTTTTTCAAAAATTGTCTGTTAGTTTCCCAGGGCATCTGTCAAAATGGTTTGACATTGCCATGTGTGAGGTTGGCTAGACTTTAAATGAGAGCAGGCCTGTTGCAAACTATGGCCTACATCCTCAGCTGGTGAAAATTCAGTATCCACTCTGACTTACTTCAGCTGAGAATCTGGCCCAAAGTATTGCATATTTTCCCCAAAGAAATGTGTATACTTCTAAGCAGTTGAATTTGGGAAAAGAGCATATTTTGAAAAGGTTAGTCGTCTCCCACTGGCAACTGAATAGCTGTATGAAAGGATTGACTTTGCTGAACCAAAATGCTGTGTTGCTGATGAGGAATTTGCACTTGTCATGCTCAGATATGTCTGGCACGACAATTCTCCTGTCCATTGTGTTCCAGTTAAATTAATTTTAACCCGGCCAACCCCTAAACACCTTTGATTAAGAAAAACCATGGAAAGGAGACTTTTTGGTGTCATTAGATATATTGTGTGATATTTTTTTTTCTTAATACATTCAGATGTGTCTTTGGCAATCTCCTGGATTATATGGGATGTGCAGTTTGTCCCATTACCTATAAACAATCCATATTTCTGGCATAGGGCACCTAACTATATCCATTTTTAAAAAGTTCCCATAAGCCTTGTCTTTCTCTAGACGGCTTTTAATTGGCTGGCTGGCTGGTTGGCAGAAGTTGCTAGCTCTTTATCTTTGAGCAGCAACGCTCTAATGTTTCTGTTCACCGCATTGCATTTCAACACATAGCTACTTGTAAATGGCAAAACGCACGCAGGGTTTGATCCAGCTCTGAGATGCATAGGTTAGGGCAGAGGGTGGGGTATGGGGGGCGGGGGGGGGGGATGAGGGCTCTGGCTGGGGATGAGGGGATTGGGGTGTGGGAGGGGCTCAGAGCTAAGGCAGAGGGTTGAGGTGTGGGGGAATGAGGGGTTTGGGGCATGGGAGGGGCTCAGGGCTACGGCAGAGGGTTGGGGTGTGGGGGTGAGGGCTGCAGGGTGGGGCAAGGAATGAGGGGTTTGCGGTGTATGGGGGGCTCAGGGGTAGGGCAGAGGGTTGGGGTGCAGGGGTGAGGGTGGTAGGGTGGGGCTGGGGATGAGGGGTTCACGGTGCAGGAGGGGGCTCAGGGCTGGGGCAGAAGGTTGGGGTCCAGGGGATGAGGGCTCTGGCTGGGGGTGCATGCTCTGGGATGGGGCTAGGGATGAGGAGTTTGGGGGTGCAGGCAGGCTGCCCTAGGGCTCGGTCCAGAGGAGGACTCCACAGTCCCTCCGGCAGCACACTCACCCGGCACTGTCACTGCACGTAATCCTAGGGGCTGGGCCCCTCTCAGGTCCAGGAAGCCCCCTCACCTCCCCTGTGGTGGGTGCCGGAGGGAGGGGATTGCCATCACATGTGACCTCCTACCCCGCTGCCAGTCACCATAGCGTCACAGGGGATGGGGCTGCCCCTTGCCTGGCGTGGGGCAGGAGTGGTGGTGGGGGGAGGGGGACGCTACGGGGGAGGCACCCGGGGGCAGCAGTCAGGGCTGGGGGAGAGACCCGGCTCTGAACATTGGTGGAGCCAGGCCCCCGGGCCTTGAATATTCCTGGAGCCTGGGCACTTCGGGCCCATACAACTCACCGCCCCGTCTCATTCATATTTCAGAATACAACTGCAGCTATTGGACACCCCAGTATGTTGACTGCAACTTTACCAAACAAAGAATCCCCAGTTTCCCAACAATTCAGAATTTATGCACATGATATAATGGACTAACAGAACTCATGTATGTGTTTGCAAAACTAAAAGTCACAAATATAAAATGCTCTATAACTAGGAGAAGAAGGTCCAGTGGTTAAGGCACTGGGTGACCTGGGCTCAATTCCCTGCTCTGCCACAGGCTTCTGGTGTGACTGTAGGCAAGTCACTTAGCCTTTCTGTGCCTTGATTTCCCCCATCTGTAATGTGGGATTGATATCACTGCCCTACATCAGAAGGGTGTTGTGAGGAGCAATACTTTAAAAATTGTGAGGCACTCCGGTAACTATGGTAATGGGGCCATAGACATACCTAAGATAGCTAGACAGACTATGTGATGAATTCAGAGGCGATGTATTGGCTGTTGCGTTTTGGCTGGACCACAGAGGAGTCTTATTTTCTGCAGTGTGCACTTGAATGCTTAGAAAGGGTATTGATACTAACATTTGGAAACCCTTTTAAAAAATCTTTGTCATATCCTAAAAAAATTAAACGACCTGAGCCCATGTGAGGCAGTCGTGAAATAATGGCATGACGCATTCCGGCGCACCAGAGGGGAACTGAAGCCATCAAAGTGCCATAACAGAGACATGAAATAAAAAGACAAGTACCCTTTTTAACACTGGCTATTTATACTTTGTTGTTCAGACCATGATTCGACAGTCCATTCCTTAAGTCCCATTGACTTCAGCGGGACTTAAATGTGTGCTTACATTTAAGCGTGTACTGTACTCAAGTGCTTTGCTAAATAGGGGTAGACCTTAAGTTCTGATCTGAATTGCTGCAAAGTCCAAAGGAGTTCAGCTACAGATGTTTGGTTGGGACCCATCTCTAGTTTCATAGGCATCCTGGACAGTATTGAATAAGTATTGACAAATATTTATTTTTTTTCTCTTTCTTAGGATTTGTGTGTAATCTGCAGTACGTTCTAACGCACCGAAGGGCATTTGTTCACCCCAAAAGGCTTCATAATAAAGGATCATGGTAGACAGTTTAATAGTATGTTTGAGGTAAGTTGTACAATAAAATTATTTGTAATGATTTAATATGCTCTTGCCACAGTGCGATAAGTATACTACTGTATAGCTGTACTGTAGCTGCTACTGTATAGCTGTAGACTTTTCAAGCAAGTATATTTTAACTATTTGGACCATTAATAGCTTAATGCAAAGTCCAGTCCAAATGATTGAATGGTTAAGTGCATAGATCACTTAGAACGATCAGGCAAGGGCAATCTTTGAAGGAGGTGGGGGGAGAATTGGAAAGTTCCCAATGTCTTGTTCCTGTTCCAGGAGGGCTTCTTTTCACCTTGTTGTCAGTGTCTTAGCAGGATTTTTTTGTAATTTGCAGATTTAAAAAAAAATTATTTTTTTTACCATTTTTGATGCAATCTAATGACTCCCATTTATAGTAAATGCCTTTTAAATTTTTATTCTTCAACTTTGAATGACTTGCAGTGTATGCATTGAAGTTGAAAGTTGTATGTTCTTGGAATGATTCACTCACATGTTCATGACAGCTAGGGCATTGTGTGTTTCCTTTCATTTGTGTGAAAATGGACTGGAAGTGACTCTTCAGGTTCAACCCTCTCTTCTGAATTTCACTCTGCCAGGTTTTGAACCCAAATCCCCAGATCCAGACCTGCTTCTGTCTTGAGCTTTCAGCTCGGATTTCACACTTCAATGGATCTTCTCTATATTGCAGCCTATAACACAGTACTGCCTTTTCTGTGGCGATTCCTCCCAGCCTCCCTGCCACGCAGACAGACCTAGAAGCCCCCATGCTCAGGGAAGTCACTCACCATGGCTGCCAGAGGCATAGGGTATGATACAGAGTGGCCCCACAGCTCATACCATGAGAAGATAACCGTCCCCCCCACACCATAATCAATAATAGGGGAGAAACTCACTGAGGGATCCTTATGGGCATCTTTCTGCCCATTGGGTTTTCTGTGGGGGAGGGGGACCTTTTAACATTTCTCCCCAGATAAGAATATTAGGGCTGGTCTACACTACCGGGGTGGGGGTGTCGATGTAAGGTACGCAACTTCAGCTACGTGAATAATATAGCTGAAGTCGACGTACCTCGCCGTGTGGACCCTGCAAAGTCAAAGGCTGCCGCTCCCCCGTCGACTCTGCTTCCTCCTCACGTTGGGGTGGATTACCGGAGTTGACGGGGAGCGCGTTCTGGGATCGATTTATCGTGTCTAGATTAGACACGATAAATCGATCCCCAAAAGATCGATAGCTACCCACCGAATCGGGTAGCAATCGATCTTCACTAATCGATCTTAATGTCTTCATGTCCGGGGGGAGGTTTCCTGTTGGATTTAAACAAAAGGTGGCATTGCCACTATGAGGGAGTATGACTGAATACTTTGTTGTATTCTCCACTGTGTGTGAGATGGATGTTTTGGTTTGACAGTTTGATATATCCCTACATACTCCACTTCGAATGTTGTGCCTAATTTTGATGTGCGCTCAGTATTTTTTTGGCTTTCCCACGTATTTAGAATGTCTGTAACAAATCTTTAGAGCAAGATAAATCTATTTTTGTAGTTTAGAGAACCTAGCACTAGTCAAGCATGATAAATAAAATTACTAACTCCAGAGAAGTGGCCAAAGTCAACTAAGTCAAAGTGAAATAACATGAAATATATTTTTTTAAAAAATCACAACCCCTCAACCCAGAGGCTTTCCTCAGAAAGGCTTAAATATTTTTGCCAGTTTTCCTATGTGCTTGAAACAGTAGGTTGATAACAAATGTTTCTGGCAGACCCAAGCACATACACGGAGACAAACTATAAACTACCCTCATTGTCCCTGGTGCGCGCGTGCACACACATTCTGAATTGTAATCCCCCTTTTTAGAGACTGGTCAGGAAAAGCTTGGCACGGAATAATCACACACATGCTGAGGAGTTCAGTTCTGAAGTGGGAATTTTTAATCTGCTAAGTAATTTGCTTTGAAGATTATAGTCCTTGCTCACTTAGAACTGCCACCCTCATGCAGGATTTTAACAACATTTATTCATAGAAATGTGCTGCCCATCGACAGAGCCTGGCCTTTTGCTGTTCATGAAAGTTTGTTTCCCTATACAAATGCTGAACTTCCTATTGCACCCTCTGAGGGAACAGGGAGAGTAGAAGCCAGACAGAGGGTGAAGACCTCTGGAAAAAGTAAAGCGGGTATTCAGCTGAGCAAATCAGATGTTCCAAAAATACGATCACCATAATAGAATGTGAGGCTGCAAGGGGGTGTCTGTGATTTGTGTTCTAGCTAGGAGTTTGTCATATTTCCATTAAAACTTCATAGAAATGGGGCACTATGAAGGAGATCACCTGCCCATGGGGAAAAGCATATGTGGCTTCTGGATTACAGGACATACACTTGGGAAGGCAGTGTGTTCCCTGATTAGGGCACTGGACTGGGAATAGGAAGATCAGAGTTCTATTTCCAGTTCTGCTTTTTATCTGCTATAAAAATGGCAAATTACTTCCCCTCTCTCTGCCTCAGTTTTCTCCCTCCCTTTGTCCTAGTTTTTATCCTTTAATGGTTATTGCTTTGTTCAAGAGGACTAGAACGTGGTAATGAGATGGTGATAGGCACTATGTAATACTTATTATCCAATGGCCAGTTCCCCCACCCCCAGTATGTCAGTGAAGGCAAACTAATATCTTTCTAATGTGGAGAACGGTTTTTCTTGAGTTTTCTATGTTTGTGGTAACGAAATGGCAAGTGCAAAAAAGTATCTCTGTCTATTAGGCCCCTGTGACAGTGTATATCAGGCCTTCTCTGCCCCTGCTGGAGCGGTCGCTGCCCTGATGCACCCACTCGAAGGAGACGTATGATCTGGTAAAGAGAGGTAGTGAGTATAGATCTCCAATTTAAACACTGCCTAGAGAAGCGACTAAAGCTGGTACTGGGGGAACCAACAAGATTTGCCCCTCTGTCAGTTAGAAGAGACAGGAGGCAGCAGTGGGTAATCAGGATCCACCAGACAAGATAAGGAGGCTTGCCTGCTTCTCCTAAGGAGGAGTGCTGGGTACGGTTACCACCTTTTGAAATGCAAAAAACCCAGCACACTCCCCACAAGGCAAGCCCACCACAATCCCAACCACAAGGTAACTCCACACACCCACATCAACAGCCACTTTATAGTAGTATCTAGAGAGATAACAACTATAGACAAGATTGATAACATCATTTTCTTACCTTGGTTGTGTTTCTCCAAGCTGCTTTTTGTTTCCATCTTCACTGAGATCCTTTTTCCCCCCAAACTGCATTGATTCTATATTTTAACTGTATACTTAAATGTGAACTTTCTGGAACTTTATACATAAAGAAAATCCATTTAGTCTATTTCTTGCATTTATATTTGCTGTTTGAATTTGCCATTTGCAGAATTTTTTTATTTTTAACAGCAACATCGTAGCATTGTTAGCTGGACACAGACATTTTTAACATTAGATATCTCAGTTTATTGTGATAATAATGAAAATCTTTAGACCCAGTTGAACCCCCCCCCCCCCCCCCCCGCCCCCCCGGCAGATTAAATTCTGGCAATACATAAAAACAAACAAAAAAAGGCCAGGCTGGTCAAATACTGGCCAGGTGGTAACCCTACTGCTGGGTGAAGATGGGTCAGGAGAGGATTTCCCGGGACCTAACCCAAAATACTCAGGCCTGGATCCGGCCCTAACAGCACTTTTGGTTTAAAGCTTGTGACACACTGGTCATTTTTGTTGTGGGGTTTAAATGCTTAGCTGGCATTTTTGAGTAGAATTTCAGTTAACTGTTTCAAGACGACAAAGGGGTCACTGTACGAGACACCTTGCTCCTGATGAGCTTTGTCAGCCCCTCCCTGAAAGTGTCTGAAACAATGTAGAATATTTAAACAGTTGCAGAGAAGGGAGCTGTGAGTGGGAAGTGCAGCTGGATTCTGTCTGGTCTGTTAGGACTTTTCTTCATGGTGAGGTAATATGCCCTATAGGGTGATGATTTCTAAAGCGTACTAAGACGTTGCACATTAATTGATCTGTGTGTATCCTGCTGGTGTGCACTAAAGATTACCTAGTGCATGGTGTGCTTTAGAAATATCACCCCCGTAAAGCACATTACCCAACCATGCAGACAAGCCCTTAGTTTGCAGCTGGATTCTCTGTGGTTTACTACATTTCATCAGCTCCACCATTTTTGTCTCTGCTTTTGGAATTCATCAGACTACTAGCTGTTCATAGGACTAGGTTAATTTTTACTGTAAACTCAGTGGGCTCAATCCAAGTGAGTGTAGAGAGAGGTAAAGGTGGCCATAAATTGCCTTTCTGCCTTCCCAGATCCTGGGGCTTCCTAGGGGACACACCAATCTCTGGTGCAAATTAGAGCAGCCAGAGGACTGTTCTAATTTAGGCTAACTCGTAATGGCCACCTAAGAGGCATTGTGATGGTGAGGCTAGACAGAGCAGAGTTTCTCTGGGCTTCATTGTCATTGTGGGCTCTTTAAGGCTGGGTGAGACTGTGACTCTAAGCACCCCATATTCACATTACTGTAATAACTCTTGTGTAAAATATGCCTTGTGAGGTATGATATGAAAACTAATGACTCCCCGATCATTAAAATTCTTGCGTGATGTATGTATGCAGTGGGCATTAAGAGTTATGAATATATGCTGGAATTACGACCAAAGTGCGATAAACCAGATATGTCAGGGGGAGTTGGTAAACTGATCTGCCCTAAACAAAAGAATGTGTTTTCCCCACTGGGAATTACTTCCTATGTACTTTAAGGGACAATGAGAATGTATTTACATGTCACGTAAACAGACCCAGCCAGCTAACACGGGGTGGAGGCAAACCTTATGCTGACAAGTGGGGGAGGAGACAGCATGGTATCTACACCCAGCAGGAGAGAGAAGCTTGGTCTGGGTTTTACTTTTCGGAAGAATCCATTTAAAAGGTTTACAGGTTTATAAAGACAGTGGACTGAACCTCCGATATTAAGCAGTTGAATCAACTTATCGTATACAGTATTACTGTATTAATGAAGTGTATAGAATGAGGTCTTTGCTGAAAGCTAATGACACACTGATTAATATCATTGTGAAATGTATGTATTAAAAGTATAGGAGGAAATATGGAGACTTAATTATATTATGTTTTAAAGTCTGTGGAGAAACAGGTTCCCTCTCAGACAGGAGGGCAGGCAGCTATCTACCTGTCTCCTGAGATTAAGTCAGGTGTGACCAAAACCAATGGAAGCTGCATTTATGCAGAAATCAGTCAAGGGGTGGGAAGGCCACAGGAAGGGGAAAAAATAGCATAAGGTCATCCTGCCTCTTGGAACGGTCATTGGACTTTGAAAGATAAACAAAGACAGAAGCCATCCTTTGCATCCATAACTAGACAGACACACAGAACAGAGCGCATGCAAGCTGAGAAAGATGGGTCCTTCAACCAAGGGGCAGTTGAACTGTCTGGAAACTGAATATAGGTGAGAAACGTGTATAGGTAAAGGTTGTACCTTGATAGATGTAGGCCTGGTCTACACTAGGTGGGGAGATCGATCTAAGATATGCAACTTCGGCTACGTTATTCACGTAGCCAAAGTTCACGTACTTAGATCTACTCACTGCGGTGTCTTCACTGTGGTGAGTCAACTGCTGATGCTCCCCCGTTGACTCCGCCTGCGCCTCTTGCCAAGGTGGAGTACTGGAGTTGACAGGAGAGAGCTCAGGAGTCGATTTATTGTGTCTAGTCTAGACACAATGAATCGACCCCTGCTGGATCGATCGCTGCCTGCTGATCCGGCGGGTAGTATAGACATACCCTAAGTTTAACACTTTTTTTTTAGATCTGTGTTTTTATTTTTATTTGCTTGTAACCCTTTCTAACTTAATCATAGAAGTGTGGGACTGGAAGGGTCCTTGATAGATCATCTAGTCCAGTCCCCTGCATTCAAGGCAGGACTAAGTAATAACTAGACCATTCCTGACAGGTGTTTGTCTAACCTGTTCTCCGGAACCTCCAGTAATGGAGATTCCACAACCGTAGGCAATTGGTTCCAGTAACTACCCTGACAGTTAAAAAGGTTTTTTCCTAATATCCAACCTATACCTTCCTTGCTGCAATTTAAGCCCCTTGCTTTTTGGCCTATCCTCAGAGGTTAACGAGAACAATTTTTCACCTTCCTCCTTTTGTACCTGAACTCCTTGAAAATCCTGTCCTCTTTAATGGTAAAAAGTTTATTAACAAAAATCTAAATTACCAGTTCTGTTTGAATTAAAGAGAATGTTAACTCCATTTAATGTGGCAAGCTGGTAGGTTTTGTGTCTTCAGAGAAACAAACCAACCTTATTATTTCTCTGAGCTGTCCAGGAGCGGGCTGGACATTACAGAGCACACTGTTTTGGGAAAATTTGGGACTGGGGATGTGTTGGGGTCATCTTGCTGGCTGTAGCTAAAGCTGGTGGAAGCCAGCGTGTGACTGGTGTGCTGCTGGAGGCTGCTGTGGTCAGAGTCTGCTAGACCAGGGCTACAGCTATACACAAACACTCAGGGTATGACCCTCCTGCTTGTAGGCTGGTTGTGAGTTGTAGCCTGATCTAGGGGGTGTTAAAAATATTGATTTAATCTATCAATTCAATTTAATTTTATTTTAAAATTTATTTAAATATTAAATATATTTAAATATTAATTAGTATGGGTTTAGGTTCACCAATCTGTTTTGATCAGAAGATAAAAGTTCTTGTCCTGAATCAGGCTCCACAGAATTTACAAAGGACCCTAGGGGGTATGACAAGAAGCTCACACTGAGACAGATATAGTCATAAAGACTTTTTATTAAAATCAATGAAATAGTAAGTAAATGGTAAAATAGAGTTACAAAGTTACAATTGTATTACTGTTATTTAAGATATACATATGGTAATACAATATTATGTGCTGCAAAACTTTGGTTAATATACTCACACCTTGTCTTGATAACCTGGTGTTGAAAGACACAGGACCTCGCCTCTGGCGGTTCCGGTTTCTCACCTCTTACAGATGTGTGCAGAGGAAACTAATGCGAAGGAAGAGCTGTCAAAGCTGCCTTAAGTTAGATAAGTAAACTCTAACTTAAAATTAAGACCTAATAATAAACAAAACTGAGAATAAAAGTTTAGGGAAACCGAGCTTAGCCTAGTCCTCTTGGAACTTAAAGTTTGAAAAGAAAATAAGTACGGCCTATTAATAGTTAATAGCCGTCGTGGATGGATAGTATTGATAGTTAGTTGAAGATGAAGATAAGATAGCGAGGTGGTCACCTCTTTTATAGGGCATAAGTGCCGGAAATCCTTCCTCTTATGCCAAATTTCATTCATCACCCACAGAAATGTTAGGGTACACTTACCCCATAGGCTAGTGTGTATGTGCATATTGATGACATGTACGTGTGCACATAAGTTTCTTTGTAGTTCACCTGTTAAGTTTGTGGGTACAACTTTGAAAAAACCCTATGCCATTCTTCATTGTCTATTGGTCTAGGTAAAAGGTCATAGACGTAGGTGTGGGTACTTATCTATTTAGGTAACAAGATGAAAATCAACTTTACTTTCTGGGTAAAAGGTTCCAATATAGATATTCTAACTTTGCCTTAGCTTAACATACAGGTTTTTGGCCTGTAGGTCTCTTGCATTACAGCCAAACTTATTTTTAATATAAATCTATAAACCTATTACAATACCTCAAATACTTAAACTTATAAGAAAAGATATATTTATGCAAGCAAGCAGATTAATCCTTTGGGCTACAGAGTGGCCCAGGTTGAGAGCTACAGCAGCAAAGTATTGTGAGGCACCCAGGGTTACAGGACAGGTAGTGACACAACCTCTCAGTGGTCTGGATTGCACCCCTGAACTGAACCCCATCACAGAAAAGTATTAGGTGCAACTGGTGTGCCTCTGACTAGCAATCCCTTTAGTGCAGCCTTTTGAGAAGCACAAAATAGCTGGCAGCAGGGCCAAGAATGAGTCCCCTCATTGAGGTAAATTTGGACCCATATAGATGTGACAAGGAAGCCCCTTATTGATGGTGGATCAACACCTGCCTGGTTGGTGGAAGAAGGGCCAGACAGGCTCAAGAGCAGCTTGGACTTTTGGGGCCTGTAGCTCTACTTGGAGTGGGGAGAAGAGGTTGCCCAGATGCTATCTGCAGATCCTGGGCACTCTTTCTCTTTGTTGACATGCCATGAATGGAGAGAGGCAGGGGGACTGGGACTCATAAACATTGAACCATGTATGGGGCACCTGGGTGTGGTGAGAGTCTCTGGAGAAAGTAACGGGTGAGTTGTCTTGCTGCCCCCCAGCTCTTGTGCTATAAAGTCTAATCAGTCTTCACAGCTGACTGGAGAGGAACCTGTTCCCTTGCAGTCATGGAGGTTCTGTGCGTATTCAGTGCTTCCTCAATGCTATTTTACACAACTGTCCTGAGGCAGGAGGGGTCATGGCCCAGGAAAGAACTAAGAAGTGGGGTTTGGTTTTGTATGTTTACAGCCAAATTTTCCTTTGCACTTTTGAAAATCAGGGGAAATGTATCTGTTTGGGCACCCAAAACTGGAGGTGTACAAAATTAATGGAATGCTTCTGAAAACTTTAGCTTTCATCTTCATTCAAGCATAAAGTGGGATACGGTTTGTAGTAATAAATTGTGGTTGTGTGGCTTGCCCAGTACTACCCTCTTTATTACCATGCTGGTAAGCTGCTTGGTATATTTTGCCTTTAAGAAGGGCACATGTACACAAGCATGCTGCAAAAATACATGTTATATGGTCCAAGAAATGTTGTGTTATGTGGATGTTTCATGTGAGACTACTCTTGTCAGTAAATGTATTCAAATGCCTTAGCTTTTGTAGGCTCAAGCTTTAAGAGGGGTAGCTGGGGTACGTGGTGTGGTTCAGTGATTATCCGCAATACATATACATTCAGTATTATTTATTTTTTGCAGACTTCTCAGTTTCATAGTGGTATTAGGATTTCAGCTGGTCATCCCGCAGACGTCAATTGAACACAGAAAGGTAAGCTACAGAAATTTCAGGTTTTGTATAATTAGAAGTAACACTATGGTGTGTTAGTGTAAGAAACATACAGTAACTTGGTGCAAATACCCCTGCTTTTAGGCATTATATGCAGGACCTTATTATTTAAAAAAGATGGGAGGCTGGCTGGCCCTGTGCCCTTGTGTTGGTTGGCACACTCTATTGCCTGATGTAGGTTGGATTCCCAGTCCCCTGCTGGCAGAGAGACTGACTAGTAACTTCCATACTGAATAATTGTGGACTGGTGTTGGATGGGGTCTGTCATTCATTCTCTGCAAACTCAAAGAAGTGGCCTCCAAGGCGGGATCTTAAAGGGCATAGAGGAGGGAAATGTCCCTGCTAAAATGACATCCTAAGGGAGGAATGTTCCCCAACCAGCTAACCTTCTTCCCTAGAGGCATTTTCTTCCTTGCGATGTCACTAAGGATAATAATTTGATGGAGTTCACTTACTGAGCGTTTCACCATTGGAAGCAATTTGTGGTGCAATTTCTTACCAGTTTTCTGGGATGTTGCTGCTTTTACATGTTGTCCCTTACATGCAACAGATCGTAGGGTTGCCAACCCTCCAGATTTAAACTAGAGTATATGGTGGATTCTCTGTAACTTTAAGTCTTTAAATCATGATTTGGGGATTTCAGTACCTCAGCCAGAGGTTGGGGTCAATTTCAGGAGTGGGTGGGTGAGGTTCTGTGGCTTGCAATGTGTAGGAGGTCAGACTAGATGGTCCCTTCTGGCCTTAAAACTCTATGCATTAAACTTCCCCAAACCCCTCTGACCGCACCTATCAACTGGCAGACAACAACCTGTTGTTAGCTGCTCAGGCTAAGAAAGACATCTTTCTAATTAAGTGTCAACTCTCAGCTTTGTCACTGGGGGAATTGTTCCTGCTTTTATGTTGAGATTCTGGTGTATGTTTGCTGAGGGAGTAACTTTGTCCCCTGCTAGCAGCTTCTATGTGTATTTCTGTGTTGAGCTCCTTTTGTTTCTATGGACAGAAATTGCAGAACAGCAGATATGTTCGGGGAGAGGTTTTCCGCAGTGGAAAATTGATTCTATTTCCTGTCTTTATCTTTCAGAGCAAAAACAGCTGTGCAAGGTGCAAACTGAGCAATCATCAGAGGTGAAAGTGGGCTGGTACGGCATACCAATAAGTGGCCATGGGTATGGGCCCGTACACAGCCAACGTTAAAGGACTACCGCGGCAGCGCTTTAACGTTGCTGCCCCTTTTGCCCCGCCCAGGGCTGCCGAGGGAGGGGAGGGGAGGCGAGGCGCAAAAGGGGCAGCTGCTTTCTAAAATTCTAGTGAACGATACAACTTAACATTGTTTGGCATCTTTCTTACATACTCTTACAAGGCTTTATGGAATTACAAATTAACGTACACATTAAATGGGTGGATCTGAGCCAGTCTCTGGGAATAAAGAGACCGTTTAGACACTGGTCCTTATGCATGTGCCTTTGGCATATTCATAAGTCTTTGGTGCTTTAGTTTGTGGTGCTGGAAATAGTATGATTGTCAGGGGTGAAAGTAACTTAAAAGTCTTACCAGTATGGGGGCCTGGCTCTGGGCCATCGGCAGGGGTGGGGCTTTGGGCAGAAGAGGTAGGGCCTAGGGCAGAAGGGGTGGGGCTGCGGGTCAGCCTCCCCCAGTCAGCCCTTCTACGTTGCCGGGGCTCCGGTGGCAATTTAAAGGACCTGGGGCTTCGGCCACTGCTGCAGTAGTGGCAGCCGGGAGCCCTGGGCCCTTTTAAATTGCCGGGCCATGGGGCAGCTGCCCCTTTTGCGCCTCCCCTCCCTCGGCAGCCCTGGGCGGGGCAAAAGGGGCAGCGATGTTAAGCGCTGCCGCGGTAGTCCTTTAACGTTGGCTGTGTACGGGCCCATACCCATGGCCACTTATTGGTATGCTGTACCAGCCCACTTTCACCTCTGATGATTGCTCAGTTTGCACCTTGCACAGCTGTTTTTGCTCTGAAAGATAAAGACAGGAAATATAATCAGAGTATTGGACTTGAATACTTGGGTGAATGTTCTGCTAAAATATTTGTAAATAGTCCAGTTATTTTCTTACTCTGAAACTTTCTGGAAAATGAAGAGAATCCCCAAAGCAGCTGATCCAATTTAACTGCACCTCAGTGCAGTTAACCCACCTACAGTGCATCTGGGACCTTGTATCTTAAGATTTTATAGGCAGAGGTTTTGGGTGGTAGTTTTTTCTCTCTCTATGTCATTATGGGGGTCTTACTAATTTATTTTATTCTTTATTTCTCTTCCTTAACACTCTTTTCCTCCCCTCTCCCCCAAAGGTATCAGTGGTAGGAATGTTTTTTTCCTTCAAAGCAGCTTGGAATAGGTTCCTGCTGGTTTGGAAGCTTATATCATACTTCAGCTTGTTTGGAAGTAATATTGCTTTTGAACTAAAGTTCACCTGTAGTTTTCCCATGTACACTAACATTTGTTTTAATTAACTCGAGTCACTGCTTTGGATACGTTTCTAATAGGACTTGGCTTATTGGCTGTGTTAATATTAGGGGAGAAATGAAAGTCTGATTCTGCATGCCAACATATAGTAAGAAATATTTTAGAAGAGGAAAAACTCTTCTTTAGCAAATCCTGCAGGAGCTGAGCTGAATAGGTTACTTGGCTCAAACACAAAAATAATCCATTTTTGGCACATTAGCCTAAATTTAGCTAGAGAGGAAAATTAGCCAAATTACTTAAATAGTGCAGAAGTGCAAATGGAAACAGGCTGTAGGGACAACAGTACTGGTTGGGAGAGTTTTTTCTTCTTCTGAACGTCTGGTGCCTTCAAGAGCAAAATTTCTGTTTATCAAAAAACACATTAGTTGCAATTGAATTTCACTTAGAATTTTTGTGGTCACTAGAAACTGATGAGCATTGTTAAATTTATAGGGACCAGACAACACGAACTAAAAATGAAGAACGTATTCACGTGACTTTAGGAACTAACACAGTAGAGCTATTTGTACTGCTCTGCTATTAACTCTGAATCTGAAATTGACATTCAAATAAAAACTGGTTTGCAGCAGATTTTTAAAGTTACTTAATTTCTGAGATGTGGATTATTGTGCTTATCAGCAACTTTTGAAAAAAGGATTCTTCTGATAGGTTTTTAGCCTGCTTTTTTTCCTGGTGTGTGTGCGCGCGCATGTACATGTGTATATAGACTGTAATTTATCATGAGGTTAGGCTACCCACTGATATTGGTAAACATAGATGAGTTGTAGTCTGGAAACAAAATATTTGAATCTTAGCTATATTTTACGCTTAATTTGTGTTCTCCTATCTGGACTTTAATGGATAGACTAGAAAGAATTTGGATTTAAATGAAGAATAAAGAGAACTGTGTCTGAGGCTTGGTCTATACATAGCAATGCTGCCAAAATCTTTAGCCAGGTTCTTTAAATATTATTTATTCAGGAATGATCCTGAATAAGTAATTTACAAAATAGTATGTTCATATTTTTATTATAACTTTGCCTTAATAAAAAGTTAAAAACCGAATAAAATCTTGGTGTAGATGAATCTGTGTCAACAGAAGAGTGCTTCTTTCAATGGAGCAAGCACTGTTTGGGGAGATAGTATTCCTACACTGACAGAACTCCTTCTGTTGGTGTAGACTGCATCTACACTAGAGGGCTCTGTTGGTGTAGGCTGTGTAGTGTAGACACAGCTGGAAAAACAGTAAAAATATTAATGCTTAAAGTCAAATTCCATAAAAACAAAAGTTTTTAACAGTAAAAGATCAATCAAGCCCTCAGTATCTAGCTAAACTGAGATGCCATTCCTATCTGGCCAACTACTTTCCATTGTCCTTCAATATTGGAGATTTGATTGACCAATTAGGCATGTTCTTGCTACTTGGTATTAATCTTTCCATTCTTTCTCTCCCCACCTCCCGCGTAGTGTTTGTTAAATAAATGTTGTATGACTTATGTGGCTATGATAAGACAGGACTGTGAAAACAAAATTTGCTGTCTTGCTCCTTTTCAAAGTACCAGTAGCTATTTTTCATGTACTGTACAATTTTAGGGGTGAAACATCTCTGGACATAGCCAAATTCTTCTCCATTACATTGATGTAAATGTTAAATAACACCACTGAAGTCAATGGAGTTGCTTTGTTTCCTGGTTGTTTTTCTATGTGTAACAAGAAGTTCTTCTGAACTCAAGCTGGAGTAATCCCCAGGATCAACTATTTCCTTCTCTTCTCCCTAAACTCTCCACACCATGGCAATTTGCTACTGGCCCGAAAGGCGTGTCCGACTGCTGTTGGGGAAACTCCCTGAGCAGCTTCTTAAATCTGATTGCAGAAATCACTGTAGATTTAAAATTGTGGCTCCATACAAATTCAAAGCGTCTCTAACCACCAGAGAGAGGTTGAAGACATAGCCCACTTCTAAGTAAAATAAGGCTTCTATATTTTCTTTCCTATCATTGCCTACTGAATTATTTGCAAACCAAAGCTTTTGTCCTGATTATTATGGGCTTTCTCTCAACTGGTTCCTTCAGTGATTCCACAATCCAGTGTTCATTATATAGTCCTTTATCACGGAATGTTATGATTCCCAGGAACAGTAGATTTTTAACATCACTGAATAGACTAGGGTGATTGTATAGTATGAAAGTGAGAGCTTCGCTGTCTTTTAGCTTATTTGCATATTTATTTCACTTCCTGTATCAAACCCCGTTGCATGGTAGTGCTGTGTACTGGTAAGAGTTGCCCAATTTCAATGCCCAAGTGATTGCACATCATTGGTGTCAGTGATAAATGTTTATACATGTGTATATTATATGTATGGAACATATGAATATGCAGGAAATCTATGTTGTTAATGTATAAACTCTCTTTCAACATGAGTTTGAAAAAGCTTCATTATATTGTTAAGCAGTTCACCTCAAATGAGTACCAATAAAACATTTCATACCTCATCTTGGTGTGATCTGTGTACACCACATACTTTACAAGAAGTCTGTTGTAGAGAATTAAACACTTTGGTACTATTCCTATCCTGATATCTGAAAAGCTAGCTACCAAGAGTTCAACTTCCCAGGTCTGAGAGAAAAGCAAGAAAGTAAAACTAATAGAAAGCTAGTCAAAGGCAAGCTGATTCAAAATCCTGAGGGAAACAGTCTGGATTATGCAACACTGGAAATTCTGCTTCAGAGTCATCTGAATTAAGTAAATTATGAAAATAAAATTACAATCAGAACAGTAGCTCCTGTGATATTTTTATATTAAGCTAGATTTATTTTATACCATTACCACACTTCCAGAGCTGCAGCTGTTTTGTATTGTCCAATTTAGTTGCACACTGTCAAGGTATTGATATGTGGGGGAAGATGGAGACTTTGGCAGGAGTGTAGGGGACAGTTGTGGCTTTTGGTACTTTGAAGAGATGTAGAAAGAGACACATAGGCTGCTTGTGATTATGAAATAAACACATTACCTCAGTATTTCTCCTCAGAATCATCAGTGTGAAATGCTGTACAAACACAACTGTTATCCACCTAGTACAATGGGGTCCTGATCTAGGACTCTTAAGCTCTATGATAATATGAATAATAATAAAATTTCAATAGCAGTTATTTTTATTTAAGGTTTCAGAATTTAGCATCCAATGCCATTCACATCTCTCTAAGCTATTGTTCCAGGCTGTCTGCCAACTCAGGAACAGTATTTTTTTTTAATTTGAAAATTTTCCTTAACCTAGAAACTTATCCCTAGGGTAAAGGAAAAATGTTTGTTTTGCATATTCATATATTCCATACATATAATATGCACATGTAGAAGAATTTACCACTGGAACAAACGTGGGGAGAATCACACTAGCCTTTATGAACATAGTGAGTACCTCAAGTTAATTAACAAACTATTAGCTTGATGTTAAAAAGTCTAGTGAAGAGGAGTTATGGAGAGTGAGAAGTTTTTTGTTTCTTTTTAAGTGAAAGCTTAGATTCTAGAGTATAGCTTGACAGCAGCAAGAGGTAGATTTTCAGCAAATTTCCCATCCTTTAAGTTGTGGGCTAGAACTGGTAGAAACAAGACACACTTTTTTCACATAATGTTTGTGAAGAATGTTATCCGTCATCTTTTCATCATCACTTGTGAAAGTCAGGGATTATTGAACAGCTTTATCGTGGAGTTCTGAAAATAGTTTTTATATACACAGAACTGTAACTACTTTAAGCCTGGGACCTTCCAGGGCCTATAGCAAGTGCTGTGACTTGAAAGCTGGGAGATTCTCCTTTCCAACTGTATAAATCTCCCATTTCTAGACCAGGTGAGTTGTGAAATATTGGACCTTTAAATCTCTCACATGTACAGATAGGGTTGCCAACCCTCCAGGATTGGCCTGACAATTGTCATTTGGTGAAGTTTCCAGAAATGCATCCAACCAAGATTGGCATCTGTAGGTACGGGAAGTTAACTTCGTCTTTCCTAGACTTGGTACTCCGTGTAAATTTAGGGGCGGGAAGTTTAATCAGACTGCCTACATTGGGGGAATCTCTAGTTGCCCCTTTAGGGCTGCTTTAAGGCCCCTCTTTTGCTGCTGGAGTGATTCAAAGGGGACTTAGCCAGGGCCAGGGATCTGGGCCGATGTGTTCATATAAATAAAATACTTTGTGATCCATGTGAATAAACACTGTGCAGTGACAAGAGCATCATTTTGGCATAGCAGGAAGGTACTGAGCTCCTAGTAGGAGTTGAGTGCTGATGGCTTCTGAGAAGGTGTTCACATGTCCCTGATCCTTTAGGCTGCTGATCATCAGTGACAGGAAAAGAAACAGTTTTGTTAAAATATTTTTGACCATTGGCCTGAATTTGGTAGTGACTTAACCTGAAGAAGCCTCTCAGTTCTAGAATCTGAGAGCCTGATGCTGATCTCCTTTTACCTCAGTGTAATTCAGGAGGAGTAACTCCACTGAGTCAGTCAAGTTGCATCAGTGTAAAATGGCTGCAAGTGAGATCAAAATTGGGCTGAGAGATTTTCTGAAAGTAAATGATCTCAGCTGAATTCCCAGTGGACAACATTCTCTGTCTTTGAACACTAAGCTCACAGCCAACAATGGATGTGCTCTTGGTGTGAAAGATTAGGCACAGTTAGGAGGAAGTCTCAAGCTCTAGGCACACAAAGACTGTGCTAAATTGATTCAGAGCAGCTTACTTTCGCAAGTGTTTAGAAAATATTTAAGTCCCTTCAGATGTGGATGAAATCAGTTGGTGGGACAGCTAAGCTTCTCAGGCATTGTAACGCTCTGCAGTGACTCATGGATACAAATATCTTGTATTTCCAGGGGTTTTAGTCCTTTAATCTTCACAGGCACAGATGTTTACGCTGGGTTTTTTTATACAAAGACTGGAAACCCAAACCATTTAATCTAGTAGTATTTACACTTACCATGTACGTAAAATTCAAACCGTTTACTGCATCTCTGATTAAAGGCTTCCAAAAATGCACGAAAGGATTAAAATAGCGGAGCTCACTAACCAGGCAGACATGTACACATTGTGTGGTGATGTTTTAGTTGGCCTGTGCTCCATTCTTCAGCCACTCACCAGAGATCTGAACAACTGCTATCTAGAAGTGCTTGGACTTGTTTGTCAGACACTAATGAATAAAAGTCACAAGTATTCAGTGTGTTTCTTGTAATTGTCATTAAATGTTAATGCAGCTATTCCAAATGAACTTATGTAGACTCTGCAGACTTAACTTAAATTGCTGGCTATAAATTATGTCCAGTATACTCATGGACTGCATTATATGTAGCAGTGAATTTAGTAGAAATCAGCTAGGCGAAAAGTGTGATCAGATCATTCCATGGAGAAGGTCAGAATGGAAAGAGAAATATACTGTGGCCTTGGATCAGCGCACAACACTGACGGAGGTGAAAAGTGAAGTGAAAAAATCATCTCACTGTTATCTTGTCTTCTGCTACTTGTGTCCACCTGTTCTCTCTCATTTTATACTTGGACTGTAAGCTCTTCATGGTAAGTCTTTTTGTTATGCATTTGTACAATGGCCTAGTGCAATGGGGCCCTGATCCCATTATTGCCACTTTATGACCCAAAATTATTTAGGTTATTCAAGGTTAGGTAGGATAGCGAGGCTCTCCAGAAGGACCTAAGAAAATTAGGTTACTAGTATGACAGATGAAGTTAAATGTAGGTAAATGCATGTTAATACATGCATTAGTATCCACTTAAATCATCCATACACACTGATGGATTCTGCACTGGTTGTAAGCACTTAAGGAAATGACATTGGGGTGCTTGAACAATTTTTATAGTGGGGGTGCTAAGAGCCATTGAATCAAACTGTAAACCTGGTATATGATGGAAACCACTTCAAGCCCGGGGAGCAGTGGCACCCCTAGTTCTGGCACCTATGGATGACATAGTTTTAAACAGGTTTCAGAGTAGCAGCCGTGTTGGTCTGTGTCAGCGAAAAGAACAGGATTACTTGTGGCACCTAACAAATTTATTTCAGTTTAAGCTTTTGTGGGCTACAGTTGACTTCATCAGATGCATAGAATGGAACACACAGTAAGCAGGTATTTATACATTCAGAGAAACATGAAAAAGGTGGAAGTACCTATACCAACTCTAAGAGGCTAATTGTTCCTCTTAATTAATTAGCCTTTTAGAGTTGGTATAGGTATTTCCACCTTTTTCATGTTTCTCTGAATGTATAAATATCTGCTTACTGTGTGTTCCATTCTATGCATCTGATGAAGTCAACTGTAGCCCACGAAAGCTTATGCTGAAATAAATGTTAGTCTCCAAGGTGCCACAAGTAATAGTTTTAAACAGTTGATATAATTTGTTTTTTTAGTAAACCTGGAATCTTGCTGTAGAAAAGTATTACTTTGGGCAAACCACGTCATAAGATATTTAAAAAATTATCTTTATGCAATTAAGCATAGCATTTGCAAATTTACAATTAGGGATTTGAAATTCCCTGAAATGTAGTTAGTTTGTATACAAATCCATTAAATTTCTAAATATTTGGCTTGATTTGCTTCTTGACCTGACCCAGGAAAAATATGTTGACCTCTACTAGTTCTCTAACCACTACCGTACTTTCTCTCTTTCCTCGTGACCTTGAGATCCCTAAATTGTTTAATTCCTGGCTAGCGTAGAGCTACTTCTTGTGTGGTACAAAGAAAGAAAATATCCAGTTTGGTTCTTGAGACATCAGGATCCCAGTTTAGAGAGAAGAGAAATGGTGTAATGTGGTTCTTAGTAAGAAGTCTTGTTTCTAAGAAGCCTTAGAACCAGCTTGTCCTCCCCCACCCCCAGGTCTGACAGAGCTACCAGGTGCTAGACCGGGTTGCAAGAGTTACTTGTTCTCCCAAGCTTTTGAGGGGGAGGGGAGAGTGAGCTGATTTGAGGGAAATAAATGTTAGTCATCTTGGGCTAAATGGGTAGTAAGGATGGCTCAGCTCACTGGCATGGGAAGCATGAAGGAGCCAGTTGTGGCTCTCTGAAGAGTTGAGGGCAGTAGGGTCATGCAGAAGTCACAAAACAGAAGTGGTCTCTGCCCTTAAGTGCAGGTGGTGAGAATTTACTGATTACTATGAAGATAAACATGTTCATTGCTGTGTGAGGTGTATTTACCCAAGTGTTTATTCCCATTAAGTTTTAATATGACCAAATATTATAAAATATCATTTACGAAACATTACTACAGCTACAGTTTCATGCACAACCAGTTAGATGTGAAATATTTCTGGCTTAAAATACTAGTGTTATTTCCTCTTTTGGGACATTCTCACATAGTTTCAACAACTGCTGTCTAAATCCCGAGATGTGGATCTTGTTTCTTCCTTGTCTAATGGAGGCAATGTTAGATTTTTAATAATTTATGAACTGCTGGTTGCAGTGAAATTTTTGATTCGGAGCCAAAGTGATTATACATATTGGAAATATAGGAAGGCACGAGAAACTGCTTTTCTGTTCTACAGGCAACCTATGTCAACCCACTGAGGGCATATTTAATAAAATAGAAACATGGTATAAGGGGTGAAAGTCCTCTGAGAGCTCTGATAAAGATCTCTTAAGTATTATTAGTAAACAAAGTTTTCATTAGGAAATAGTTTTAGGTTGTATCAATGGAATCTGCCTTAAAAGCTAGAAAAGTATTCAAATTTCCATAGAATAACTTAAAATCCCCAAATCCTCAAAAGTCTGGAAATGAACAATGAAGGGATACAGCTGCCTAACTCAAGCCACATATTCTCCCCTTATTATTAACTCATGCAAGTTATACCATTCCACTCAGTCTCAACTTTGTTCCCTTATAATTTTACATACATTTATGTAAAGTTAGAAAGATGTGAGTAGGTGATTGTAAAATCCTCTTTTCTTATCAAGAGTTCAATTTCCAATTTAATAGTATTGCTACTTTTTGGGAGGCAGGGGAAGAATGCAAATATGAACTGATTATCTTAAGAATTAGAGCTAAATAAATAGTAGATTTAAGTAGACTTAAATAAATTCCCATATACGCAACATATTTCATAGCTCCAAAGATGACTGTTTTCACTCTTATTCTTGTCCCCCTCTTTTGCCTCAGTTTCTCCATCTGTGAAATGGGGACAATGATCTTGACCTTCTTTATAAACTGATTTGAGATCTGCTGATAAGAGCTAGCTATTACTATTATTATTCATAAAAATCTCTTGTTACACAGTTAAAATATATTAGTTCACACCCTTACTCCTCTCATCCTCTAGAGTGCCACAGACATCTATTTTATATCTGGGTGGAGGAATCTGCGCTAGTGAGTCAGCAAGACCCACTTGACATCCTCCAGCCACCTGCTGATAGAGTGGGTTTTCAGGAGAACACTGCCAGACTTTTACACTAAGGTATCCGTCCAGTTCCCTGTTGTATCATTCTTCATCACTCACTGTTCCCACCTCTGATTTACACCACCCACTTAAACTTAACATTGCCTACCAAGAAAATTTTCAAAAGTATATGCAGTAGTAAGTATTATAGATGGGTTTTTGATAATCTCCTACTAATTAGATAGTTTCACCTTTTTCCATATTTGTACAAATTTTCTTTGGGGCAATATTGGGATTGCATGAGCATTATGTATGTGTGTGTAGGGACGATGGTGATGGATTATATGGCAGTGGAAACTGGGTGGATCCATAGCTGTTTATTTCTAGACCTTTTCTAAGTCTTTTTGTAAAGGATTCCCCCCCCGCCCCCCAACAATGTGTACTGCATTCTAGGGACTGTTGTCTGAATTCTGTGGAAATGCACTTTTAACCCTCTTTTAAAAAAAAAAAAAAAAAAAAAAAGTTTGTTTACAAATCTTCCTTTTCTTTTTAAATGAAAAAGCCAAAAGTTTAAACTGGATTGGAGTTGAACAGGAGGAGAGTCCTTCTTGACAGAGTTTGTGGCCCACCAAAGCAGAGCTCCCCATCTCTGGCTATAAGCATAAGAATGGCCATACTGGGTCAGACCAAAGGTCCATCTTCCGACAGTGGCTAATACCAGGTGCCCTAGAGGGAATGAGCAGAACAGGTGATCCATCCCGTCGCTCATTCCCAGCTTCTGGCAAACAGAAGCTAGGGACACCATCCGGGTCCATCCTAGCTAATAGCCATTGATAGACCTATCCTCCATGAACTTATCTAGTTCTTTTTTGAACCCTGTTATAGTCTTGGCCTTCACAACATCCTCTGCCATGGAGTTCCACAGGTCGACTGTGAGTTGTATGAAACAAGTCTGCGTAGGAGGGTGTCTATGGGGGATGAAACCTCCATGAGATAATATAGCAGCAGTGGATACTGGAAGAGATGAGAGGGAGGCTTTTATCCACATGGAGAATGTTTAACCTCTTGTATTTCCCTATTCTCATCTGTGTTTCCACAGGCCCCTTGCAACATACATCCTATTTGCCTCCCTCCACGGGAGGCAAATAGGCTTTAAGGAGGGCTTTATTAAAAACAGATACACTTGTACAACTCCTATTGACCTTGGCAGCAGTTGCAGGTGCAAGAACTCAGTAAATATGTAATTATCTTTCAATGTACACCATGAATTATACAGCCAGGTTAATGTTGTGGTAGAAATACTTTTTTTTCTGATGTTCCAGTATTTGATTTCTTAATATCAATAATACATTGCATCTAGATTTGCATTTAATGAATATACATATGTTGAAGTTGAGCAAATGTGTAATGTATAGGCATGAATATGTAGATTATACAGTTATTAAAACAATATATGGTAAATAATTGGCATTGAATAAGTTGTACCACAATGGTTAAAGAAGATTGCCAGTTTCCTCAAGTGTAGCACACAGCTTTCATTTCTATTAAGATCAACATTGAGAAGAATTCAAAAAGCAGAAATCAAAATACCTTCTCTCTGGCTACTTAACTTACACTCACTCCTTTTTAGGTGCAGAGAAGCAACATTTTCTGAAAGAGCCCAGTAGTGGTAATGCAATATGACAAGATCAGCACTGGAATTATGCCAGGGCCCTTTAGTGCCAAGTCCTGCTATTTCAAGGGAGAGCCCTGGCCATTGCTTCACATGAAGGGAGAGCACCGCCCTCTCAATTCTGATAGCTGGATTCCAGCACAGAAAAAGAACACTATAACTGTGGAAGTTAGTCAGACTGTACTTAACTGTATTATTAGCTGGTAAACCAATACATCTAAATTATTTTGTTTTATATAAGGAGAAAGGACAAGGTCCTGCTACCTTGTGCTAATTATTATTTTCTAAATTCTGCTACATAGGAAACTTTGGACTTCATTTCCTACAAAAGAATTTCTACCTATTTTTTAACTAAAGCCCCAGTTTAGCACTGTACTTAAGTATGTGCTTCATTTTAATCATCTGAGTGGTCAAAGAGATTTAAATGTAGACATATGCTTACATATTTTGCTGAGTTAAAGCCCAAAAGACTCAATGTGAAATCACAGTACCTCTTATTTATCTAATTTAACCATGTCACAGTATTGTCCACACCAGGTATTCAGAAATTGTGAACCAGGCCACAAAAAATGATGAGATTAGCCCTAACCTAATGATTTAAAATAAATAAATAGATGTTGGTATCTTTTTCTTTACTTCTGCTATTTAAGATTTCTGCAGGCCCATGTGCTCAGGGTTTTCTCTGCAACCATGAGGGCTAGAAAGTTGCGTTTAAACAACAACAACAAAACCTAAAACCTGAGAGTCTCATTTAATCACATGACTCCAGGAGCTGAAGTTTTAAGAAAAACTGCAAATATCATGAGGCTTGCAGTCAAATCATAAGAGTTGGCATCACTGACTACTCCTCTATTTGAATCCCTCCATTAACTTCCCATTCACATTCAAAACTCTATCCAACTCTGCTCCTCCCTGTTTATCCTTGTTTGTTGACCTTTATTGCCCCCTGCTGCCTCCGCTCTGCCAGCATTCCCACTCTTGTCCATTTGTATCTCCGCTTCTCCCACAATAACTTTTGTTTATTTTTTTCCTCTGAGTCAACAGCCCCCTCACTTGGTTGGCCTGCTGGTCCCTATATTATTCAGATTTAAGTTCCTCTTAAAGACCTCCTTCTGCTGTGCTGTCTAAGGAAAATCTTATTGAGTTGTTTAAGAAAATAAGGATTTGGTCCCTGTTACAGGGAGAGTTACCCCTTTAGGAGGGATCAGGCCCAGGGAATAGGACTAATTAGCTGCCTCCCAGTGGGGCCTGGTTGAATTCACATGGCTTCTCTAAAAAGCTGGGCAGTACGTAGGAAGAGGAGGAACAGAAAGCAGCAGGGCACTAGTCAAAGTTTCTTGGGGGAGAGTTGTGTGAGTCTGTGGAGAGGGAAAGAACCGTAGTCGGGGCAAATGGGAGAGAACTGAGGAGACAGTGGGACAGTACTGGCCAGAGCTAGGGAAACGTGCCAGGTAGAAGGCTTGTGTGGCGGCCCCTAAGTAAAAGGGAAGAACTGGCTCAGCCAGGGGCAGGCCGAACCCAAGAGCGCAAGAGGCTGATTTTGGAGTTGCTCAGCAGGGTTAGGACTCTCATCGGAAGAGGTTTGAGGAGTGGAATGCTTCAGGAAGTCCTCTTATAGAAGCCCTGAGGTGAGGGATGCGAGTCGCGACAGAATGGTAATAAGCGTGAAGAATGGGTAGTGGTGTGGAGGCTCTGGAATAGAGGCACAGGAATTACAGAACTGGGTTTGTTCAATCCCAGGTAGATGGAAAATGGGCCCTGGAATAAGGGCAGAGTGAGTGGGAACTGGCTGGCTGTAGACTCTTGGGTGGGTGACCTGGAGATGGCGTCCCTGGAGTAGGGATGGAAAACTACTGCCTTTGCATCTGTTGTACTTTGCGGGTTGGTGATTTAGAGGAATTGGAATTGTACTAAAAAATAAACCCCAGACTCAGGGCCTGAATTGGACTTGAAGAAGGACATCGTTCTTCTTTTGTGTTGGGGAGCTGACCATCTATCTGATCTGTGGGAGAAAAGATGGGCAACTTGGTTGACCCCATAGACAGCAAGGGAGAAGCTGAGGCAGGATTCGCCTGTATTGCCATGGTTGACTGTTCAAAGGTGTCCTGCTGGGAGCGAGCCGGGTGACATTCCCTACCTATTGTATTGCCATGATTCCTTATGGACATTTTTTACAGTAAAATTTAATCCTGGAATGACTGACTTTTGCACTTAGGACCTGACAGGAGGTGCTCAGCACCTTGGAGGTTCAGGGATTGAAATCCTGGTTCCAAAGGGAGTTTTGCCATTGACTTCATAGGGCCTTTCACTCAAGGACTCTTCTCCAGACTGTAACCTCTCTAGGGTGGTGGTTGTCTTTTTTTTTTTTTTTTTTTTTTTTTCTTTTTCCCTTCTCCCACCCCCACCATTTGTACAGTGCCCAGCACGAGTCCCTGATCCTTTGTTGGCAATTTTAGGTACTGTTGTAATGTCAATAGTAGTTGCATATGACCCATTTCTAGATGCTTTGGTTTCATAATGTTTTTGAGAATAATATATAAAGTAAATAAGCACACACAATCTATCATATTACATTTTCTTCCATAACGTATGCTAAGATTGTACACATTAAAGCATTGTTGTTAAAGTTTAAATTTTACTAGGAAAATAAAACAAAATACTATATGCGTGCAACTTTTGGGAGTTAGTTGTAAGAGAAACTAAATCTTGAACTCTCTCTCTCTCTCTCTCTTTTGAGTGCTCTTTCACATTTTTAACATAGTATTAGGATGAGTGTGTGTTTCTTTTCATTCCCTTGGTTTTCTCAAGAAAAAAAAATCTAGAGATGTACAGCTTACAAGCTCTGTAGCCTTTATGAATGGAACTTGTCCATAGGGCTGGCCAAGAAACATTTTGCAAAATAATTCCAGGTTTTGAAATTGTTTAACATGAAACAAAAATGAGACTTTTAGAAAACTTGTGTTTTTTAAACACTGTCCCCTCTGCCCAAATAGCCAATAACCTGGTTGGGGTACTCGCTTTAAATCAGGCTGAGCAGGGAGGGTCTCCCACATCTCAGACCAGCACCCTAAATACTAGATTATTGGCTATTCTGTCACTCTGTTCCCCTCCCTCCAGAAATTCAACCCTGGACCTGGTGAAACTATTGTCCATAATATTTCTTTACAAATTTTCAATCAGCTGTGTGTGTCAGTTCCTTACACTGCAGCTATTTGGTTTATGTGCTCAGCATGCATTGCCAGAGGAGCTTGTAAAGTTCTCTGAAGCTAATGAATTTATGGGGCTACTGTACAAAAGTGCTGTAAATTCCTTGGTCTGGAGCTAGGCAGCTGGCTGCACCTTTACAAGACCCAATACCCCTTGCTCTGAAGTGATTAATCCTCCTGATCTTACCCTCTCTTCCAGCTTCAACAGCTGAGCTTGTAAATTCCCCTAACATACAGGGTTAATTAACTGCCTGCGTACTACAAAAGTCTTCATGTGCATAGTTAAGAATTTGAATTTATTAAGGTCGAGAAAGTGTGTTGGGGTTACTGGCCCCTTTAAGGGAAAATGGGCCTGGCCCCACATGTAACTAATTAGCTGTATCCCAGCTGAGGCTGTGGGGCTAAGGGTCAGTTGATAGCCTGAAGAGGATCTGGTTCTTATAAAAGCAAGAGCTCAGCTGGACTAGAGAACTGCTAGAAGCCTTCTCTAACGGGGGAGGGAACCCAGCTATTAGGTGACTCACAGGTAGATGGCCTGTAACGTAAGAATTGAAGGAGAAGATAGGTGCCTACAGGAAGTCCCTGAGTCGGCAGAGATATGGAGGGGCTGAGACAGGGGAGGAACATGTCTCTGAGTACTGTAGCCAAGGTGGCGCAGAGAAACTACTTTAGCTGATTGTATTGTCCAGGTATTTGGTTTAACCAATGAATTGAGGCAAGTTCCTGAAACAGACTTGGTTTTGGTGTTGGTTCTTTCCTTGACTGATGAAAGAGCCTACACACAACCTAGTGTTCAGCTCTTAAATAAGTAACCTGATTCTTCTGAAGTGCTGAGCATCCAGCAGCTCCTACTTAAATCAATAGAGTTGCACCTGCTTAAGGTGGGGTTGAGTTTGGTCCTGAGATCTAGTTCATGCTTCTGTTTCAACCAAGTTAGATTAACTTAATCTTTTGCTCTCCTAGATAGTTCCCTTCATCAATTTCAGCTTTTGCAGATATCTGCTGCTAGTTATATTTAAGATGAAGACTTCCCACAATATCAGTCCAGTATATTAACAGAGTTTCCCTGACTGCATATTTCATAATATTGGGGTATGTTCATGTCCTTTTTCTCTGTTGCTATAGAGAGAGACTTTAGTTAGTTAATCTTGGGCACATTTTTAGTCTTGGGCACATATCAAGTCTCATGATTATACTTGGGTGGGTTCAAATACAGCTGAAGACTATGTGGGATTTGTCCTCTAGCTTAAGAGCTGTAAAAACACACACTCTCATTCTTTCAGTTTCAATTAAGAGATACTGGTGACATGGTCCTAATGAAACAAAAAAGTTTAGCTTTCTACTACAGAGTAGAGGGTGGTGTGGAATGGTGTCAGTCTTACCAGCATGAGGTTGGGAGAGGAGTGTGAATTACAAATGAGTAATGCAAATAATCCTAAATGAATGCTGATAAATCCTTTACTATTCAACTTCATTATGTATTATGTATATGGCACATTTCAGAAAACCTGTTTTAGGAGTTGTCTCTAGCTCCAAATAAGCTAGTCATGTCTTTGTGACTAACTACAGTGACTTTTATTGGGTAAGAAGAATAAAAATAATTAAATAAAACACAAATAAGTTGAGTTAGTACAGTTCCTATTTACAAACTGTAACCAGCACCTCTTTGTTGTTCAGTTTGGTATCCACCCCAGCTCCAGAGGCAGCTGATGTCCTTGAACTTTGCCATATGCAGACCCCACAAACATGTTTTAGAAAATTTTAGAATATTTTGTAGGACTTTTTTATCCCTGAACCTATAAAATCAGGTGCCTTAGTTACCATGAGTCCCACTATACCAGGCATAGAGGGATTTATTAAATTCCTGTACACTTTAGGGATAGAAAACCCTTTTCAGGTCATTTTAGAGGTGTTTACACCCACAAATGTAAAGTCCAAAATCTGAGTCTTTCTGGGACCAGTGTGTGCTGGGTTCTGGTGGGTGCCTGAGCACTTCCTCTTTTCTATGTTGCAAAACCCCTGTTTTACCTCTCACAAGGGCTACAAGAGACCAGACTTTAAACTTGTGAATTTTTAATATGTTGAATCGTGCCCTGATTGTGCATTTGTAATTTGTAATTTGTAATTCTCATCCAAACTATGGCTCAGATTTCCAAGAGAGCTTAAGGGTATTGGTGGACAAATCCTATTAAACTGGGTGCCTAACTCTCAGGCTTTGAAAATCCTACCCTTATTATTATTTAGTAGTAATAAACTGCGTTCAGTATGCACTTCCCCTGCACTCTGCCCACTGCTCCATCTTTGAGGCTAATTTGAACAGTCTAAATCTCTGAGCAGTTTCTTTAAGCTGATGCCCAGGACAAACAATTGTCAGTTGTTGTTTGCTGTGACAGGTCTAATATCTCACAACCCAGCAGAGTTAGAAATGGGAGAATTATACCACTGGAAGGCTAGATTTTCCTCTGTCTTTCATTGCACTTGCTTCTGGCTCTGGAAATTCCTGAGATTTTGGAGTTTAAATTAGTGACATTTGTATATGTAGAAAAACCATTTTAGGAGAGTTGGGGGGGATTTTAGAAAATCCCTGACCTTGGGTTTTAAGAAGCTGCTGTTTGTCTGTATTGCAGCCTTTGTTTTAGAAGGGTGATAGATTTTTTTCATGAGTAAAAGTAAAAAAATATTTATTTTTACTTTTGTCTGAATTTGGCTGAGCGTTCATACAAGGTGTTTCACACATATGGTATGTTCTATCCTGAACTCAGTGAACAAGTATCACAAAAGCCAATACGAAGGAGTAACATATGAAGGCAATCACTGACTGTGGTGTTCGTACTCGCACACAACCGACTGATCGGTCTTTAGTGTGTTCTGTTTCCCTGCTCATCCTCCCCTGTACAGTTGTGCTGCAGAGGCTTGGCAGGGGAGAACTTCACTCTTACCCTGTACCCATTTTCTGGTTGCATGAAAGCAGCTTCAGGCAGCCAACTACCACACCAGAGCAGTGGTAGTGGACCTGGAGATGAGACAATGTTATCTTTCTGAAAGCTTTACAGATCAGGACTGCAGCTTGGAGTAGTATGTATTGCAGCTATATGAGGTCCCAAGTCTGGAAGCAGGCTGGCTCTGAGGGTTCAGGTAGTCCCACAACTGCATTACATAAGCTTGGAACTCCACAGCAAAAAAGCTTTTGGTTCCAGGTGGGGGAAACAAGGACGGAGAGGAAGCATTCAGTGTGGCTTCCTGAAGGATTGTTCACATACATCTTAAAGGTATTCAGAGAGTTGGCGAATTACTTTATTGTAGCACTGAAATTATTTTATATAAATAATGGACAGTTGGGGAACTATAAGAAGATTGGAGCAAGGCATATGTAGTACTAATGTACAATAAAGGGAAAAGGAGAGATCATGGCAATTACCATCCTGCAGGTGTAACCTCTGTTCAGTTTGTCACCTCATTACTAGAAAGCTACCAGCAAATTGAAAAAAAAAAGTTCAAAGAAGAGCATAAACTTGATTACAGTTCCAAATGAAGCAAGGTTACAAGAAATCACTTGGCAGTATTTTTACCTGAAGACTTAAGAGGGCACATGTTTAGAGTGTACATGCTAAGGAGAGAGAAAAGGGAATAATTTAGAGCACTAAAAGGGGATATCACTAGGAATAAGGGTATGACAGTAAGAAACATTTCAGGGTAGACATCCTGGCTGTGGGGTAATCTCCTGAGGGAAGCAAAGGAAAACCTCTTTGGTTGGTGCATTTACAATTAGACTGGATAATAATAGTTAATATACAGTAGGAAGCAATCCTTCTCTGTGGGAAGATGAACTAAATGGCCTAATTGATGTCTTCCATTTGTCGAATCTGTAGACAGATTGATTTAGGTTAGTGGAGAAAGGTACTATGTTCACCATGTGTTTCACATTCTCCCCTGACATATATGCAGGGGAGGAAATAAATGTTATAAGAACTCTAGATAATTTTAACTGCAAACAAAAGGTCATAGTGATAAAGAAAAGGAGACTCCCACTATCTCTTGTCAGGTTCTTCCTTCAGGCAAATACATATTACACAAGGGACAACTGAAGTCTCGAAGGGAGAGTAAGAGAGACATGGTTAGAGCACAGGATTCGGAGCCAGGGACCTCTGAATACATAGGTTGTCTTAGGCTACGTCTACAAAGCCCTGCATTTAGAACTGGGGGCAGGTGTATGTGGGTGAATGGCAGCACATGCTAGTGTGCTGTATTGTAAGTTCTCCGTGTGGATGCTGTGGGTGTGAACTAAAAGGTACATAGTTTGAATTAACGTAGTCCAGTTCAAAGAGGTCTATGTAGTCCAAACTGAGGTGGTATGTACATGAGCCCTCAGACTCCAACTCCTTTGCAGCCTGGGGCAAATCAAAATCTCTGTTTTCTCAGTCTGCAAACTGGGAATTATGCTCACTCAGTTACCTGCTAAGACAGATGTGAGGATTTAGTTAATGTTTATAAAGTGCTTTGAAGATGAAATATGCCATGTAAATGCTGTCAGATCTGCTATCTAAACTTCCCCTTTTCCCAGAATTTCCCCAACCTGTGTGCGTAAGTCATTAATGAATACACCAGAGTATAAAACATGCTAGACTTTTTTTGTTTTATTGCCTTCTGATTTAAATACCTAGATTAAAACCGGCAGTACTATCTCAGCAGTAAAACTAGACATTAAGGTGGGTGAAACTACTTTCCTGCTGCCTTAAGCCAGTCAAAGTTTCATTTTATCTGAAATAATTCTTGCTATATTGAGGTCTGACAGATGGATGGTCTTTCTCTGGCAGGTCAACACTTGTCACTTTTATGCCTGTTTCTCTTTCTATGGAACAAAATGGTTCATTTTTAAGTGGTTGTTTGAGCTTGTTTGCAAACTGATAGATTCTAATCATTGCCTAGATGAATGCTTATGGCTTTGCAAAAAGTTGCAGTGAATCACCATAAAAATGATGACTAAGCAATCCAGACAAATTAAATTTGATGTTTCTGCTGAGAATGAACGTTTACTTCCATGACAAGTAAATTTCACTGCAAACTAGGGCAAGAAGGATGATGGATGATTATCTTAATCTAACATGTGGCAGTTTTATATTTACGATAGTGCTGTGTTAACCCAGTGTTTATATATAAATACTGAGTGTCAGTGAAGAAACTGCAAATTGATGAATAACTCAGTTGTTTGGTCATATTATGAGCCAGTGCTTTTCTGTTATTGGAAATAGATGCAAATATAACTGCCAGAAACCAGTATCTTGTTGCGTATTGTTAATAATTTCGACATTATGTAGTTATTCGGTTGTACAGGCAATTGGATTTAATAGTCTGATGCCAAATGGGCTACCCATGGAAAAAGAAATATTAAATACAGAGACATCTGCTCCTGTTTTCTAAGTAACATTGCAGAAACTGAGAACACATCACATTAATACCGATGCTTTTTATTATTTGCTAGTTACAATTAAATGCAGGGTTTTTTTTTAATGTGGTTGGTGATGAAAGAGTGAGAGGAACCTCGGAGGGGGGGAATGTTTCAGATTATGTAGACCACAGCTGACAGTTACATAGTCCACCACAAACCCTGTTCTGGCTTGGATTTTCATTTTGTAATAGTGTATTCAAGCCATATTTGCAAACCACATTCCACTAAAACCTTCCCATGTTTATAGCTAGCTTTTCAGTAATGTGCTCTGACTGGCTGAGGGGGTTTGCAGTTCAATCGGACTTTGACTGGAGGCATATATTTAGTTGTTAATCTCTCCCCTACTACATAATTATGCATGGAACAAAACTATTAATGGCAGTTATGTTAGTAAGAGGCCATTCTTTGTAAAGAAAATGTGGCCTAGAGAGAGATCTGCGTGTCTATCTTTTAAAAAGCTCATCTTTGAGATGGCTCGTATTTGCATATGAAGGAGTAATAAATTATTCCTGACTATTCCATCTTTCACTTTCCAAGTGAAATGTTCCTTGGAGTGTATGGTTCCTGTATTCATGTTCAGTGGATAGGCTAGTGAACAAATTTATTGACAGGAATGTTACCTGAAACAGCAAATTTCAGCAAACATTACAAGATATTTGTGTAAAAAAGACCTTGTGAATATCCATAATCATGAGTATTTGCCTTGGAAACTTGATTAGAAGACTAAAGGCTCATCCATTAAGAGCAAATAAACTTGTGATGAACTATGTCTAATCAAAATGCCTTAACTCTTGAATTTCAAATATGAAATACTCAACCCAGTACTAAAAGGTCTCAGTCGTGACCCTGGGCCATATAGAGGAATTAGGAAACCCACTACTGCCCTATGCAGGCTATCCTCATTGCTAGGCACTGCACACGAGGAAGAAAAGGCATGGGTTGGCTGCTGCTCCTCATGCCATGCAGGTGAGTGGGGAATAGGCTGTGCAGCTGAGGGAAGTAAACTGCTCCAGTGAAAGCTGCAGCATCTTATTTCTCTCGCTGAACAACGCGGAAGTAGATTAATAATCCAGTTCCTGACCTGCTTCTGAAGTTGTAAGGTTACAATCCAGCCCATAGCAGATTGCATTAATTGCAGTGCACTTTTTAAATAATGCAGCTTTCTTGTCCTCTTTTTGGTTTTGCTGCTTCTGCTTCTGCAAAAAGTTCAGTCTGAAATGTCATGTAAACCTCAATCCACCATGTGCAATCACTAGTGTTCAGTCACAAGCAGGGGAGAAACAAGCAGAGACAATTTAGTCTCTGTCACAAAGAACAAAAATGTAACTCTGATCTTTTATGTTGTCTTTCAGTCACTGTGTGGTAAGTGACTTGAGGTTTTTTATTTAACTAATTTCCCCTCCAATCTGACTTTGCTGTTGATGTGGAGGAAAAAATAGTTTTCCAGCTCCACGCTTCTGAACTTTGCAGTGAGCAGCATTTTCCACCATGGAGGCCAAAGGGAAATCCAGCCCTGTCCAGAAAGTCCAAAAACAACTTTTAGTCTGAAGGGTTGATGGTTCTAGGAGGGATGCTACCTCCTGTGCTAGCAGAGTGAAGCAAATGTCTGACATAGTGTCTGAATAAATATAAATTAATCAGCTCCCAGTCAGCTTGGTTTTAATTTCCATGAGGATGGAATGAATGGCTTTTAAAAGGAAAGTCGAGCTTTCCTTTATATTGCAGTGTAATTTCTGGTTACCCTAATTCTGTCCATCTGTGTCCTCAGGTTCCCCAGAGGATAGAAGATCAAAGTTCTGAAGACAGCAGTGCAGGAATCCCGGGCATATGGGGCAGTTGGGGCCCCTGGTCTGCTTGCTCTCGAAGTTGCAGTGGTGGGGTGATGGAGCAAACCCGTCCCTGTCTCCCAAGCTATTACCACGACAGGGGCTATTCTAGGCCAGGGCAACAGTACCCAGCCATGGAAAGAGCTCTCGCACCCCAGCATTCCCGCCGTCGTGAAGATCCATTGACCCCTTATTCCGGCCATGTCATATCTGCCATCCGTACATCCGTGCCACTTCACAGAAACGAGGAGCAGCTTCAGAGAGGTCTTTGGGCTTCAGTTTCCTCCACGGGCCACAATGACAGCCATCTGAACAGAGGAACGTTGAGAGGCAGCCGGCATTCTCAAAGGCACAGAACCAAGCCAGAGAGGAGGTACTGTTCCTGCACGTGTAATTGATTCCATGGCTTGGTGTGAATGGTGTGTTTGAAGAATGTGTCTCTTCATGCCAGGTTTTAAATTAATTGATGGGAAAATCTCAGGGAAGAATAGCATGAGTCTGTAATATCCACAAATTGTTTTGGAGGGCTGTCTCAAGAGAGAGCTTGTGATAGTCTGTGTATTATACTTCAATATCTGCTGTTCATGTTCTAAAACCAAAATGAGTGTGATAATTTTGCCTGCAGGCAAAATAAAACTGCAAGCTATTTTAATATCTCAGTTTAAAATATAATTTTGTGATCTAGTAATTTCCCCCCATGATCCATTACCCTTTGACAACCTCATAGGAAACCCAATAAAGGATAACTGTGCCATGCCCCACAGGTACCATTCTAATTAGACCTGGTTTGAAATTTTGTCTTCAAACCTACTTGTGATGAAAAATGGCTTTTAAACCAAATTTTGCATTCTGGTCAGAATTTCCTGTCTTTCAATAAAAAGGACTTTTTGGTTTTCTGGTTTGTTTTTGTTCTGTTGTCCCTCCCCTTTTTCATATCTCTTTTTTCCTTTTTTATAGGAAAACCAAATATTTTTTCAAGTAAATGAACCTTTAAAAAAGAAAAAGGAAAATGCTTACCTTGACTAGCCCTGATTTTAATATCCACTGAAGTCAGTGTATATCATTTTAATGATTCAATCTCGAACAGCTACACTCTTCTGATTTAATATTAACTCTCTGTTCCTGTCACTCCCCAAAGACAGAACTTCATTAGTTCATGCCAGAATCTCCATACTTAAAATATAGTTGAGAATGCACACACCATCCACCTTTGAGGCCTCATTTCTTGGGTAGGCCTAGAGCTACCCAAGACCCTGTGCTACCTCGTCAAAGTTTGCCTTTCTGTGCTCTGTTTCTTTGCTCCTTCAATTTCAACTGACTGGCTGGTTGAGAACCCTTGCGCTTACCCTGAGATAATCCCAGCAATAGACCTATGGCTCTCCATTTCTGAGGAAAAGGGGCTGACTTGATAGCTTGCAGGAATCTCTCTCCAGTCAAACAGCAGCAACATCAAAGGTGGTAACTTACCTATTCCCCCTGTGTTTGTCTCAGTGAGGTGTGCACATCAAAGCTTACTTGGAACCAGACTAGGTTCAGATGCTAACATTTCTAGTTCTGGGCAATTTCACTTTATTCTTGTTTCTCCAAAAATATAGAAATTAAAGACATAAAATATATGACTGTCCCTGAATCAGCAGTGCAAAGCCATTCTAGAGCTGTCTCAGCCTGATCCAGCTCAGGTGGGACCTTCCCTGCCTAGGTGGAATCGTCTGGTGGGCTACAGCTTCTGTAGCAATTCCACTATCCGCATGCTGGACTTGTCTGGGGTTTCCCTCTCCACTCTGGCTATCCCTAGCTGGGATAGCAGCTCCTGGGGGCCATTGATGGCTGGCACAGCTTAGAGCAGCCTCCGCAGTTGGAAAAGGAGATGAACAGAACATTTAGGAGAGGAGAATGGGCAGAACTCAGTACTCAGTGTTGTGCAGAAGTCAGGATACAGTACAGCAGCCTCGTAATATGGAACCTTAAAATGAGGATAAAGCCTAATTCAGCTCTGCTTTCCTATATGATGGAAGTCCTCTAGGTTTATGTTGGGGATTTTTTTTTAAAAAACCTCTTCTCTAGGTATGATGCAAATCTGTTTACAAATGTATAGCGGTTTTTCCAAGGATGAAGTCTTGAAAAGAGAGTGATTGATACTGAGGTGTTTAAACCTTATGTAACAAATTATTTCCTCCTTGTGTAAAATGGTCCCTTGTGGCTTTAGAGCAGGGGTCTCAAACACGTGGCCCACGGGCCGCATGTGGCCTGCGGAGCGCTTCCCTGCGGCCCGCCGGGCTCCCCGCGCCCCTCCCCACCCCCTCCGCCTCTTCTCTTCCCCTCCTCCCTGTGTGCGCGCTTCCTGCTCCTCCCCCTTCCCTCCCAGAAACCACGAAGCTGCCAGACAGCTGTTCTGGCGGTGGGAACTGCCTGGGGGTAAAAATAGAACTTTGGAGCAGCGCGGAGGGAACGGGGATCTTAGTGGTCACAGAACGTAACTGGAGGGGGCGGGGGTGAGGGGAGTTGGCGGCCATAGGACGTAACTAGGAGGGCAGGCGAGGGGAGCCCGGCGGCCCGCCTCTTCTCCCCCCCCTCCTCCCCTGTGTGCGCAGCTTCCTTCTCCTCCCCCTCCCAGTTACGTCTATGGCCGCCAACTCCCCTCACCCCTGCTCCCCCCCCAGTTACGTTCTGTGACCGCTAAGATCCCCATTCCCTCCGCGCTACTCCAAGGTTCTATTTTTACCCCCAGGCAGTTCCCGCTGCCAGAACAGCTGTCTGGCGGCTTCACGGTTTCTGGGAGGGAGGGGGGAGGAGCAGGGAGCCGCGTGCTCAGGGGAGGAGGCGGAGAAGGGGCGGACAAGGGCGGGGCCTGATGGAAGGGGTGGAGTAGGGGCGGGGCCAGGGGCAGCGAGGGGGCAGGGTCAGTCATGCGGCCCTCGGGCCAATGCACTAGTCCTCATGCGGCCCTCGTGGTAATTTGAGTTTGAGACCCCTGCTTTAGAGCCTATTATGTTGTATAACTTTGAGATATTTTGCCGGTGACTGTAAAAGCACTATGAAATTGTTTTTGAATTTAAAATGAAATGGATTAGCATGGCAACCCTAATATGTTTTCTTAATTTTGCAAAGTCCAGAGGTCAAATGTTTGTTGCAAGGGAGGGTGCTATATATTGTGGGCAGAAAATGAATTCCAAATATTAATGAGCTCCACATATGATTTATATACTGTAAAATGTGTTCTTCAATAACCCATAAAATGGAGAGGTATAAGGAATTGTCCCAAGTCATTCAAAAAAGTCTGTATTTTAATAATGTAGAGAATTAGTTCAGTTTTTGAAATATTTATAATTTCTGTTTTCAGATTTATATATGATCCATAATTTTAGTAGATTTCTTTAAAACAATAAAATAGGGATTAAGATTTGTGACCGAGAAGAGCTAACATCTGAGAGCATAGTAAGATGAAATGGGACTGTTTCCAAGTCAAATATATTCCACGAGCAATGAGCGTCCTTTAAAGAAGCAAACTACGTTTGTACCTTTTGGAAAGAAGTGGAAAAGTTCTCAGGCAGCTGACCAGGAAAACAGAGGAATCAGCAAATGTGAATGGTATCTTAATGCAATTGAGAATATAGAAACACTTAACTATAAATGGCAAAAATCAGCTAATCAGGTAGAGTTAAAAAATTTAAATGGCTGGGGCAAGGGAGTGGAGAGCTTAGCCTAAATTTTGACCTACTTTAAAATTTTTACGGGATCCTTTTTGGAAGGGGAGAGTAAATCAGCTTGGACTTTAGGGCTCTATTGTGGCTCTGTTCATATTGTGTATATGTGGGGAGAGAGGTGTATTGCTTCAGCAGGAATACCTAGAGAAATTATGCAAGTGAAGACAAATGGCAAGCATAATGCCTATAAGAGGATGCGCAGCAGCAGCAACTACTGCATCTCTTCTACAGCTATAGATGGCTTGCCCCTCCCCACATTTGTGTCATGCAGATAACTGCAGGAAAGAGGGGCCAAGGTGAATTCCTTCCTTTCAAACAATCATTTCAGGGGTTTGCATCAGTGCCAGTAGTTTTGGATGGTCTCTCTTCACATTATGGATGCCTTTTTTGTGGGTATGCTGGGGGAAAGAGCTCTGAAAACATGCTTTGTCCTCTCCTGATGACTTTTTGGGGCAGAAATTCTTATCTCCCCATACTGTTGTCTTAGTTGAGACAGAATTATGTGTTCCATCCGAATTAAGAGAAGACATAGTTAAAGAAAGTGTCTGGATTTTTTTTTAAAGTAACATAGTGCACTGAATGAAAATGACATCCACAGCATTTGAACTTTCTTCTTAGACTTTGACAACTTCTGCACTGTATATCTGGATGGTAGAATTTCATACCTGTCTCATGCAAGGTGAAGTGCTACTTAATGATTTGGTGCTGGCAGAAGCTGTTCCCATTAAGCATAAATTGTTCTATTACTATCCTAATTAAGCAGTAGTCATTTAGGCCCTGATCCTCCTGTCCAGGAAAGCACTTTAGCTCATACTAAATACTTTTCTGAATTAGGGTCTGTCCTGGGTTGTCTCCTGAGAGTAACTGACCACAATCACTCCAGCTTTTCTTAACCACCACTTATATATTATGTTTACAATCCGTAGCCAGCTTCCCCACTTGCTTCTGGGGTACCGTACAGTAATAGCAACAGCCAGTCCTGCCTACCTCTGCCTTTCTTAATCTCTCCATCTCCTTCCAGAATTTCCTGTTTGCTTATATAGTCCTAGCTGCTGGGGAGTCTTCCACGCTGTTAGCCCCTCAGCAGGATCTCCACTCCATTAATTGGCCTCCTCTGCCAACTCCTTGCCTTTCAATCGGAGCTCAATTAATGTAAACTGGTGGGGAATTGAGTGACAGGGTGCTGAGTTAGTTCCTGAGTCAGCACACACTGTTATAGGACCTCCACTGCCATTTATTGTTCTAATGTCAGCTCTGTTCCCTAGGAGAGCATAGAGTGGCTTTTCCAGTTAAACACTGTTTTGATTAGAGCTAGTCAGCAAATGGAATTTCAAATTAGGATGAAAATTCAAAATTTATTGTGGAATGAAGATTCCAAAAATATTTTCTTTTGGAAAAATTGCAACCACCTTATCAAAACTTTTTGTTTTGATAATGTCTAAACATTATATAATATCTGGTATAATTATAATGCAATGTTAAAATTGATTATTAACACTGAAATTAAAATGACAAAGTTGAAATGAAATGAGAAAGGTGAGACAAAACACCCTGGTTTGAATTGTTTTGTAATTTTCTCATAGAAAATATCATCAAATGACACGTTACCTTTAAGTATTTTAATTTTAACTGAACGTCATTTGCAGATAGAAAACTGCACCAATGAAAATTTGTCAACCAACTCTAGTCCTAATTAACAAGTCTTTTATTTTTTATTAACTTTTAAAATTTGATAATTATTTCATTCTTCAGTGGGATCGGGATCTTTTAGAAAATTACAGCTCCATCATGATTCTCTAAGAAAATCTTGCTAGCTTGTCTCCAGTTCCTATATTTATCTACATGAACCTTTGCCACACTAAACATGGTTTTTGGAGCTGTATGGACAGTATTTATGGTGTCAGTGCAAGACTAAAGATGTTTTAGGAAGATACAGTGCTAGAAGATCCTAAATAAAAACAGCCATGCTCGTTCTAGCTCTGTTCAGAACTGAGAGGTGAAGATGAAGGGGTATGGGAGACAATAATTTTGCCCAAGTTATAAAGAAGACCGTGGAAGACTTGCATATCCTTGAACTTCTGAGAAGTAATTACAACAAATAAAAACCATTATATAGTTTGAATACATTGTAGAATGCAGTATTTTATCATCATTCATCAGGAAGGTAAACAGGAAGGCACCTGTTTTGGATGAAATAACGGCAGTATCAGCCAGTGTTCAGAACACTGCATGATCAAGAGCGTCTCTGATTTGACTTCTTCCCTCCATCAAATATAAATGTGGCTGGAAATAGGAAAGCCACTTTAGAAGATCTGACGATCTTAACACTGAGAGGATGTAAACTGTTCATTTCCTTGAGCAATACCTTTGCTATCTCTTTTAATAGAAATGCCCTGATAGGCACTTAAGGGTTTAGTAGTCGTTAGAACTGTATTATGCCTGTGCAGACACGTTTCTATCTCTAGCTCTTATTTTATGTATAACCTGCATATATATGAGGAAATCAAATAGCTAGAGGCACAATTTACATATACATGTGCAGGTTTCAAGGGGTGCAAATGGATGCTTGCACAAATTTTACATACCCACAAAGCAGTGGCTCACTGACACAGTGGTCCTAAATCCCATATTATTTTTAAATGTTTATGAAAGGAGATTTTGCCTAAACGTTAGTGGTTCTAATCCATTGCTAAAGGGGATATAGAGTTGTAAGCAATCAGGATCATCTCTTCCCTCCCTACTATTCCAGGTGTATTGTGTATTTTTGTAAGTAGTGAAATTGAAGAGGGAATACTACCATAATTGGTGCAGTGTGTATAGTAGGTGTGTGCGGGATTAAACCTTCTGAGGTGGGGAGAAAGCAAATTGCCTAGAACAGACTTAAGTGCTATAAAAATAACAATACTAGTGAGAGCTCATTGGAAAATAAGGTTTTCTCCCATGGAAAGATTGAACTGTTTGGTAAAAAGTAGAAAACGGGAAAACTTTCAGCTGACCACTGAACATTTTTATTTGGAAGTGCTGCTGTGGTGCCTCATGTGAGTTGTGGTTTGGGGGAGATATGTCCCCGCTCTTCTCTATAGGCCAGGCTCTCTGGCAGGAGCACATCTTCCATGATGCACCATGGGCTCCTCTTTTGTGGTGAGTCATAGGAGATGTGGTCCAGCTGGGTAGCCTGACCCATGGAGAAGGATGAAGACATGAGGCATCCAGTACTCATCGCCATGGAACAGCAACTCTAAAGTGGAACCAGGGCGGCATTTCTGAATAATTTTTTTTGGTGTTAGGCTTTTTTGATGGAAAAGTGGAAATTTTTCTGTGGGAAGCAGACTCCTTTCATGAAAAATTAGTGTTACTCGAAAACCTAATTTTTGACAGATATATATATTTTTAAACGGGCCCTAATAAAAACCTTAAGGCTGCAAATAAGGGAGATTTTTAAAAAGCTGCTTTTAGCAGCACTGATGGTCACTAAAAAGTAATCCTGTTTGAAATGGAAAGACGCAGATTCTTCAGAAATGGCTTTGAAAAATACTAGATGATGTGACTGTTGAGGAAGCTGTTGACAGTAATAATAATAATAAACAAATCTTCTTTAAAATGTGGGGCAAAGCAGTTAAGCATCTCCAAAATACAGTCCTGCTGACTTGCTTTATCTTCCCAGGTCTTGTGGAGGGGAATAGATATGGGATTTTGTTCTTTTCTTTCCTTTTTCCCCATCAATAATCCTTAAGGAGAATGCTTTTGTATTTGAGTTTACCACCTGATCTTGAGGTCCTCTTGTTCCCCTAATGCAGATCCTATATGGATCTCATAGGCATCAATATATAGTATTGGTATGTTACTGCATTCCTTGTCTTGTTCTTAATGCTGTTTTGCATACTGTGCATAATGCTGATTGCATACTGTGCAATCCTTACTCACAGTGAGTAGTACTAATTGCATGATTCAGTGATACACCACAGCCCTAATCCAGGAAAGGACTTAAAGTTAACCACGTGCATAAGCATTGGCCTTAAATGGAAATTTTCTTGAGTTGGGACCCATGTGAATAAGGGCTGCAGAACTGGGGCCTGTATCCTTTAAAAGGAATTATGGTACTGATTATCTGAAAATTGATGATAAACAAAAATTAAATAACATACATTTAAAAAAACAAACCAAAGTTGATTACAATCTTTTCCCACTTGAATTCAATTACATTATTTGGCATGAAATAAAAATTCTTGTGAAACTGATTGGAAAAAAATACTTTTCATAGGCACTGGCCAATTTTTAAACCTCAGTCTTGGCCATTCTAATTTGTTTTAATTCCAAAGGGCTCAGATTTTATTGGTGATTAATGGGCAAGCCAAAGTCCATTTTAAAATCAAAGCTATCTTTGAGTTATACTACAAAAATGTCCCAAATCACCTCTGTTTGTCTTTTTTGCGCGTTTATAGTAATGTCTGAAAAGAAATTTGGGCAGAGGGCTGCCTTATGGTATGTTTGGACAGTGCCTACCACACAGTTAGTGTTAACAGACTGCAAATAGTACATATCATTAACAATTGCTGCTCTCTTGGAGTATTGGAACTAGAATTTCTTCATAGTGCGTGTATTTATCAGGAAGCCATAAATTCAGTAAGTTGAAAGTGGGGTAGGAGTTAAAAATGCTGTTGATCCCTTGGTTGCTAACTGTAAAGTGGGGAGCACACTCGCTTTGTCTGGAGAGCTAAGTGGCCATTACAATTGTTTAACTGTATGATAATTTTATGTAACGATTTTACTACTTAAAGCATCATCTCTGCCAGCTGAGGTACAGTTAAAACAATAGGAACAAGAACAAACCAGCATAAAATCAGTAGTGTAAAAATCCAAGTACTAAAGCATTTAAAAAAGAAGCAGCCGCATTAAAAAGGGGGCTGGAACATGCAGAAAGGCAGAGTGTTAAAAACAGAAAACACCTTTGCAATAGAAATAGCTTTCACAGACTAGTGTTTAAAACTCCAAGAGCTTTGCATTTCTCACCAGTGAAATTGCAGAAATGAAGAGAGTTGAGGCCCCAGTCACGCAATTGATAGCACATAGATGGACTGCTGGGCCTCTGTAGCACCCCACTGGCTTCAGAGGGACTCGAGGTGCGGGGGCCTGCTCACATGTTTTAAATTGGAGGATTGGGGCCTAAAAGAGCAATTCAGATCCTAGCAGCTACGAAAGTGATAAACATTAAAGAACGTGGGTAGTTCCATTGATGTGGATACTGGAAGGTGTCAATTATCTCTGGCACCAGAAAGGACGAGGGATTCATCTTGAGTGGAGAAGGTGAGGTTGCCATTGCCTGCTCTCCCTTGGGATGGCGTGGGGGGGGGGGCAGTGTTAAACTGAGCCTGCTAAGAAGCTGTGCTGAGTCAGCATATCCGTTAGTGGCGCCCACTCGTTGGGCTGCACTGGCTACCTACACACCCACATACAGTGGAGGGACAAGTGCAACTTCTTTCTGTCACTGCTACCTCATCTCCCTCTGTAAGTGGAATTTGTACTGTGGAGCCCTGTGGCTGCATCAACATTGGCAGAAGCTGATGTGGACTCTGGGCTGAACTATGCGTGTATGTGTATTTTTATTGAAAGAAGGAAAAATTGCAAACGCCAGTGAGATTTATGAGACATTAATGAGGTGGGTGGGTGGGTAACAGACTTAGATAAACAGTGCAAGTTGAAAGTAATTACATCTCCCCATCCCCGCACAAATGAAAAATCAGTCTCACTATAGTTTTGGCAACATATTAATGGAGGAAGGGTTTCCTTGAGGCATTTTTGTATGTGGAAAGGGGGTGAGAGGGAGGATTTGTACTGAGGAAAGAATCCAAAAATGATCAACCTTTCACATTGCTACGGCTCCATTTCCTTTCTTCTGGTGCCAGCAGTTGAAGTGAAAGTCTGCTGTGCTTCTTTGTACCACATAGGTTCTGCCTGGGACTTGCAAGAGGGGTTGGGTAGTTCTAGCACTGTACATAAGGGGCGGGAAGAGAGTATACATTATCAAAAGTGGCTTTGCCTTTCTGAAGCTACCTCTGTGGTCTCATCTGATAGCATATTTGGTGTGGGAAATGTAGGTACCTTGGTTGGAACTTCTAAACTTAACCTCAGTAGGGACAATACAGCTGTTATGCCCTTAACCAATTTATGCCTCACTAACTGTGCCTTCTGATGTGACTTATCTTGACCTACTCTTGTCAGTTCCAGTTTATGGAAGTGAACACATATCTTCTTGTTTGAAACAATATAAACTACATTCTCAAGTTGTTTAAATTTCTGGACTAGAAACACAGCTCAAATACTTCTCCAGGGGCTAGCATTATTGTTCTATTTTAACCGAATAAAAATTTGATGTATTGTAACCTATGTAGAGTTGTTTGTATGTGAAAACTGAATTTAAAAAAAAATAAAATAGGATTTGCTGCTTTACTGGGTGTAAGTTCTTTAAAAGTATCCAGGTCAACAGCATCAGCATTATTCAGATAAATCATTTCCACGACACTCAGGAGGCAAGACAGCACCAGGGGGAAAATGTTTATTTTCCTTCTGAAAAAAATTCGAAAAAGGTTCTAATAGCAATAAAGACCTCAGTGCAAGATATTTCCTGGGAAATTAATAGCTAACTGAGGTTATTTTGGCCTCAGCTTGACTTTGTGCTACCCCATCTCCCATCCAGCTATTAATTCAGGATGTACCCTGGGTCTCAATTGTTTTTGCCTAATTAATATTGTTTTTTATTACATTACTGTGAGCAGACTTTGTACAGTGCTGTCAGTTTTTAAAAAAACTAACACAATTGTAAAGCACCTTGGAATGGTTTAGGGGAAGGACTTATACGCACCTTTGCTGGGATGACATAAGGCAAACATGTCTCCCACCATAATTTGAATACCTTGTGGATGAACCCAATAACACACCTGGAGGCCATATGCATGTAAACTCCTGCTCTTGGTTCCTCTTCCCTCCCCCCCCCGACTTTTTCTATTATGTTGTTGCAGCTTTGATACACATATTAGACAAGGACCTGAGCTGCAAAATTTGGAGCCAGATTTTGAAAACAAACTCTCAGGATGTTGGGATTTGGGGGTTTATTCAACCTGTTACAGAAATAGGGTCCAGCTGTGAAAATTAGATCTGGATGTGGGTTCAAATTCTGATGCCTCCCCTACCCCTTGTAGTCGGGGGTTTGAGAGAGCTCACCTTTACATGTAGTTATTGGAAAAGCAGAATAACTCTAGTGTAGTGTCAAGTATCAGAGGGGTAGCCGTGTTAGTCTGGATCTGTAGAAGCGACAGAGTCCTGTGGCACCTTATAGACTAACAGACGTATTGGAGCATAAGCTTTCGTGGGTGAATACCCACTTCTTCAGATGCATGCAGTGGAAATGTCCAGGGTCAGGTATAAATATGCATATTTTAAACCAGGATACTTAAAGTCAAGCTATGCATATTTATACCTGACCCTGGACATTTCCACTGCATGCATCTGAAGAAGTGGGTATTCACCCACGAAAGCTTATGCTCCAATACGTCTGTTAGTCTATAAGGTGCCACAGGACTCTTTGTCGCTTCTAGTGTAGTGCTTTACCTTAAGGTTCTTGATGGGAGGTTAACAAGGACTCCAGAGAGTTTTTTAAATTTTATTAGTTTTTCATTTCCTCAGGGTATAGTTAAAAAAAAAATGCAAAGGAGAACTCTGTGTTAAATCTGAAGCTATCTTATATCTGTACCTGTGCCTGCTGTTAATGCTCATATCAGTGGCAGTAGCGTAGCCAGGGGCAGAGCAGGGGGAGCGGCCGCTCCCTCACTGAGCAGAAGTGGCGCCTTTTTTGTGCTCTAACGCCTTTTGCTCCTATGCTGCAGCCAGAGCGGAGCGTTTTTGCTCCCGGCGCCTTTTGCTCCTATGCTGCAGCCAGAGCGGAGCGTTTTTGCTCCCGGCGCCTTTTGCTCCTATGCTGCAGCCAGAGCGGAGCATTTTTTATTTTTTTTGCTCCCGGCACCTTTTTTTTGCTCCTGACGCTTTTTGCTCTTGGCGCCTTTATTTAGCTCCGCTCCCCCTGTGCTCTAAACCTGGCTACGCCACTGATCAGTGGATCCTTGTCCTGGGGAGCATGCTATATTTGAGCTATGCTATTCCCATATTAACCTATACTGTACGAATATATCTTGATGTGCTGGATATGCATGCAACTTCTATAGCAACTCTTCCTAGTGCACTTTCAAAATATTGCAATTTTGTCTGGATTTTGTCAGACCAGAATACTGCAGAGTATGAATTACCTAATAAAATAATATGAAAGTGACCAAAAAATGAAACTTTATAGTACTTAGAAGTAAATTATATTTTGTTTGCTTCCAACGTAATGTGCATTTTGCAAGTATAGTTTATTGCTCTCTGTATTCCAGAATTGGCAAATATTCAAGTCAAAGTATACAGAATGTTTAAGGGCAACACTTTAAAACCAGGATACTTAAAGTCAAGCTCCTAAGTCCATTTTTGGGCACTTACACCAAAATGACCTGTGTTGTGGTGTTGGGTTTTTTTTTAAAAAGAGGTTCTTAACATTGCAAACCATAACGAAGCCAATGAAAGTTGCCAGTGCTCATTAGCTCTGAAAATCAGCCCATTTTTATATGGGTTGAGGAGCTTGGCTTTAGGCACTCAAGTTTAAAATTATTAACCAATATGTTTAGTTAGTGATATAATTTTAATTACACTTCGATAATTAATTATTCAAATGCCTGCATTGGGCTAATAGCAGTGAAATGTGATATTAAAGTGCAAACAATGTTATAGGGGGCCAGAAAAGTGTGGTTACTCATAGGAAGATGGACTAGTGTATTCCCAGGGGCTATAGATTAATGTGACCAAAGATTTGTCAAAGGTGGCTGTTCATCACTTTGAGCTATTGTCTAGGCTAATGGGCAGATCGGCACATATTTTTATAACACAAAACTGAGTCAAAGATCTCCCCTATTTCATTCATGTTTCAACTATTTCCTCCTGATTGATTTAAAGCTGGTGAAAGGCGAGTGTGTGGAATGTAAAGCTGTGCAGTGCTGGGGTATAGTACTGTGAGGTGATATATTGTGGTCTTTGCCTCAAAACAGTGGTGCAAATCCACCTAGCTAATGGCACTACACTATCCAGGACTACTAAATCAGTCATTTTCAGTAAAAATATGCTGTGTGTGTCAGAATCTACTGAAATACTGCAAAGTATAAGCTTGACAGAAGTAGATGGAGTTTATTTTGTGACTTAAGATTTTAAGAAAACAGGGCAAAAATTTGCGAGGTACAGTTTTTCCAGACTAAACTTTAGTTTTTGAACCGTATGCTTGAAGATTGTTTAGAACACGCAACAATGCAGAAGTAGTAAGAGAACGGGAGAGTGTGTATGAGCGGGACAATTTTAGAGCAGTTGTAGTTTTGAATCATAGAGTTTACAATGCCAAGAAATCAAGCCTGGTATTACTTGTGTGATGGCACTGGTTCAAGATGAAAAAAATTTATATGGATATATATAACTCTTATGTTTACAGCAACTTAAAAAAAAAAATGTTTAAAAGCCCTCCATTGTATATACTGCTTACTGCTGCATCTTCCTTATTGAAAATAGGTATCGGGGGAAAAACAATTGAAGACTGTTGGCAGTTTTTCAAAGAGACATTATTAAGCACAGAAGATCAAACTATCCCACTGCATAGGAAAGATATGAAGTATGGCAAGAGACCACCCTGACTTAGCCTGGAGATCTTCAATGATCTAAAAATCAAGAGTCCTACAAAAAGTGGAAACTAGATCAAATTACAAAGGATGAATATAAACAAATAACACAAGTAGGTAGGGACAAAATTAGAAAGGCCATGGCACAAAATGAGATCAAATTAGCTAGAGACATAAAGGGTAACAAGAAAACATTCTACAAATACATTAGAAGCAAGAGGAAGACCAAGGAGAGGGTAGGCCCATTACTCAATGAGGGGGTGGAAAAACAATAACAGAAAATTTGGAAATGGCAGAGGTGCTTAATGACTTTTGTTTCGGTTTTCACCAAGAAGGTTGGTAGTGATTTGACATCTTACATAGTGAATGCCAGTGAAAATGAGATAGGATCAGAGGCTAAAATAGGGAAAGAACAAGCTAAAATTACTTAGACAAGTTAGATGTCTTCAAATCACCAGGACCTGATGAAATGCATTCTAGAATACTCAGGGAGCTGACTGGGGCGATATCTGAGCCATTAACAATTGTCTTTGAAAAGTCATGGAAGACAGGAAAGATTCCAGAATACTGGAAAAGGGCAAATATAGTGTCAATCTATAAAAAGGGAAATAAAGACAATCCGGGGAATTACAGACCAGTCAGCTTAACTTCTGTACCTAGCAAATAATGGAGCAATTAATTAAGCGATCAATTTGCAAACATCTAGAAGATAATAAGGTGATAAGTAACAGTCAGCATGGATTTGTCAAGAACAAATCATGTCAAACCAACCTGCTAGCTTGCTTTGACAGGGATGGGAAGTGGTAGATGTGGTTTGGGAAGCGGTAGATGTGGTTTATCTTGACTTTAGTAAAGCTTTTGATACTCTGTCGCATGACCATCTCATAAAAAAATTAGGGAAATGCAACCTAGATGGAGCTACTATAAGGTGGGTGCATAACTGGTTGGGAAATTGTTCCCAGAGAGTAGTTATCAGTGGTTCACAGTCATGCTGGAAGGGCATAACGAGTGGGGTTGAGCAGGGATCAGTTCTGGGTCCAGTTGTGTTCAATACCTTCATCAGTGATTTTGATAACGGCATAGAGAGTACACTTATAAAATTTGCGGACAATGCCAAGTTGGGAGGGGTTGCAAGTGCTTTGGAGGAAAAATAGTCACTTCTAATTAGCAGGAAATTTGAGGCCCAATCCTGCAAAGCCCTGCATGTGTGTTGGAATAGTCACCTATTGTTTCTGAACCTGATTCTGCAATGGGATTTGGAGGTGCTTGGGCCCATATCCACAAAGGTACTTAAGTCCCTACGTACCAGTTTTAGATGCTACTACAATCAACAAAACTCCTGCTCAGCTGCTGCCAACCTGTGGGCACCTAGCTTTCCTGTAAAAGTTCCCTAGGCATTTAAGTTCCTACCTTCCAGGTGTGTGCCCTAACCACCCGGCTACACGGTCATTCTCACACACTCTCTATCTCAATGATTGTTTAAATATATATCCCAAGTGGAACAGCTTCAATAGGACGGAGTGACAAAGCCCCACGTCAGAATATCCTATAGCTCAGTGGTTAGAACACTTCCCAGACAGGTGCGAGAGCCCTGTTCAAATTCTTTCTCCATCATGTGGAATGGGGAACCAGACCTGAGTTTCCCGTCTCCCACATCCTAGGTGAGTGTGCTAATCATTGGGTTGAAAGTTATCAGGTTGGCAGTGGCACCCTCCCTCCCACCACTTTCCACCCCCTTTTCGTGTGGAATGAAGCAGGCATCTAACTCATACTAAAAGAAATGACTTAGGCACCTAAGCCACCTGATTCGAAGACAGGAGTTACCAGTTGTGGATCACTAGAGCTGGGTGCCTCCCTGCAGTGCACACTTGGGCACGTTTCTCCATGAGAGGGCACACCCCTCTTATCAGCATCTCCCATTGACTAGCTGAGGTGGCTCCATGTCTAGTTGCTGGCTTTTGTGGATCACTAGCTTAGGTTTCTACCTCTCCCTATAGCGCAGGCGTCCGGTGTTCGACCAGAATGCCCAGTCGAACAGGGACCCTGGTGGCTCTGGTCAGCAGTGCTGACGGGGCGGTTAAACATCCAGTTGGTGGTGCAGTGGGGCTAAGGCAGGCTCCCTGCCTGCTGTAGCTCCGCGTGACCGCCAGGTCCCTGCAGACCCTAGGTACGTGGATGGCCATGTCAGAACCAAGTCCACTAACAGCTGTAAGGCTCCTGGAAGCGCTCTTGCCTTTGACACCCAGGTGCCCAACTCCCAAGAAGGTTCAAACCCTCAATAAATCCGTTTTACCCTGTATAAAGCTTATACAGGGCAAACTCATAAATAGTTCGCCTTCTATTTCAAAGATAGAAAGATATGCACAGCTGTTTGCCTCCCTGAGTAACAACTCGCACTCCAGGTAACTTAATAAGTAAAAAGTGATTTTAATAAGTACAGAAAGTAGGATTTAAGTGATTCCAAGTAGTGACAGACCGAACAAAGTGAATTACTAAATAAAATAAAATAGAACACGCAGTTCTATGTCTAATCACCCTGTGTACAGATAAAAACCTCATCAGGTCCAGTAAACAGGCTATCTTCCTCCTAGCCTGGGTCCAGCAATCACTCACCCCCCCTATTGTCTTTGTCCTTTGTTCAGTCTCTTTCAGGTGTGTCCTTGGGGGGTGGAGAGCCTCTCTCTTTAGCCAGCTGAAGACAAAATGGTGGGGTCCTCCAAGGGCTTTTATAGCCTTTTCCCCCCACTCCCTCTGTAGCATCATCTTGCCGTGGAGTTTTGGGATCACATGGGCAAGTCACCTGTCCAAGCACCCTAACCAGTCCAGCCAGTTGCATTCCTGACCAGGCCCCGATGTGGATTGGGGTCTGCACCTTCTTTTGTCTGTTAAGTGCTTGTACTTAACTTGCACATTCTTTTCTCCAAACCTGGTCCCATGCTCTTACAAAGGCTATGCATAAAACCAGCAAATATAAAACCAATATTCATAACTTCAACTACAACAATGATACATGCATACAAACAGGAGGAATAGATTCAGTAGGTCATAACTTTCACCGAGATATGTTACATGGCACATGTAGCATCAAACATATTTCAGTTACATCATGTATACATTTATAAGCCTCTCCCCATAAAGCTTTATGGGGTACACTGTCACACCTGGCCCCAGCCCAAAGCCTGCACCCTGAGCCGGAATCCTCACTCCTCAACCCCCTACACCAACCCAATGAAAGTGAGTGAGAGTAGGGGAGAGCGAGTGATGGAGGGAGGGGGGATGGAGTGAGCCGAGGCAAGGCCTCAGAGAAGGGGCAGGGCAGGAGCAGCGGTGTTCGGTTTTCTGCTATTAGAAAGTTGGCAAGTCTATGCCTCACTCAGGCTTTGTGGATCACAGTGATGTTCCTGTTTTTTTCTGGGCATCTAACTTACAGGCATTATGTAATGCTCATTGTCACAAGGCCAAGTCCCTTTGTGGATTTGGACCTGGGTGACTTGTACAATTGGGCCCTCTGTGAGAAGGCTGAGTGTGTTTTTCCCTGTTTCAATAATACTTGGGGTAAAGCTCTCTTTCTCACTGGTGACATTTCCATTCCACAAAAGCCAAAGCAGGGGACTATTCATGTAATCCAAAAACAGTCAAGGTATCTGTCCATTATAAACAAAATAAAACATTTTCTCTCTCTCTCTCTCACATGTTTTTAAAACAAAAACGGCATTTTTAAGTATAAGGAGTTACCTTAAGATAAAGAAAAGATAAACTTAAATGGCATAGTAATACAATTTTATTTAAAAGTAGGAAACCCTAGCTTGCATTTTTCTAGCAAAAATGTATTTTACAAGCTTTCAGAGTCTAGTGGTGCATTACAATATCCATGTATTACAGAAGGCTTAGAGATGGAATTACTGTGATGTTAAAGAAGGCTCCTGGTGCTGAGTGTGTATATATTGCATTGTAAGTCCTTGCTGATCATTTTTATCATAGTTTTATTAAGTAATGTAGTACAAGAGTGGAGATTCGTTTACCCTAATGGAAGTCGAACAACAAACTCAGAATATTTTTTCCTCAGTTTGTATCAAACACTTTTAATGTTCTTCCTGAATTGTGTGTTACAGTCATCAGATTTGGGGGCGGGGAAGGAGGGGACATCTGATTTGGGGTTGAAGATTTAATTGCAACCTATGTCTGAATTCAAATACAAATGTTTCATTTAGCTTCTGGGTCTCATTTCCAAGATGTGATAAACTAAAACTAATTCCAGCTTTGTAATGCAATGCTGTTTGGGCCTCAACTAGACTCTAAAAGTTTTTTTTTTTTTTACTTGGACTTTGTGCTTGAACTGAATTTTAGACACAGTTCTGAAAACACAATGTGTCCTCCTGGGAAATGATTGTAAATAGCACATCCTGGCTATTCAGTTGCTGAAGACGTTGCACAATGTGTTGTCTTAAACTGTGGAAAGTGTCACTATTAATGTACGGAGTGGTCAGGAATACAGGCAGTCCTCGACTTTACGTTGTTCGAATTACGACGAACAGCACTTAGGCCGCTTCTACATTGACACCCTGATTCAACTTACAACTACAGGTTTCGAGTTTACAACGCTCGGTACCGCAATGGAGTAGATTGCGGTTCTGAGTTACGACGTTCCTACTTACGACGCAATTGTAAGGAACCAATTGTGTCATGAGTCCGAGGACTGCCTGTACCCTGCATTGATGATGTGAGTGGCTTATATCTGCCTCAGGTCAGTGTTTGATCAGATCTAGTATCTTAATGTTCATTTAAGTGTGAAGTTAGAAAACTGAAATAATAGCTTGATCCTGTAAGGTACTGAGCTCTCTGGCCCCAATCCAGCAGAGCACTTAAGCATGTACTTAACTTTAAGCACATTTAATAGTCCCACTGAATAGTCCCATTGAAGTCAATAGCCAAGCATGTGCCTAAGTGCTTTTCTGGATTGAGGCCCGAGTGCTCAACAGCTTGTAGGATCAAGTTACCATATGGTTGATGAGCACATATTGTTCTGAACTGCACTGAAACGGCACATGCCTGTATGAATTAAAAGACACGTCAGAGCAGCAGTTTGGAAACTTGGTAAATTCTAGGATATGCAACTGCGCTCTTCCAAATCTCTTTCCTACTCTCATTCCCCTTGAGCCTTGCCTACCAAAGGAAATGTAGCTATTGCTGACAATAGGTGTCAGTAGCAGGCGTGGGTAAAACAGGCACTGAAAATAGATGAATTGCAAGTCTAGACAGGACTAAATCATGGACAGCACGTTTCAGGAACCATAGTGTCCTCATGTAGATAGGTCTGTACGTACTCTCAGGTGAGGAACATAAACTGGTGAGGGATTGATACGACTTTGTGGTGGGGAGACTGGGCCAGTCTCAGAAAGTTATTTGCTTTAGCTTCCATTTATGTTGTTCTTCTCTGGTCCCTTTCCATCTTCCCCACTCCACCCCCAACAAAGACAGTTAAGTTTATCATTAATTTAAATGTAATTACTTAAGACACTTCCTTTGTTCTATGGAACACAAGTCCTACATGTACCTTCCACAATCAGCAAGTTATTCTTAGCAGTGCTATTACTGAGGCTCTGCTGACACTACCCGTGGTTTATATGGTTGTATCATTATCACTGATTGGGAATCCAGAACAGCTCACCCCATACTCTTCCCCCCGCCCCCCCGCCCCATCGGAACTTCTAAGTATATCAGAGGACTTGTGATCAGGGAGTCAATGAAGCCCAGTGCTTTTGCAAAGCTGAGCTCTGAAGAAGCCTGTAGTAAATAGGATGCTACAAACATTGTCAAGCTACAAATGCACTCAACTATCAATCACATCTCGTTGCTTTGGGGTCTGTTTGAATTCTCAGTGGGGAGTGTGCATTGCCTGTTCCGAATGGCTGCGAATCTGAATTGAATTGCCCCATAGCTGTACCGCCAGGCAAGGGCAATGTCCCTGAACAAGGCACAGCAGCCTCCCCTTGGCTCATGGAGTATTATTTTGTGAGTGGAAATGAGAAGATCCAGGAAAGGCACTACTGAGTCTGGTGCTCCCCCTTCAGTTTTTCCTCCGCCTTCATGACGGCCTAGCAACTCAGGGGTGTTACTCTGATGGTAATGTTTCAGGAACAGAAGCCTCTGAAAAATAGGATGAAAGGTTATGAACTGAAAGTGGGGAAAATTGGAAGTTTCTGTGGAATCTTGCCAAGAAAACATTTTGACCGTAGTACGACAAATCTGTCATTGTATCACTAATGGATGTTTGCCACTGTCCAGCTCCTATATTTTGTCATTTACTGTGATAGAAATGGTAATCAAAAATAGTGATGATGAATGGAACAAAAGGCTACAGTGTTAATGAAAAATATATTCCCTAGCTCATGCATATGAGAGAGTGAGAAATCAGTACCCTTCTGGCTTGTTTAAATCTGGATATGTCCTGGGAACTGTAAGAGAAATGAAAGGAGAAAGGGAAGGGGGAGGGGGACTGAGGAAAATGAAGACAGTACTGAGGTTTGAGAGTCTCTGGAGGGAGCAACCAAAGGAACAGATAGAGGTAGGAAGGGGGAATCGTTACTGATGCATTTCATTTAAAGTTTTTTTCTGAATAAATGATTCAGTTCAAAGAATACTTGTTTTCAATTTAAACAACAATCCCCCAATTCAATACACATCTTCATTACTTAACAAAACTCAAGAATACTTGAGTTTGACAGCATTGTTCCCAACCTAGATCAAAGCTCTGTGAGGAAAGGACCATGCATTTTTTTGTCTATAAATGGCCATGCATGTCTATGGTTCTAGGTAAATAACTAAAAACAAGGGGAGTTGCCTTGCTACAGCTATAGATCATTTTAGTCCTTTGAAAATTTACCTTTAGAGCCAAGTATTTAGGATTGTGATTGTAGCGAGTCAATGGAGCTACCATGATTTACCCCAACATCAGATGAAGAATGGTTCAATGATTTGGGGGCTATGCTGGGAGACTATGCTCCACCATGGGCTTACTGTGTGATCATGGGCAAGTCACTTAGTTTTTATATGCCTCAGTTCCCCATCTGTAAAATGGGGATAATAGTCCTTCCCCACCTCACACAGGTGTTTCACATTAAAGATTGTGCACTGCTCAGATACTACAGTAATGGTGGTAACTAAAATAGATTTTGATTTTGCCTGTTGCTTGGTCTGTTGTTTTACTCCTGTGAACTTTACTGAATTATCAAGTCGATCAGTGTAGTACCCTATATTTTAAAATACACAGTAATTTTAATACACTTACTCTAATCCTAAAACTAAGAACACTGAAACTGATTTATCAAATTTGTCTTCTGTCACTCATCTTTTGTGAATGTAAATGGTACTTATAGTTTGCATTGTTTTAATGTGCCAGTCATTTAGGCTACTATGGGCACTGACTAGATTTGTCTGAATACTCCTGTTGGGCAAATTGTCCTTCAGGAAAGATATTGCCAGATTCAAATTAAACAAGTAGATAATGCCTCTACTTGTTTAAAGCATAGTGATAAGGGATGCTTGATGGCTGTTGTCTGGCATGAAACACTTGATGATGGCACTTGTCTTTAAACATATGTTTTCTGTTAAGCAGCAATTTGTCTGTTGATGAGAACTGTATCCCTGATGGCACTTGCTTCCCATATTCAGTTGTGCATATTAGATGTATTCCCCACACTGATTGTGAAGGGCACTGAATTCTTGCCCTTGCAAAGGATTGTACCACAAGGGCAAGATTTTACTGTCAATGGTTTATTTGAGACTAAAAATAGCAGGATAATCAGCACTTATAACAACTCAACAGTATTGCCACAGTTGGCCTGCAAATAGATAGATAGAATGCACAAGCTTTATAATCCTTAGGCAATAGGTACCTATTTTTCTGGGGTTTGTTGTATGTTTCTGACTCTTGAACTGGTGTTTGGTGTCTGTCTATCCAAAACACTGCAGAAAATTGATTAATATTAAGTGCTTATTAGAAACAGTTAAATAAGTGGGGCGTAGTCTACACTAGAAAGTTTTACTGGCATAGTTATGTTAGCGAGGCGTGCTTAAAAAATAAAAACAAAAACAAAAAAATTCTTCATAGCTATGCTAATAAAAGCCGTAGTGTAGATGCAGTTATATTAGCAAAAAAATCCTTTTGCTGCTGTAGTTTATTCTATTCAGGGATCTCTTTTGCTGCTATAATCTGCATCTCCACTAATAGAGTTATACTGATACTCAATCTGAAAATTATTTTAAGTATAGAAAAGGGCTAACTTTCTCACTTGATAGCCTAGTGGACAGGGTACTGGCCTGGGATGAGAGACTCCCAGGTTCAAAAACCTGCTTGCCTGAATGAGCTGGGGTGAAAAATTCTGCTAAATCAGGTAGAGCAGGGACTTGAACCAGCGTCTCCTATATTGCTGGCTTGACCATCAGACTAAAGAATGTGAGTGTCAGTCTTTCTTTCTCTTTCCTCCTTCTAACCAATGCAGAACAAAAACAAATTCTGAAACCTCAGAATTTGCCCCCAAAAGAAAGGATCATCCTCTGGACAGCTCTAACAGTTACTCGAGACCAGCACTGGACTGCACATATTTTACAATAAAAGATTGACAAAATTCACTTATGACTAGTACAATAAAATTGTGGCTGTTCTCCAAGTGCTAAATCCACCGTTGGACCCAGATGAGGATGGGAGTGCCTTTGAGGAAATTCATGTAGGAGGCAAACTGATAACCAAGTGTGCTCTGAGATCCAAAAAAGAGCAAAAGAGCATGAGCAAAAGAGCCCTGAATTTACACAACAGAGAAATACCATTGTAAGGATGCTGTAATTGTAAGGGAAGGAGCTGGAATAAAATCAGAGGATGCTGAAGTGATCTTCCCATGCTTCTCTCCTTATTACCTGAATTGTTTCACCTTTTCAAAAGCAGTTTGAGCTTTCAGATGCATGTTAGATGGGGTTTTCGCTCCTGTTGTATTTTAACTGTTTGTTATATAGTTAAATTAACTACAAGATTATTATTTTTTTTAAAAGCAACCCTGATCATGGAAAAGATCATCCTTGACTTAATGCCAGTGGTACACTCCTTGAAACTACTAGAGTTCAATCCTGCAATCAATCTCATGCTTAACATTCCAGCTTTTAGTTTTAATACCTAAATGAGTCCTCCTATACACAAAAGCTGTTCTGTACTGAGTGTAGCAAGCAACTTTACCAGGAGAGGCTTACAATATGTACTTTAAAAGGTGTAAATATGACTGTGAACGCCTGTTTTTGTGGGAGTTATGAGGAATTTCTATAGAAACATTAATCCCTGTTTGATATATGTCAGCACATTTAACATGATTGGGTTTCATATCTCTGAGATGGATAATTATCTTATGTCAGTACAGCTTGGCATGGTAAATTATTCTCACTTCAGAAAGGCTGGGCCAAATCCTGCCTTCAGATGTATGCAAACATCTCCTATTGATGCACTGGGAATTGCAGTTGTGTGTGAAGGCAAAATCTGGCCCCTTGCCAAAAGGGCTATGCTAAAGCTTAGACTAATACACCAAATCAGGCTGGGTTTGGGTTTCTAGTATAAGGATGAACATCTGTCCGAGTGGCTGAAAGTTCAGCGGATCTGGGCTGCTGATCTTCACACAGCCATAACCACTACTGCCAGTCATCTCCTCTTCCCAAGCTCCAAGGATCCCTCTTCTTACAATTGCTATCTTCAGAGGGAGTGGTGGTCTTTTATACATGTGCTGTTTCTGCAAGCTATTGCCCCCACCCTGGATTTTCTGGGTGTGCTGGGTGGCTATGCTCCCTATGACAACTTGAGGAATATGTCTTCTGTATTTATGAAGTCTAGTTCATGTTATGAACAGGGGCGGCAAGCCGTGGGGGGTGGTGCCGTGGGCGGGCATGCTGCCCTCCCCCGGCTGGGGGAGAGCGGGGCATGCCGCCAGCGGCCGCGCTTCTCCGGCCGGGGGAGAGCAGGGCATGCCGCCGCCCTCCTTGCTGGCGCTCGGAGTGGGGCTGCGGGCATGCCGCGTTCCCCACTGGCACCCCGGCCGGGGCAGTGGGCCCGCGGGCATGCCACGCTTCCCGCCGGCGCCAGGCCGGGGGAGAGGGGCGGCTGGCGGCTTTTTTGCCTGGGGCGGCAAAAAAGCCAGAGCCGGCCCTGGTTATGAAGAAATTATTGTATCAGGGAATGCCACTATATGGATGTGGAATCTACCATTTGCTGACAAAGAACATAGCACATCCCTACCAGACAGAGGTGACCATATGACCCTCCCTCCCCAGATTTCTGCCAGGGTTTATATGCCCTGCCCTGAACCCGGCTGCATACCACCAGAATCTGTAAATTGTGCCCCCTCCCCCCGCCCCAACTATGAACAGATATGCGTCATTTCTGCTACCAGAAGAGGGACAATGGAGAGTAGTTAACCTTAACAAACTATGCTCTAACTCCGTAGTTCTCAACCTATTTATCATTGTGGGCCGCATCCAATACTACCTATATGGTCCTGAGGATGTCACATGGGCTGCAGCTGTGTGCTGATTGGGCCACAGGTTGAGAACCACCGCTCTGACTGAACGTGGGCATGCTAAGGAGGTTGGCTGAGGTTTGTCAATAGGAGTGAGAAGTGGAGAGTGGAAAATTCCCAGCAGCAGAACAAAGGAACCCGGTGGTGTTGATGGAACATATTCACTTGAGAGACTCACTGAGACAGGAACAGGAATCTGTGGGCAGGAGAGGTCCTGTTCAACTGCAGTTAGAGAAGGCTAAGTGAGCTCAAATAGCTTTATGATTCTGAAGGGAAATCAATGAGCTGCAAGGAAAGGAACCTGGACACTCAGAGGGTTCTCTCCAAGTCCAAAGAACTTTCCGGAGTGGTGAGGAACCCGAAGCAGGGAAATGTATGTAGGTGTTTATAACTTTATGTAGATCTGTGTATTTCTCATGCTTCCCAAGTGAAGAGGCGTGGTGTTTTAGAATCCGGTGTAAAGTCTGTGTGTGCTGGCTTTCAAACTATCTCATGCCCTTATAGAGTTAAACTAGAAACCAGAAGGCTCACACATTTGGTAGCATTCTGGGGAATGTGCAAGAGCAGCTGGGGAGGCATGGGAAAAACAGAACTAGTTTCAAGGCCTGTGCAATTTGACCACAGAGTCCCCAGTGCCAAGAGGGGTATCATTCATATGGTCTGCACCTGGAGTGCGCACCTACTGGCCCAAAGCGAGGGGCAGTGCCGAAACAGTGCCCAGCTTCAGCAAGCTAAGGGCAGGTGGGATTCAGCTTTTAGATCCCCTGACAGCAGTCTGGCGAGTATGCAACTGTGGGAGCTTGACCAGATCTGACACACACCCATCTTCTTTGTTTGGGGAGATCTATTGGTAAGGGCCAGTGCTCTGGAATCTAACTTCCAGTGGTTCCCTGCTAACTGTGCACTGAGCCTTAGGCGGTGCCAGTCCCTGCTGACTTGTTTTTCCTGTTGCTCGCTGCCTAGGGCGAGGGCATATCCTAACTCCCATCTTTGTCATGACGGAAGGGAGTGGCACCCTTAATTACAGACTGCCCAAAAAAGGATAATGGGGAAGTGGCCATCTGGTTTCTTCAGAATAAATGGGAAAGGGGAGCACTCAAAAGCAGGCTGTGGTGAGGAATAGAGGCATGCAGGTTATTGGTCCCTCAGGATTTGTGGGAAGGAGGGGTGTCCTCAGCGATTGGGCCATCCTGTTGATGGGTCAAATCAAAAAGCAAGCCATCTTGGCTTAGCCTACTTCCATCCCCTTCCAGCAGATGCTTGGGGGTGGGGTCAGTTTTGGGTGATGTACACAGCTCTTCTCATTTGGTAAATCATGGGGTTTTTTTCATGGTTCTTGCAACTTCATGAATCTAGATATTATTCTCTCCCTCAGTCTTGCATGACATCATAAATTATACCTGACACTCCCCAAGAAATGTAAAAAGCTAATAGCGTCCAAGTTATTTTTTTTTACTAGCATCTTAATTGCATCTCTTAATGCAACAACAAACTGCATTCCTAACTTGTAAGGATGTTGCCAAGAGTGAATGAAAAATGCTCTAAGGCAAAACAAAGAGTGCTGTGTGGTTTCATTCCAAACAGTATCAATTAAAATGAGGGCATGAACACTGATAAAGATGTTCATAATTAGAAGCTGCATGTTAAGCTTTATATGGTGAAAGAAATGTGGTGTGTCCTGCCATGAGAGAGACACCGACTCTCGTATTAAGGGCAACATAATCCACTGGCCTGAGATCATGTGTAGAATGTCCAGCCCAAGATCTGGATCCTAACAACCTTGATTCAGACCTTGATCCAGCTCTAAACTGCTCAGATCAGTCTCCGCAGTTACTGTGACTTTGATTTTAATAACAAAGTCCAAAGTTCAGTTCAAGGACATTTCTTTGTCTCCTCTTCTTCCTTTCAATGCGCAAGAGTGGGCTGTGTTTTGATGGTATGGTGAGGACAGTTGCTATACCAGAGCATTAGAAAGCAGGCAATTCGCACTCTGATCAAGTTTTTTTTTGAGTGTAGGAGTAATGAGGAGAGCTGGTGGAAGCAGGCCCCATTAGGAAGTGAGGGACCTCTCTAAAAACTCTCTGCAGGTAGATGGACATAGCGATGTTTTGGAAAAAGGTTTAGGGCCATGTAGGGGGAGTGACTGTGTTGTGAAAGAAGACACTTATTTTTCATTAAAGCCCCAGGGATTTTTAGTTTAGTTTTGTTAAAGATGGTTGAGACTTAAAATGAGAGAATGAAGACATAGATTTAGTTAAAATGGGTATGGGGTGGGAAAAAGGGATTACCCTTTTAAAAATCAGTAACCGTGAGAAATAGGGATAAAATATGAAGTGCTTAAGGAGAAGCTGGATCAAACCCTTGCTCCTTCCTTGCAACTGAGCATTGCTTTGGAGGAAAGCTGTCTTGGTAACCTACAGTTCTGTTATTGGGTTATGTAGGTAGGCTCTCCCAATTGACAAGGATGGTTCTCACATGCTTTATGCATAAAACTGATATGTAAAAAGTTTTGGAGCTTCAGCTTGAATAAGATCAACAATTTCAGATGCTTTGATCACTAAAGTACCTGACTCTCTTCAGTCTGCAAAATATGTTTGGCAATATGTAACCACATTTACTGGTTCTTCCTGTTTTTTTTGGTTTTGTTCAGAATTGAGAAGTGAGGAGGGGTGTGAAAATGAGAAGTAAGGGGAAAGATCTGTTGTAAACTTCTTTAATAGTCAAAAAAGAAGTTTTTAGTTCAGTTAAATTCAAGGTCTGCTTATACCTGAACTTCTGAATTGAGCATTGACCTGCTAAACCCAGGGTTGTGAGTTCAATCCTTGAGGGGGCCATTTAGGGATCTGGGGCAAAAATTGGGGATTGGCCCTGCTTTGAGCAGGGGGTTGGACTAGATGACCTCCTAAGGTCCCTTCCAACCCTGATATTCTATGATTTGTCCTTTTCTGATACACACTCCTGTGTCCCCCTGATTTGTCATTTTAGTAATTACCTTTCTTGCCCCCTCCCCCCATTAACTTTACAAACCCATAATATTTCAGTATGTTAAGGTAGAGAAAGAAACCTTGCCTCAACAATGACCACCAGTCTCTCAGAGCAGATTAACTCATATAAACAACTTGAGTGCTAGCCACTTATCTGGCTGGGTAAATCAACACTCTAGTTCACACATCCTTGAGGCATGAAGATTGATTAAAACCCCACATGGCCACTAAAGCTAGATTGTAAAGTAAATTACTTCCAAGGTTTTTATGTAACAAGAGTCTTAGGAGACAATAAAAAAGAGATAGGAAGAAATAAACACAAGGCAAAATGAATCCAAAGAGAGTCTTTGATTTGGGGACTAATGCCTGACATCTGTAACTTCCAGTTTCCTAGAAAATATACGTTAAAAATATAACCTCATTTTCATTGTAATCCAAATTTATATATAATAGGTAATAAAACAGATGAATACATTTTACAGACAGGAGAGACGTTTCCTTCTTTGAAAAATGTATTCCTCACTGACCTGTGGAGACGTTATTTATGAACAGCTGCATCAAGAGATAAGCATTTGCTGTACAGTTGGAAGAAAACTATTGCATCAGCTCTAGCTCTCCAGGACTGCAGCATAAAACCCCCCCAAAACAGGCCTGAAGTGATTTTGAGTTACAGTGGGTGACAAGGAAAACAGACAAACCAAAATAGCCGCTGCCTACAGTGGTATACAATACTGGGATTAACATATGTACTGCAGTAAAGTCATATAATGTGGGATGTGGGTGTGTGTTATGTGACTTCTGCTTAACTTGTCGTTACATACTTAAAATAAATGTTCAGTTCCAATGGATCCTACAACAGGCCAAAGGTGAAGATCAAGTTAGCCATGAACTGGACCATGTTAAAGGAGAAAGTTAGAGTCTACATAAACCTGTTCACCTCTGAGCCAGAGATTTGCATGGATTTGCAATGGTGAAATATATAGTTAAAACTGAACTACGCTGCAGCCAATCAGGACACTCAATGTAGGTGTACAGTCTAATTGACTGACACTGCTCTAGACCTCAGTCTTCACTTCTGTTGGTATATACTCAGTGACTTACCATAAGACCACTTACAGCTAAAGAGGAAGCAGGAGTTGTTGCACTTTCTGAGGGTATGTCTTCACAGCCTGCAGAAGTGTGCCTCCCAGCCCAGGTCAATAGACTCGGGCTAGCAGGGCTCACTCTAAAAATTGCTGTGTAGATAGCACTTTGAAGTTGAGGCTTGCACAGGAACTCAAGCTCTGAAGCCCAAACACCACCCTAGATTTCAGATCCTGAGATCCAGCCCAAGCCGCAACTCCGACGCGCTGTCTACACAGCAGTTTTTAGTGTGATCTCTGCTAGCCCGAGTCAGTTGACCTAGGCTGGGAGGCTCACTTCTGTAGGCTGTGTAGATGCCCAATATACAAAATGAGACCAGAGCTTTGTACACACATTGTTAAAAATTAAATGAAAGCTTTTGGTTCACCTGTTTTTGTCTAGTTTGTTGGCTGTAGACAATGTTCATATGCGTATTTAAATGTTCACACATTTATCAGTTCAGTAACTGTTTTATTTTACCTTCCTTTAGAAACCGAAACCAAAGTCCCATAGGCCCAGGGAAATATGGATATGGAAAAGTACCATATATATTACCACTGCAAACTGACACTGGGCAACTGCCTCAAAAAACACGGAGGCAGCGACAGTCAACAAGGAACCAAGCATATGAGCAGAATCAGGGTCTTGGGAACACACACAATCATCCATCTAACCCTTCAGTTCAACATGGGACTCTTTACCAAGGAGAACATGGACCTCAGGTGTTGGGGCCCTCAATTTATCAGCAGGCTCCACCCCATTCACAGGCCTTTCCTGCATCTCAAAGTTTGTTTCATGAGACTGACTCAACCCACCATGGCTCTGCATCCCGCCAGCCATTCCAAGGTCAACCTCAGTCTCCAAGGGCTGGAGCTATTGTGTGCACTGGAGCCTACAAGCAGTACAAACTCTGCAACACAAATGTAAGTCCATTCTTTTCCCTCTCAGTTTTAAAGACAGCTCCCTTAGCATGCTGGATTTCTATTCTTCCTGTGGCTTAAAATCAAAAGATATATATTGATCTTATTAACTATTGAAAAAAAAATCCCTTCATTCTGTTTAGTTAGTCATGGAATAAAAGAACCCACTGTATGTTGATTTAAAAGAATGGCTCAGGGCGATGTCTATAGTTGCTGTATAATATACCATTTGCCTAGCAGCATCCATCCGAGGGGTCTCAAATGGTTATTAAACCTCACACACTTGTGGTATATGTATGATTCCTGTTAGATAGATGGGGAAACTGAGGTACTGACTTTGCTTCACAGACAGTAGAAGGTGGAGAATAGGATGGGGTTGGTAGTCAGGTTTCCCAGCTCCCAGTCCCATGCTCTAACCACAAGACCACATGGTCTTTTTGTGACAGACCTTCCTTTTTGCCACATTTGGGAATTCATATACCCCAAACTAAGGTTTCTGATTTTAGGTGCCTATTTTTAGGGTAAATTATGGCTTTTTTAGGAGTAAAAATCTATTGTATTAGAATTTTTTTTAAATAACATTTTTCTTAAAGCTGTTGTAAAATATTTGGCTTTGGTGCTACTCCGTGTTCTGGGATGACCTCCCAATGAGTTGTATGAGACCTTTCAGGGTCTGCTCTTCTGCTCCACAAACAAATTTCAACATTGTAAGAGCTAGAATTTTTGGTTGTTTTTCTTGAAAATTTCTTAAAATGTCTTTCTCCAGTGTTTGCCTTGGCTGGGTTTTATCAGCGTTTAACCTAAAAGAGGCTTTCTCCTTTCCAGTCTCTAGTGAATTAATATTGTTGACTTCAAGAGCCATGCTATTTAGAACCCCCCCCCCCCATTATTAATATCCAAAGTATTAGTGCTGTTGTACGTTGATGTAACAGAGAATTGGGCCTTAGAATTGGGCGTGTGTGAGTCCTAATCTGCCTTTACAGTCTTTGGGCCTTTTAAAACGGGCAGATGTTGTCATAGGTCACATGACTAGGGACAAGCATGTGACCTTCAGGAAACCAGATAGACATTTCCTGTCTCTGAGGTCGGGGCAGCAGATAGGAGAGACCCAGTGAGGATGCTTTGCTGTATGTTTCTCCATCAGTTTTTTCCATCAGTAGGCAGGAAAAAGTTACCAGAGCAGAAACATGTGTTTTCCCCATTCCCAGTTGTGGCAACCAGAGACTGTTGCCAAATGTTTTTGTATTATTTTGAACCTTTTTTGAATTGTCTGTTAATTAATAAACTTTCATTGGGGAAAAGGGCATGGAATGGAATTTGAGTGTTTGGGCTTTAATTTGAACTGCCGTGGCTGGGGTGAATCTGCACACTGGTGCACAGGTAGGGTAGTAGTAATACATCCCAGTCTGTCGTGTAGTTGAGGGTAAGCATATCCTCATCATTTCCCTGCACCTCTGAAAGTAACCAAATTCTAAAGAAATGGATGTGACTATTCAATGATCTTTTTAAGAAGAGAGAAATTGCAGGTAATGCAGCTAGAATTTTAAGTCCTTGCAGGCACACAGCCCTGCATCTTGGTCGTATTCAGATGATGAAGTTCCCACAGACCAAGTGGGAAGCTGTAATTGCCTTCAAGGATCAGTTTCTCCCTCGGATGTGGTATTTAATAGTTATAAACAATAATTAAGTAGGAACAGTCATAGGAGTCAAGGCCCAGACCAGAGCAAAGCAAGGCTGATAGTGTTTGTCCTTATTTACTTGTTCTTCCTGTCTCTCCTCTTTTATATATGGACTTTGATTTAATTTATCATCAATGACATGTTCCAGAGCTGCTGTTGGCATCTAGGGAACACTAGCTTCTTTTTTCTTTTCTTTTCCTTTTTTCTCGTATGTTCCAAGAGGTAAATATAATTTACCAAGGGGGAAAGATTCTATTAACTGGTACCCTGGTGTTTGGTTTCTCTTAAGGGTAGTTAATTAATTACATATTAACTCAATCTGCCTTGGCCTGTTAGATCATTTCCTCATCGTTGTGCATTTAATGTGCTTTCATTTATAGCTGAAGTCATTTTGCATAACTGATAGCTTGGTTCATAAAAAGTTAAGCTTATAGATTTTGGTTAGGGAGAGAATGGGAAGAGCTTCTATTTGTTCAAGTGTTTTTGCAGGTCACTAAACCCATTTTCTCATTGTACAAATGGCTTCTTCTCTTCAGCACTTGCATGTGTGTTTCCTGCCAGTCAGCCAGCTGATGTCTGAGCAGTCTCCCTGATCTGCCTGCCGGGCTTCCAGACTTCCCATGTTGCCCACCTCCGCAGGACACTAGCCTGCCTCGCTCCCCAGATGCCTAGCCGGATTGAGAGCTGGCTGGCTCCTTGCCTAGAATTTTTTGAAAATTTTTCCATTCTACTGAAATTTGCATTTGTGGCTTTTTGTTCTGATTCAGAAAAAAACAATTTTTTGGAAATGTACAATTTTCTGTGGAGTGGAAATTCTGTTTCCTCTATTGCTTTGTTCACTACCAACACAGGGGTGATGTAAGGACATATTAATGAATATTTGAGGGATACGAAAGTGAATGGGGAGGCATGTAAATATGTCAGCGAGAACTTTGTTATTAAAAACTCTTTTCGTTTCGGACATCTGTGTACATTGTTTTTTACTCATTTTGAGTGATGTGTGGGTTATGTATTTAATATAATAGCAAAATGAGGTTAAGACGATGTTCCTTTTCCAAGGAATTTAGCTTTGACTCTGTTTGGGAGTTTCCTTTTGAACAGTATAGGATTGTATGTGCATTTAACAGTTTGACATTTCTAGGTGTACAGGAAAGCTTATTAAAAGCTTATATGAGTTTACATTTCTTTAGGTTGTACTGTGGTTTCTTTGATTCTTTGTGCTTTGGGGTGGGGGGATTTCTGAAAGTATTAGCTCAAAGGCCATTAGGGCTAGTGGCAGAAGTAACATGCCAGCCATTGTTGTGGGAATAACGGTTAAACGTTCTCCTGTTTGTACATCAGTTGATCATTTGTCCCTTCCATTGAGATGTTACCCTATATGTTAGTCTTTAGGGTATCTTCACTGAAGATACTGGGCCAAATTAATTTTTGTTGTAACTCTCTATAGTTGTGGCTATCATGAGATTACTCCAGGGATAAACTGGGCCCACTGTTTTGAATCTCTTTACCATATTCCATAGAACACAAAGGGACTTGGCTGGCTTAAAACACTGGGGAAAATGTTTGCAGGGTTGCAGTTCAGAAGCCTTCACTTTAATGTGTTTTGTCTAACCTAAACGTGTTTCACAGCAAGCAGTGATCTATCCTATAAAACTAGCTCATGGTCAGTCAGTCATCACAATATATTGTAGCATCAAATGTAATTACAGATGAAGAAAAGTCCAAGACTGTGGATGTAACAGAGGATCTAGTTAGCCATTTGATAGTTTTGTGTTGACCTACCTCCCCACCCCCAACAGGGCCATAAACTCCAAATGTAGGCATGTCCATTACACACACAATGATCACTAACATAGGTAGAGGGATGGGGACTACCAGTGTGTTAAGAAAATGAATTAAAAATACTTCTCCACCAGGGAATGTACAATATTATTTTTATTGCAATAGTGCCTAGAAGCTCCAGGCACCATCCAGGATCCCATTGTGCTAGGTGCTGCACAAATAGAGAACAAAATAATGGCTCCCACACCCAAGAGTTTACAGTCACATAGTGTATGCATGCCTATTACAACCCTAGGCAAATTTACGTTCTCCAGGCCAGAGAAAAGTAATTAGTAGAGGAACCTCTAATGCTTTAGCCAGGGCTTTCTGCACCACAGATGACAGGATTTCAGTCTTCTTTAAAGATATTGTAGGTACTGTGTAGTATATTTCAAGGTGTGCACGCGCACACAAAACCAAAAAATTATACACCATCAACACCCTCCATTTTAATGGAGGTTAGAGTGCATATCAATAACTGAAGGAGAAATAAAGATATTATAGGTGTCCCAAAACAAGTATATGCATTTATATGCCCAGAAAATTCAGAGTTAAGGTTACACTTACATTTCACACATTATGGTAAGAAATTATTAATTAAGAGAACCAAGCAACCTCACTCTGTGCTGTAGTGATATTATGCAATAACACCACAATGATCATTAACGCATTTTATGGCATGTTGTCCCAGCTTAGATTTATAAAGAGACATTTTAAATATTTTTCTCCTCAAGGTGTCATGAGTGGGACACATGCTCTACATTCTGTACAGATGTAGCAAGTGCCTCTGAGTGTGCTTACCGCAAGTCCCCATGGGTATTCTACCTTAGGTGGACGTTATTATTACTCCTCCTCTTATGTGCTGCAGCTGCTAAAATCAGGATCATGCTGTCAAACCTGGCAAAATCTTCCAGTTTTCCACTTTAAATAGTTGTCATAGATAGTCACTTTTAATTTCAACATTATGTAGTTCAAACAAATCTGCCCCTTAAAACTTAGTGAAATGTAACAAGCTCAGATTCCTTTCCTCCTGAAACCCCTCCCTCCTATTAAAAGTCCGGACATTCTTTTTGGTATTCACCCTAAGTTTTCCTTTTTTCTCTTTCATCCCATCACTCCTTGGTATAGCCTCCTTGAGCCAGCCAAAGGTTCCCTTGTCTCTTCTTGGAGTTTATACCTGGTAGACAGTTATCATATCCTCACATAAGATTAGCCAATTCACACACATGTTTAGCTCCTTTAGTCTTTCCTCAAGTCACTCCTTCCACACTCTCCTTCTATGAATTCTCTTTAAATTGTTTAAATCTTTCTGGGACTTGTTGTGAAAGTCAGACATTTGGTTCATATTCTCTGTCTGAAAATATTTCATTGGCATCCACACAATATTGGAAGCAGTTTGAATTCAATGTACAGAATCCATTCTGTTTTTGGTGGAAGGGTTTCAGGTACTTCATCAAATTCACATATTGGCATTTCAGTCTTCCTGCTCTCCAACCATTTTGTAAATCCAGGCGTTTTCAATTACAGATCATTGAATGTACATGGCTAAAATCCACATTGCATTTATTCTGTTATATACACAATGTAATTGGGACCTTTTAGAGAGTAATAGTCGTTATGATGCTGGAGAGTGCTGTGTGTGGCTGAGGAAGTGTTTTCATCCAGACCAATACAAGAAAAGCCAATTGCTTTCTTGTGAAGTGGTGAAAATTAACACTTGTTTGGGTTTCTGGTTACCTTGAATTAGCATGTACATTTATTGTATTGAATCAGCAGGGAAGAGAATGTGTACAGCACTCCTGTACATCAGCCGTGCTTTGTCAAGATAAGTTTGTCCCAGGAATATATTTTGCACATAATACTCAATCTCCAGAATTCTAATGAGAGGATAGTTTATTATCCTAATATTCTGTAATTCTTTAGAAACTCTTTTTTCTTCACTATGCAGTGCAAAGCCTGCATGCAGCTATGATTTCCTGGAGTAACAGCTTGGGGCTTATCTACAATAGAGTACCTCAGTGTGCCTGTAAAACACCACATCTGCACTCAAAACTGCTTGCATTGGTGCACAGCTGTTCTTGCTACCATTGCAGCTGAAGTTGCTCTGAAAAAAATCTCCCCATTGCAATCTACCCTGGGTCACTCTGCTCTGTTGCAATGCCAGAGTGGACAGAAAGGTTTTCTGTGCACTGTGCTTAATTTTGTGCAACTGTTAAAATTTAAATAGATAAAAATTGAAGAAAATGTTTAGAAATAAACATTGATCGTACCCGTTGAAACTATTAAAAAAAAATCAAATTCTCCCAAACCTACATATCTCTTCATGAGGGTTCATTATGGTATGTTCTAGTATATGGTTCTGTCACTGTTAGTATGTAGCCCTCTTCTGAAGTTTGAGGGATGTCTGTACACTGTTTGAGGTTGGATGGGGATGGAAGATCTGTTTCTCTGAAGACTCAGACCCTGATTTGTGCCTAGAAATAGTGTGATAGGTGAATGACTAACATTTTTATAACTGATGCCAAATCCATATCAAATGGTTAAAGAGATTGTTTCCTGAGCTTTTGGCCAACTAAGTATAGTCGGTTTGATTTAGTAATTGGAAATGTCTGTGAAGTTACCTTAAAGTCAATGGAATTCATATGTCTCATTAGAGGGAAGGGGAGGGGGAGGAAAACGGCTTGCAACATCTGATCACCTCATCAGTTCCAAGTAACAGTTTTTAGCACTAAAAATTGAATTGTGGTGGTGATTCAAAGGTCATCATTCTGCCACTTGTCAAGTTGAATTGAATTTATTTTTTTCACAATAAAATGACTGCTGAATGATTTAGATGCACAGCTTTGTTATTGTTTGAAGGTAACTGCTAGTACCATATTTTAAAGATGAAAACTAAGCGATTAAAATAAAACTTCCAGTTCAAAACCTAAAGTCAGGTTGTTACATTGACAAATATGTCAGAAATGTATGTTTAATATTAGTGTGTACATTTGAATATCTGTCATTTATCTGCACACACAAATGTGCTAGAAGGTATTTTAAAGCATTTTAATGCATCTTAAATCTCTTTTGTCTTTTCAGACAAGATGCTTTGTCTGAATTTTGCTGCATTAATATTAAACACAGCCATAATTTGAACAAGACATTCACTTTTTACTTATATGTTGGTTTAATTGCATCCAGGCTTTGGAAGCAGTGGAAGTCTCAGTCTTCTGGAAACCTCATTCAAGGGACATCCTGTGAATTCATTTACAAATGCCATTAAAATTGTTTTCCAAAAAATGATGCTTTTTGAACATTTGGTAACTATTCATCGTTGCTCAAAAAGACTACAATAAAATGCACATTCTGTCATACAGCACCTTCTGCTGGAATGTCTGTTTTGGTGAGAGCAGACTATGGTATCGGCAAGTCTACTCAGGGAAAGAATCTATTTTTCTCTGACATTCTAAGAAGGTTTGCCCAATACCACAATCTTAAGGTGATTTGCTTTTCTAAGGCTGTGTGGGCAGGTTCAGAAGTAATTAGAACAGGGCTGATCCTATTATTTTGAAGGTACTTCTCCGAAGTAAGGTAGGCAGTGTGCCAGCCAGCTTCCTCACTTGTGACTACATTCCTTCAACATGTGCATATTCGTTACCCACCCTCCACCCCTGCCTCCACTGACTGCCAAGCAAGCATTGGGTTGTGCATAAGTCAGACAGCAGGCAAAGAGCACAGAAAGAGGGCAAATGAGACCTGGCAGGGAAAGAAAGCTCCCTTCGTACTGTTGTGCTGGGCCACAGATGGGTGGGGAAGGAACAGAAGCACTGAACTGGGGGGCGGGGTAAGAAAGAGTTTGGGGAAACAGTGGCTGGAGGGTGCTGAGAGACCAGGCAGTCTATGTGGAACTCTATTACTGAAGCTGTCAGCTGTTTGTTAGCAGGGGGTCAGAGGGATGCAAATACTTAGGGAGCATGGACCTAAGGTCATAGCTAGGTAAGGGTATTTCCTAGGGCATAGCTGACGGATAATTTGGTTCAAGGGTGTCCTAGAAAGACTGCTCATTCAGAAGAGCTGAAAACTGAAGGCTGGTCCTAGATGTACTGTGATGAGAAAAGCAGTTGAATAGGCCTTTTCTACGTGGAATATCAGAGCCAAGTTCATAGATAACACTGCAAAGGACAAATAATTAGAGCAAACCTGCAGTGCTCTGTCTCGGCTTTGTCAGGTACTGAGATAGCGTGCTATGTGCTTATGCAGTAATAATGTCCAGGAGAGAAAGCCACACCATATGTGTAGAGACACACTCATGTGTACTGAACTTTCTTTGACTTTCCTTTGAGCAACACGTACAGTAATGCTGTTTTTCAACAAACATTTACCTTACAAGTATGGGAAAGCTAATCCCAAATTCCTTGTATTATTTAAGGCGAGGAAAGGAGCTGGGCACACTAGATGAACAGTAGTTCTGTCATTACTATGCTTGCAGGGAAGTGATTGATTTATAGGGAGAAGAAGCCAGGGAAATATCCCCAACTCTCTCCTGCCAACTGTCTGTGTCTCTGACTTTAAACTTGCAATAACTTCCCAGCCAAGGAATGCATTTTTCTCCTCTATTTGTCTGTGGTTTGCATTATCATTTGCTGAAGATAATAAAGCATGCTAATTACCTTAGTCTGCAGCTGTGAGACCTTTGCTTGGTGGCTTTCTGATGGCAACATTTTTGTGGTGTTATATAAATCATACACACAAATACATTAAAAGGGCATTATTAATCTTTAATTACATGATCACATACTGCTTTTTTTCTACAGGACCCCTGCCTATCAAGTGCACGGAATGGATGGTGCTCACTTAATGAGCCGCTGTTCAATATTTTGTTTTCTCAACATTATTCAATGTATGGTCGCATGCCTTATTTACCACACTGTTCAAACCCTGCTCTGAAAACAGAATGAACTTCCTCGTGGGCTTTTCAATAGTGCTCATCACTCTAACATTGGAGTGCTTCCCAAACATTCATTTATTTTCACAACCCCCCTTTGGAGTTGAGGATATTGTTATTTTATTATTATATTTTATTAATAAAAAATAATATGGCAAACTGAGGCAAAGATGGTAAGGTCAAAAGTATCCACTGATTTTGTGTGCCCAATGTGGGACACCAAGGATATGATTTTTTTCAGAGTGCTTAGCATTGTATAGCTACATTCAAAGCACAACTCCCATTAACTTTAGTTGCAATTTTGAGTTCTCTGCACTTCTGCTAATCAAACACCGGGGACTCGAGTCAGACACACACACAGCCCTGGTCTACACTACGAGTTTAGGTCGAATTTATTAGCATTATATTGATTGATCCGTGCACCCATCCACACAACGAAGCCATTAACATCGACTTCTAGGGCTCTTAAAATCGATCTCGCCACTCCTCCCCCAACGAGGGGATTAGCGCTTAAAGCGATATTGCCGAATCGAACTAGGCTTAGTGTGGACGCAATTCGATGGTATTGGCCTCCTGGATCTATCCCACAGTGCAACATTTGACCGCTCTGGACAGCAGTCTGAGCTCGAATGCTCTGCCTAGGTAGACAGGAAAAGCCCCGCGAACTTTTAAATTTCATTTCCTGTTTGGCCAGCGTGGTGAGCTGCAGGTGAGTGCAGATCTCATCAGCAGACCATGATGGAGTCCCAGAACCGAAGACGAGCTCCAGCGTGGACCGAGCGTGAGGTACGTGATCTGATTGCTGTATGGGGAGACGAAACCATGCTAGCAGAGCTACGGTCCAAAAGAAGAAACGCCAATACATATGCCAAAGTTTCCAAGGGCATGCAGGACAGACGCTACAACAGGGATGCGCAACAGTGCCGCATTAAAATTAAGGAGCTCAGGAAAGCCGACCAAAGAACCCGAGATGCAAACGGCCGCTCTGGGTCAGAGCCCCAGACATGCTGCTTCTATGACGAGCTGCATGCCATTCTAGGAGGTGCAGCCAGCACTAACCCACCCATGTGGTATGACTCCGTATGTGGATCATCAGAAACCACCGAGGAGCATTTTCGGGAAGAGGAAGATGATGATGATGATGCTGAAAATAGTGCACAGACACAGCAAGGAAGCGGAGAAGCCCTTTTCCCTGACAGCCAGGAAATCTTTGTCACCCTGGCGCCAGTACCCTCCGAACCCACCCAAGGCATGCTTGATGCCGGAGAAGGGACCTCTGGTGAGTGTACCTCTGTGAAATTAATACATGTTTTATAAGCAAGCATGTTTAATGATTAATTCGCGGCCAGTACAGCTACTGGAAAAGTCTGTTAACATGTTCGGGGATGGAGCAGAAATCCTCCATGGACATCTCCAGAAAGCTCTCCTGGATGTACTCCCAAAGCCTGTGCAAAAGGTTTCTGGGGAGGGCAGCCTTATCCCATGCTCCGTGGTAACACACTCTACCACGCCAGGCCAGTAGCACGTAATCTGGAATCATGGCATTGCAAAGCATGGCGGCGTATGGTCCCAGTGTTTGCTGGCATTCAAGCAACATCCGTTCTTTATCTGTCCGTGTTATCCTCACAAGAGTGATATCATTCATGGTCACCTGTTTGAAATAGGGGAATTTTATTAAGGGGGTATTCAGAGTGGTCCGTCCCTGCTGGGCTGTTTGCCTGTGGCTGAACGGAAATCTTCCCCGCTGTGACCCACGCGGTGGGGGGAGGGGGAACAGCGAACATACTGGATGTGTGTGTGGTGGGGGTGGGTCGATTAGGTTCGCGCTGCATGGTAACCCGGAAACCGCTGCCCCTCACTTTTCAATTGCCAACCCTTTTTTAAATGGCCAGCCCAACGGCTGTTTGTTACGGGAAATGAGGGGGTTGCTGTTTGAAACCATTCCCACATGTTATGAAGGTTAAAGAAGCCAATAGACTGTGGCTTACCATGGCTGCCTGCAAGCCGAATTCTGTTGCCCGACGGACCTGCTTGTGTGATCTCTCACAACAAACCGGCAAAGTGCAACCTTGGACCAAATGCACATGTGCTATGTAATGTTTGGAGCATTGTTCTCTAATAAGTCTTTTAAACTACTCCTCTCCTGTTTGTTTACTCCCGCAGCTGCAGATGTTTCAACGCCACCACTTTCATCACCATCCCAGAGGCAAGCGAAGATTAGAAGTAAAAACAAAAGGAATAGAGACAATATGTTCTCAGAGCTCATGCAGTCCTCCTACACTGAAACGGACCAGCAGAATGCATGGAGGCAGACACTGTTGGAGTCCAGAAAGGCACAATTTGATCACGAGGACAGGTGGCGTGCTGAAGACAATGAGTGGCGGGCTGAAGAGAGTAGGTGGCGTCTGCATGCTGAGAGAAGGCAGGATGCAAGTCTGAGGCTACTGGAGGTTCAAACGGAAATCCTCCGGCTTATGGCTGAGGAAAGGCGTATGGTTCAGGAAAGGCCGCCTGAGCCCAGACCGCCCCTACAGCCCCTGTGTAACCAACAGCCCTCCTCCCTGAGTCCCATAACCTCATCACTGAGATGCCCAAGAACGCGTTTGGGCAGCCTCCGTGCACCCAACCACTCAAGCCAAGAGAACTGTCCAAGCAACAAAAGGCTGGCATTCAATAAGTTTTAAAGTGCTGTGTGTCCTTGTCCTTCCCTCATCCCCTCCTCCACCACCCATCCTGGTGCTTCCCTTCCTCCACCACCCATCCCGGGCAACCGTGGCAGTTACCCCCATATTTCCCCCTATTTGTTTGACAAATAAATAAAGAATGCATGATTTTTAAGCAACAATGACTTTATTGCCTTTGCAAGCGGTGACTGATGGGGGGAGGGCAGGGCGGTTTGGTTAAAGGGAAGTAGAGTGAATCAAGGGGTGGGGCTTTTCATTAATGGGAAAAAACAGAACTTTCACACAGCATCCTGGCCATTCATGAAACTGGTTTTCAAAGCTTCCCTGATGCGCAACGCACCCTGCTGTAATCTTGTAATAGCCCTGGTGTCTGGCTGCGCATAACCAGCGGCCAGGTGATTTGCCTCAACCTCCCACCCCGCCAGAAACGTCTCCCCCTTACTCTCACAGATATTGTGGAGCGCACAGTAAGCAGTAATAATAATGGGAATATTGGTTTCGCTGAGATCTAACCTAGTCAATAAACTTTGCCAGCGAGCCTTTAAACGCCCAAATGCACATTCCACCACCATTCTGCACTTGCTCAGCCTATAGTTGAAAAGGTCCTGACAACTGTCCAGGCTTCCTGTGTATGGCTTCATGAGCCATGGCATTAAGGGGTAGGCTGGGTCCCCAAGGATAACTATAGGCATCTCAACATCCCCAACGGTTATTTTCTGGTCTCGGAAGAAAGTCCCTTGCTGCAGCAGCTGAAACAGACCAGAGTTCCTGAAGATGCGAGCGTCATGTACCTTTTCCGGCCATCCCACATTGATGTTGGTGAAACGTCCTTTGTGATCCACCAGTGCTTGCAGCACTATTGAAAAGTAACCCTTTTGGTTTATGTACTCGCTGGCTTGGTGGTCCGGTGCCAAGATAGGGATATGGGTTCCATCTATCGCCCCACCACAGTTCGGGCACCCTATTTCGGCAAAGCCATCCACTATGACCTGCACATTTCCCAGAGTCACAACCCTTGGTACCAGCAGCTCTGTGATCACCTTGGCTACTTGCATCACAACAGCCCCCATGGTAGATTTTCCCACTCCGAATTGATTCGCGACTGACCGGTAGCTGTCTGGCGTTGCAAGCTTCCACAGGGCTATCGCCATTCGATTCTCTACTGTGAGGGCTGCTCTCTTCTTGGTGTTCTGGTGCTTCAGGGCAGGGGAAAGCAACTCACAAAGTTCCATGAAAGTGCCCTTACGCATGCGAAAGTTTCGCAGCCACTGGGGTTCATCCCAGACCTGCAGCACTATGCGGTCCCACCAGTCTGTGCTTGTTTCCCGGGCCCAGAATCGGCGTTCCACTGTATCAACAAGCCCCATTACCACCATGATGTCCACCTTGCGGGGGGGGGGGCCTTTTTTGAGAGAGGTCTGTGTCCATGTCCTCATCACTGTTCTCAGGGCGCTGCCGTCGCCTCCTCGCCTGCTGTAGCTGTAGCAGCTCCTGGTTCTCGTTCTCCATATACTCCTGGACAATGCGCGTGGTGTTCATAACGGCGATAACAGCCGCGGCGGGTGGATAACAATGGTGTCAGCAATATGGTGCCCACATGAAAAAAGGCGCAAAAGGATTTTCGGCTCCCCCCTCCATTGCTTTCACAGAGGGACAGGGGAGCAAGGGTTAGGCTCCTTTCTTTCTAACAGCAGCTGGTACAATATGCGGGGAGCAAGGGTTAGGCTCCTTCCCTTCTAGCTGCAGATGGTTTAATAGGCTTGATATCCATCATCATCTCCTGGCCCCCTCAAGGATTGAACTCGCAACCCCGGGTTTAGCAGGCCAACGCTCAGGCTGCTGAGCTATCCCTCTGCCTGTATTACAGCGCGACTGAATCCCCACTAGACCTAATGTCCAGGTGTACTCTGGAGATGTACGGTAATTGTGAGCTGAGCAGGCTCCATGCTTGCCGTAGCAAACCCAGAAACCCCGGAAAAAGGCGCGAAAAAGATTGCTTTCGCGGAGGGAGGGAGGGAGGGATGGGGGATGGCTTGACGACATGTACCCAGAACCACCAGCGACAATGTTTTCTGCCCCATCAGGCTTTGCGATCGCAACCCAGAATTCCAATGGGCGGCGGAGACTGCGGGAACTGTGGGATACCTACCCGCAATGCAACGCTCTGAAAGTTCACGCTAGCCCCGCTACTGTGGACACAGTCCGTCGACCTCATGGTCTTAATGCTCTTTAGTGGGGGGGCACACAATCGATTCCATAAATTCGGGTTTTAAAATATCGACTTCTATAATTTCGACCTAATTCTGTAGTGTAGACGTACCCACAGAGACCACCTGTGAAAAGTTTGGTTTAAGTGACTTGCCTAGCAAAATGTAGGAACTTTGTGGCAGAGACAGGGATAGAATCCAGTGCTCCAAGGCAGCATTCAGCTGCCTTACCCATGAGACTTTCTCTTCCTACAATTCCCTGCCTCCTTCACGACACACCTTCCAAGCAGTACCCAGTGACTCCTTAGATGCCTTTGAGGTGTGGTGGGTGCTGTCTGGGGTTCTCTGCTCAATGTCCCCATCTGGAACCCTGATTGTAAACCCTTACTCCCATTCTATTCCATTCCATTTGTTGTCCCCTGGAATTAGTTGATCCCTGATTCCCTGGGGTTATTTTCCCCCCTGGTATTTTCCTTCTGAACAAATAAGGCCCTTTTGGTTTACTAAAGGGATCTCTTTCGGGGATCCATTATGTACATAGGGAGTAAATAGGCCTGTGCACTCAATGAGGCAGGAGCCCGGTGGAGGAAAAAATAGTATGTTGTCTAGAGCTGGTCAAATAACTGATTTTTCAGTTTGCTGGTAGTTGAACGGGGAGGTGGGGGGGGAGTTTAATCTGAACCAAAATTGCAAAAAAAAAAAAAAGTTGACAAACCGAAAAAGCCTTACACAAAATCATCCCTTGCCAAATTTTGAGTCCCCGCTCCAAAACCAGGTAGCATTCAAGCTTCGCTAAGAATTTTTTTTAACATTGGAGAAACAAACCCGTATTTTTGATTTGCCTCATTCCTGGAAATGGCTGAACCATTTAGGCTGAAATTTTCCAAAAAGTTTCAGCCTAAGGCAGACACTTGGCATGGAATATTTCAGCCTGACCAATTAATCTGGCAAAGTGATAAGCAACTAAAAATAGGGTCTTATAATGGAAAGTGTCGGGTGACCATAAAAATAATAGGTCGAGTTTATAGACTACTGGTCCCTCCTATAAGCACTTATAACACAGTGATAAACAGAAATAATAGATTGGAACACCTTTTTATTTTTAAGTATGAACCGGGGCGGAATAGAACATGTTGGCAAAGCAGCAATAGTAAGAGCTTATTGCATCAGCAGATATTCAGGGTCTTGACTTTTGATGAAAGTAAGAACCCCCAACATGAGAAATGGCATAGTGTCCATAAAAGCAACTGAAAGGTGTGGCACAGGTAACTCTTTGACGTGCTGATTGAGGAGCATAGTGCTGAGAGAAACGTAGAGGAAGCTGCATTTACTGTGTATTACAATGTGTTCTAAAGAAAGTTGCTTTTTGTCTGGTTTTTGTCTAGTTCCTTATTTGTATTAAGGAATAATGGGTTAGAAAAAAGTACATACTCAAAGCAGATTTGCACACAATGCCCACTAGAAATACTGAATTTCCTTTCGTGCCTTGCAGAAAACTGTGCAGATTTTGCTTTGAAATGATTCTGCTGATTGACCTGTGAATTTTAGCTGGTGGTTTTCGTTCATTTGCATTGCTGGGGACATGGAAACTGGGTTGTTGTGGTTAATTTATCTGCTCCTGCTGCTAGATCCTCATTTGAAGTCATGATCCTCCCTTAGGATCATCAGGGCTGTTTGCTGTTATTAGGATTATTACTTCAGAATGTGAAATAAGCAGCAGGAGTAAATGAGCAAACAGAAGGCTCCGATCCTGCTACTGGATCTATGTATAGACAGACCCCTGTGTCTGTGCAGAGCCCAATTGACTTAAGCAGAACCCCATACACATAGATATATGTTTAATCAATGGGACTCGCACAGACCCAGTGATAGGATCATGGCCATAGGCTTTACACTTATGCTAGTGCCCATAAATAGAAAATGAGAAAAGAAAAGAAAAACCAGAAAGTGAAAATGTACATCTAAACCTGCTTTTAGGTATCCCCTAATGACACAGCAAAAATCAGTTGCATAGTAGAGATGGTCTTTTAAAACCAAATCAAATATCACTGGCAGCCTTAGTGCAGATTTAATTGTCAGCATAATTTTCTACAGACTAAAGGTGCCAAACTCATCATCTCTGCTTTAAGTTTATTGACTTCAATGGAGTTTCACCAAGTATTAATTTGGCTTAGTGTCTTTCAAAATTGGCATTGATACCTTTTTAAAAACAATGTTGGAGTTGACAATACTTTTTCTTGTATAAAGAAAACACTTTTTAGTTTATAAAAACTCTGCTTGCAAAAGCATTTTGATTTGTTTTTTATCTCTTGTATTAGGGCAAATATGCTGTGGCACATTTTCTGGTGATGACTATAAATATATGCCATCATTTTTATTGTGTTTTTGAATAATAAAGCCAGCTGAGATACTGAAGAACCAGCTAATCTCAAGGGTTTCATGTTTAGACATTCTTAAGACTTTTTGCCAGGTTTTCTCTAATAATAATTTTCATTGGTTTCCCATTAAATGAGACAACAGTGTGCTGTTTAAATGCCTCAAGCGTCACACACGGTTTCTATAAATGTGTTTTAGTGAAAGGATTTTTGAACTTGGATGGACTCCTGCAGCATATTTATATAAAAATGCGAATGGGAGCAGCCAGGGTACAAAGGTAGCTAAGGATTTGCAGTAAACTTGCTAGGATCGGCCAAAGAAGATCCCTTGGACAGCCCAGTCTGAATGCTTAATGGCCTATCCATCTCACAGTGAAATGGGCACTGACAAAAACTTGGGGAAAAAGAATTTGAAGACTTTTTTTTTTTTTTTTTAATTCATTTCCTCTGGAGTGAGGTGATGGACATCTGGCCGTCTGATGGATCAAGGATTTGGAAAGACAAGCAAAAGTGTAAATCAGTGTAGTTCTGTATTCTGTGGAGCTATTTCTATTTACACCAACTGAGAAGATGTTCCCACATGTTTAGTTTTTGTTTCCATTTTCTTATTGTTAAAAATAGGTAATATAGACGCTTTTTTTTCCCAAGTGGTTTTTATTTTCTTGGAATAAATATTTGTGCCTGTGAAATTTTAGTAATAGACAGCAGTGGAAGCAGGAATCCTTCTTAAAACTGTGGACTATATGCAGTGGAGGCACTTGTATTGTTAGTTTTCCCACACCAGTTCTCTTGTGGACCTATTCAATACTAAAATGCCAAGTATGCTAAATTATACACAATGGAGTGATATGGACTCTGTGACCGAACGGAGTCACTACATTTTATGTAAGACTTGAGGCTGTACTTGAATCTTCCCATTGGCAGTGGAAAATATGAGATGAGATGTTTTCCCCCAGTCATTTAAACAGCTTTCTGTTTAGCAGATTTGCGCAGTCAGAATAAAATATAATAATGATAAAAGCTAGGCAAGATTTTTTCATTTTTAAAGTGCTTTGTTAACTAAGCGACGAAGAGTTCTGTGGCACCTTATAGACTAACAGACGTATTGGAGCATAAGTTTTCGTGGGTGAATCCCCACTTCTTCGGATGCAAGTGCGGATTCACCCACGAAAGCTTATGCTTCAATACGTCTGTTAGTCTATAAGGTGCCACAGAACTCTTTGTCGCTTCTAGAGATCCAGACTAACATGGCTACCCCTCTGATACTTTGTTAACTAAGATTCCTTGACATTGGAAGGGCTGTGATTTAAGCTGGAAAGCATTATTGTGGGAAAACAACTGGCTAGAGCAATAACAGATATACTTGCTGCATTGTCCCTGTTTCTGATGCATTGCAAAGTTAATAAAGATTAGGTTCAAGTAACACTTCAAAGGCTTTGGGAATGAATTCAGAGAACTCTTCAGTGCTGCAAAGCTGAAATCAATAGTAGAACAAAAGGTTTAAGGTTCGAGTTGCATTCCTAAAAAGCTGGAGACAAACGCCAATCTGGAGATAGGCATTGCCTGTATTGTGTTCATAAATCCAAAAGGCATGTTCTGTTAATTGCAGTTTAGCTGCAAGGAATGCAGAAAACAATGCAATTGACAGATGGAGAAAGGAAAAAAGGTTAACAACCCAGGATTGGTGAAGGAGTTCTTCTTGGTAAAACTGAACATATACAATCAGCAGGGCTAGATGAGATGCACACCAGGGTTTTAGATGTATTGGCAAAGGAAATTGCTGAACCTCTAGAAATATGTTTCAATAAAGTATAAGAATTTGGAGAGGTACCAGATGGCTTGAAAGGTAAATGTTATGTGTACCAGTATCTTTTAAAAGGAAAGCCCGGGAAATTGCTGATCAATTAGTTTGACTTCCATACTAGATAAAATATTCCAACATAAATTAAGAGAATTAAGAGAGCGGGATTGTGAATACTTGGGGAAAAAAGACAAATAGCAGGGGATTTATATGAATTAGATGATGCTGTCAGGCTGTCTGGAGTGGCACACAACTGAGAGTGCCAGCCTCAGGGCAGACTGTTACAAACCAGGGCACAAGCCCCAACTGGTTGTGTGTTTTAGTGTGAACTCCTCAAACATTATAACAGCCTTAACATGGAGTCACAGACAGTCCCCTTGGGCACTCTGGTCTGTCTTGCCACCCAGGCAATCCTGTCTTTGTGATAGATGATCCCTTACACCAAAAGTCACAACAATATTCAGGTTACTCCCAGTCCCAAAGGACCAGTCACTTATCCCAGGTCAGTTGTACCTCAGATCTTGCATCAAAGACAACACTTGTAGCCAATCCTGTAATAAACTAAAGATTTATTACCTAGGAAAAAGAAATGAGGTATTTACAAGGTTAAAGCAGGTAAACATACACTCACAAATGAATTTCAGTCTTAAGTATAAAAAAGAAATAGAAGCTGCTGTAAAGTACAAGCTGTATGTCTATAAGCTCAAATGTAGTTGCCCACTCCGAAAGTATGGCTCATGAGATATTGTATGTGAAGCAGAGTCCTGGCATTATATAAGAGCAAAACTTAAAAACCACTACTGTTGAATACTTATGATTTACTGGGGTACTTCCTAGCAATTAAACCAGGCCAGTGCGTGATTGTGCTAGGCATTGCACAAACGTATAATACATGGCAGTTTCTGCCCCAAAGAGCATAAACATTTTAAGAAATTTGAAGGACCCATCTCCAGAATGGTATAACTATTGGGAATTCAACATACAAAGACAGGCTGAAGGAGTTTAATTTTTTTGCATTCTGGGAAAAATGGAGATTGAGAGCTATTACATTATACTTTACGAACCCCTTCAAAGAAACACTGTCAAGAAAAGATTATTCAAGTGATCTGAAAGTGGTTTAAAAAAGGGAGAAAAAATGGCCTAGAGGTAAAATTGGAAAGAATTAGAGTAGATAACTTGATAAGGTAACTCTTCTTTTCCATCTACCATGACATTCAAATTGTATCTTAGGAAAATGTCTTGAACAGGGAGAGGTTGGGCACAGCAATAAGACTGCTGAAAGCAGGAGTGGCTCTAACAATTTTGCTCCTCCAAGCAGTCGCCGCCGAATTGATGCGGCGGCGGGCGAGAATGGGGTGGCAGTCTGAGTCTCGCGGCAGCAATTCGGCGGCGGGAAGAGTGGCAGACTTGCTGCCAAATTGCCGCCACAGGACTCGGACTGCCGCCCCAATCTCGATGCCACCCCAAGCACCAGCTTGGAAAGCTGGTGCCTGGAGCCAGCCCTGGCTGAAAGACATAGTGGAAACACTGTCAGTAGTCCTCAAATGGAAATTATATATGGAAATGCCTGGCATGATATTGAGTTGATTGAAGTGAATGGTTCTAATTATTTATGTTTGCCCTGTCAGTGACTTTATGATTTGCAGAAGGACAGGACTGAATAAGAAAGAGGCTGATGATGTGTGAGCATGTTAAAAGTTTATGGTTTGTATTTGCAAAGCATGCTAAGCATGCCAGAGTTCCAACCAGTGTAGAAGGCATGTAGCTAAAATGTTAATTCCTATCTTTCACTTTTCAATTATTTTCTTGTCTGTCAGTGACTAAAATGGAGCTAGTAGATCATGGGTATTTTATGTGTGGATAAAATGTATTTAAATAAATTGAGTAGATTTTATTTGGAAACTGTCCTTTAAGTGAATAGAAAGGAAATTAAAAGCTTTCATGTGAAGTCAGGACCAGGTTGAGGAGTCTAGTGTATTAAATATACTTTTGAAAAGCAAATATATTATGAAAAGTATGCTCTCTATTTAAAAAAGCCCCATAAGGGCAAACATCTGCTTATTCAAGGACCCAGTTATTGTCATTTGTGTGATTTACTGATGAAATACAGAAATCCTTTTTAAACTGTTAGGACATACCTAGTGAGTGTAAATTGTCAACGCTCATCTTTTTAAATGTTTGTGGAAGAACATAAGTATTCATGAAAGCGAAGAATGAATACAGGAATTTAGGACCTCACATAAAGCCTAATCCAAAGCCCATTGTTAAATGGAAAGACTCCCATGGGCTTTGAATAAGACCCATAGCCCTGGGCTACACTAGGGCGGGGGTCGATCTACGATACGCAACTTCAGCTACGTGAATAACGTAGCTGAAGTCGGCGTATCGTAATCGACTTACCTGGCCGTGAGAACGGCGGCGAGTCGATCGCTGCCGCTCCCCGTCGACTCCGCTTTCGCCTTTCACCGAGGTGGATTTCCGGAGTCGACGAGGAGCGCGTTCGGGGATCGATTAAGCGCGTCTAAACGAGACGCGATAAATCGATCCCCAATTGATTGATTGCTTCCCGCCGATCCGGCGGTGAGTGAAGACAAGCCCTTAGTGAGGAGGGATTGTCCAGTGATTAGAGCACTAGTCTGAGAGACTGGGGTTCAATGCCTGCTCTATCACAAACATCCTGTGAGACCCTGAGCAAGTCACTTAGTCTCTCTGCACCTTAGTTCCCCATCTGTAAAAAGGGGATAACAGCACTTCCTTGCCTCACAGAGGTGTTTTATCCGAGCATGAGGTGCTCAGGTAGTACAGTGATGGTGTTCATATAAGTATCTAAGATAGCTTATCAGTGCCTGCCTGCATGCACTAGCCTCCCCTAGCTCTGCATCAGTGCAACTCAGTATGGGTCTGAAATATAGCCTCTTAATGAACCGTCCCTGAGCAGGTATTTCCAGCTGTTCCAAATTGTGAGAGAAGTATGGTGGTTTTGCGATATGGACACAAGCCTATCCAGGAAACATGAATTAGACCACCAAGGTCACTTTCATCTGTGACACAGCATAGGCTTGAAACCAACTACTTAGCTATCAAGAAGTGAAAGTCTCTTTGCATTACCTGCTGCCTCAAACTCTACTCAAACTCTTGCTTCAAAGAACATCATTCCTTAATTATTTTGTGTGGATAACCATAACCAGGCATAGAAAGGTACTGCAGCAGACATGTAGATGCAACTTCAGTGCTTCAGGCAGGGCTGTGATGTAATCAATTCAGGTGCTTATTCCTTCTAAACATGCCAAGATACAGCACTACCCACAGCTGGTAATTTTCACTTCTTGCCAACCCATATGTTCATGGTTTACTATCTATGGTCATGGTCTGTAACTAGAGTTGATCAAAAATTTTCAAAGTTTTTCCATTTAATAATGGCCCTTTTATAACTGTTTTTGCAAGAAGTTGGAACATTGTCAACTGTTTTGCTTTACATTACATTTTTTTAATCAAAATGTTTTCTGAAAATATAGAATAACATTTACAACAAAAATGTCAGTTACCATAAACCTGTTTTTGTAAACAAAAACAAAAAAAGAAAAATGTTTTACATTTAAAAAAATAAATAATGCAAAACTAAAAATTAAAAAGTGTTTCTTTCAAACCTTCTAGACAAAAACAACTTAATGAAATGAGTTTATTTTTCAACCATCTGTATCTATCACTGAATTCTGATGCATGCTAAGGGGCAGCAGAAATGCTGTTACATAAAATTTACTTCATAGTATATAATGATATTGCTGTGCAGATGCTTTGGACGTACAAGAAGAAAAAGCTTGTGGCCTCAAGAACTTACAAAATAAAGCCCAAATTCTGCTCTCAGATATTGGCATGTGATTTCCATTGACTTCAGTGAGACTCATGCACTTGCATTTTGGGCCAGAGTTTGGCTGTACGTCCCACTGGATTACAGTGGGTGATGATGTAACGATTTGGAGAGTGACTCAGATAAACATAGGAAGGGAATTTTGCTTTTGATAGCACATTGCTTTTTTTTTAAAAGAAAGAAGATGCTGAATCATTGTTTCAGAAATGTCTTTTCTCCTTTTGTTTTGGTAGTATGTTTCCTTTTAAGAATGGTCAAGTATCAGTAAGAATAGATAGGAATGTAGAAGAAATTAAATGGGCCATAAGACAAAGGAAATCTATATAGATGCCTGCATGATTTCACTTTATTATGAAGCATTTACTTTCTGGAAATACATGGAAGACTTTTTTTGGCTATCAGTTTTAGAAAATCCCTTCTAAATGATTTTCATGAAAGGCTAGGTCGGCACTCACTGTAACAAAGGTTGTGAACAAAGCGGATGTGAATTTTTCCCCATTTATTTATTTATATACACTGAAAGTATTCATCAGTGAACCATACTCGAGTCTGGGAAATCCAGTAGGACTGTAAGGACGAGGAAAAAAGATTTTGCCAATGACTGTAGGTCAGACAAATGAAACTGTGCCAAAATCTTAGTCAATGGTTTAATTGCTTTTAGAGGTGGTTTCAGTATTAGAACAACCCATTTATTCATTTCCAAAAGTGAATTATCCTAGTGCAGCTTTTGAACAGTTTTGCTAATTGCAGGCATGTGTCCAGTTTGGGAAAGTGATAGTAATTTTCTGGTATTTAGCCAAAAGCTATTTAAACTGATTAAGATTTCAAGAAAAGTTTAAAAACCTCTCCGTTTCAAATATTTTTGAAAGGTGAGGAATAAATAGGGTGACCAGATCAGAACACTGAAATATTGGGACACACTGGGGTGCCATCAGCCCCACCCACAGTCCACTCCCCGCTCCTCCCAAGCTCCTCCCCCACTCTTCTCCAGGTCCTTCCCCCCCCGCGCGGCCCCCCCCTGCCACCGCGCCCTTCCTCATCCCCCAGCCCATCGCTGGCTTGCTGCATCCCTCCTCAGTCCCCCAGCCAACGCTCGCCTCTTTACCCTCCTTGCCCACCACTCGCCTTTTCACTCCCCCCCGCCACTTGCCTACTTCTCCTCTGCCGGGTGGGTGCTCGCCCGCCCCTGCACCACCCTCGCCCCGCTCCCATTCCCCCAAGTCCCCAGCCCTGCCCCTTCTCCGCCTCTTCTCCCAAGTGTGCCGCGTCCCCACTCCTCCCGCTCCCTCCTGGAAAGTCCAAACTGCGCCAAACAGCTGTTAGTCGGCAGGAAGCACTGGGAGAGAGGGGGAGGAGCAGGGACGCAGCGTGCTGGTGGGGGAGAAGGAGGCGGGGAGCTTGGCTGGCGGTGGGTGCTTGGCAGCCCTGGAGCACCCAGGGAGTCGGCACCTCCCTCCCACTCACCGCCTCCTTTCCTGAATATCAGAACAATTGGCGTCCCAATCGTACATCGATCGGGACGCGGGACAAAGTGTTAAATATCAGGACAGTCCCGATTTTATTGGAACATCTGGTCACCCTAGGAATAAATGAGGAGATTTAGTTTTTAAATGTTACGTGTGGTATCTGCTCCCCATTTATGCTGATTTTGAGGCAACACTAACAATATGTGACATATATAATAAAGCGCTTCACAATCCTAGATTTCAAAGTGCTTTCCTGAACTAAGTAACCTTTAATATTCACATCGTGCAGATGAGGAAATTGAGGCAGAAATGGGGTAAAACAGTTGATTTTGGTTTCAGAGTGGTACCGTGTTAATCTGTATCTGCAAAAAAAACGAGGAGTCCTTGTGGCACCTTAGAGACTAACAAATGTATTTGGGCATAAGGTTTTGTGGGCTAAAACCCACTTCATCAGATGCATGGAGTGAAAAATACAGTAAGCAGTGTAAATATTACAGCACATGAAAAGATGGAAGTTGCATTACCAAGGTGGGCGGGGGTGGGGGGCAGCGCTAATGAGGCCAATTCAATTAAGGTGGAAGTGGTCTATTCTCAACAGTTGACAAGAAGGGGTTAATATCAAGAGAGGGAAAATTACTTTTGTAGTGCTAACGAGGCCAATGCAATCAAGGTGGACATTGCCTATTTCCAACAGATGACAAGAAGGTGTGAGTATCAGCAGAGGGAAAATTACTTTTTGTAGTGACCCATCCACTCCGTCTTTATTCAGGCCTAATTTGATGGTGTCCAGTTTGCAAATTAATTCCAGTTCTGCAGTTTCTCGTTGAAGTCTGTTTTTGAAGTTTTTTTATTGAAGAATTTGTTCTCTAAGGTGTCAAAAGGACTCCTCGTTGTTTTTGTGGATTTTGGTTGCTCTATTTGAGACAGTTGCAGGGGTTCCGTGCTTCTGGAAATCAGCCCTTAGTTACCCAAATTTGAGCAACAAAAATTGGTGACTTGTTTTGAATTTTTTGCCCTTACACTCTCTGAGCCTCAGTTTCTGTAGTGCTGCTGTCCTTTTCATCACTTGCTGGTTGGACAAAAATATTGAGGGTTATAGTCTCATGTTAATGGGGTTGCGGTTTTTAACTGGAGCTTAATGGTACTCTAGCTAAGTAGTTAAAATCCTGTATATTGAGTTGAAAATTTTACCTTTGCACTAAAGTTCAGGACTAAAAGTAGCAGGTTATCATCCTGTTTCCTCTCTGTTTCTCACTGATGGGTGAGCACTGTTTGCTGAGAAGGTATCTGTTACGTATCTATCAGGTCGAGGCAGTAAAATTTTTGAAAATCTACCTTTATTGAAAATTTTTAACACTTTAAGCTAACTAGCCTGATAGCTGAGTAAAATAATTTGTCGCTAGCTTGATGCTTTCTTTCTGTGCCAGTGTACTATGAAAAGGAGGTAACTTAAAAAACTTACACAATTATGGGTTCTAGTTTTTGTTTTCCTTCAACATGTTAGAAAGTTAAACATTCTACCAATATGAGATTGATTTATCTAGTTAATTTCTATGGGCCCTATCACAATTGTATCTGAAAGCTTAACTTAGGAGGTATAAATAAGTATTGCTTCACCTGAGCTCTGGTCCTAAATGTTTGTCTTCACAATTGGAGCTGGTTAAGAGAGAGAGAGAGAGAGAGAGAGAGAGAGAGAGAGAGAGAGAGAGTGTGTGTGTGTGTGTGTGTGTGTGTGTGTGTGTGTGTGTGTGTGTGTGTGTGTGTGTGTGTGTGTGTGTGTGTGTGTGTGTGTGTGTGTGTGTGTGTGTGTGTGTGTGTGTTCCACAAAAACTTTTCAAAAATGTCACCCTATTTTTTCATACATATTTCTCACCAGCTCTATTACTGATCAAAACACAAGATGTAAGTTTGGCAAAAAATGCTTGAAATTTTGTATCTGTTTTTTAAATCAAAAGTTGCGGTTTTGATAAAAAAATAGCATTTTGAAAATTGTCCCCAATCCCTACTCATAGCATCCCTATTCAGCAGTCGCATAGCCGGGGGCGGGGAGCAGCTGCTCCCCCACTGAGCAGAAGCAGCTCCTTTTTTGTGCTCTGACGCCTTTTGCTCCTACGCTGCAGCCAGAGCGGAGCCTTTTTTTTTTTTTGCTCCTGGCACCTTTTTTTTTTTTTTTTTTTTTTTGCTCCCGACGCTTTTTGCTCCCGGCGCCTTTTTTTAGCTCCGCTCCCCCTGTGCTCTAAACGTGGCTACGCCACTGCTATTCAGTAAGGAGCTACTATTATACTAATAATAATGATAAATAGGGAACTTCCGTGCAAATGAGAAGTCTGTGGCAGAGGTGGGACATGAACCCAGGTTTCCTGAGTCCCACTCCAAGACCATCCTTCTTACTTGAACATGCTTTTAAAATCTATTTAAAGCAACACATTTGCAATGAATCTATGTGTAGCATTATTGGAAGGATCAGCAAGCATAGGGCATGTATCATCAGCAGACACTACTCCGATATCATGGTGGGAGGTGTGATTAAAAACTACTAGATGCACGAGAGTTGCTGGGGAATTTTGTAAGAAGCTAAAAGCTGTGGCAATGGTGAATGTGACCTCTTCCTTGGAGTCTCTCCTTTTGAAACTCAGATGCTCATGCTGTTCTTAAAGCTTTTCTTGACCAGGCAATAATATGGGGGTAGGGCACAGGAAGCTTAAAAACTGATTGTAGCCTCTGATGAAAGAAAAGGAATAAACTAAGGGAATGGATGGGTTTTGTAGTGCCTGCAGAATCTTGCACTTGGTTTTGTAGCATCATGATTAATTTTTTTATTTGCTTATATTTTTTGTAGTGACACATTGTAGCATGCCACAAAGGTTACGACTGGGCTTAAGGGGACACAGGGAGCCTACACAACTTTCAGGCCCTCCATCAGAGCACTTAAAATATCTGTTTTTCAGGCAGGCTGCACAAAAATATTGTCTGGGTCACGTTTTATATTATATTTTTAATATATTCATATATAAAGGGTTTATAAAGGTTAAATGAGTCATAAGTGTTATCAGACTATTATAGACCTAAGCAGCATGTATTGTAGGTTATTATTAGCACATCAGCAGAATGTGTTATAAATGCTTGTGACATTAATCTATGTAAAGAAATACATCTTCAAAAAAAAGCAAAGAATCAGTGCAGACCTGTCTCTTACCAATTCTTATGTAAATATGATAGTTCACAATGATTCAAAGGAGACAGACTAGCAAATGGGCTTTTTCCTACCATCACACTGTAACTTTTAGAAGTAGCCAAGACCTCATTAAGGCAGTACATTTCTCAGCTAGTGCAGGATTGTTTTGAACAGTGTATTTTCCTAGCTTTGTCCTGGCCAACTTTTAATGACTCAAGAGCTGGGGTTTTCACCGTTTCCCCCGTGACTCTTCCATAACTTTTAAATAGAAAATCCAGTGATATAAAAATAAGAAAAAAAAAGACTACTTTTTGGCAACCCAACAGTCAATATTTAGATCTTTTTACTCATGTATTGTCTGCAGTTAGTAGGAACAGGGTGTACAGGAAATGATTTATGTGCCAGAAATACAGATAGGCAAGAGCATGAGCTCAAGACTACAGAAGGAAGAACAAGCAAATACAAAACCTCAGACTGTCAGAAGACGTGTGCCAAAATAATAATAATTTTAAAAAATCAGTGACGTTTAAAAAAAAAATCCCATCAGAGTCTCAGCTGGTGTAAATTGATATTGCTCCTCTGACATTCAATGGAATGATGTTGATTTATGTCAGCTGAGAAGCTGGCCCTTCTTATTTAGGAGGTATAGGGTGATAGATTTCATTTTTAACGTTGCAATCCCCTAGCCTTTATTGTTCTGACATTATTATGATGTAGTTAACTCTTGTTGCACTGAAGCCTTTCCTGAGCTTCCAGAACTAATGCATTCTGTATTTCAAATTAACACTAAAACTTTGATTAGTGTTTGGCAGTGGGGTAGCATTCTGTCCCATCCTTACAATTATGTCTCGGTAACTCTCAGTGGTATTTCTAGGGTGTGTAAGTGTGTGTGTCGTTGTTTGTTTTAAAACAATATCTGAATTCCCTTGGAGATCTCAAGAGGGTGGGTGAACAAAAGAACAGATGGCTGTTTAGCTGAAAGCATTGTTTTAGCAAGCTCATTATAATGATTTAATAAAGATAAAGCAATTTATGACATGTGGATGTGGCTTTGGCACAATGTACTACCAACTGGGAGAGACTTAGGCTTTAATGCCTCCATCAGCCAAACAGATACATCTCTGTAGACAGAGGGTGGATAAAGACCAGGCAGCTCCTATGTCAGACCTTTAGTATGCTGTCTTCCGCTATAAAGAAAACTGCTTCTTCACCTGACATAAATATATGAAAACCAACACATTATTTCAGCAATCTCTCTCTTCTCACTGCTTTTTTCCAAAATAAAGTAGATACAGATGAATTAGTTAATCAATGATACTTCTTGCTTTTGTAGAATTCTGGGCCCATTCTTTTGAAATCTATCGCTTCTCAGTAGAGAAACATGTTGGTCTGGTTCTTTATGTGACATCCCATAGTCTTTGTATGTACACACACAAGAATTTTTGGTGTCTTGGACATTATTGTTGTTTAGTTTCAAGAATATTGCAGCTGGGACTAAGACACAAGTTGAAATACCCAGTAATGGAAATAATAGAATTGTATGTAGATAGGAAGAAAAAATAAACAAACCGTAGATGGAGTGAGTTTTAAAAGAAGTAACTGTGGCCGGCTTTTAACATTTCATGCAAGTGTTTGAGTTTGAACTGTTTTGAATCTGAGCCCAGTAAATAGAATAATACAAAGCTATTGTGAAAGGGAAATGACTAAATTTGGTTTATTGTATTTCTCTTGAAATATCATTTGATTGAAAAAATGACAGTTCAGTAACAAAGTTGCTTATTTTGGAAAACTATTACCCCATTAACTCCACAAAGCTCATGGATGTTTTCTTTCCTTGGATACTTCAGATTTTAATGACAGGTTTCAGTGTAGTAGCCGTGTTAGTCTGTGTCAGCAAAAAGAAAATAAGAAAGAAATACTTGTGGCACCTTAGAGACTAACAAATTTATTTCAGCATAAGCTTTCGTGGACTACAGTCTGCTTCATCGGATGCATGGAATGGAACACTCAGTGAGAGGATATTTATACAGTCAGAGAAACATGAAAAGGTGGAAGTAACCATATCAACTGTAAAAGGCTAATTAATTGAAAGGAACTGTTATCAGTAGGAAAGAAACTTTTGAAGTGGTAAGCAACATGGCCCATTACAGACAGTTGACACAAAGGAGTTAAGGGTATTTAATGGGGGGTGGGGGGGAGATAAATTCAATTAACGTAATGACCGAGCCATTCACAGTCAATATTCAGACCTAAGGTAATGGTATCTAGTTTGCATATTAATTCCAGTTCAGCAACTTCGCGTTGGAGTCTGTTTTTGAAGTTTTTCTGTTGTAAAATTGCTACCTTTAAATCTGTCATTGCGTGATCAGGGAGGTTGAAGTGTTCACCTACTGGCATTTGAATGTGATGATTCCTGATGTCAGATTTGTGTCCATTTATTCTTTTGCGTAGAGACTGTCCAGTTTGGCCAATGTACATGGCAGAGGGGCATTGCTGGCACATGATGGCATATATCACATTGGTAGATGTGCAGGTGAACGAGCCCCTGATGGTGTGGCTGATGTGATTAGGTCCTATGATGGTGTCACTTGAATAGATACGTGGACAGAGTTGGCAACGGGCTTTGTTGCAAGGATAGGTTCCTGGGATTTTGTTTTTGTTGTATGGTGTGTGGTTGCTGGTGAGTATTTGCTTCAGGTTGGGGGGCTGTCTGTAAGCGAGGAATGGTCTGTCTCCCAAGATCTGTGAGAGTGAGGGATCATCTTTCAGGATAGGTTGTAGATCTTTGATGATGCGCTGAAGAGGTTTTAGTTGGGGGCTGAAGGTGACGGCTAGTGGCATTCTGTTGTTTTCTTTGTTGGGCCTGTCCTGTAGTAGGTGACTTCTGGGTACTCTTCTGGCTCTGTCAATCTGTTTTTTCACTTCAGCAGGTGGGTATTGTAGTTTTAAGAATGCTTGGTAGAGATCTTATAGGTGTTTGTCTCTGTCTGAGGGATTGGAGCAAATGCGGTTGTATCTTAGGGCTGGTCTACACTAGCCCACAAGTTCAAAGTAAGATACGCAACTTCAGCTACGTGAATAACGTAGCTGAAGTCGAAGTATCTTATTTCGAGCTTTAAAGTACTTACCCCTGGTCCACACGGCGACGTGCAGGCTCCCCCGTCAACTCCGCCTGCTCCATTCGCAGAGCAGGATTACCGGCGTCAATGGGGGAGCACTTCCTGGTTCGATTTATCGTGTCTAGAGAAGACACGATAAATCGAACCCAGAAGATCGATCTGACGCCTCCGACGCTGCGGGTAAGTGTAGACTAGCCCTTAGAGCTTGGCTGTAGACAATGGATCGTGTGGTGTGTTCTGGATGGAAGCTGGAGGCATGTAGGTAAGTATAGCGGTCAGTAGGTTTCCAGTATAGGGTGGTGTTTATGTGACCATCACTTATTAGCACAGTAGTGTCTAGGAAATGGACTGCTTGTGTGGACTGTTCTAGGCTAAGGTTGGGATGGAAATTGTTGAAATCATGGTGGAATTCCTTAAGGGTTTCTTTTCCGTGGGTCCAGATGATGAAGATGTCATCAATGTAGCGCAAGTAGAGTAGGGGCATTAGGGAACGAGAGCTAAGGAAGCGTTGTTCTAAGTCAGCCATAAAAATGTTGGCATACTGTGGGGCCATGCGGGTACCCATAGCAGTGCCGCTGACTTGAAGGTATATATTGTCCCCAAATGTGAAATAGTTGTGGGTGAGGACAAAATCACAAAGTTCAGCAACCAGGTTAGCCGTGGCATTATCAGGGATACTGTTCCTGATGGCTTGTAGTCCATCTTTGTGTGGAATGTTGGTGTAGAGGGCTTCTACATCCATAGTGGCCAGGATGGTGTTGTCTGGAAGATCACCGATGGAGTGTAGTTTCCTCAGGAAGTCAGTGGTGTCTTGAAGATAGCTGGGAGTGCTGGTAGCATAGGGCCTGAGGAGAGAGTCCACATAGCCAGACAATCCTGCTGTTAGGGTGCTGATGCCCGAGATGATGGGGAGTCCAGGATTTCCAGGTTTGTGGATCTTGGGTAGCAAATAGAATATCCCTGGTCAGGGTTCTAGGCATGTGTCTGTACAGATCTGTTCCTGTGCTTTTCCAGGGAGTTTCTGGAGCAGATGGTGTAGTTTCTTTTGGTACTCCTCAGTGGGATCAGAGGATAATGGCCTGTAGAATGTGGAGTTAGAGAGCTGCCTGGCAGCCTCTTGTTCATATTCAAACTTATTCATGATGATGACAGCACCTCCTTTGTTAGCCTTTTTTATTATGATGTCAGAGTTGTTCCTAAGGCTGTTGATGGCGTTGTGTTCAGCACGGCTGAGGTTATGGGGCAAGTGATGCTGCTTTACTACAATTTCAGCCCCTGCACGTCGACGGAAGCAATCTATGTAGAAGTCCAGTCTGTTGTTTCGACCTTCAGGAGAAGTCCACGCAGAATCCTTCTTTTTGTAGTTTTGGTAGGAAGGATTCTGTGGGTTAGTATGTTGTACAGAGGTGTGTTGGAAATATTCTTTGAGTCGGAGACGTCGAAAGTAGGATTCTAGGTCACCGCAGACAAAAACAAAATCCCAGGAACCTATCCTTGTAACAAAGCCCGTTGCCAACTCTGTCCACATATCTATTCAAGTGACACCATCATAGGACCTAATCACATCAGCCACACCATCAGGGGCTCGTTCACCTGCACATCTACCAATGTGATATATGCCATCATGTGCCAGCAATGCCCCTCTGCCATGTACATTGGCCAAACTGGACAGTCTCTACGCAAAAGAATAAATGGACACAAATCTGACATCAGGAATCATCACATTCAAATGCCAGTAGGTGAACACTTCAACCTCCCTGATCACGCAATGACAGATTTAAAGGTAGCAATTTTACAACAGAAAAACTTCAAAAACAGACTCCAACGCGAAGTTGCTGAACTGGAATTAATATGCAAACTAGATACCATTACCTTAGGTCTGAATATTGACTGTGAATGGCTCGGTCATTACGTTAATTGAATTTATCTCCCCCCCCACCCCCCATTAAATACCCTTAACTCCTTTGTGTCAACTGTCTGTAATGGGCCATGTTGCTTACCACTTCAAAAGTTTCTTTCCTACTGATAACAGTTCCTTTCAATTAATTAGCCTTTTACAGTTGATATGGTTACTTCCACCTTTTCATGTTTCTCTGACTGTATAAATATCCTCTCACTGAGTGTTCCATTCCATGCATCCGATGAAGCAGACTGTAGTCCACGAAAGCTTATGCTGAAATAAATTTTAGTCTCTAAGGTGCCACAAGTATTTCTTTCTTAATTTCTTTTTTCAGATTTTAATGTTGTTGTAAATAATAATTACAATTTTAGTTATGACCATGGCATGAATGTACTCATTTGTTTCTTGATCTTACATTTCTATGGTAATATCACCGTAATATCAATGTTAGGGCCAGAGCCGGGTGAAATTTTTCTGACAAATAGCATATTTGCCAAAAAATCAACCCACAATTATTCACAGATTTGACATGAATTTGTGAAATAGTTTTGGCCCCAAATTTTGGGGGGACTTGGATGGTGTGTGGCAAACTAAACAGGGTTGGTTTTTTCTTTATTCGATAATTTTGTTTTTCATTTTTGGATTCAGTTGGACCTGACTTTTTAAAAAAAAAAAAAAATTCAGAACTGCCAAGTAACCAAAAAACCCCAGCAATATTCACCCAGCTCTACCTGAGACCTGATCCCTACCAAGCCATGATCCCCTGTAGCAGGATCCCTTGCATGACTTTTGGTGAGCAAGTAGATAAGTCACTGCAGTAGTGCTATTCCACATGCTGCACAAAGTAGCTGAGGCAATTGGCATGTTTAGCCCCAATGTGTTCACTGCCTGCTTCTGTCTATAATATGGGACAGGTCAAGCAATCCACATGGTTATTACTCAGAGGCATATTGACTAGTGACTTTTGCTGGTGAGGGTCCCTTCATGGCAAGATTTCTACTGAAGAACGGGTGTTTTGACTGCACAGGACAGCCAGAGTTCCTCTACTATGCTTCTAATTCCTAACCTACGTAGTAGAAAAGATGCCTCCTGTAACGTAGCTTTTTGGATCTGAGCTTGGGACATCTTTATTAGACTTTTAAAAGCAATTAATAAAGAAAAAAGTGATAATGATCTCACTGGAAATCGTAAATATAACACCCCTGTTCTTTATTGTAATAGATGTGTCCTGAAAGCAGCAGAAATATCAGAGAGGTACAGTGTGCATCATACAACAACAAACCATTTATGGGTCGAATTTATGAGTGGGAACCTTTTGCAGAAGGTAAGAAGTCAAATCCATTTTATGGTTATTACATGTACTGCATTTTGGAAAAGGAAACATCTTTAACCCAGGAAATATTAACAGGTTTTAACTGTCCTTACACCCTGTTGACCTTCCTCTCTTCATCCACTGTAGTATATGTGACTGATAAAAGCCTAACACCAATATTTTCCAGTTACCTCCTTAGTTAGTACAACCAGAGGGGACTGTTTTTAACTTCTGTATCTTCTCTTCTGCTTTCTTACATTTGGGGGCTATGTCCTCCACTGGTGTACACAGAGTGTCACTCCATTTAAATAAATGTAGCTAAACAATTTTACATCAGATTAGCATCTTGACCATGGTTCTTACACATCCTACTCAAGATTCTCTGGATAGTCAATGCATTCTCTTTCTATGGACATCTTCAGCAGTTGGGGTGGGGAATAGCAGAGGATAACTGTGCTAGGAATTTGCCCAGCTGGGACTAGAACTGAACACCCTGGGATATAAAAACATCAGCAGCTTACTAGTGGCTTGCCATCTCTAGTAGGAAGTTGGCCCGGAGGTGAGCGGGGGGTTAGAACCCCGCTCTTCTAGAGACATTTTTTTTTGAACTTCGAGGTTGCAATTATTTATTTATTCATTTTCGTGTAAGCAATGGTTGGGCCCCCCTCAGGCGACATCTGTGATTATCACTGTATAAATATTTATGGTGTATATAGAAATGTATTCTTCAAATATTTCTTTGTGGGCTGAGAGGAGGCTAGTTCATGTTATGCTTTATTAACTTTGTCAAAAAGGCGGCGAAGACATCAGTGGAACAAAGAGAACTCAAGCACAGAGAAGTATGTGCACTATCAGGGCAAGATCCTCCCTGCTGACTGCTGGGAAAAGGGCTGGAGAGGCCTAAAAACCTTGTATCTGGCTGCAGGAGGATTTCTCAGGTTGCAGAGATTATGGAAGACAGCTGGTGGGCTGCTTCTGAGGTACCGCTCATACGATCTGGTGTAGGTGGTGTCTCAGGGTTTGGACGTCTCAGGGTTTGGACTGCACCACTATATAGTTTCTAGACCGGGGGTCTCAAACTCCGTTTACCTTAGGGCCAGTGCCAGTACTCAAATCCTCCCAGCGGGCCAGTAATGTCACTCACGCTGCCCAAAACTCCGCCCCCCCAACTCCGCCCCCTACCTGCCTAAGGCTCTGGGAGGGAGTTTGAGTGGGGGAGGAGGTCTGGGGTAGGGAATTGGGGTACAGGCTCTGGGATGGAGTTTGGGTGCTGGGTGCAGGCTCTGGGCTGGGACAAGGGTTATGGGGTTGCAGGCTCTAGGAAGGGGGAGGGGTGCAGGCTCTGGGAGGGAGTTTGAGGGTGGGAGGGGGTATGTGGGAAGTGGTGGGTGGTGCAGGCTCTGGGAGGGAGTTTGGGGGCTGAGGTAAGTGCCACCTGTCTGGAGCCCAACCCTCCACCCCAATTCCCTGCCCTAGCCCTGAGCCCCCTCCCATACCCCAACCCCCTGCCTCCCAGAGCCCACACCCCACAGCTCCTCCCGCACCCCAACCCCCTGCCCCAGGATTGAGCCCCCTCCCACACTCTGAAATCCTCAGCCCCACCTCCCAGCCCAGAGCCCCCTACTGCACCCCAAACACCTCATCCTCAGCCACACACCCCCCTGCACCCCAGCCCTGAGCCCCCTCCTGCACCCTGAACCCCTCATCCCTGGCCCCACCCTGGAGCCCACACCCCCAGCCGGAGCCCTCACCCTGTCCTGGACCCCAAGCTCATGCTCCAGCCCAGTGAAAGTGGGTGAGGGAGAGTGGGGGAGAGTGAATGACGGATGGAAGAGGGATGGAGTGAGCAGGCAGTGGGGCCTTGGAGAAGGTTCGGGGTAGGGGGTGGGGCCAGGGGTGTTCGGTTTTGTGCCATTAGAAAATTGGTAACCCTAATGATACACAAGCTTAGGGGTCTGGCCCCATCTCCTTGTATGCATGCTACAATTGACAGCATACAGTAGGCAGTGTGTGTGCTGCTGCTCTGAGGAGGTGCTACTTAGACCACCTTCTCTGCACCCCCAGCCCCTTCCCAACAGCAGCCCTGTCTCATTCTGCTCTGAGCTAGCAGAGACAACTCAAGGGACTTAACACACGACCACCACCATTTTGCTTTCCGTCCCCCACATTGCACACTCCCAGTGAAGAAGGATTTGGGGGGAGCATTTTGCCCCTAGTGTTTATTTTGGAGCAGAGAGAGCACCCTAAACCATGACTTACAGCCCAGTCTTGATGGTGGAGTTATGTATAATTTGTATTATTTTTTTAATGTATTATTTTTCCCTTGTTTAGATTGGTGCAGTTGCAGTTCTGAACTGTATTTTATATACTTCTGCTCCAACACAAACTTCTGTCTTTATTAAAAAAACATATTAAAGGGACTATAAACTCTATCAATTTAGACTCGCTAATGAAAAATACTAGTTGATGTTGGAGGAACAATGGCACAAAATGGATTTAAGGCCAGGTTTTGGGAGAAAAGTCCTATTATGAAAAGGGAAAGTTTGAATAAAAGGAGGAGTATAATAAAAACAGCAAGCAATTTTAAAATTACCGTAACAACAAATGTTCTAATTATTTAAATCATATGTAATTGTAATCATGTTTGTTTTGGATTAGGGGGAAAAGGTTCTTTAACCTATAAAGAACCCCTAATGTATTTTGATGGCTTATGAACAGGTAATTGAAGGTTCAAGAAGAAGCAGAATTGCTAATTTCTTTAAAAATGTATGGGTTTATCTGACCACAATAGAATCTGTCAGGGCAGATGAACTAATGCTGTTTTTTGGTGGGGAAGAGGGGTGGAATAGTTGAAGATCCCAGTTCATTATCAGAAAAGCTGTGCAGGTTTAAAGGTGAATTTGGTGAAATGAAGTGCTTTTTAAATCAATCAAAATCCTACCTCTATAGCAGAACACACAGGTAATCGTACACATTCCAAATGCATGTTGAAACACAAAGTTTGAAAATCAGTTCTTCCTGATGCACCTGCCAAGTATGGCTGTTGGTTCACTTTCAGTTCCATTTGCTATATTAGTTGGTAAACCCCTGATTTAGCATCGCGAGCACTGGTTTAGATGTGACTGATAATGCAGAGGAAACACAAAACCCTGAACTCAGGACTTGGCAGATAAGTAACGGGGGAAACTATTAGGCTTTTAAAATGCTATGTGTTTTGAATTTGAAAGGCTAAATATAATACAGGGCTTATTTATGGCTTGTAAGAGTGTCATCTGTGCTAGGGAGGGGAGGGGACTGAATGCACGTGAGGCTTCAGGGACATGAGAATGTGCCTTTGAAAGGGCAAAGGTGCTGTGGGTATCGTGTGGGCGGCATTGCAATCTGTGCTGGTTCAAGAAGTGTAGCTGCGGTGGGAGTTATTCCAGCATTCTAATTAGGAGATGTGGGAGAGATTGCTCTTGTGCCCCTATTGCATTCCTCCCTTGCCTTGCTAAACCAGCATGGGGAGTCAGGGAAAGGCTTCCTCTCCCTCTGGTAAGGAACCTGGAAAGCAGGAGGCATAACTGAGCCCTTACTGTGTTGAATGTGAAATCTTTAAGAATGTACCATTTTGATTTTTTATACAAGCGTTGTAGTTTACAGGCAGACTTTCTGAAGAGATCACACCTTACCAGCAAGACAGGTTGGGAGATGTGATATTCACAGCACGTTTGCTTCTGGTGGCTAGTTGCACCGGACCTACAGTGTCCCGATTTGTAAAATAAGTGTTTCCAATTTTGCAGACCAAAGCTTCAAAACTGGGACATTGTAGGTTTAAAGAGAACTAGCCCACAAGAAAAAGCTTCAGAGGCCAGCTTTCAGCAAAGTTTTTTTTTTTTTTTTGGACAAAAGCAGAGAATTTGCTTCTTTTGAAACATTTTCTATTTTGGGGAGAAAAAAATCAAAACCTGAAAAGTTTTTCCTGATTCCTGGAGCAGGGTTGCAGCATGGCTGGGAGTGAGCGACCTGAATGGAGGTTATTGCAACCTTGAAGCTGCAGTAGCGGCTATGGAGTAGTGCTCGTCCTGCTGCTTCCTGTTCTGTGGAATATTTCTTCCACCCTTGCTTCCCTGGATATCTCTGTTGCCAAACCCAGCTACTCAAGGAAGGGGGGATTTACCTCCTTTGCTTTTACATGCATGAGTATGCAGGCTTCTCCCAACTAACCATTTATGGGATCCTGTAGTGATATTTAGGGTTTAACAGATTTTTCAGGATATTTGGACATTGCTGATTTTTGTACTGTTTCTTCCATCATCACTTTCACCTCCGCACTCCCTCCTGCAGCCTTTACGTGCATTGAACTCATGCTGGAGCTGGCAGAAGTTCTGTGAGTGCAGTGACATCCTTTTTTAACACTTTCTAGTACCTTAACTTCTAGTTGAAGACGTTCCCCTGCTGAAGTTCTATAGCATATGGGCTCTAAACAAAGTGAAATCTATTACTTGCTAAGGTGTGCAGCAGATACTGTACTTGGTGCAACTTCAGCATGTCATAAATGCTTCTTATTCCTCATGATCCAGAGTGGTTTTAATAGCGAAAAATAGTCTTGGGATTTTATCATTTTGCTCTTCCAGACGGCTGCGGTTATTTATTCATATTTATTTTGCTGGACTTCTAACAAGAAGTTTCACTGTTTGTGATTCAACAAAGACAGCTTAGTACAGTAACTCCTCACTTAAAGTCGTTCCGGCTAACGTTGTTTCGTTCTTACGTTGCTGATCAATTAGGGAACATGCTCGTTTACAGCTGTGAAATGCTCCATTCTAACATCGTTAGCAGGCTATCAATGGCAGTTCAGCTGTCCCTTCCCCCACTGCCATGTGCTGCTCTCCGAGACTCCTGCCTGCTTGTTGTGTGGGGGAGAGGGGAAGAAGAGGGGGGCTAATGTCCCCCTGCACCTTGCTTACCCCATCTTCCAGAGAGCAGGGGGGACACACGAGGGAGGGAGCTGCTGCCTTAGGCAGAAGCTGCAGCTGCAGGGCTTGCTGATCTAATTAACAAGGTAGTGTACTTCTGACCCCACTCTTGATACCTGATTGGAAATGCGCATCTCTATCTCTGAAACACATCTTTCCTGCTGGCTTGCAGAGTGTGAGAGTTAACCTTTGAGGGCTCAGTGGAGTGCTAGTTCATGGTGAAAAAAATTTCCCTGGAACCTAACCCCGTTATTTACGTTAATTCTTACGGGGAAATTGGATTTGTTTAATATCGTTTCACTTAAAGTCAAATTTTTCAGTAACATAACTACAGCGTTAAGTGAGGAGTTACTGTATAACAGGTCATAAAATTAGTAAGTAGCACTCTGTAATAATGGCCTAGTTGAAGTAATTAATGGTGAATTGTATGGAAATCCTGCAGTGCACAAGTAAAGGAGCTCATCTTGATTAATACAATTATAACAAATCTAAAAGGGAATTAAATTGATCTTTTAAAAGTCTCTCTATCAGTGAGTGAGAGATGTAAATAACATTAGCAACAAGGTTTATTAGATGGTACCAGACAAAGTCGGTGGGAAACGGCAGGCCAAGAAACCGTGCAGTGGGTTCATTGTGGAGGAAGTGTAGAGACAGGCCAGAGAAGCACTGGTGGCATTACCTGTGGATCCATATATTAAATAGAACAAGGGAATGGAGGGTGTTTAGAGGCAATATTGCCAGTGGGCTGGAACCGCAGAGCTGTTCTACTGGTGCTTTCTGACCTGTGGAGGATTCTGTCCCCTGGACACTTGAGGAGCGTTCGTATGCAAGCTCATTTACTCAGACTTGTGCAGAGGGGAGGGTTTGGGCCCGAGAGGAAACCATGTGAGCTCTACCACACTAAAAGGGATATAGCCCATGGAGTCCCATTGAATAGATTTTATGGAGTATCCGTAGATCCAACCAATTAGCAAATTGAATCTTCCCAAGACTAGTGACCTCAGGACACTCCTTCCTGGAAATGCCGTGAGTTTGCTAAATTCTTTCTGTCTTGAACTCCAGTCAGTCTTCACTTGAAAGCGTGGCTGCACAAGCTATTCGTAGCTGTATTAGCAACTCCAGTTTGTTAAATGACCAGCATCCCCATTGTTGACACCTGCCTTGCTACCACTTTCTGTTACCACTTACCCTTCAGGATCACTGAGTCACTTGCTTCCACCTCTTTAATCTGGGAAGGGTCTGTGTAGTCGTGCACAGGATGCTTGCTCTCATACTTAGGTGCTTTTTTACTTATGTGCTATTTTCAAAAGTGGCATAGGCACTTAAGAACCTCTCCTTCAGAGCAATGGGGCTTAGGTTCTGAAGTGCCGAAGTCATTTTTGACAATTTGGACTGCTTCATTTGGTGCCTGATTGAAAGCCCATTAAAATCAAAGGCAAAGCATCCATTGACTTCAGTGGTGAAGAATCAGGGCGTTACACTGTAGGCTTAGCCTTATCTGAAGTATATTATAGTATTGTCTACTTTAAAGTAGTGGGAGCTCCCAGGATAATTTACACAAGTTTCCAAGTCCCATGAATTTTCTCACTGTAAGTGAAGCAGGGATATGTTGTATATTGCAAACTGGCTGCATTTCCCATAGCTCCCCTTGACCTTTTAAAATCAGAGGGCCTAATGCTTCCTTTGGGTTGTCAAATGGTTGTATTGTCTATTGCATTTGCTATGAAAATAATGTCTTTTTAAAATTTAAACATATATTTGCATGTAGAACACAGAACCTTTTATCCAAACCTCCCTGAAGTGTGGAGACTGAGATAAAATGGAATAAACTTCCCCTTGTTACAGAATGAAAACCTTCCGTACGCAGTTCATCTCTACTATCAAGATTGAAAAACTGGCGCTCTGATGTAAATGTACATATCTTGTGCTACTTACAAAGTTCTGTAATAGATCAGTGCAGCCAGGTCACCATATAATTTCTGACAAGGTTTCATGGCAACTTTTGCATTGTCTTACTCTTGTTAAAATGAAACAAATAAAAAACCACCTCCGAATATAATTAACTTGCTTCCGAGTTTATCAGGAATATGGAGTAAGATATCCTAGTAGTGCTTTCCCAAGTACCTGGCCTGGCCTGTCTCTACAATGCCAATATTCATTCAGGCACTTCAGAGAACATCATTGCAGTCTTTTAGACGACAGAAGCATCTGCACAGTGCAATGGCAAAATACACCAGAATCAAACTATGCATTCAAATAATGGGAAGAGTGAATTAAAAAAGCAAAAGCGAAGATACACATTTAACAAAGAATATCAACTTTATCCTATTGTGTCATGATACTGTTGAGGTCCACTAAGAGCGGGTGCTGTAGATCTATGTACCCAAAATATTGCAATACCAAAGACAATGATGGGCGAGTATTATCAATTCAGATTCGATTTTACTTAGTAATTAAAGAGACCTCAGGTATCCAAGCTTGATTGGTATTTATTAATTAATAATATGGCACATAATAGAAAGGCATATATGTTATAAGTCTGGAAGTGAAGCTTGCAGCCAATGACAAATGACAGACTGATCACTGTGCTTTCTGATTCTGATTGCCTGTTTACAGTTTTTGAGGATGTCTGCTATTTTGGTTCCTAGTAGTTCCCTTGCTCCGATTCAAATACTGTATATCTTGTTTTTTAGTACATTTCCAGACTTTGTATTTCATAAACTTCCTAACTGCATAATTAATGTCTGTTGCTTACTCATTATTTTGTTGCTGGTACATTATATTTATATATATTCCCATCTATTGCCATTAAAACATTGCTTGCTCAGTTAAAAGTCACTATATCTTTCTTCACAAATTTAGCAAGCTTGTATTTTTTCCTTCTTAGCATCATAATTTCAAGAAAGATGTGGAGAAATTGGAGAGGGTCCAGAGAAGAGCAACAAGCTCAGTGGTTTGAGCATTGGCCAAGAATGATTAAGGGTCTAGAGAACATGACCTATGAAGGAAGGCTGAAGGAATTGGGTTTGTTTAGTTTGGAAAAGAGAAGACTGAGAGGGGACATGATAGCAGTCTTCAGGTATCTAAAAGGGTGTCATAAGGAGGAGGGAGAAAACTTGTTCATCTTAGCCTCTAAGGATAGAACAAGAAGCAGTGGGCTTAAACTGCAGCAAGGGAGGTTTAGGTTGGACATTAGGAAAAAGTTCCTAACTGTCAGGGTGGTTAAACACTGGAATAAACTGCCCAGGGAGGTTGTGGAATCTCCATCTCTGGAGATATTTAAGAGTAGGTTAGATAAATGTCTATCAGGGATGGTCTAGACAGTATTTGGTCCTGCTATGAGGGCAGGGGGCTGGACTCTGACCTCTCGAGGTCCCTTCCAGCCCTAGAATCTATGAATCATAGAAGATTATTGGAGTCTGGTTCATGAGCAAGCTATAGACCTTGTATAAGTCTGGTTCATGGGTCAACAGAAGGAGGACATAGTTTTAGCTTGATCTTTGAATTCCCAAGGTTTTGTAGATGGGTTCATTGTTTTTTAAATAGAGGGGGCCAAGATCCTGAGCTGGTGTAAATCACTGCTCCAATTTCCACAAGTTGAGGATCTGGCCCGCTGTGCTTTTGATTTGATCTCTCTACAGAAGATTTCTCTCTCTAGAGATTTCTTTTAATTTTGGTTTTCAGTTCATGTAGGTTTGCATGCATTGACCTTCACTCTGAATTTTATGTAAAATTGAACAAACTAACTCAAAATCTCAAAGTGAAATGCAGTTGAAATGGTTTAATTTTAACAAATTAGATGAAACAGCAAATTTTTCGTGATCTTGATGCAGATTAGTCAACTCTGCTCAAAACTGGGCCTTGTCTCAATTCAAAGCTTTGTGAATTTTAGTGAGCTTTTACATGCATCCACTCTGTTTTGACAAAAACAACGAGTCCGGTGGTACCTATAAGGTGCCACCGGACTCCTTGTTGTTTTTGTGGATACAGACTAACATGGCTACCCCGATACTTAATATTTTCTCATTGTACTCCCCTAGCTGTCTGCATCCATCTGTTGTCTCTTACCGTATATGTAGATTATAAGATCTTTAGGGGAGGGATTGTTTTTTGTTGTTTTTGTTTTTTTGTTCTGTGTTTGCACAGTGCCTGGCACAATGGGGGTCCTGGTCCATGTCTAACGCTCCTAGTTGCTATGGTAAGACAAATAATAAATAATTGGAAATGAGAGATTTGCACCCAGAAGAGGAGTAGTATATGACTCATATATCACTAAATATGTCTCCAGAGAGTAAGCTACGAATGTGGCTTCAGTTAGGTATGGAGCAAGGTTATCATAAGAAACATACGATCCTGCCTCAGTGCATGAGATGTCCCTTTCACCCCTACATTTCCTTGATTCTATGATATCTATGTCAATGTTTTATCTGTGACTTCCCAGTTGTCTACTTACTCAAGTGTGTGGTCATCTGTTTTCCCTTCACAATCAGGTATTTGCATGTAGAGACCCAGCTACGCTCTTTGCATGAACAATTTTCCAGTACTTAACACTTGCTAATGTATTTTTTTTAACCTGGTTTAAAGCCAGCTAAATCTTTGGCCCACAGAATTCTGTGTGGAGTAGTAAATCAGTAAATGCTCTGTGCTAACCCTGAATATTTTATTACTTGTTTAAATCAGCTTAGTGTGTTGATTTTTTTTCTCATTGCATGTTTGAAATGTGCATAAGTGATGTGTTTGTATATATAATATACACATTTTTATATATAATATATATATTTATATACACATTATTACAAGCATTCCTTTAGCACCCATTTTCACGTGTGGGGGGTATCTGTATATATAATATCTCCATAAATAAAATTACCTGTAGGATTTATCTGGAGTATTTGGAGATAAATGGTGTCAATTTTATCATCTTACGCCTTTTGGATGGGAGAGTAGAACTTTTGCTTCTGATGGCTAGGAATTGGCTGTAGAATATTTTCAAGTCCTCATTTTGTCCATAAGCAAAATATAGTATGGTAGGCCATGATGATGTGTGTTTCCTGCACACCTGTGATTTCTTGGCCGGGAGAGTGCAAGCCCTCTGAGGGAAAGGTAATTTAGTCCTGGCTTATGAATTCTTGGCTTTTCCTGAACAGTGCCTGTCAGTTGTATTTGTGACTCAATATTTGATATGTGAATTAGCATTACTTAGTTTTTGGTGCAAAACTTTGACATTTTCATAGCAACTTTTTTCAAACAATAAAATAAGTCTTCCTCTCTCTATTTTCCTTTGCAAATGATTTTTAGTTAGTAGACGTGCAGATGTTTTGAATATATACACAGTATCTCAAGACATAATCCAGCTGTGCTGCAATTCCTTCAGCTGTAAGGTATTATATCCAATGGGCCAGATGTTTTAAATCTCCATTTCTCAAGGCAACAGACCTTCTCCCTACCACACTCTTTATCTCCACCTGTTAGAAGTCTTTTTGATTTCTTTTTTTCCCCATTTTTGGATTAGTTGTTGTTCTTAGAGCTTATGCTTTAATTGCATAGAGTTTTAAAAGCCATTTTTTTTTGTTACCCAACATTACATGAACTACTGCCATCAGCCAGATTCATCAGAGATAACAGAGAGGTTTGGGGGGATTGTAATGAACAGATGGTATTTCTATTCATTAGTTAGTTGGTGGATACCACCCTTCTGCAGCTATACAAACTAGCACATAGGTGACAACACAATTTGAGATTTATGACGTTTCCTGTTAAGAAAGCAAATGGATGATTTTTTACCCAATTTTTTTGTTGCCTTTAGAGTCTGCGTAGAAAGCAGCACTCTGGGTTCTTAGATCTCTTACTTTCTCCCCTGAACTAGCTCATCACACAAAAGCATGCAAACCAAACATCAAAATCTGGCTATATACACATTTTTTTTAAAAAAGCTTCTAAACAACCATCCAGATGTCACTCCATTCACATCCTCTGTCATCACATCCTATACTGTTGCTACAGCTCCACACACACTTTTGGTAGGCATTGCAGTATATCGTAATAACTTGAGACTTAGAAAATAGTCCAGTGTGTATGGAGAGAAAATGTTGCAAAAATATAATTCATAATATTTATTATGGAAACATACAGCTTCAGATCTTCAGTTATTGCTGAAGTTATATTTCTAACCATAATGGAATATTCTTTCATTTTCCTGCCGAACTAGGATATTTGGATGTTCTTAACCCCAGGTAGTTCAATACCAAAGTAGCTCTAAAAACAAGTGCGGTTTAAACTAGTTGTAGTATATTAATAGAAAATTGGAAAGGAGAAATGATCTGTATCAAAAGATTTTCTAAAAGATATTCCTGAGTTTTTTTAAAAGGGGGCTGTGAATGGGTTTAGGTGCTCAAGTCCCATTGAATTTAAATTGAATATTGGCTCCTAACTCCTTTGAGCTACTTTGAAAATCCCAGTCTACTAGAAAACTAGGTAACTGAGGCAGTGAAATGTCAGTGTTTTTTAAACTGCTGTACATATTTATAGTAGTTACCTTTTTCAATTAAACCTATTTAAAACTGTTGAACTGTAAGAACAGAAACCATTAACTAGAAACACAAAGTATGCTTATTACTATCAACCCTTTTTGCTTCATGGAATCTTGATTTGTAAATGGATCAAAGAGAAAGCAGATGGGAGTTGGCAGTTTTAAAACTGGGGCTATGTTAAAATATCTGAGGCATTTCTCAGATTTGATCCTTAATCAATACCTGTTTCCTGGCCATTGGTTATGTTGAGTTTGAACAGTTGTAAATATTCTGTGTATTAACTGAAATATATAATCCCTTCTGTAGGAGGCTTTAATAATAAATACGCATGGAGACTTATATACTTTGCAACTGATTGCTTCAAAATGGCAGCTTATCTTTCATGGTATTTGTCAAGCTGTCTGGAGTGGCTCACAACTGTGAGTACCAACCTCAGGGCAGGCTGTCAAGAAACAGGGCACGAATCCCTGTTGTGTGTTCTGTAATTACATTTCGCCAACCATCAAGTGTGAACTCCTCAAACAATGGAACAGCCTTAACATGGAGTCAGACGGTCCCCTTGGGCACTCCAGTCTACCCAGTGGCATAGCCAGGTTTAGAGCACAGGGGGAGCGGAGCTAAAAAAAGGCGCCGGGAGCAAAAAAAAAAATGCTCCGCTCTGGCTGCAGCGTAGGAGCAAAAGGCGTCAGGAGCAAAAAAAGACGCCGCGAGCAAAACCAAATGCTTCGCTTTGGCTGCAGCGTAGGAGCAAAAAAAGGCACCGGGAGAAAAAAAAAATGCTCCGCAGCAAAAGGCGTCGGGAGCGAAAAAAGGCGCAGCTTCTGCTCAGTGGGGGAGCGGCCGCTCCCCCTGCTCCCCCCCGGCTACGCTACTGAGTCTACCTTGCCACCCAGGCAAGTCTGCCTTTGTGATAGATGATCCTTTCCACCAAAAATCACAATACTCAATATCCCAAAGGACCAGTCACTTGCACCAGATCAATTGTACTTCAGGTTTCAAATCACAGACACTTGTAGCTTGTAATAAACCAACTAAAGATTTATTAATTAGGAAAAGAAAATAAGAGTTATTTACATGTTTAAAGCAGGTAAACATACACGCACACAGATGAGATACAGTCTTAGGTTCCAATAGATGATAGTAGCTGCTATAATATACAAATTGTATATGTCCTTTAGGGCTAACCCCCACTAAACAGCTGGGGGCCCCTTGCTTATGCTTAGAAAGCTTCACCCCTCAAAGTTCAAGCAGCACAGGGATAAGAATCCCACATAAAAAGGGATTGTTATTCCCTTCCCCCAGCGTTCAAGTTGGGATGGGACGAGCACTTCTGCATGTACCCTCTTCAAGAGTGTGGGGGAAGCAAACAAAGTCTTCTGTCTACTGATGTTCCACAATGACTTGTCTGGTGTCTATAAGCCTTCTTTTGTTGGGGAGGAGATAACACCTCTTGTGGTGAACTAGTATTTCACCCTTGGTAATGCTTCTCCCCTGACTGGGGTGGGCGGTTTACAGTGTTAGCAAACATTTTTATAGTTATGGAGCAAACACTTAAATAAATCTAATAACATCGGATACAGCTATTATAAGTAAGATTAATACATGAAGCATTCTACAAGCATTTCATAAAGTCTAAACCCTAAATGTTCATATAACTCTAATTTATTTTAATTTATATTATTCTAAATTATTATAATATTATTTAATTAAATTATTATAATTTTAATTTATATTAAAAATACTAATATGCAGGCGAGCCAGACTGGTTTCTTGCTGTCCATTTGTCAGTGTTCATTGGGGCCCAGGGGACTTGGTATGAGCTAGCACCTGGTCTGCCAGCAACACAGTTTTCTTCTTACATTATTTTTTTTTTCAACAGCACTTTTACATCTTTTTGGATTGGTACAGTGCCAGCATCTAGCACAATGGGGACATGAGCCATGATTGGGTCTCCTAGATTGCAATTCAAATAATGCATTCAGATTTATTCAGTGTTGCTTATTCAAACAAGCCATAATCCACTATATAAAATCATATCTCTTCCTACTGTAGCAGGCCATTTACAGAAGGTAATCTAGTAAAGTGAGCAGATAAGGAGTTAAAATATGGACTGGAAGCTTTCTCCCCCCATCCACATAACTCATTGCACCTTCCTTACAGATGCTACAAACTATAGCCAAATACTTTGTGTGGTAATGAAGGTTATTAGAACAGAAAGGAATGTGGATGCTTTTTCAAAAGCACCTAAGTGGGTTAGCAGCACAAATCCCAATAACTTTCGCTTAAAGTCAAGATAGACTAAGGGAGTGTTAGAATAGATCATTCCTAATAAAGGTGATATCCAGTGACAGAGTATTAGAAACATTACCTAAAATGTAAAAACTATGGATTTGTTTTGAAATTGTATTATTTCCAGTGATTAGTGAATGGTTTATCTTCAGACTAGAGACATATGACTGCATCTCTGTGGAAAAGGAGGCTAGGACTGAACTATATATGTGATTGCAAGTCAGAGTTGAGATAAATTGCCAAACCGGTGCACAGTGATCTACACCAGGTGATCTATACCAGGCTTGATGCAGTATTTTTAATCTCATACTTTCATGAGTACAGAAAGTAGAGCATAAGACTAATATTTAGTATCCAATTGTGGTATTCAGCACCCATTTGACAAGAATTTAGGATAATATAGAATTCTTTGCTGGGGCAAAATTATCCCTTTCATCTGTGGAACATTTACCTATGTGAGGAGAGCCAAAACCGAAGACGAGTCCTGTGCAGATCTGAAAATGATGCCTTTATTCAGCAAAACCTGTCATTTTACCTTAAGGTAAAGATTTCGGATCTAGTCTCAGTATTTTTAAACATGAAGCTATGATGGATTGTTTACCCCGCACAGGTTGTGAAAGGGTTAATGTAGGACTGAGGCCAATTAACCAGCCTGGATACACCTGGAGGATGGGCCATGGCTAATTAGAAATGAAGCCCAGCTGGGCTAGAGCAGGATTTTGTCTCCTTAAAGAGCAGGGAGAGCCCCAGGAGAGGAGGTGGGAAGTGGCTTGTCTCTGGGGCACAGCCTGAAAAGGGGGGGAATAGAGAAGAGTTGATAGGAGTCTCCAGTGACAAGCTGGAAGCCTGACTGAGACGGGCCCTGTGTCAAGCCCATGGATTGTGGGGATTGATAGAACCAGGGAGAAGGAGCAGCGCCAGCAGAGGCATGCCTGCACCAAGGTGACTATCTACTGAGCCCAGCCGTGCTGAAGGTTTGTTTTGTCTCTGTATTTTTTGTTGGACTTTGATAAAGGACTATGTGGCCTCAGAAGGGCTGGATTCTGTAAAGTGGTCTGGTCAGAGGGCCAGAACACTCCGATGGCCAGGGTAGTCCATAAGAAGGTGAGGGGAACTGAGGCAATGCTCCAGCCAGGAGGAGGCATGTTGGGGCAGCAACTTTGTCACAGAAGCAAAATCAGTTTGACATGGAATGTTTAGGGTCAAATCTACATTAGTTTAAACAAATAGTACAGTTGGGTCAAATTAGATATTCTGCAGATGTAACTTTGACAGCTGTATTTCATATTCTCCTCTCCCACTGCCAATAAATGAACAATTTCCATGTAGTTAGGGGACACCTTTATAAGCAGTGTGTCCTGGTTACTGTACTTTAAGTTCAGGAACTAAAGAAATTGCAAAATTGCTACTATTAATATGAATATTAAGTATATTTTTTTAAAAAGCCAATGTGTGTTTGATGTAGCATTGATTTAGCTTGTTTCCACTTAGTCCATGAAGCTCCAATAGACCAAGTTTCAGGCAAAGTCAGATTATGTTTTATATTTCCTCCAGAAGAATAAGTTGCCTAATCAATCAATAGCATGAAAGTGAAAATGCTGTTGAAAATCATTTAGGATTGTTTTATATGCCCTTTCTAAAGACCCAAAACCACTTCAAAGCACATTCTAGTATTTCTGGCAAGTGCTATAGTTCTAGTGAACTCTACATCTAGAATTTACAAGGGAAATAATAAAACAAATGGATTGCTCTGGCAAAAGAAAGAGAGAAGTTCTTATTGCAAATGGATTTAAATTCTCTGAAATATTAACTTTATTGTGGTAAGAGCATAAAACTGTTTGTAGCTCATGGTTATTGTTTGTTTGTTTTGTTTGTATTACAGTTGTGGCAGCAGGTCCCCAACTGAGATCAGGACTCCACTGGGCTAGCTACTATAGATACAAATAATCAGACTGGTAAAGCATTGTTGTTCCCATTTTACAGATATGGAACTGAGGCCAGAGATTAAGAACTTGACCCTGCAGCCATTGAAGTCAGTAGCACAACTCCCATTGATGTAGCAGTGGGTCAGGCCTTAAATGACTTGCCAAAGTTACCTGTTGAAGGAGCCTATGGCAGAGTTGAGAACTGAACCCACATCTCCTGAGCTCCAGTTCAATACTGTCACCACAAGAGTGTCTTTTCTTCTGCTCAGCTTCTAAATTATCCCCTGGTTATCTGTAATTGCAACAAGTCCTTATGTATGTAGATAAAGCCAATCTGAAAGAAGAGCAAGCTGAAAAAGAACTGATATAAAGCTACCCTAGTTCTACTGTTGAAGATGATCCTGATGTCATTGCACTTGGCTTTTACTACAGAACTTTCAGCATCACTCTTGGCTGCTACTCGGTAAAGAACAATGACACATCATTTTGGTAGTGGAAAATTCTGTACCACTGAATTACCTAGCTAGAATGGGTGGGTGAGAAATCTGAAGGTGACATCCTGGCCCCATTAAAGTTAATGGGTAATGTTGCTATTGACTTCATTCTGAGAGTTTCTGCTGACATCAGTACACATACTGAGTTTCAATCTGGCCCTTCTTTCTGTTCTTTTTATTATTGCCAGCATTGTTTCTAAATGTACATTAAGATGGGAAATTATGGGAAACATAATTTCTGTGGCCTGCTTTGATAATGTCGGTCTCTCTCTTCCTCTGCTATTACCTCATGCAGCATTATGCTGCAATGCTTTCATGCAGCATTCATGGCTGCAACATTAACAAAAGTTCAGATGCTGGTGGTCCTGAGAAACCTTATGGTCAAAAGGTTCAACTGCACGTCGTCATAGTCTATGCTTTTTCCTATGAAATAGTCTCTGATTTCATTTAACCATTTGAAAATATGCACCCATATTGGAGTTCTGAGTTCTTGGACACTTGGAGTTCTGAGTGTCTACCTTAGCCATGGTGTAGCACTGCTACAAATATAGCTCATTATTATTAATCCCAAAGTGACTTGCAAATTTATGCAAAAGTGATAAAATTTAAGGATTCAGTAATCGTGCATGTTACTGGTGGTGTGATCTTCTGTTATGAAATAAACAAATTAAGTGAATGAATCCAGATGCTACCAATTATATTTTATGTATTAGAATATTACTTGTTAAAACCCCCTGAAACAAACAAGTTATAGGCACCTAATTTTCAGAGGCAGATATAATGAGGACATTGTCAGGTTAAAATTATATCTATATCTATATCTCTATATTTTTAAAAGAGGTCTTTGTGACGAATAACACTAACGATTACTCAAACTTGTAAGTATTTTAAAAATCCAATCGATTTTTAATTATTCTGTTTGACTATTACTTTTCAGCTTGAACAAGGAAAACAGAAAAGTCGGTCTCATTTTAGTTTAGAGTCCTTTACTAATGATTTTCACTTCCAGGTTCCCCAGCTCTAGCCTAGTGCTGCAAAGTTTAGAGTTCAAACACAGCTGGGGAGATGATTCTTTGTGTCTGTGTATGTGTGTGGGGGTTGGGGGTTAAACTACTTCCACTGGAATTTAAAAATAAATAAATTATTCCTATTGGTCTTAGACTCAGTAAACATTTATTTTTTACAAAACTTAAACTCTGCGGCAAATTCGACCTGATAGTGTTCCTCTAATAATGAGAAATGGAAGTGAATGTTCAAATCCAGGCATAAAGAAAGCCCTGCACAAAAACCTTTCTTGGCAGCCAAAGATACTGTATGTCTTGCATAGTAAGGTAAAGTGGTGACAAGTTATGCACAGAACTACTGTGAAATATTGTGTGGTGTTTTGCTCTGGTTACATGCTGCATATATGTAATAATTTCATCGGATGCAGTGATAACTCACTGCAGTGTTAACACATTACAACATAGTGGAGTAAATGATGTATGTTACCAATATAATAAAGGTAATGCCCTAGACGTGGATTGTTAAACTTGGGGAAAACTTCATAAGTAAAAACATACTTTTTGTAAGGGCTATTTTTGCATGGGCTGTGTTTGTTTCATAATACGTTGCCAAATGGATGACTCTCCTACAGTAACTTCTGGAGAAGAATCTATTAGTAGTCAAATTAATATATATATTTATAAGGGTTTTTAAGGTATTGAAGAGGAACCATGCCCTTTAAAAATTGGGTATGCAAAGTGCTTCCCATTGTGTCACTCTTGTGAAATATTCTGTGCTAATTTCATTGCGTAAGAGCTGTAAATGGTATTTCTGATAACCAGATTTTGCGGGGGGAGAGGAATAAACACTGAAATTAGGTGTTGACTAACACTGAATTATTGAAACCGTAAATGAAAGACATGTTGAAATGATCGATTGGATCAAGATAAAATTGAAAAATATAGTGTTCTTCTGAAACACATTAATGTTTGAGCAAAGATTGTGTTTACAGGGAATTGTGAAGGGATGTGTCAGGACAGAGAGAAGTGAGGAAAGGAGACATACCGTACTTGTTTCTCAGGGGTAATTTGATTCTCTCGCTCTAATCAGTTGCGACCATTTGCTAGAAAAATACTTTCTTACACTACTAAGCCAAAAATAGATTCAATGTAATAGTTTCTTTGATCCTTAAAACCTTACATCACTGAGTACTACAGTGAACAGCTTTCTCAATGTCTGACTTAGTCATGAGGCAGAGCATTTGACAAGAAGTTCCACAGTATGTGACCCAACATGAGGTACAAAGGTTTATGGGCCAGATCTTTTAGACCTGAGGTAGCCTCATTGTGCCTTGCTGGTGGCGTCCCAAGAGTTGCCTTAACTGGGCAGCTGAGGATTCCGAAATTGTGGTAAACTGCCCATGTGGCATAGAGGTTAGCATGAGAGTGTGGCATAGGTGCAATGGGTATGTTTATCAATAGCCCCAAGCAGCTCCAGAGACTGGGATCTACTTTTGCCATGCTCCTTCCACTTGGGTCTTGTGCCAACAGCACAGGTCACTCAGACCCAAGTATTAGGCCCTCTGTGAATTTTTAAATTTAATAACCTCCTCCTCCCACCCCCTGGAAAAAAAACCAGGACCGATTTCAATTAGAGTTGCATGGGTATGTATTCTAGAACGGAGCTGTATTTTAGGATGACAGAAGTCTTCTCTCTATTTTGTAGTGTTAGATGACTGTTGTATAATCTGTTTGTGGGATTGATAGCTTTGGGGCTTGTCTACACAGCAAGTTAGTACATGGCAAGCCAGCATTTGCTGCTTGATTTGCCATGTATTAACTTGCTGTGTGAAAGGCTTCCAATGTTTGGACTAGAACAACATGGTCAGAGCAGTCCCTCAACCCTCAGTGGTAAACAAAGCATAAACTGGGAGTACCATAAAGTGTACTCCTTTTTTTTTAATGAGACTTTAAAAATTGTGCTCTTGTCCCCCGTATATAGATTTTGAGTACATTTTCAGAAAAGGAGTGATCTTGCCTCCTTTGGTGGTTGTATAAATTGAGCCCTCCAAATTCCACACACCCTTTTTTTTGCCTGCAGAAAGAATCACAGGTGAAAATCTGGCTATTTGTACTCATATTTGCTTCACAATTCTATTGAAGGAAAAATGTTGTAGGCACAAATTGCAACAGCAAAAGTGAAGCTGCCATTTTAGAAAAATTGTCCCTCTAAATCCCATGGCACATATTTTAGATTAGAGGATTGTATCTGTCTACTTAGCTAAAAATGATATCTCCCCGCTTCTCTCCCCACGAGTGTTATGCAGTACATTTTGAGCTATTCCTTCCAGAAGGGTTTGTCTTTCATAGGTATGATATGGATGGCGTGTATATATATGAAGTGCCTTGGGATCCTTTGCGATTAAAGTCCCGTTTGAGATTATATTGCTATGGTTATTATACTAACTTCAGTGGAGGGTCCCATGTACAAAGAGAAAGCAGAATATTATAGTCAGGATTCACAATGTGGCTCCAAAAGAGTTTTACCTCCTACTCCATGAACAATGTTTAAGGCCACTGGATCCACGTAGTTCTAGCTCCTGTCGCTCCTCATCCATAGCTTGTAGGGAGTGCTCCATCGCCATGCATGGCCTTTTATGGGATATCCACACAAGGAAGAATTTACCCTTATAGCTGTTCTTTTAAAGCAGGGATTGTTTTTGTATTAGACCAAGATATCCTCTAAAATTATTTATTATTTTAAAAGTAACTTCATCTCCCATTGCCTCTGGCTGGAGTTGTGGATGTTCAGCACTTTTGAAAATCAGGCCTTAAAGTGATTAAAAATTAAAATAGCTATATGCTATATTTTCAAAGGGGTATACATATGTACAATCATTTCTTGTGCTAAGGCTCTCAATATTTTGCAGGTGTGTAGTTTTTGCACAAACCCTACTGATCCTGTCATGACTGCTAGCTCAATGAAAGAGTCTGGAGAATTAGAGAGCTGTAGTGTTGCAATACTGTAGTAATTTTAAAGTGTGAAATGTTGACATGGGGGGAATATTGAATGAACAGTACAACAGCTAAGTGAAGGATCGTCACCATGTGTGTGTGCTATCCTTGTTAAATTCATGGAATATTTTCCCAATAAATTTCTTGTGGTGTTTTCAGTTTGTGGCAATATATGTTTTTAACGTTAAACATATACCTCTGTGAAATGTGGGCTGGTCAACATATTAAGGATTCAGGACTGAACAATGCATGGTAAATATCTCTCCATGTTTAAGCAGACATAAAAAAATTCAGAGGTAGGAAAAGCATAAAGTCAGTTCGATATGCAAGTAAAAGGGAAGATAGCCTTCATATCTACAAAATCTGTTAAGCAGCATTATGTTTTTAATAGTGTCCGTCTCCATTTGTTATATGAAGGAGTGTTCATCTATTAACTGTTCCACAAATAACCTTGATATCCCAAGATCAGGGTGTTTTTTTTTTTGGATCTAGTTTTATTTTACAATTGTCTATTCCAGTCCACTCTGATTGGCCTAATCTGGTGCTGTGTATATTCCAGGCTGTGGATCTCCAAGTCAGATTTCTGCTGAAGTTAAAGTTGAAGTTACTTGGTTGTGAGAATGGAATAAAATATTTTGTGTTGTTGAGATATGCACTGTAAACATGGTTTTATGGGGCCTGATAATCCAAAACCTGTTGAAATTAATGGGAGCTTTTCCATTGACCTCCGCTTTGGACCAGGCCCATGATACAGAAGCATTTAAAAGAAATTGTGACCAAGTAACTGAAAAAGCAATGAACTTCAGTCGCACTACTCCGTTTCCATGAAGTTAAGCACGTGCATACATCTTTGCAGCATTGGGGCCTGATGACCACCATGTACCTTATATCTACTGCAATGCTGTGTGATATGCAATGTCTGGGGATTTTGTGTATTAGTTGGGAGCTTTACTGTATGTGGTCCTGGGTAGGGACAGTTGTGTAAACTGAGATTTTAAAGTAGTAACAATTCCCCTAAAATACCATAAAATTAGGAAATTTACTTTTCATTTAAAAAACCAAACCCACCCAAACCACTAGTTCTTAGACAAACTACTGGTGATTGCCATTAATTAGAGACTGTTTCCCATCTACTTAAGGAGGGTGATTAGTTCTGAATATTTTCCATGATATTGAAAGTTACATATTACAATAATTTTTAATAAATGATTTGTTCACTTTGGGCCTGATCCAATATCCATTGATGTCAAAGGAAAGACTGTCACTGACTTCAGTGGAAGTTGGATTAGACCCTTAACGTTTTTCAATCCTTGGCTTCTGTCTGTGCACTCGTTTTGTCCACTTGTGCACAATTTTACATGTGCGCACAGTCCTGCACCCTAACTTTTTCAGTATTAACAGTCACCTGCACATTCATGTACTAAACCTATTTATCCAAATGCAATTTGTAGTTGCATTGCACAGATGTTAGAAACTGAAGAGCTGGAAAAAATGAACATACACAAGCAAAGGTTAGGTTCAGGCCATGCTGAAAATTAGAGCTTTCATTTAATCAGTTTAAAGGAGTGGTATAGCTCTAGTCTAATGGCTTGTGCTGGTCTGGGAGCCAGGAACTCCTGATTGATCTAGCTGTGACGCTGACTCTGGATGAGTAGAAAGACCAAGCTCTATTAGGCAAGGCTGTAGGAGACTCATCAACCACTGTGTCCCAGCCACCACTAGAGGGGGCAGAGCCCCACACAGAGTGGGTGTGGGTTACAGTTGCATTGGGCAAGTCACTCCATGGTCGGGGAGCAGGGGGCGTGGATTTTAAAACATCAAATATTTCAGAGGTTTTGTAGTGATTAAATATTTAAATACCAAGACTTGTTTGAAAGATGGAAATCCCTATAACAGTGCTCAGAACAACATTTTCAAGAGTGAGTGCCTAATATTAGGCACCTAAATATGTGTCCTGATTTTCATATGTGCCAAGTACTGTCAGCTTCTATTTACTTCATTGGAAACTAGGGGTGGTGAACACTTTGGAAAACCAAACTACTTATTTAGGTACCCAAGCAGGGATTTGGACAGCCACGTTTGAGCATCAACACTTAAAATGTGACTTAAGTATTTTGTGATTACTTTTTTTGGTACTGTTTAGGTAACTTTTTAATTCATCTGTGCTGAGACTATTATAAACAGAGTAAGAAAGAAGATTATGCCAACTTGACCAGCACATGTAGCTGGACTGGCATTTTATAAATGCTTGATATTCCCATTGGCTTTGGTGAATTACTATTTCCAAAGAGAGGAAAATTTTACCCATTGTGAAAGAAAAGGTTATAATATGGTCAAATGTCAGAAGAAACAGATTGCCAATGGTAGTATATAATGAAAAGCAGAACCAGCTTCTGTTGTGCACTATTTCCATTAGACCTCTTTGACATTTTCTAAGCAGTGGTACATAATAAATATCTAAGCCATAGTTGGAAATTATTTAACATATGATAGACAGCTCCTGCTAACAGCTCTTTTAGGATCAAACTGCACTTTTATACCCAAATAGATACAAATCTATCAAGCATTTGCCTACAGGATCAATACATGAATCTAATTTGCTTTCCATATTGTGCTCAGTAACTGTAAATTTAAATCCAGACACCACTAGTTTAAATTAGGTTTGAAAGGTCCAGAGCAAGCTATACATTAAACTTGTTAATACATCTAGACAGAGAGATGATCTGTTTCCAAAGACTTTTGGTCAAAGGGCTAGGTTGGACATTAGGAAAACCTTTCCAACTCTCAGGGTAGTTAAGCACTGGACTAAATTGCCTAAGGAGGTTGTGGAATCTCCATCATTGTCTAACCTGCTCTTAAAAATCTTCAAACACCTGTAAGGAATAGTTTGGGATAGAGTGCAGGGGACTGGACTAGAAGATCTCTCAAGGTCCTTTTGAGTCCTTCGATTCTATGAAATGTCAGGGGCATCTCGCTGTATGATTAGTGCCAGTGAAATAATATTGTAACAGTGCTGGATGATAACAAGGAACTAACTATTTGGATATATTACACCTCTGAGTTAGATATCAAGTATAAAAACAGACCTCAAAGTGTCAAGCCTGATTTCCCCTCCTTCCCCTTGCCCCAAAGAGAACAATACGAGTCTGACATCAGATCTGTTGTCAAATATAGACTTCTATGATTTTTTTTCATTACTCCTGATATAAAGGTAACTCCATGTATGTAAAATGTAATACAGCAAATCCTTTACCAATTCCCTTCATTGTAACAAATATCTCATTACAGTAGAACAAGCTCCCAGTTGTGTCACAGAACATCTGCTTAATAATTGCAAGTTCCTCCAACAATGCTGCCGAAACAACAAAACCTTCAACATCTAGCCCACCACTTTGATCAAATAAAGTAATAACATTTTAGATAATCAGCCAAATTCAGATCTGGCAAAACTGGGAGTAGATCTATCAACTTTTGAGATGTTGCGACTGCTTATTTATAGTCTTGTTGCTAAGGCACAGGGCTGGTGGTTTGGATTTCTTTTGTAAGCCAGGTTTCTGGCTCCAATAGACTTCCTGTGTGGCACTGGGGAAAATAATTTAATCTCTCTGTGCCTCAGTTCCCCATCTGTAAAATATGGATAAAAATACTTTTTTTCCACACTTGGGCTTTGTTATTCATTAATGTATATGAGGCTCTGAAATACTCTGGATACCAGAGGAAAGCCTATAAACAAACAGCAAAACAAGCCTTAGGTGAAAATTTGGCACAAGGTTTTTAATGGTAGTTATTAATGGATTATTTTGCAAGTAAGGTCTGCTTCAGTCAGGGGTGAAAGTGAGCTGGTATGTCCCTGCTCCATTTGCCTCCCGCATCGGGGGGAGGGGAGGGCAAAAGGGCAGCTGTCCCGGGCCCGGCGATTTAAAAGGGCCCGAGGCTCCTGGCTGCTGCCGCCACTACTGCGGCAGTTTTAAATCGCTGCCGGAGTCCAGGGCGATGGGGGCCAGGCAGGGCTGATGGGCTGGCTGGGGAGGCTGACTCCCCGGTCTGCCCCTTCTGCCTGAGGCCCTGCCCCTTCCGGGGGCCAGAGCCGGCCCCCGTACTGGTAAGAATTTATTATTACTTTCACCCCTGGCTTCAGTGAAGTGATGACCTATCTAAATGGTCACACCTGTAACTAGAGTTGGTTGGAAAATGGAATTTCTGACCCATGGGAAATTTCAATGTTTTGAAATGTGTTTTTCTTCTGACTCAGAATGAACTATATCTAATTTATCTAATCATTCTGAGTAGAAATTCAAAGAATATTTTGTTTGGCAGAATCAAATCATTTTGTTTCAATAATGTAAAACTTTATAATATAGAAAGTGTGTGTGTGTGTATGTGTATGTATGTATATATATATAAAAAAATATAAAAGTTAGAATGAAATAAGAAAGTTGAAACAGGTCCTTTTAGCATCTTTCCATAAAAGTTTTGTCAAGATTGACACATTCTTGTGAAACATCTTGATTTAGATGAAACTGCATTTCTGATGGTAAAGTGTTCCGTCTGAATTTTTTTCAGTCTGTTCTACCTGTAATCATTGTTGGAAAGTGCCCTGAAAACATAATATATGGTGTATAAATTAATCCATGTGTAAGTATTGAAATGATCAGCAGTGTGTTCAATTTCCAATCTCATATGAAATTATCACAACTCAGTCAATAGACGTTATGGTGTAATCAATCCCACCTTTCATCTATTGTGTGTCAGTTAATGAAGATTAGAACAAATATGACCCAACAATGATGAACAAATGCATTCTCTTCTATTTGTTTCACTTCATATTGCATATTATGAATCCTGAATGTGCATATTATGTTAAGGAGATTAATCTCAGTTTGAGCTCCGACTCAAAACATTAAAAGTGAGGACAAATATTGAATATGTTCTCTCTCACTCATTCGAATGTCTTTTAAAAATAACTTTTAAGTGAATACAATTCACCTGTACAAGCAGTAGAGCTGGATTAATGTAAATGGGAGAGACCAGTTCACAGAACTGTATTCACAAAACCCCTCCAGCCAGGATACAAAGTTGCAAGCAGTATATCAAAGCCAACTTGCATTGGTTGTTTATAGTTGCTGTCATTTACTTGGATAAATCATCTTGTGGTCATCACCTGGCCATATGTGTGTGACATTGCAAAAGTTTTGTGTAAGTGATCTGTTGGCCTCTCATCTGTTGACGTACTGCTAATGGGAATTATGCATGTGTACTGGGGGGGTGGCGGGGGGGGAAATACGGAAATAATACGCTGTGAACTGTTTAAGCAGAATCCTTGAAGTAAGAGAAATTTACTGTTCTGATTACTAATCTTTCACTCTCACTTCAGAAACAAATGCTTTATTAATTCCTTTGAAACCCTCTATTAATTGCATTCAATCTGAGGTGCATTTGGTACATTTTGACATTAGAGTACTGAAGTTAGGTTTTAAACAGGCTGGGATATGTGCAACAGTAACATACAACAGCTTTTACTTCTGTAACTGCTCAAATGTAGTCATGAAGCCCAACCCAGAGCATTCTACGTAGCTCACTGAGTGCTGGCTTTCCCTGAGGATCTGTATGTTGTAGTGCTATGACATTAAAAAAAAAACTTTTTTTAAAGCTGATTTTTATTATTATTATTATTTTAACTCTGTGCCAGAGAGTCTGAGAAACGTCACGTGTTTGTTTTGAAATGTTGTCATGGAAATATTGACCTGCCTCTGGTGTGATTCTTTGGGTTAATAGATAGATAGATAGCTAAAGTTAAATTTAGATAAAAATGGGTGTGGAGCCAAATATGTCAAATTTTCAAACGTGTATGCATATTAATTGGAAAGAAATGGGTCACTAGCTACTTGACAATCAAAACCCCCCACTTACTTTATTTTCATATCAGATTATCCATCACCAAGTGAAGCAATCTGACAGGATATTGGAATATTGCTCCTGGGAGGCCAGGCTGTATTAATAGGGGAGTTGTATGGTGCTTTGGTAAAAGTTGTGGAAGTTTTTAATGTCATACAAGGTGTCTGATTTTAGTCAGTCCAAGAATAATATGGCTCTGTGTAAATCAGCCAGAATTGGATAAAGACCCTTCTAAATTGGTCTTACTGGGTATGATTACCCAGCACTTTGGAGCAAACCTCCTACCTGGGCTAGTGGGGCTTGTGCTAGCACTCTAAAAATAGCTCTATAGCCTGTGCTTTTAACTTGTCACCTGAGTTTCAGTCCAAGCTGCAACTTCAAAGCACTGTCTATACAGCTCTTTTTAGAGCATAAGTCTATCGACCTGGGAGGTTCACTCCAAACTGCTGTGTAGACATATCCTACAGTGGTCCCTTTGAACCGGCTCTCATTTAGGCTTCTAACACTTCATGGCTCTCTGCACAGCAACAAAGCTGTGTGAATAACTGATTTTGGGGGGGGGGGGGGCGGGGGGGTTGGGGGGGTTTGCTGGCTGAACTGAAAAATGGGGTGGGGGGATAGTTTTTGAGTCAACCCAAAACAAAAACTGACTTTTTTTTTAACTGAAAAAGTTTTAAAAAATTATTTGGGGTTGAATTAAATGTTACATTTGACTCAAAACAAAACACTTACTTTTAAAAATTTTAGCTTAGTTTTTTTTTTTTTTAAAAAAAAGGTTCAATTTCAAACAAAAAAGTCATTTTGAATTGACAATCGAAAGATTTCATTTGGAAAATGTTGAAATTAAATGTGTTGGGTTTTTTAATTTTGGGGGGATTTTTAGACTAAAACAATCTGTAGTATTTGATACAAATTTGTGAAATGTTTGGTCAATTCAAATCTGCATTTTTTTGGCACAAGAAAAAAATTTCAGTCCAAAACTTTTGCCCAGGTCTACACGTGAGGGATGTAAAGAAATCTCTCGGAGGTGTTTTGTGGGAGTTCAGTACAACTGTGGAGAATTTGATTTGTTCATTATGTTCTTGTCATAGTGACATGACCCATCAGGTCTTAGTAACAAACAGGCATGACAGAGCCTTCAAATTCCTGACTGAAGCCAGAATATATGTCATCTGAATTAGGATTCAGAAGGGTTTCTACTCTACTTTTTCCCATTCTACCAGGCATCTTAATCTCATTCAGTGACTGCCAAAGCTTGGAAGCCTCTCTACATAGTACACTTTATATAAGATACAGGGGAAGGAAAATCATATTTTCAACTGCCTGCTGCTGGCAGGGAGTAGGGATCTGTAGCAGGAGAGGCAAATTCAGCGTTGGCAATTTAGGTTATTGCCTTTTACTAGGCTTTTAAAACTAAATAGCCAAATAATTTTTATTGCTCTAATGCTGCTTTATTCAACAATAGGAAATAGAGTCCAAACATGTAATATAGGATTACAAGGCAATTCAACTCCCATTAAAGCCAATGGAAGACTCCTGTTGACTTGAATAGAAGTTGGATTTGGCCCACATCAGCCAACGAGCATCTGATACATTTTAAGATCTGATGTAATACTGATGCTGGTGAATGCATGTAGAGTACAGAAAGGTTAGTGAGTATAGCGAGAGAATACATTTTCCCTGGAACAATAGGATTTACTCCTATTAGATTTAACACCATCCTCATCACCTCACTGACACAATGCCACATGGAAAAGAAAAGGAAAACTCTTAGCTATTTTCCTTTCCTTCCTCTTTCCCCAGCTCCTAATCTCTAGGAACTATAACATAATCCAAGGTACAAACATGTACTAAACCTTCTGGACTGTAATGTATTCAGTGGCAATTCCCAAATGATACTGGCCATTCTGGATTCAGAATTTTTCCTTAATCTTAGATTAATAAATTCATAGGGTTTTTTAAGGCCGGAAAGGACCATTATGATGCCCTGCATAGCACAGGCCATAGAATTTCACCCAGTAATTTCTGCATCAAGCCCATAACTTGTGGATAAGATACAGCATATCTTTTAGAAAGATATCCAGTCTTGATTTAAAGACTTCATGTGGCGGAGAATCCACTATGTCACTAGTTAAATTATTTTAATTGCTAATTACCCAATTATGTTCTCTGGCAGCGATTCTAGGGATGGTCTCCAGATCCCCTAGAAATGAATTATTATAAAAATAGAATTATTTCAGATTAAAATCATATCTGCCCTCTTTCCCCATGAACAGTTATCTCTATAAGGTGGATCTTAAGGTGATAAGCATTTGGGTGTACTAGAAACCCAGCACAACATGTTTTTGCAAGTAGTTAATAAACTCAGACCAAGGCAGTTAACAATAGCTCAGGAAAGGTTCTTAACTGTAGAGACCTCTCCCAACATCATGAATAAGGGAAGCAGCCATACTTCAGTGTGTGGGTGATTTGAGATAATGTGTTCCAAAAGGATGGAGGTAAGTGGGAGATCATGAGCAATGAATTCAAATGGCATGGTGTTTTTTCCATGTTGGGAATAAGGAGTTAGCCCCGGGAATAAATAGACTCCTCAATGCTGGGGTCATAGACAATATATAAATTGTCCTACAAGGGGTTTACAGGACTTCAGTTGCTTCCAACAGTTCTTTATATTCCCTGCCAAATCATTTAAAAAGAAAGAGAAGCCTGATTCCAGACTGATTAAATGTACATCAGAATAAGAGAATAAACCATTGGTTCATGTTCCGTTCTGTTGCATACAGCTCAGTTGAGATTACTTTTTAACTACCACCACCCTCCAAAGCACTTGTAAAATAATATAGTGAGAGTAATTCATTGTATCGTTTGGCACAGTTTCTCCTTTTTACTCTAAAGTGACTTACATTGGCATCTTGGAATTGGCTCCTCTTATTCCCCCTACACTCTTCCTTGGTTCATTCCCAACCTTTTCTTTGTATGGATACTGGCCTTTTGCACATGCAATTTGAGACCAGGGAAAAGGTGCTTTGAACAGTTGGATCACCTAACCAACACTTGTTGCAACTGCATTTCTAAAAACTATTCTCCTTTTAAAGAGAAGAATTTTCTCCCTGAGTTGAATTGTGGGTGGCCATAACTTGATATAAATATCCAGTTTAACTTTGTGTCTTCTACTCAGAATAACTTTCACTATTTATTCTGCAGTGTTTCAGTTGTTTTACTTATATTTAATGGTGTTATTGTTACCTAAAATATCCTTGCAGATTCTTAATGTCGTTTAAGGCAGAAAACCAAACTGTACTGATGGAGCAAGATTCTGAGGGCAGATGCCCATCAGGTATAAATTGTCATAACTCTGTTCACTTCAAAGGAGCAATGACAATTTACAGCAGCTGAAGATCTGCATCATATTCTTTAAATTCACTGTTAGGAGATGCAACAATTATTGAAATATAGTTTGTGGGAAATATCTCTGGTTTTGAGAGCTTAATAGGCAAAAGTAGCCTAGTCCAGAGCACCAGAGGTGGAGCTGTGATGACAAAGAAGAAATCAGCTTCAGGGGAATTATTTACAAATATCTCTTTCCTCAACTGGCCTTTTATGTGGTGCAATTGGATTATTCTGTGTTAGCTATTCACAAACAACCATTCCTGCAGGCCAGACATACATCTGAAGTAAACTACTGTAATTCCATTAGAATCAACAAACTTGCATCAACTGACACTCAGTTTGTATTTGACTTAATGTGTGTGATACAAATCACCTACATATGCATAGTGCCTGCTGTGAGATGGGTGCCTCCTTGCTGTGGCAATTAAAGTAAGGGGAGAAAAGGGGAGTGATGGGTCAGAGAAGGAGCCCATATTTTTCTACGTGTTACTTTTTTCCTGCAGAACAAGCACTAGAAATTTGTGCCTAATGTAGAAGGAATGACTTCTCCAGGGAAGTCAATGAGAATATCTGAGAGAACTGTTGCCTAGTGGTCATCTTTTCACAAAACATACTTTTCAGCAGCAAGCTCACAGAACAAACACTAATTTTATGACGACAGCGTACTAGAAAGTAGAGATGGAAAAGATGTATTGAGTTCATCCATCTTCCAGTGCTCGATTCTGCATTAAAGTACATTTTTAATGCTTTGTAGTCTGTTTTAAATATCCTGAAGGTTTCACCACTTCCCTTTCGAAGAATGTTCCATTATGTAAAAGATCTCACTGTCAGGTTTTGTTTCTGATTAATTAATTTTTTTACTTCTGAATCCTACTCCTTTTCATCTAATCAACTGCTCCTAGTATAACCCTTACCAATCACGCTTCATTCCTGGGTTTATGCACTTCTAGTATCCTAGAATAGAATTGTAGGACTGAAAGGGACCTCGAGAGGTCCCCTGGACTAGATGCGCAGATGACTATGGAATACCCCCTTATTTGTCACTTAGCCATACTATACATATTTAGCTTTAAAAAATGGAAGGAAAAGGTTGATAGTAATTCTCAGGATTTGTAATGGGGCAGAGAAGGCAGGCACTAGGACCCTTCTGAAGAATGAAAATATCTTCTTTTGAGTCACCCTAATCAGATGCTGGAACCCTGCATCAAATACATAGGCAAGATTGTGTCATCGTCCTGAAACAGCTGCCAGGGGAGTGAATCCCTCCTTTACATTCCTGTTCAGTCCTGCTTAGATGGTGATTTCAGCTGCACGGGGGAAGAGCTGGAGCTATTCACTGGATATTTCCCCCCCCTCACCTCTCATGAGCAGTTGAGTTGGGAGATGGTGGTCAGGGTGGGGAATGACAGGAACCCAGGGGCCATGTCTTTACTCCAAACTTGGTCGCACAGGTTGGCAGAAGCTGCTTCATGATAGAGCTGAAGCAATTTGCGAGAAGAGAGCAGGAGATGCATTGTGAGTGAGTCACAGTTCAGTCTCTGGTCTATTCAGGGGATGGGTATAGCTAGGAACCAACTTTTTAATTGGGGTAGACTGTAAATTACAGTCCAGCCCTTAGTAATTTCTGCTGACAGATTCTGGCTGGTGAATCTTGTTATTTCTGGCCAGGGTGTAAGTGCAAGTGTCTCTCTAAATCAGAGAGAACTGTGGCTGGGACATAGAAAGTCCTGCAGGGAAGTCTTAAACTAGGGTGACCAGACAGCAAGTGTGAAAAGTCGGGGTAGGGGGTAATAGGAGCCTATATAAGAAAAAGACCCGAATATTGGGACTTTCCCTATAAAATCGGGACATCTGGTCACCCTACCTTAAACAGCCAGGCTTGGGAAGAGAGCTCAGGCTAAGATTTGTTCAAGTGAGCAGCAAAGTCAAATCCCAGAGTGGGGGTAAGTCTGGAGTATATGTGGTGTGTGCCTACTATTTTTCAGTGTGAGATTTATGCTCTTGTTTAAAGCATTTGCTTTGGAGGCAGACTCCCCTGTGTGGAGGTGTGGCCTGTACTTCCCTAGTGTGCGTGGTAGTATTATCTACTCTGCAGAACTTTAGTTTTGAAAAAAAATATTGTCAAAACAGAACTGAGACCTGTTAAAATATAGATGTATCCTAAAATCACTAATCACTCCAGGAGAGCCAAACATGCAAACACACAACTCCACCAGATGAACTTTCATGATGCAAATTCACTAGTAGATATTTGCATTGTAATTCAAGGTTCTTTAACGTGAATTTGATTTTTTTTAAGCTGATTGTTCAAAAGTTCTTGATGTTTCTTTTGTATCACTAGGGTTTTAGCTGCAGTTGAATTGTGTTGAAAATATCTTTCTCCATATTGGATTTCCTCTCTTTCCTCTTCCTCTGACAATCCCTTAGTCTTTCCCACTTCCATCATGAGCACAAAGAAGACCTGGAACTCATACGCCATAGTGCCTGCATTCACCCATACCTGTCATCACGTTGTCTTTCTAAATTGTATGATGTTTGGGGCCAGGACAGCATCTTCCTATATGTTCATACAGCACCTACCCAGATGGGCCCCAGTGCTATTGTAACATAAAATTAAAATTCTACGGCAGAAGATACGTTTCATTACTAAATTCTATAGAGGGATAAAACTATAGAAAGATTATCAATTTGGTCTATAATACTTTGCATGCCTTACAATGTGTAGCATACAGAAATACACATCAGTGAACATATCTCTGTCCTTGTAAACTAGTGTCTGTCCACTGTTGTTGAGACACAGGAAGAGAAATCCAGTGGACTGTTGGAAGTATATTGTACTCTTATTGCACAGACTATGGCGTGCATTATATTAGAATGATATGAAGTTTTATCCTTTTGGGAGAGTTTTGGGCTCCGAATAATAGGATTGTTTTTGTCATATAGGACTGTTTTTGGCGGTTGTTCTAAACACATACTTTACTATGATGTCAGCTCTGGTTCAGACAGTAGTAACATTAATTTTGTGTTTTTACCACTGTTACCCCCACTGCCAGATATTACTTTAAGTTCTAGGTGATAAAATACCTTAGTATGTTATAAAATGAAATCGCTGGAATGATGTGGTAACACTGAGGAACACCACAATCACATCCACTCTTCAGGTTAGCGGAAGTGAAATTAAAAAAATAACTTGCTCATCAATTGGAGTTTTACCTGATTATTAACTAAATTTAATTTAGTTACTTCCGCATTTACTGTCATTTACTCTGGTTGTGTCTACACATCAAAGTAAGCCAAGACTTAACCCTGGGTTCAAGCATTAACTCCCCCTCGCATCCACACCCCATTTGTTTTAACTCAGGGCTCGAACCTAGGGTTCCAGGCCTGCAGGGTTTTCAGTGGAGATCGATTGGCTCTTTGCAAAGAGAGCTGCTTCCTGGTCACAAGAACACAGCCAGATATTGGTGCACACTGCCTGAGCATCCCTGCACACACAGCCCCAGGCAGGGCCCAGGAGCAAGGGATGGAAAACTGAGAGGGACCAAGCAGTTGCCCTGCAAGGAGCGGGAGCACCAGAGCTCCTGGCTCAGTATGGCCAGGGGAGGGATGATCCCCAACATCATGGCAGCCAGGAACCTCCTGCCTGTCAGCTTTGCTCCTTGCTCTGGTACTTCCATGCAGCTGCACCACTGTAAGCTCTCTAGGGTAGCCTCTCTAAGCTGATGGGAGAGAGCTCTCCCATCAACGTAATTACTCCACGCCCAACAAGTGGCAGTAGTTATGTCAGCTAGCACTGTCCTCACTGGCACTTAGGTCGGTGTAACTTAAATCGCTCAGGGGTGGCTTATTCACACCCCTGAGAGACCTGAGTTATTCTGACATAAGTGGTAGTGTAGATGTAGCCTCCGATTAAATGGTCGTTCAGTATAAAGCTTTCACAAACTGCAGTTATTCTACTGAGACAGTCATCAAAGGAGCTAAATAGGCAGTTTATGTATTTATGGGCTCCTTATGATAGCTTATCAATAGCACTGCTCAGTTAGGAAACAGGGTGGGCAGAAGAGTTTTCCCACAGTGCACCACATTCGTAGGGCTAGAGTGTCATATGGGGGGGAAGGGCACCAGGCACTCTGGGATAGGGTCACTTTGACTCGGGTCCATGCACTGCAATCTGGATGCCAAAGCTCTAGGTTTGAGCATGGTTCAGAAAATCCTTAACCTAGGGTTAAAATGCAATGTAGACGCTCAACCCCAGGGTCCCCTGACATGGGTCAGCTCACTTGAATCCCACTAACCCTTTGTGTCATCTTGATTATCACTTCAAAAGTTTTTTCCCCCCGGCTGATAATAGTTCCTCTTAATTAATTAGCCTCTTACAGTTGGTATGTGTACTTCCACCTTTCCATGGTTTTCTGTATGTATAAATATCTTCTTACTGTATGTTCCATTCTATGCATCCGATGAAGTGGACTGTAGCCCATGAAAGCTTATGCTGAAATAAATTTGTTAGTCTCTAAGGTGCTACAAGTACTTCTGTTCTTTTTGAATTAAGAACCAGCTTTCAAATCAAACTGTTTATACCCCTTTACAGTTCCCATGGTACTTGTTGCAGGAGTGAAGTCTCTTCCATGTTTGCAGGGTCAGGCGTTTAGATAAATGGATCTCTTCCATGGAACTATAATTTACTGTTTGCAGCACATGGACATAACTTCCATGGCATGAATCTTTACAAATAATTATTAATAAAGGGATATGATTGATCTGAATTGAAACTTGATTTTTAATTGAGTGAACTGCTCAGAAACAGATTATAAAAATATTTGACCAGCTCTCGTATCTGTTACCCCTATTGTAGCATTTATACTATACTTCTCCTACCTCTATTTAATTTATATCTGTGTGTGCGTGTTGCATATACACAACATATGAAAGGTTGCATTGGATGTTGAATCATTGAAGTAACTTAGGGGTCGTGGCCTAATTAGAAGCAGCATTCTGAAACAAGGTTTAAAGTTTTCAAATGTGAATAGTTTGTTAAATAGAAAAAAGAAAAAAATAATCAGATTTGCAAAAGGATTTTCCTGCAGTTCAGGAACCAGGAAGATGACAGTACTACCGTATCAGCAGCTTTGCTGAGAGCTTTGTACACCAAGGTAGTAAGATCAGGATGAGAAATCTGTGTTCTTGGAAAGTTGTGTTTTTGTAGGCTAGAACTTGCCCATCAGGTCACATTCTACTGAAGGAGGAATAATAGAAATGTTCTGCTAGTTGCAAATAGCTAGGCCGTATTATAAATGTTTATTTTGCTGTTTTTTGGCTTTCTTACAATACATGGTGTGACAAAGTTCCTCCTCTACCTTGGTGAGTCCTGCGCTTACTGGCAGATTTTGATGGCCTCAGAGATCTTCCCCTCTGGTAGAACCCACAGTCAAATTCCTCCTGTGTCTGATCAGGAGTTGGGAGGTTTGGGGGGAACCCGGGCCCGCCCTCTACTCCGGGTTCCAGCCCAGGGCCCTGTGGATTGCAGTTGTCTATAGGGGTTTCCTGTAACAGCTGCGTGACAGCTACAACTCCCTGGGCTACTTCCCCACAGCCCCCTCCCAGCACCTTCTTTACGCTTACTGCAGGACCTTCCTCCTGATGGTCTGCTGATGCTTGTACTCCTCAGTCCTTCAACTCTTCTCCCTCTCAACTCCTTGTGTGCCTCTTGCTCCCAGCTCCTCACATGCAACACCACAAACTAAAGTGAGCTCCTTTTTAAACCCAGGCGCCCTGATTAGCCTGCCTGTCTTAATTGATTCTAGCAGGTTCTTCTTAATTGGCACCAGGTGTCCTAATTAGCCTGCCTGCCTTAAATTGGTTCCAGAAAGTTCCTGCTTGTTCTAGTGCAGCCCCTGCTCTGGTCACTCAGGGAACAGAAAACTATTAATCCAATGGCCAGTATATTTGCCTTCTATGAGATTTCTGTATTCCACTTGTCTGGGTCTGTCACATAGGTTGGGAGGAAGAGGAAATTTTTGAATTCAGTTGTCCTCCCCTCCCGCTCCCCGTAATAGTCCTTTATACGAGTTATAACAAAGTTAATAAGCCCAAAAAAAAATGCTCAGACTTGTTGCTTCAGATCTCTGAACATTATCTCTTGCCAGTGTTTTTCAGCTAGAGATCTTTTAAGGACAAATAAATACATCACTCCTCCCCAGTTGGGCATCCTCACAAAAAATATTCACAATAATTGTTTTATGGAATGCTGGCACCAGGTAAGTTCCTTACACTTATATGTGAAATAGTGAAATTTCAACCACAGCTACAGTATTGTATTATTTTAACTACCACCTGGCTTTGAGTCACAGCTCAGACAGTATGCCTTTCATTTTTAATCATCTTTTCATGTATGAAGCTATGTTGCAATAAATGTATCTCAGTTAAAAGATCAAGCAACTGCTGTATGGCAGAAGCAGAACCTTTCCACTAACCAATGCAATTATGTAGATACAGTATTTGGGCTGCAGAATAACAAAGAGATAGGGACAGATCTAGCAGAATATATTGGTATGCAAATAGCAATCTGAAATCAAAGCATTAGGATTGTTTTAATGCTCTGATATTTCTGGGGTAGCAGAAAAGATTTATCACTAGGCATTAATGTGTTCAGCCTTTGACATCATCCTAATCAATGACACCCCCCCCCCCCCAAAAAAAACCCCCACAAAAACCATACAGAGCAAAATTCTCCAATCAGATCTGCACAATGTATTTTGACCGGTGTTCTGTTCTTCCTGCACCCACAGAACTCCCAATGAGAAACCAAAGTATTGGAACAGAAATCTGTCTTGCAGCGGTGACAGAAAAATTCTAGCCTTAAAAAAAGCATATGTTATGAGAATTCTGTTCCTTTTAAAATAACTGATTGGCTGTAGGAAGTGAACCTTCTTATCTTTGTTTTCTAGGTTCAAATATATTCTAGGAATGCACCTACATTTTATTGCAATCATTTAATAAAATCTGAGAATCAAAGAAAATGTGGCTCTCCAAAGTTGACTAGTGGAACACAAAGTTTGATTTTTCACTCTAATCATGCATGGCACGTTACCAGGACGGCAATGTATTGCATCTTGGTGTTAGAAGACGTGTTCTTTATTCTGATATCTCCCAAATTTGCAGACTCAAGAGATGCAATAAAACTCTTCTAAAAATTCTGTTTGGTCTTTGGTGGAGAAGCTCCAGTGAAGAGTTTGCTTTTGTTTGAACTGTAGTTTTAGATTTGGCAAGGTCACACAGTTTGTGTCCTAATAAATGTCCATCTAAATATCACAAGTCTGTATATTGTGCTTCCTGGGGACATGTGCCTTTAAAATGAACAGTAATGGATAACCACTGGAAATCTAGAAAATAATTTATTGAGGAAATGAAACAAAAATAACCTTCTGATTTAGCAATAATTTTAAAATTAAATACATTTCAGCTGCCACAAAGTGAGTCTACCATTGATAACTTTATAATCATTCATGAACCAGGATTATAAATCCAGACCAGCAGAGTTATATCGCAGAAATAAGGACAAAATGTGAGCTGAAGTAAACTAATATTACAGAGCAAGACATAGTCCCAGTTTCTCCTTTATTGTGTCTCTTGAGTGGGAAAAAGAAATTAGAATGCAGTTAGATGTGGATAATCCAGACTATACACTGTATTGAACCATTGCCAAGGAATTTGGGTTTACCTCTTGCTTAGGCCTGTTGTGTTTTGTTTTTTATTGTCTGACTAGGTTTTGGGAGTGATAGAGAAGCACAGTAATGAGGACTTCCAGAAGAAGAGAATTGTGTGGATTAAGAACCGTCGTTTTTGGAAAAATAAAATGACTTGAGGAGAGAGTATCGGGGAATTGCACCTAGAAATGGAGAAATCATTTGTTTTTTTACTTCACAAAACTGTATTTGCTTTTTCAGATTTTGCTGGCTGGTTTATCTGTTGCCTGACCCACTCCCGGAGTGGGATGGTTTCGGAGCCCACGTCCCAACAGACCGATTTAGAGGAAAGTTAAAATATATATCAGTGAAGCCTAAATCCCTAGAAAAATAGATTTCCCAGAAACACACGGTTAGTTAGAGATGTATATCCCACCAAAAATAATGTAAAATAAGTATAAATCTGTGGCAAACTGACCATAGAAGCCAGGAAGATGCAGTTAATAGGGAAATGTATATCTTTCAACACATGGGTGTAATGAAATGACATTTAAAGTTTGGTGGCACTGATCATGTCTAGCTGTTGGAGAACATGTGATTTTTTTATATACACTTCTTGATTGTGAATTATATATTAGTTATTGTTCAAGTGTAGGGAACAGTTAATGACAAATGTGAAAGTCTGACCCCTTGTGGTTGTAAGTAATGTTTGCAATCAATACTATCTGAATAGCAAAGGTCCAGAGAATATTTACTGAATTTGGGTCAATAGAAAGAGAGAATGGATTACATGATAGGAATGAGTGATGAGCCAATGATACTTGGCCAGATTCTGATTTCACTTACACAGGTGTAAATCAGGAGCAACTCCACTGAAATCAATGGATTTACATTAGTGTAAAAACAGTGTGGGACCCAAAGCAGATCCACTTTTTTTCCTCCAAATCCAGTGAGGATGCCATATTCTGTACTTGGCTGATAAAGTAAAATATTTCTACCTATGCAAATGAATGAATAATGCTATCCAGTAAATGCACAATGAGGTTAGACACCTATAAGGAAACCTTTCTCATCAGGATATTAGGGAGAAGATTAGATCTTGAAGGCAGTGCCTAGACCTTGGTTCTGGACAAAGGGGAAGAACTCCTGCTCAGAAAGGAAAAAAACATAAGAGCTGCAATTCACATCTGTGTTTAGAGATTAACCGTAAAACTGGGCTTATAAAGAACATTTACCCATGTAAATATATGCCATTCTCTGTGTATAAATACAACTGAATAGAATTAATAATCAGTGGTAATAATCTAGGGGAGTTTCTGAAATCCGTTAGAGCGCGACCATGTATTTTATAGCAAAGAGAAGCAAGAGTGTTTAGATGCAGAGTAGAGAAGTGTCTATAGGAGCTCTTCTGGCACACAAGTTATATATAGTTTGTAGATGCATGAAAGGAACTATAACATCACATGCTGTAAAGACTTCTGCACATTATCTAAAGTGCATTAAAAATGCTAGAACTGTTTGGTTTGTATGAGGTCATGAGTTGGAAGGCTGCCTTTGTGAATGTTAGGGTGGAGAAAGCATGCAAAATATTTAGAGTATGTGTTGATGCATGTCCTATAGATATGTGTACTATAGCAAGGCAAAGTCAAGGATGGACTTTTCAGGGCAAAAATTCTTTTTTTTTTCCTTTCAGGGTCAATAATTCAAGATTTTTCTCCAAGTTCTCTCCCCACCCCATTTTTCTTATAAATGGGATTGATTGTATCTTCTGTAAAGCCCTGAATGTGAAAACAACGCATGTGCTTAACTTTATTCCTGTGAGTAGCCCTATTCATTTACTTAGTTTGGCGTAAGAGTTTTGACATCTTGAGACAGTTTATAGAGGACTTTCCAATAGAAAAGCTCCTTTTTCCTCCCCCCATGTACCCGAACAAATTGTAAGAATGTCATAAATATTTGTATGAAAGTCCGTAAACTTGTGACTCTCTACTAGTAAAATATTGAGGCTGTTTTCTTACAATGTAGGGGAATTTATATTGAGAGCTCATCTCTATTGTCCCATCGCTGCCTTGATAATCAGTCCTTGTAAATATCTGAAGGGTAGGATGGCACTCTCCAGGAAATAACGAGGAGTCCTTGAGGCACCTTAGAGACTAACAAATTTATTTGGGCATAAGCTTTCGTGGATTATAACCCACTTCATCAAATGCATGGAGTGGAAAGTACAGTACAATACCCGCTTACTCTATTTTCCACTCCATGCATCTGATGAAGGGGTTATAGCCCATGAAAGTTTATGCCCAAATAAATGTGTTAGTCTCTAAGGTGCCACAAGGACCCCTTGTTGTTTTTACTGATACAAACTAACATGGCTACCACTCTGAAACCTGTCTCCAGGAAATGACACTTTCCATTTGGCCAGCCTATAACTTTTTATTTTGGTAACCAAGTCATTTTAATTACAGTTCACTTTAAGCATTAGTTATTCTTTTTTTAGAGTATTCAATATACAATAAGGTTTATTATACCAGACTCTTAGGACAATTTAGGCATCTAGTGGGATTTTCAAAAGCACCTAGGTTCCTAAAACTCGTTGAGTTCAGTGGACATTAAGCACCTAGATGCATTTAAAAATCACATTAGGCACCTAAATGCGCTTTAAAATGTGGGTCTTAGTTAATCGTAGCACCCATTTCTTGAAAACAATCTCTATTTTCTAGGGGTTATGGTAGGAAATGTTTATGCTAAATTTTGGCATACATGATCTTGGCTACAAAGAAAATTATTGGTAGTCCCAATATTGCCAAACCAAATCATTAAAAAATCATGAGTTAGGCCGCCAAAAATCACGAGACAAAGATTTCTCTGTTTTCCCTCTGGTATTTGGAACTTACGAAGGGGTGTGTGTCAATTTTTTCAAGCTTTTCTTTGCAACCCTGAGGCGTAAAAACTTGGCTTTTTTAAATGGAAGTAGAGTTTACCATATATTAACTTAAGAAAAACACCAGATATCCCGAGAGTCATGGTAAAATCCCAAAAGTTGGCAACACTGTAATGGTCCCTATTTTTCATTACTGAAAGTCAGATGGAAATTAGACTTAAACACACACAATACTGATGTATGTCTCTGAAGTCAGTGGAATCTGTGAATGCTTGTCACTGCTGAAAATCAAGCCCATTTATGTCTAAATGCCTAAAAAGCAATTTAGGTGTCTAACTACAGGCACCTAAATAAACAAATAAACTTTATCTCAGTTGTGTAACATTTAATGTTGTAGTAGCACTTAGAGGAAACAATGCTGTAATGGGGCTGGGACAAACGAGTGGGCTGGGTTAGGTTTGGGGTGATGGGATAACAAATAATATAATGGCATGCCAGCAGTTCTTAGCTGGTCAGCAGTAGTGATCACAGCTCTTCACCTGCGTTATGGCAGAAGTGAGCTTTAGGGAGGGTCTTGAAAGAGGACGAGGTGGTGGCTCTATGGATATTTACTGGGAGCTTGTCCCACTGATAAAAGGGCAGCATGGAGAAAGCACATAAGTGCACTGGAAATTGAGGCAGGTGTTCTTGGTGGAGTGAAGACAGGAGTCTGATGATGGGGGTGGGGTAAGGGAGGAGAGATGCATGAATGATATAACATCCATCAATTGTGTATGCTAGAACTAAAACACAGCTGACTTTAAATAATGAGAAGAAGCTATCATCTTAATATGGTCTAATTGGCACTTTGCAAATGAAGTTGAAGTATTGATATTAGTCCTTGAAATTTAGCTACTGCACTTGAGTAGTAATTACTTGTTAAAAACATTTCATAAGGAATTTTATTACTGGCACATGCCCGAATAGCAAATATGTATTTCTGCAAAACACCTTAATTGGGCAAATACACATTTTTACAATCATTACCAAATCTGTTAAAATGCCCATGGTGTTCCAAACTGCACACTCAAATAAGCCTTAAAAACCGAATGTCTTTTAAAAGGGAAATTCCTGTATTTGAGTTAGTGGTAAAGCCCAGAGCATCCAAAGAGCAGAGCTATATGAAACTCAGTGGTTCTAGTTCACAAGATTCATTGAAAGCGTTCCTTCTGTTTTGAGTTGGGTGGATTTGCAGCCTTGAAGTTTTGCTTGGAAGTTTGGATTTGAATGAACCTGGAAGCTTAAAGTGAGATTCAGATGAAATGGCTGAACTGAACAATCCTGTGCGAATGTGACTGCTGCAGGGTTTAGATACAAGTGTCTGTATCAACCCAGGTTGTGAACCTTTCAGTGAATGTGGGCTGAGATTTATGTTTGTAACAAAACCTGAGATTTGTGATTGTAACAAAACCTGAAACTGGGCAAGATTCACGTGGCTTTGGGTTTAGTAACAGAAGTTTCACACTGTTTGGGTAAGAGCCTTTTCTAAGCATTGCCAGTCCCGTTTTGTAAAGCTTCATATTATTATTGTAATGCAGCACAACCATGGCCAGCTCTACCGTTTTTGCCGCCCCAAGTGGCAAAGCAAAAAAAAAAAAACCTGCTGCAGCAGTGCAGCTGAAGCAAAGAAAATAAAAAAGCTGCTGCAGAAGTGCCGCCGAATCAAAAAAATTAAAAAGCTGCCGCAGCAGTGCCACCAAAGAAGAAGAAGAAGAAAAAAAAGCCGCAGTGCCGCCCCAAGAACGGTCGGAGTGCCGCCCCTTCAGATTTGCCGCCCCAGGCACCTGCTTCCTTAGCTGCTGCCTAGAACCGGCCCTGAGTACAACCAACAGATATGTTGGCTGAGGTAAATTAAGCAATAATAAAAACATAGCTGGTTTTATTTTAATCCAGAATCTAACTGGACTTAATTTTAGTGAGTCCGAGTGATCAGCAATTGCTTTAATTATGGGCTTGATATTGTGGAAGGGCCGCATTAGGGGACTGCTTAGTTCAGTACAGACCTGTTCATCTTCCTTTCACGCTGGAGGTGGAGCTGTGTGCTACCAGCTATACAGATATCCCTCCTTTCTGCAGTATAGAGGAGGGCACAGCAGTAGCTTTCCCCAAACTCTTACCTGAAAGTGTCCCCTTTTGAGGTCCTGTGTGGCCGTATAATATAGTATCTGACATGCCAAATAATTCCTCCAATAAGAAGAGGGAACAAGACCCTACCATTTCCTGAATTAAACACTGATTGTAGAATCATAGGAATCATTTTCTGTTATTGTCTCCCCCCCCACCTCACTGAGTAATGTGTGCCGTGTCCTTGGTCTTCCGCTTGCTTCTGATGTGTTTGCAGAATGTTTTCTTCTTACCCTTTATGTCTCTAGCTAGTTTAATCTCATTTTGTGCGTCGGCCTTGCTTATTTTCTCCCTACACGCTTGTGCTGTTTGTTTATAGTCATTCTTTGTAATTTGACTTAGTTTCCACTTTTTGTAGAAGCCTTTTTTTGAGTTTCAGATAATTGAATATCTCCTAGTAAGGCCCAGGTGGTCTCTTGCGATACTTCCTATCTTTCCTATGCAGTGGGATAGTTTGCTCTTGTGGCCTTAATCATGTCTCTCTTAAAAACTGCCAACTCTCTCAAACTGTTTTTCCCCTTAGACTTGCTTCCTATTGGATTTTACCTACCAACTCCCCGAGTTTGCTAAAGTCTGCCTTCTTGAAATCCATTATCAATATCCATGTTTTCCCTACTATCATTCTTTAGATTCATGAACTCTATCATTTCACAATCACTTTCTTCCAAGCTGTCTTCCACTTTCAAATTCTCAAACAGTTCTTCCCTATTTGTCAAAATCAAATCTAGAACTGCCTCTCCCCTTGTAGCTTTATCCGTCTTCTGAAATAAAAAATTGTCTCCAATGCATTCCAAAAACTTGTTGGATAATCTGTGCCCTGCTGAGTTATTTTCCGGACAGATGTCTGGATAGATGAAGTCCCCCATCACCACCAAATCCTGTGTTTTGAATGATTTTATTAGTTTAAAAAAAGCCTCATCCACCTCTTCTTTTTGGTTAGGTTGTCTGTCGTATACCCCTACCATGACCTCATGGTGATTTGGGGCCCAACTGTCACCATCAAGCTCAATAGTCACGCTCACATTGGCTTAAATGACAACAGGATCAGACCCTTAAAAAAAAAACTAACTTAAAACTGTAATAAACAAAATCTCAACTATTTAGATTGGAGTCATGCTTTTTATCATGTAACTCATCAAGAGGTGGCATTGAAAAAGGCTAGTGTGTTTTCTGTGCAATAGATTCAGCCCAGATAGGAACTTTCACTGTTCCTCCTCTGGAGACATTTCAGCTCATCTGCCACAAAAGTATTTTGGCTGGGAGAGATGTTTCATAGTTGGTCATATCATGTTTCACTTTTGCAGTGGCTGCAATGGCTCTCTGAAATTACCTTTACAATGTATGAATTAACCATGGCCCCAATTGTGGAAATCATTTAAGCATACATTTAAGTGCTTTCTAGAACTGGAGCCCAAGTCACTGTCATGCAAAAAAAGTCACTGGATGAAGTTCAGGTTGCAGGCAAATATCAGAGGTTTGAGTGCATCTTACCTTTCAAGAACAGAGTTTAAGAAAATCAAATATCCCTCTAACGTTAGAAACCTAGGAAATACAGAGGTAAAGTTACATTTGTCAAGCAAGGCACCCAAACTACTGTAACTTTACTCTGCAGATATGCCTGCCTCCATCTTCCTTTCTTTGCATGCAAATTATTGAAAACGTTCTGTAGCACACAGTGTGTTTCACATATATATATATATACACAAGATGCCCACTGGTCTGCAGAGCCATGAATACAGAATATTCTTCCTGCTCTGAATTCTGTTCACATAGAAAAAAAATCAATATTGAGATTTAGGCCCATGTTCTGTAATTGGCTCTATGTGGGTACAAGGGTCTACAAGTGTGCATTCAAGTACAGGATCAAAGCCTTAAAGAGAAAAGAAATGAGCATTAGTGTTGAGTGCTATCTAGCTCAGGATTGAAGCTGTGATGTAAGCATGTTGAACAAGGCACACTACCTTTAACGTGTTAAGATGGTTAAGTTAAAGCTGTGTGGGGAGCCCAGGTTTTGATTTGACGATTTAACTTGTTGAAAGCAATGTGTCTCATCTACACTACTCATTAGGTTAAAATATGTTCATTTGCATGTGTTCGCTACAACTTGCTCACACCATACCTTTAGATCTTAGTCTAGACAAGCTGGTGGGAGGTTGAGGAGGGGCCCATACAAAATAAGCTTCTCTAGTGTTTCAAAGGTCTGTATACTTAAGAAATTACTTTAGGTCTTTTTCTAGGGTCAGGCAACATATTCAAGTATTTTAGCAAACATAATTTTGTGGAGGAAAGCAGTAGCTAATGTGAGTGAAATATGTTCTAGTTAGTTTAATGTACTGTTGGAGCCAGTTCTTGGCAGGTTTCAATTTTCGCTCCTTCCAAACCGTCTTAGTTTTAAATACTGTAGATTTTAGTAAATCAATTTCCTTTAAAGGTCTTTTTGTTATCATCAAGGTGAGATTAGCATACCGTACCTCCCGTGCCCCGAGTCCAGAAGGAAAACTACTTAGCTTTAAGATGAACAGAATGTAAACATAGTTACCAGAAAAATGCAAACAAAAATCAACAGGAACTTTCAAGTCTGATATGTTTCTACATGTTTAAAATCTTCATTTCCACTTTATGATGCAAGTTTATCCTCCAAAAATGTTGGTTACAACTAATGTCAGACACAAACCAAGGAGATGAGATTCCCACTGGGAGATGGGAAGGCGTGTGATCTCCAGAAAAGACATTTAAACTAAAAGATTAAATCCATTATTAACAACGGGACAAATCTTGGTCCCATTGAAATAAGTCAGACTTTTGGAATTGACCAGCATTTTTGGCCCAAAGAGGATTCATGTAGTCTAGGTCTAGTCTAGTTCTCTTCAGTGGATGGAAACAGTTTCTTCTGGTATTGCAAAAAAAAAGAAAAGAAAAGAAAAAAACAAAAGGGTGGGTACTCTAAGAAGAGGAGCCAGAAATAGGGAATGTTTCTACAGTTGTTGTAAATACTGACGAGAAGAATAAAAAAACCCTTCAGGTTGATGCTGTAATTCTCTTTTCCTCTTAAATTTTTCCATTACCCACAGCTACTTAATTTTTCCACAGAGCTAATAACTCTTATCTCTTTGTCCCCTGCTCCCACCCTATTAGAAGCCTCTAAGAAATGTAGATAAATAAACCTGGGATAGAGGCATTTTTTTGGACTTGGAGTTACTGAATCTTGATTTCATTTCTTTGAAATTAAATTAGATTAATTTGGCCCTTAACTGTCTAATTTGAAAAAAAAAAAAGGGTTCGTTATGTCAAAAGAATCAAAGTTAAAGCATGATGTAGTCATGCTTCATGGTTAACATGGTTAACAAACTCAAATTTCCAAACTTCTCTGAAATAATTAAAGATGAAGATCACTAAGCTTGAAACTATGGAAAACAACATCAGGTCCTGGATTATTAGAATTCTAGGTCTGTCTAAAAATGGGTAGATTCATGTTGTAACTTGCCTTCATCCTTATTTTTGGCAGCTGTGTGCTGGAAATAAAATTTGACCCACCCAAATAGTTACAGTGGTAAAGATGCAATTAAATCACGTCTTTTGTTTTTTCTGCTGATTCTTCTCCATTTTGTTTGATGTTTCTTTTGTAAAACGGCCTCAGTGTGACAATTCTGCTTTTACATATATTTTCTAGAGGTTGGTATTTTAAGGAGTTCCTGCCTACTTATAGCATCCAAACACTCCAGAACCTACCTCTTGCATGACAAAATTTGATGAGTAGAATAGATTACCAACATTGGGAGATTACCAATATTGGGAGAGCAACGCAGGCCTGCAGTAAAACATTTTTTAAAAAATTGTCAGTAAGTCTTGCTTGCATCCATGTTATTGCCAGTTGGAATTCATATTATTACAGTAGAGGTTTATATTTTATAAAATGATGGTGTTTAAAACAAAGAACAATTACGGAGTCCTAACTAACTCTACATAACCCCTCAGAGCTAAAATTCAGTGAGAAGGTCTGTGATAGTTTAGTTCCATTTAGTGTCTGATCTGCATCTTGTTATGAATTTAAAATATTTCCTCAGCTGATGAAGACACTTCGCAAACTAACAAGTTTCTTTTTCGGAGCTTGTTTTGGAAACTGACAACCATGCATTATTAGGGATAAGGTGGGTGAGCTAATATCTCTTTTTGGGCCACCTTCTGTTGGTGAAAGAGACAAGCTTTCAAGCTGCACAGAGCTCTTCTTCAGATCTGGGAAAGGTACTCGGTGTCACAGCTAAATACAAGGTCGAACAGATTGTTCCAACTACTTATGCTAAAGTATGTGCTATCTGTTGGATCTTGTGCCTCTGGGGCTGATCAGCCCAGTCAGTCTTCTCCACTCACTGAACTGGAAGAGAATATGGGGTGCTGATATTTGGTTGGGGGTGTGTGTGTAATTTCAATAAAACAAGTAGTAGTAAGAAATAGACAATACATTTAATAGCATCTTTGTATTTAAAATGTTCTTTTACTAAGTTGTCCAATGTGATTTTCTTATGTCATGCTGACCTATTGCACTTTTTCGACCCCTCCTACTTTATACTGTTCTGTTGAAAAAGAACAGGAAACTATTCAGATAAAGTATCAAGAACACATGAATTCACTCTAGTTATAGAAAGTACGTGGTCTCCGCTGTATTGCTCACTGTGGTCTTGTTTTGGCTGAAGAGGAAATTTGGATAGGGAATCTTTTAGGTGAGCTATTGGTCACAATTTGAAATGCTTGGATTTTTTCACAGTTTACATTATAAAAAAGATGTAAAGCGTGAAAATCGCTAGTTGCTCCTTTCTCCAACGGCTGCCTGACTTTACTATTCATTTTAAAAACACTTCTGTGGAACTAGAAATGCCGATTGCATGGCTAGATTACCTGTTACCATTTCAGCTATACTGAGAGATCAGCTTTCATGTACTTCAAAGACTGCATTATCCCCAGTTAATTCTCTTTGTGCTATGAGGTGTATTCACTTCTGCCCTCACCTTGACTCACACAGTAAAAGAGAATCTGGGAAAGGGATGAACCCAGTTAAGGTAACTACTGTGGCATTTCCTGCTCTTCTGTTTTGAAGGGACACGTGGTGTCAACAATAAGGGCCGACTCCTGTCCTGCTCCATCCTTGGGAGCAGGTATCTGGCACAAGGGTGCTCAGCTCTGGAAATATTGCTAGTCAGGACAGGATTTCACTAGGCATATGTGAAGCATGGGGTGTGCTCATCAGTGAAGGAGAAATGCTTATCTCCCCTGCTACCATGTGCTGCTGATGTATACACTAGTAGATGAAGGGTGAGCTATATGTGTCTGCTTGCTGGCAGACTTCATCTCCGTGGGGCTGTGGAGCACAGGCTGGCATATTATTCTAGCTCTGTCCTGCTGCTCTTGGGAGCCCCCTCTCCTACCATTTGTGTGTTATGTATTTTCATGTACCAGAAGTTACGATATACATTGTTTGAAAGACTTGTTTTGTTCTCTCTTTATTTAAAATAAGTGCAGCAAAAGAAATGTCCCCCCAGAAAGAGCACAGTGTGTGTTCCTCTGTTCCATGCTCCATCAGCTGTGCCTCATTCATAACACTTGCAGATAGGCAGACTCCTTAGAAACATAAGGGCGGGTACAAAGAAAACAAAGGCGTAACTGTCATTGGGTATGCACATCACAAAACCCTTCAGTAACTGGATGCAGAAGATGGACTTGACTTCAGTAAGACTACTCACATGAGTAAAGTTACATCCATGCATAAATGGTGACAGGATCAGGGTCTCAGAGTGTAAGCTCTCTGGGACAGACTTTCTATGTTTATGTGAAGTGCCTATCTTAAAAATAAATTTTAAGTAATCTTTTGAAAGAGACAAGGTAGGTAAGGTAATACCTTTTATTGGACCAACTTCTGTTGGTGGCAGGTACAAGCTTTCCAACTACACAGAGCTCTTCCAGTCTGGGGAAAGAAATCAGTGTCTGAGCTAAATACAAGTTGGGACAGACAGAAGTTGGTCCAATAACTTACCTCGCTTGGTGTTCTCAGATCCTGGGAGCAACAACACTGCAAACACATATTCTTTTGGTAAGAAAGGTAAGGAATTCTTTTAAAATTATTTTTTAAAAGTTATCTTGGTAACTTTTTTAAGGTCTTTATGAAAGTGTTTAATTTTATACATGAGAGTTCTCCCACTCCTCCCTGCAGCAAGAGTTAACTACCATTTCCAGACCTAGTCTAACATCATGAAGCTACTTCAGCAACAAGAAAACAAACCAATTAAGGTTAAGGCAGGGCAGAGAGGTTTTTTTTTTTCAAATGGAAATGACTGGTAGAGAAAAGCAGTTTATTTTCAGGCTTCCAAAAGGCAGTTGCAAACAGTATTTTTAAAGAATGGAAACAAAATAAATAGTTGAGTGGTTTTTTTTTAAGTATGCAATAATTCTTCTCATTCAATTTGCTTGAGAAATACAGTACAGGAAACAAAGTATATCATTACTTGTGTTACAGCTCTAGCAAAGCAATGAAGAGATGGCAACATGGAGGGACCAGGAAGGAACAGATCAAGCTTTCAGGAGGGAAAATTTAAGGAGGCTGCTGCTGTGTACTTTAGCACAAAGAATGGAAGAGATGAGTTAAGGGACTGATTTGGGGCAACCTGCTCCCTGCCTGACCTTGGGCAATCACTTGACCTCATTGTGTCTCAATAAAGCCAACAGGAACTGGGCAGAATGCAAGACCAAGCAGGAGACTATCTCTGAGATTTTCCAGATAAATTACTAAAAGAAAAAAGAAATAGAAACATTCAAGGGTTCTGACCATGGGGAAAAAAGTGTCAATAGTAAAAGCAAATGTGATGGGGTAAGGGGATGCTGAGGCAGTATTATGTATAATTCTATTACACTCCCCCTCTTCTTGCACCTCAGCTTAACGCTGTTGAAGTTTAGGCCAGAATTCTGTCTTTTCAAAAAACATTACACAGCCTTAAACCTCAGAGGTATTGTACGTCAGATCCTGAATGTAACTGTTATTAGTCCCCAGTCAACATCAAAGAGAGAGTACGATATGGTTTCTTAGTAAAACAAACATTTAAAACACACAAAAACATTGTAAATAGCATTTGGAATACCCTGAATAACTTAAACAAAATCTATTAGACAGCAAATCTACTCATGTTCCTTATATAGATTTTCCCAATGTGTTGCTCTTACATATTTAAATACACAGTTGCAACATACCACTACATTATATGTGCTAAAACACATTCCCCTCTGATAGTCTGTCAGAGATGATTTCTCAGTGTTTTAGTGTGTGACCATAGTATGTAGTTTGTGTCACCTGGACTCTTCAACAATTAGAGGAACAGCAGCATCTCATTTTTCCCCCAAACACTTTAGAACCCTGTTGGCAAACAAAACAGTCTGGGGTCTCTACAGCTAGCAGCCAGGGCCGGTGCAACCACTAGGCGAACTAGGCAGCCGCCTAGGGCGCCAAGTGGTTGGGGGCGCCAAAAAATGTGCTCAGGCGAGGAGGTGGGGTGGAGGTGAGCTGGTGGGGGGGGGGGCGCGCGGGGAGGGCCACCCGCAGTAATGGGGGGGCAAACGGGAACCACTCCCCGCCCCATCTCACCTCCACTCCGCCTCCTCCCCTGGGCACGCCGCCCCCCCCCCGCTCTAATTCTCCTCCCCTCCCAGGCTTGCTGTGCCAAACAGCTGATTGGCGCCACAAGCCTGGGAGGCGGGAGAAGTGGAGCAGCACCAGCGTGCTGACGGGAGGAGGCGGAGCGGAGGTGAACTGGGGCGGGGAGCTGCCACAGGGGGGCTCCCCGGGTGGAGGGGGGGCGGGGAGCTGCCGCAGGGGGGTTCCGCGGGTGGAGCGGGGGTGGGGAGCTGCTGCAGGGGAGCTGCTGCAGGGGGGAGCTGCCAAAGCAGGGATTCTCCAGGGGGTGGTGGGGACCTGCCGCAAGGCTCCCCGGGCCAGAGGGGGGTGGCGGCGCAAGGTGGAAGTTTCGCCTAGGGCGTGAAATATCCTTGCACCGGCCCTGCTAGCAGCATGCCAGCCCTTGGGTTAATAGCTGGCTGGGCCTCAGTTGCTGGTGAAACAGAAATCAAAGTAGTAAATGTATTGGGATCAGCAAATAAAACACCCATTCCCAGGATTTCTATAACGCTGTCATCCTGCAGAGCGGGTGGTGGCTCCACAGTACCCAAGGGAGAATCCTGGGAGTGTTCAGGGGAACTTCCCTTAGGAAGGCCATTTACCAGCCACCCACCCTCCCCCCATGCCTACAAGGAGACAACGACCGTGATATGCTGGCCAGGATATGTTCGGCAAGCCCCACAGTGAGCCATTCAGTGGTTGGTACGGCTACCTTCTACCCCTTTTGGGGTTAAGAAATCTGAGACCATACTTAGAGGGGAGTGGGAGCCAGTAGCCCCATCCCCTTCAAATGTAAGCAGACTGTTGCTCAGTTTGTATCACAGAGACCCCTGCTTAGGCAGATGGGGGTGCCCTAAGGGTTTTTCAGTGTCTGTACAGTGGGAGGTGCCTGTCAGCACCCTGAGAACTGAGACAAAGTTCAGCAACAGACAACAGTTAACATTTGACATATCCCAGCTAGTAACAGCTCACTAGCCAGTAAATCCGTTAATGTTAAACATCAGAACCAATAATACCACTGGCTGATCTTTTCAGTTGTGCCAGCTTCCTGAAGATGAATGAAACCACAGGAGTCATGGCAACCATCCTGCATAATTACCAACCTTTTTGATTTTATTTTCCACTCTTTAATAGAGGCATGCTTCTACCTCAGCAGTCTTGCACTTGTTTTTAAGACCAGCAGGTGGCTGGTGTTTTTGTGTGTGTATAAGAGAGTGAATGTGCAAGAATGTGTGTGGCTGGAACCCACAAAACTTGAGAACAGTGCTTAAAGAATAATTTCTCAAATACCTAAAATAGCCCTCGTAAAACAATCTTGCTTTCTAAAAGATCATGCACACTTATTTTCATGGACTAGGAGTTGTATGTTTAATCCTGATAAATATTTTCATCTAAATTTGTCATTTAAATATTAACTGTAACAAGATGTGGCATCTTTAATTCTATTGAAATGTTTTATTGTAACTGTGTGTTATCCAATCTCTTCTCTTCCCTCTCCACTATCACCTAATTATCAATAATTTGGGCAGGCATCGGTTGCTTTATCTGGCATCAACATTAACTTCTACCTGGGAGTCATTTGACACTCCCTGGAACCTAAATGGATCAACTGGCATTGAGACTAACAGTGTCCTGTTATTTTTGTGCCTTCCAGTTAAACACGACAGCTGTCTCCCAAATTTTTGTATGGATTTTATATAAATTGTTGGTTTATTTGTGGTTTAATCAACCTGATGATTAGATTCATTTGATTTTTATATGGTTTCTATTTTTGCTTTTGTTGACTTTTTGAGTTCAATATAAAATGGAAAACCTGTGTGGTTTGGATGTTCCCTCCCCAGACATCAGGGTTCCAAACCTGAGAAGTCCTTGGAGTGAAGAAGAGGCATCTCTGTGACTTACCTTGTGGTGGTCCCATAAAACTGACTCTGATGCCTGAACTGGAACTTAATGACTTACATATTGATCATTTATTTCTGTAAGCAAAGTGAGTTCCAGAACGTTGGAGGGCCTTGTGTGGTGGATATGAGCTATTCCTCATAATAAGTCTATACTCCTTACAGAAGCTAGTTCGGGAATTTAGCATATAAACTAAAAGTAAAGTGCATTTTACATTTCTTGAAGTTGAATATTGCTGACTTCTGTTCTGCTTTTACTGCCCAGTTAGAACCATCCTGGTCCATACTGCATCAGAAAATTCCTTTAAAAATTAATTCAAGGTTTGGCAAGTGTTTAATTTGTTAAATAAAAATCAATTGTATGTCCATGCAATATGACATTAATAACACTCTGTTAAAGTACTATAAAAGCTGACCTGTGTAACAACAAAAATGTTCAAGCTTCTTTAAATATAAAAAGAAAAGGAAACTGCTTGGTCTGCATTATGAATGAAGAGCCTATCAACAAAATTTAGATTTCCCAAAATGTTGAATATCTGAAACAAACAGATTTAACAAGACTTTCTGGGTGAAATACTGGCTCCATTGAGATTAATGGCAGCTTTGCCACTGACGTCAATGGAACCAAGATTTCATTCTGTATAGGTTGATGGTGGGAGACTGTTTTGTGTGTGGTTCAAGGATTTCTAGAGCAGTTGGGAAGGCAGAACTTTTACATGGAGCTGAGGACTTGTGAGGAACAAAGAAGGGCGGGGGGACTGGCCCTTTGTATAGGGGGATGTGAGAGGGTATCCTTGTATGAGGTGTGTCAACCAGGAACAAAATGTGACCGCTTATTAACATAAGTCCCTGAAAACAGGTTTATGAAAGTGCTGACACAACCTTAGCTAAGTGGCACGACAACTGTCTCTTTTATTATGCCATAACTTACCTCACAGTATAGACGTGTTGCATGACTGATAAATAAGGTATATTCCTAATATTATAATTTTATAACTGAGGAGGAGGGTTGCACTTACCTTTCCAGCTTCTCTAAGAAAAGATGACTTTAAAATGACATTGATTGCATAGATCTCTAATGAGCCACACAGCGCATGTTTTGACCATAATATAGGAAAACCATAAACTAACAATTAAAATAAATACTTATAATTTTACAGAAGAACATCCCAGTGCTTAGTTTCCTAATCTGTTTTTGTAATTTAATGAATAAAGTGTCTGGGTGATCATGTGTTACACTGTAATCAAAACTTGTATGCACTCCTCTGCATTGAAGTTATGGTGTCAGATTCTGATCCTTATTAAGCTAGTATAAATTTGGTATCTTTGAAGGAGTCAGTCCAGATTTATACCAGTGTAACTGAGTACAGAATCGGACCTGTGCATGTCCTCCTTCATGTCCTGATATCTCACAGTACATTTTTGGAGACATTTTATTTTAAATATTAATATGTTGGCAGGTATTGCTATATGATATGAGGTTTACTTTTAATCACGAAATTTAATATTGACATTAGTAAACATTGACATTTTGCATGTACAAAAATACCTTTAAATTATTTTCTTAAAACTTATAAACCCTGCTCACAGTAAAAACAAAAACCCCCTTTTCCTCCATATTAGAAACAAAAGACCAATGACTATAAACATGCCAATTACAATGTATCTTATGGGACTGAAAGGCAATGTAGAAATAGTCTTACTTTTAGCTTGTCACCAAATAAATTAGCCTTAATCCCCCAAATGCTGACCCGTTAAATACAACGTCATACCTAGCTGAACTGCAGTACTGTTCAGTGCGGTTGGGAAATTGAACATCATGGTGTCTAATGACACTGCTGAGTTGTTTTAAAATTTCCCATTAAAAGCACAAAAACAATCCATGTCTCAATGAAATTTGTTACAGCAGTAAAAATACGGCATCCAGAATTGAGTTTCCTCTGCCAGCTATGAGAGTTAACATGGTTGGCAAGAAACCCTCAAAACTAGGCAACCACAGTGTTGATAATTGTGGCCAGAGTACATAAATCCTGGTAGAAAGCTAGATGTCTTTGGTTGGTTTCATTAAAGGCAGACTGGTCTGAATTTCAAATTGTAAAATATAAATTGCTAACATAAAACAGACTGTATTGTAAATGTTGTGCAGTTTCTCTAGTTCACGTATTTTGATAAACTACTACTGAAAATGCATTTCCAGCATGGCGCTTGGGGATTTGAGTGCGTAAGCATTTCTGATATTTCTGTTTTATGCTAATTTGAGGCTCTTAATGTCCACAAGCTTTGCTTCAGCTTTATCCCGCAAAGTCTTAGAATAGGAGGCGTTCTGGAGTGGGCAGAATTAGGTAGTGCGCGAGAACATCCCTTTCATCCTTGGAGACCTTGAGGGCTAAGTCTGCCTTAATTCACATGTGAAAATGGAATTTTGTTGTCTCCTCCAAGCTACCGATTGTACACATGTCAAAGCTACTTCACAATTTAGCGCAGTTGGTGAAAACCCAAGACTACAGTAATAAGATGTTGGAGGTCAAGATTGAGAGACACTAATAGTTTGCACAGCACATGCCCTTACTATGAGCCAAATCCTGTAGTCTTTCCTTAGTCCTTACTCAGGTACAATGTCTACTGACTTCTATTTAAGTTCTTTCCTTTGACTTCGGTGGGAGTGTTTTTGCCTGAGAAGGAACTGCATGATTTGGCTCTTCAATGCTGTTAATTCCTCACTTTACTAAGCACGACATTCAGTAGCGCAGCCAGGTCTGGAGCTCAGGGGGAGCGGCGCTATAAAAAGGCGCCTCCCCCTGTACTCACCCGGCGGCGCTCCGGGTCTTCGGCGGCACTTCGGCGGCTCACTCCGGGTCTTCGGTGGTACCCGCCGCCGAAATGCTGCCGAAGACCCGGAGCGCCGCTGGGTGAGTGTAAGAAGTGGCACTTAAAAAGAAGCGGCACCTTTTTTTAGTGCTGCTAAAAAAAGGCGCCGCTTCCACCACTTCTGCTCAAGGGGGAACGGCCGCTCCCCCTGCTCCCCCCCTGGCTATACTACTGACGACATTCACGCACCAGTATTTGAGAGAGATGGGGGAAGGAAATGCTCTCATCTTTTCATTGTTGTTGAGTACAATCACATGAAGATCCTAAATGTAAACAGATGTCTATTTTCTAAATAGTCAGCATATTGCTGAAATGTAATATTTTCGTTAACGTCGTAGACAGAAATTTTATTGCAGAACATTGAATCTCTGGTTGTTTTTAAGCAATATTAAAAGATCATTGCTATACTGAAACTGGGCAGGATTCCAGTAGGATTGCTGTGTTTTCTCCTGTCTGTGGAAGAAATGGGAATTACTGAATTTCTTTGGCTATTGATACTCACCTTAGGGAGGGCTGATGACATGCAGGGTTTTTTTTAAAAATTTTCTACTGTTGTGTGAAATATGACACGATTATGCATAACTACCTTCCCTTGGTTAAAACCAGCACAGGAAGCAGGAGTCTATGGTGGCTTAGACTTGTTACACAGTTTTAAAATCAAGTCCCTCAGGCATCACTGAGGCTTTTTTTATTTAGGGTGGTGGCTAAATGAAGTGTCTTGGCAAAGTATAGCCACAGGAGTCCTTTTTGGCAGCACAAGGGAAGTGTGTATATATAGAGACTGCATTCCAATTCTAGGAAGAAAGTGGGGGAAATGAAGGGAAATTGTGCAGGGAAAATTAAACATAAGGAAATAGAGTTCCTTCAGGCACTGTGCAAATACCTTAGTTATTTTGTTCAGTAAAGCAAACTGTTTGAATACCTTGAGTCGTGTCAGAATCTGAGCATTTCACAAATGAAACGGGTAGTTGTTTTTCTGTATGTTATCATGTTACTGAGCCTGTTCTCCTACCAAAGGATTCAAGTAGCTCCTGTTAAAATCAAAATAAATTTTGAGCTACCTTTCATAGTCACTTTTCCAATGCGTTTACAATGCCCTCCGTATACCTCATTTTAAAGAAAAGTTGGAAACATTTTTCCAAGTAATGATGGTTACGTTGGAACTTGACTTCAAAATGTCAAAGGACCTATTGTTTGGGATTTAGTTGATTATTGTTTGTTTGAAAAATGACAATGAATAAACAAGCTCAGCAGCCATTGCCACATAAACAATTCCGAATGTGGCAAGTTTGGAAGGACCTTATAATCGTGTTGACAAGTCTGTCTTTCTGTGATTCTGTGTCTTTCTGTGTCTTTCTTTTGGGGGCAGAAATAGAGGATGGGAGGAAAGATCAGAATAAATATATGTTTAGGAAAAAGCTGAATTTAACAAATGTACAGTTTTTGTGGGGTTTTACTGGAATAAGTATTTTTCAAAACAAAAACAGTGTATATCAGACACAAGAATGTACTGGATTTAGACCTATGGTCCATCTAACCCAGTATCCTGTCTTCCAACAGTGGCTGGTGCCAGATACTGTAGAGGAAGTGAACAGAACAGGGCAATTTATCGAGTGATCCTTCCCCTGTCATCCAGTCCCAGCTTCTGGCAGTCAGAGGGTTAGGGACACCTAGAACATGAGGTTGAATCCCTGACCATCCTGGCTAACAGCTCCATGAACTACTTTAACTGGGTTCAAAAAAGAATGATACTTTTGGCTTTCACAACATCCCCTGGCAACAAGTTCCGTAGATTGACTTTGTGTTGTGTGAAGAAGTACTTCCTTGTGTTTGTTTTAAACCCACTGCGTATTAATTTCACTGGGTGACCCCTGGTTTGTGTGTTATGGGAAGGGGTAAATACCACTTCCCTATTCACTTTCTCCACAGCATTCATGATTTTATAGACCTCTATCATATCCCTCCTCATTTATTTCTTTTCCAAGCTGAACAGTGTCTTTTTAATCTCTCCACATATGGAAGCTATTTCATACCTCTGATCATTTTTGTTACACTTCTCTGCACCATTTCCAATTCTAATCTATCTTTTTTGAGATGTGGTGACCAGAACTGCACATGGTATTCCAGGTGTGGGCAGACCATGGATTTATATAGAGGTATTATATTTTCAGTCTAATTATCTATCACTTTCCTAATGGTTTCTAACATTCTGTTAGCCTTTTTTCCCCACTGCCACTGCACATTGATTTCAGATAACTATCCACAATGACTCCAAGATCTTCCTTGAATGGTAACAACTAATTTTAGATCTCTTTGTTTTGTATGTGTAGTTGGGATTATGTTTTTCAATGTGCATTGCTTTGCATTGTCAACAGTGAATTTGATCTGCCCAGTCACCTTTTTTTTTTTTTTTGAGATCTCTTTGTAACTCTCAGTTAAGTCCAAAGCTGATTACAATCTTGAGCAGTGGTTCTCAAACTTTTTTTTACTGGTGACTCCTTTTACATAGCAAGCCTCTGAGTGCGACCCCCCCTTATAAATTAAAATACTTTTAAATATATTTAACACCATAATAAATGCTGGAGGCAAAGCAGGGTTTAGGGTGGAGGTTGACAGCTCACGACCCCCCATGTAATAACCTCGCGACCCCCTGAGGGGTCCCAACCCCCAGTTTGAGAACCCCTGATCTTAAGTAATTTTGTATCATCTGCAAACTTTGCCACCTCATTGTTTATCCCCTTTTCAGATCATTTATAAATATGTTGAACAGCACTGGTCCCAGTACAGATGTTTGGGGAACCCTGTTATCTACCTCTCTGCTATGAAAACTGACCACTTATTCCTATCCTTTGTTTCCTATAGTTAACCAGTTACGGGTCCATGAGAGGACCTTCCCTCTTATCCTATGACTGCTTACTTTGCATAAGAACCTTTGGTGAAGGATCTTGTGAAAGGCTTTCTGAAAGTCCAAGTACACTGTAGCCACTGGATCACCCAATGTTACCAAACACACCCCTATATTCCTAATGTATATATAATTATGATCTTGCATATAAAGCAGGCCATGAGAGGTATCAGGGGAAAGATTATGATCTGCTGAAAGTAATTTCTCTATCCATATATATAATGCATATGAAGTTATGAGAATTGTGTTATACAGTTGTCACTAAAAATGCTGTAAATTGGGGAACGGGCCAGATATTAACCCCCCAGAGACAACAGCAAGGAAAGTAACTTACACCCCAGCAGGGTGTCAAACAACCCATCAACAACCATTGTCCAGCATGGGAGCTACAATGTGATGACCCACCTGCATGAGGCCACACCAGGGGAATTTCTCAACCTTGCCTGGGGACTCAGCAATGCCCACGAGACATGCCTGGACTTGTGGTTCCCAAGCACATGGGACTGAGGGTATAAAACAGAACACAAGAGCCCCATGCTTAGCCTTTTTCCTGCCCCTACCTATGCTGCAAGCAACCAAGACACTCTCAGAAGACTGAAGACTCCAGCAGAGGAGATTGGCCCAGGTTTAAGGGCCAAACTTTTATATTAAGGACTGCAGTATCCAGTGGGGTGAGAAAAACTGCTTAATCTAGATCAGGGGTGGGCAAACTTTTTGGCCTGAGGGCCATGAATGCTCACGAAATTAGGGGTTGGAGTGCGGGCGGGTGAGGGCTCCGGCTGGGGATGAGGGGTTGGGGGTGCGGGAGGGTGCTTCGGGCTGGGGATGAGGGGTTAGGAGGGCAGAAGGGGGATCAAGGCTGGGGCAGCGGGTTGGTGTGCAGGAGGGGGTCACGGGTGCAGACTCCAGGTGGCGCTTACGTCAAGCAGTCCCAGAAGCAGCAGCATGTCCCCCCCTCTGGCTTCTGTGCGGAGGCATAGCCAGGCAGTTCTGCGCACCTCCCTGTCTGCAGGCACCGCCCCTGCAGCTCCCATGGGCCATGGTTCCCGGCCTATGGGAGCTGCAGGGGCAGTGTGCAGAGCCCCTTAGCTGCCCTTATGTGTAGGAGCCGGAGGGGGGGATATGCCACTGCTTCTGGGAGCTGTGTGGAGCAGGGCAAGCCACCGACCCCACTCCCCGGTGGGAGCTCGAGGGCTGGATTAAAACATCTGGAGGGCCGGATGCAGCCCCCGGGCCATAGTTTGCCCACCCCTGATCTAGATGTTGCCCAATCTAATAGGGTTGTGAGTTTAGAATACGTGCTTATATTTTATTTTGGTAACTAACTCTGACTTTTTCCTGTCACTTATCATCACTTAAAATCTATCTTTTGTACATTTGTTTAACTGTTTATCTTTACCAGTGAGTTTGCCTGAAGTGTGTGGCAAATCTGCTCAGGTTTGCAAAGGTATGTCTACTTTCCATTGATGAAGTGGTGAACCAATTAATAAATTTTCACTGCTCGTCTTGAGCAGTGCAAGACTGTATATTCCTGAGGTACAGTGCTGGGAGCTGGGGGCATTTGGCTGGTGCCTTTCCCTGTGTGATTCTGTCATCTTTACTCACCTGAGTACTACTTTACTTTGCACATAGCTCCATTTAGATCAATATGACTACTTGTAAGAGTAAGGTGCTACTCAGTGTTAGAAAGGGTGGTAACTCTATCTATTTATATTGCCCTCATCATGGTAGAAGAGGTCACACAGGAAGTGTCTGGCTGAGCCAGGATCTGAACCTAGATCTCCTGAGTTCTAGCCCTGAGCCCTATCCACTAGTACATTTTTCCTGCCCCTAAATCTAACCGTTAAAATTCAGAGAAACTGAATAAAATAGGAAGATGAACTATCTTTGAGTGTAAAGAAATGATGGTTCTGTTCATAATGAATCACCGTGTATTCTAGGCTTGATTGGCTGTTGGACCACATTTAATGCTTTGTTTAATCCTTTATATCATCATGGCTTGAGCGGGTAGTGGAATCTCTGGCAGTGAAGAATTCTGCCTGTCCAACTGCTGTGAACTTCCTTGGCAATTATTTGGAATCCATGTCAAAAACCTCTGATTGTTCAGAGGGTAGGTCCAACACAAAGTGTTGCTGATCTCTGCTGTTAGTTAATTGAGTCTAAAAGGAAGTGAATTATGCAAGGCCACACAAATTCTTCATGGTACTGTTGCTGTTAATCTGCTACATCAAACCGTCATCAACAAAAAGGGTAATAGAGACTGCACCCCTCAGCCTTTCAAGTGAAATATTAGTATTTCACCTTCCGACTCTGATTTGCCATTATTTGCTCTGATGAACTTCATATTTTAGCCAAATCCCATTCCCATTCAACCTGCCCTTGGGCAGTCTGCACGTCCTTCTGAAGGGATTTGCAGCCAACTTAAAGCAGAATGGTGTGGGAATTTTCCACAGGGAATAAGTCAAAGTGTAGTTCAGTTTTCAAAATGGGACCACTTCTTGGGACTTACTGGGAAAGAGGTCTACGAGCACAAACACACACTGGTGATTCATGAGAAGTGGAAAATATTTAGAAGTTAAAGCAGACTTTAGGTGTTTACGTGGCTGGTAAACTGCCTTTTGTGTGTGTGTGCGTGTCTGTATTTCTTTCTTGCACATACACAAATAGGCACTTCCATGGCACTTTTCATATGAGGAGCTTCATTTTCTTTTTTCAAACACTAATAAACTTAGTCTGAAAGCATCCTTGTGAATGAGCTAGATAGCATGAACCAAATTTTACGATTGAAATGCAGGTCTAGTCCAGTTATGGCTCCACTGTGCCACTCATGTGGCATAAAGGGGCTGTAATCCAGCCACAGATCACCAGCAGAGAGGTCTATTGGTGTAAGGAAATCCCTGCTGGAGTTCCTAGCCCTCTGCTGCTTCTGCCCCATCCAGTCACTATGCCAATCATCCACTGGCACTGAGTTCATTAAGGGCCCTATGTTAGTGGCATAACTTAGAGCTGCCTGGCAACAGTTCTAAGTTGAATCATGGCTGGGACTGGCGCTCGGAATCAGGGAATTGGAATCCAGTCCTTGACTGACTGACAGACAGACAGACAGACAGACACACACACACACACACACTCTCTCTCTCTCTCTCTCTCTCTCTCTTGCACCGTGCAGAATTCTGGCTCAGGAGAGAATCTGCCAAAGGTCAGGCTCTAGGTCCGTGGCAGAGCCAGGGGTACAGTGAGTGCCAGTTGTCTGCTTTGACTAATAGTTGTGCTGTACTGTACAATTCTTCAATACTGTCCATCATCACGGAAAATATCTCAGTGTATTGGATTCCTTGTAGAGTATGCTGGGGGATACTATTCATTTTTCACTTCTGTATTAAGTGTGTTACTGCCACTGAAAGCTAATCAGTATAGAGGCAGCAGGTTTTAAAGCATCTGAAGTGTTAGTATGAGGGTCCTTTAGCATGAGCACTTTGAACAGTCGGTCCTCTTTGGTATTTTGTATCAATCACCTTGACAGAGGCTGCCTGTCTTATTGGTATGCTGGAAAGCCACAGTATGTGAAAAGTGTGTGTGGTTTTTTTTATATCAGTAATCTCGTACCTTTTCAGAATTTAGCTGATCACCTTTAATTAGCGTGCCGTGTTTTCTTGTCTAGTGAATCAGTGATACAGTACTAAGCCCAGAAAAGTGGTACATTATATGGTAGCTGCTTTGACTGTGAAACTGCTATATTTTTTTCCTGTGCTTTTAGTTGTGTTTTCAAAACTTTACACTGGCTCCTAGGTGCCGACTTTCAGCTTTCACCAGGGGTGCTTCACCCCCACTTGGCCCCAAAGCCCTGCCCCCACTCCACCCCTTTCCCCAAAGCTCCGCCCCACCTCTTCCCGTCCCTGCTCTGCCCCCTCCCCTGAGCGCACACTGACGCCGACCCTCCTCCTCAAACCCGCCGACAGCAATTCCGGGCCCCAGGGCAGAACAGTCAATGGGCCCCCACTCATGCACAAGCTGTGCCCATGCGGACGCGGTCTGCCTGACATTTGAGCAGTGCTGCACCTGCTGGGTGCGCTCTTCCAGCACAGCCAGGGCTTCCATGTGCCCGCCTGGTAAGGTTGCCAACTGTCTAATCGCACAAACCCAAAGACCCTTGCCCCACCCCTTCCCTTCCCTGAGGCCACGGCTCTGTCCGCCCCCTTCTCTGAGGCCCTTTCCCCTGCTCATTGCATCCCCTCTCCCCCTGTCATCCACTCTCTCCCACCCTCACCAGGCTGGGGTAGGGGGTTGGGTGTGGGTGCAGGGTGCAGGCTATGGGAGGGAGTTTGGGTGCAGGAGGGGGTACGGGAGGGGGTACAAGCTCTGGGAGGGTGTTTGGGTGCAGGAGGGGGTATGGGCTCTGGGAGGCAGTTTGGGTGCAGGCTCTAGGCTAGGGCAGGGAGTTGGGGTACAGGAGAGGGTCAGTGCTTAACTCGGGCAGCTCCCAAAAGCAACTGGCATGCCCCTCTGGCAGCAGCTCCTATGCAGGGGGCCCAGGGGATCTCCGTGCACTGCTGCCCACAGGCGCCACCCCCACAGCTCCCAGTGGGTGCAATTCCTGGCCAATGGGAGCTGCAGAGTCAGTACTCGGGGTGGGGGCAGTGTGCCGAGACCCCCCTCCCCAGGGGCCACAGGGACGTGTTGGCTGCTGCTGGGAGCGGCATGGAGCGAGGGCAGGCAGGAAGCCTGCCTTAGTCATGCTGCGCTGCCAGCGGCCAGGGGTCCCCAGGCCCTTTTAAATTGCCCGGGCCCCTGGGCAATTGCCCCCTTTGTGCCCCCTCCATTGGTGGGCTTCTCCCCAGTGCCTCCTGCCTACCACTAATCAGCAGTGGACAGAGGGTGCTGGGTGGGAGCAGGAGGAGCTGATCAGCGGGGGGCTGTTGGTGGGTGCTGTGCACCCTCTTTTTTTTTCTGTGGGTGCTTCAGCCCCAGAGCACCCACGGAGTCAGCGCCTATACACTGGCTACAGTTTTTGGCATCCCCCTGCAGTGAGGTAGAATAGTGCCAGTTCATGTTGGTGTTCCTGGTTCACTGCAGAGTGTTTTAGGTTTGAGGAGAATGCCAGATAATAGAAGAATACTGGGTGCATTGGGATGTTTAATGCTTTGAATTATGATGGTGGGGCATTGAATAACAGCCTAAAACACTCTTGTGTTTCTTTATAAGGAAAATAAAGCAATTTCTGATTTTTATTTCACTTCCTTAATTATTCAGTGTGGCTTGGGCAGCACATTCACCAAGCTGTTTAAAGGACTTTTACTAGCTGACTTTCCTCAGAAGAACAGGCAATCATTTATAAGGTGCGGGGAGACTGCTGAAAGGCCGTGTGTGTGTGTGCGCGCACATAGTTTTAAGCATCTGAGGGAATACGTGGCCATGGAACATGGATAATATAAACTTTTCTAGAAGCTGCTTTTTTGGCTTAAAAGATGGACGATTTATAGTTTGCAGTCTGGGTATGCAATTCATTATTTTTCACAACAGATTTTTCCTGAAGCTTCCCTTCTTTTTCAGTTTTGACTCTTTACAGTTAATAAAGCCACCCCTGGGCCATTTAGACATGAAAACTCCTCTTCATCAATGAGGCTTGTGCATTTAACCCTAACTCTGCTCCCAGCTTTTGATTTGTGGTGCTTTTACCTTCTGCTCAGAAAATATTTTTGGAATAGTTTATGTATTTGGCTGCATCTTTAGTGCCAGACTCGAGGGGAGTGCACTCTATATACTATTGTGTTCTTGTGACAGCTTGAGGAGGGAATGTGGTGACAGTCGTTCAGACTTTGTTTTTAATATAATCTGAGGGTGTTGTGATGATACTTGTCCCCACTCATGTGTTATATTTTCAAAGTGATGCACATACTTTAATTAGTTTAATGATTCTAAAATGACTTGTCCAGTTAGATGTTTGCCTTTTGCTAGACTATGTTTGTGGAAGAAAAAAGGGATGAAAAGGCTGTTGAGAGACCCTGGCTTTTGTAACTTTCACTCCTCTTTGTCAGGTGACCCCCAATCAGCCTCTCCAGGATCAGATGATCAAAGTCCCCCACCAGGAGATCTGGTGCTTAGATACCAGGCGACCTGGGGAGAACTAATTTTCATGGTTTGGCCACTTTCTTTAGTGTATCAATTGTATTGCCCAGGTAGGCCTATTGAAATGGGAATGAGTCTTGATAGTCCACTCACCCAAACTAGACATGCGTGCACCACTCCCCCGTCTCCTTAAGAAAAGTAATATGATGCAAGAACACAGTACAGATAGTCATAAGGATTTGAACTTAACAGAGTTCATAATCTCAAACAGAATTCCTAAATTGTACATGGACAGATTCCACAAATTGTCACAATTGTACACTTATCACTGATGGACCTTTCTACCACTTTTGCGTATAGAAGAACACTCTTTTATATTGTTCCTCAAACTTAAAAATGAATGTTAGGAGTTTATCAAGGACTACTTTCAATTCAGTTACTCACAGGTGCCGGCTTTTTCCTTTGCCCAGGGGTGCTTAACCCCTGCTCAGCCCCAGGCCCTGCCCCCACTTCACCCCATCCCCCGAAGATCCCACCCCTGCCCCACCTCTCTTCCCACCCAGTTCCACCACACCCCCGAGTGTGTCCCATCCCCATTCCTCTCCCCTCCCCCCAGCACCTCCTGCATGCTGCAGAACAGCTGATCGCGGCGGGTGGGAGATACTAGGAGGGAGCTGTTCAGTGGGGCTGCCAGTGCACAGGGGACACTGGGGGGAGGGGAAGGCAGAAGGGAGTTGACTGCCAGTGGGTGCTAAGCACCTGCTAGTTTTTTTTGGTGGGTGCTCCAGGGCGGGAGCACCCACAGTATCACTGCCTATGTTGTCAATAATCTTAGGCTATTTATGCTTAGTCTACAATTCTCTTTATTCTACATTCGCTTGAGATCTACGCCATCTATTGCTATGTCCCACCCTACTATTTTACACATTTAGTGTTTGAATTCCGTAATTCAAAATTAGGTTTGGGTCTTGCAAGACTAAGTAGCAGAAGGATTTTTAAAAAAATAATGAAATCTGGTGCATTCCAGGGGCACAAATTGAAACTTTGGAGTCACCTTTATGAGGCAGGCTAAAAGTCATCTCTAGTGCAATACTGACTTGGCAGTGTCTAGAGAGAGGGGGAAGAGCCCCACCAGAGGCAGGAAAGCCACCTCCCTTTCACTTGGGCACTGGGCACATCTGTTTCTCTGACTGCTTTGGGATATTTAAACTTCCTTGGGAGAAGCTACAGGGGGTGGCTCATGCATGCAGAGCCTGTTGTGAACTAAGATTATTAACAATCAGGAAGAACAGTAAAGGACAACATCTTGGAACTTGCAGTGTGTATATATATATATATAACATCTCATTCTTCTTCCTGTACATAATCTGTATACAGGTCCGTCGCATCTTACGCGCATTTAACATGCGCGACTTCAGCTTTGTGCGGTCTGCAAAAAAAATAAAAAAGTTTAATCGCCCGCCTGTAGTGCGGGCGATTCCACCAGCCATTCCATTCAATGAGCATATACCCCGGAGTGAGCGTGAGATGGGAGACGCAAATCTGCTGTTCCCACTACAGTACTCAGTCCCCCTGTGCCTCTTATAGTGTGTGCATCTCGCCACGCTGAGTGCAACATGGCCCCTAAACGCAAGCCACCTACTTCATCTGGTGCTCAACCAAAGAAACAACGATCTGTTCCAACGCTGGAGGAAAAACTGGGTGCGTTGGACTTATTGAGAGGCGGTATGTCAATCGCCAGCGTGGCACGTAAATACGGCCGCAACGAATCTAGCATCCGTGCCATCAAGATTCAGGAGAGAGAAATTCGTCAAGCCGTGGCATCAAGTGCTCCAATAACTGCTAAGGTGACGAGCCAAGTGTGTGATAAGGCTTTAGTGAAGACTGAAAAGGCATTAAACTTATGGCTGGAAGACATGAACCGTAAACGTGTGCCTATCAATGGCAGCATGTTGCAAGAAAAGGCTCTTAGCGTCTATGCGCTGTTCAAATCTCCCACCAAAGAGGGACAGCTTTCTGATAAGAAGGAATTCAAAGCCAGCCAAGGTTGGCTTAACAGTTTTAGGAACTGCTTCAACCTCAAAAACGTGCAGACTACTGGTGTAGGTGCATCTGCCAATGAGGAGGCAGCAAAAGCCTACCCTGAACAATTAAAGAAAATCATAATCCCTTTCCTCTATCTTCCAGAACAAGTTTTTAATGCTGACGAGACTGGGCTCTTCTGGAAAAAAATGCCCACCCGCACTTACATTTTGAAATCAGAATGACAAGCCCCTGGCTTCAAAGCAGCTAAAGACCGTGTGACTGTGTTGCTTTGTGGCAATGCGGCTGGGCATTTAATAAAGCCGGGTTTGCTCTACAGGGCTGCAAATCCCCGCGCCCTAAAAGGCAAGAACAAAAATCTCCTGCCTGTGTTCTGGCAATCAAATAAAAAGACTTGGGTGACGGCAGCATTATTTCTGGATTGGTTCCACAAGTGTTTCATTCTGGAGGTCAAGCAGTACCTTGAAGAGAAAGGACTTGACTTTAAAGTGTTGCTGATCATAGACAATGCTCCTGGCCAGCCTGAAGCACTCCGGTGTGCGCATAACGACGTTGAAGTCGTCTTTCTCCCCCCCCCCCCAATACCACCTCCATCCTCCAACCTCTCGACCAAGGTGTCATTAGCTGTTTCAAGGCCACGTACACGAGGCTTACATTCTCACGGATCCTTATCACTATGGATGCTGATCCCAATGTTAATGTGATGGAGTGTTGGAAGTCCTTCAACATTGCTGATTGCATCACTTATACTAAACAGGCAATGGATGCAATCAAGTCTGAAACAGTCAATGCATGTTGGCGAAACCTATGGAAAGACTGTGTGAATGATTTTAAGGGTTTCCCGACCATTGACAAAGAAGTGGAATGCATTGTTCAGGTGGCCAGGCAAGTGGGTGGTGGAGGCTTCGTCGACATCCTCGAGGAAGAAATTGAGGAATCAATTGAGGGCCATAGAGAAACATTGACTAACGAAGAGTTAGAGGAACTGATAAAATCGTCTATAGAAGACGAAGATGACAACGAACAGGAAGAGCCAGCAACTTGGACTCTTCATAAATTTTCTGAAGTGTTCCAAGCAGCGAAACACTTGAATGATTTAATTTCTGAATATGATCCCTCTATGGAACGAAGCCTCAAAATCACACGTAGTATTATGGGTGATTTGAGACCGTACCAAGAAATGTTTGAGGTGCTCAAGAGACAACAGCGACAGTTGCCAATCACCATGTTTTTCAAGAAAAAACAACCAGCAGCAGCAGAGCCTACACAATCAACTTCTCGAGCTGAACCAGAGCCAACCACTTCGTCTATGACTCGCTCTCTGTCACCTAAGCCTGGCCCATCATCTCCTGGATCGACATCAAGCCATGACGACCTCCTAATAGTATATAATATATATAACACATCTCGTTCTTCCTGTACATAATCTCTGTAGGAGGGAGTACATGGGAGCACAGCAGAATTATTCAAGATTCTTGATTTCCAGATGTGTATGTTTTCCTCTTTTAAGTTGGTTGTTGGATAATTATCTCTAATCAGTCTCTGGCAATCTGGCTCCTTTGCAGCACTCAGACAGTAGAAGGGGCAAATTCTGACTGTGAATGGCCAGCAAAGAGTTCCCTTGGTGGAGCAAAGCTCTTCAATGGGCTGAAACTGGTGGAGTCAGCTCCCGCACCAGCCATCACTCTCCCATGCTAGAGTGGGCAATGTGTCGGGGATGTGAGGAGAGCTCAGTACATTAAAGCACAGAATGCTTCCACTAATCCCTAAGATTTTCTTTGGCTCTTAGAGACTGTGGAAGGAGGCCAAGGAAATACACTGAGACATTTTAGGCCCAATAAAGGCCTTAATAATATTTAAATAAACAGAAGCATATTCCAGTATTTAAGAAAAACGCAGCACTTCAATAATGGTTTTCATTTAGTTCATTATCTTAACAGTATAATTATCCCTCCAGGTATATACACACATTTCCTAATGGATTGTAGCAGTGGCAGAACCCACTTTCCTTTCAATATGGGGCTCACTTTTAGTCACTGTTCCTATTCCGAATTCTGTACTTGTCTCCAAAGAGATGGCTGTTTGATATTTCGCCACAGAAGCTTCAAGGACCGATGGGTCTGGTCACTGTAAAAAGGGATTTGGTCTTCTTGCTTGCACACCTTACCTGTGTTTCCCGTGTTTCTCAATAGCTAAGTGAATGCTGCCAATAAGTACACTGTCTCCTTATGGTTGAAGGGATTCATGATTGTCCAAGCACGGTCAGAAAAATATCTACTGGAAACTTTGCACTTAGATAATTAGCTTTGTGTCTGGCACGTTTGCTGCCTCTTGCATTTTCAATAAACTATAGGAACGGGAGCTATTCATATTCGATTATAAAGAAAGATATTTGTAAAGAGCAAAAGGTCAGTCTGACTAAAAGTTTACAAAATCACCATGTTACCAGGAAGAAAAAAATCCCTGTTTAATTGTCCATTTACAATTGTAAAATGATAATGGAATCATTGCATAGTTTGTAAGATATAATGTAACAGTGCCTAAGGGGAAAGAATAATGAGAAGCTGAGCCATTGCTGGCACTTGCATTCAGGCAATTTAACTTTCACTAGAGACCTTTCTGTTACAATGCTCTTATATCTTTTCAAGTGTGTGTGTTGCAGTGACTGTTTGTGCTGTAATATGTTTAATCAATGTGTGTGCATTAGTTTACACGCACTGCCAACATACCAATCAGATGTGCACAACTATATATTAACTGAAAAAATAAATTCTGTGGAGGATTAAATGAGATTTTTTTTTGAGCATTTTAATTTTTAGATTTTTTGTGGCTTTTTAGCACATCACACGAGAAACAAAATAATCCCAGTGTTTTGTTTCATAGTCTCAGACCTAACATACAGGGTTGGTTTATTGGATTAAAAATTGCTGTATTTTTTATATTTGTCTGTTTGTTCCTGTATGTATTCCCTAATTCCCCCAACATACACAGGTGTACAGCCACTTTAACTCTCTTCCTCTCCCTCCCCGTCCCTCTCTAAGGGTTGGAGGGTCCCCACTTGCTCCTTGTAATAACTGCGTTCTTTACTCAGGTGCTCTTTACAAGAGTACACTGTGCCAACAATCTGCTTATGAAAAAGCAACAAAGATGTTTAATAAGGCTGAACCTGTCATCATTTTGGTACCAGGAATTATGGTTTCCCACTATGAAATACTGGGCCAGATTCTTAGCAGGTGTAAATCAGCATAGCTTCACTGAAATCAGGATTTACACCAGCAGAAAATTTGACACAGTAAGTCCAGTGCTGCTACCATTTTCTTAGCTGCAGAAAAGTCTATGCTGTAAATGGGGAGGTATCCATCATAATCCTATGAAATGATTTACAGTATGTTAAACAAAACCTGAGTGTTTCCCTGGAATTTGCTCTGTTATCTCATAGTCTAGCAAACTCACTTTGTACAGGAGCTTGATGGCTAGATAAGTGTTCTACAGTTGGATTTCACTCTTCCATCGCAGACAGAATTGGTTAATAAGTAAGAAGTTCTCTGATAGATTTTCCCTTTATATCAAGGGAGGGCTAGGACATGCCTTAAACAGTCATTGAGGTGAAGTGCATTTCCTTAACATGTAAATAGCATGTCACTGTGTACACAGAAGTCAACCTTCTTTTTCTGGGGTTCTTTGGAAGTCCCACAGAAAGCATTTGATAGTCTTGGAGATCTGAGTATTATACTCATTACTGTTAATTTCAATTAAAATCATTACCTTGCACATTGTTACTGTTCCAAGATAGAGTTTCAGTTGGAGACACCTAAGCCCTTTAACTTTGTAAGCATAAATATTGTCTCAAGATGCGGACTCTAGGAGCTCTTGCATGGAATGTTGCTGGGGGCTCTGCAAGCCCAAACTCGAATGTTCTCTTCTCCTCCTCTACCTCTTTTGCATTTGCTTTTCTCTGATGTTATGATGTCTTTGTTGAATGGAATTGTATTTTACAAAAATGTGCAAGCAACACAATAGGCTGCTAGACACTCTTTAAGGAAAGATTGTGTCCGGCATTTGAAGGTACATTTACAAGAGTTGGCAAAGTCTGTCATTTAACATGGTAAACATGGTAACTTGCATGATTCTCCTTTGCATATTGTATGATTCCCCTTTGCTACTCTCTTTCCAACAGAGATGGACTCAAACCTCCAGAATTCAGATCTAGAGACAAGTTTGGATTTCAAATGCCACTAAAATTCGGGGAGGATCAGATTTAAACATTCTAATCTTTAAATTTTTGAAGAATAACAGAACACGGTGGCGGGGAACTGCCTTTGGAGTCAATCCTGCAAGGGGCTGAACACGTACAATGTTGAACACCTAACTCCTACTCAAGGCAACTTCTAGCTGGTGGCCCTCAGTACCACTCAGGAAGTGGTCAGCATCTCACAGGATTGAGCCATTTATGGATGTATTTCTCACATCAGATAGTGCAATTCATACAATATTTTTCTGTGAAGTGAGAGCCAGAATAAAAGTAATAAAGTCTGGATACGGGCAGTAGCGTAGCCGGGGGGGAGGCGCAGGGGGAGCGGCCGCTCCCCCACTGAGCAGGAGCGGCACTTTTTTTTGCTCCCGAGCCTTTTGCTGTGGAGCATTTTTTTTTGCTCCTGGCGTCTTTTTTTGCTCCCGACGCTTTTTGCTCCCACGCTGCAGCCAGAGCGGAGCATTTTGTTTTGCTCCCGGCGTCTTTTTTTGCTCCCGACGCTTTTTGCTCCTATGCTGCAGCCAGAGCAGAGCATTTGTTTTGCTCCTGGCGCCTTTTTTGCTCCCAACGCTTTTTGCTCCCGGCGCCTTTTTTTAGCTCCGCTCCCCCTGTGCTCTAAACCTGGCTACGCCGCTGGATACAGGTCATGTTAAAATACTTGTCAGCTATTCTATCTCTAACCTAAGTAGGGTTTTCATCACATGTATTCAAAGCATTTTTCAAAAATGTTCTCATTTTATGAATCTCTCTCTGATATTCTTGTGAAAGAGATGATTTGATGAATCCTAATCTGTCCCATAATCTCCAAATGACTACATTATCAGGCAGCGGATCTCTTCAATTTTACATTAATTGGCCGCTCACTTCAATTAAAGAGCAAAAGGATGGGAGATAAATCTATTTCAGTTTTTAGAACAAGCCACTTTCTAGATTTAGGTCAGGTCCATGTATTCCTGCTGTGAAGCCACAATTTTTGCTATCAATCAGGGCATAAACAATTTGAGTTGAGAAAAATGCAATGTGTTTTACTTCTAAAGGTCTAGTGACAGGGTAATTTTAATTGGATTGTATGTGCTGTGGACTGGGCTATCAGAGCTACCATTAAAGATGAATTCCACATTGAATTGTTGTTCCCTGGGATGTGAGGATATGGATCTCTTTGACTACTGTGCAGAAACCAGCCATATCCATAAACGTGAGCTGTAAGGGTATACCAATGTATTCCCTTTTTAGAGTAATATTTTTCACTGCCAGAGGAGTACTTTAATCTGTATTTGTGTGGAGTAGTGGAGACATCCAGTGGCTAGTTACCTTAATAGCTCAAAAATGGCTTGTATTGGTAGATGGCTGAATCCTGACCGCATAACACATGGGCAGTTTTATGAGAGTGGACATTAAAAAAACCCACCCCAAAACCCTCATTAGATTTGGGTATTTTAGGTATGGATTGTTTTTAATTTTGAGAAGAGTTCTAGTTGCAACATAGTAAAAACTAAGGTTCTTAAAGGCCACTTCAGTGCCTGTCCACTTACAGTTTAAAGGGATACTGACCGTGATCTAGCAAAGCAATTAAGCATATGGGTAACTTTAAGCATGTGATAGACCTGTTGAAGTCAATGGCACTACAGATATGCTTACGATTAATTACATGCTTAAGTGCTTTTTGCTAAATTGGGGCTAGTATCTGGTCAATTTTGGACTAAAATACAGATTCTTGTTTAAAAAAGAATGAAACCAATTTCTTGGACAAAAATGTATTTATAATGACTTAAAATTTGAAGGTAAAAAACCTATTCCTGTGTGTCCATTGGAGAAACTGGTGCAAATGAGGGTCAGCAAAGAAAATGTACCTCTATCGTGTTACCAAATTCTTGAGGCTGTGACTTTTCCTAAACCTTTAACTAAATCAGTGATTTAAAGATATAGAAATACCATCCACTGTGAAAGAATGGTGAGATACCTTAAAATCTATTCATAACTTTACAGTATGCAATGATCTGAAGCAGGCACAAATGTTTATTGTTAATAGACATTTTATTTCACTACACCTCTAATGATATTCGTAGGATTTCTCCTAATGTCTGTACAAAGTGTAACCAGACTTAGTCCTGTTTTTTACCCATTCCCTCTGGCATTGTCCCAGAATTCGAAATGTTTGGAAAGCAGTTTATGGAGAGCTTAATAATATATTCCCAGTTCTCCTTCCTTTGGGTCCTAAGATTTATCTTCTGGATATTGGTTTGAACAATCAGACTGCAACTTCTGCTTTTTTTGTTTTGTTTAAAAAAAAACAGTATTAGTTTCAAACACACAGCTATATTTTTAAAAACTGGACAACAGCACACTGTCCGGCCCTTCATTAATGAATTCTGGTAAAGACACTTTATCAGTGGAAAAGATCATTGGATATTATACTGAATGTAAAGATGTTTTTGAAGATAAATGGCTTCCAGTTTTGCTATATTTTAGGTGAACTAGAATAGAATAGTAATTACTTTGTTGTTCAGAGAGCTGTTTGGCCTTATATTCCAACTCCCCAACATTAAATACTTGAAGACTACTAAAGGATATCCGATATATTCATGGTTTAATTTAAGGCCTAAATTTACCAAGGTGAACTATCTTTTTTTTTTGTGTGGAAAGTTTGTGAAAATTCTATTGTCAATTTTTCCTTTCTTTGAGCTTTTCCTTTAATAAATATGACTCTGTTTAGGTAATAGCATTTACAGAAGTTGAGTTTTTATTCTGGTAACAGCCTGCACCATTCACTGTGTAAATGCCAGATGTTTATTTCTTGAAGTAGTTATGCTACTATTACTATGAAAAAACCCACATTTTGTATGAATTATTATTTCTACATGCTGGAAAAGGAAGCCTTTGAAAGCTGCTAAAGTAACTCTTTGGATTTCTTCCTCTGACAAAAGTAGTTAAAGGTGGCAGATATGATTGAGTCAATTCCAGTCATTTCAGGAGTTTTATTAAAAAAGCCAGGCTTCCAAAACAGCCAGCTCATTTCTCTTCTCTCAAAAAGGAAACCATATGTAATATTGATGCTATGGTCAGTCATATTTGAAGCCAACTAGAACAAAGAGCAATTTCACAAATTTGTACAGTTTGTGCCATTTTACTGGTTTCCAGATAACTCCTTGGCCAAAGGAGTTTATATTTTTGTTCGTGTACACTTTTGTGAATAAATTTCTTTGTAAGAGATTTCTTTCTAATTTCATCAAGGAATAATGGTCAACTTTCTAGCCATTTCTATTGGCTGACAGCAAATCTGGTGGCAAATGGTATCAAAATAGTCATTAGTAAACGGACAGATTTTGGACAAAAAGCATTTTGGGGAGCTTGCAATAAATGATAGTCTTTCCAAATTGCTTCATAAATTGCATAACTCCCAATAGGCACTAAAAATGAATCGGGGATATTTGCTGATGGGAATCAGAGCCTTTTAAAAACAAATCAGTCTTCCTTCATTGGATGTTCTTGGCATCCTAATTTTGTGCCAACTTTTTTAATTCCCAATAAAAATGGAGCTGAATGTATTAATTTTGTAGAACTAATATTATCTACTGTTTATAACATCAGATGATTCAAGGATGGAAGAAAAGCAGTACATAAAGGAGGGATTTGTAGGTACAGAATGGCAAGAGAGTCACTAGGGAAACACCAACAGTAGCTGCTCTCATATTATAGAGACAGTACCAATTGGGATTTAATACATACAAACGTAAGCATGAAAAGATTAACAAAGAGTATAGTATTTATGTTGCTTAAATGAATATGTATCATGCATTGGTCTGCCAGGACAAAATAGAGACTGTACAGATTGCATTGTACATACCCAGCCAAAAATCTGTGGTGTAAAAATACATATTTTGGCAAGTGCAGAGTACTCAGAAAGAACTCTGCTTCAAAATGTATGACACACACTTTAATTTATCAATACAAGATCTCCCCTCTCCCCCTCCAATGATCAATCATTACTAAAACCTTTTGGGGTCCATTATATGTGACATTATGCACCTTAGCAAGGTTGTAACTAAAACTTGTTCTTCTGTTTCAGTAGTGAATGTATAAAGGGGAAACTGAAATTATTGGCTCTTTAGGTCTTATCCATTAATTGTAAATTGGAGATGCTGGAGATTTTGCTTCCAGGTAAGATTAACTTTATTAAAGAAAACAATCATGAATTCTTGCTTTCCTTAGGCTCCAACATAAGTCATTTTGGCTCCAATCCAATTCTCAATGAAGACAATGGAAAGACTTCCATTTACTTCAGCGAGAGTTGGATAGGGCTCATTTTGAGAACTTTCATTCTGATGTTTAATGTACTACTCTTGTAAGAAGCTAATTCTGCACCCATCCCATTATCTCACATGATTGTAAAAGTCCCGGTAACAGCAGAACTGGCCCAGTTCTATTGTGTGGGAGGGCAGTTTGTGAGAAGGCTGTATACTTCCTGAATTCCCTTGACCACAGAGCACAGGGAGTTTTGGAGCTTAAGGAGGGGCATGACCACTAGATCTACAAGTAGTCATCCCACCCTCCTTCTGTGTAGAGGAACTGCAACACTTGCAGTTGAAATAGTGCCCCTGGAGGCACTTCCTTGCTTCTTTACCTCTTGGAGGAGAGAGAGACAGGAGGACCCCTTCTCTCCTCTGGAATGTCTTTAGAGCTCTCCATTTACTCGGGCTGTGTGTGGGTTCTAGGATGTCATCTCGGTTAAAGAAGCTAGCAAAGCCTCATAGATTCTCATATGTAATTTACATAGAGCTTATGTAAGAGCAAGTACAAAATGTGCTCCTTGTCAATTCAGTTTTAAATAAGTAGTCTGTGTGATTTTTGGATATTCTCCCTCATATTTTTTTTATTTTCCACAACTTGTTTATGGTTTTAAATATATAAAAATACATACATATTAATTGGGATGAAAAATCAGGAAGGAAAGAAAACTTTGCACTCTAAGCTTAATCATTTGGTATATAAGCTAGCCATATTTGTAACTACTATATCTGTTTGAAGATGCTTGTTAACAAATATACCTTCACAGTAAGATTCTGTCACCCTTACATTGAGCAGCCTCTTATCTGTCAAATAGCCTGATTGGAGCTGTTATTGGAGTAAGGTACTACTTCAATGTGAATAAGGGTGGAAGAATCTAAGGGCTTGTCTAAACAGTACAGCAGTGTGCACCGAGGGGATGTGAATTCTAATGTGCTCCAACAAACTGTGCAACAAACTAATTAGTTGGTGTAGACCCTGCTGGTGCACGCAAATAGTCCCCTAGTGGGTGTTAACCTAGTACTGTGTCCATTGTGTGTACTACATTAATGCATGCAAGAAAACTTTTGATGTGCACTAGCAGGGTCTGCATGGGCCAGTTAGTGCACAACATGGTGAAGCATGTTAGACTTCACGCCCTTTGGATATGCATTGCTGCACCATTCATTTTCTATTTAAAGGAGGAAAATGAGATTGTAGCATTGGGAGGAAATTCTGCAATGGAGCCAAGTCACCAAGATGAGGTAATAGGTAGTGGAAATTGCAATCTGATGAGTGGAGTTTAAGTAGAAATACATTTAAATTTTAAAGACTTTATCCTTCTGAAAAAATATGATTTAATGAATCTATTAAAACCCACCGCCACATCTGTTACCTTCAGGGAGATCATTAGCTCAGGGCATAGGTGAAATCACTTTTCCGAAGAACATTGGTAGGATTCTCAACAGCTAACAGTTTAGGGGCCCAATCGTACAAAATAGTGGCGTGCCTTCAGCTCCTGCTGAAATGGATGGGACTTAGGAGTGGTAAGCACATGGCAGGATTGGGTCTGAAGATGGGCTCCTGTCTGACTGCTCATTCAGAATCATTACATTACTCACACTGATATACAGTGCATGCATTTGTGAAATAGTTAAGGGTCAGTCATTACACAAACAAGTAGTCCCATTGAAACGAATAGGACTGCTCATGTGATCAATTATATATAAAATTGTTTTTTTTTCCTTTTAATAAAATAAAAAATAATCCACTTGTTTTAAAACAAAAATCATGGCCTTTCCAGTACTTTAAAGGAAATCCCAATGTTAACACTGTGTGTATCCTAATATTTGTAATCCAAACAGAAGTATGTTTCACTTTTATCTTTTCTAATACCATCTATGGCAATAAAATAAATGAAGAGCTAGACCTTCTTATTGTATTTGTTTCCAGATGATGAAAATAACATTAAAAGACTAGACTTCATATCATTTTTTGTCCCCATAAATATGCATAAAAACAAAATATTTGGATTTACCCAAACACTATCTTTTTAGGTGGGAGTGGGGATGGGACTTGGAGCTCGGCTGTATTTGGTTTTCTATAAAGGCTCAAATATTTAGCTTGTCTTAGCACAACATAGAATATATTAAATAAAAAGTTGCTAATGCAATGAGAAGCAATCAGCATTTTTAAAAGGGGAGAAAGCAAACTTTGATGGTAAGAAATGGAAATATTGTGTACAACTGTGGAAAGAGGAGGGTGAATTAATTTTAAAAATAAGAGAGAGAGGAATAAAATTTCCCAAAAGCAAACAAAAATGAAAGACAGATGACAAAATAAGCAGAACTGATGGTTATTATCAAAAGATCTTCCCAAAACAAATGTTAGCCCTAATAAGGACAACGCATCAAAAGAAAATGAAAACTTCCCACAGCACTAGTCCTTCTGTTGGGACATACAAATGTAGTTACATCATATGACTGGTCTAAGCTGCTATTTCTTGGATAATGTTTGCATATTAATTGAATCTCTTGAAACTGAAGAATTTATTGTTGTAAATAAATGACATTCCATCTGGGCCATTCCTATAAACTTTTAACTGGAAACCAGTGGAGAATCAGATTGACTCTGAATGAGTTTTATGTTACAGGCCTAATGGGCTTCTGGCATCCAACCACCAAAAATTGACAGAATCTTCCAACTTCACTAATTAAACCAGCATAGGAACTTTATCATCTTAAATAATTAAGGCTTCAAATTAATTAGTTTAATATTTCTTAGAGATGCTGAAGATCTATAAGATTTTGTCTCCCTCTCCTTGCACAAAGCAGTATGACTAAAATGACTAGGTAGTGGGGATTTAGCACACCAATATTTGCTATCACATCTGTGCTCTGTTATGAATGAGTAGGGAATCACTAATTTTTTTTTTTTACTCTTAAGTACGAATTATTCCGATTGAACTGAAGTCCAGCCATGGTGTGTTGCTTTAAGGCTACCATATAGCTGTGATCTTAGAACTCCAATACTGCAGGTAGAGAGACAAGATGCGTGAGGTAATATATTTTATTGGACCAACTTCTGCTGGTGAAAGAGACAAAGTTTTGAGCTTACACAGAGCTCTTCTTCAGGTCTGGGGTTCTAATGCACAAACTGTTACAGTGCATAAAAGCAGATTGCTAAAAGCTAGACTAATAGAAGAGTGTTTGACCTGTTCTTGTTCCCATGTGTTGTTTGCGTGCCTGGAATTATTTTCCACATGACAGTACAATCACGTGTCTTCTAGACAGAATGGTCTAGAGAGGTGGTGTGCTTATTCTGGACCTTTGCAATAGGGGCACCACTAGGTGAAGGTATGTTGGGTTAATTAGTAAATGTATAATGGATTTTCAGGGTTTTCTGGTTCCCGCATACAGAGGGTCCATCACTTGGCAGACTCATTTCCTTTCCTTGTACTCCCTCCATCCAAGCCACTGCAGGATGCCCAGCAGTGCCTTCTGTTGTTCAGATCTGAACTGTGTAATGTCATTTACTCAGATGCTGGACTGAGTGAGGCATGGATAAACTTAACTAAAAGCAGGCATAGTGTGGTCAGATACTGTGCAAGCTTTACCACATAGTATTGCCAATATCTGCTACCCCCCCCCACCCCATTAGGCTTCCTGACTTAGACCTCTCTTCAAATGACTCAAAATTTTATTGTGGGCAAGTACTGGCTGCAGACTAAGCCAATTCTGCCCTAAAATCAACAGGGTTTCTTAGGGTGCAAGTCAGGGAAGAATTTGGCCCTAGGACCTGGCTTCTACACATGTTTCACTGACTATTTGTGGAGAAGTGCTGTAGCTGATTTTGCCAGGCAATGTCCACACAGGCCATTAGACGACAGAATGGCATCCTAATTTGAAACCACTAAATCCATAATGTGCTAATGTGAAGTTTGCAGGCAAAATGGGTATTGCATGCAATTTCTCTTTGGGTGCCCTACTTGCCTGCTTTTTAAAATGCAGCACTTGTTAACTATTTTCAGATATTTATTTAGAATGAGAAGACCTGAAAAATGTCCAAAGCCTCTGGTAGAATTCTACTGTGGGGAGCTAGTGTGGCCAGGCAGATTACAATAAGGGGGTTTGGATCGCATAGTTATTTAAGATATAGTCTACGTTAATAATTAGTTTACAGCAAGCTGGGGTATAAGTCCACCCTGCAATACTTGTCATGCACTAAGGGTATGTCTACATTGCAATTAATAACCCGTGGCTGGCCCATGCCAGCTGACTTGGGCTTATGAGGCTCAGGCTAAGGGGATGTTTAATTGCAGTGTAGATTCCTGAGGTGGGAGGGACCCAGATCTCAGGCTGCAGTCCAAGCCAAGAAGTCTAAACTGCAATTAAACAGCCCTTTAGCCCAAGCCCTGCGAGCCTGAGTCAGCTGGCATGGGCCAGCCACGGGATTTTAATTGCGATGTGGACATATCCTGAGTGTCTGCGTGGACCCTGCTGCCGTGCATTAACAGTTTTAGTTCTTTGATCTAGTCTTTTTTTCAAATGGGAGTAGATCAAAGTGAACTAATCAACTAATGCACAGAAGCAGGATCCACATGGACAGTTAGTTCTTGGCAAGTTACCGGAAAATAGATTCACAATGCAGCTTGCCGAAAACTACCTATTGTGTAGACAAGGCCTAAGATTTGTGTGGGGAGTCAGCCAGGTGAGGGTACACATTTCCCCAGCCCTACTTTGTGACACTCAGAATGAGAACTTTCTCTTTGTATTATTATTTATTATGGTAGTGGTAAGTGCCTAGAGAGATCCTAACTAAAATCAAGGGCTCTATTGCGGTAGGTGCACTGTAGTCCTTTTCTCAAGGAGCTTACAAGCCAAACAGCAAAGACGGAGGAGAGAGGACAGAAGTTATTATCCACATATAGTGGGGGACCCCTTTGCACTACGGTTAAATTTTCTTTATTTGTTTAGTTATCAGTTTTGTATTCAGTTGCATTTTGCTTTGATTTCAATGTTGTTTGGTCCTTGGCTATTTTTAACTTCTGTTGAATGATTGAATAAATTATCTAAATGACCAAATGACCTGCACTTGGAACTCACTATCTTGGGCAACTTTTTTCTGTTTTTCAAGAAAGTCATTGCATTGAAATGCCTTGCACTGGCACTCTGCTTGATTCACTTCCTCAGTTTTATCCCCTTAGGTTCTTTCTTCATTATAGAGCAGCAGCACTGCTTAGCATTGGCCTGCTTACCCATTGTGCTGTATCTCCTACCACTGACAATTCCTGACTATTTTCTTAGGTAGGAGCTAGAAAATTGGGGCATTATGCATTGGAATAGGAGGCTGAGGGAAGAGAGCTGTTGGCATGAAGTTCAGAAAGGCGCTGTGTAGTTAACTTTTAGTATAGGATTTCTGGGATGAGGGTCTCATCTGGAGTGATAAAGTAGTGCTAGGGAGATGAGAGAGGCCTACATTGAGAGAAGGAAAGATCAGAAAGAAAGATGGGGATCCTGCAGAAGTAAGAGTGTAAAAGGACCCAGGAGGAGACAGTATGAACAGACGTAGGTAATCATTTCAGTTATCTCCTGTCTCCATTCTCTGGGGCTGTGTTGACTTTGACCAAGTGCGACCAATACAGTTCTGCTGCAGCGAGCGCAAGGCTGGAGTGGGGCCCCTACACGGGGGTTCACACAGCCTGCATACTCTGAAGTTGGTGTAAGGGGACAAATGAAATATGACTAGAGCTGTCTGGAGAACAATAGTTCTGTTTCATGATGACTTTAGAGGTTTTGGAAATTGTTTTCACACCAGAACAAGAATAAATCTTTTGAAAGTTTTCACAAGATGGAATTTTGTTAAAATATCTGCTTTTGGCTCAAATAGGGCAGATTTTTAGATTCTGTTTTCTTTCTCTGGAATTGACCAGAGTCTCTACCCTGAACCTCGAAACTTTTCTGTCAGAAATCTCATCAAAATAAATACGTTTCCACAAAACATTTGTTGCCATGAACTGGCATTTTCTGATAACCATTTAGTCCAAAATGTTCCTACCAACTCTATATTTGACTATGTGGACTCACTGGCCATTTGTTGGTGATTAAATGCACTGGCTGTGTGGGGGGGTTCTTGCATTCTCCTCCTTTCCTCCAACTTGTGTTGATTCCCCTTAATGAAGCCCAAATGACATTAGAATTTGGCCCTTAATACTAACATTATAGTTAGGTTAGACATTGACATTAACCCTCTAAAGAATAAAGCAAAAAACAGTAGCAGCGTAAAATGGGAACACGTACTGCAGGGGTGGATACTTTTGGAGGACATTAGGTTGATGAAAGAGAACTTACTACAGTAATATTAGTCACGGTGGATGACAGACATTACCCAGGATGAAACTTGCATCATATGGGTTTCGCCTACAAAGGGGTATGTTAGTGCCTGTCCCAAGCAGTGAGTTGGGAAATAAGACAATGTCTGAGATGACCAAACAGTATTTCCAGGGACTGTTTCTACCACCAAAATGAGAGGGGCTGTTGTGGTGCTGAATGCTTCTGGAAAGTGCTGTTTGCCCTCACGCTTAGTGGAAGTTGAGGGCACTTTCCCATTTCAGGAAGCAGTCAGCGTCTTTTGGTATCGAGCATAAGTTAGTGTCTAACAGCAGCAATACAGAAAAGGAACAAGTACACGTTGTATTGCTGTTGGATATCAGCAGTAACGAGCAGGAGCCTGAAATGTCCTAATGACATTCTGCTACTGAATGTGTAAGAGCTGAAACTGAGATAAGGCCAAACAAGTAAGAGTTTAAACAAACAATGAACTGATTTTTCTTGTTGCTATTCTTCCATTAGGTTTTATTTTTTTGGTCTACACTAAACTTTGGAATAATGCTTACACAGCTGTGGCTGAAATAATAAGTGGTCAGATACATGCATTGCGATGCCCCGGCTTTAAAAATAGACTGGCGGCAGCAAGAACAGTTTTCTGTTCTTCTTGTAATTTTTTATTTTTAAAGGACCAGACCTGGGCATTCCTGAATCCCAATTAAAGAGAACAATCTTAGTCATGAGCAAGTATATGCAGTTGGAGGGTGGTACTGCTTTAGTTGTTGGAGAAGCTGATTCAAAGGCAGTCCTTAAGTAATTCTCTTGGCCTGTGGGCTGTAGAATATGGTAGTGGAGGAAGGGCTGTTTTTGCCATGCTTTTTTATGCTCCCAAACAAACTGTGCTTTTGTTCCCACCCTGCTTTTCACCCAGTGCAACAAAGAAGGCTTTCGACTGAAATTTCAATTAAGTCCTGGTTTGATGAGCTCATACAGTTCTTTATAGTGCTGTAAAATTGAAATCCCTCCCCTTCTTTTTAGGAAGAGGTGTATTGGGGTTGTGCAGTTGGGTTTTCTTTTCAAGCCTATGTAAATCTCCATTTGAACTAACTTTGTTTTTCATTAAGGAAATGAAATGTGTTTATATTTCTTCGTGACTTGAGGTTGACTAATTTGTTTAAAGCACCTTCCAAGAATAGAAGCAAAGTAACAGTTCATGTTGGGTGTTTTTTTGTTTCTGTCTTGCATTCATTTTAAAGTGAGTATGGCTGACTGTCAATTTGATAAATAGTGTTCTAGAAAATCACCTTTTTGCCTCTTTTTCTCACACTTGCACACATTAGCCTATGTAAGCGCACAAAATGCAGAAAAGATCTAAAGAAAGCATGTCAATAAGCTAACGTGAACCGTAACACACTGATGAATAGGACAAAATGAGTTGGGTAGCATGGTGGATTTGCTTACTTGTTGACCTTACTACTGGTAATGACTGATTTCCAACCGCAGCCCTGTTGAGAGATTTTGACTTCTAAATGAGGTAAAAGTGCTCCATTTCCAGGTCTTGATAAAACATGCAAAAAAGCCCCTGTGGTGGTAAATCTGAACAGAAAGAAGTACTGTACCTTGACTGGTTCAGTGACCCTTACGAACTCAGAGCTGACATTGATAGGGGGTGGCAAGAGAAACATTGTTTTATTTTTGGTTATGTTACAATTGTGTTGGAAACTTGAACTAATTTTCTGTCTGTGAAATGGAAATCAAGAACCAGAAAAGAAATACTTCACTTTATCAGAATTCTTCATTAAAGATGCCTCCATCAATTCATTAAATAGATATTAGCACTGACTAGCCGTGTAAGATAGTGTTAAATTCCATCTATGTTCTCTAGTTATAAGAGAGTTAAAACAGGGTAACTTGAGCATTACTGCAAAGACTGAATTGGGGTAAAGCAGGCATGACAATGAAAAAGCAGAAACCCATTATGTGGCATGTGAAACAGTGCCTGTATAGTGAGCCTTCTCTGTAAATGTGTCATGGTTTTAAAGAGAGCCTGCTTTTGAGTGGAAATGCATCTTCTTGCCAGCTGGTCTGGAAAATCTTCACCTTGAAGTCTTACTATTCCCCAAGGTCAGATAGCCCCTTTGTGAAGCCCTGGATCAGATGACATAGTACTTAATGTGCTGCCTGTTGTGGAATCAATCGCTTCACAGCTCATTGCTTAATTGACATTTTATGTACAGTTGCCAAGCAAATAGTGTAGTTTGACTTAAGCCTAAAGGATTTAGAGGAACCCAAGAGCTGTGACAAATAATTTGAAAAAAGTTAAGATACATGCGAGGCTAATTAGTAATGGAGCATTCTTTTTTCACTAGCTGGCACCTAGTTTTACAATGGAGTTCTAAGATGCATTTGCTAATGATCCCAGCACAGTAAGTTCTAACTATGCACCATGGTAATGATCGTATAACACCTACAGATGAGTTCTCACCACTAATGGGGCTCTAGTCACACAATATGTTCTGCAACCCCTAGGCTTGCAGGGGGCAGTGGGGCAGAGGATATAAGAGAGGCCTCATTTGAGCGAAGGAAAGGTCCAAATCCCTCAAAGTGTTTTAGGCCGAAAGAGGCTTGTTGTACAGTTGTATTAAAACACCAGTTATCTGTATATGGGCTGAGTCACCAGTTGACCACACAGCCTTTCTCAGTTGAGGAACATCAAAGAGTGGCTGGAGGCTGAAACAGTCATAAGAACTTGGACTGTGACATTAAACTTAGGTAAGGTGATTTTGTTAATGCCCTATTTCTGTAATATTGTTTGAAAATCATCTAGCTGAGCATAATATGATAAAGACAAGCCAGCATGGCTTCCGCAAAGGAAAATTCTGTCTCTCCAACTTATTACAATTATTTGAAGAGTTTAACCAAAGAAAACCAGTTTCAATTGCTAAGATGTACACAAGTGGCGATTAAAATGCAGTAATGATGGGCTGAGAGGTAAAGACTATCATGGATTAGAACTGGTTATAAGAGTGAAACACCAGTTGAAATGAGTGGTCAGTTTTTGACTTGAAAGCCTGTTAATAATGGGGTGACCCAAGAAGCTATTTTAAGATTGATGTGGTTGAATAGATTAGAAGATCCCCCTTTGAAGACCTAAAATATCTAGCATTTTCAGGTAAACATCCAAGCTTTTGCAGATTTGGTTTCAAAGAAGCACCTACCAGCCAAGATTCTATCTGAATAGTTTGAAGCTCTTGGGTCTGTGAAAATGGACTGGAAATCCCACAAGTACAGGCTCCACTATGACATTTTCAGTACTTTCTGGATCAGGACTGAAATATCACAAAAGCAGCCTTTGCATGGCATTTGGCACTTCCTTGTGTTTCTGGTTGTGGCTTTTATCTAGGAGAGTAGAAATGTAGACTTGTTCTTGTAGTTGTCAGAAATGTTATCATATGTTAGAAATTTGGATCACTTCTTATTTTATCTGAACTGGTCCCTATTGCCATGTCCCACTAAAATTTTGCCATGGGCTAGTCTTTTAAAAAGGAATATTATTATTATATTATTTTTACATGTTATGGAGTAGTTGGAATTCAGTAAAATATTTTGTTTATACTGTCTGACTTCAGTCTAGAGAGTAAATGGGACTGAATTAGCATAGAAGCTTCTCTCATCTAGGGGCAGGTTGATACCCTCTGGGTCAAGCAGAAAGTCATGGAAGCAGCATATTAGTTGCAGCTGATTAAAGTTTATGGTATCTCCTTTTCACAAAGACTAAACAGTGGCATTCTCCAGATTCCGGATATGCCATTAGGGCCTGATCCAAAGTCCATTGAAGTGAGGTGAAAAGATTCCTGCTGAAATCAATAGGCTTTGAATCTGGTCCTTTGTCCCTGACTATGCAAAAGAAAGAAACCTTCATTGCCGAAATAAAAGGAATTTCCTTTTGATTCATCAGTCACTATGGAACAATATCACTCTCAGTCGGAAGGAAAGTTAAGCTAGTGGCATTTCCCTTAGCAAATAAGGGATGATTAACCTGCTACAACTTAAACACTACAGAACATTGGAAAGATAGTGACTGGTTAAGTGTATTAACCGACTTGATAGCATGCAATATGTAGTTAGAATATTTCTGTTTAAATGATAAATTGGTACCATAGCACACAGGATTTTGTTTCTGTTTTGAGGAGAATTTAAATCTATGCTGCTCTCACCTAGGAGTTAAGGGGTCAGTGTTTCTTATGGTTTTTACATATTAACAGTGAACACTGGCACCAGACAGTTCTGTAGATATTACTCGTGATGAGATTTCAGCAATTTCGAACAATGATGTGGCAGAGTTTTTTATAGCTTTTCTTTGCCCTCTGTTTTCCCTCTAACTAAGGAATGACAATGGAAACTCGCCTTTTAAAGTAGCATATTGAAAAACTGAGAAGAGTAATTTTTTATTTCATCTACATTATTTAGAGAGACTGTGTATTCATATATCTCATAAGACATGGAGGTAGTAAGGATATAACCCATTTATGGACCACTCAAACTGGCTGCTTCTGGTTCAGCCATATTGTTTACACACTGTTTCTAGTTGGCAGTCCCATAGCAGTAGCATGAATTTTTCTTTGATGACAAAGAAGGGAAAATGCTTCTGTACCAAATTAATTTTTCCATCATCAGAAATACAGTACAGACCTCTGTGATAGGGTTTACCAGGCCCTTTGAAGCCCTCCTGAATCATCATGGTCCTACCATACCCCACCCTAAAAAAGGAGCAGTAAAGGTGAGTCCTCCAAGCCTGCCTAAAAAGGCTACATCCACACTACCCGCCCGATTCGGTGGGTAGCGATCGATGTTCTGGGATCCATTTATTGCGTCTCGTCTAGACGCGATAAATCGATCCCAGAAGCGCTCCCCGTCGACACCGGAACTCCAGCTCCGCGCAAGGAGTAAGCGGAGTCGACGGGGGAGCCTGCCTGCTGCTGTGTGGACCGCGGTAAGTACTTTTAAAAATCGATCTAAGATATTCGACTTCAGCTACGTTATTCACGTAGCTGAAGTTGCGTATCTTAGATTGACCGCCCCCCCTCCTAGTGTGGACCAGGCCGGAAGCAGCCAATCAGAGCCCAACAGGCTCAGGCTCTGTTAAAAGGAGCTGCAGGGCCTAAGCAGAGCAGTTGCTGGATGGATCAGAAGGATCAGGAAGTCTGGAATTCTCCAGGCAGCAGGCTTGGGAAAGACCCTGCTCAAGCAGGGAACAGACAGAACTTCAGCTCTGAGGTTAGAGTGAAGAGGAAGGGGCTAAATGGAAAGAGACTCAGGGGAATAGCAGTAGCAATTATTAAAGGAAGCAGCACATGGCTGTTATTTGTAGGGTTCCTGGGTCAGGACCCAGAGTAGTGGGCAGGCCCTGAGAAGGGGACAAGTGTTTAGAAGCCCCAGAAAGGGGCTAGAATTTAAAGGGCTCAAGGATGGGACTAAGACCCTAGAGAGGGCCAACCATTTGTTGAACTTTGTTACCCTGCCCCCTTCCCTCCCACCCCCCCCAGAAGGGAACTGAATGTGAGAAGTGACCTGCCTGGAGAGCTGGGTATTCAGGGAGGAAACTCTGCAAGCACTGCTTTATAACAGGGCAGGGATGGACTTAAAGCTAGCCCACAAGGGGCTGAAAATTGAGGCCAAAGACAGGGCTGCAGCCACCAACAAGGGTAGAGTGATTGTCCTTGGTGGATCTTTTTTACCCCAGAAGAGCAGGGCTGGATTAATTCAGGGGCTTTAGGGGCTGCAGCCCAGGGCTTTGGGATAAGGGAGGCCCCACAAGCCTGTGGGCTGGATGCGGCCCACTGCGCCTTTTCATCCGGCTTGCGGCAAGTCTTCATGTCAAGAGCCAGACACAGGTCCCAGACCCTATACCCCAGCCCCCTGACCCAGCCCTGAGCCCCTTCCTGCACCCAAACTCCCACCCAGAGTCTGCACCCCAAACCTCATGCTATACCCCAACCCCCGTGTCCTATCCCTGGCCCCACCCCAGAGCCCACCCATCCCCATCTGGAGCTGCACCCCCTCCCACACTCCCATCCCCTGCCTGAGCCCACGCCCCCACTCCAAACCCCCAGGGGCCCCACAAAATCTAGTAGCCCTGGGTGCACAGGAGAGTTAATCTGGCCCTGCAGAAGGGGTTCATCCATTTTAGATTTTGTGTGATTTAACTGGAAGGCTGAGCCACTGAAGACCTGCCTGACAAGGTTAACAGCTGACATGGAACGCCGGGATCAGAGAGTGCAAGTTCACACCTATCTGACAGAAGTCACTCACAAGAGGTGAGTGCACACTGTCACAACCTCTTAATAGTTTCCCCACATGGGAAACAGAAATATGCTAATTAATGGCTTCAGACCTGTTTGAATATTCTGAACTGCCAGGGCACTAACCCTTGACAAATCATCTAGGCGGCTGCTAGCCAAGATATTTTCTCCTGCTTACTGCCAATGTTGCAGTTACACCCACAGTTTGGAAGAGGTGTGAGTGAGAGAGAGCAATAGGCATGGTTAAGCCTCTCAGAAATTTTAAATGTACCTGAATTCTGAGGGCATGAAACATAGGCTGCTCCTAGGCTAGAATAGCTGCAGAACTACTATACCCCTGTGCAGTGTCTGGGGAAAGAACATCCCTTCCCACCCCTATGCTACCCAAAAGAAAAATGTCAGCATTCAGCTAGGCTGCTTGGGCCTTGTGCTGGCTTCAGGCTGCAAGTCACAGGAAGTTTACACCACTCTTCCCCCCCCTCCCCCTTCAGATTTGTGTTGTACTCAGACTCACAACTTCACATTTAGAGAGATAAGGTGGGTGAGATAATATCTTTTATTGGACCAACTTCTATTGGTGAGAGAGACAGAAGTTGGTCCAATAAAAGATATTACCTCATCCACCTTGTTTCTTGGGACTGACACAGCTAAAACTACACTGCATACCGCATTGCATTTGAAAGATTATAATCTCTACCATAAGGACTATTCAACCAGCTTTCCTGAAAATACTAGTTATTTGGGTTCTCTGAGGCTGCATATGCTGCCCAACAGGCCCTATCAGGCTGTTTGTGCACTCACAATTGCAGTAAAATGGTGCCAAGCATAACTACTACAACTACTACCGTGGTGAAGTGCGGTATAATAATAAAACTGGGCAACAAATCATTTGAGGGGGAAATGGTGTAGAATCTGGCAGCGAAGAGCTATTGTAAATTAATAAACAAACTGAGTTACAGCAGGGTCAAGCTGAGGGCCTAAACATCTTGACCATTTTTCTTTAATTGGAGCAGACACAGTATATGATATAATTTACCCAGGTCTGGTTTAATTAAACTGGTAATTCTAGAATGCATGGGGTTTATTCAGGTTATTTTGTAACCCTTACAAAAAGGGGAAAAGAACAAATAGTATTTCAATAGAAGAATTAAAATATACCAAACAGGTGTCAAATATTATTGCTCATATCCCCACCCTGATTTGCACTTTTAATGAATGTGTTCACCTTGGAGGACTGGATGATGTTGGCAGTAGTTAATGAGCTAATGGTGCCTTTCACTTTGGGGATGCTAGTTCAAAGACAGTCCCTATTGATGGTGACCAAAGCTGTTGCCCTTTGAAGAATGTTTAGCAATCTGTGTGTAATGACCTATCTTAACCCACTTTTTCATGGGTAGGCATCCACAACATGAGGGTAGGAAAGGAGTAGGTTCCCTAATAGTTTTCTCTCTCTTTGCTGGAATCCTAGTTGGCATTAATTGAATCCCTTGTTGCCAGTAACAGCAGAGAAGCAAAGGATTGAATGAGCAGAGAGAATGAAAAATCTCAGCGGTTCAAGTGGATCCTACATCTTAGGGATATTGGTAGGGCAGTGTGAAATAAGCTTGCTTGGCACCAAACCTGCTCTAGATACATTAACATCTTCATGGGATAGAGCTATCAACCTGACATCTTTCATGAGCACCAAATTAATTTTTTAAAACAATATACATAAATATATGTTTCCTCAAAAACATTTACACTCTTTACAGTACAGTCTCATCTCAGCACAAGTCTCCTGGGAGCTGTACTTCTGCAGGTTGGGGTCAACTCCAGTGAAAGTGCTCAGCTGAGTTGCTGAATGCCCTCAATTTCCATTGAAATGAGGAGGCTCTCCGCACCTTTGCGTGATCAGTCCTTCACATAGAAATAGTCTGCGAAGTGTTTAGTTTAATGCCATATAACATTTAGCTTTTTAAAGAAAGATAAATGTTATTGGATTTGCAAAAAAAAATTCGGACTTTAGCAGTCTCCCCCGACCCCAATTTATAGGCTTAATGAACTCAAGTGCTTTAAGAGCCCTTGCAGATTTTTTCCATCATTAATTTAATGCTGTGAAGTGAAAGCTATAAATCAGGGTTTCTCAAACTATATATGGTAGTCACACAAATGGGACTTCATCTCACCTAATAAATTGGGAGTAACTCAAAGGATCTAATAACAAAAAAAGTAAACGAATTAAAACTACCTTTTAAAAATTCATCAGAATGTGGTCCAGCCCCAGGGGGCTCCTGTCCCAGAGGGAAAGGAACTCTCTCATCTTGTATATGGTCACCTTGTCTTTTCATGTTCAATTCCGAACCTCTCCATGTCATTACAGCTTCCTACACTGTGTTGTAGCCCAAGAGAAATGCAGCAGAGCAGCTAAATGTTGATCCAATAAAAGTTTGTAGTGTTGGATTTACAATTGGCTTGTTCTCAAAAGGGCAGTTATGAATATGTAACAAGAACAGCATGTGTCACAAACTGTTCTATAAGAGGCCAAGAACTTTACCAACATGATATGTGCTCCCCTTCTCCTTCTGCCTCACACCCCTGCTCTGCCTGGAGCGTGGAAAATTGAGCACTTTAAAATAGAATAGGAAGTTCAAGTATTTTGCAGACCAAGTGTGATTTGTTGTTTGAATCAGACCTCGGGGAATGTTTTTTGCATTGGATGAAGCCCATAGGCCCCAATCTAGCCAAGCACAGATCAGGGTCATAATACCCAGACATCCTAATGGTGGTTGCAATATGCATTATTTAAAAGTAATGTATTCCTTATAGAAGGTTTAGCCACAGACTAATAAGGAAGAAGCACGGAAAACTTCCTTCATCTGGCCCTCTAGCATATCTCAGACACATTTTTGAGAAACTACTAGTAGGAATAACGGGGTCATCCAGAGGTATCAGTAATGCAAGTGCCAGTTGCAATATGGACAATTGGACTGAACTAAGATCATTAACTCAATACATGCAGGCCACTGAACAGCCATGAAATGGTAATGACTTTGTCACTTTCACCCAAGGGTGGATTTTAACTGGTGACTTAAAGATGAAAGGCTTTTTAGCTTATTTCTAAATCCTTGAGCCATCCGTTTCCTACAGGAGTTGTGTATTTAATCTGTTGTGTGAGCATTATGAGCAATCTACCGCTTTATAACACTATACCTTTCAAAGTGTGGTGGATAGAATCTCTTTCATTTAAACAACATCAACTTTGGTCCATACGTTTTTCATCCATATATAGCGGGATGAATACTCTCTTCTTCCCATTTCTTTGCCATTGAATTTGGGGATTAATTAATGTACATTATGACCATGGAGACTTTGCTCTCTTATTGAGAAGGCCAGATTATACCCTCTGAGTATTTCCCATGCTTTGAAATCAATTCTTATTTAAGGATTACTGTATTTTGGTATCTGGAGAGCCTGATCCCTGACATTAAGGTGGTACAGTAGCTTTATTGAAATTAGTTGATGCATTACTATAGTTGCGGTAATAAAACACTTTGTGTTGGTTGCATTTGCAAGAAAGAAAACATTGATATCTGGAGGCTTGTTTTAAAGAAGTGTCTAAAGGCATTTTCTTTCTGCCAAAAAGAAGTTTTCTAGAGACAGAGGTTTGTGCTGATAGACAGGAGTTTATATGACTGTTTTAGAAATAATTTAGAACACGAGGCTAAGCTGAACACTTGTAATAAGCAAGCAAAAATTTAGGGCATGATGTACAGAATGTAATAGGACAGTCTGCTGCACTGCTCAGCTATTCTTCAGTACTTGAACTGCTGATGTTTCATCATAAAGGGAAAAACATACTATATGGAAATGTTTCTGTTGTTGGTATGGCACCAACAGTGTGCCAGGTGCCCTTACAGACATAGGCTCCAACTCCGTGGGTGCTCTGGGGCTGGAGCACCCACGGGGAAAAAGCACAGACCAATTTTTCCCGGGGGGAGTGGGCGGGGATTTGGGGAAGGGGTGGGGCCGGGGGGAGCACCCAGCGGCGCCGACAAAAGTCGGCGCCTATGCTTACAGACTGGAAGAACACATGGTCTTGCCCTGAATGGTTTACAATCTAGAAAGACCACTTACAGATGAAGGCTGGGTGATGGGCTGGGATGCAACAAAAGTCAGGGGTCTAGGTTTTAAATGTGGGGAAGGGTGGGTGGATGACCAGCTTTGTGCCCCTCAAACACCTCAGGGAATCACACAAAAGATAAGAGCTGGGGAACTGATTCCAGGGGTGGCTGCTAATGCCGAATCTATACTGTCACAGGGGTCGTGGTGGGCTGCCCAGGATCAGTGTGAAGACACAAAGCTTCTTCCTGGAAGTCCTTGTGTCTCTAGTGAATCCACTGAGATCTACTCTCTTTGGGAGCTAGTTTATTTTGTTTATTTACCTGTTTATTTTGTTTGTGTTGACAACCCTGACAACCCATTCACTCCTATCTCAATGGAAGAATTTGGAGAAAACTCCCTCAGATCCCAGTGGGTTTTGTTAGTTGCACAATGTTTTGTGTGGATTTTTTAAAAACAAATATTTTTGCTCATGCATTGTATTAAGAGTTCTTTGAGGAGGGAGAAGAAGAATATCAAATTTCTTTCTTTCTGAGCCTGTATCTCTTTTACTCTGCCCCTAGCACATCCAAAGATGTTGCCTGCTGATATATTGTAACCCTTACATAGTCATGTATTCTCATTTGTATGTACAGATTGCCATCAGCCTTAGTATAATCTGTTGTGCCTTCCAACGGACGTCCCTTAGTAATACGCTTTATAACCTTCTTACCAGTCCACATCAAATGAACCTCCATAATGGTGACAACTCTTCCCGCTTTCATTCCCTAAATAACCTATTTGCAGAGCAAACTGTCTATTGGTGAAGCTTTTATTTATTAAAGTATTTGACTAGTTACGCACTTTCCAACAGAATCAAAAACATACAAAAATATTGGTCACTAAAACTGACTTAAACAATTGGCAATGTCCTAACTCTCAGCGGGAACTCACCTGCTGTAATAATAAATAAACTGACCACATGTTATATTTTGATTGAGCAGAGAAGACTCCAATATGACCTGAAGCTCACCAATATCAGTGTTTCTCTGACCATCATAAGGAATGAATTTCAAGCTCAGAGATGGCTACTAAGAATGCTCTGTTGCTGATCCTGAGCAATTAACTTCCAGGCACTTTCTTCTTTAGATGTGATTTAAGGTGGAATCTGCTCTTTCTCCTCTTTTTTTTTTCTTCCCTTTTTCTTTCTTTATCATCATCCATCTCTGGGACTTTAGAATCACAGATGAGCCTGTGAAGGGTGCCTATAAACTGTGGCCCAATTGTACTGGAGTATATTTTAATGGGCTCAGATTTGAGGATGTATTTCCTCAGTTTTGATTTTAGGTCTGATTTAGGCTCCAATCCAGCAAGTCACTTTATGCACATGAATTGAACATGGAACTACGCATGTGCTTAAAGTTAAGCATGTACATAAGAGTTTTGTTGTGTCGTGGTCTTAGTGGTGTGAGGATCTTAGTGGAGAGTTTTGTTCAACCAAAGTATCCAATTTTTAGTTTTTCATTCTACGCAGACGTTTCTTCCTTAGGGCCCATTGTTGTTTTAGTTATTTAATTTTATATCCCCTAAATTCACTTGACTGACAAAAGGGAAGACACAGTCTCTGCTCTGAAGGACTTCTAATCCAAAGAGGAGAAATGTAAACAAAAGAATAGGAACAGAAAGGGAAGCAACAATCACTACCAGGTGACAGAGCGATGAAGTTAGGTATTTGTCATGTTAGCTGTGTGTGTTCCTCTCTTTCTGGGTCTCTCTCTCTCAGCTACAGTATTATGTTCAAACTACTTGGAGCGAAGGCCAAGGGTTTATAAGGCTGGTGTTTGGAGAAGCTATTCTGCTGTTTTAAAAAATCTTCCGTAGAATTCTCCAAAACCAGCAATAATCTCGAGGTTAAAAACATGATATTTTTCTATCCAATATTTGTTTGATATAGATATGAAATTCATAGACTACTTGCCTAATTGTTTTTTTCCCCTCCAAATCAGGGGTAAGGTCTTAGCCTAATATTTAATTTCTTTTTTTAAACCACATCTGTAGACTTGGTAGCAGCACCTTATGCCTTTTTCTTTCTTTAGTGAAGGGAAGTCAGAAGTGTGAACTGAATTGCCGAGCAATAGGCTACCGGTTCTACGTGAGACAAGCTGAAAAAGTAATAGACGGCACACCATGTGATCAAAATGGAACTTCAGTCTGTGTGTCTGGGCAATGCAAGGTAAGTCCAGCATCTTAATGTGTGAACTTTAGCAATTCATCTTGGAATCTCTTATGTGTTATGCGAGTTCCAGTAAACCTGTAAAAATAGCGACTGAGAGAATTTTGAAAGGTTGTGTGGAAGTTTCTGACCAAAATTAAGATGGCTTTCAGTGAACTTCCTCATATATTTAGCTTCTTGAAAAAGAGGTGTTTATCCCTATGTCAAATTAAACTTCCCAGTAATTTTTAAGCTAAACAATGGAAGTAAAAATAAGAAGTAAGAAAGCAACTTCACTTTAGCGTTGGAATGTAGATATCTCTCTTCTTTCTCAGCTGAAACATATGGTAAGACTTAGTGGTTCACTTTTATTCAATTAAATGTTAAAGTATATGTCATTTAACCAGCAACACTGTAATTTTTCCCATCAGCCCATATGTGCAGTTAAGAGATGCAAATTATTCTCCTTATTGGTTATCTACTGTTCTGTTGGTAGAACATCAATAATTGTATATTGGATATACAGTCATTTCTTTAGAGTCCTACTGTGTTGAGAATCCATACAGCAGCTTGTGGAAAGTCATCATAATGGTTAAATGCCCTGCGGCTTCTGTGAGATGATAGCACTCTTATGCAACATGTGATGTTTATGTATATTTAAAACCTCTGATGCAATAAGATAAGAAAAATGTGTACAAAGCTCTTATCTGTTGAATTTGCAAAAGAAATTTTTCGAGTCTCTGGTATATGGGAAGGAGTTTAGAAAAGAAACCTAATAATTGCACGTAAGTGGCATTCAGTGTTTGACAGTTTCCAGTATCAGTAGGCAGAAGAAACATTGGGAATTTTTAACAAGTGGGTGAAATGTGACTTATGAATCCAAATATGAAAAAAGACAAATTTAGTTGTTGCTTTGCCAGAAGAAATCTCATATAAATTAGAACCCTTTTTTCCTATTAGTCCCGATTCCTCCTACTTGCACACATCTGGACAATGCAATGCATATGTCTGTATTTGTATTTTTAGTAGTACAGGCAGTCTTAGATTTAGGTTTTCTTTGTAGATGATAGATATGTGTGAAGTTGCTTATCGGTAAAGATCCCTTGATCTAAAACTGATTCATAAGGAGCCAGAAATTTTTTTTGATTACAATTCCGATCGGTGGCCAATAGCGGAATTGAGATACCGACTTTTTATTGAACCAGCAGCCCTGTTTTCTTGGTGCTTTCTGCAAATACGGACTATAGGATGGTGCATTTGTATTTGGAAGTCTAGGGTAAAAAGGAATGATGGCTTTTCAGGGGCCTAATGAGAAATATTGTTCAGAATTTTGCCATCATGAAGTTCATATGCAGTCTGTTAATTTCCAAACCTTCGGATGAGACGTCAAAAACCTAATACGTGTTCCAAATCCACAGTATGAATATGAAATGGATGCTACCTGGGAGTCTTATGCTTTGTTACTTACTATTATGCTGGTCACCTCTGTATTTATTTTTAAGACTCCTTATTTCAGTAATGTTCAATGAATTGGCATAGCATATAATTTCCAAAAGAACTTAAATAAATCCAATTCTGCCCATTTGTGTAGGTGCTAAAGGCCCTAAAAGCACTCTATACTCTGTGTTGGTTCTCTCTCCACATCAGAGTAGAGTGATAGGGTAAGATGAGCTAAGGACATGAATAGTGTCTCCAAATAGGCAGGAGAAGGGACTCAGTTGTTTGCAGGTAGAATTTAGGTTATTTAGACATTTATGTACTTGATTCATAGGGACAATCCGGCACTTGGACATTGAAATTATCCCTATTGTGTCCTATTATGGGCTAAGAAATCTAATGCATTCAATAGTGTAATTGTAATCACCGCAATGTGTAACATTTCTACTTGGACAGAAAAAACATCTTCTTTCCTAGATTTAATATGTAGTGTTAGTGAATCAAAGGGCAGAATATGTTCTGCTCACTAGATTACATCAAATAAGTTAAATGTTTTTACTTAATGTTGAATCCTTCCTTTGGGGTTTAAATCAGAACTGTAACCTTATAGGATCCCCCCCCCCAAAAGGGTGGGGGGAAATCTGTCATGCAGGTATTTAGAAGTTGACACAATAGATTACTTTATCATGTATGTGCATTAAGGTGACTTAAAAACACTTACACTTGATAAACTCTAACAGCTCCTGTCATGATAGTGTGTACACAGCAATTATTAAGTTGATACAGCAATTTGCATTTCCATAGTGCTTTCCATTGAAGAAACTCAATTTTTGATTAATATTCACAATGTATGATGTTGTATATATGCATCCTTGCCTCAGTTTGTGTGTGCATTTAGGGGATTTGGCTTAAATTGGGCATGCTTTTCTGCACTCTGCATGTGCATTTGGAGATATGGCTACAACTTGTTTGGTTTGAAGAAAAATTAAATTTAAAACCTATTTAATTATTGGACAAATATGACTTCTCCTCCTTTGAAATTGTACAAAATGCTGTTCTTGTATGGAAAAGCTTTCACACCAAATACTACATAAGAGAAGCACCAGAAAGAGGATAAGTATTTAGAAATTTGGTCACTCTTTTTAGTGTATTCAGAGGAAATGGGCTCCTCAGCAAGCAAGCCAGAAACTTTAACCAGGTTCTTTGAATATTAAACTGATCCTGAAAATGTAAATTTCAGAAAAGAGAACCTATTTTAAACTATCCCTAGTTTAACTGTACTCACTAATGAAATCCCTCTTTTTCCTTGTGACTTTCTTCAGACTTCTGGGATTATTCTGTCTGCTCCTGGAGTTTTGTCCGTACTTTAATTTCTTGACCACCTGTTCTGACATGATTCTGATTCCCTTCAGAATTTCTTCTTCCTGCTTTGGTAAATGCATCTCTTAGCCTCATCTGCTCATACTTTCTTTTGCAGACACTGTGAGGTCAGTAATTCAATACTGGCTCTTAGCCTTCTTTAACCAGCACAGTAACATGAGTTGTTTGCATAATTATTATGTGACGGGTTAGTTTATAGTTACTATTATTTTCAATGAAACTACTGTCTACTGCACAGTACTTCCTACAAAATCTTGTGCAGTTTTGCTGTAACTACGGGATGTTCATAACTCATGTCATAACTGATCACATGTATCAGTTGGCTTAATTTGGTGTGCAATTATCTCATTATTCTCCATTTCAGTAATTAAAAAAATGATTAGATTGGATAACTTTCATTTCTTCTCTGCTTGATGTTTTCTACTTTGATTCATCTTTCTTACTTTTCACTATTTTTGCACCATCTTATTCCACTTTATATATTTTTTTGTTATCTTTAGCCCAATGATTTTTTTGCTAGTTGCAGTAGTGATAAGTGGACCTCAAAAAATCAGGGTTCTCACCTGCTCTGTCCTAATCACTTGGGCCTGCAAAACTGAGCAAGACTTCTCATGAGAACAGGCTTTTGATGCAACCTTTCTAGCACTTCTTGTTAAGACAGAAATATTGCAAGCACAGTTTTTCATGTAGTATTTTTGCACTACTTGTCTGTGGTTTTGGATGGGAAGATGAAGATGCATAACAGTAAAAAAGTTTTTGGTTCAGGTTTTACACAAAGAGTTTAGGACAATTGTATTAAAGTTATCTGAATTCCTTCACCTCTCTATAGCACATGGAATATTTATGTAGTCACTTTCCATTTGTTTATGGGGGAGTCTTCTCTGAAATCATACAAATGTCTTGTGTCAATGCATTAAAAATAGCATTTGTAAGATCTTGCCCTTTCCTCATCAAGTAAACAAACAAGTCAAGCTTGTCTAGTATTAGTGTAATATTCCTAGGCATAGCAGTGAAGGAATAGGTGGGAACAAACCCTTGCTATCACATTACCTGTCATGGGTACTCCAGATGTGACCAAACAAGCATTGGTGCCCAGAGGAGCTGGATATTTTCAGCACAAGATTAAAGCTTCTGTCTTCAAACAAAAGCTGGTTGCGTTGCAGGAAACTGCTTCTGAATGGAGCTGAAAGGTATGAAGAAATCTTGCCAATAAAACTGCACAGCTGAATGGAGCCCCAAAATGTTTTCCTTAGGGATCATGACTGTATTTGACTGTACGTACCACCCTTTGGGTGGGATGATATATGTCAGGGTTTTGATCATGGAATTCAAGTTGTCAAGTTCACAACTGCACTGAGCCAGTTGACTAGAAAGGCCTTCAGAGAATGAGTAATTAGCTTCTTTATGGAACTGTGGCAAAAAATATTTGTCATTTGTAGTTCTGGCACACAGTGGGCCAGATTCTGCCTTTTGATAGGTGAATGGGGCTCCCATTGGAATCAAGTGGAAACATGTGCAATCTCATATTCACTAATATTGGGGCATAATTCACCTCAATGTCTCGGTGCAACATAGTTACTAATTTAGGACTAGATTCTTCCACCTTATTAACCATGAAATAACAGACTAAGATACTACTCAACAAGAATAATGGTGGCAGAATCTGGCCCTTAACCTCTTTGCAATTGGACCTTAGTGAGCAAAAACCCTAACACAAGACACAAGCAGACTTGTGTGTCAGATGAACAGCAATATGGGGGTAAGTTTCACTGCATTCTATCTTGAGATGAGCCATTGCAACTTGACTCATAGTAAGATGGGAGAGTAACTAGAGCAGTTTTTGTTTCCTGATGTTGACAGCAGGAGGAATGTATTAAATTACATTTTTTATTGGGTCAGTCACTTTAACCACAGGTTACTGAAAGGCAGTTATTCAAAAAGTTGCCCATAGTTGTAAGAAAGATATTATGGGGGTGGAGAGGAAAGAACTTAAAAACAAATAAAACCCAGGAAGTTGGAAACCAATCTTTAATTTTGACAGCTTTCTTTTTTACTTTACTGTTTCCCATTAGAATTGTTCCTCCTTTAAAGTCAAACAAAAAGGTTTACAGGTTTCTAAAGTTTAACTAACGGGGCTGAAAAGATTTGAGGATAACTTCTGCTCCTACTTACACCACTGTAAATCTGGAGTAACATCCCCTGACCTCAGTGTGTTCCTTCAAAATGTTTATGCATCGTTATCAGCTGCTGACAAGCAAGAGATTACAGTGATTAAGACAAATATTTCCAAATCCAACTATTCAGGGGATAAACAGTTCATACTGTATCTCATGGCCTTTCCCTTTTCCAGCAAGGGAAATCATCAACACCCTTCCTCATATTCCAGTTCTGTTTTTTCCAGCCATCCAAAATATATCTTTACAAGCAAAGTTCCAACTGGCAGCGTTCATGTTTCAATCCAGTGCCATGCATTAGATACAGATATTTGAGTCATGGCTTCATCTAGAAGAGAAGATTTGCTTTAATTTTATAAAAATCATCCGTATGATCTTATTTAGTAACCTACGATCTACCTCCTTAATTTTCTTCCCCCCATCTGCTCTGTATCAGTTTGCCTGGCTGTGCAGAAGGGTTTCTGTTTAACTGGGAAGTGATTCCTACATGTGTATTATCAAGAATGTAGGAGAGGGGTAGCTGTAATATAATTTATGCCTATTATATGCTCCTCTGTTTGCTTGCTTTATAGTTATCATTTTGCTTGCTAAACAAGAACTAGAGGATAATTTCCTACAGATATGTGACTTCAGTCTTAGGTGGTTTTGCACATTGGCAGGAACCAAAGCCAATGGCTTCAGATAATCCAAGCGCTGGTAATTAACAAATAAAAGAGTGTCTGTTCTTTGAAGTTTTACCCCTGCCATGTTCTTATCAACAGGCCTCTGGCTGGTAACGCCAAAGTGGGGCCAGGGAAAATCCAATCAGGGAAGATGAAACAATGAACTTTGGAGGGTTTAAAAACCTCAGCCCTATAGCTGAAGAGACAGAAGGCGGCATTGATTGCTGGTCTTGAAGATTGACCCTTCAATGCCAGAAACAGGGGTGTCCTCAATAAGTTAGATCTACCTAAGCTTTAGGTAAGGTGTATGTGGCTTTCTTGTTGTTAAAATCTTTTTGTCTGAATGCTTTTTCTATGGATAAATAAATACTTTGTTTTGGAGAAGCTATTCTAAATGGTTGCATTTACCTACTGGTCACAGCTCCCACAGGGATGTCTCTTGCAAATGCCAAACGAAACCCAGTTGAGCCATCTGAGGACTCATGATTGGTGAACAGGGGTGTTGTAGCCAGTGGACCTGTGCTGTGAGTGGGAGAATCGCAGGATTCCACCCTAAGAGGAATAGCGGTGCAGGACCTATCGCTTAAAAGGTTGTATTCATTATAATGATAATTCAGTTATGTTTTTTGTGCACAAAGAGCAACCTTATAATTTCAGTGTGAATGACTTTAATTTTAAATTAAGGGAAACTAAAACCAAATCCAAGAAAGAAGAAAAGTTAAAGTATCCTTGAGATAGGAGATACACATACCATGCTATCTTGGACTGAACTAAACACACAATAGTAGCAGCATCCAATAGTCTCCTAGAAATGTAAAGGGATGGCATATAGGAGACAAAAGCATTATTTACACAGCTACATGCAGCACAATAAATGCTAGAATATTAATATAATCTGTGTGAGAGGTGCCGGGGTAAATTTATCCTCTCATGTTGCTGAACAATTAATCTTCCATGGGATTAAAGAGTGGTGATAATAGAAACTACAGAGAATCTCATTCAGTTTTCCTCTGCTGGAAATATGGCACATATCACCTCCATCGTTATGCAAGTAACTGAAGGAGCGATTCATGAAATATTCATCCTGGCTACATTCTTGTGCCCCTTGTGAGGGTAGCTAGTGGAGTAGTGACATTGATAGTGGAGATTATATGGGTTTTTTGTTATATTTTTTAACTTTTAAATTCGAGACCATCCCTTGACAATCAGATCTAGCATCAGTAATGAGCAAGTCCATGTGAACATAATTAAACAATTTCCCAGGTTTATGGGAAATTGGGCAATGTGGGTTTTAGCTTTATTTGTAATACCCCATGGAAATGTTGGAGAAAAGAGTAAATTTGAATTCTGCATTTACTGGGCTGGGTGAAAGCCAAATCAACCTCCTTGTATACTTAAGATATTTGAATAAACTATATTTTTAGAGTCAACATTTTTTATAATTTTGCACTGAGAGTTTTGTTTAATGTATTTTTTTATTTAAATAAGATATAAGGCTTTCATCACTCAAAAGGCATCTGGGTAATGTCTATAAAATACAAAAGTTTAAAAACCATAAAGTTGGCCCACTGGCGCAGATATATAGACCTCCAGCACCAGTTTGCTTTCATGCGCACAGAGGGGTTGATGGAAATAGTGAAAATAAAATGGGGAGGAATGAAATAATCCAAACACCTTACCTAATGCTGAAATTTCTGCAGTTTGCCTTCAGTGTTTATAGCATCTTTCTGTGGCCCGTGACTGTAATGCTACACGTGTGCTGCTCAGAAAAAGCTTTGAGTAAATTTTAAGAAGGGGAAGCATTTAACTACTGTTTGATAGCCTATTTGATGGTCCCAACACACATTCTCAAAAGGAACTTAAATACAGTTAATCAAGAGGTTGCTATTTTTCATAAATCTGGCATTTTGGAAAACTATGACACGTATTGCAGATGGTCAGCGCCTCTCAGAATCAGGCTGTATGGCATTAGCACTGGGTAAAGAGGGTTTGGGGTGTTTTTTTTGCCACTTTTGAGTCTTTCAGGCATTTCCTGCATGGCTATGTTGTACTGTCTGATGAAATTAGGGAGGTTGCAAATCGAACTCCTATTGCACTGTTAGAATTCACAAGCATAAATCACTTGCACAACCAATGGAGTCTGGTCTAGATGGGCCAGATCCACAGCTGGTGCTAATCAGTATAATTTCACTGATGTCAATGAAGCAATGCCATATTTACACCAGTTTAGGATATGTCCTCTAATCTTTATATAAACGCTCTTTTTTTTCCAATGAAGATAAATACCACAAAGAATAGGTGTCATTAAAGTAACAGTGGGACTGGAAATGCCTTTAGAGATTTTCTGTAAATACTCTTAAATTGTTAAAGTTAAAACAACAACAACAACAAAAAACCTTCCTCTTCAGTTGATGACTTGTATTGGATGTGTCACAGTTTACCAGGTGCCTTTTAATGCAGCAGGATTTGGTATTGTAGTAAAAGCAAACTTCTTAGATACATCCAGCATTCTCAATTTGCTGTCTGAAACTAAACTGAACTGCTAGTGTGACCTGTCGGATAGATTCTTCGGAACCTGTCTATTTTTAATTGGTTCAAAGCCCCAATTTGGTATTTGAAGGGGATCTTTTAAGGATATTATATTATATTTCCCTAATCTTAGTATACAGTGTCACCTAGTGTTTATTACAGGTACTGTAGTTACCATATCCCGCCTGCCCCATTTACAGCTCAGTTCTGCTTCCCCTGAAGTCAGTTACAAAATTCCCATTGATTTCCCTGATTGTAGGATGAGGCTCATTGTAGAGTGAAACTATCTGGGTGAAATCCTGGCTCCACTGACGTCAGTGATAGTAGGATTTCACCTTCTGTGTTGAAACAAAGTTGGTGTATGATATTGTAACTTACATATCAAATGAGCTATTTCTCGTTTCAGGCCTTCCCTCTTGAGAATAATTTACCTCTTCTTGCGATGAGAAATTTTAAACAATGCAGGCTCAGTCATGAGCCATTTCCCATTGTATTTGAAATTATTGAGGGAGCCAAGTTTTACCTAACTTAATTGACTTGCACATTAGGGATCTCTTATCAAAGTGACTTTTGTACAAGCAAATCTTTAAAGCAGGAAATATTGCCTGTCTGTTTGGTTTGGGGGGTTTGTCTTTTACATATTTGGAAAGCACCTTGTGCTTTTAAAAACTCTGTAAATATCAATAACATGAGTCTCCATGGATTGTAGAATGAACACAATGATACATCACAGGAATGAAGTAAATTAAGGAACCAATAGATTTGTGTCTTTTGTGCTAAAGAGTGGCTATTTTTCTGAAAGAAGTATCCCCCCTCTCTTTCTCTCTGACTCTGCACATACATGCACATACATGCACATGTTTGGGAAAATGTCTTTTAAAAATATAAATTATTTTTGGAGTGGATGCTACTTGCATAGCTTCATTAACATGAAGCACCATATTCAATAACACGTATATTTACTTTATTAAGTGAATCTTATCCACTATGATTTGCTTGGCAGTTTTCCCCTTAGCAACATATGAAATGATTCTCTTAATTTTGTCTGTAGATGCCAGTGTTGTTGTTACAAGTAGGGATTGGCAAACTGGCTTTGATGAAATAAGAACTGACCTGGAGCCCTGCCCCCTGTTGTGGCTAAATAGGTTGGGTTAAACTTTAAAAATATATTTTTCGTTACAAAAATATACTACACAACAGCTGTTAGCAGTATTGGGATTTGCTCACTCACAAACTACAGTAAAATGTATCTCAAATGATCAAGCATACTGAGAATGTGGTTATACACTGCAGTTAGTCCTAATTTGCACATCATTTTGTGCTGCTATGGATTTTATAGAAAAATAATTTAGAAAAATGGCTGAATACACTGTCTAAAGAGCCAGTTTACATGGTCTGTATCACCATCTTCTGGACACTTTTTGTTTCTTTAGTATAACAAGAATAAATTCCTATTTCAAATAACACAATCTGTTCTGATAACATTTGTGGTCCATATTTTGTGTTTGTTTCCTTTTTGCTCTTTGTAATAGTTGAAGCTAAATAGGGGGAAATGCATTCATAAACTTGAGTAAGAAAAGGGAATGGGTTGTAAAGGCAGCAAATTACGAATAGAGAGATGATGGTTCAATGTCAATGAAAATAATATTCCTATAGAGTAACACATTTCTTGCCAATTCGGGATTAAAAGTGTGCTACTGCCCCGGTCAATGTTGATTTACTAAAATTCATTTAACATGAAGTTTTGTCTCCCAATATCTACTCTACTGAAAATCCACTCAATTAGGTGAAACATCAATTAGCTGCTTTTATTTAGAGGGCCCCATATAATCAGATAATCATTGTGTGTGGGGGAGTAATACTTACGCTACCAATTGTTTTAAATTCTGCTGTGGACTCTTCACATCTCATTCCAATTAAGACAGAAATGATCATTTCAGAAGAGTGAAGTGCTAGGTACATGATCATGTACATACAGGGGGCAAACTTGATCTAAGGCTTTTCCACCTCTAATATTGTGTATCTTTGAGCAGACTGCATATTTTCTATGGGAGGGGTGCGTGAAGGAGTTATATTTATTCAGCTAGACTTTCTTGTTCTGAGATCACTGTTGCCATTTTATGAGTGTCATGGTTACAGGGCTAGCTGCACTTCTGTCCCCTCCCTCTGAGTGCAGGTGTCAGGCCTCATACTTTTACTTCTCTGGGGTGAAATCCATATGATTTTTCTCACTCTTAGACTAGATTCTGGCTCTGGGCCACAGTACCCTGTGCATGAATCATGCTACTGCAGCAATGGTCTGGAATCTGAGACCAGTGGTGAATTCAGTGACAAGGCAGCCTTCTTAAACCAAAGTATTATTTAACCTTAACAGTAGAAATGTAGCATAACGTGAAGTGAGGGGAAGGATTTTAGAACAGTGTCTATATACATGCCTGTGTTTTACCTAAAGCCCTACCATCTAGGCTGACCTAGGAGACCCAGGCTGGCCTAGGCTCTTCAGCAATCCTCAGCAATCCTTCAGCATCAACATCCTCAGCAATTTCTGTGTGCGTCACTCTCCGAACAGCATCTCAGCAGTAACTTCCTGACCTCTGGACAAAATGTGTCTTTTTCACTGCTTATACTCTTTGATCTGCTGGCCCCCAGCATTGGCAAAATAAGCTTTGGAACATGGCTGGTATTTCGAGGTAGGCTCATCACAGTTAATAGTTCAGGTGTTGTCTGAAGTGTTTATGGGGAGGTAGTTTGTCTCAGTCTATTGTTTGTTTCCTGGTTGTTTTTTCCAACAGGCTAATGCTAAACTACACCATTGTATTCATACAGTAAACATCCCAGTAGCCACACCACATACAGTATTAACAAATTATTACAGAGCTGCCCCACATCCATCACAATTATCATGTGCTTCCTGGGCTGGACTCTGAATTCCAAATGAAACCAGCCTCTTTCACAAGCACTTTAGTCATTTAAAAATGACCCTGGAAAAAATAGGAAAGATTATTTATGCTTTTTTTTCAGCCCACCCAAAAGCAGGAAGTACCAGAAATCTCCCAAGAACCAGTTTTATTATTTATTTACTGATATTGTGGGTTTTGTGTGCGTGTCTATTTGAATAGGGTACTTCCTGGTGAGTTTTGGGGAAGATCTCACCTTTTGGGTGGTCATTTCATTAAACTTTGCCTCACTGTTGTTGTTAGTTGTTATGGCAAATGCTGAATAGCTGTGCATTGCTAATACATGTACACCAAAATACAGGTCTGGAAATAGTTTATCAATATACCGTAATCTTTTATATTTATGTCTTTTTTGCTATATCTTGCCCTCCGGTGTCCTAAACCTCCATAAAAGTACGTTTCAATGACTGAAATATCCCTGGATTAAGGATAAATCTGTCTTTCTCCAGCATCAACTCCAGCCATACGGATCATTTGATTCTAATACCAGGAGACTCTTTTAGCTTCACATCAGTATAAGCCTTTCTTGTTTGTTTGTTTTTTAAAGTCAGGAAGGTGAGCGTCAAAGACTTTTTAAAGATGAAAGAAGTGTGTAAATGGAATTCTGAAGGGGTTTTAATCACTAAGAGAAGGAAATCTGAGGAAAGATTTATTTTAAAGAATTTCTAGTACAGACCATCACTTTGATCTCATTTTTGTACCGTTTGTGGAAGTTTTGTATGTTAAATTCTAGACCATTTACAGTACTGTAGATATTTCCCACTCATGATGAATAAGTGGGAGAGGGCATGTGAACGGTGGAGCAATGTAGTTTTGAAAAGTGCAAAATTGTTATTCCAAAGCTGCAAAGCAAATGAAAAAGCAGTTGATTTCGCAGAGAAACTAGTAGCCACAAAGTGGCGCACTTTACAAGAGGACACCCCAGCACTGCACATGAAGACTGGATTGAGATAGAAATTATCTCGCTTCCCTGATGTTGCGCTAGACAGCAGTTAAAAGGCTCTTGTAAATTGTCTACATTATATGAAGTAGCTATTTTATTTCTCTTCTCATTTTTTGGTGTCTAATTTTCTCATTTGAGTGCTAGCTGATACCTCAGGCAAGCTGTAGACATTTTATTTTACAACCTTTCAAAGATATAATTTATCCTGAGGAAAGCACGTATCAAATACTGAAATCCAAGCAGACTTTTACAGGGTAGAGATTCAGTCAGCCATATGAAACATGGTCCATTCTTCTGCAGCTCTAGCATACAGAAGTGTGGTTAGGTAAGGAGCTCCCATGGTGACCTAGACGCCAGTGTCAAGTTAGCAAAACTATGGACCACACCATAAATATGAATTAGAAAATTCTAAATATTATATATATATAAATCAGAGCCAGAAAACATAACAGTGGGAACTGTGCAGTTTCCACGTGTTAGGGCTTTTCTCGTAACTCACAAGTGGTGGAAGGTAGACATTGGAAAGGTTAAGAAAGGTCATTCCCTTGTGGGAAAATCTATTTCTCATAGGGATCTCACCTTAATTATATACTGCTTATTCTGCTTCCAGTATTGAAGATTATCACATTTCTAATATTAAGGGCCATACTTTATATCCCTTCCCTCCTGCGTCTGTCTTGTCTGTATAGATTGAAGGTGCTTTGGGGCAGAGACTCTGTCCATATACAGTACCAAGAACAATGGGGCTCCATTTTAAACATGATTAATAGCACTACTACAATAAAAATAACTAATAGCAATAATAACAGTGTGTGGTTGTCCTTTGCATTAGTGGGGAAGGGCATGTGGACCAATGGGCTTATTCCCTGTTTGAACCCAGTCAAATGAATTAGCTGACCATGGCCATCTGCTTGTCTTATTCCATGCTCCTTCTCATTCCATCTGTGTGCATTTGAAGAGCTGGCACAGTGGGGGCGCTTTCACCAACACGCAGGGAGCTTTTGTAAAGGTTTGTGCCTGAGGTACAATAGCTCTTGGAACACCCTGTGGGGCCACAGCAGTTCTGCACCACCCTAAACACAGGCTTGTGCCTTAATGGCACCATCAGGTCTGCAGTGTTTAATTGGAACCACACAGACACAGTGAGGGCCTGAGGTTTGGAACTTTGCTTTTAAGGAGGGGCAGATCTAATGGAGTGTGTGTACAGGTATTTGACCCCATTCTAAAAGCTAGTCTTGGAATATGCAATTATTTAAATTATCGTTAAAACTAGAATGGCATAGAGCTATATGTTACTGGTAGCTTTTGTCAGGATCAGACCATGCACACAGAGATGTGCGTCCTGGAGGTGAAGAAATAGGTTACTGTTGATATATTGAATTGATTTTAAGAATTAAATAAGTGGCTTCATTGAAACATTCAGAAATTGTCTGTTTTGGGTTTTTTAATGTCCACCATGACTGAGCATAACATGCTGTAAACTTGAGAGTTTAACACTGAATTTTTGTGGTGTACATTGTTTTCTTCATATAAAAAAGTAGGATTCCTTCACTATAAAATAAGCGGAACAACTTGAGCTCACTTGCTGTTTTCATACCTCATTTTGACTGAGATTTTGTTGCTGTTGGAGACTGTTAGGAATGGTTATATTTACTGGCAAAAATGTAAAGCTCCTAAATATGCAACAAAAATAATCCAGTGCGTACAAAACTAAAGAGAATTAAAATATATTTAATTATGGTAGAATGTGTTCTCCCACTGTGCATTCTGCACACACTGCTATATTTCCTTGGCTGCTGGAAATATGACTCTCCATTGTTTCTCCCCATAACGACTTGCTAATGCCAGGCTTTGCATTGGGAAACACCTGCCTGGCATTAATAAGGTGTTAATGGAAGAAACAGGTTCCTGGGAGCTAAGAACCCTCTGCCCCCTTGACTCCTGGTATAGTTTCATGTTAACAGTGTTTTCCAAAGACAGTGAGCCTCTGTTATGTTGTAGATAGGTTCCTTCTGTTGGGATTTCCCTGTCCAAGAAGACTTCACTCACATCAGTGTCTTTCAGCTTGCTTTTGCCTTCCTGTCGATATAGAACAAGATCTTATTGTTGGCATATTATCTTCAGCCATGCCCTAATTTAAGTTTCTTCTGGGATATGATACACAGCGTGTACAACTACTGCATGTAAAAGATACTGCAGGGCCTCCCTCTGTTCAGTATCAGTTTAGCAGCTTTGAACTGAAATGAAACTGATGTAAAGTCTGGTGATAGGAAGTACCTGAACATCTAAAGCATGCCAACAGATCAGGTAACCCAAGGAAGATGAGTATGCCCTAGACTCCTGTGCCCTTTGTCCTGCACCCTGATGACCGGAGGACAGGATGATGTTCTCTGAGTTAGGAAACGTGAATTTTTTCTTCATTTCTTTTTGTCTCCATTTTCCCATCTGTAAAATGAGGACAATAATGCTTAACTGTCCTTTGGAAGGCAATTTGAGACCTAGAGATGAAAAGTGCTGTGCAAGAGCTGCGTGTGTGTTTACTAGTTAAGGCAGATTTCACATAACATAGAAATAAACTCGAATTAACCATACTTTTGAAGTCTTATACTTGGAACCTAAATATGTTTAGAAAAATAACCAATCAAACAGAAAAGAAACCCTAGTCTGCAATACCTAGGCAGATTAAGATACATGAACGATAGCAGTTTTAACAAAAAAGCTTATTCGGCACTGGACTAACGCATGCATACCTTTTTGGTAGGTAGCCCTTGAACTAAATATTCACTGATTATCTGGCCCTAATAGTAGAAACACTGATGTGATGTTACAGATCTTTCACTTTAGTCATCACAAAGTGTGAGTCAGACCATTTGATAATTAATCAGACCGGGATAGAAGGCCAAACAAATGTGGTGGGTCAGAAAACCCTGGGACCTTAAAGGAATGTAAAATGAAACAACTTTACCAAACATTGTAGGGCCTAGATTTTTTTCCCTGAGTAAACAAATCAATTTACATTTGCTTGTGTATAAAAACATCCCCTATTTATTACACCCTTTCCCTGGAAATATTTCCAAGCGGGAGTATGTGTGTTCCCCTTTGGGTTCTGCTTTCTGGTTTCTAGGCTTTGCGGTCTTGTGTTCTGTTTCTGTCTTTGTTTCCAGGACTCCTTTATGATTCCACTGTCTGAAGAACCATCTTTTTCTCTGTCATTCTTTGCCAATCTCTTCTGTCATATGCCACCTGTGGCTCACTCTTTCCTGCTCCTTTCACTCAGCCCAAAAACCCATGTTCTCTGCTCAGGTCAAACTCTGGTCTTCACAGTTTGTTTGCTTCTCTCTTTGCTCCATGCTCCAGGGAGAAACTTTCAAGTGTGCAATATTTATGGTGCTTCCATTTTTTTGAGACCTCTAATACCCTTGGTTTTTTTAGAGGCACTGAACACCCAGAACTCCCATAGAAGTGCCACGAATAAACACCGTTCTCCTGGTCACTGCTGCTGTATGATCATTTAACAGCAGCTGATCATCCATCATTACCCACAGATTGCAAACTCATGTAATAAATGACAGGGACACATCCTCAATCAGAGGGAAGGATGTAGTTTTTTTCACCATATCTTCCTACTGCTTCTCCCTAACCTATTAGCATTGCTTCCCTCTTATTGGAATTGTGCTTTGACCAAGAAGCCTTCATGCATGCTCAAATCTTAGTGAGATACCAGGTAAGGCAATTGACTGTACTGACTGACGGCAGGATGAGACAGAAATTTATGTGGTGGTCTTCAGCATACTAAAAGCACAGTAGGGCATGCCACCTTACTAACTCTCCCAGTAGGCTCATGTACTACACTTCAGAATAATGAGAGAAGAGGGAGCCCTGTGAAGTGTGTCCTTGGGAATGATGAACAATTACCTAAAATTCATCCTTTGGAAACACTCAGCAAGAAAGTCATGGAGCCATCCAAGAGCAGACCCGTCCACTCCCATTGGGATCCACAGGCAGGTCAACAACTTATGATCAGTGGTGTCACTTTTAAATTAAATGTCTGTCCTGTGCCACGGTGACAAATCCAGTTCAAACTGACATAAGAAAGAGAGAAAAAAAAATCCAGAATGCTGAATTCAAAGCCATTCTGTCTCTCCGAGTCCCGTTCCTAAATGCTAGAAGGACACATTCTAGCCAAACAAACCTGTGTCTGTACATTAGTGTAATATGATAGCCTTCAGAATGAGGGAGAGCATCGTGGTACTGCATTTGCAAGGGAGAGGGAATAATGAAGAGTGAAACAGGCCTCCTTTCACATCTGCACTGCGGTTGAGGGGGCAGCGGCACACATGATGCCTCACATTCAAGAATTACTAATTTATAGTTAACGCCTTTTAAGTAAACAAGAGAACCAAATCTGTTTCATATTAAACTAACTCAAAATGAAGGAAGCACAGCAGTTCAAAGAAAAAATGCACAAGAAAACACAGCCTGTTGAAATTCATTCTGAAGAGGCAGGAAGGCAATTGTAAAAGAGGATCTTGCAGCTAGTGAGAGACCTTTGTTCTGAAGTTAAATAGCAAAGAGAAACAACATAATTGAGCTTTTATAGTAAAGAATCAATAAGCCTACAAAAGAAATAAGTTTAAACTCAGGTTTTTAAGGGCTCTATTTAACACCTGGACAAGCAGTGGGAGGATATATTTTAAAGGGAAGATTGGTTACTACTAAGAGATGTAACGAGGAGAGCCAGCCAGTACGTGCAACAGAATATGGACTGAAACTTAGAAATAGGCCAATAATTTCATACAGAAGATCTGTCCTGGGCCTCCAATTTCAGGATTCTTCTTTTCTGTTTAGCTGGATTAGATTTAGTGCAGCAGATGTTCGAGCTTGTGTTTAAAGAAGAGAGTGACCGCTAAGGATACATCTACAAAGCATCTACATAGGCAGTGGCAGCCCGCAGCAGCAAGTCTCACAGCCTGTCCTTGGCACGAAAAGAAGCTGTATAGATGTTGTGGCTCTGGTTGTTGCCTGAGCTCTGAAGCCCACCTTGTGCTCTAGGCTTCAGAGCCTGGGCTCCGGCCAGAACCTGAACATCCTCACAGCTATTTTTAGTGCTGTAGCGTAAGCCCCGCAAACTTGAGTCTGTAGACCCAACCTCTGAGACTCTGCTGTGGGCTGCATCTTGCTGGGTAGATATACTCTTAGTGGTTCCTTCAGTCCAGTCAATCAGGAGCCATTTCATGTAGCTTGGTTGGGGGTGTCTCAGAAAGTTCAGTGTCAATTCTTAACATAATGCAGAGAATGTTTGCAGTGAATAGCGGAACTAGTAAAATCCACCCATGTGCAGAGCCAACATGAGACCTATGTGCTGTTTAAGTACTATTTTGAAAAAAACATTGCTGTGAAAAGATGCACATCATTTGTACAGTCCATGTATTAAACCACTACATTGTATGACGTGGGAGAAAGTGTCCTAATTAAATTCCACCATACTAAATATGAAACTGCAGGTGAATGAAAAGGATGCGCGCTCTCTCTCTACAGCTGACCACATTAGGAAAGTAAGGAATTCCTGGTGGGGATGAAGGCTGATAATAAATGAGTGAGAATTTATGCCTGCCATACTATACAGAAATTTACTGAACCTGGATTATAATTATTAGATTCATGGGGGCGGGGTCAGAATTTTTTGTGACTCTATCTAACTTAGAAGTAAATAATTTTATTTTGTACTGAAAAGATTGGTTTGGATTGTAAGAATTCAATTGTTAATCATGAGCAGAAATGAAAAAGCAAAATAAAAAGTAGAAGAATATATAATCATTGAACATATAAAGTTCCAGTGGTAATGTTCTTATTCATACTCGGCTATAAAGTGTCTAAAGTCTACCAAGAAAAATGAACAGAGTTGGCAGCTGCCAATGGGTCTTCAAAAACTTTATTTTTAACTTTCTAAAAATCCTTTTGTCAGTTATTTGCTTTCTTTTGTTAGTCTTGGGGGTGGGGGGAGGGCTGTTTGCCTCTTTCCTAAGTAGTGGAAGATTTATTCTTAAAATTCTGGACATTTAATCTCTTTCTACATAGATATCAGTGGTTGCAAGTGCAAATCTAAAACAAAAAATGTCTTCCAGGCTTTCAGCTAAAATTAAAACAAGCAACAACAGCTACCACCAAATGATGTATCTTAAAGAAGTGGTGTGGCTCTTCTAACACAGTTGTCTAAAATGACTAAAAAGCAAGCTTTTAAAGTGTCTAAAAATGTCTAGCGAGTGACCTCTGCCTATCTTGATGATAGGCAAAATTTCCATTGACTTGCACATAAACCTTATTTTGGGGCCAAGTGCAAAGGTGCAGAGATGTACTGGTCCTTGCACAGAGGGAAATTTCACTAATAGTAAATTCAGTTTGAATCCATTTAGTTGTGTAGGCCCAATCCTGCAAATACTCCACACATGCAGTCAATAGAACTGCTACTGCATAAGGCCTTGCAGATACTCAGTCCTGTTCTATCCAAGCTGTACCTTTAGCTTTTTACAGAAACATAATAGTTTCCCTCTTCTAACTCCTTTACTTGTATATTTAGTTACAGTAAAGCAATGTTTCTCAACCAGTGGATTGCACCCCTTGGTGGGTGGTGTGGTGGTAGGAGTAGTTGTTGTATTACGTAGGCATATCATTGTTACATTAACACTGATACATTTTTTTAATTCTTTCTTTTATAGCAAATGTAAGGGGAATGTGAAAATGTTTGACTTCCAATAATGGGTCACCAACCTGAAAAGGTTGAGAAACACTGTGGTAGAGGGTATATACATTTGTATAAAACTAGTCTACATGTGGCCTAATAAGTTGAACTTGGTGAGCCAAATGCTACACTGATTTCCAGCCTGTGTGTTCCACTGATGTCAGTGGGGGGTTGTGAGCTGTAAATTAGCACAGAATTGGGCCTCATGAGTTCCTGTTGTTAATGTTAATACCTTGTGTCAACATGCTGTTGGAAAGCTGTGTGCTAGAATTTCTTTTTCACCAAGGGGCATATAGTATACCATACACAGAAGTGGAAGTGGAAAAATTAAGCTTGTAATAACCATGAGTTAACTGAGAATTTTGTTAATACAATGGTGAGTTTTGTTACTATCACAGCTTGACAAAGACAAATGTAAATTGTGTTCATTATTAGAGCGGGATGAATACCATGTACTGTATTTTGGGAATATTCACTCTGATTTTGGTTTGGGTCATACTTATGCACCTTTTCGGTTTGCTTTTTGAGAACACTGAATGCTGGAGTTCTAATGCACAGTGGGTCCCTGGTGCATGACCATCGCTCATAGGCACTATTGCAATACAAAAAATAACACTGTCATGAATAGAATACAAATCACAAAGTTGCCAGTGTGAGTATTTGCAGAAACTGAATTTCAGATTTACATTTATGAGTATTCATGTTGGAAGTGCTAAAACACTTCTTGAAGCACCAAATATGAATAATACCTAATTATTATCTCATTGTTTCCTTGTGCTCCCCCATCTGTTTCTTGTCTAAGATGTAGATTGTAAACTTCTTAGGGCAGGACCATCTCTTTGTTCTGTGTTTGTACAGCACCTAGCATAGAGTGGTCCTGGTCCACGACTGGGGTTACTCGGTGCTACCACAATATAAATATATAATAACACCATGTAACTCATCTGACCAGTCACAACAAATCAAAACAGCTCAAATAAAGAATACTGACTAGTCCTAGAGAATTGTTCACCATCTAGGCATGGTTATTTTAAAAAATAATAAATTGTATTGAATACTCCCTGTGACAGATTGCTGAGATCTGACAGGTGGGTCAGAACTCTAATGGCTGTAGCCTCAATTAGTTTCCCCAGTAACAGCTGATTGAATAATTAGCCAATCAGAAGGAGTGGCTGGGGAGGTAAGGAACTAATTAGCTGTCAGCTGACCATCCTGATAAAAAGCCAGGAAGGAATTGTTATAGGTTGAGCCTGGAATGAAGGAGCTCCCTAGGGTGAGGGAGACCTCCTTTCCTCCTAGGTTCCTAGAAAGAAGAGCTGTAAGAAGTAGAGGAAAACCATGGTGTTGCACTGTCCCAGTGTTGTTGAATTGGTTTAGAATAAAATACAGCCTGCACACAAGATGAAAGTGACTCTCAGCAGTTTCTAGGGCATCAGAGAACAGGGACAGAGCGTGGCCCCATCACACTTCCAAATAAAGGCCATTTCAATCTGCTCACAGATATTTTGCAAGCTAAATTAGACTAAATTAATCAGTGAAATTGTGTTGTTAGTTATTTGCTTAGCTCTGTCCACTACTATACAATTGTACATTTAAACCATTGGATGGATGTAATATTTATGGTATTTTAATTACTGTTTAATGCTAGTAAAATGCACTACTCATTTTGATAGTGAGAAGTTAATTGTATAAATTCAACCCCTTTTTTTAAGTTGTTTTGTTTTTTGTTTTTACACTATGAAATAAGGACTTGACTCCAATTTCAATATATATAGAGAGGCTAATCAAAAAGAATTTTAGCCTGAGTTTTACTTTAAAAGGAATTGTAACAAGCTATAAGAATCCAACACCACAAAAGTCTCAAGTAAAACAGAAAAACTAAAACAAGTAATGACAGCTCACTGGAATGCTGTCTGAGAGCCAAACTGCATTCTATTAAGGAACTAAATAGCAAGAAACCTCTTAATTTCATTTTGGTGATTTTTTTTTTTTAAATTAGTAAAACTTTTTTTTTGAGCAAATTTTGGCATTAAATTACAGTAAAGTCGTGATACAAGACCGTCACCAGAGGCAACAACATGAAGTAAATTATTATAACATAACATTAGTATTAGATCTTTAATCTTTGTTTGAAAATACAAATAAAAACTATTATGGAAGATTCTAAAACCTCTGTTGTTTAATCAAGAAATATGAATGGCTCTCTTTGAAACCTTTCTGGTCTCACAGGAAATGAATTATTTAGGCTGTGTTTTTCATTTAAGTATATTACAGTACTTATTTGAGAGACTGGAATGTGTCCAATATGTATTTAGGCATTTCTCTTTGAGTATGAATTATGTATTTGATAGACTTAGTTGGACTACTTTGTTGTATGAAAGTCCTTGGAATCATGTGTGTGTGTGTGTGTGTGTGTGAGTGTGTGTGTGTGTGAGAGAGATAACAGCTGTGTCAACCAACTTTATTACAATATTTACCCAACAAACAGTCCAGTAAAACTCTGAACATCACCTGGTTTCACCCATAAATTGTGAAATTGAATAGGATTTGGATACGAGATTATAAATTTGGTGGAAAACTGAGCCTGATCAACCTTGGTTGATACTGGATTTCATAACAAAACCAGACAAACATTTTTGTGGCTTTCTAATGAAACTATGGATTCCCAGTGTTGCCAACTCTCATGATTTTATTGCCAGTCTCGTGTTACTTGATTTTCTTAAAGCCTTAGCTACTAGAGTCATGTGAATATGTGAGAATCTCAGCTTTCAGTTTTTTAAAAAAATTAAGTTTCTAGCCACATGGTTGTGCAGAAAAGCTTAAAAATATGAACAAATGTACCCCAAAAGTTCAGAAACCCAAAGGCAAATAAAAAGAACCCAGATTTTGTTTTTATAAAATCTCTTGACTTTTAAGCCAATTTCATTATTTTTTGAAGGGGAGAGGGGGCTGATGTACAGGTTTTGAATGATTGAGGTCGGTAATACAGGATTTCATATGAAACAAAGAAAGATGCTCCCCGCTCTAGTTAAGCCACCCTTCATAAAGAGTAGGTAGCATGAGAAATGCTGTCACATTTTGAACCAGACCAACACAAATGTGGTGCTGTTATATGTGACTGACATTTTTAACCACCATTTTGTATGAGCAAGGCTCGTTCACAGTCAAAGTCTGTGCTTTGTGAATAATGTGGCTATTATAACCCATGAATGGTTAGAAAATTCATGTTTCCTGGCAGTTCTTTTAAAACACTTTAGCAGGAAAAGAAGGCCAAGATATATCAGCCACAGCTGGCAACTCTGAATGTTTTCTGTACTTTGCTCGGCAGAGAAGTGGTTAAATTGCCTGTGGATAAATTCCCGTTCCTTCCATGTTGCAGACAGTGACACTTGATCTGCTGAAAGTCCCTAGTAAAATTCTAATTGCATACACAATATTAAATTTGATAGATTTTCTTTTTTAAATAATGGTGCATTTAATTGTATCAATAATGTGTCTGCCACATGTCATTAAGACAGATTTGTAATTTGCTGCAGTGTAGCAAGGCATTCAAATGCTTTTCATAACCTGAAAACTTTGCCAGTGGGTGAAAGCCTATTGTACCCACAGGCAGGCAGACCTAATGGTTCTTTGGCAGTATTTTAGTGTAGTTTGGCTTGTCTCTAGTTTTAACAAATCCCATGTAGTGGAAATTAGAAACATAAGTACTGTATGTGTGTATTTTGTAGCAGGGGAAGATGGGTTTGAAACAGAAATCTGCTTTCTTTTATAATCTGAACATAAAATGTTTGTCCAGATGCAGTCTTTCCCCTTTCTTCACCAGATCTGTGCTTGTAATTGTAATAACTGC